>CM072996.1:312003655-313279905 GCA_037038555.1 Rhynchonycteris naso | reverse complement strand
GTGGCTTTATCAAGCTGGAAGGAAGAGCCGTGTCACCTGAGCTCGCCACCAGAGGCCGATGTGAACGAGCCAGCCTAGTGCTCTCAAACCCTGCGTGCGTCCTCCGTGACGGCTCATCACCACTGAACCCCGACAAAGGGTCACATACACCAACTCGCCCTCGGTCGCCCCATGGACACCCTCTTCCCGGGGGCATGGCCCCCACGGTGTCCACACCCCATCACTTCCTCCTCAAGACTGGTGTCAGGAAGGCTGCCGGCCAGAACATCCTCACTCCGGTGTTCCTGCGAGTCCTGATTTCTTTTCCTCGTTGGGACTTCCTGCTTCCTCAGTGGCAGGCAAAATGATGGCTGCCCAACAGGTCCACGGCCAACCCCGCCCCCCCGGAATCGGCCCCCTTACGTGGTCACAGTGGTTTTGCAGAGGTGAGTAAGTTAAGGACTCCGAGATGGGAAGAGGTCCCAGGCTGATGCAGGTGAGTTCAATGTAATCACTCAGGTCCTCAGCGGGGAAAGAGGGAGGCAGGAAGTCAGAGCGAGAGGAGGCGGGGTGGTGGGAACAGAGGCTGGAACTGAGGCCGGAGCACCAACTCTCCAGCTTTCAGATGGAGGTGGGAGCGAGCCAAGCAATGGGGGACCCCCTCTAACCCCCCCCCCCCCCCCGCCCTGGGAAACTGGAGAAGTCATGGCAGCAGCTCCTCCCCGGAGCCTCCAGCAGAAACGCAGCCCTGCCAGCTGGCAGCTCCAGTTCCGCCTGGTGACACCCACTCTGGACTTCTCACCTCCGGGACCGGAGGGTAATGACTCTGTGCTCTTTTTCTGGCCGCTGAGTTTGTGTCCATGTGTTTGCAGCAGCCATGGGAAAAACAAACACACCGTCTCCATCCAGAATGCCAGCATATCAGTGGATTCACGCTCATTATTCATCGATTTTACCCACTGATTTAGGTGTCGCCCCTGGGCTGAACCCCGGGTACACAGATGCCGCCCTCCTTGAGGACTGCACGCTCCTGTCCCTTCCCTTGTTCACCAAGTCCCTTCTCCCTGCTTACACGCTCTGAGCCCTCCGCCCGAATCCAGGGTTCTCCCCAGCTGGGCGAGCTTGAACAAACTACCTCAGCCTCTTGCTGCTGGGCAGGGAGGGGCGGCCCTTGGCCCTTGGCTCCTGGGATGTGACCTCTAAGTTCGTGGCATGTCCTCCCTCCCGATCAGAGGGTCTCCAGTTGTTGGGGATCTTGGGCCAATGATAACGATGTGATTTGGGGCCGGCGCCTCAGGCCATGTGGTATCAGCTCACCCTGCAGAGGGGTTGAGGGATAAGGCCAGCTACACCTGGGGTCAGCCATTCTGTGGGGACTGTGTCCCAATGAACGCCGTAGACACCAAGGCTCCAGTAAGCTTGCCTGGTTGGCAGTACTCAGTGTAGAACTTCCCACGTCATTGCCCCGGGTGGGGGGCGCTGCCTGTGCCCCCACTGGGAGAGGGCGCTGGAAGCTTCACGCTGGGAACTCTAGGCTCTGCCCCGGATGACCCGTCTCTGGCTGACTGTGATCGTATCCTTCCGCTGTAATAACCCATAACCGTGAGTCGAGCAGCTTTCAGTGTGAGTTCTTTAAAGGATTAAAGGGCTGGAGGGCTCTGAAACTCGCACTCGGCGTCAGAAGGGAGCGATGTTGTGCACGCTGCTCTCGAACACTGCACAGATGCCCGTTGTTTCTGCATTCCCTGAGTAGAACAGAGGGTCGCCTTCCCTCCTGCCCCGACTCCTGGTGACAGCCTGAGGCTGAGAGGCCTCCAGCACGGCAGGCCTGTCCCTGCTCCCTCCCACCCAGGGGCCTTTCCAGAGAAACCTTACGGGTAGGACAGTCAGAAGCGGAACCCCAGGAACAGGTGGGTCCACGAGGCGCTGTGCTCTGTCCACACAGACGACTCCAGGATGGGTTCAGGAACGTCTTTTCCGGGCGCCGAGATGTGCAATTTAGTGGCAGCCGTCTCGGTCAAGCGGGGACGTCGCTGTTTGTTTAAAGGTCAAGGGGCAGCGGGAATGGAGAAGAAAAATGCACTTTTCTCTGCAGCCGGAGAACCGTGAGGTGGTCATCGTATTTATCTCACCGCCTCCGTGCCCACATCACGATGGGTATGTTGCCAAAGCAGAGGAGAAATTAAGCCTCTGTGTGACTGGGCCCGGGAAGGAGCCAGGCAGACCGCCAGGCGGGTTCCCTTGCATGGACACCCTCCCAGACAATAGTCCCAACACATCTGAATGTTCCCTCTGTGCCTGACGCATTTCTGTGCTCTGCACCTGCAAGCTTCTTTAGAACTCCGGACAGTCCTATGAAGAAAGCTTATTGTCCCCATGTTAGCAGAGGGGACTGAGATGCTGAGCATCAATCACATCATCAGTGGACCCTGGTCCCTTGCCTTCTCACCATCCCCGTCGGCGCCGCCCCAGCCACTGCCCCAGTGGCTCTTGCCTGGACCACTGCGATGTCTCCCCAGTCTCCCTGCATCCAGCTCTGCCCCCTGCAGTCCGTCCACTGTCTGCACAATCCCTGGAAAGCCTAAGACACGTCACTGTTGGGCCTCTGGGGTCCTGGGCCCAGGAAGAGGTGAGGTTCTCATGCACACGCAGAGGCTGAGGGCTCTCAGCGGGGCGCACCTGGCGGCCACATACCTGGCAGAGCGCAGCCATGGCCTGGGTGGTTCTGAGGTTGTCCTCCTCCTCCCGGTCACTATGTGTCAACCGTTGCCTCTCCAGCACCTCGTGAAAAGCCTGTGAGGGAAACCCAGGGCTAAATCCTATAGAGAAAAGCAGAAAGAACTCCCCACCGGACCTCTGCCTCTCAGTTCAGAAGGATGTCCATCTCTGATTTACACACAGGAAGAGTGGGGCACAGGGGGTCACGTGGCTTCCATGGCTGGCAGACTGAGGCCAAGGCTCGGACCAGGGAGCCTGAGCTCCCCGATACCCACAGACTGGGCTTCTGTCCAGCCCAGAACGAAGAGGTGCTACCAGGTTGCCCAGGACTGCTCCCCCCTGGACATAAGCGACCCAGAAATCATTCTCGGACTTCAGCTGCTAGAGACCACTACCCAGGCCCTGGGAGACCCACCCAGTGGAGCCCTCATCACTGGTTCACAGACAAGGACACGGGCGAAGAAGGGCTCAGAGGACCAGCTAAGGTCACTAGGCTGACGCACGGGATCCCGAAGTGACCCTCTGTCCGCTGGGTGCTGAAACCTCCAGCTTCCCGTGCTGTGACCAGGACCGAGCCACATCACGGTCAGCCTGCCTGGCTGCTCCCAGGGACAAACGTGCCCATAGACGAGGTGGGCGGGTGAGTCTGGAGCAGGGTTAGTCACCTGGAGGAAGTCCTCGGGGTCAGCGGTCAGCTGCGGCCCCGCCAGGAAGCGCCTGCGCTCCTCCTCCTGGGCCAGTGAGAGCTCCACCGTCCGCTCCGCCTGCTGCGCCCTTGACGCCTGGACCAGATCTTTGCCTCGCCGGACAAACTCTGAAATTGAAACAAGCCGCGGGACATGACAGGGGACTCTCCTGCCCAAACTGTCACTGGTTTCTTCCGCCGGCAGAAAGGGGGGGGGTGTTGAGACTCAGGGGTGAGTTCCCTTTTATTTTTATCATTCGTGCACAGGTGCTTCCAAAAGGCTGGCGCCGGGGGCCCTGGCCCCTCAAAGCCCAAAGCCCATATTAACTGGAGGGACCCCCAGGCCCCCTCGAGCCCAGGGCTCCGGGTGCCACAGAGGCTTTACTGAGCGGCTGTGCAGGGCAGCCGGCTGACCTGACCGGGGGGTCAACGAGAGGCGTCTCCTAGGCAAGAGTGAGGGAGGGGCCCAGGCAAGGACAGGCGACACAGAGGACAGAGCCCGAGCCTGCTGGACACTGCTGTTTCAGACTGGAGTCGAGACCCAAACTCCACGAGGCGAGTTACTAGCTCAGCAGCCCAGCAGGCAGGGCAAACCCAGGGACAAGGTCCCCTGGTGGGCTGGGGCAGGTGGACCTGGGGCGAGGGGACCAGGGTCTAACGCAAACCTTCAGCTGCCCAGACCACTAGGCCCCGCTGCTGCGGGCCGAACACAGCGCCGGTGCTGGCTCTGCCAGAGGTCGGGCCCCAGCCCTGCTTTGAACTGTGTCCCCTCAAATTCATACGGGAAGCCCTAAGTCCCATGTGACTGTATTTGGAGATGGGGCCTTTCAGGAGGTCACTGAGGCTGAATGAGGTCATGGGGTGGGGTCCCCGCCGGGAGGTGGGAGAGCTCCCTCCGCCATATGCAGACACAACGAGACAGCGTCGTACACAGGCCAGGAAGAGGGCCCTCACCAGGAAAGGAATCGGCTGGCACACTGATCTCAGACTTCCAGCTTCCAGAACCAGGAGAAATAACTGTCTGTTGTTCAAGATCCTCCCCATCTGTGGCATCTCATTATGGTGGCCTGAGCTAAGACACCTGAGGCTCCCTGGTCCTATGGGGTCCAGGCCGGTGTGGGTGTCAGAACCTGCGGGGGAACTGGTCAGGCATATAGATGCACTACAGACGCCCCGACGAGACGTGAGGGGCCCCACTCTGTGCTCCCATTCAGGTCCCGGGGGCATGTGCCACCTTGGGTCAGCACTGAGGCTTCTCCCGCCCAGGGTGCAGGGAAGCTGGCACAGAGGTGGTCTTTTATGCCCTGCAGGTAAAGCCCAAGGCTTCTCCTTGCGGGACCCCCTAAAGGTCTGACCTGCCCTTGATGTCCTGAACCCTCACCTGCCATCTCCCAGTCAGCCTGGGAGCCAGAGCGGGTGTGGCAAAGTTACGTCAGCCCCTCTCCTGCCTCGCGCACCCCACCTGGTGGCTAAGCAGGGTGCCCTGACTTGCGTAGGGCTGCGGGCTGCAGCTGAGGGGCATACGTCACCTCTGGGCATGTCCACCCTCCTCTGCCCTCTGCCCATTCCAAGGTGGCTCTGCCAGACTGGGGACTCCACCCAACTGAATCATCAACAATAATGACACGGAGCAGGAGAGCCCTGACCTAGGAGGCCAATCCTTACCGACCCTGATTGATGAAGAAGGCAAGCGAAGTTCAGAGAATTTAAGCGACTAGTCCCCAACGGCAGAACGGGGACATTTGCAAGGGCTGTCCCCCACCTTGTCGCCCTGGCCCGCAGCACGGGGGGCCCCAGGAGGACTGTGCACCAGACCAGGGCCCAGGGGAAGCTGGCTCACCCCGGCTGAAATGCTCGGCCTCCTCCCAGAAGGCCTTGTGCTGCTGGGTCAGCAGCTCCTCCTTCTGTCGCCCGGACAGCCTGCCCTCGGCGGTCAGCAGGTCCAGGCCGCGGGAGATGGCGGCCAGCCGGCATTTGGTTTCCTCCTGAATTTGCAGCTTCAGGAACTCGATCATCTTGGCCATGTGCACCCGTGCCATTGTCCTCTCCAGGGTGTCCTGGAAAGGAAGGACTGCAGACATGAGGTGGGGGGTATCCTTGGTCAGCGCTCGGCCACAGGGTCTGTCAATAGCAACGGGTTCTGTGCTGGCACCCCCTCCCACCCCCGAACATCCCTGTGTGCCGAGCACAGTCTGAGCCTCCTGGGTCTGCCTCTCAGAGCTGGACCGCATCGTCCCTCGTGGGGACGTGGTGAGGCAGACACCGGATAGCACGTAGTGCACCCTGAGCGCTCCCGAGAGGGTCACTCTTTGGAGAAAGAATTCAATAGATGCCCGTGACCAAAGAGGAAAAGCCATTGCCCTTACAGCCATCCTCCACCCCGCCTCGGGCCACCACAGCCCCTGAAATGAAATGCAGGGAGAGACGAGAAAGGTCCCAGGAGTTCTGGGCTTTTCCACCTCACAGAGCCTGAGGGTTGAGGAGTTCAGAGACTTTGGGAGTGGGGCTGCACTTCCCCCACCTGGACACACATGGTGGACAGGAGCCTGAGATGCAGACGTGGCTCGGTCACTGCCCCGCTCAAACTCTCTAGCCACTGCCCTCCGACCAAGTCCAGACTCCTGGGCGCAGTACACGGCCCTTGAGGACCAGGCCTCGCTTGGTCCCCAGCTCGGCCCGCACTGCCGGCTCCCAGCTGCCCAGAAAACCCGGCTCCCGCTCCGCCGGGCCTCTGTCCGCATGGGTCCTCCTCCTGAGACAGTGTCCCTGCCTCCTGTCACCCACTCCGCCGCCTGGCTGGGCCCTGCTCATCCTGGCGGGCTCGACAGTCCCCAGCGCACCCCTCCTCCATGCTCCCCTGCTCCATGTGCTGCTGTCTTCAAGGAACTAGACCTGAGGACAGCCCCGGGCTGGGCTGAGAGCCCTTGAAGGCGGGCGGCGTCTGAGCCACCCACTGCCCAGCCTGGGCCTTCCTGTCGGCTGAGCCGCACTGGTCTGTGTGCTAACCATGTGAAAACGGGCCAAGCATAATGATCCTCCAACTGTGGACAGGAATGCCGAGGCTTATTTTAGAGGGTCACACAACTAGCCCAAAGGACAGGATCTTGGACACTTCTCTCCTCCCATCACACAGTCCTGCCCGCCGTCAGTGGGCCCGTGACCACTAGAGGGCGCAGGAGGACAAGAGCGCAGCGCCTCCTGGTACGGGAGGCTCTGTGGGGGGCCCAGACAGGGAGGGTGGGAGGTGTCCCTGGCTGTCCCCACAGCCACCTCGGATGCAGCCACCTCCGGTGTGGCCCTGCAGGCCCTGGGTTTCTAGTCAAGGAAACATGGGAGTGGAGAGAGCTGAGCCTGTGCAGAGGGGACCCAGATGGCGGGCAGGAAGAGCCAAGGGACATCAGGCAGGGCCACAGCCAGCATAGGGAGTGTAACTGTGTCCTCAGAAGTGCCGGGGCTCCAACGTGGTCCCCCCATGGCCCCTAGAACTGCGGGACCTTGAGCACAGCGTCCTCATCTGACACCTGGTTTACAGAGCTGCTGTGAGGATCGGATAAGTTACAATGTGTCAAAGCATGTAACACGGTAGCCAGCACACAGTAGGTGCTCAGGTATGCCGCTGCTCTCGTCACTGTCTCCAGTGGCATCTGGTTTTTCCTCGAATGTCCCAAGAGACTGATTCTGATAACGTTTAGGGCCCTTCCCAGGGCTCTTGTTCTAACCGACCTTCACTGACGCCACGTGGCACATTCCAGGTCTGCCCGCCCAGGCCCACGTGCTCAGACACCGGCCCAAGAATTAAAATTCTACAGCTCCTCCACAACACATTCCAGGGTGCATCCTGCCCGGGGATACGTGGGTGCCGTCAGAGCTAAACCCTCCCTCTCTCCGTACAAGTAGACTGCAGCCCTTTCTGGCCGTTGCTGCCATGAGCCGTTTACGTCTGCTTTGCCTGCTGACGTGTGGCCTGCAGGAGTCGTCTACTCACAGACACACACGCACACCGCCCCTAGCCCCCAGCCCCCAGCCCCCAGCCCCAGGTGCCAGCTTCTGTTCCAAAGGCCTGATGCACCCTCTGAGCTCTAACGCTCTCAGAGCGTGACTGTGGTCCCAATGCGCAGATGGTGAGACTGAGTCACAGGGAGCCGGCCACATAGCCGAGGAGTGGCAGGACCCTGGCATGTGCGGGTACCGGGGGTCCGGGAGGGGCTGCAACCCTGTTCCTACAACAGAGAAGGTGCGCATTAACCACCGCGTCGGAGGGAAGAGCCTGCCGAGAACCTGGACCGAGAACCTTTCCCTTTTTCCTGTTGGGGAGTTGCCGGCTGATGTCTGGGCCAGAGTCAGCTAAGGATGTGGGGTTTTTTTTTCCCTCTGCTGCATCAATATCCTGCTGACAGGATAATAATTAAAAAGCAAAAGAAGACAAGGAAACATCTTTCTCCTTGGAAGAGCATTCGTATCAGCAGGCTTATCAAATTAAAATCCGGTTCAAAGGGGCATGGACGGCACGCCAGGAAGCATGGTGCCCCTTAGACAGGGACCCCCAGGCTCCATACCTGCCCGTCTTTTAGCCGAGGCACAAAAGGGGACTGGGACCGGGGGTGTGCGGGGAGGGAAAGTGCGTTCCGTTCTCCAGCCACAGTGGGCGCTGGGACTTGTTCACTCGCACGTGTTGACTTGGGTGCACAGGAAGCCGGGGGTGGGTGGGGGGTGGGTAGGGTCTGCGTTTCTAACCATCCTGACGCCACTGGTCTGGATGGAGACCACATTCTGGAGCAGATGGTCTGTGGAGAAGCTGTAGGAACCCTCTCTGGCTCCCCAGGACCGGCTCTGCGGGTCTGAGTCTCTAAAGGCTTAGGGGTCCCCCAATTTTTTACACAGGGGGTCAGTTCACTGTCCCTCAGACCACTGGAGGGCCGCCACTTACAGTACTCCATACACTGACCACCAATGAAAGAGGTGCCCCTTCCGGAAGTGCGGCAGGGGAGGGGGGGACAAGCTGGATAAATGGCCTCAGGGGGCCGCAATTTGGCCCGCGGGCCGTAGCTGAGGGCAGGGCAGCCCCTGGAGGCTTCTGAACCGGGTGTAACCGGGCAGGTGCCCAGGTCGGAACTGTAGTGCATGTGTTCCCAAGGTCAGCGGAAAGGGATGGGGGTGCATAGCGCCCTGAGCCTTGAACACAGCACGGCGAGCCCAACACCTTCACCGAGAAACCCCCCGGCGGTTAGGGCATTAGAGGTCACTGAGCTCTTCCCTGAGCCTTGTCTGTGACAACTGCCACAACCATCCTTTTATAAACAGCGTAACCGAAGCTCGGAGGGCTTGAGTAACGAGTTCAAGGTAACACAGATTCAACCCTCTGAGCCTAGATTTGGAGTCAGACTTGCAGATTCCTCTACACCAGTGGTTTGCACCCCCAGCTAGACATCAGAATGGTTTGGGGAGTTTTAAAACCAGCAAAACCACGGCCTGCATTTCAAACCAATCAGGCTGGATCTCTGGGCATGAGGCCAGGCACATTTTTTGAAAGCTCCCTAGGTGATTTGTGAGGCAGTCAGGAGAGCAAACCAAAGCTTCATCCACACCCGGGGAGTCAGCTCTCACTTCTCACTGTGATCACCTGGAGCTCTAAAGCCCCAGACTGATTAAATCAGAATCTCTGGGTGGGGTCTCAGCTGGGACCCAAGCATCAGTACTTTGTAAAGCTCCCCAGATCATTTCCACGTGCAGTGAGCATTAAGAAATAGTGCTCTGTGCTGCAAGAACATGGACCTGGCCAGCATCTCAGACCTGGGATGGATGGATGGATGGATGGATGGATGGATGGAAGGATGGATGGATGGATAAATGAATGAATGGATGGATGGATGGAAGGATGGATGGATGGATAAATGAATGGATGGATGGATGGATGGATGGATGGATGGATGGATAAATGAATGAATGGATGGATGGATGGATGGATGGATGGAAGGATAGATGGATAGACAGTAGAATGGATGGAGGAAGGGACAGAGGACAGATGGACAATGAAAGGAAAGATGGGTGGATGGCTGGGATGAACGGGATAGAATGATGGGCGGATGATGTATGGATGGAAGAAAGGATGGGTGAATGAATGAACAGAAGGGTGGATGGAGGGATAGAAGGAAGAATGAACAATGAATGAAAGGGTGGATGGATGGGGCGGAGGGATGGATGGGTGATGGACAGATGGAAGAAAGGATAGATGAATGGATGGGTGGATGAAGAATGGATAGACAGAAGGATAGAAGGAAGAATGAACAATAAACGGAAGGATGGATGGGATGAAAGGGTTAGAGGGATGGATGGAGGCACAGAGTCACCGCTCTGCCCTGGGCTCTCCCCGACTCCATCTACACTAGGAAGGTGTGCGACCCAGTGACCACCCCAGCGCTTCAGGCTGGCTGATCCCACACCTCCAGTGCGCACGCCCCCGTGCTCCCACCCCCCACATTACCAGAGCCTGCAGGTCCTGAGAGGCACGGAGCAGCCCCTCAGCTGACGTCATTCTCTCTGTCAGGGCCATCTCGAGCTGTCGGGCTTTGGAGCTGGAACACTTCAGCTGGTCCACGAGCAAGTGCTGGATGTTTTCCATCTGTTTCCAGAAAGCTTCCATCTGTGAAACGAGGATGAGAAGCAAGAGGCGGGGGGTGGGCTGGGGGGAGAAGACTTATTTAATTAAGAGAGCTACAAAGCGGCGGGGTGCAGGCTCGGGACTCCCCATGCATTCCTGGTCACAGACAGATCCTAAACAACCCCACCCTTCTTGGCGTCACATTCCCTAGCGGTCCCTCCCCATTCCATCGTAGGGGCCCGTCAGTTTCAAGGTGGCTTTTCGGCAAACGGCAGTGAGCCATCAGTAAGGCAGGAAAGCCCAGGAGTACCCGGCTCAAACAGCATCAAGACTGTTAAAACCGGCTGTGATGCCGGGGGCGGTGTGAGTGTGTGTGAGTGTGTGTGTGTGTGTGTGTGTGTGTGTGTGTGTGTTGGGTGCATGGAAGTTGACAGCACGCTCTAGGAAGCTTCTAGATCTTTAAAAGGGATCCAACATGTCCTGCAAATAAACGCACGAATGTCATTGATAAATAGTAGCTATTGTCCTAAAAGCACCGAGGACAATGTGATAGACAGTCCCGCTGACCACAGAACATAGTCTCCTTTAAAATAACTTTCCATTCCCTGCTCCCTTCTCGTCAGGAGAGGAGCTGGGAACCAGGCACGCGTAAGTGTCAGGGCTTCCTCTGCGTCATGGTGGCCACCCAGGACTCGGAGAACACCACCAGGCACCTTAGCGACTTCCTGTTATTTTCATGCATACAGGTGGTATGCTTCACCCACTTTATTTCTAGAGAAAATACAGATCGGGAGGTCAAGGAACAGGCTCAGAGAGACTGGTTACTCGTCTTAGGTCACCGCAGAGACAAGGGGCAGAGGCCGATGAGGTTGGTTAAGGCTTGTTCAGCTCCCAGCTTTGCCCAACTTGGCTCCACCTCTCTGACACTGAAACGGACATTTCTCGCTGGACATGCATGGGAGCGGTCAAGGGTCAGTGGCATCAGGAGCCCACGCTGATCTTGTTGTTGCTATGGCTGAAGGTGAAGAGGAAGGACAACCGGACACTGACTCTATCTGGCCAGCTACCTCCCAGGGCTGGGCACGGCCAGGAGACAGCCCATGCCTGCAGAAACTGGCACCTCTTCGAAAGTGTGGTCTCCCATCTCGGGGCCTCCGGGCAGCTCAGCGAACCATCCTCTGCCCCCCAGTCAGCAGCTCACCCCATCACACCTGCCCCACCACCTTCACGGCCACACCCTGCTCTGTCCCTCTGCTCCATCAGAGGACCTCCAGCTGCTGGAAGAGGAGGAGGGCCCCCATCTGTGAATCCCTGCATGCCCGGAAGCTGAGTGCCACGTCCAACCAGCTCTGCAGCGCCCCTCCAATCCCAGGGCGCCAGGATGCTCGGTCCATCCTTTTTAAAACCTCGGACTTCCATCGGAGTCCATGACGTGCTTTTCTCCTGGTTCCTGCAAGTCCCTACTCCGCCTTCTGGTCTTGATTTTCCTGGACTCTTATTCCTTGACTGCCGGCAGGATCCAAGGTCTGGCGCAAGCTCCTTTCTCTGCCTGTTCCCCACACACTCCTAGGCCACAGTGTCTCCATTGTCGGAGGTCAGCGACACTTGAGAGACTCTTCCGAGGACTGTAACCCCTCTGCCTGAACTGTGCAGGCAAGGGACAAGATGTCCCACCGCCTCGGGGAGCTGTGGCCCACTGGAACCCAGGTAAGCTTCCTCCCTTCACCATTTCCTCCTAAGAAGATGCTCCCTCTCTGTGTCCTCTTCCTGAGCTGGGGGGAGACTCCGTCCCCAGGCGCCTCTAAGTCATGCAACCAGAGCTCACCATCTCCCCTCCTAACCGGCGTCACACTGGGGTCCTTATTTCGCAGAACTGATCCTCTGCATCCTCTTCTTCCACGATCCCATTATGGTCCACTCTGTCTGCTCCCACTTTTTCTCATCTCTCCATCCTTGCCGCAGATGCCTCCCTGGGATCCCCAGGGCACCAGCCCAGCAGCACTGACCCGGCCTCCTCCGAACAGCGACCCCGAGGTCCTTCTAACACTGAAATGGGCTGTACCCACCCTCTGCCGCTAACCTGCAGGGACTCCCCCTCCCTGGCGTGGGGTGAGGAAGAACCCTTAAGCAGTCCCTGGCTTCATCTTGCTCTGACTGCACCTGGGCCTTCCCAGCGCCCCCTGGCCAGCACCCACACTTCTCCCAAATGGCCCCCCCATGGTCCCTTCCTTTATGAAGACTAACCCTGGGGTAAAAATTCATTCCTCTCTCTTCCCCATGCCTCTGCCTTCCTGTGTTTCCATCTCTCCCCCGTGTGACCCATAAAGTCCTCATTCACTCACCCGTGGGTCCCCACACCCACCCACTCCGCCCCAGGCCTGGCCTGAGCATCTCTCGGGCAGGGCCAGGTCCATGCTCATGTTGACTCCCCAGTAGCCAGCACAACTGATATACTATGTTTGTTTAATACATAATGCATGAACTGGGGCTGGGGTGTGGAACCAAAGGTGTAAAAATAATGAAGAGCTCTGTGAGGGAGGCCATGCTCTCCGGAATGTAAAGCTTGCTCTTATGGGCGATGCTGGGAGTGGGAGCCATTAGGGCTGGCACCTGCTCTATCTACCCCCTGGGGGGCATGGCAGAGAGGGGTAAAGCAAGCTTTGCTCTCAATGAGGAAAAGGTCAATCTAAACTTTAAACGAGGGGAGTTGGTTAGAAAAAAAAGAAAAGGAGCCTCCCTTAATCCTGTAAATCTTGGCCCTTTAATTAGACCTTCTCTATCACTTTAATTCAGAAACTGGATCCCTGGCTCCAAGGCAGAACAGAGCTGGGGATTCCAGCATCGAAGATGTTCCTAGGGGCCCCTGGGTCTTAACCCCACCCAGAAACCACGGGTCCCCGTCTCCCTGCAGGAGAGAACACCCGCCACGGAAACCACGGGTCCCCGTCTCCCTGCAGGAGAGAACGCCCATCACAGAAACCACGGGTCCCTGTCCCCCTGCAGGAGAGAACACCCGCCACGGAAACCACGGGTCCCTGTCTCCCTGCAGGAGAGAACACCTGCCACGGAAACCACGGGTCCCTGTCTCCCTGTAGGAGAGAACACCCGCCACAGACACGGAAACCACGGGTCCCTGTCCCCCTGCAGGAGAGAACACCCGCCACGGAAACCACGGGTCCCTGTCCCCCTGCAGGAGAGAACACCTGCCACGGAAACCACGGGTCCCTGTCTCCCTGTAGGAGAGAACACCCGCCACAGACATGGAAACCAAGGGTCCCCGTCCCCCTGCAGGAGAGAACACCTGCCACGGAAACCACGGGTCCCTGTCCCCCTGCAGGAGAGAACACCTGCCACAGACACGGAAACCACGGGTCCCTGTCTCCCTGCAGGAGAGAACACCTGCCACAGACACGGAAACCACGGGTCCCTGTCTCCCTGCAGGAGAGAACACCTGCCACGGAAACCACGGGTCCCTGTCCCCCTGCAGGAGAGAACACCTGCCACAGACACGGAAACCACGGGTCTCCATCTCCCTGCAGGAGAGAACACCTGCCGCGGAAACCACGGGTCCCTGTCTCCCTGTAGGAGAGAACACCTGCCGCGGGAACCACGGGTCTCCGTCTCCCTGCAGGAGAGAACACCTGCCACAGACACGGAAACCACGGGTCCCTGTCCCCCTGCAGGAGAGAACACCTGCCGCGGAAACCACGGGTCCCTGTCCCCCTGCAGGAGAGAACACCTGCCGCGGAAACCACGGGTCCCTGTCTCCCTGTAGGAGAGAACACTCGCCACAGACACGCCGTCTTCCTGCAGGAGAGAACACCTGCCACGGAAACCACGGGTCCCTGTCTCCCTGTAGGAGAGAACACCCGCCACAGACACGGAAACCACGGGTCTCCATCTCCCTGCAGGAGAGAACACCCGCCACAGACACGGAAACCACGGGTCCCCGTCTTCCTGCAGGAGAGAACACCTGCCACGGAAACCACGGGTCCCTGTCTCCCTGTAGGAGAGAACACCCGCCACAGACACGGAAACCACGGGTCCCCATCTCCCTGTAGGAGAGAACACCCGCCACAGACACGGAAACCACGGGTCCCCGTCTTCCTGCAGGAGAGAACACCTGCCGTGGAAACCACGGGTCCCTGTCTCCCTGTAGGAGAAAATACCCGCCACAGACACGGAAACCACGGGTCCCCATCTCCCTGTAGGAGAGAACACTCGCCACGGAAACCACAGGTCCCTGTCCCCCTGCAGGAGAGAACACCCGCCACGGAAACCACGGGTCCCCATCTCCCTGTAGGAGAGAACACTCGCCACGGAAACCACAGGTCCCTGTCCCCCTGCAGGAGAGAACACCCGCCGCGGAAACCACGGGTCCCCGTCTTCCTGCAGGAGAGAACACCTGCTATATGCCACGTGCCACGTACGTTCTCTATCAGCTGCTCAGAACACTCCCTCTCCCGCTTCTCCACGTCGGCCAGGGTGATGCACTCGGAGTCGCCCGCACGTGACGTCTCTGTGCTCGACAGTCTGGCCTGAAGTCTCTTTTCTAATTCCTCTAAATCCTGGGCGGGGGGTGGGGGGAATGAGGAGGCAAAAGAAAGAAAATGGAGAGAAAAAAACCGAATGTTTCTTCACATCTAGAAAAGGAGATGCTTTTCTTTTTCACATTATCATGCACTATGGCTTAACCATACTGAAATGCTCTGGGCGCTGTCCTCGTCAATGTGTGATGATGGAAATCTCGCTTTTTCTCATTAAACATAGAGCCTCAAGGGCAATGGGTTATTTCTCTATGTTCCTCATCCCCCCACAAAAATATAGGCCATCCTTAGAAAACGAGGAAATACATAGTATCTTTCCATCCTTATGAAGTCCTGGAAAACGGCATACTTAGAGATACCCCAAGCTTGTGCGGAAAATAACACCAGGGCGATTCTCTGTGACAGCGAGTGGGACCAACATGCTCCTCTTTTCTCAGCTTCCCACGTTTTTCCGCATTTTAATATTACGCACTGTTATATTTTATACCTGTACACACGCTTTGAGAGCTCTATATTGTGTTCAAAAGTGCATATTGTAATCCACCCCTTTTATACATGAAAGAAGAAAACACTTTCATAGGCTGTGTCCATTGTAACGCACTGTTTTTTCAGTTACTTTGAAATACAGGGTGAAGGCTTACGTTCTCTTGTTTTGAAAGAATCTTCTGGTGGAATTCATCATCGGACTTCTTTTTCGGGAGAAGGTCAAGGAGGCACATCTTTAAAATCTGAATAAACATCTATTGCCAGAAAGGGAAACAAAGAGAAAGGTTTGCATGATGGCATCTCCTTCCGCCTTCTCCCGCTGTTTCTGTCTGTCTGTCTGCCTCTCTGCCTCTCTGGGTAAAGTGACCTGGTGCCTACCCGCAGGTAGAAACTGCTTTTCCATTTTGGGGTCTATGCCTATGATGTTCTCTCCTCCCGCTGCGCTGACTCCGTTGTGACCCACACCCACCTCCCGAGGGTCTCCGGGACTCACTGCACCGACAGCCCATGTCCCAGTTCCTGAGCCATGAGAGGGTGACGAGCCCATCTCTCCACCTTACCATGTGCTTGTCCCGCCTCAGCGCCGTGTCCAGCTGTAGAAGATCTTTTAGGTGAAGGTTATAGATACACAGGTCCAGGTCTGCACTGCGGCCACGAGAGAAACAGAAAGGACCTTCATTCAGGGCAGTGGTTTTCAACCGTGAATCTGCGTCATCTTCACACAACACCAGGCTGGATCACTCTTTCGCAGACCAGCACGAAACTTCTGGCGGACGATCAGCACTCTGCTGACCACGGACCGGCCGTTGAAAACCACAGGGTTAGAGTGTTTGAGGCAGGGAGAGAGGTTACAGAGTAGCAGCTCATCCCTGCTTCGGTACAAGCCGGATTTAAGTTCTGCGGAGGGTGGAGATTCCTAGCATCTACCCCCAGGTCTACAGAGAAGGAACTGGAGGGGCTATGTGAGACCCACTCATGACCGGAAGGGAGCTGTAGTCTGGACATCAAGGACAAGCCGGAAGAGATGGAAGGAGGGAAAAATGAAATGAACGCCTCCTGGTCACCAGCGTGTCTAATATCCCGTGTACCGTTCTGAGTGCTGAATGGCGGTCCTCTTGTGCCCATTTTACAGACGGGGAAACTGACTGGGGAAATCGGGGGTCAGAGAAATCAAGTAGGGGGTCACATGGTCACAGGGGCAGATAACAGGCAGGGTGTAAGTAAAGGCCTTTGACCTTTTTTCCTACACAGGCAAACAGGTTGAAAATGACTACATTTTAGCTGCACTGTTAGAAGTCCTCGAAGTCCACACACTCAGGAACAGCCTTTTCCAGCAAGTCAGTCAGGTCCCTCGCGCCCTGGGCCACCTTCAAGATCCACACCAAGCTCAGCAATCTGAGATCACTCTTTCCACAGCCCTGGGCTGTGTCCAAAGCCCCTTAAACTCACTCACCGAACCCCAGAGCAGACCGGCCCGAGGACCGACCCACAGACCTGCCAGACTGAGTTTCCTGGGCATCCACAAGCTGCTGAGCCCTGCTCTGGGCTGGGTAGTTGGGTGACTGCGAGCGTGGGCTTCGGAGATGTGGCCGTGGAGGTCAAACCTGGCTCGATCACCACCTGCTGTGTGACCACGGGCAAGTCACTCAGCTTCTCTGAAACTCTACTTTTCATAAAATGGCGACAAAGCTAGACTTACGCGATGAGGTTTGTTGGGAGGCCTTCACTCCCTGACTAATAGTCGCTCCTCACTGACCCGCCCCACGCCCCCACTGGCAGTGGACACGGGGTACGGAACAAGACAGACCCGACCCCTGTGCTCACACAGGTCGTCCCTGCCCAGCACCCAGAGGCCCTTAGTCAGTGACAGCTGCGGCTGTGCCATGCCTGGTGCGTGTCAGTGACTCAGAGTCCCCTCTGATGTCTCTCCCCAAGGCTTGGGCCTGTCTCCATAACCCTCATGCCGGTCGACACACATGGCAAGTGACAGGGCCCCACTCTGATGCTGGGTGGCTGTGTGTCCAACCACCCTGAGCTGCCGTTTTCTCCCACGACAGTGCTACGACGCACTGGGTCGGCGCCCTCCCTCCGGCCCCTCCCTCCTCACCTCTCACAAGTCAGCGCCTCAGGAAAGCTGCTGACCCGCAGGAAGGTACGGCCGAGGAACCTGTCGTCGCTGGCAGCCGAGTGGATGCTGGACGAGGAGCTGCCGCCGTCCTTCTCGGCCTGGCTCAGGCTCCCCAGGCTGCTGGACGGGGATGCCTCCCCCGGCTGGTTGGGCAGAACAACCTGCTTTAAGTTTTCGTGCAGAGACGGGTTGGAGGAACCGTCGGCCAGAGGCTGAGGCAGCAGAAGAGAAATCGGACTCTTAGAGCACGTGACCATCCGGAATCTGTTCAGGATGCTCCCCAAGCAACAGGAGACGCGGCTCCCAGGGCAGCCAGGCTGCGGAGACTGGGGAGCGGTGTGAGTGGACCCCAGTCACAGCTTCCTTTTCCAGGGGGTCAGTGTTCTGCACCAGACCCCTAGCCCTCAGCAACGAGTCCGCCTCTGTGCCCTGATGGACCCCTGCACCTGGCGCTCGGCTGCGCCCTGGACCTCCCCCTCCAGCAGCCCACCTGCCCCGGTCCACCTCTCACTGCTGTCTCAGCCCCCTGGGGCCTGCTCTGTCACATAACCTGCTGGCCACCTCGCTCTTCTTCACCTCCTGCCCCCAAGTCTTCCAGGTGGCTCGCACGGCCCTAAGATTGGCTCATGATGCCCCATCAAAGAAATGAAGTTCCTGCCAGAACCACAAGAGGTCACAGCCTGGTTCAGCCTGGGAGGACTGTCCCTCAGGCTGAAACACCCTTCCCCGTGGGGCCGAAGCGGCCCTTCCTCCAGACACAGACCCCACGCCAGGGTCCTCACGGGTCCTCCATCCAGACTGGGATGGACTCCAGGGTGAGGGTGATGCTTCCCTGGCCCTGGAGCCCCCTGCAGTGGCCGCAGGGAGGTTGCACCATGCCCAGTGCATGTCAGCAGGGGGTGTGGAGATGAAGAAGTGCCCCTGGTCTGGGAGGCTGCCGCCTTCCCTCCCCCACAGCTAAGGGAAGGAGGCGGTTCTCAGTGTGTGTTCCAGGGAACCGCTCTGTGCACAGTGACCGGTTTCTGTCCCCCGTTAAGGGTTCCACAGGAAATCCATGTCGGGAAAGTCTGTGTTAAACGAGGCAGAATAACTTCCTCAACACGGGGATGCTCAGGGCCTTCGCTAAGCTCTGGCTGTCTCCAAAACCGAGTAACAATTGAGGAAACGGAACTTGTCCCGAGGACTTAGATGTCACTCACTGTTCTAAGCGGTTTGTCTGTTGTTTGATTTAATCCCCAAACAACCGGGTGAGGCAGGAGGGTCCGTTACTCCCATTGT
Organism: Rhynchonycteris naso; assembly: GCA_037038555.1. NCBI lineage: Eukaryota > Metazoa > Chordata > Mammalia > Chiroptera > Emballonuridae > Rhynchonycteris > Rhynchonycteris naso. The sequence goes on along the minus strand of CM072996.1, from coordinate 313,261,486 downwards.
AAAGATAAAGAAACCGAGGCCCCAGAAGTCAGGAAATGACCAGCAGTACACGGCGCGGGTGGGAGTTAGGACTGAGCCACGGTGACTCCGGACCCTGTCCTCTTTCCCACCAGGAGAGTGGGCAGCACTTGCCTCAGCTTTCTCAACCAGAAAACTCTTTTTTCTATTTTTTATTTTTTCACAGATCATTTCCTTGGCCAAGGGCTCCCTGAGGCATCATGGGATAGGCCGCTCTCTGCAACACTCCGGGCCGCAGGCATGACCTCCTGCCGCCAGGTAAAGGACCTGCAGCCAGGTGGGGTGGGGGGCAGGGGGTGTGTGCAAGGGTTGGCTGGTGGCCCTGCCACTTTCTGTAGTTTGACCTCGGGCAGGTCATTAGCCTCTCTGGGCCCCCCGCTTCATCATGTGTAAAGAGGAGATGATAATATTATGGATCTTACAGGAACATTTCAAGGTTGAAAAGCCTCACGCATGACGCATGTTTAGCACTCTGCCGGCCCTACAATACGTGTTCCGTGTCGGCTGCCGGCGTTAGTCTCGGAGTCTGTGAACCAGGTGCTAGGGGTGGTGTCTGCGTCAGTGTTAGACTAGCAGGGTGATCCCAGAGGATACAACAGACGATGGCAACTCCTTACCTTGACCTACCACGGGCATTCCCTGACCCTGACAACGCCATCATCCAATGGATCAACCCTACACTGTTGCTCAGTTACAAAGTCTCAGATTTATCCCTATGAAAGTGCCTTGCTATAGAACCCTCAAATAGAGCCCAAATTGCACATGGAAGCCCACGGCTCCTACCCCAATCTCCAGTACATTACTGAATAATTGCGTGTCTAAGACGGAGTTCAGGACTCTCACCCGGAACTTCTGGTTGATGGGGTAGATGACTCTGGCCTTCAGGGCAAATGCTGTGATGTTGCTATTGAAGGACCGCTCGCGCTCCTGGGAAGGAAGAAGAACAAATGGCATGGTGGCTTTCTGTAAGGGGAAGGACAAACCAGCAAGAGTTCCCAAAAGGCCACATCCCATTTGCAACAATCACCTGGGAGAGGGACCACAATGGGCAGACAGACTTAAATAGGTACTCACTTGGTAGACGGATGGGTGATGGAAGATGGATGGACAGAAAGACAAACAGGTAGATGGATGGATGAACAGATGAACAAACAGAGAGATAAATGGATGGGCAGGTGAATAGTTAGATGGGTGGATGGATGGATGGATGGATGGATGAATGAATAAATGGGTGGATAGATGAGTGTACAGATGAATGTACAGGTAGATGGATAGGTAGATGGGCAGGTAAATGAATGGATAGACAGATGGATGGATGGATTGATGGATGGTTGGATGAATGGATAGATGAATGGATGGATGGATGGATGGATGGATGGATAATGGATGGATGGATGATGGATGAACAGATAGACAGATGGATGAATGACGGATAGATGATGGATGGGCAGGTGAATGGTTGGGTGGATGGATGGTTGGATGGATGGATGGATGGATGAATGGATGATGGATGGATGATGGATGGGCAGGTGAATGGTTGGATGGATGGATGGGTGGATGGATGGATGGTTGAATGGATGGATGGATGGATGATGGATGGATGGATGATGGATGGATGATGGATGGGCAGGTGAATGGATGAATAGATGGATGGATGAATGATGAATAGATAGATGGGTGATGGACAGATAAATAGACAAATGGGTGGATGGCTACATGGATAGATGAGTGGATGGACAGATATGAATAGATGGATGGGTAGGTGGAAGGATGGGTGAAGGAGGGGTAAATGTACCGACAGGTGGATGAATAGACAGACAGATGTTATATCGCACATTCATTTAATTCCAAGTCTTCACCTTTGGAAGAAATCAGGATTTAAATAACATGACATTAATTAACCAGAGTGTTCCTAAAACCTGTGAACCACATTTTCATCGAAAAGTCAAACATAATAACTTCAGCATTGCCCGTGGTATAAATACACACTTTCGTGTGGCAACATTCACGCAAGACTTTGGATTAGATCCTTAAACAAAACAGCAGTGGCGGGCCAAGCCTTTGCATTTCTCTGAGCCTTGGTCTTCCCAGGTAGTGTGTCTGTCCCCAGGACCACGTAGGAAAGCACCAGCAGAGTGGCTGGGAGAGGACAGAAGCAAAAGCGTGGTAGCTGTGAGGAGCCTGTGAGGCCCTTGCTCAGGTACCGCCTCCCCCGGGAAGCCTTCCTGACCACAGCTGGACACACTCATTCCCAGTCTGCTCTCCATCCCCACATCTCTCCGTATCTGTCCCCTGTCAGGGTCGTCCCCCTGAATGAATGCTTTGGAAACAACCAGCAAGTGGACGGAGGTGAGCAGGCAGGCAAGTCACGAGCCTGGAGTCCAGACCTCGAACAATCTCTACCCAGCCGTTCCCACGAGCCTGGCGGGTGAAAATCGCATCCGCTCCCATGTAAGTGCTTTTCAGCTAAATCTCGAAGAAAGAGCTCCAAGCAATGAGTGAAAGAGACAGACGTTTCACTTCCTCAGAACGTGGGGGGTGAAACACACCTGACCGAGCCAGCAACGGGGCCCTGTATGTCTCCAGAGAGGGTTTCCCATGATGCCCTCCTGAGCAGGCAGGGAGGGGCAAGGGCCACAGCTCTCGTCACTTCTACCCACCCCTTACGACTCACAAAAGTGGACTTAGATGACAAGAATAGGAAAGACCACCAACATGTGTCACCTCCTTAAGCTTCGAAGGGTCCAGCCACAGAGGTACTGTCTCCATTTCTTACATAAGGCAGATGGGACACAGAGAGGTTGAACCACGTGCCCAAGGTCACACAGCTAATAAATGCCAGACCTAGGAAGTGAACTCAGATTCCCTGGTTCTAGAGGGGCAAACAAAGGCCTAAAGGGAGACACCTTCCATTTCATCCTCCACTTGGAAATCAAATGATCTTTTAAAAATAAAATTTTTTTTTTTTAATTCAGAAAATTCAATTTAATGTGGTGACATTGAGCAATAAGAGTACATAGGTTTCAGGTAGCACTTGAACTGTGGATTGTGTTGTGTGCCCGTTACCAAAGTCAAGTCATTTCTGTCACCGTGTATTTGTCTCTCTCTTTACTCCCCCCCCCCACCCTCTCTCACAATCCCCTCCCCTGGCAACCCCTGCACTCTTACCTATGTCCATGAGTCTCAGTTTTATGTCCCACCTGTGTGTGAAATCATCCAGTTCTTAGCTTTCTCTGATTTACTTTTTTCACTCAGTATCATGTTATCAAGGTTGTCATAAATGGCACTATGTCATCATTCCTTATGGCTGAGTAGTATTGCATTGTATATATGTACACATCTTCTCTATCCAGTCCTCTATCAAGGGACACTGTGGTTGTTTCCATGTCTTGGCCACTGTGAAGAATGCTGCAATGAGTATGGGGGTGCATGTGTCTTTGGGTACCAATGTTTTTGAGTTTTCTGGATGGATACCCAGTAGAGGGATTGCTGGGTCATATGGTAGTTCTAGTCTTAATATTCTGAGGAACCACCATACTGTCTTCCATAATGCCTGTACCAGTCAGTTTACAATCCCACCAGCAGTGAGTGAGGGTTCCTTTTTCTCCACAGCCTCTCCAACACTTGTTATCACCTGTCTGGTTAATAACAGCCAGTCTAACAGGCGTGAGGTGATATCTCATTGTAGTTTTTTCTTTTAATTTCTTTTTATTTATTTATTTTAGAGAGGAGACTCAGAATGAGAGAGAGAGAGAGAGAGAGAGAGAGAGAGAGAGAGAGAGAAAGGGGGGAGGAGCTAGAAGCATCAACTCCCATATGTGCCTTGACCAGACCAGTGCAGGGTTTTGAACTGGTGACCTCAGTGTTCCCAGGTCGACGCTTTATCCACTGCGCCACCACAGGTCAGGCTCATTGTAGTTTTAATCTGCATTTCTCTAATAGCTAGTGAGGATGAGCATCTTTTCATATATCTGTTGGCCATTTGTATTTCTTCCTGGGAGACGTGTCTGTTCATGTCCTCTTCCTGTTATTTAATTGGATTGTTTGCAGCTAAGCTTTGTAAGTTCTTTATATATTTTGGCTATTAACCCCTTATCAAAGCTGTTTGCAAATATCATCTCCCATTTGCTTGGCTGCCTATTTGTTTTGTTGTCAGTTTCTTTTGCTGTGCGGAAGCTTTTCAGTTTGATACAGTCCCGTTCATTTACTGTTGCCTTTACTTCGTTTGCCTTTGGGGTCAAATTCATAGAGTGAGTGCTCTCTATGACCAAGGTCCATAAAGTAGTACCTGTTTTCTTCTATGTAATTTATTGTTTCAGATACTCTATTTAGGTCTTTGATTCATTTTGAATTAATTTTTTGTGCAGGGGGACAAGGTGTAGTCAAGTTTCATTCTTTTGCCTGTGGCTTTCCAGTTTCCCCAGCACATGTTGAAGAGGCTTTCTTTCCTCCATTGTGTGTTTCTGGCTCCTTTGTCAATGATTATTTGTTCATATATATGTGGTTTCATTTCTGGGCTCTCAATTCTGTTCCCTAGGTCTGTATGTCTGTTTTTCTGCCAATACCATGCTGTTTCGATTATTGTGGCTCTGTAGTATAATTTGAAGTCAGGTAATGTGATACCTCCAGCTTCATTCTTTATGCTCAGGATTGCTTTGGCTATTCGGGGTCTTTTATGGTTCCATAAAAATTTGGTGATTTTTTTTGTATTTCTTTAAAAAATAACATTGGTATTTTAATAGGGATTGCATTAAATTTGTATTTTGCTTTGGATAGTATAGCCATTTTAACTACGTTGAGTCTTTCAATTCATGAACTGGGATATTTTTCTATTTCATTATGTCTTTTTCAATTTCCTTTTTAATTATGCTTTGGAGTTTTCAGTATATAGGTCCTTCACATTCTTTAAGTTTATTCATAGGTATTTTATTATATTTTGGTACAATTGTAAAAGAAATTGTTTTTATTAAATTCATTTTCTGAAGTTTCATTGTTGCTTGTATGAAAGCAGTAGACTTTTGTATACTGATTTTATATCCTGTGACTTTACTGTATTTGTTTATTGTTTCTAATAGTTTTTTGGTGGCGTCTTTGGGGTTTTTCTATATATATTATAGGATCGTGTCATCTGCAAAAGGTGAGAGCTTTACTTCTTCTTTCCTTGACATGGATGCCTTTTATTTCTTTCTCTTGCCCGATTGCTCTGGCTAGGACTTCCAGTTCTATGTTGAATAAGAGTGGAGGGAGTGGGCAGCCCTGTCTTGTTCCGGGTTTCAGAGGGAAAGCCTTCAGTTTTTCACCATTTAGTAATGTACTGGCTGCTGGTTTGTCACATACGGCCTTTATTATGTTGCTGTACTTTCCTTCTATACCCATTTTATTGATGTATCATATCAAATGCCTTTTCTGCATTTATTGATAAGATCATATAATTTTTGTCCTTTGTTTTGTTGATGTGCTCTATTACATTGATAGATCTGCATATGTTGAACCATCCTTGTGCTCCTGGAATGAATCCCACTTGATCGTGATGTATTATTTTTTTAATGTATTGCTGTGTTCCATTTGGTAGCATTTTGTTTAGGATTTTTGTATCTATACTCATTAGAGATACTGGTCTGTAGTTTTCTTTTGTATTGTCCTTGCCAGGTTTTGGAATCAGGGTTATGTTGGCTTCATAAAATGTGCTGGGCAGTATTGCTTCTTCTATTCTTTGGAAGACTTTTAGAAGGATAGGTACCAAATCATCTTTGAATGTTTGGTAGAATTCACTAGTGTAGCCATCTGGCCCTGGACTGTTATGTTTGGGGAGGTTTTTGATAGTTGTTTCTATTTCCTCCCTGCTTATGGGTCTGTTTAGGCTTTCCACTTCTTCATGACTCAGTCTAGGAAGATTGTATAGTTCTAGGGACTTAACCATTTCTTTGAGATCGCTGAATATGGTGGCATATACTCTTTCATAGTATTCTACTGTGATCCTTTGTATATTTGCGATGTCTGTGGTGATTTCTCCTCCTTCATTTTGTATTTTGTTTATCTGAGTCCTTCCTCTTTTTTTCCTTAGTGACTCTAGCCAGGGGTCTGTCAATTTTATTGACCTTTTCAAAGAACCAGCTCTTTGTATTAATCTTTTTCTATAGCTTTCTTCTTCTCTGTTTTATTTAGTTCTGCTCTAGTTCTTACTCTTTCCTGTCTTCTGCTGACTCCGGGTTGCCCAATGGAGGGCCAATTTCAACGTAAAGCTTCTGCAGCTGAAGCGATGCAGTTATTGAGAAAAGTAGGGCGCAATCGTAGGCCAAGAGTGGTACTTCCGGCACCAACACAGCAGGCTTCTTCCCAGCAAAGCGCACATGCGTCCACAGAGAAGGCAGTCCGCTCCATTCTCCAACACACAGGGCCTGCACGGAGCGAGCCAAGGCCGAGGCTGGGGAGTCGTGTGCCCCAGAGCCTTCTGGAATTTTCCGTTTGCTTTTGGCTGATGCGAGCTATTTATCAAAAACAGAGCTCATGCGAGGAGTGACATGAAGCACGCACACCTCGGTCTTCTGTGTGTTAGAAAACACAGGGGTTACAGCTCGCCTCACCCCGTCACTCAGTCCCGTCCGTGCACATTCTTTGACAAGCTCGGTCTGCAGAAGGCAGGGACATCTGGGCAAGCCAGTCACTGGAATGGGCAGATCTTTAACTGAACTGGCAATTATTAGCTTGATAATGGGCATAGCCTGAGCGTAGCTAAACAGTTAACAGGGTAAACATTACTGGGTAGAAGAAAATAAGCTAGCTTCCTGGGGATGTAGAAAGACTTGGCTCCCTGCAAAGTTGCTTGAGCACTTATTCTGTGGCAGAAATGATCGCAGAGTTAACTCCTGGGTGACCCCGTGGAATCAGCTTATTACTGTCATCATAAAGCTGAGAAACCTGAGGTTATGTTTCTTGCCCAACTTCACACAGAAAAGAGGTGGTGGAGCTGAGACTGGGTTCCAGAATCCTGGATGCCCCTTGGGCAGGCCCTTGGGCTAGACTGAGTGGGGGGCCAGGAAAGCAGTACAGGAAGAACCCATTTTCAACATCTCCATCAGAGGCCCAGGACTCCTACTCCTAGATATTTGCCTAGTATTTACAGAAAAGAAGTGAAACAAAATAAAAACAAATAAACTTTTTTTTTTTAGAGAGGAGACACAGAGAGAAAGAGAGAGAGAGATAGAGAGAGAGAGAGAGAGAGAGAGAGAAAGAGAGAAAGGAGGGAGGAGCTGGAAGCATCAACTCCCATATGTGCCTTGACCAGACCAGTGCAGGGTTTTGAACTGGCGACCTCAGTGTTCCCAGGTCGACGCTTTATCCACTGCGCCACCACAGGTCAGGCGAAACAAATAAACTTATATGCAAACATTCACAGAAGCCTTATTCACATGGGCTGAACACTGCATACCCCACACTGTGGCACATCCCCATGACAGACCAAAAAATTAGGGGACGAATTACCGACAAGGGCAATGACATGGATAAATCTCAAAAGCAAGACACGAGGGAATACAGGCACGAGAAAGCACATGGAACAGTCTAGAACAGCAAAATCAAACCCAGTGCTGGAAGTCACAGTTGTGGCTGCCTCTGGAAGGGGTTTGGGGTGCAGGGTAAAACAGAAAAGGGCTCTGGCCGGCTGGCTCAGTGGTAGAGTGTTGGCCCAGTGTGTGGAAGTCCTGGATTCAATTCCCAGCCAGGGCACACAGGAGAAGCGCCCATCTGCTTCTCCACCCCTCCCCCTCTCATTTCTCTCTATCTCTCTCTTCCCCTCCCACAGCCAAGGTTCGACTGGAGCAAAGTTGGCCTGAGCGCTGAGGACGGCTCCATGGCCTCCGCCTCAGGTGCTAGAATGGCTCCGGTTGCAATGGAGCAACACTCCAGATGGACAGAGCATCACCCCCTGGTGGGCATGCTGGGTGGATCCTGATCAGGCACATGCCAGAGTCTGTCTCTCTGCCTCTCACTTCAGAAAAATACAAAAAAACAAAAACAAAAACAAAAAAACACACAAAAAACCAGAAAGGAACCCAGGGTCACCAGAGAACTTTCCAGGGTGATGGACCATTCCTGGCAGGGGTATCAGTTTCAAGGGTGTATATACCTGTCACTCATCAAACTGTAAACTTAAAGCTGGTACTTTAATTTACTGTATGTAAATTATGCCTCAAAAAAGAAGCCTATGGGGGACCTAAGATCTGTCAGAGGCTCAGCTAGATGGCATCTGTCCCGGGACGTAGGACACCCAATGTGCACCTCGGCAAATAAACCCGGACACCCTGCTTACGTCCAGAGCCTCCGCGTCCTTTGAAGTCCGCGCTCCTCTCTTCCTCTGCCTGGACGGGGAGCCGGTTTCTGAGGGCATCTGCGCATTTGACTCCAAGTTCCTGAGCAGACTTTGAGCGTCGTCTACCTAAAATCCAAAGGTAAGGGGAGACACATTAAGTCAGTCAGCCCAGTGCCCAGGATTGCAGCCATCAGGTCCCCAACCCCAGCAGTCTGTGTGCACTGGCCCACCTGTCACCCCCACCTGGGGTTGGCTACACACCCTTCAAGACTGTCCAGGTGTCACCCATTGAGAAACACCCAGAGCGCCTTCTTAGAACCTAGAGGTGATACTTGGGCCAAAGCTCATTCCACTGTTCCTCCAGGTCAGTGGTCCCCATGGCCTGCGAGCTCCTTCCTGGTAACAGTGTAACTCGGGAAATGGCACATGAATATTAGTTTTCCTGTTATTTCCAAAAACATCATTGGATGACTTTTCAGAAAATATGTTAGATTACCTTAAATTACAGAATGGCTTTATTGTGAATGACAGGTGGTCATGCTTTATGGATTCTGCATTTGAAAATTCACCCACTTGCTAAATTTTCTTTGTAACCTCCAACATGAACACCTGAGGCACTTTTATGGTCACTCTCGGGCATGTGTGCAGAACGGTGGGGAGCTTGAGTCCCCCGACCGCAATTTCCAACTGAGAATGGACTGCCTCTTGTCTCAGCTTGGACTGTGAGCAAGCATCCTTTCTGTGTTCTATTTAGTGACATTCTTTCCTTGTGCTTTTGTCGTTTAAAATGACCTCTAAGTGCAGTGCTGCAGTGCGGTCAGTGTAGTGACCTGAACACAGGAAGGCTGTGACCATACCTCATGGAGAAAACGCATGTAAGAGGTAAGCTTCGCTCAGGCACGAGTTCCAGGCCTGTTGGCCATAAGTTCAATGTCAATAAATCAACAATACATATTAAATAACGTGTCTTCGAACAGAAACGCACATAAAACAAGGCTATGTATTGATCAGTTAATGAAAAATGTTGTGACTAGAGTATTTCCCCCAGGGGCCATGATTCAGTGTTTGCTAATTCTGCGTGTGTAGTGAACATAATTATCAACTGTATTTTAAGTGCCAGAGACACTTACCAAGACCCTCTTTGGCCGCTGGCTGCTTAAGGATATAATCTTTGAACTGGAGAAATATCACCCATTTGTCAATGAGTTCGTCACCAACTATTATGGAGCATCTGCTCAGTGGCAAGCCTTATTCTAGTTAATGGGAACAGAGTAACGGACGAAATAAACAAATCCCCACCTCCATGGAGCTTACAGTCTAGTGACAGAAGAGAGATGTAAACAAACAAGAAATAAATACATACTATGTCAGAGGTGACAAGTGCCATACAGAAGAGCAATGGGAGGGGACATCTTCTTGGACAAGAAGGCATTTGAGGAGAAACTTGAAGGAAGTGAGACAGCAAGCCAATCAGATATCTTAGGGGCGGCTTTCTAGAGAGAGGGCACAGCCCGTGCACAGGCCCTGAGGCAGAAGCACGCTCAGCATGTCCAGGGAAACCCGTGTGGCTAGAGCAATCTGGGGGGAGTGGAGAGGGGCAGATGATGAAGCCAGAGATTTAGGGGTGGTTTAGCAGTCATAGCTGCCCAGCACAAGGGTTCGGCCGCGACGGCCCCAGTCAGACCATCTTACAGTAAAGACTCCAGGAGAAAAAGCTCCTCGACCCTACAGGGGCACATCACTGTTTTTGCTCCCCAGTTAAGAATGACCAGGAGGCCAAGAGTCACTAGCCACTTGATTGCAGAAGCTAATATGAAAGGCAAACACAAAACAAGCAGAAGGGAAAGCGAGCAGGAAACAGGGTTTGGGAAAAATAAAACTTAACATAATTACAAAACCCTCAGAGATAAAATACTACATTCACAAAGTAACAGCAGGATGGTATAAACATAGAACACTGTGAAGGCAACAAGGAACAGTCAGCACTCAGTGAGTGCCAGTATTATTTCCGCATCACAGAACTCATGAGGCTGTGTTACAATCTTGTTTCCTGGTAATCTGTCCCCTGGAGGCTGCGACCCTCCAGTGGCAGCGGCAGGGTCTACCCTGCTCACGGGTGGCATCTAAGACCACTGGCCGGAGATGGCCGTAGAAAGTGCTCAGCAAACTTGTACTGTAGGGATGAATGAAGGAGGGAAGGCGTGAATGCACCCCAATGCAGCGGCTGGGACTCAGGAGAGGCTAACGGGGGTCATGCACAGAGCGGGGAGGCAGAATGGACATCCAAGGGTGGGGATCCCCAGCCCCGCTGTCCATCATGCTCAGCTGGGCCCCTGCCAGTTCCAGTCCAAACCGCTTGTGCTACAGATGAGAGACCGAGAACCGGGGAGCTTTAGCGGCTGTCTACACATCACACAGCTGAGGATGGGGCAGGCACCTCTGGGGAACCCCAGGACAGTGCCCTTCCGTCACTTCGCCGCTTCCCTCTGAGATCACTATGTCCAGCCTCCTCCTGGAAAAGGCGAGCGCGGGCAGGACCGGCGGCGCACGAAGCCTGCGATCACGCTCCAGTGGATGCAGAGCCCGGGGTCACAGCCCGACCCGAAGGCCAAGGAGGACCGCGCCCCGAGCGCCCCAAACCTCGGCTGCCCTCTCGGCGGACCCACCTGGTGTCGCGGCCGTGCGCGGGCGGCGCGGCGGGCAAGCCAGAGGCCGAGGCCGAGTCCAAGCGCGGCGCCCAGCAGCACGGCGGGGGCTAGCAGGGCGGGCGCCGGCCGCACCGCGTCCCGGCCCAGCAGCAGCCGCGCGTCGCGGCTGCAGGCCTCCCCGCCGCGGGCCATCGGGGGCGCTCAGGCCGCGGTCCGGCCGCATCCCGCCCGCCGCCGCACACCGCCCCGGCCCGCCGCGCGGCGCAACAGCCCCTCCAGGTCGGCGACGCGGCGCTCGGAGCCCGGGCGGGCCAGGGGTGCGGCGCGCTCCGCCGCCTTTCTGGCCTGTGCTGTCTCCTGCCTTCGTCCCGTCTCCCGCGTCCCTGCGCTGCCTGAGCCGGAGGGAGGAGCCTGAATCTTCCACCCAAAACTTTGAGCCACCCCCTCCCCAGCCCGGCCTTTGCACTGAGCATGCCCGGCGGGAGGCGCGGTTTTCACCGAGGAAAACTTTGGAGGTTTCTTGGTTTACTCGGGGCTTCTGGACTTACAGCAGAGAAAGGGGTCCCCAGCAACGAAGGATGGTGTTGCTCCCAGAAGTTTATTGAGCGCTTACGCTATGCCAAGCCCTAATCTATCTCAGCCTCAACAACCCTCTGAGATATTATTATCCGCCCGCTTTCAGACGGGGAAGCTCCCTCAGAGCTAAGTGACGCAGGGCAAGTCAGACTCCAGCCTTGCCTCTGACCTCTGCCTGTTGGCTATGCTTGGGCCGCAGAGTCCACCTCTGCTTCTGAACTTGTTCTCCTTTCCTGTCTCTCTCTCTGTTCCTTTTGAGAGGAGAGAGATGAGAAGCGTCAACTCATTGTGGCACTTTAGTTCTTCATTGATTGCTTCTCATATGTGCCTTGACCCAGGAGCCTTCAGCTGAGCCCTTGCTCAAGCCAACTCTTGGGCTTCAAGCCAGAACCTTTGGGCTCAAGCCAGTGACACTGGGACCATGTCGATGATCCCACGCACAAGCTGGCCATCTAGCGCTCAAGCTGTTGAGCCTCTGCTCCAGCCAGCGGCGACCTTGGGGTTTTGGACCTGGGCAATCGGTGTCCCAGGCTGACGCTCTATCCAGTGCACCAACGCCGGTCAGGCTGAATTTGTGCTTAAGAATCCTGTCTTGTCTGACCAGGCGGTTGCGCAGTGGATAGAGCGTCAGATTGGGATGCAGAAGACACAGGTTCGAGACCCCGAGCTCGCCAGCTTGAGCGCGGGCCCATCTGGCTTGAGCAAAAGCTCGCCAGCTTGGACCCAAGGTCGCTGGCTCCAGCAAGGGGTGGCTCGGTCTGCTGAAGGCCCGCGGTCAAGGCACATGTGAGAAAGCAATCAATGAACAACTAAGGTGTCGCAACAAAAAACTGATGATTGATGCTTCTCACCTCTCTCCATTCCTGTCTGTCTGTCCCTATCTATCTGACTCTCTCTCTGTTCCTGTAAAAAAAAAAAAAGAGAATCCTGTCTTAATGCCTCTTCTTTTGTGGGTGGCCAGTGCTTTCCTCTAAGACAGTGTGTAGGAAGATTGTCACCCGCAGTCCCCCATAGAAATGAGACACCGGGTGGTCATTCATTCCCTCAGCGTTGACAGAAAACCTGTTGATCTAACCGGCACCAGGTCAGCAAGGAACCAGACAAAGCTCAGGCATTGAGGATCTCCCAGCTCTGTGGGGACAGAAACAACCAGAGGAGCTCAGCCTCTGTTCTTTCAAGCAAACATTTACTGAGCCAGCTCTTGTCCTGGGTGCTGGGGGAACAGCCGTGAACATGCAGATTGTTATAGTTTGGAGCTTAACTCCCTGTGACAGCGGGGACATGGGGACCACGGAAATCCGCTTCAACAGAGAATGGCTTTTGTGTTCTTAACCTGCGCGTGCACCTTTAAGTTTCTTTTTTTTCCTCTCTATCATTTCCTTGTCAATCCTTTCAGGTGGGAAAGATGGGAACTATCTAGATTTAATTTTTTTAAACGTTTTATTTATTTATTTATTTTACAGGGACAGAGAGAGAGTCAGAGAGAGGGATAGATAGGGACAGACAGACAGGAACAGAGAGAGGTGAGAAGCATCAATCATTAGTTTTTGTTGCCATTGCGACACCATAGTTGTTCATTGATTGCTTTCTCACATGTGCCTTGACCGCGGGCCTTCAGCAGACCGAGCCACCCCTTGCTGGAGCCAGCGACCTTGGGTCCAAGCTGGCGAGCTTTTGCTCAAGCCAGATGGGCCCGTGCTCAAGCTGGCGAGCTCGGGGTCTCGAACCTGGGTCTTCTGCATCCCAGTCCGACGCTCTATCCACTGTGCCACCCCCTGGTCAGGCTAGATTTAATTTTTATAGATGAAGAAACTGACCGCTAGAGAGAAACAGTGGCCCGCTCAGCTGTTGTCATGAGGAAATAGAAGAGATACATTAATGCCTGTGTCTGTCTGTCTTCAAGGCTCACACTATGCAATGTGGCGCCTCTTAAATGTTTCCATGGAAGTCTGTCAGGCTCCTGGGAATGTCTGTGGGGACAATAACCTGGAGTTCTAGCTTTATGCTGGCTATGTCTTTGGTTAAGTTTTAGTGTTTTTTTTTTTTAAAAAAAAAACATGTTCTTTGCATTTGCCTTAAAGTTGTTTAAATATTAAAATCATCTTTTAAATTATTCATTGTCAAGTAGAATTGATTGTCCGGCAATATGCTAGCATTTAGCCTTTGGCCTGTCTCACTCCTGGCACACTGCCAGGTACTCTCTGTAGGAAGCTTAGTAGCTAATAAATCCTCGTTTTCCCAAACCCCATCACCTTGTCCATGTCAAGTCAGCGAAGGCCTGTCCTTTGAGGGGGGAGAAGGGGTTGGCAGTGGCCAGGCTTTCTGGCCTGAGGCTGCAGTTATGACTGGCTGCCCTGCAGGAAGGGTGGGAGACAGCCCTCTCCCCAGAGAACAGGCAGAAACTGTGACTGAGGGTCCAGGAAGCAGGAGGAAGCAGAGAAGTGGTGTACCAGGCCTTCTGCTGTCTCTACCTCTGTGTCCTCCCTCCACGGCAAGGCACAGCCCTGGCCCCATGGAGAGTTCGGGGAGTTTGTGCAGCTGCTGCCTTCTGGCTCCAGACACCAAGTCTCCTCTCTCTGGTTCCCCAGAGTCATCCTCCAGTGGCTGGCCTGAACACCTGCCCCCTGGGGAGTGTGTGTGGGGGGGCATGCTGGGTTAGGTCCAGGGCTAAGTCATAGCAAGGGCTCAGGCAGTGGGTGCCCAACTGGACTGAACTAAACCCAACCAGAAACGAGTCACCTTTCCCTCTCTGTCCCGAGCTCCCCCCCCCCGCCCCCCCCCCCCAGCCCCTCTCTGTGTTGTCCTGCCCCCTTCTGGGCTCTCCAGGACACATGCCCTTGCCTCTCCAAATGCTTCTATTGGGGAGCTGCCGGGCCCAGGGCAGGCTCCAGTTTTAGCACGGCGGTGTCAGGGAAAGCCTTCTGGAGGAGATGGGTCTCAGCTAAGACTCAGAGAGCAAGGTGGGCTGCAGTAGAGGGGTGCTTGGAGCCCCTGAAATCTTTGGGCGCGGGATAGTCTCGGGCTATGTTGTGCGCAGTGCCGAGCTCCCGGGCGGGGCGCTGGCGGTGTCAGCCCGGATCGCTCCCTCCCACTCCCGCCCTCGGCCTGGTTCGTTGCCAGACCCGCCAAGCCCCAGATGCCGGCGTCTTCCAGAAAAACTTTCCGCGGCGGCGCACACTGGGCATGCTCGGCGGCGGGGCGGGCCTGGGCCCGGAAGCGGCCGCAACTCCGGGGCGCCCGCCACTTCGGAGCCGCTGGCCGGCTGCGGGCGATGGGGTCGGCGGCCGCTGCGGGGCACGCCACGTGGGTGCTGGCTGGGGGCCTCCTGGCCGCCACCCTGGCGCTGCCCGCTGGGCCCCGGGGCCGGAGCTGGCTGCCCGCGGGCCCGAGCCCGGCGCGGCGACCCCTCGGCGCGCAGGCGGCGCCAGAGCACCCCGCAACCCACGCGGCCCCCGGGGCGGGGCCCGGGCGGACCGCGCAGGTAAGGAGGCCCCGCCCCGGTCTCGGGTCTGACTCGGGCGGCTGGGCTCCGTCTCCACCCGCGGCGGGACGCTCCATGGAGTGGGGGAACTTATCAGAAAGGGGGGCTCAGCGCGGTGTTCCCGAGTGGATCCTGCTTACGGCCGATAACTCCCAGGAAGGGTGGGGACAGCCGCGAGGTGGCTGCGGACGCCAGCGGCGGGGTGGAATCCCGCTCTGCGGCCTGAGAGCTGTGGGACAGGACAGGTCGCTTCGCTTCCTGTGCCTCCGTGTCCCGCGCTGTAACTGCTGCAGCGTCTGCCTGGGGAGGGGGGGTGTCGGTCTGAGAGTTGGGTGAGTTCGCGGACGAAGAGCGTCTTAGGGATGGGAGCACCCCACCGGAGAGGAGCGGTTGTTGAAAGGGCACTTGGGACTACTGGCTGGAGTTTACCGGACTGCGCTATCCGGGTTATGAGTTTAGCCACTTTCCACTTCACCTGCCCCTCCCTTTGTCGTCCCAAACCGAGGAAGGTCCAGAGCCCTGGCTGTCACCCTAGATGTCAGCGCCCCCTTCTCCCCAAACTGGTCACCAGTCCTACTGCCTTTCCCCCCTGATCAGCTCGGATATCTGTCCTTCCTCCTATCCCCACTGGTACCTAGGTTCAGTCCCCACCCCTTCTCTTCTGTCCTTTGGTGACTGTTCCTCTGGGTCTCCCTTAGCTCCCTAATTTGTGCTATCTCCCATCCGTTCCCGAGATCTATAGGTCTGTGCAAGGTATGCATCTGACCACTTCCCTCTGCTGCCTACACCCCCTTAAGTGCCCAGACCAGTGGCAAACCCAGGCTTCTGTTCCCAGGAATGTCTGGTCTGGCTCTCACCACCCTGGGGTCCCTCAGCCCTCGCCCAGGGCTCAGCCACCCCCTCCCCCGCCCCCCATCCAGCAGGGCTCTCCACCTGCATCTCCAGGGCACCTGCTACACGTGCTGCAGACTTTCCCGCCTCTTGAATGCTCTCCCCTTCACTTTCTACTATTGGCTTTCAGGTTTTTACTAGAGAAGACAACACTAATGATACTGTGTCGACTTACTGAGCTTTTAGAAAGTAACACGACAGGACAGGACGTTTTCGCAAGGTCCCTTTACGTGCTCCTGCCCCCCCCCCCCCAGGTGGGAAGTGTGTGGCCTGGCTTTGCAGGGAGTCCTGTGCCCCGGTCCAGGCCCCGAGGTCAGAGTCCACTCCCCTGACCCTGCCAGCTTCGCACTCGCTCCTTCCTCTGGGAAGCCAGTGCTGGAATCTTCCGGTAGAAGTTTGTCGCTCAGATCTACAAGAAAGTGCTCTGAAAACCTGGACATAAATTCTCGCTGTTAACTTACCACCCACCTCCTCCTGCAGAGGGTGAACTATTAGTGCCCAGATGGTCTAAAACTGCTCTAGCCAATCCAGTGGCCACTTAAACATAACCCTGTCAAGTGCCCTCTGGCCCCATGTGCTAGTAGCTCTTGTACGGGAGAGCCCAGACTGTGGAACATTCCCATCACCGCGGAAAGTTCTGCTGGAAGCTTGTCGGAAGGAGGGAAGCAGCGAAGGGTGGTGCGGACAGGAGACTCCTGAGTGGGCCATCTGTTCCCAGTGTTTGTGGAGGGTCCTCCAGGCTGGGTTCTGGGTGCGTGGGGTACGAGAGAACAGGGCAGCCTCTGCTCTTAAGAAACCTGCATTCTCGGGGCAGGAGAAAGACACTCAGTAATGGTGTCACTCTGTGGAATGGCAGTTGATCAGTCAGGCTGTAGAGAGACATACAGTGGGCAGAGGGGACTGAGAGAGACGGAAGT
This sequence comes from Rhynchonycteris naso, assembly GCA_037038555.1. Lineage (NCBI taxonomy): Eukaryota > Metazoa > Chordata > Mammalia > Chiroptera > Emballonuridae > Rhynchonycteris > Rhynchonycteris naso. The sequence goes on along the minus strand of CM072996.1, from coordinate 313,244,647 downwards.
GTGCTGCTCCCTCTAGACAGGGGGGTTAGAGAAGGCGCTTTGAGGGGGTGACAGTTGAGCAGAGCCCTGTCTGGAATGAATCAGGCCAGGGGCACTTGGAGAAGATAACAGACAAAGGCCACTGTGGGTTGTGCTTGAGGTGGTCCAGGGCCAGCAAGGAGACCAGTGAGGCCAGAGCAGAGGGTGGGGGTGGGAAGCGGCAAGGAGTGGGAGAGGGGAGGCCAGAGGGTGAGGAGAGGCCCAATCAGGAAAGGCCCCGTAGCCATGGTCAGAACTCAGGCTCTTATGTGAGTCAGCTGGAAGCCAGGGGAGCAGAAACGTGACGTGCCCAGAGCCACCTTATTAAAGCATCTCTGTGGCAGGTGTGAGGACAGAGGGCAGTGGCGGGAGCTGGAAGACCAAGGGAGAGGGCAGGTGGGAGGGCGGGTGGTCAATGGAGACAGGCGGTAGTCAGAGGTTGCTGGGAAGTGATGGGATTGTGGATATAGTTTGCAGGTAAAGCAGAGCCAGTGGGGTTTGCTGGGAGTAGGTGTGGGTGGAGAGAGAGACAGGTGAGGCAAGGATGAAACCAAAGGCCTGGGCCTGAGCCAGCAGAAGACTAGCGATGCCCTTAGGTGATGTGCAGCAGCCTCTCACAGCAGCACCTCCATGCCCAGTCGCCCCTCCTGCATATATTTGTTCTACAAGCCGTATTTCTTATGGTGGTTGCTTGCAGGATGCTATAGGAAGGTCAGAAGAATAGCCAGCCAGCTCCCTGCTTGCGGGCTCTTAGAGACCACTGGGGTCCTGGCATGTCAAAGAGCCATGAGGATAGGGTGGTGGACAGAGGCCTGGGTAGGCTAACGCCACTGCACGTTGCCAGCACATTCTCCGGACATCACTTCTCCGTGCGTCCGTGTTCACCTGTGCCATGGGAGGGTCGTGCTCTGGAGAGGGACTGTGCATTGTGGAAGAATCACAGGTTAGAGTCCGAGCTTCCTGCCTGGGCTGCCTTGGACAAGTGAGCTAACCTCCCTGAGCCTCAGTTTCTTCCCCTGTAAAATTGGAGAAATAGGATGCGGGTGTATAAAGTGATGGGCATACGCCTGGCACTTGGGGAAATAATAGCCATCATCACGATGGCTAATGTCACTGAGAGCTGCCTGGGCTGTGAGTACAGGAGGTAAGGGATATAGCCATACCGTGGGGACCAGGTCCTGGGGTCGGGAGGCTTGTGGCGTGGGTGGGATGAATACACTGTGCTGAGGAGGGCCCATGGGGGTGGACATCGGGTTGGTAGACCCTGGCTTTCTACTGCTATTTTTCCAGGGGAGCCACTGCAGGGTTATAAGAGGCCAAACTTGGTGGCCTCTCAATGTTGATCATGGATCCAGCCCACAGGAGGCTGCCCAGGGCACTGTGACCCACCTTCACTCGACTGGTGCCCCTTTCCCCACTGTCAGCTGACACTGGATGTGTGAGCAGCCATTCAAGGGTTTGCCCTTGGTTCTGCTCACTTGCCTCCTCCTGGAATGTCAACTCTGGCTTGTTGCATCCCTGTGACAATGGGTGTCGTTCATGTGACCCCAGACCAGGAAGGAGCCCCATTGTCCATGGCCAAATTTTTGTTTCCTCATAGATTTTAAGTGCCAGTCCTTTAATACTCTTTTTCTCTTTTTTTCAAGTGAGAGGAGGGGAGATAGTGAGACAGACTCCTGCATGTGCTCTGACTGGGATCCACCCAGCAACCACTGTCTGGGGCCGATGCTTGAATCAACCGAGCTATTTTTAGCACCTGAGGCTGATGTGCCCAGACCAACCAAGCTATCCTCAGCACCCAGGACTGACACTTGAACCAATCGAGCCACTGGCTGCAGGAGGGAAAGAAGGGGGAGAGAAAACGGAAGAGAAGCAGTTGGGTCAATTCTCTTGTGTGCCCCGACCGGGAATCAAACCTGGGATGTTCATATGTCAGGCTGATGCTCTATCCACTAAGCCACTGACTAGAACCCTTTCATACTCTGTTTTAGAAAAACCTTCGAGATTACTTAAGGGAGTTACTAGACTAGCTGAAGTATTTTCTTTATCCTCCTTAGAAGTTCACCTTGTTCTTTTATTAAATGTGTGTAACATGAAATACTTTTTGCTTTCTAACTAATTCTGTATTTTATTGTAGCATGGAGACATTTCAAGAGACGTGCAAGGAACTTTTGAGAATGGAGTGGTTTTTCAGAAATGCGCAGTGGTAAGTGTTCGTGGGTGGCTCATGCATGAGTGGAGAGTGACTGGATTCTGCTCCAGCCCTATATTGGTGAGAGGATGCATTTAAGAATCGGCACGTCACAGGGTATGCACCCATGTCTGGACACATGAGTGATGTGGTGACCTACAAGGAGGTTATGTACGATTTCACCAGGACTGAGGTTTTTGGTAGTGATTGAATTAGTGTTAGCGGAAGTCCGCTGTGATCACTGAGTAGGTTTAACATTGCTATGGTGCTTGGCAGTCTCAAAAGTTAGTTGTCTTTCAGGTCCTTAATGCTACGAGATGGCTTTTCACCTTGTCCTTGTGGCGGGGGCCCCTCAGGTTCAGCCATGTGCTAGAGGGACCCGCAGACCTCAGCAAAGCTGTTGTGCTCACAGTTATAGTTTATTACAGCAAAAGGACACAGATCAAAGTTGGCAAAGGAAAACGCGTAAGGGACAGAGTCCGGAGAGACAGCTGACCGCTGTCCTCTTCTGGTGGGCTTGTATAGGCAACGTTTAATTTTCCAGCAGTGACGTGTGACATCAGCCAGGGGCGCTCATTCACCTGAGCTTTGCGGTCTGGGATTTTTGTTGTGGCGGGCGTGAGGTAGGGTGGGTGGGTCACATAAACACGGGGTACCCCTGCCACTGCCCTCAGTTACTAAGTCTCCAGCCCCTCCAGAGGTCACTACGGTTCAGCCTGGCCCAAGACCTCCCCACCAGGAAACATGTCAGCCTGAGCTACCTGGTGTCACCCAGGGCCACAGGTATAGGAAGACATTCTTACCAGGCAGGGGTGTTCCAAGGACTTTAGAGGTCAGACCCCCCCAGGGTGGGGCAGGGTTTGGGCCATGTGCTCCTGCTGAGCCAGCCCTTTACTGCACACCCCAACTTCTCCTGGGCCCTCTGCTGTGTTGTTCCCCTTCCCAGACACAACAAGTCCTCCAGTCTCTTCCGTGTCCTTCTAGGGACGTTGGCTGCCATGGGCGTGCAATTACGAGTGTGTGTCTGTGTGCGTGCACCTGCGTGTACCGTACGCATGCCTCCTCTTCCCCCTTCACAGAGGTGGCGGTACCCTAACACAGTCCTGCCCCTGCCCTTTGTCACTTACACACCAGGGTCACTGACCCAGCGGCACGCTGGCGGATAAGTTAAGACGGGAGCAGGACAAGGCTGCCAGTGGCCGGTGGGGTGCCCCTGGGCCGCTTCCAGTAGCCACACCAGTCAGATACGGCTGGGCAGAGCCTGGAGGGGGGTGGGCCTGCCAACAGGAGGCCAGCTCGGGGCAACCCTGCAGATCAGCTGGCAGCCGGGGGTCCCAGGCAGGGCTTGGGGGCCAAATCTTCAGAATAAGGGAGTAAGAAAGAACCATTGTTTACTTTTCTTGGTGACACCGGGTGTCATGAGCTTCCCAGCCTGATATTCGTTCTGTGCTTGGATGTTTTTTTTTCTTCCGAGTTTCTCTGGAGGAATGATTTTACCGCATTTTAGGGTCCCAGTTACTCTGAAACTATCACCAAGCAACAACTTGGCTAGTGTCAAAACGTTCCCGGGGCCTTGGAAATCAGCCCCTGTGACGTCTCAGAGCGCCTGTGAGCCTCCTCGCGACACTTCCTGCCACGTGCGTGCAAGTACAAGTGTGTGTGCACGCGCGTGTACCCCGACACATAGGTATGCACGCATGCGTGCATCCATGTGCCTTCTCTGCCTGAGGACCTAATGCGCCCAGGTCGCGCTGGAGCGTCCTGTTAGGGAGCTGGACTTGTCGTGGCCTCTACCCTCCTTTCCTCGCCGTCCCAGGTGTCAGGGTCGAGCGTGTTGCAGACGGCCCGGGTGCATCTGCTGGTGAACAACACCCAGACACCGGTGGCAGCCAACCTCTCAGACCTGCTCTTGCTCGACAACATCACCGGCCTGACCATCAGGGAGTCGATCGGAAACAGGACCTCAGCAGGACTCCAGGCTTTCGGGAGGAAGTTTCTGCAAGGTGATGGCGGGAGTGTGTGCCACGTGCGGGAGGGGCAAGGGCGGACACACAGAGCACGTGACATGTGGTCACAGTGGAGTCACAGTGGGGGCATCAGAGGAGGGGACAGCCTCTCCGTATCTGCACCCAACAAGCTGGGTGTTTGTTACTTAAATTATAGAGAGGTAGGATTTGGAGAAAGGTTTTTTTTTTTAAATGGAATATATTCATTTTTTTTATTATGAAAAATTTCAAACAAAAACAAAGGGTGTATAGTAAACTCCAGTATGTCCGTCACCCACATGACCCAAATGGCCATCACTCGGTAAAATGCTGAGTTTGTTTTGAGCTGTGCTGGGTAGAGACGCGGGCTGAGAAGTGGCGATACCGGAGTACATTAGGCCTGATCTGTAGCCCCTGTTACACATGAAGGCAGAGTTGGAGGACAAGCGTAGGTGAGATCAGATGGCCCGCTGACCGACTGTGGGCCGGCACCCCCAGGCCTGCAGCAGCTGAACCTTCCACATTCACTGCTGGAACCCACTCTCACGATTAAGACAGGCTGACTGGCGATGCACGCCCCAAATTACCAGTCAGATGAGATGATGACCCCGTGAGAAAGGGCAGGGAGAGGCCAGCCCTGTTTTGGGTAGCTGCCCACCCCCATAGATGGAAACACCAGGGGTGGTGAGTGTGTGTTTCCCCTGACGGTCTCTGTCGGTTTGTTCTCCAAGCCCACTGGGCTTGTGATTAATCTGAAGGGTGGTGCTGACCCTCTGGGGAAGGGCGTCAGCCATGGCTCAGGACTCCGGACAAGCCCCATCCCCCTAAACCACCTGTCCACTGCCCCCCTGTGTGTCTCCTTCTGCGAATGCTGGTGAGTAGAGGAGTTCTATTTTCCTGCCCTGTAAAGGCTTTGGAAATGATTCAGAGTATTACATTCTTGAAATAGACTCTGTCCAAGGCTGGAAACTCTCCCTGGTCCTAATACTCAAATTACACCTAGCCATGCTATTCAACCAGGTAAACCATGGGTTTGCAATATGATTAAAAGACAACGCTGAGCTGAGTTGCAGAAGATTCTCCAGCAGCGACTGGCCAGCGTGTCCCCTTTTGCAAACTCTCAGGGAGACATGAAAATCTCAGGAATGAATCTCCTGCAAATTGAAAATCAAATATATTCAAGTGCAAGAGAAATTAAGATCTGAGACCAAGATTTTAGCCCGTGTACATTTTTAAAAGTCCAACGTCCAGGCTTCTTTATGTGTGTGTGTGTGTGTGTGTGTGTGTGTGTGTGTGTGTGTGTGACAGGGATAGAGACAGAGAGAGAGACAGACAGACAGGAAGGTACAGAGACGAGAAGCATCAATTCTTCGTTGCGGCACCTTAGTTGTTTATTGATTGCTTTCTCATATGTGCCTTGACCGTGGGCCTTTAGCAGAGTGACCCCTTGCTCAAGCCATTGACCTTGGGCTCAAGCTAGTGAGCCTTGCTCAAACCAGATGAGCCTGCGCTCAAGCTGGTGACCTTGGTATTTCGAACCTGGGTCCTCCACATCCTAGTCCAATGCTCTATCCACTGTGCCACCACCTGGCCAAGCCAGACTTCTTAAATTAAATGAGACTCCCTTAAACTAGTGTCAGAGCCGTGTCCTGCTGAGGGCAGGCATTCTCCGTGCTGACCTCTCCCTGGGGGGTTGGGGGGGTCTGGGCCAGGAGCTGTCTCCCAAGGAAGCTTTTCCTTCTTCACTGTGAACGGTTACTTTTTGTAATTAAGCAGTCCAGCGCCAATTAGGGGCCATGAGGTTGGGGACCCTATCGGAGCCCCTGGTGACCTTCATTCTCCCTCCGGGCTCTGGTCTGGTGCTGCTTGCTATGCGTACGACCCCACTGCCTGGAGGTGACCTAGTGACAGTTAGTGTCACCTGTCACCAGGGACCAAAGGTCCTGTAGAGGCTCCTTTCCTTCGTTGTGTGGATGGGATTGCTGGGAGTCAACACATCCGCGCCGGGGACAGACCCTCCCGAGTCCCGGGCAGTGCTGGGCGGAGGTGGGGCTGCCAGGTATGGCAGCGCAGGAGCAGAAAGGGGCTCCTGGCACCTGCCTCCAGTCCCTCCCAAGGGAAGACCGAGGGCGCCAAGAGTGGGTGTGTTGTGCCCACTAACAGGAAGGAGTCTGAAAGGCCCCCGCTGCCCAGGGGGGCCTGGAGGGCTGCCTCCTTCCTTCGACGGCCTGCATGGCTGGCTGGCTGGCTGGGGGGCGGCAGAGCCCCCATCCTGACTCACATGTGCCTTCTCTCTGAGCAGTCGGAGACTCCTTCTTGGTCAGCTACACCGCCTCGCTGGAAGCCGGAGACTTTGGGCATGGGGAGATCCGGACGCTGCCCGCCCGGCTCACCTTCCAGAGCACATCGCTGGTGCGTACCGCCGTGGTGCTGTGCTCTGTCTCGTCACTCAGTGCCGAGGAAGGCTGTTTAGAAACACTGACACCCAGGGTACAGTCTGCCCCCCACCCCGGTCTCTTCTTCCCTTCCTCCTTCCCGGGGTGCAGACCAGCTCTTTAGTGCACTTTAAGCTGCTGTCTGCTTAGACCTGGGGTGTCAGGAGATGGGGAGGAGGGGCCGGAGGGGAAGAGGTGTGCACACAGTGTGACCCAGGGATGGACCTGGGCGGTCGGCTCTCCACTCCAGCCTGACCCGACCCCAGCGGCCAGCGGTCAGCGTCCCATCAGGAGAGCCTGACCCGACCCCAGCGGCCAGCGGTCAGCGTCCCATCAGGAGAGCCTGACCCGACCCCAGCGGCCAGCGGTCAGCGTCCCATCAGGAGGGAAAGCTCCCGTGCTCTTCTCAGTTAGGAAAGCTGCTGTTAGGGTTTCACACACGCCTCTGGGGCAGAAGGAGCCTTCGCAGTCCTGACATTTCCCCTGAAGGGACTTTAAGACCCCCGCCCCCAAAAGCTTGGACACCCCCAAAAGTCACGGGCCCCTTCTAGCTCCGGGCACAGCGGGTGGGAAGTACACCGAATGTGACCTCAGGTATCAGACGCCAAAACCTGTTGACCGAAAGGTTTGTTTTCTTCTAGAACAGAAGACAGCTACGAGCCCCTTTCACCATCGCAGTGGAAGAAAAGGTCAAGGTGAGAGAGAGGACCCACCCTGCATCCTCCCTGATGCCCCGTGTGTCTCTGTGTGCCTGTGGGGTGGGGTCCTCGTTCTCAGAGTCAGGGAGGGGTGTGCCGCTGGCCCACACCAGGCGGGGGGCTTCGGGCCGTCTGGGGTCCCCGGGGTGGGCTGAGTCTGTGTGGTTAGTTTCCTGGATGACCCCTCCATCTGTGCTCCGTTCAGCCCCCCTCCGACCCCCTACCCTCCCAGGGTTTGCTGCCAGCCCAGCTGGGGTGTGTTTTGTCCTCTTGGACCTTCCCAGAGCTTTGCAGCCCGGGGGCAGAGTCCCCTGCTCCTGCTACTCACCATGAGCACTCCCCCACGCCGCTCACCGGTCCGAGCGCTCACAGCTCCCGCGTTTCCTCAGTCACGGAGCCCACGGTGTCGCCCCTGCACGCAGCCACGCTTCACGTAGCGATTTACGTGTGCGAGCCGTGTCCTCTTCACAGTCTTGGGAGAGAGAGTCTACTTAGGAAACACCCCCGTTTCGTAGTAAGGCACGCCCAGGTCATGTCACTTGCCCAAGGTCCCATGGCGAGTGTGTCAGGGTTCCCACGGCCACCCGCCAGGTCGATGACTCGCTGGGACTCGCAGGCCGGCGCATGAGGTCACCCCGTGGTTGAGGTAGAAACAGGAAAGGACGCAGGGCAGCGTGGGCAAAGGGAAGAGACATGTGGGCAGAGCGGGAGGACTCAGGACACGCTTAATTCCTCCCCCGCTGAGTTAGACAGCGCGCAGGAGGTGTGGGCCACCGGGGAGCCTGTTGGAGACCCAGTGCGTGGGTTCTCACAGGGCTGGGCACACGGGCACCCTCTGCTGGTGCGTCCCAAGGTTCCGGGCCCCCGCGCAGGAAAGGAGGAGTTCGGCATAAACCCCGTCATTCACACTGCAGGGCAGGCACGGCCCGCGCCTCTAATCGGGGGGAGCCAGGGCCCAGCCAGGTGTGCAGGCCTCTCAGAGGGGAGCAGTCCCGGACCTGCAGTGTGAGCACATTTCTGCGCAGCTCGTAGGTGTTCGGACCAGGATATGAACCCAGCTTTGGCTCCGGAGCCCTGCTGTTGGGCAGTGGTCACGCTGCCTCCTGGCGAGCCGCATTCCTGCCCAGAGGAGATGGAAGCACAGCCTGCGTGTGGCCCTCGCAAGCGGGTGAGGCCCGTGGTGCAGACAATTCCGCGGGCCGGACTCTGAGCTCCCGGCGGGGCGCACGTCTGACTCATCCTCGTGTCCCCCACTGCGCCTGACATTGTAGGTGGCGCTCCACAGGTAGATGTCCCCCTGATTGAGCTGATTGTCCTAATGGGGGGGCTCACCTCTCCGTGGAGGAGGTGACTGGTTGTTGCCTGATTGTAATAGAAGTCAGAAAACGTTCATTTAATCAGCATGTCCGAGCCTTCCTCCATGGCCCAGACTCTCCTGGGGCTGAAGGTGAGCCACACGCAGGTCGTAGGGCTGCCTCCAGCCCACACATGCCTTCAGGAGCCACAGGACTGCAGACCCACGGGCACAGGCGTGGCAGTGAGTGACAGGTGGGAGCCAGGAGACCTCGGGCTGCAGACCTCTTTCAAGGAGGTTACCATCGAATGGGAAGCCACGGCAGACATATGTGGTGGGCCTGCACACGTGTGTTGTGGGCTCAGCATGCTCTCAGGTCTGAAGGCCTGGCTTTGAACCCCGCCTGTTCACTGACTGACTGTACGGGCACTTGTGCATGGTGCTTACCTCGCTGGGCCTCAGTTTCCTAGCTGTGACATGAGAACATGAGAATAACAATAGCACCCGTGTCGCAGGGTGCTTGTCGGAGTGGCGGTGGGGGTGTCCGTGCGGCACTGAGCTCAGTGCCGGCGTTTGTGGGCGCTCAGTCACTATGACGTGCGCACACAGACGACACCCTCTGAAAGTGTTCTGTGGCAATCCCGAACGAGCGTGCGGGATCAGGGTCTCAAGCTCCAGTGCCCATGGGGGTCGCGTGCGGGTCTGTAAGGGTGTGAGTCAGGCCCCTGAAAGAGTCTGGGATGCAGGGGAGTCTTGGGAAGCCCAGAGACTCAGATCGCCCATCGCTTTACCCCCCCCCCCGCCCACACACACATACACACACACTGAGACATTCAATGAGGATTAAAAACAATCCCAAAAGATGCACAACAGCTATCACTGAATTTGTGAGGTTGTGAACTAGAGCTCCTGGGCACTGTGGATACTGACAGGAGAAAAAGAGCTGTTGTGGTTTGGCTGGATGGCAGGCTTCCTGGAGGAGGTGAGAATGCAGTTGGACCTTAAAGGAAGGAATTTGTTAAAGGGAGTGGAGAGATGTTTTAAAATATGCTGCTGGAAATTATGACTTCAGGCCTCGCCAGGTTGTTGGCTGGCTGTGAACTGAGGTCTCCCGGGCAGAGGTGCAGTGCCTGGCACTGCTGAGACTCACGTAGGGGTGGGGCGAGGCGCCTGCCCAGAAGCCTGTGTTCCGGCAGGGCTGCCGTGGGTGCCTGTAAAGAGAGAGAGCATCCTTCTGCTGGGCCAGTGCAGCAGGGCCGGAGCTCGGCCGTGTGCATAAGGCTCCCCTGACATCTCCATCTGGCAGTTGGAAAATACGGAGTTAAGGCACGAAGCCGCCCATTGCGTGAGCCGGCGTTCCACAGTGTTGGAAGAGGCCCCGTTGTCTCCTGCAATTCCTGCTACTTTCTGCTTTCCTGAGGGTGACACTGGCATGTCAGCCCAGGAAAAGGGGGCCCCGGGAATCAGCTTTCATTTTGTCTTCTTACCCTTTCTGTGTCCCGGACCCAGTCTCTTTGAAAGGAAAGAAGTCACACCAAACCGCTCTGGACACTGAGTGCTGGTGCTCAGATTGCGCAGGACGTCACTACGGCGTCTTGTGTTCACATCTGTGCCTGTGGGAGGGCTGGGCACCAACCTCACAGAGAACAGGATCTCGGGTCGAAGCCAGAGACAGACAGCAGCCGTGATGTCACCAAATCCTGGCGAGCGCAATTCCAATAGGAATTCTAGTGGCATTTGGGGTGGGGTGGGCTGGGGTGGGATGTGGTCCGAGCCATCTAAAGTTTCACCTGAAAATATAAATTTATGACACTAGATGAGAAGAATTTGAAAATGAAGAGTAAGGGGGGGGGGTAGATTTGTTCAGAGTACATACCAAAGAGTTATAAAGCAATGATAAGGTTGTATTCGACTCTTACAAGAAAACGCAGACCCACGGAAGAAGATAGACTGTCTACACACATATATGTAATAAAGTGGCATTTCACATCAATGGGGAAAAATACCGTTCATAAATTTGGGGGCAGCTGACTGGATCTTTTGGAAGAAAACTAAAGATGAACTTCCTCATCAGATCAGTATCTAAATATATAAACAGTTTGTGAAAAGTAAGCGTAGGTTAATATTATATGACAGGAAGAAAACCATGAAGGAAACCCAGCAACTTGAAGATACAAATAGTCGAAAACTTTACAGTGAAGAACAACATCAAGAAAGGCAAGTGACAAACTTGGGGAAATATTCGTAACACACAGAAAAAAGATTTAATGTCTTTAACAAAGAAAAAGGTCCTATTAAGAAGAAAAAGAATGCCTTGGTAGATAGCTCTTTGTAATATGAGAATTGCTCCAATACGAGGATTTACCAACGTGTGTGGTTTAGCCTGGTGGAGGGAGCATGCCACTCTGTTGGCAGAGTCCCGTGGCTTTGAGTTGGGCTCGGAGACCTGAAGGTGTGAGTCCTGTCTGCCTTCTCTGGTTTGGATGACTGCGCCAGCCTCCTACCTGCCACGTCCTGCTCCCCTCCAGCCCTTCGTCCTCACTGGAGTGATCTTCCCGAAACACAAAGGTGCTGGTGTTCTGTTCTGAAGGGGCTTCTTCCCCCATTGCCTCCTGGACGAAGACCCCAGTGCCTTGGGCGGGTTGCCCTCTGCTGTCTCTGGGTGCTGCTGGGTCCACTTTCCACATCTCTCCGGTCTTGAGCATGCTGTCCTTTGCTTCCCTGTCCTTGGGTCAACTCCTAGCTGTTCTGCAAATCACGACCAGTGTCCCCTCTGTGGTCCCCAAGCCTCCCCCAGTCATGCTGGTGATCCTATGATGTTGGGACAACTGAGGGACCTTGTCACTCTGTGACACAGAGGTTATTTTCTTGGTTGGCACTTAACACATTTTTGTGGATGTCAGAATAGGTTTTTCACCCTGGAAGAGACTTTGAAGATTATCTATAGTAGTTTCACTTCCTCGTTTGAGAGGGGATCAACTCTGGTCCAGAGCTACTCCAGGAACTGGCCTAGGGGTTCGGAAGCTTGATGCCCGCCCTGAGGACCCGAACCACCCTGGGCAGTGGTCCTCTAATCCACCCAGTCGCCCGACTGGTGTCTCTGTGACCACCCCGAAGCTCTCACTCTGGCCGGAATTGTCAGCTGGGAAAGCCAGAGCCTCTGCCCTCAGCCGCTCCTCGGTGGCTGTGGGTACCGGGGCCGGCAAATCCCCGCTGCCTCAGCTGCTTGGATCTCTAACTCAAAGTGCAGCATCTCAATGAGATGACGTCCACCCTCTCTTCTGGAGAAATCATTCTGATGGGTTTCCTGTTTTCGTCAAACTTTTTCTGTGTTTGGAGGGGGGTGGGCAAATGGGATTTAACATATGTCCATTGTGCGTGCTTTCTTCACCAGATAAGAGAGATGAGAGAAAGTTGGAAAAATAAAATAACGTAACCTCCTAATCCCACCACCAGAGAGAACTATTACTGTAGCGTGAGCTTCTCGCCTTCCACACGTCTGTGACTGTTTATTACCTAATTGAAGTCAAACTGTGTACACGGCCCTCGCTCCTGCTTTTGTGCCTTGGTGTTGCATTTGAAGCACTGAAAGCATCCTTGTGGAAGGCCTTTCTGTCAGGCCTCACGCTCCACAAGGGCGGTGATGGGACACATCCGAGGGGTCTGCCCTCGGCTAATGCATGATCAACGGGGCGGTAATCTGAGCTGATTCTCTTCCAGAGACAAGGAGGACAGTTGTGGGGGGCTCGGGCATGAGGAAGCCGGGGTTCCTGAGCCACTGCCTTCCCTCCCTTCTTAGATAATGAAGTTTAAGGTAATAAGGCTCTTTCAAATGATTATCGGTAGAATTTGGCTGCAATATTTTCTTTTTTTTAAAACTGACTGATGTTAGACAGAAAGGAAGTAGGGGAGGCATAGAAAAGAGAGAGAGAGAGGAAGAGAGAGAGAAGCATTCATTTGTTGTTTCACTTAGTTGTAGATCATCCATTGGTCGCTTTCCATATGAACCCTGACCCCAGGGATCCACCCCGTAACCTTGGTGTTTGGGGGATGACCCTCTCACTGACTGAGCTAACCTGGCCAGGGCTGGCTGCAAGATTTAGGGAAACTTTCAAAAGCATGATTAACTTGGGACTGATTTCCAGGGTGGTAAGCTGCCTCTGTGGTCACATGGCCTTCTCTGTGTGTGTGTGTGTCTGCTTTCACGTCCCCCTGTCCTAAAGGGGACACTGTCATTGGATGTAGGAGGAGCCCCTCCCCCCATTCGTAGGTGCTGGGGGTTAAGGCTCTACCATATCTTCTCAGAGGCCACAGTTCAACCCATGACATGCCCCTAAGCCCGGAGACAGGCATGTCGTTGGGGATCAAGTATCATTAATTCCCTTCTTCCCCCCGTGCTTCTTCCTAACGCTGTTTGCCTTCTGGGAGAGGCAGCCTTGAACACAGACAGCTGAGGCATAGCCTCTTTGTTCTCTGTGGACACAGGTTTCTTTTTTTTGTCTCCTTTCCATCGGTATTTTAATGGAACCTCTGTGCAAGGCTTGTCATAGGTTCCCAGTTGATTGATTTCTTATCTGGTAGGTGCATAAAGCAGAGTGCCAAGGGCTCTTTCCAGCACACATGGGGAGCTTGCATTTCAATTTGGTGCTTGTCGAAATGTGACATTTAGCATCAGGAAGATGTTTGAGTGTGGGGGCAGAATTGCATCCCCGATAACAGCCTCCGTGGACAGAGGCCAGGTCATCCAAGGCGAGCCGCATGTGACATCACGCTTTGATTCGGGTTCCAATAAACAGCCTGGACGGAAGCTCCTGCTTCTGACTTCCCTTGGCTTTGACTATTCAGAAGGTCGGGTTGGCCTTGTGGGTCTGTCCAAAAAAATTTAACCTTGATCACAGTCCACGTTGTGACCCCAGGAGTGAGAACTGGGTTAGTTGATCTTCCAGCTCCTAAAATACATGTAACGCTCCCGTCATCTGCAGCTACTTTTAAATAAAACTCGATGTCCCAGCTCGTTTCTGCAGAAGCAGGGGCCGAGACAGAGTTCAGGGTGGGACATATTCACCAGGATCCAGGCCACAGTCAACACAGCAGGCCTGAGGCCACCCCTCTCTGAACGGCCGGCTTGCACGGCTGGCCGCTGGCCTGGCATCTGGGAACATGGATTTCAGGAGGGTTCCCACTGCTCCCAGAACTGATCAAGTGGCTCACTGTGCCTACACTGCTTCTGTAAACAATATATTTTATGCTGAATATCTGCTTTCCTCCTGGGTGTCTGGGATTTTGGTACATGCCAGGCAGAGAGCGCCCCAGTGGCCATGCCTGGATTAAAACCCTGGGCAGTGAGTCTCTGATGAGCTTTGCTGGTGGACGACACATTGTGTGAGCTGCCCCACCCGTTGCTCAGGGAACAAAACATGCCCCTGTGGGAGTCTGGTGGGCGTGGACTCTGGCAGCTCACTCCTGGTCTCCACTGGTTCAATCCCCCTGTCTCCTGCCTCCTGCCTCCCACTCCCCCCGTCCCCCGTTCCCTTCCCTTGGCTGACTTTGCTTTGAATCTTCTTGCTGTGATAAGTCATAGCTGTGGATACGTCTGCAGGCTGAGCCCTGTGAGTCCTCTTAGTGACTCGTCAAACCCAGGGCGGTTGTGGGGTTTCCCACCCACCCAGTCCGCGGTCACCCGTGCGAGGGAGGAGGAGGAGGAAGAACAGGACTGGACAGAGGAAGAAGTCCCCCTGTGGCCCGGGCTGATGGAAGCTCACCTTTTCCTGGCAGGGAGCTCTGCACTGGGTGTTGCCTGGCTGACCCACCCTCACAGGGCTAAGAAGACGGGTCATTATGCCCCTGCTGTGCTGTTACCACACGGATGGAAGCTGTCCCGGCAAGGGCAGGACCTCAGGCGAGGTGGCTCTCTGCGGATAATCGAGACCTTGAGCCTGGTTGGTCTACTGACCACACTGCCCATAGCAGGGCACCAAGTTCTTTTTTTGAAGGGGAGAGCTGGATGGTGCCTCTTCTTAGCTACCAAGCTCACTCTTAAAAGAATATTTAGTGTTCTAATTTTTTGTCTCCTGATGATACAAGTAATACGTGCCCCCTGGAGGGACCTCAGGCAGCACAGAAACAAAGAGAAAATTCATCGGGTCACCACAGTCCACATAGACCCCGAGGGTTTCCTCACGGGTTGCCTATGGGCATGTGCGCACGGTACTGTGTCCACTTTGGGGAAATTGGCACTTGACTGTGCAGACAGTTTTGTATCTTCCTTGAAAAGGCTACATTAGGATATAAGCATTTGTTAATATGTAATCACTAAAAATGCAACACAGGAAAACCAGTTGCACTTTGATACACTAGCAATGAGCAATACAAACAGGAAATGGCAAAAGCAGTACCATTTACTACGCCACCAAAGAGCGTAAGCTACTTAGCACTGAATTTAAGCAAGAGGAGAAAGACTGACTGGTGCCCAGGACAGCACAAAGCACCGCTGACCCTGACCGAAGTTAAAGAAGACACAAGTCAACGCAGAGCCACCCTTCTCCGTGGACCGGGAGACCTCACCTGGCTAGGATCTACAGAGTCAATGCAATTTCTGTCAGAATCCCAATGGCCTCATTTTGTAGAAATAGAAAGAAACATCCTAAAATTTGTTGCGACGACAACGAACTCCTCGGAGACCAGATAAAGTGTTCCGAGGGGCTGAGGGGAGGCAACAGCCCCGGTCCACAGACTGAAGGACTGAAGCCCCGTCCCCAGCATCACGCAGAAATTTATTAGCCAGTGCAAATAACTCACGGAAGCAGACAGAAAACGTTTCCAGGGGGGTAAAGGGCAAGGAACATGCTGACTCCTAATCTCTGTTCTGAGAGCCTAAATATTTCGTGTTGCAGATTCTTATCCTGCTGTTTTGCTGTTTCCAGCACGCACTGTCTCCAGTGTGGGTCAGAGAGACCCTGGACTCTCGTCCGCTCAAGGCTTTCGCCCCAGGGTGCTTCTCTGTCTCTTAAGTGTTATTCTAACTTTGCATATTTTCATAACGTATTCCTACAAAAATTCACATGGACTCTCCAGGAACTCTAAATTGCCAAAAATGATCTAAAAGAAAAAAAAAAACCCCAACTAAATAAACAAAGAAACAAAACTGGAGGTCTCGTACGTTCTGGTTTCAAAACATACCACAAAGCTGCTGTCATCAAAACAGTGTGGTATGGGCATAAAGGCAGGCGTGGCCCAACGGAATAGCCTCACAAGCCCAGGTATAAACCTCACGTGTATGGTCAAATGATTTTTCACAAGTGTGACAAGACCAGTCAATGGGGGAAGGACAGTCATTTCAACAAATGATGTGGGAACCTGTCTCCACATGCTAAGGGATGAAGTTGGCCCTTACCTTTCAGCAGAGGTACATACAAAAATGAACTCAGAATAGATCAGAGACAAATGTAAAATCTAAAGCTATAAACCTCTTGGAAGGAAACAGAGGGAAAGCCTCATGACATCGGACTGGCAATGGTTTCTTGGACATGACACCGAAAGCCCAGGTAACGAGAGAAAAGGTAGGTACCCTGGACTTCTCTCAAGGGAACCGGCTAGTCAGTGGCAAGTGGGGCCCAAACCCTCTAGGGCTCACCTGCGCCATCCTTCTTCTGCTGTGAGTGAGTTATAACTCAATTTGAAAGAGAGAAATTGTGACACTGTCAGTCATCCTGTCCCCTCAGGTTCTACCAAACCACGGCCTGCATGCAGCTGGGTTCTTTCTGGCCTTCATCGTGTCCCTTGTGCTGACCTGGGTCACGCTTTACTTCCTGGTGCGATACCAGTGTTTGAAGGGAAGCCTGCTTGCCGGACACCAGGTGAGTCTCCACGTGTATCCTCTTTCCGGAGGGATGTTCGATGGGCGGTAGCTGTGAAGTTGATGTTTCTCTGGATGGATGTTGGAATCCCCTGGGGAGCTATGGACAAACGCCCACGTCCACACCCACCTCCCGAGACTGTTTGGGTTGTCCCCTGATGTGTCCCAGCATTAGTCATTTCTAAAAGCTCCCTGGATGAGTCTAACCTGACCAGGCGGTGGCGCAGTGGATAGAGTGTCGGACTGGGATGCGGAGGACCCAAGTTCAAGACCCCGAGGTCGCCAGCTCGAGCGCGGGCCCATCTGGCTTGAGCAAAAGCTCGTCAGCTTGGACCCAAGGTCGCTGGCTCCAGCAAGGGGTGGCTTGGTCTGCTGAAGGCCCGCGGTCAAGGCACATGTGAGAAAGCAATCAATGAACAACTAAGATGTCGTAATGGCAACGAAAAACTAATGATTGATGTTTCTCACCTCTCTCCATTCCTGTCTCTCTGTCCATATCTATCCCTCTCTCTCTGTCCCTGTAAAAAGAAAACAAACAAACAAAATAAATAAAAGCTCCCTGGATGAGTCTAGCAGATCTCCAGTGTTGCGGACCCTACAGGCTAGCTGCGTAAGTTAGTGCCCACCTGTGTGGCCATCTGCGTTGCCTCGCCACACCCTAACCCTGGTTCTGTTCTACACTCCTTCTGGAGACTTGCTGCATCCTCTGGGGCAAGCTCGCACTCCCTGGCACGGCTTACAGAGCCCCAGGGGTCCTGCCTCTGCCCACCTCTCCTGCCACCTCTCACCTCACGCCACAGTGTCCCCTACCCCCAATGACGTGACATTCTCTGGGAGTGCAAAGCTCTGCACACTCACTCCAAAGGCTTCTTTGGTTCCCTCTCTGCCTTCGATGAGCATAATTCTGACCCACCCTTTAAGACTCAGCCTGGGCCTGTCTGTTCCTGGAAGCAGTCATTGGCCACTTCCTGGCTGACTAAGGGGCTTCTCTCTGGGTTTCCCTGCCAGGTTCTCTAGACCCCCACTCAGCACTTAACCTAATTTGTTGGGCTCCTCTGTGAACTCCTTAGGCTCGTATTTCTGTCTTGGTCTGAGTGCCCTAGAAGCACATTCTGAGACCAGGATCCAAATGTAGGTAGTTCACATGGGAAATTACCCCAGGGTAAATAATGGTGAGGGCTGGGGGAGCGAGGTGGGAAGGGAAGGCAGCCAATCACATTACCCACGTGGGCACCTGGAGCTTTATTATGCTCGGGAGCTCTGGGGACAGTGAAATGAACCTCCAAGTCATCCACCTGAGCGGAGAAGGAGCTGGGACATTCATCCACCAAGTTCCCTTGGTTGAGGACCAAGGGGAGGAGGTCCAAGATGCAGGGTGACATTTCCCAGGCATGGCCTCCAAAGGCCAGCAAAAGCCTTCAGGGAAGGAAGTGTAGCTATTGGCTAGTGGATCTTGGTGGGCACTGAAGTGGCAAGGGTGAGGGACTGGGCAGAAAACAGATGGTGTCTGCTACAGTCCTCATTACCCAGGATGGAGCCTGGTGCTGAAAAGGCACTCAGTACATGTGTGAAGGAATGAATGAGGTCTCGGCCAATTGGGCACTTCTACCTTATAGTTCTATATTCTAGTCAGAAACCTGCCAGATCCTTGATGTTGAGGCTCATCTGCCAACTGTAATTTTCCTCTGTATGATGGTGGTGATGATGGTGATAATAGTGATGATGGTGGTGATGGTGATGTTGGGGGTGATGATGGTGATGATGGTAGTGATGATGACTGTGATGATGGGGGTGATAGTGGTGATGATGATGATGGTGATGGTGATGATGGTGATGATGGTGATGGTGATGGTGGTGGTGGTGGTGGTGGTGGTGATGGTGGTGAGGGTGATGGTGGTGATGGTGATGGTGGTGATGATGGTGATGGTGGTGATGATGGTGATGGTGATGGTGGTGGTGGTGGTGGTGGTGATGGTGGTGATGGTGATGGTGGTCATGATGGTGGTGGTGGTGATGGTGGTGGTGATGGTGGTGATGGTGATGGTGGTCATGATGGTGAAGGTGGTGATGATGGTGATGGTGGTGATGATGGTGGTGGTGATGGTGGTGATGGTGGTGATGGTGATGGTGGTGATGATGGTGATGATGATGGTGGTGGTGGTGGTGGTGGTGATGATGGTGGTGGTGATGGTGGTGATGGTGATGGTGGTGATGATGGTGATGATGATGGTGGTGGTGGTGGTGATGGTGATGGTGGTGGTGGTGATGATGGTCGTGATAGTGGTGATGATGGTGATGGTTGTGGTGATGGTGGTATTAGGGAAAGCAGGACAGCAGCTCCACAGGTAAGATGATCTTGGTGGGACTGCTGCCAGAGGCACTGCTGGGAGTTAGCATTTGTTCAGGGCCATGGAGGGCTGGAGCTGCTGTGACTGCCACCCAGAGGCCCACTGATCTGGAGGAACATGTGTCATCTATCTCCCTCTTTACGTTGGGGAAACTGACACACATGAAATTAAACAACTTGCTTCAAGTGGCTGATTATAGGCTAAGACCTGACTTCTGACAGACCCCTCTCTCTGGAGGCTGGAAGGCCTGTGCCCTTGTTCATTCTGTTTCTGCTTCCTAGAGAAGAGAATTGTCATTTCAGAGTGAGGTCAACCACAATCTCCTTGGCAGACAAAAGTGAGGAGGAGGAAAAACAGACATTCTCTTTACTCTCGTAAAGCTGTTATCAACCATAGAAGAACAAAGCTCACCCTTCATTTTGATGAAGGGCAGGAATCATTTTCTGGAGGTGAAAGGCTGCTCATTACAACTGCAGAGAGGAAGGCAAAGTGGGAATTTGATTTGAGGGTGAAAATCTTGCGGTATTTTTTTCCCTGCATCACAGAATGAGCTCTTCACATATTTCTTTATTTTTGCCGGTGTGGTGGCAACCAATGAGACCGTGCTGTATGTAAGACAGAAGAGACTGCGGGGTTGGATTGGCTTGGGATCAAATGCCCCCTTGCCCCTTTGTGATGTGTGTGAATGTAGATAACGGTGTGTCTCTGAGCTGCAGTTGCCGTTTATGTAAAGTAGGGGTAACGACACTTATTTTGCTGTCACGATTTCATGATAGAACACATACAAGGTGCGGGGCCGATAATTGCTAAATGTTAACGATAGTTATCGCCCGTTTCTGCAGAATCAATATTGGAGACAAAATGGACATAGCATCTGTCCAATCAGGGGGTTGGGCTCACTTATTTCCGATGTCACTACTATCTTACATATGTGTATTCTGATTAGAAACCACCCAGATTCGTGATATTGATGTCCATCTGCCAAGTGAAATTTTTCTTTACATGATGGTGATAGTGATGGTTATTATGATGATAAAGACGATGGTGGTGGTGGTGATGCTGATGGTGATGATGGTGGTGGTGGTGATGATGATGATGATGATGGTGATGATGATGGTGGTGATGGTGATGGTGATGGTAATGATGATGGTGGTGGTGACAGTGGTGGTGGTGATGATGGTGGTGGTGGTGATGATGATGATGGTAATGGTGATGCTGGTGGTGATTGTGGTGCTGGTGGTGCTGGTGGTGGTGCTGGTGATGTTGGTGCTGGTGGTGATGGTGGTGATGATGGTGATGATGATGGTAGTGATAGTGGTGGTGATGGTGGTGGTAATGGTGATGATGGTGATGATGGCGATGGC
This sequence comes from Rhynchonycteris naso, assembly GCA_037038555.1. Classification (NCBI taxonomy): domain Eukaryota; kingdom Metazoa; phylum Chordata; class Mammalia; order Chiroptera; family Emballonuridae; genus Rhynchonycteris; species Rhynchonycteris naso. The sequence continues at coordinate 313,224,459 of CM072996.1, read as the reverse complement.
GATGATGGTGATGGTAGTGAAAGTGGTGAGGGTGATGGTGGTGGTGATGATGATTATGATGATGGTGATGGTGATGATGATGATGATGGTGATGGTGATGATGATGGTGATGGTGATGATGGTGCTGGTGGCGATGGCAATGATGGTGATGATGGTGATGGTGGTGGTGATGATGATTATGATGATGGTGATGGTGAAGATGATGGTGATGCTGATGATGGTGCTGGTGGCGATGGCAATGATGGTGATGGTGGTGATAGTGGTGGTGGTGATGGTGGTGATAATGGTGGTGGTGATGGTGATGATGGGGGTGGTGGTGATGGTAATGATGGTAATGGTGGTGGTGATGATAGTGATGATGATGGTGATGGTGAAATATTTTTATAGATCTTTACGGGTTATAGTGTTCTATGTACTCATTGCTTTGTTTTATACACATTGCTTTGTGCAGGGCTACTGGAACTATGGTCCCGTTTCTTTGATGAGAAAATTAGAGACTCAGGGAAGTGCCATGTCTTGCCTCAGTTTACCCTGCTCACAGAGTCAGCCTGCTTCTCTGACTATAGCTCTCCACCTTTCCTCCTGACTTTCCCAGCACATGATAGTCATGAGACAGTCTCCTCAATTGTTTCTGAAACTCTCCCCAAGGTTCAGTGTCACGAGAGCAAGCTGGAGCACTCCCAGTTCACGTCAGCCGACAGTGTGAATGAAGATCTCGCTCTGAATGACCAAATGGTAGCCATCCTGTGCTCAGAGGATGCCGGGAGCATGCTGCAAGCCTTGGAAGAGTAAGAATTCGAATTTACATTCCGCTTTCCTAGGTGGGATGCATGTTTTAACTATCGCAGCGTGAGGGCGAACACTGAATGTGGTATTTCATTCATTCACGAATTCATCCCTTGAGTCATTCCTCGCTTGGTCGTCATCATCAGACACCTGCTCTGTGCTTGGTGTTTGGTGAAAGAGGCGAATGAGATGTAGTTTTGCTAGGAGACAGCCTGAGCTGGTGACCAGAAGAGTTTGATGAGCACCACGCTGAAGGGAACATCGGGGCTAGCTGAGCCCAGAAGGAGGACTAGCCTCCGAGAGGGTCATGGAAATGCTTCCCTGGGGAGGCGATACTTTTAACTAATTCTTTTTTTTAACACTACGGTGGCGGGTGAATTTCCCGCCAAAATGGGTATGAAATGGTTCGCATACGCAGGTAGGTATCTTTGTGAACGGCAAACAAACAAATATTTGGTAATACGCAGTTACAATCGGCCCGAGTTTACACGTTTCCCGCACTCCACCGCAAATCTATATGAACCGAGTTAAGACGGCTCCCGCGGAGTACGCGCAATTCACGCGAGCCGACTTAACTCGTTTCCCGCAATCCAAGTGTTAAATTAGTTTTATTTATTTATTCATTTTAGAGAAGAGAGACAGAGAGAGAGGTAGAGAGAGAGAGAGAAGGGGTGGTTTGAGCAGGAAGCATCAGCTCCCATATGTGCCTTGACCAGGCAAGCCCAGGGCTCCAAACCGGTGACCTCAGCATTCCAGGTCGACACTTGATCCACTGCGCCACCACAGGTCAGGCTTAACTAATTCTTAAAGCATGGGTAGAAGCCTTGCAGGTGGGTTAAAGGAGAAAAGCCTTCTCAGGCAGAGGGAAGGAAGGACAGACATACGTCAGGATAGGAAGTGAGTGAGACCAGACCAGGAAAGGGAGGAGGGAGAGGGTGGGGGGGGGAGGGGAGGGGGTTGGTTACTGACAGGTTTGTAAATGTCTCTTGTTATATAGTAAGTGGTATGAGCAGGCAGGTGATTATCAAAGTGTTCCTGGCTAAAAATCGTTTTTTCTGCAAACCATGAAAATGCAAAGCGGTTAATGAGATGATGTGGCCCATGGGATGGAACTTCCGTACCTCACGCTTAGTGGGTAGCACCCTCTCACCTTCTGACCAGGGTAACTAGTGCTTTGAAATAGGGAACTACTTGAGAATTAATCCATCTTGGTTGTGGGTTCTCAAGAGGCGGGGGAGTGTCAGAAACCCCATCCTTCATCCCTGCGATGTATGAAATGTTAACCACCCCTGCCGTCTGCTGGTCCTGAAGCTCAAGTGCAACAAGGGCTGTTGAGTTTCACCAAGATTGTATTCCTGTAAGTCACTCAGCTGCTCTGGAATTTTGTGTTTCTTTCTCCCCGGGAGCTGCTCCTGTTTTGCCCGAAGTGTGTTTCTCATTGACTGCCCATCCTGACCTGAATGCCTGGCTGGAGAGCTCACGTCCCCATCCTTTCTCCTGTCTCCAGCTTCCGCCCTTCTGAGTGCCCTCTGCTTTGGACACCTGTGGCTGGGTGCTCATGTTAGGGACCTGGCAGTGGGTTTTTAACCCTAACATTATGCCGTACTTTTCATCTTCCCTTCCTGACTTAAAAGTCAGTCTGAGGAGCTCCCGGAGGAAAGAATGTCACTTGGAATGTCAGGGGCTTCACGTGCATGGAAATCTATGATCGTCTCCACGCTTAAAATAGCTTTTTCTTTTTTTTCCCCCTCTAGCACAGTGGTTCTTAACCCTAGGGGTTCGATGAGTTGGTCTCAGGGGTTCGGAGAAGCCTCTGCCGCGGAGGCCAGAATAAAGTAATACCGTCATTTGTTGTGAGTTCATGCACTTTGTTGGTTTTGTTCTTTGAGCAAGGTGATGTTCATGCACGGCTCATTTTGTGCACCAGTAAGAAAACATATACCTATGTCTTGAATTTGGAAAAGAAAATCATATTTTATTTATCACTAAAGAAGGGTTCGGTGAATGCGCATATGACACTGGTGGGTTCGGTACCTCAGAAAAGGTTAAGAACCACTGCGCTAGCATGTCATTTGTCCCATTTGTCATTCTACCTGAGGTTTAGCTGGGCTTCTGAATCTGCCATTAGGTGACTCGATTGCCACCTCATTTCTGAGACTTGTCACAGCCGTTGCTCTGCTCGTTTCCCTGGTTCGCATGGTGGTTTCTCGCTTCTGCCGTTCACGCGGCCGCTGCGCGGGATGGAGAGGACAGGAGGGAGGGCAGTGTATCCTTTGATGATCGTCACGCTCCTTCACTGCTGTCCTCATGGAGGTGGCTCAGCCTCAGGCGGGCTGGGACAGGAGGAAGGCGGAACTGGCCGCCACTGGCCGGTCCCGGGAGCTTCCAGTGGCAGGGAGTGGCCGCAGTGCTGGATGGAGCTCTGGCCTCGCGCCGGCCCTGACCACTGCTAAGCCCCTCTTGCCCGTGACCTTATTTCATTTTCGCCACAACTCTTGCGAGGGGAGCTGATGTTTGGAAAGGTTTATTGGTTTTATCCGAGGTCACACGAGGGGTAATGAATGGATTTGGGCGGGGCCCGAGTGCTTTTCACATCCACTGTTCTATTGATATAACAGTCTGCTTTTGTGTTTAAAGATTGAGCTTAAGATATTTCCCAGAGAGGCAAAGAGAAGTAAGAGAAGGAAGAAATCCCGAGCCTGTGTGTGTTTCCTCCGTGGTTGGAAGGAAGCTCGTCACCCCCTTGTGAGGTCGCCCGTATTGCCCTCTAACGGCCCCCCAAATTGTGTTTCGCACAAAGCAGGGCTTGCGGGAGCGTGTGTGGAACGGAGCCTGTCGAGAACGGGTGCTGAGTAGGGTTCTTCCTCGGGCGGGCCGTGTGGTGCTTTCTTACAGCCGCCGTCCCTTCCTGTCTACGGAAACACGCCTGGAGACGTGATGTTGTTCCTCCCCTCAAGCCCTGAGGCCACTCACCCGAGTCTCTATTGTTCACGCGTGCGTTTATCGGGTTCTTTGTTTGCGGGCGCAGTGATTTTCAGAAGTTAATTAATGGATTGGCTCATGCCAGCAGGCCCCCACGGAGGGCCCCTGTTGTGCCGGGCACCGTGCAGACCCCGCTGGGGCGCTGCGGAGCCGTGCAGGTGCAGCCCCGAGGACGGCATGCGTGGCTGTGGCCGGGGCTGTGCAGGGACCGGGAATGGCGGGGCATCTGCCCTGGGCTGGGGGCTCCGGGAGGCCCCTTTGAGGGAGGGTCAGTTAGGATGAGAGCTGAGTGATGAGCACTTTGTGGGGGGGTGTGTGTGCAGCATTTAAGGATCAGGAAGAGGAGGGGGCCAGGGCGGCAGGAGCCTGGGGAGGTGGGCTGGAGGGGTGTACGCAGCTCGTGCAAGGCATCGCCTGGAGCAGCCCCGCCTCTGGGCTTTCTCCAGAGACTCCTGCTCTCTCCACATTGCACGGGGCTGTCAGGATTCACCCAGTTAGTTGTAGTTTTCTTTGTCCTGTCGTTGTATTCTGGCTTGCCCATCATCCAGGCAGTAAGTTCACGGGGGAAGGGATTTGCTATCCCGTTCGCCGGTTCATCCCCAGTGCCTGAGACGGTGCCTGACACACAGTAGGTGCTTGTGGGGTCGGAGCCACGCCACAGTGATATGCTTGACGGACAGTCGCCAAAAGGTAAAATCAGAGGCTCTCTGGTGACCTGGATAGCGATGATGACGAGAAGCTGCCACGTCCGTCTCTCAAATCAGAAGACAACGCAGCCAGTTCCCACGTGTGATGATGCCTTAAAGATTGCCCAGAGCTCCCCCGAGGACGTCAGGCTGTGTCTGGGACACCCTCGCAGAGGGACACTCGGCTGGGAGCCAGAAGCTGCCTTTGCCACCTATGCAGAGCCGCAGGCTGCTCACCCACCCCTCACTCGGAGCAGAGCGAGGGCCAGTCTCCCAGGAGGATCCCCCAGGATGTAGGTCTGTCTGACGTCCATCCTGCAGGCTCATGTGTGTCTGTGGAATCGGGGAATGAAAGAGGGACAGTCAGCAGGACCCGCTGATGGACTGGGAGTCGGGTTTGAGGGCCATCCAGAATGATGCCAAAGTGTCACACAGCAACTGGCTGAACAGGGTGCTGCTTCCTAAGAGGGGTCGCTTTGGGGCTTGGTGACTCAAAGGTGCTTCGGAGAGACCAGGATGGAGATGCCAGTGGGCAGTCCCATGTCAGTCTGCTCTCAGAACGTCCAGGGCTGGCGGTGGGAAGTGCAGGTGGGGACCGAGGGAGGGTCCTAGGGAGGGAGGGCAGGGAGGAAAGGAACTCAGGACAACACCCTAAGGAATTATGGCATTGATAAGGCAGAGAAACCCAGGAGAACCAGGAAGCCAGGAAAGAGAAAGGGGCCCAAGAAGGAGAGGGTGATCAACTGCGTCTAATACTGCCTCCAGTTCATCCAAGTGAGACGTATCTTGACTTTCACGACGGGATGTCACGGATGACCAGAGGGGTGTGGGGAAGAAGCAGGGGCAGAAAGCCAGATGGTAGCCTGGTGGCAGCGAGCGTGGACGGCTGTTTCAAGGTGCTTGGCTGAGCAGGGAGCAGAGAAATGGAGCAGCGTCACCACCCTACAGAGGACACGTGTCTGGGTCGTTCCTAGATTTCTGGGAGGATAGATGTCAGCTTTCACCTTGAGCACCAAATGGCTGCCACAGGCATCCTTGCTCCCAGCAGCCAGCCGAGGGGGGAGCAGTCATGTCCTCACACCTGTGCCTTGCTGCTGTCTTTCCTGCAAGGTGATGATCCCCGCCAAGGACTTATACACCAGAGAGGGGATTTTATGGAGGGCGTGACAGGGACTGCTTCAGAGCAGAGCCGCTGTCATGCCTCTGGTTTCCATGGCAACCGCAACATCCTCCTCCTGGTGCAGTGAAGGTTTCTAAGAGGAGTCTGTGTCCAACAAACACCTTTTTCTCTCTCAGCGAGTGTTTGATGAGCTCCCACTGAGCGCCTGGCACTGTGCTGGGTGCTGGGGCGGAAGCCGGGAGAAGCAAGGGCCCCCAGGATGCCCAGCAGTGAGGGCCCCCAGGATGCCCAGCAGTGAGGGCCCCCAGGATGCCCAGAAGTGAGGACCCCCCAAGATGCCCAGAAGCAAGGGCCCCCGGGACACCCAGAAGTGAGGGCCCCGGGGACGCCCAGAAGCGGGTGCTCCCAGGACGCCCAGCGTCTGCCTGCGGGGAGGAGCAGCTCACACGCTCACACAGACAAGGCAGGGCAGGGCAGTACGACAGTGCAGCCGGGATCATGGAATAGCGGCTGCCCCCTACCCCCAAGCACTGCTGCTGTGGGCTGGGATTTACACACGGCCCACTTAGCCTTTGCAGGGTGGGGTGGATGCTCTGTCCGAGTTAGCACCTTCCCACAGCACCCCTTTCTAGGCCGTGAGGTTCATCCGGCCTCCTACGGGTTTCTTAGAAATAAAAGGAATCCCCTCAACTGTTGGGAGTGTCCTCTGGGGGGGCGGTCAATGAAAAGCTCTTCCTGTCCCGCAACCTTGAGTTTGGAGCCAGCTGGGAAATAAGGCATGTATGTATCGCCATGTTCTCCAACCTGGGCCGAAAGACAAATGGCCCATTGCTTTTCTAACTTAAAGAAGCCAGGTGGGCGGGAGTGGCGTTATCTGCAGGCAGGAGCAGTCCCGCAGGACACACACAAACCCTGTGGCCAGCAGTTTAGGCCGAGTCCAGCTCAGCACCCATCTGGTCCTCTTCTAGAACCAGAAGGAGGGAGGGAGCACAGGTCCACCCTGCTCTGCCCATTTAGATCAGGGTCTCTCGGTCTAACAGTGCTCTGGGAGCTGCCTAGAGCGTGGGGGTTCCGGGGGCGGTCAGTCAGCCAGGGAAGCTGTCTAGGGACACCCATGGCTTAGGCTCCGGCAGGAACTTCTTTGGGGAACTTCTGGGTCGTCAGGTGAGCCCAGGTGGCTGGTGTTGGCTGGGTGGGCAGCTGCGGACGGTAGGATGGAGAGGGAGGCCAGCGGTGGGGGGCCGGGCTGCTCCGTGTGGGTTTCAGGCTTTGGTTTAGATGGCGGTCTGTGGGCTTCTGAGAAGGCGAGTGCTGAGATCAGAACCCGGCTGGTGCCCCCTGGCCACTTTGGTGTCGGGGACTGTTGGGCAGATAAAATATATTATGCTCACGTTGTTAAAGATGGCGCTGCCCACATGGAAGTTCATTGATATTAATGTGTGTTCTGGAACAGGCTATGGGCAGGCCGGGTTGTTATAGCCTAAAGCTTAGTTTAAGAGTAAGCTCTTCCCCACACCTTTGACTGATTGGATGATGTGGGGTGGTGCACTATACTGAAGAATCCCATTATACAGAGACTTCCTTGTTTGTATAATTGGATTAAAGGTTTTGTGTCTATGCGATAAAGTGGGAGAGACCAGTAGCTTGATCTCTCTCTTGGTTCTTGGTTCCTGAGGTTGGTATTAGAGAGGAGAGCAGATTAAGGCCACGTGGAGGAGAGGAAGCAGCCAAGATGGCAGAGTGCTGAGGGAGAAGCCAGTTTGTTAAGAGTTTGTGCAGGAGGAGATGGGGAACAGAGGTGAATAAGTCTGGTGAGCTAGAAGCCTTTGATTCTAGGAAACTCGGATAAGTCAGTAGCTTTGTGAGCACTGAATGTGTGGGTTTTGGAGCCCAGTGTGTGTATTTCTTGCCCGCCGGGTGCAAGCTAGAATTAAAGCTGATGGCTCACCAGTTTCTGGCTCCGTTGTTTCATTACCGGACTGTTCGAATCTAATGCGAACCTGCACGGGTCAGGCTGCTGTGATGGCGGCCTCGGCTACTGGCTTTACAGGGACCCTAAGCTCCGCTCCTGTGGGCGCTCGTTGGAGGCGGGGCATCGCGCAGCTCGCCCATGGATTTGGTTCAGATTTCTTCACTTCCATGGAAACCTTGGTTGGCTCTGTTGTTTTTGCGGTTTGGGTCTATTTTTTCACAAACACAGGAAGTGATCCAGCACGTTTGGTGGATGTTCATACACACAGATGTTTTTTGGGGACATTCCTTCCTGGTCACTGCGGTCTGAGTGAAAGGGGATATCAACCCGAGAGCCCTGAAATGTCCTGTCCGGCAGGTGTGTTGCCACCGAGGGCGCTGGTGCTGATGGTGGTCAGCGTGCACCTCAGAAGACCAGCGTGAGGTCCGCCCTTCACGGCCCTTGTTCCTGCGTTCGCTCCTTGGGTCCCCCGTCTGCCGGTGTTTCCTGAGCACTGTCTCACCCAGGGCCACGTGCGAGGCACTGTGGACGCAGAGATGGGTGAGGACTGTCCCACGCCCTCCAGGAACTCACTGCTCACGGAGAAGACAGACTCACAGACAGTACTGGCGGGGTGCAGTGGGTGTGGGCAGCAGGGGACAGAGTCCTGCATGGCAGAGGTGGCCCCCAGTTCTGCCTAAGGAGACCAGGAGGCGTCACCGGGAAGGCTCGGGCTCAGGCGGAGCAAGGAGCCAGGGGAAGGTGGAGGGTGTCGGGCTCTCTAGTGGATGAGGCTCAGGGGAGCTAGGTGTGCAGCTCTATCCGTCCTGGACGGGCACTCTGGGGGCTGGTATACAGCAGGGACCCGAGCAGTCTCCATGCTCACAAGCTGTCCGTGGTTTGGAGGACAGAAAATAGAGATGAAATGTAGGGAGGTGACAGGTCGATTCAGAACAATCATATGGGGGATGGGGTGCACTGTGTTAAGAAGGGACATTGGGATCCCCTTCTTTACAGGGTGGTATTGGAGGGGGAGGTGCCAGAGGGAACCATGAGGATGGTGTCCCCTTCTCCTTGGGGAGAGGATGAGCAGGTGGGTAGAGTCCTGATGCTACCAAGGGTCTTCAGGGTCCTCTGATCTAAGTCCTAAGTTCTTGGCCAGAGCAGAAACGTTCTCTCTGGCATGCCTGATGAGTGGCCAGCCATTTCTACTTGAATATCTTATTGATCGTGAGGGAGTACTGTCCCTTGAAATGTGTATCCCCCAAAAATGGTATGTTGAAATCCTAACCGGTGATTGTGACGTTACTTGGAAATAGCATCTTGGAAGAAGTAATCAAGCCAAGATGAGGTTATTCAGGGGGGAGGACTTCATCCAAGGTGACTGATGACCTTATATGAAGAGGGACATTGGGACACAGGCACGCTGGGAAAACACCTTGTGCAGACGGAGGCGGGGGCTGGAGTGGTACCTCTACAAGCTGAGGTTTGCCGGCGACACCGGAGGCTGGGAGAGCAGCCGGGAACGGACTCTCCTTCAGAACCTCAGCAGGAACCAACCCTGCAGACACCTGGAGATTAGACTCCTGGCCTCCAGAGCTGGGATGCCATCCATGTCTGCTGACTTGAGCCCCCCCCCCCCTAGTTTGGGATGCTTTGTTACAGCAGCCCCAAGGAACGAATACAGTTGCCCATCAGGGGTGGGCAGCTTGTGGTCCTTGAACAGCCCTCCTGATGTTTAACCAGATGTCCCCATCACTGGTTCCTGGTGAGCAAGGACGGCAGGCAGCTGGGTGGGCTGCGGTGTCATCCCGACAGGCCCTCCTCTCAGGGCCTCTCCCTCCCAGACCTCTCGCCCCTTTCTGTCCTGTGGGCACCACCCGCATCTCAGCCATCTGGCTGCCTGCACTAACCTCAAGTCCACCACGACGCTCCGTCCATTCTCCACACACTGGCTGGAGGGAACACTCTTTTCGGTGACCGTGTCTGGGGCACCTGTGGGAAGCCCTATGCCAACTTCCTGGTGTTCTTGGTAAAACTTTATTCCCCACAGTGGCCTGTGCAGGTCATCTGCCCAAAGCTATGTGGCCTGGATTGGAGATAGTTTGTGTGTATGTGATCACAGTTGGCACATATCTGTAAAGTACTGGTCATGAAGAAGACTGGAATTGGGGCCGGTGAGGGAAACTAGGGAGGGAAACTAGGGAGGTGGATTTCAGCTAATTATGAAGAAGCCCTTTCTCACCGTCTGAGACCCCTGATCATGGAGAAGGCCTGCCTGGAGAGGCAGTGAGCTCCCCGTCACCGTGGGCATGGAAAGCAGAGGCTGGCAGACATTCTGGCAGGAAAGAGGTTGAGGAAATTTGAGCATTGGTTGGAAAGATGCCTAAGCTGACATCAAGGATTACCGTATTTCTAAAGCCACCTTTAAATGTTCCATCCTGCAGTTCTAGTCATATGCTCTTCAGGTAGGACACAGTCTGTCTTTGCAAATAAGAGTTTCAAGTGTTCTCTATCTCTCTATTTATTTATCTATATCTCACCTGTCCACTTATTTATTCATTTATCCTTTTATTTATCCATCCACCTCATTTACCCACCCACCCACCCATCCATTCATATATCCTTCCTACCTACCACCCATTCATCCACCTATCGGCTTATGAATTTTTCTATCTAACCACTTGTCTCCATCCACTCATCCATCCATTTAACCCCCACCCATACACTCATTCATCCATTTATTTATCCATCCATCCATTCATCCATCTATCCATCTATCCATCCATCCATCCATCCATCCATCCATCTACTCATGCCTTCTTCCATTCACCTACCTACCTATTCATTCATGTATTTACCTACCCATCCATCTACTCATTTGTTCATCTATCCATCTATCCATCCATCCATCCATCCATCCATCCTTCCATCCACCAACCTACCCATCCACCTACCTACCCACCCATCCATCGCACCCACCTGTTCTCTATCTACTGTGTTATTTATGTCTCCTTCACATCCTCTTTCCTTTGCCCTAAAGAGTGTTGTCTAGGAAGTCTACAACAGACATAATAACGTGAAATAACGTTTCCCCGCCTCCGTTTGGTGCCAGGCCCTGGCCGAGGGCTTTGTGCATGTTGGTGCGAGCCAGTAGGACAAAGGGTAGGACAAAGATTCTGAAGCCTCACTTCATGGCTTCACATCCCAGCTCTGCCCCTTACTGGCCATACTGCTTTGAACAACAAAAAAAATGTTAAGTTTTTTGTGCCTCAATTTCTTTACCTGTAAAGACAGGGTTAACACCCACCTGATGAGAGTGTGGTGAGGATTCAATGGCTTACTCTTCATAAAGCCGTTAGAACAATGCCTGTCCACAGGGGCACAGGCATTCATCTGCTCAGTGACCTGCAGTTGACGTGGGTGATAATGTCCTCACTAACCAGTTGGAAAACCAGGCTCAGCGGCTGCAGATAACTCACCACTGTGGCCCAGTTCTGAAGGGGTGAAGCTGATATGGGAAACTCAGTGGGTGTCACTCCAAGCTCACTGTGCTTTTCAGACATAATGGACGAATTGTCCCCACCTCCTGGGAGAAGGTCAGAAGGGAGTTGGGAAGGACGTTGATGGAGGATTTAGAGCGGGAGAGGGGCTCTCACTTGCCTTTTTGACTGTTCCAGTGCTGACTGTCCTGTTGGGGCTCTGGCCAGGTGGGTGGGGAGTAGGCAGTGACATGGGAGGCCCAGGACATCCTCTGCATCAGAAGTCCCTCTGCTCAAGGCCTGGAGGGGCTGGTCTGACTTCTGAACAAAAATAAAATTTTTAATTTTTCTCTAAGTGAGAGGAAGGGAGATAGACTCCTGCATGCACCCCGACTGGGATTCACCTGGAAACCCCCATCTGGCACCGATGCTTTGCCCAACTAGGGCCATGCTTGTAAGTGAGCTATTTTTAGTGCCTGAGGCAGAGGTTCCGTGGAGCCATCCTCAGCGCCTGGGGCCGATGTACTTGAACCAATAAAGCCATGGCTGCGGGAGGAGGAGGGAGAGAAAGAGAACGGGAAGGTGGAAGGGTAAAGAAGCAGACGGTCGCTTCTCTTGTGTGCCGGGACTGAGAATCGAACCTGGGACATCCACATACCGGGCTGATGCTCTACCTCTGAACCCACTGGCCAGGGCCTGAACAAAGATCTTTAAGAGGAAAGCATGCAAGAGGAAGGATGCAGACTGCCCAGCCTGTATCTTACGGTCCATTTGAGTTTCTCCCACAACTAAGAACCACGAGTTTACTGATGCTTTGCTCGTACACAGTAACTATTCCACTCTGATTTAACCTCCCATTACAGTTTTGACTGAAGCTTCTCAGGAGGTAGTTTTCTTCCCTAAGTTTCCATAGTCCAGCCCCGCACACTGACAGGATAGAAATATGATGTATGGCCCTCACCTGGACCCTCGCTGTAGTGCTCTCTCCATGGAGATGGCTCCGGGGAGGGAAATCTCACTCTCACGGCTACTGAACCAGCGTTTGGGGGTCTGTTGTGCTTCCCCCAGCTGATGTACAGGCACAGGATGTGTGTTGTAAAAAAACAGCCACGCTATTTCATTTTCCTTCCGAATTAACTATCCTTCCCTGTGACAAACGCGTCCTCATCCACGGTCGGGAGAACGTTGACTGCCCCGTGTGTCCAGTCCTGTCCTCAGCCTGTCCTGACACCTTTTGCTTGCCATTTGGCGAGAACGCGATTGACTTTTATATGAAATGAAGCAGGAAAGGGTCACGAACGTGATTCTCTCTCTTTTTCTATCTGCAGTAGCCAATCAAAGTATTGATCCGTCCTGGGGTGGTTGAAGCTGCGTGGTTTCTCTTAGGAAGACGTGATGTGGGGCAAGCCTGTTCATAAGTCGTGATGGCTTTTACGTTAGTCAAGCGCTTCCCGTGGGCCGGGCGTTGTTCTGAACTCCTGGGTGCAGTCATTCATTTATTTGCAGGAGGGATGTTGCTTATACGGTAGGTTGTGTGCTTATATGTGGCAAGCCTGGCCTGAGCAATGTGGTTGTCTTCCACTGTGACTGGAAAATGCGGAATGTTCCCTGGGAAAGCAGGCCTTGAACCCTGCCAACGTTGCCAACCTGTTCACATTGGAAAGAAGCTCGACACTCTCAGCCCAGCGTGTAACTCAAGAGTCTCTGTCTGCCTCCCGGAGCCAGTAGGGACTTTTTTGGGGGGTAGGGGGAAGGGCATGGGGAGGGGTTGTGTAAAACATGTGCCTTCTATTCTCTAAATAATTAAAGTCACCAGAGGGGTGACGAGGATTTCACGGGTACCCGTCCAATCCTGTACCTAAAAGATGCAGCCTTAATATGTTGTTTTCCTCTCCTGTGGCCATTTGGAAAAATTAGCATAGGAGAGAGTTCGCTTCATGAATTGAATTTCTAAACCAATATTTAATTGGTTTCAAGGGACCTTTTTCTATCTTTTGTGGCTTCGGAACAACACCCTGTTTATTGGTGCTGCTTTTAACAGTTTGACACTATGGTGATTTAATGTCCATGGGGATTGACGTAAAGATTTAAGTGTCCGTGAGGGTATCTTCCCAGGCCGCCGGATGAGGCAGGCTTTGGGGACGGTCTGTGTTCTGCTGCCGGTCTGCCAGCAGAGAACGGCAAAGAACAAGGACGCTGTGGTTATTTGGCACCAACCAGATGCCAGAGTCTACACCATGCATTTTATGTTTCTCTCTCTCTCTCTGGACCGTGAGCAGCATCCTACGACGTGGTTCCCCTTGTGTTGCGGGGAAACTTTAAGTTCCTCACCAGGTCGCTTAGTGTAAGTGGTTTGACAGCCGAGTCCTGCAGAGTTGCCCTCTGGTTCGTTTCATGCCCCTGTAACTGGGTAAAGCACTCAAAGTCTACCCGCAGGCAGCCACAAACATGCTCCTGTGTAAGGTAATCACGCATGAATGGATGAGTGAGTGAGTGAATGAATGGTGGTGAATGAATGAGTGGTGGATGGGGTGCTTAGGTTGGGTGTGTGTTTCCATCCAGCTAGGGCACATTACCACAGCCGGGTGGCTTAACACAACCCAGATGCATCCTTACAGTTCAGGAGGTCAGGTCCATCCTACTTGGAAAAAGCAGATGTCCGCATGGGGGGGAGTCCCCCTCCAGCCTTTTCTGCCTCTTGTCCACATCCTTGGGCTCCTGGCTCTGACTTCATCTTCACAGCGGACGACCCCACCACTCCGGACCCCACTTCCTTCATCGCATCTCCCTGATCCCCACTCCTCTTCCTCCCTCCTCCACTTGTGAAGACCCTTGTCTCATTAATCTCTCTGTCATCAGGTCCGCTGACACTAGCAGCCTTAATTCCATGGTGTCACTGTATTTCCCCGGGGCCATGTAACCTAACAGTGTCACAGGTTCTGGGGAATAGGACGTGGACATCTTTGGGGGTCATAGTGCCGCCTACCACCAAGAGCTTTTTATGAACTGAGTTTGTCTGTCTCAGCAGAGAAGTACAACGATGCCTCGGTTTTCGTTGAGCTCGGTTATCATTGATATCTTCCGCGAAAAAATGTGTCTCGAATTTCGTCGGCGTGCCCAGGTGACCTCGCTGCTAATTTTGCAAAACCAAAGGGCGACCCACACATTCTCCTGCTCAGCGTGGCGTTGTTTCTCGTTGTGTGAGCGTCACCCCGAGTGTCTAGCCAAACAATTCCATTGCTTTCCAGTGTGTTTGTGCTTTTTTTTATTGACTGCGAGTGCTAATACTACAATTACATGTAAGTGATTCCTGCGGACAGTAATTGGATTTGCATTGATTCGTATGGAAATAATTGCCTGGGTTTTCTTCAGTTTGGATTTCACCAATTGTTTTTGGACAGATTATCGATGAGAACCAAAACATCACTGTCATTTCTCCCGAGCCCGGGGAGCGTGGTTTGCGTCGCCCGGTGTTTAACCAGCACGCTCTGCCCCCGGTGTCCCTGGTGCCTCTTCCTCGCTCTGTAACCCAGGAAACACTCTGTGCACACGCAGGTGAACAGTCAGTACTTGTTGAGAAGATGAAAGAGTAAAATGAACGAGCTGTTGTTTAAACTAGATGGATTGGGTTGTGTTTAAAGCAGTGGTTCTTAACCTTTTTTGAGGTACCGAACCCACCAGTTTCATATGCGCATTTACCGAACCCTTCTTTAGTGATAAATAAAATATGATTTTTTCCCCCAAATTCAAGACATAGGTATATATTTTTTTACTGGTGCAGAAAATGAGCCGTGCATGAACATCCCCTTGCTCAAAGAACAAAACCAACAAAGTGCATGAACTCACAACAAATGACGGTATTACTTTATTCTGGCCTCCGCGGCAGAGGCTTCTCCGAACCTTGAGACCGACTCATCGAACCCCGAGGGTTCGATAGAACCCACATTAAGAACCACTGGTTTAAAGGCACGAGCGGGTTTAGTCTAAGATGGTAAAATTTGAGCATCAAGAGGAACACAGGCTGTAGATGACTGAAACCCACCAAATATGTAACAATCTGCAGCTTCACAGTGAGAGGAGGCCTGGAGTCACCTCGGTTCAGCTACACATTTGGACTTACAAGGCTCCCCATCTACACAAAGGTTGGAGAGTGGGGACATTGCTCGCCGTGAGGACAGGGCGTTAGGCATTCTTTGTGAGTGTCCTTGCCACAGGTCACTCTGCAACATACACAGCAGTCCAGGAGGTGTTTCCTCCCCAGGTGACACGGCTTGGGTGCAGAGAGCTGCCGTCTTGGCTCAGTCCTTCACCTCCCCTCCCAGGTGCCCAAGTCTTTTGTAACAACTCACAGGCATAGAGAGCTTCCAGGGTCCCCACAAAGGACACGCCCAGTTTCAAGAGCCACCGTACTCAGGGAAGTTGTAAGGGTGGCGTCCCTGTGAAGTATTTGTGGTTCACTGACAGGTCCTCCTATCCAGATGTAAGGTACCAACCAGGCGTGGTTGTACTGTAAATCGTGGGACGCAGCTCACGTATACGATGTACCCGTCCCCTGGTGAAGATCCCAGGTAACGGTGAGCCACCGCTCAGGTCCTCGGGGAGTTGAGAAGTTTCATTAACTTTTCGCACTCGTACTAAAACAAAACAAGCAAATAAATAAACAGGCCCAAGCTCATTGGTCACCTGGAGGGTTGCTATGACATCCCCGTTTTGATTAGCAAAGAATCAAACATCTCTGCCGTTTTCTACCTTTATGTCAGTTTAACTCAAGTGTTGAGGAAAAGTGACTTACTTTTATTTAATATGTTTTAAAGAACTCCAGCTTTAAAAATGAAGGCATGATAGAATTAGGAAGCGTGTCTGTTTTTTTCAACTCCCAATAAAGTCATGGGTCTGGTAACAGTTACAAATGGGTGCTGACACCATTTGGTGAAAAATTGGTAAGGGCGGGAGCTCTATAACACGGGGGGGGGGAGCTCTTGACACACTTGAGCCTGTTTATCTGGATATCTTAACATCTGCCCACAGTGTGACGCTGTAGGAAGCTTGTGGTGCCCCTAATGGGTATGTTGGAAAACGAGTCCAACTCGAATCAAGACCTAAGGTCTAACTAATAGTTTACGGGAGATGGAGGGGATAGAGAGGCAGTGACACCCCATGAAAGCCACAAATCCAGGCTAGGGGCATTCTGCAGGATGAATGACCCGGTTTTCCCCCAACAAACCGATGGCAAGAAGGAAAAATGGGAGGGAACAGCACTGCAGAAGGAACCAGACTGCACCAACATTGGGGGCTTTGTTGGCTCTTTGAATCAAACTTCTGACTGTAAAAATCATTTGGGGACATTTAAGGTAGTTTGAAGAATGACTAATTACTGGAACTATTGTTTGTATTTTAAGTAGGATACGATGACACATGAACGATACCGAGGTCAGGTAAAAATGTATAAACCTGTGGTGTACCTATGTGCGAGGGCATGTCCTTGACATCTATGTGAACCTTCTTGACAGTTAAAGACGCACACTGAGGAGTCCACAGGCGAAATGAAGGCCCTGGGATTTGCTTCCAAGTGCTCAAGCAAACACTGAAGGGGGGTAGCTAGAACAAGCCTGGTAGATACAGACGGTTTTTGAGGTTGTGTGATGATTACTTTGGGAGTCATGCTATTCCGTCTGCTCCTCCAGGCTTGCCAATGTCTATCAGCAAGTTTTCTTAAGACCTTTCTATTTTTAGAATCAAGTACCGTTTTCTCCTGTCCGATTCTCACAGATTGTTAAACGTGGCAGAACGGGGGGCGGAATAAAGGTCCGACTGAGTTGCTGGAGGATGGGGGACTTCCCCGGAAAGCTGTTTGGCAGGGGGTTCTAAGGAGGCTTAGGTCCCCGTTGTGGGAATCGTTCACAGGACATCACTGTGACTATCAGACAGCCTTGGCTAAAGATGTTACGTCAGGGTTATTTTAGAGTTTGCCTTTTGCAAGTACCCCACATGGGCGGCACTAGAGAAGTAATGACTTGAATCGTGGTACATCCCATGCGGAAGTACTTTGCAACCTTTATAAAGGGAACTTGCACCTGTATAAGTAGCGTACATTTGTGGGGGAAGTTTGCACAGAGAGAAACCCTGGAAGCCAATACAAATACATGCTTTCTTTCTCCGATTCTGCAAATGAAGTCTTTTTCCTGTTTGTTCTCATCTTTTAGATTTTCTATCAGGGACGTAAATATTTTTCTAGGCATCTTTTTGTAACTTTATAGAGACATCATGCACACACCATAAATGCACCCACAGTGTGTTATTGCGCGTATGATAGTCCGGCAACCACCACTGAAACCTGGTGTTAGAACCTGGACCATGCGAGGGTCTCATAAACACTCCTCCAGGAGACTCTATATTTAGAGCAGTTTCAGTCTTGCAGAAGAATTGAGAAGACAGTACAGAGAGTCCCCACATCCCCTGTCCTCAGATTCCCGTTATTAATATCCTGTGTCACTGCGGTGCGTGCGTTACAATTAATGAACCAATATTCATTACTAACTAAAGTCCGTATTTTATTCAGATTTCCTTAGATTTTAGCTCATGTCCTTTTTCTGTCCCAAGATCCCATCCAGGATAGCACATTATATTAAAAAAAAAAATTTTTTTTTTTTTTTGTATTTAAGTGTGAGGAGGGGAGATACAGAAACCTGGCGACTCCCATCTGCGGCCGATGCTCTGCCCATCTGGGGCCATGCTCACAACTGAGCTATTTGTAGTGCCTGAGGCAGATGCCTGAGGCTCCACGGAGCCATCCTTAGTGCCCGGGGCTGATGTACTCGAATCAACTGAGCCATGGCTGCAGGAGAGGAAGAGACAAGAGAGAAAGAGAAAGAGAAGGGGGCAAAGCAGGTAGTTGCTAGGTCAACACTCTACCACTGGGCCAACTGGCCAGGGCCATAAGTTAATTTTTAATTAGAAAAAAAAAATTAAGATAACTATTTAAAAATCTTCCTAATATATTAACTGTTTTTCTCTTGGTCTCCTGTTGAGGAGGACCCTGTCTGAGATTAGTTATGTTCCTTGCTGCTCCTGGGATAGCACCCTGCACCTACTGCTGCTCTGTCACGGGCTCTCAGTAACTGGGTGGAGCAGAGGGGAGGGAGGAAGAGAGGGGAAGGAGGGAAAGGGAAGGGACCGGCCTGACCTACAAATAATTTGAAACCTCAGAGCTTTGACGGAACTTTGGTTCTGTCGTGACTGTGTGTAATGGAATTCTCTCGACCTTTGTGTCTCCCAGGTTGGAGATTGCGACCCTGAACCGGGCAGACTCTGACCTGGAGGCTTGTCGGACCCAAATCAGCAAAGACGTCATTGCCCTTCTGCTGAGAGATCTGACCAGCAGGGGCCACCTCTCCCCGCAAGTAGAGAGGAGGATGGGTGCTGTTTTTAAGAAGCAGTTTCTATTGCTGGAGAAGGAAATCCAAGAGGAGTATGATAGGAAGATGGTGGCGTTGACGGCTGAATGCGACCTGGAAACAAGGAAGAAGACAGAGAACCAGTACCAGCGGGAGATGGCGGCCATGGAGGAGGCAGAAGAGCTGCTGAAACGTGTTAGTGAGCGGGTAAGGCCACCCTGGAAGGAAGGCTTGTTTGTATTGCCTCTCTCCTCCCTCTTGGGATTCATCACTTATCCATCCATCCAGCCAGCTGTCTACCCACACATCCATCCATTCATCCATTCACCCATCCACCTATCCACCCATCCATTTATCTATCTACATGCCCATCGATCCTTGAACATCCCAGCACAGACATTTTCTGAGGTTAGTAAATGATCTCGCACTTCCTGCATGGCAGACCTCATTCTGAGCTCATCACACGGACCTCCTCATCAAATCTTCTCACCAACTCAGTGAGGTGGGAATTGAGAAGATCTCACTTTTACAGGTGAGGGAACCCATGTGGAGAAGGTCATCTGCCTGAGGACACATGGTGGGGCCAGGATTTACACCTCGTGCTCAGCCACAGCACTCACCACCCCTCTGGTGCCTTGCCACCCATGGGCCATTGTGTCCTATGCTGCCATGTGCCGTATTAACCCTAGTGGGCTTATACCTTTCCAGTGCTTTGCTAGCAAAAGGCTGCCCGGGGAAGTGCAGTGTTAACTGTTTCCTCATTATTTACATCAGTGTTGGGACCTGGGGAAGGCACCACACAGCACCAGAGGCCACCATCACTCTGGATCCCTTAGGTGACCCTGTTCAGAGCCATGTCCCTTCATTTGAGCCAGTTTGCTTCCAATATTAGCATCTGAACTGCTGAAGTTAATAGAGTTATTTCCCTTCTGGTCCCTGCAAGCTACTCCGTCTTAATCAAACCAGGGACTAATTTATACTTGCCTATTTCTCTGTTATACTTATCTTTAAATATAATTCATGAAAAGATGTTGGGTGTATTAGTCCACCAAGAAATAGTTATTAAGAAGCCAAACAAGCAGTATCAGCTTCTGTGAATAAAGTTGAGGAATTCCAGTAATTAGTACAGCGATGGATTCTGCTCACGTTTAAATGTCTCTGGCATTCCTCCTCATTCTCAATGCATTTCTCTGTTGACAGGCAGTAGGGGACAGTCGGGACGGCTGTAGACCCTGAGGACAGATGGCTGGAGTTTAGATCCTTGCTCTGTTCTTCCAGAAGGCACATGACTCATCTCCTTGGGCCTCAGTTTCCCTGTCCTTAAAATGGGGACAACAGTGCTGCCTACCATATAGAGCTGTTAATACTCGCAAGGCACTTAGACCAGTGCTGGGCAGTGTCGTCCCTGTGCTAGTGTGCACTGTGACTCTTCATCAGTGTGATCGTCAAGGCATCCCGTGACATAGAGCAGTCAGAGAACGTGAACTCCTTCCACCTGGAAGTGGGGAAACCGAGGCCCAGAGGGGAGTGCTCTGCCCAGCTTTCTGCCAGCAGCCACTGGAGTTCAGGCTGTGTCCTGTGTCCCAGGTCTCTCTTCTTAGAGACACAGGTGCCTCCCAGGTCCTTAAAGAAGCAGCGACAAGAAACAGAGCCTTCCCTGAGCTACCTGTGGCTTCCTAGCTTATTTGAGAGTGTGTCTTAAAAGATTCTGTAACTGCAAGGACTCTGACATTTTTAACCGTCTCTGATAGATTTTGATAAAGCATTATTGCTGTTTGCCCATCTTGCTAAATTGAGTGCAGGTCATACCTCCCTAGCACGATTTTACATTTTTGATGGCGAGAGTCAACATTGGGAATGGCAGAGGGTCCAGCGCAGCCAGACAGAAAGTACCCTCTCCTGGCCAGTGCCCTCCCCTGCCCACTCCCTCCACATGACCAGTGCCTGTTCTGGACACTTGAAACCACAGGACAAACATGGCTCACTTCCCTGAAAAGTCCATTCTAGTGAAAAGTTCAGAAGGACTTGGGGATAAATGACCATTATTTTAACGTACCTTTAAAAATACACTTTTTTTTTTGGCCAATATTTAAAATGTAAAACTTCATGTAAAAATCCGGACTTCCAGCTTCTCTTACAAAATGAGAAGATATGGCTGTACCGGCTGCATACCCTGGCAGGGCCCTCTCTGCTGGGCTGAGTAATAATAGCAGGGCCTGTAGGCAGGGCTTGCTCTCTCCACTTTGCCCCAGTCCCCACCACTCTCTAATGCCTTTCTTACCAGGCCACTTTACTCATTTGTGTACATGACGTTCCCTCCTTGGCAGACCCGAGGTGTGTCTCTTCTGTGCCACAGGAGGATGGAACTAGGATGAGGGCTGAACTATTTCTGCAGGTCTCTGGACCCCGTTAAGAGGGCAGTGTATTTTGAAATTGGGTGGGTGGGTAGGTGGGGCTCCTATCCAGACTTATTTTAACATATCATTGCCTTAGGCTTTCCTCTTCTGCAGAAATACAATTCTAATAACAAGGATAGATCATTTTATTTTAGGATTCAGGGGGAGGGGTTTTACATGAAGTCTACACGGGGTTGGGGAAATCTTGGTGCCTGTCTTAGAACTCTGCCCCGCTACAAGGAAAGAATAGCACCCGCATCTCCGGCACCAGACCTCTGAGTGCTGGGAGTGCGCATGCTCAAGGCTCAGCCGCGCATGCGCGCCTCCTCCTCCCTTTCCTCGCGCTGGAACTCGTAAGTAACGAGTAGGCAGGCATCCACGTGGCCGCGTCTGCGTTCCTCTTTGCCCCCCACCCCCACCCGTTACCGAGATGACCTGCACAGGGGCCTGATCGGTGGCACATTTCTCTTCAACTAAGCTGAGAACGAAAGATGGCAGCACGAGCCTGAGCGCCCGACAGTATAGCCCTTGGCGTCTCCACTTCGCAGGCTCTTTGCAAGGTGGTTTGAGGTGCACGTTTCCAGCCCTGGGAACTTTCTGCTTTGAGGCTGTCCTGGAGAACATTGGGGTCCCAGGGAGGACGGGTTGCAACAGCATTGCCCAGAGCCAAGCAGCCTCATCAGTATCAGCTTGGGAGATGGATGGTGTGTGTGTGTGTGCTTTGTGGACACGTGCGTATCCCGTGTGAGTGTGCGTGCTCACGTTCTTGTTTGTGTATTTATGCCCGTGTTTGCACGTACACTGTGTTGTGTGTATGTGAGTATGCACTGGTGCGCATGCATGTGTGTACGTACTGTGTGCATGGTGGTGACTGCGTGCACGCACGTGTGCTGTGCATGCATGTGTAGGTGTGCGCTTGTGTATTGTGTCCGTGTGCCTGTCTGGCGCGCCACACTCTCACGCCCGCCCCCTCTCTCCGCAGTCTGCGGTGGAGTGCAGCGGCCTCCTGCGGACCCTTCACGGCCTGGAGCAGGACCACTTGAGGAGGTCCCTGGCTTTGCAGCAGGAGGAAGACTTCGCCCAGGCGCACAGGCAGCTGGCCATTTTCCAGAGGAGCGAACTGCACAATATCTTTTTTTCCCAAATACAAAGTGCTATTTTCAAAGGGGACCTGAAGCCAGAGGCTGCTAAACTGCTGCTGCAAGACTACTGTAAAATCCAGGTAGTGCGCCCCATGTGGCTCGCTGTGAGGGAAGATGGACCCCTTCCCGGGCCGTCTGGGGACTCTCCCCGCTCCCAGCGCCGAGCCGACTCTTCCTTCTTCCCCTAATGTCCGGGTGGGACTCCGGAAAGCAGAAAACGTGGGACCTGAAGCACAGGCCTGGGAGCCTGGCTGGCCTGAACTTGAATTCCAGTTCCATCACCCCCTACCTGTGTCAATTTAAGCGAGATGCCCAACTTCCCTGAGCCTCAGTTTTGTGCTCTGTAAGATGGGGGTAATAGAGTACCTACACTCACAGGGGAGTGACGGAGGTTTAGTGAGCTGACTCACAAAAGCCTGAGCTTGGCACAATATATATTTAAAATAACAAATGCATACGTCCACAAATGTGTGTGTGTGTGTGTGGGGGGGGGTTGTGTGTATAGGTTTAATTCCTGCCGAGCTAATAATACCTGTGCCATGGCCAAAGGTATACTAAGGAGGGCAACCTACTATGAAGTTAGAGCCAAGGCCCTGGGGTCAGATTGCCCAGTTCAAGTCCCTGCTCAGCCATTCACCAGTTGTGCGACGTAGACTCAGTTTCCTCATCTGCAAAATGGGAATACTAGTACCCTCTCCCTAGATGAAGTTAGAGCAGGTGAGACATGCCCTGGGCCCAGTGCCAGGTCCCAGGAAGACACCCAGTGTCAGCTCGGGTATTATACGCGCTGGTGTTTGTTTGGGTTTGGTTCATCTTGTAGATGGAGGAAGAGTACTTGCTGCTCTTTCTGACTGTGCATCCAGTCTCCTCCGTGAGTGTGGGAGCTCCGGGGCTCCGGCCGGTGGCTGGTTGGTCCCAGCACTGCCTCACCTGTCCTGGCGCTGCGTTGTGTGCGTGGGTGAAGGTGACACACTGAGTGAATGAGATTTTCATGGTGTTCCTTAGGGCAATAAAGATGCTTTGGGGACTTTTTGCTATCTGGGTCCAGCACAGTTTCCCAAGTCCTCATTTCTTGCTCGTATGGAATATTCTAAGCCTTTGTTAAGGGCAGGGGGTTAAAGGTTCATTTCTGTGCTCGTATTCCTGTCTGTCTTCTCTAGGCAGGAAATGTGATCTTTTAAAGGCAGAGAAAGAATTTTCTCTAAACTTCAATTAGGCATATTGTCTTGATTTTTTTTTTCTTTTTTTTAAACAGGAGGAAGTAGAAGAGTTAATGGACTTCTTCCAGGCCAGTAAGAGGTATCACCTGAGTAAAAGGTTCGGCCACAGGGAGTACCTGGTCCAGAACATACAATCGTCAGAGGCCCGTGTGCAAGGACTTCTGGGCACGGCTGCAGCTCAGCTGACCCTCCTCATCCAGAAACACGAGAGGTAACCCCCAAACCACCCTGTCCCCGCCTCCCCCAGCCGAGACCACCTGCTTCTGTTCGCTCATCAGATGGATGCTCTGGCTGCTCCGTGCTTACATCTTAAGAAAAGCCCTCTGGTTGTAAGACTCTGTCACATTCTAGAATTTAAAAACATGCACGATCGTCGAGACGGCCGTTCAGTGAACCCCTCGTGCCCGTCACTCAGCTTCAGTGGGTGCCAACTCGGGGCCAATCCTGACGTGGCTGCGTCTCCGCCCCGGGTTGTTTGAAAGTAGATCCCCAGCATTTCACTGGGGAATCGGCGGTGGAGGCTGACAGGAGCTGTGAGCGGGGAGCCCCGTTCCCTGAGCTCCAGCCACCCCGCCTTAGGATGGAGTACAGACACACAGAGAGCTTGTCTTAGGGTCCCAGCGGTCTTTCTCAGCAGCACCAGGGAGGTGCCGTGCAGCCGGGTGAACGGGGGCGACTCAGCCTTCCCAGCACAGCCCCCCTCTCTTCGGGCTCTTTCTCAGCTGGTCCTCCAGGTGCTTTTCATTGTGCACGACGGAATGTGAATCCCTTTTAGGTCCCGACAGGCTCTGACATGGACAGGGACAGGGGCTCTCAAGCTGGTTTCTTACGAGGAGTGCAGTTTCAGGAATCGGTTCCCCTCGGTAATTTCATTAGGACTTGGAAGCTCTGTCGCTCTGTTTAATGAGGTTTCTGTAGGTGCAAATTAGGTCAGCATGCCTTATCCAAAGATGCTGATGAATTTGTCACCGCCATTGACTTGACGTTCCTGATTGGTTTCCACTCACGGAAAAGAGATAGTTCCTCACTTGGAGCTGAGGTGCCCGACAGCCGGCTGTACCGCAGGGAGAAGTTCCGGAGAAGTGCCTCCGCCTCTGGCTTCAGGTTCTGCCGAGAACGGCTGGCACAGACCTGTTCCTGAAACATGTGCCTACTCTTCATTCATTCACCTATTCATTCCTTCAACAAGTTTCTGTAGAGCAGTGGTTCTTAACCTGGGTTCTGTCGAACCCTAGGGGTTCGATGAGTCGGTCTCAGGGGTTCGGAGAAGCCTCTGCCGCGGAGGCCAGAATAAAGTAATACCGTAATTTGTTGTGAGTTCATGCACTTTGTTGGTTTTGTTCTTTGAGCAAGGTGATGTTCATGCACGGCTCATTTTGTGCACCAGTAAAAAAACATATACCTATGTCTTGAATTTGGAGAAAAAATCATATTTTATTTATCACTAAAGAAGGGTTCGGTGAATGCGCCTATGAAACTGGTGGGTTCGGTACCTCAAAAAAGGTTAAGAACCACGGCCGTAGAGAATCTGCCCGGCACCAGGCAGGCGGCCCAGCCCCAGATGCCGACCCACTGGCTGGTATGGCAATCACAGCAGTAAGAGTGTATCAATCAGGGGTCTTCAGGAAAACCGAAGGAGTAAGATACCCACCAGGGGCTGGCTCCTGCAGTTACAGAGGCTGTGAAATACCAGGATCTCCCACCCCGGGAGACGTGGGGCAGCTGGTGCTGGAGTTCAGTCTGAGTGGGAAGGTCCAAGAACCAGGGCGCTCCAGTCTGGGGGCAGGAGCTGGTGAGATGTCCCAGTTCAGGCAGTGAGGCAGGGAAGCAAAGCGGACAAGTCCTCCTTCCTCTACCCTCTGTACAGGGCCGGAATGGATTGGACGAGGCCCACGCACACTGGACAGGGCAGTCTGCTTTCCTGAGTCCCCCAACTCCCATGTGGATCTCATCCCGAAACACCCTCACAGATGCAGCCAGAGACCATGTCTTGATTCATGCACCATGACCAGTCCGGCTGACACACACAATTCACCCCCCCCCCCAGAGCACTCCCTGCATTTACCTCTTGGACTCTGCTTGGACTCTCCTTGTCACCAGGACTCCCTAACCCTGCCTGGGTGCCACAGTGGCCCCTTTGACTGTTACTTTCTCCCGGAAGTCCTGCCCACTTCCTGCCCTCCCAGACGATGTCTCTCCTGGTGCTGAGCTTGGCCTGCTCACCGGCAGTGACACTGACCTTAGCCTTCCTGCGTCTTCGTAACGTCTTGGCTGCTCTTTCTGTTGCTCCTTCTTTGGGGGAAAGGCTCTTCTGATTCAAACCAAAGTCCTATGGAGCTAACCGTTCGGCCGGAGCAACAGCCGGGCCGCAGGGAGTTTGGAGCGGGCATTGACGCTTCGTCCCCTTCATCCATCCAGGGCAGGGTACTTGGATGAGGACCAGGCGCAGGTGCTGCTGGAGCGCGCTCAGACCGAGGTCTTCTCTGTAAAGCAGAAGCTGGACAACGACCTGAAGCAGGAGAAGAAGAAGCTGCGCCAGAAATTAATGATGAAGAGAAGACGGGAGATGCTGCAGAAGGTGCGTGAGGCATCGTGCCGTTTGCTCTTCACATCACCCCTGTGAGCGCCCCCTGCGTGCCCGAGGAGAGCGAGGCTCCGTGGGGCGCCGGGGCCGGCGGTGTGGTGCGCCATCTGCGGTTGATTAGTCGTGACTTTTCTGACATGCTGTGTATCAAGAAGGGTTTCAGCCTGGGCAGAGCAGTGGGTCTTGGTGGATTAGTCATGTCTGCTTGGGTAAGGGTTCAGGAGTAAGTGTCAGCCTGTTTGGGCTGCTATAACAAATGCATGTCTCCCAGTTCAGGAAGCTGGAAGCCAGAGGCCAGGGGGCCAGCTGGGTGGGGATTCTGATGAAGGCTCTCCTCTGGGTTTGCAGATGGCTATCTGCTGTGTCGTCACGTGGTGGAAGGGGCTTGGCGTTCTGTGGGATTTCTTCCTCAGAGCACTCGTCCCGTCCATGAGAGCTCCACCCTCCTGACCCAAGCACCTCCCCGAGGTCCCCCCTCCAAACATCGTCCCCTCAGGCATTAGGTTGCAACATGTTAGTATTTGGGGGGCACCAATGTTCAAGTTACAGCATTAAGTGATGTGGTCAAGGTCCAATATCTCGTAAGTGGCAGACATGGGGTTGAACCCAGACGTGTCTGACCGAGAGCTCCCAGCTTTGTTCTCGACACAGACCCGCTCAGCTGTGTGCCCACCTTGCAAGATGGGAGACGGACACATACACACATAAGTGCCCCATAGTGCGCCCCACTAATGCAGAGGGCAAGTTGCCCTTTTCTGCTGGGAAGGCTTTACTGAGCATGTGCAGTGTGAACTGAGTCTGGGGGGAACGTAGCTGCATTTGATGCATCCATGGCCAGGAAGGATGTTGCAGGCAGTGGGGAGGTGTGTGGTGTGAAGGTGAAGCGCCCAGACCAGAGTTCCTGGCTGTGCCTGGGATCTGAGAACATGACGAGCTGGGGTGTGTGGAGGGACAGGGGCAAGGGCAAGGGCAGAGGGGGTGTGCCCAGGAGTGTGGGTGCAGTGGGCCGGGGGTTACCTTCCCCCGAGGACAGTGTGGAATGTCGAAGGGTTTTACAAACCCGTGAGAGGCTCTATCGGTCTGCCCGGTGAGGTCTGATGAGGACCCAGACTGAGACAGCATCGTCAGCCAGGGGGGTGTAAGGACAGCTTCTGAGGACATACGGAAGGTATCTGGAGCGATTTCAGGAGGGACGGAGGGGATACAGAATAACTTTTTTTTAAAATTAAAAGAAACTTTTATTGATTGATTTTGATAAGAGGGTAAGAGAGAGAGACAGAGAAGAACATAGATTTGTTCCTGTATGTGCCCTGACCAGGGATCGAACCTGCATCCTCTACACTTCGGGATGATTCTCTTAACCAACCATGCTATCCAGCCAGGGCCGAGAATGACTTTTAGCTTGATCGATACAAACTCTGCTTTTTTAATAATCAAGTTTTGGGCCCAGCAGGAAGCCATGATTCTCACCTTGACTGTTGAACCCCACCGTGTCCTTGAGCACGAACTCACCATTTCCCCTGGCTAAAGGGTCAAAACGATGGTCCTCTTCTCTGACAGTCAGGCCTGATGCGAGGTTAGGGCCTGGAAGGACGGATGGGTAGGCGGGCTGGCGGGCAGCGGGGAGCCCAGCTGTCCTCCAGGAGTGTTTCTTGCAGCTGCTTTTGGTAAATAGCATGAGTGCCACAGTTAGGATGTGGCCTCCAAAGGTGAAGATTTATGTTCTGTCCCCGGTGCTGAGGACACCTCATTTGTAGAATGAGGTAATTGACACCCTCTGGTCACTAGCACCCATGAACATAAAGAAGACCATCTGTGTCCTCACAAAGCAGAACCGAGACTCTCTGCAGCTGCTCTGTTATAAATAACACCACAGCAGACATCCTCATGTGTATCAGCTTTTACCCCGGCCCCCGCTGGCCTTTGCTCGTACTGTTCTTGCTCTGGGAATGTCCGTAAAAGACCTTCCCTGACCTTATGTATGCGGTCTCTCGTGGACCTCAGGGTTTGGGGTGTTTTCCTCACAATTTGCGGTTGCTCCGTGCCTGGGACGTAGCACTAATGGTAATGGGCATTCTCGGATGTGGAGTCTGCACCAGGCACCAGCTACACGTGTGGTGAGCAAGTCACTGGGCCCTCAGACCTGCTCTGCGAGGCAGATGCCCTTCTTCCCCCCCACGTCACACGTTAGGAAATGGAGTCACCGCCAGCAGGACACGCTTGCGTCCACTGGCTCACCTCGTTGGTGGAGAAGTCAGGATTGGAACCTGGCGCTCTGCCTCCTGGGCTTCGCCTAGTTGGTGAATGAGCGTTTGACCAATGTTGAACAAGTGAAGGTTTCCCTCTGTTTTGGGTTGGTTTCTTAAGGATAATTTTCTGAACGCGAGCTTGTTGGGGAGGAGGCTTAGACCTGCTGAGCCTCCGTTGACTCATTTCCAGAGGGTTTTCCCAGAGGGCTTCAGAGTACTGAGCTTTTCCCCCGTTCATTTTCCCTTCTGACTTCCGGCCAGCACAAGGAGCAGCGGAGGGAGCTGCTGTCCGTCGGGGAGGCCTTCCGAGCTGCCGAGGACGCTGGCCAGTACCTGGGCCAGTGGCGGAGCCTGGTGGCGGGCCACAGCGCCGCCCTAGAGGAGCTGCAGGAGCGTCTGGACCAGGAGGCCCTGGACGGCCTCAGGGCCCTGACCCTCTCGCTGTTCGAGAGAGCCACCGAGGAGCTGCGGCGGCTGCAGCATTCCGTCATGACCCAGGAGCTGCTCAAGCGCGGCGTGCCCTGGCTCTTCCTGCAGCAGATCCTGGAAGAGCACAGCAAGGAGATGGTGGCCCGGGCCGAGCAGCTCGAGGGCGAGCAGAGGGACAGGGACCAGGAGGGCGTCCAGAGCGTCAGGCAGAGGCTAAAGGACAACGCTCTGGAGGCCTCGACGGAGGAGCAGGCGGAGCTGAGACACTGGGGGCACCTGATCTTCATGTGAGTGTCCCCGAGTCTGTTCCTTGTCTCCTGTGCCTCCACAGGTCTCCCTAGTCTCCTGTCCCTCCCTAGGTCTCCCCTGTCCCCAGGGATTCCACCCTGAGCTGTGGGATGGCTGAACACACATCTGACACTGGACAGATGAGACTGACCGCAGTTTAGTAGTCACGTATTCTCACAGCCCCGGAGAGGACAGCACACGACACCCAGGGCCACTCAGGGGTCACAGGGACCAGGCAGGGCCGTGGGCGGCAGGCTTTGTAGCAACAGCAGGGTGAGGTGCCCCCAGTTCCCACGGGGGGGATGTGATTGCTTCGCCTGACTAATTCTGCAGGCAGACAGGTAACCGAAACCCACTAGTGATGGCTAAGCAGGCGCGGCGCCTGGTCCCCAGATAAGAAGTGGCGTTTGCCGAGGGGAGGGGCGCCTCTTTTCCCTCTCACCAGTGGCCCCCCAGTCGGCATTCCTGAATGTTGTTCTTCCTTTCAGCAAACCTGGAAAACCCCACCGCAGCCACGAAACAAAACCAAAACGCTTTACTGTTCTTTTCTCCGTGGAGGTGCTCCGCAGTTTAAGTTCTGGGTCAATAGCCCTAGGCTTGTGGAGGGGAAGTTGGTGGCTTGGGGGGGGTGAAAGGGGAGGGAAGTGAGTCTTTCTCAGTCCATCTGGTGAGTCTGTCTGTCTCCCCCTGCCACCCACACTGATGATCCAGTTGCTCTGATGGCTCCACCCTGGTGGTCCACCCCGTCCACCCGGTGGTCCACGCCTTCCACCTTGTTGGTCCACCCCATTGGTCCACCCCGTCCACCCGGTGGTCCACCCCGTCCATCTGGTGGTCCACCCCGTCCACCCGGTGGTTCACACCTTCCACCTTGTTGGTCCACCCCGTCTACCCTGGTGGTGCATCCCGTTCACCCCATTGATCCACCCCGCCCACCCCGGTGCTTCACGTCATCCACCCGGCTTCCATGCCTTCCACCTTGTTGGTCCACCCCGTCCATCCCAGTGGTCTACCCATTGGTCCACCCTGTCCTCCCCAGTGGTCCAACCCATCTACCCCGAGGCCTGCACTCCCCTGGGACCCTTGGAGGGGTCCCGCAGCAGAGCACCATTCTGCAGGGCCCATCCTTGCTTGTGGGCGTGTACCTCCCACGGGACAGGATCTTCCGGCCTCAAGGATTTACTGCCCCCTCCGCTTCGTGCTGTTCCCCGGGACTGACCTTGCCACCAGGGAAAATGGGTCCCCCAGTGTTTGCAGCGAGCAAGGTCTTGGTTTATTTCAAGGGACTGTTTGACTCTTTCCCATCTCACTTTAATGATTCTGTCCTCATCTATTTCCCAACATTTGTTTTCTTTTTTAAAAAAAGAAAAGCTTTCCATTGATTGCTAGAGAGGGAGAGAGAGAGAAGCATCAACTCATTGTTCCACTTCGTTACTTCGTTGTTCCATTTAGTTGTACAGTGTGTCCGTAAAGTCATGGTGCGCTTTTTACCGGTCACAGGAAAGCAACAAAAAACAATAGAAATGTGAAATCTGCACCAAATAAAAGGAAAACTCTCCCAGTTTCTGTAGGATGATGTGGCAGCATGTGCGCATGCGCAGATGATGATGTAACATCGTGAGTTTCTGGATAGAACAATCCCCCGGCGGTGGATAGGCAGGGGTTCTGTCAAGCTATGGCCACCACGATCCCCAGATCTGACGCCCTTAGACTTTTACTTTTGGGGTTATGTGAAGCAACATGTGTACATTGAACGTATCAACAACATTAATCACTGTTGGGCAGATAAAATATAATATGCTCACTTTGTTAAAGGTGGCGCTGCCTACATGGAAGCCCCTCATCCAGGTGATATTATTTGCCCTTATGCTTGGAATGGCTGTGGGGGAAAAGCTGTAATGTAAGCAGGTCGGGTCGTTATAGCCTAAGGCTTTGTTTTAAGAGTAAGCTTTCCCCCTCCACTCTTGACTGATTGGATGAAGCAGGGTGGTGCACTCTCCTGAGGAATCCTCCCATTATGCCTCAGATGAGTGACTTTGTATCAGAGACTTCCTTGTTTGTGTAATTGGATTAAAGGTTTGGATTCTACACTATAAAGTGGAGCAGGCCAGGAGCTTGTTCGCTCTTGGTTCCTGAAGTATTAGAGAGGAGAGCAGATTAAGGCCACGTGGAGGCCAGGAGAAGCAGCCAAGATGGCGGAGTGCTGAGGGAGAAGCCAGTTTGTTAAGAGTTTGTGCTGGAGGAGATGGGAAACAGAGGTGAATAAGTCTGGTGAGCTAGAAACCTTTGATTCTAGGAAACTCGGATAAGTCAGTAGCTTTGTGAGCACTGAATGAGTGGGTTTTGGAGCCCAGTGTGTGTTTTTGCTTGCCCGCCGGGTGCAAGCTAGAATTAAAGCTGTTGGCTCACCAGTTCTTGGCTTCGTTGTTTCATTACCGTCTGTTCGAATCTAATGCGAACCTGCATGGGCCAGGCTGCTGTGATGGTGGCCCTGGCTACTGGGTTTACATTCACTTAAAACAGAGAATCACAGACGTTATTCACTCTGTTACACCAGACGTCCTTACCCATGTGTGGCAAGAACGTCACTATCGTTTGGATGTGTGTAGGGCAACAAATGGAGCCCACATCGAACTGCCCTGAATAGGTATGAAACTGGGAGAGTTTTCCATTTATTTGGTGCAGATTTCACATTTCTATCATCTTTTGTTGCTTTCCTGTGACTGGTCAGAAGTGCACCCTGACTTTACGAACACACTGTATATTCATGGATTGCTTTTTGTACGTGCCCTGACCGGGATCGAACCCTTCACCTCAGTGCTCTGGGATGACGCTTTATCCACTGAGCCACCCGGCCAGCACCTAGTGTTTGTTTTCTGGAAAAAAACAAGATTGCCGCCTTCTCCAAGCCCAGGAAAGTCAGATCCAGACACGCCATTACTGTCCTGTTCCCGCAAGTTGTTCTCCGCAGGCATTAATCCTCTCACCCGGCACTCCACCGAAGTCCCAGTCCTGACCTGCTGTGACTCCAGAGCGTCTGAATTTGACTTGACATCCCTATTATCAGACGGTCATTTTCCTCAGCTTCACCGGGCTCCGTGCTGCGGGGTTATTCCTAGAGCCGCCACTGATCCAGTCGTCCTGCAGGAAAAGAGAACTCTCACCTTCCTATGAGAGGACTCTCTATGACGTCCCTCAGGGTGGGACAAGGGTCAGCTAGCCGCGCACGCGGTGCCAGTGTGCTCCTGTACTTGGCTTATTTATGATTCTGTAAGGTGACGGCCTTCGTTCTGGAGGCTTTATGTAAAAATGTCTCTGCACAATCGTTTTGAAACGTGTTTTTATAAACCTCCCAATTCCCAGCAGGATGGAGTCGCTGCCCTGGTCGGATAAAGTAGGAATTAATAAGGATGCATATTTCTGCCAGGGAGAGGACTTCTTCCCTGAGCGCACGCCTGGATTTGAAAGTCCTTCGGGGTCCAAGACCCCGTGTTCCTGTGTTAGCTTGGTGTCTCCGTTAGAGAGGATGAAGACCAGGCCGCCCTGGCTGGATCGGTTCAAAGATGGGCAAGAATAAGGACTTGTTGATTTCCGAGTTGCCTTCACTTTGGATTCCATGTAACCAGCAAACACGGGGGACTGAGGGGCTGTGGAGGGACGGTACGGCGGAGCAGCTGCGATTTCCTGAGGTCCTTTAAAACAAAACAGTGGAGAGAGAAACCCAAGAGAGGGCATGTTAGCAATGTGGGCTTGGGCCCCCAGCGGCCTTACCCTGTTTCCAGTAGAGACCGTCCTAGCTGGGCCCACAGCGGTCGGTCACTCAGCAAGGTTTCCGGCGTGGAACAGGTTTTCTCTAAATGGTCATTGTCTTTCAGACCCAGTGCCAGGGGCCCCCTGGCCCCTGAGCCACCTGAGCTGAGTTGGGCATCTCTCCTCTGGGCTACTAGTCCCATTGACAGTGTACACAGCTGCCCAGGGTCGACGGGCCGTCCTTTGTTTTCAGGTCTGTTTCCAAAGTGAGAGCAGCTTATCTGCAAGGTCAGGAACACAGACGGCCTGTTGCCTTTTCTCAGACCCTCCGGGCCCGAGCTTTCAACTCTGAATTCTCAGCTCCACTAGGATGTTGTGTCTGGCACAGCAGACATCAGACGCTCCAGAAATACGTGTGGATCGAAGACGTGATTAAGGAGATGATGTTTCTTTTTCCCCAGATGTGAATTTAACTGATGACTTTTGCTCTCTGAATGTTCAACTTAACTACCCCCAGCACGACCCCCACTATTTTCTATGGATGAGAACACTTGTGTTCCTTTTTTAAAAAAAAAAAAAGTTTTTTTTTTTATTTTTTTTTTAAATTCATTTTTCAGTTACAATGGATATATGATATCATATCCGTTTCGGGTGCACACTATAGTGATTAAACATTTCTATAATACGTGAAGTGACCACCCCAACGATTCTAGTCCCCATCTGACACTGAATGTAATTATTACAATATCATTGACTATATTCCCTGAGCCTTGTGATCATTTTTGTAACTGGAAATTTGTCCTTTTTAATCCCTTTCACCTTTTTCACCCCTCCCCTACTCCCTTCCCCACACCCTTCCCCTCCTCCCCTCCCCTCTCCTCACTCCCCTCCCCAAACCCCTCCCCTCTTCCATACCTGTCTCCTCCCCTCCCTCCCCTCCCCCACTTCCCTTCCTCCTCACCTCCCCCACTCCCTTCCCCACACCCTTTCCCTCCTCCCCTTCTCCACACCTGTCCCCTCCCCCACCCCCATCCCCACACCCTTTCCCTCCTCCCCTCCCCTCTCCTCCCCCATTCCCCTCCCTCCTCTCCTCTCCTCCCCCATTCCCCTCTTTCCTTCCCTCTCCTCACTCCCCTCCCCCCACCCCCCTCCCATCTGGCAACCATCAGTCTGTTCTCTGTATCTGTGAGTTTGTTTATTCGATTCTACCAATAAGTGATATCATACAGTACTTGTCTTTGACTTACTTGGTTTAGCATAATAATACCCTGTGGGTCCGTGCATGGTGTCACCTAGGCAGGAGGTGATCACAGCCTCCTTGGCTATTAATAGCCCCCCAGCGGAGGCGTCCTGGGCGTCTGTGGGCGGGCGGGCCGGTGAGGAAGAGGCGGTGTGCGGGTGGTGGACCTAGTGCTGAGCCGCACGCTGTTCTTGCTCTCCCAGGAGGCTCTGCGCCTCGGCCTTCTCCGTGTCGGAGGACGAGCTGCTCAGGATGCGGCAGGACGTCCGCGGCTGCTTCGCCCAGATGGACAGGAGCTTGGCCCTGCCCCGGATCCGGGCCCGCGTCCTGCTGCAGCGGCTTCACGCTGCTTGGCGGGAAGCAGAGTGCCTGAAGCTGGACCAGGCCCTGGTGGCCCCCGAGCTGCAGGTAGGGTGGGCGTGGCGGCAGCCCTGACATGGCAGAGCCTGGCCATCTCCTGCCTGCCCACGGTATGGGATCTGCCACCGCCCTGGGCTCATCTCACCTCACCCATCCTTCCCCACCCTCTCCTCTCCAGCCAGCCGTGTGGGCGTCGGCTGTTCCTAGAACCACCACGCTTGTCCAAACCTTAAGGTCTGTTGTGGACACACTGGGGCCCAGCCCAGAGCCCCTTGCCTTGGGCCCTGCCCTGTCCACCGGCGGCCATGAACCTAGAACCTAGGAAGTGCCTGGTGCCTAGGAGGTGTGCAGTTCATTCTGTTCATTGATCAATGAGTCCCTAAGGACTTGGGCATCTCTGAGAGCTGCACGGGTCAGATTTCCACCCTCTTTCCTCAGTGCTCTGGGCCAGGACGTGAAACCCTGATCTCAGCAGGTGTCAGTACACTGACTCCCTGGAGGTTCAGGGATGTGAGGGAGAGGGAAGTTCTGATTCGTAGCCTTTGCCCATTTCCCTGGTGTAAATGCTCCACCTAGGACCAATTCCAGGCTGTGAACTTGACCTCACTGTGCATGGGGTTAGGGAGCACAGGATCTCCACCGCCTTTCCCTCCCCCACCCCCATCCCCTCTTAGGCTGTCTCCCCTGAGCCCCTTATATGCTCTGGTCTTCCAGGTCTTGCCCACCAGCCTGGCTGTGGTCCTAAGAGGCGTTGACCCACAATTTTCTTTTTTTGGGGGGGAGTGGGGGGAGTTATTCCTGTTAGCTCAGAAAATGAAAACTAGTTAACTCGTGGAATTGGCTGAGCCCAGCCTGAGTATTTAAAGAGGTGGAGCTCAGGAGTCAGGACAGCTGGGCTCTAGCCCTCAGGGCTCCTGCGATGTGTCTTCAGGTCCCCGGCTGTACTCTCCTGGCCTCAGTCTCCTCCTCTGTCAGATGGGGGTGTTCTGAACTCAGAGAGTTACCGTGTGTGTGTGTGTGTGTGTGTGTGTGTGTGTGTGTGTGTGCTTTCTTCCTCTGAGGGGACGGGGACGGGCACGGGCCACCACCCCGCGGCCAGTGCTGCCGGGTTACTACTAGAGCCGCCACTGATCTAGTTGTCCTGCAGGGACTGTTTGGGAGCCCAGGGCAGAGTCTGCTGGCAAAGGCCTGAGTCCATGTCTAGAGAAGGGATCGTGGGACCTCCAGGGATGTGGCAGAGAGGAGAAAGGGCAGGTGGGCAAGCGGGGAAGGGAGGGGGACCAGCCCCCTCTGGGGAGTGCCCCCTGCCGGGAACCGTGTGCATCCCGGTGTGTGGTGTTGTGTGTCCTATTCTCTCTGCTGGGCTGTGTTGTGCTGTTGTGTTGTTATGCTATCTTCTGTTGTGATACATCATGCTGTGACATCATGTCATGGTGTTCTGCTATATTGGGGGGCCAGTGGTAAGCTGTGTTACATTGTGTTCTGTGTTTATGTTTGTTATGTGGGGTTGTGTTCTTTCAGTAATCCGATGAGGCAGATGCCCATTTCACAGGTGTGCAAAGGAGGCTCAGAGAGGGTCGCATCTGCGACACGCGTTCATTGATTGAATAACAGTTTGCTGAGCACCCATGACCTCTTCATCATCCACTCCAACCCCAAGCTTCTTCCCCTGCAGGCCCTGGAAGCCTCTGCTTCCAGATTTTTCATGTGCCTGACCCCATCTTGTCATGCAGGTCTCAGCACTCTGTCGCTTCCTGACGTTTGCAAAGAAGCTAATACGTGTGTGCGGGGCGGGAGGGGGGGAAGCCGGGGGGGGCGCCCCGTGAGCACACCTGTGGTGCACAGCTGCTCAGCGGCCGTTCCCCTCCACACGTTTTCCTTTCCGCTCGGCGCAACAGCCCCCACTCCCTGTCACCGTGTCCCGTCTCCTAGCCCTCATTGGCCATCTGAGAGTGCCTCTTAGTTACTGGTGTTCACGTGCCCTGTTGTTTTTCTCCACTATTACGGGAGCGTCACGAGGGTGGGCCCCACTCGGAGGGGTGACGGGTGGAGGCCCCGCCCGGGGAGGAGCTGGACCCGTGTTGGGTGCGCTGTCTGTCTGCCCAGCCGAGGTCCCCTGTTCCCTTTCGCGGGAGGAGCCCACTGGAGACCGTGAAGACGAGAGCCCGTGAACTGACCTTGTTCCGGGAAAGCGTACCCCTTCCCCCTCTCCCGCCGGAGGCAGTGTGTGGTCCCTCGGCTTCAGGAGACGGGCTGCAGGCACGTGCTGGTGGTCACATTCGTGCCCACGTTTGCTCTCACCCTCTCCAGCAACAGTCCAAGGCGAGGAAGCCGCGTGCCAAGAATAAAAGCAAGATCGACCTCCTGAGGAAGAGCATCGAAGAGAAGATCCAGCTCTTTGACGAGCCGGCCCCTGAAGACCTGGTGGAAAAGGTCAGTGCTTCGTCGTACCTGCTGTTTCCCGTTGTACTGGGCAGGGCTGGTGGCCACCGTCTGCAGGACGCACAGAGCCCCCTGGGTCTGCAACTCTCCATCTCCCCCAAACGTGTGTTTCTGAACCGTGGTCCTCTGCCTGGAACTCCCTTCTTCCGTCTGTCCGCCTGGCAGCCCTTGGTCCATCCTTGGGCCTCCCCTGTGGCCGCCTCTGTGACGGTCCCTGCGCTGGGCAGCTCACACAGGTTGTCCCACTCTCGTCTTCCTGGTGTCCTGCGCACCCTCCTCCGTGCGCCCGCAGCTGCCTGGCCGCCCTCTCCCGCCTGGCTCCCATCACTTCCTCGGCGTGCACTGTTCCCACTCACGGTGCTCACGGCTACACAGTGCTTATCCGTCCCCGTTCTTCCTTCTTCCTGGAGTCACCCTTCCCCGCCATCTTTACCAGGATAGGTGGACACAGTCTCCTTAGCTGTCCTCAGGTGTCCCCTCTTTCGGGAAACCTTATGGGAACACCCAGTTCTTCCCACGTGTTCCCCCCACTCTCAAGTCCCTTTCTCTTTGGAACGCCTGCCGCACTGTTCATTCACCCGCTGTAGTCTGAGGAAGCAGCAAGATCCCGGGCTCCATGCTGATGAGCTTGGGCTGCAGCGTGACTGAGGCAGGCCTGGTCCCTGCGCTCACAGGGCACACATTCTAGTTGGGGGGGATGGACAGCAAGCACTTAAAATGTCAGACCATGGGCCCTGGCCGGTTGGTTCAGTGGTAGAGTGTTGGCCCAGCGTGTGGAAGTCCCGGTTTGATTCCCGGTCAGGGCACACAGGAGAAGCGCCCATCTGCTTCTCCACCCTTCCCCCTCTCCTTTCTCTTTGTCTCTCTCTTCCCCTCCCGCAGCCAAGGCTCCATGGGAGCAAAGTTGGCCCGGGCACTGAGGGCGGCTCCATGGCCTCCACCTCAGGCGCTAGAATGGCTCTGGTTGCAATGGAGCAACGGCCCAGATGAGCAGAGCATCGCCCCCTGGTGGGCAGGCCGGGTGGATCCCAGTCCGGCATATGCGGGAGTCTGTCTGCCTCCTTGCTTCTCACTTCAGAAAAATACCAAAAAAGAAAAAAGAAAACACCATGATTAGTGCTGTATGGACACACATAAGGTGAGGGATAGTGACTGTGGGTGGGAGAGTAGGGTTGGGTCTCCCTGGGGAGGGGACATTTAGGAGTTGACACCAGGTAGTTCCTGCCCGATGCCTGATGTCCCCCAGCAGATGGTCGGGAGAGGTAGGTTCAGGGAACGGATGGATCCAGCCTCATTTTAGAGCTGCTGATTTTGTTCATCTCTTTTTTTTTTTTTATTAATTTTAATGGGGTGACACCAATAAATCAGGGTACATATGTACAATGATTATCTTATCATTCCAGATTATCTTATCATTCAATTGTGTTGCATACCCGTCACCCAAAGTCAAACTGTCCTCTGTCACCTTCTGTATGGTTTTCCCTGTGCCCCTACCCTTCTCCCTATCCCACCCTTCCCTCCCTCCCCCCATCCCGTAACCACCACTCTCTTGTCCATGTCTCATAGTCTCACTTTTATGTCCCCCCATGTATGAAATCATGCTGTTCTCAGTTTTTCTTTTTTTCTGATTTACTTATTTCACTCCGTATAATGTTATCAAGGTCCATCCATTTTGTTGTAAATGATCCGATGTCATCGTTTCTTATGGCTGAGTAGTATTCCATAGTATATATGTACCAAAGCTTTTTAATCCACTCGTCTTCTGACGGACACTTGGGCTGGTTTCAGATCTTCACTATTGTGAACAATGCTGCCACGAACATGGGGGCGCATTTCTTCTTTTCGAACAGTGCTATGGTGTTCTTAGGGTATATTCCTAAAAGTGGGGTAGCTGGGTCAAAAGGCAGTTCGATTTTTAATTTTTTGAGGAATCTCCAAACTGTTTTTCACAGTGGCTGCACCAGTCTGCATTCTGTTCATCTCTTTAGTCTGTGTCCTTTGCATGGTTTTTTATTTTATTTTATGTACGTGTATTTCTCAAATGCATAAGCTGGCGAAGAGCCAGAGAGCATGCTCTGGGCAAGGTTTCTTTCAGGTGTGTTCAGGTTGTCACTGTGTAAGGGACCAGGAAGGGGCACCCTGTCCCCACTCACGATGAAGAGCGGAGACAGAAGACAAACGGGGAGGCAGGTAGAGGAGAAAATACCGTCTTTCTTAATGTCAGAGGGTGTGCAGTGAGGGGCGCACACGCCTTGGCTCCCACATCGTTAAGTGAGGCCTGCGACACTGGTTACCCGCCGGTCCTGGGGGTCCGGGGACGCGCACGGGCAGGAAGGTGCATTGGGACTTGCGAGTGGACACCAGTGCAGGTTTCTCCCAACAATGGAGCAGCTTCGTGGGACATTCGTCTGGCACACAGAACAAGGCAGAGGAGGGAGAGACGTTCGTCAGGGGTGACCTTCTGGTGGCAGCCCAGCTGCCTAGTCACCTGCTCCCTTGTGGTAGGTGTCAATAGGAGAGCCCCCCCCCTCCCCCGTCAGCAGCTCCCACGATTCTCCCGGAATCGAGAGATTGCGTCTCTTAGCGTCTGAGAGGCAGCTGTTCCGATGTTTCCCTGGCAGGGTAACTGCAGAGGGGTGACAGCCTCTGTGTGCGCGCCAGCAGCTCCGAGTCGTGTGACCGTGTTTCCAGACTGGAGTGTCCCTCAAAGCTTATGAGCTATAAAGATGAAGCCGGGCTGGGCTGACCGCTTCCCAGAGACACATTGCAAAGCCTCAATCTGGCCAGCAGGGGAGTGTCCCCAGAGGGACTTTGGCTTCACAGCTGAGGCTGCAGGGTATCCTGGAAGTACCCGCCAGGTGTCCCCTTTCTTTACTAAACTCCACATCAGATAGCCCCCAGGCCTCAAGCTCTGGTGGCAGGTGCTTTGTCTGGACCAGTGGTTCTTAACCTTTTTTGAGGTACTGAACCCACCAGTTTCATATGCGCATTCACCAAACCCTTCTTTAGTGATAAATAAAATATGATTTTTTTTTCCAAATTCAAGACATAGGTGTATGTTTTTTTACTGGTGCACAAAATGAGCCATGCATGAACATCACCTTGCTCAAAGAACAAAACCAACAAAGTACACGAACTCACAACAAATGACGGTATTACTTTATTCTGGCCTCCGCGGCAGAGGCTTCTCCGAACCCCTGAGACTGACTCATCGAACCCCTAGGGTTCCATAGAACCAGGTTAAGAACCACTGGTCTGGACACCTGCCCCTGGAGAGGTTGGGAGCACAGTCACGGTCACAACGTCAGTGAGCCGCAGAGCAGGGGGCTGAGGGAGGCACTGCTCTCTCCCCAGGACCTTTGCATCACCGCATTGTGACCTCAGTGCGGGTGACAGTGAGGTGGCCTCAGCCTCCCAAGTAGACTCTTTGGTGCTCTTCCTCACGTCCCCTCTCCTTTCTTCCATTTATTTCTCTTCCTGGCCCTTCTCAGTTGTCCCCTTTCCTACGTCCCCTTCCGCTCCCTCCTCTAGGGGATGGTCTGTGGCGTGTTCTCAGAGCCAGGCAGGTGTGGTTCCAGATCCGTGCTCTCGACGTGTTCACAGTCTCAGCAGCCCGTGTGTGCATCAGCAGTCCGGGAGCGTGCGTCCTGCTGTCAGGTGGAAAATCCACCTGACTAATCGGAATGAAGCGTTGTGTGATTGATTCAGGGAGGAAAGGCAGACAGACAGACAGACAGAAGTGAGCTTCCTGCCTACTTTTTTCTGTACAACAGATGAGCTAATAGAGTAAGCATGGGTCACTGGCCGCTGTCCTGAGAGGCAGAGGGCACACAACACAAATTATGTGGCTCATCTGAATTTCCCCACTGTTAGAAATACACCTGTTTATCCGTCTACCTGTAGCTGTCTGTATGTCCGTCTCTCCATCCATTCATCCATCCATCCCTCCCTCCCTCTCTCCATCTCTGCTTTTTACCTAACACTGAAACTTGACGATTTTTCGCTTAGTTCAGAAGACTTTCCTCATTGCCTTTTCTCAAGCATAGCATCTCACGGTACGCGTGATCCTTAAATGACTTAACCAGCCCTCGAATGATGGACATCTAGGTTCTTTTCAATCCCTTGGTATTTGAAATGACCTTGGAACGCCTGCCTGTGCCCCACAGCCTTCTGTAGTGAGACACACGGAGTAGCTGTCACGGTGTCCATGCTGAGCCCAGTGGGACTCAGGAGGGCAGAGAGGCCTGTCCACGGTCTCACCGCTGCTGGGGGGTGGGGTGGACCCTTCATGCCCATCCTGTCTTCAGTTGGCAGGTCTGTTTGAGGGACCCGGAAGGGGAGGGGATATTCCGTTCGCCTTTGCTGTGTTCTCCTGCTGTCTTTGCAGAGCACAGAGGTCCATTCCTCATGCACATTCCTTGGCGACACTTAAATATAAATGAAAATGACATGACCGCGTTCCTCACGCATCCGTTCTCCCCGGGAGGACTTGAAGGGCATTGCCCCGCGTGTGGGTGGCCTGTCGGCCATGCATTCATTCGCCCATTCGTTACCCGGTCACTGTGTCCAGGCCTCAGGATGAGCCCTGCCCGCACGGCGTGTTAGCAGCCCTCTGTTCGGGAGTGGGTTTCCCCTCACCACCGACCACGGGGCATCCCGTCGTGACTCTGCTGCTGCCTCGGCGATGACCCGGAGGTGGCAGCTGGCACCTCTCTGGGGAACAGCTCCTCCACACCTGTCATTGCAGAAGGGACTGGAGTTTATGCGGGAGAGTAACATGCCCGTTTTCAGATGCCCTGACAAGCGAGAAAACCGAGGGCAGGGGTCCCAGGAAAGCTTAGACTGGAACGGCACATTGGAAGGGAATCTGTTACAGTACGAGGAGTGGGGAAGCCCCCAGAGGGTTGGCTCTCTCCCTGTCTCCTCTTCCCCGGTTCTGTCCCCGAGGCAGCCTCTGTCAGCGTCATCTCCCTCAAGCATGGTTCGTGGGGGAATTTCCCAGCTTCCCACGGCGCCCACCCAGAATCCAGTTCCCAGGTGTTCGTTTCCCTCACTGATCCCGTCTTCTGCGTCCGCCTTCCGGGGGACCTTGTCCAACACGCAGATGCTGAGCGGTTTCTCCAACCAGGAGACTCACGCTGCACCATTTGTTGTGGATCCTCTGGGTGGAAGAATTCTCATGCCAGGCAGAGACCTGGCACAGCCCACAGAGCTGAGCCCTGGAAAGGGCGACCACAGTAGAACACACAGACCGTGAAATTGACCGCCTCAACCGTGTCTCAGTGTCCCCTTGACGTGGTTGGGCGACCATCATCACCGCCGGAATGATGTTCTTCCGAACTCAAACTCTGTCCCCACTGAGCAGCAACTTCCCAGCCCCTGGGACCCCCTCCTCTGCTTTCTGACTCTGTGAATCTGAGGCAGCCAGGGGCCTCATCTAAGTGGAATCATACATTATTTCATTAGCGCCACGTCCTTAGGGTTCATCCGTGTGTAGCCTGTGTCAGAGCTTTCCTCCTTTTTAAGGCTGAGTAATATTCCCTTCTATGGACGGACCACATTTATCCATTCGTCTGTCCACAGGCCCTTGGCTTGCTCTTCTGCTTTTGCTTGCTGTGAATAAAATCCCACAGATCTGTATAGATAAAACGACGGACTTTGCGGGCTACTTTGTTTATACTTGGGCTCCCCTTTGCGAGGGAGGGGCGCACATTTATAGGAAACTGCCCCTGGGGGCGCTTGGGCTGGTGAAGTCTGGGAAGCATGAGACTACCTTGCTTACTGTAGCAGATTTTCTAGAAAAATGGCAAGAGCTAGTGGTTGTAGAGAGGAAATACACAGATGCCCCAATGAACCGCTTAGTTGGGTGAATGGATGGAGGGAGTGGATTCTCTGACCTGGAATTTACTGAGCCCACTGGGTGCTGGGTCCTCCCCTGAAGGAGCTCGTAGGTGTGGTGAGTGTCCCCCTGGGTGAAGAGCATGGGACGTGGGCGTGACAGAGAAGAGTGTGACACGTGTGATGTGAGGGTGCTTCCGAGGGGCTCACTGGAGACCAGAGTCCCACACGACAGAAAGGAGATGATCAGGAGGGCAGGGGCTGGCATGGCAGACACTGAGGGAGCATGGCGTGCAGGTGGCAGAACGGACCAGACCAGGCCAGGTGTGCCACAGCGGGGGTCAGGGTGAGGAGGGCCGCCGAGCCTGCCAGGAAGTCCAAACTCCATCCTCTGCAATAAGGGGCCTGGAAGAACTTTGTGCCAGAGAGCGGTGAGGTTCGGGGCACTTTCAAGAGTGATGAAGGTGGAATGAACAGTTAGACCCCAGCCCCGTGAAGTCTCTGTTAGCAGAGGTGCCCTGGTGGCCTGAAACTGAGGGTTCCAGGGCTGCCTCTTTGAGGCTATTTGAGACCTTCCCCGGAGTCCAGAATTCAGGCCTGCTGTCCCATGGAGATCTAACAGGCTTCCCTGTGTAAGCCACTCCCTTCACCCCCACTGACGCCCCTGGTTTCTGCCCCACCCTTCCTCAGGTCCGAGGGGAGCTGGTGCGGGAGAGGGTGCAGCGGCTGGAGGCCCAGGAGGACCGCTTTGCGGAGTCCCTGGTCTCCCTGCAGTTCCAGAAGGCGGCCAGGGCGGCTACAACACTGTGGGCTTACACCGCCCTCCTGAGCATCCAGGACCTGCTGCTGGAGGAGCTGAGCGAGTCCGAGACCCTGACCAAGTCCGCCTGCGCCCAGATCCTGCGGTCCCACAGCCCGGTGAGTGCGGGCTGGCTGGGGCGGGAGGGCGGGGCACACCTAGCTCAGGCCCAGGGCGGGAGGGCGGGCCGCGCCCATCACTGCTCCTTCCTGGTGCCCTCCTCCAGGTCTGCGTCCTGCAGCAGGTCTTCGCCTGTGCTGTTGGTGCCGCAGGGTTGTGGCGAGGGTTCCGGGTGGTAGCTCACCTGGGAGCGCACTGTACGTTTCATTGCCTCTAAAGAGCGAAAGCACACCTTTTGATTTTAACCTTTTGAGCACCTGTGCAATAGGCGCACCTTCCAGGCAACAGCCGTATTGTTTCTTCCTAATGCCGTGACAAATAACGGTGTGGCTTTCAATGAAGGGCACTTTCAAAGCAATAAAATACCAGATGACCGCTAGCTTTTATGCTTCTAATTATTACCATGATTCCCATTTGCTGCCTTTTCTCCCCCCAAGGTCCGAGAGACGCATAGTCATGTAGCAAAGCGGTGGAAGTAACTGTTTCCATGGGCTGGTTTTAGGTCCCTGATGTGCAGACGTTAGAATTTCATGCATTATCTGTTTTTATAATGCTAATTTATAGCGAGGGAAAAGGGGCTTGGTTGGTTGAGTGCCAGTGTGGATGGATGTGCGGTTGTTTAAGCGTCAGTAGCTCTTGACTTAATTGTGCATCTTGAGATGATCATCTGAGCATGACTAAAAAAATAAGCAGCAGTTTT
This sequence comes from Rhynchonycteris naso, assembly GCA_037038555.1. NCBI lineage: Eukaryota > Metazoa > Chordata > Mammalia > Chiroptera > Emballonuridae > Rhynchonycteris > Rhynchonycteris naso. The sequence continues at coordinate 313,180,501 of CM072996.1, read as the reverse complement.
ATGCTGCATTACAATTATGCTCTCTGTCTCACCTCACATTACGTACCGAGCCACGCCGGAAAGGAGGTACTGCTGTCCTGATTTGTTCTCGAGGAAAGAAGTTGAGACTCAGGGAGGTGGCCGGGTCAGGTTCTTTGTGAAGTCCACTTTGCTGATTTATCACAGGAGCCGGAAATGCAGTCTGTTCCTGACGTCACCCCCCGGGTCACATTCATGGCCCCTCCCCGTTGATCTTGCCAACAGGGGTTTTCATAATTCCTTTGAAGAAGTCATAAATGCCACTCGCCTCCGCAGAATCGGAGACTGCCTTCCTGTATGCGTTATGCGCCTTGCGCAGGGACAGCTGGTCTGAAGGATAGAAAGCAAGTGGCAAGGTCGTTAGTATTTCAGCCCAAACCGTCCAGATGCTGGATAAATAAAGGTGAGCGCACTTTCTAATGCTTTGTGAGTGAGCTCACGAGAGAACGTGTAAAATCGCCAAGGCCCACGGGTATCCAAAGAAGCTGAACTCACAGGACATGAAATCCAACTGAGGCTGAATGCCAGGGGCAAAGGGTAAAGCCCGGAACCCAGAGGTTCTGGGGGGTATAGGACATGGGGATGGGGGGATGTTTAGGGTACAACACCTAGTGAGGCCTGGGAGGAGAAGGCCACCTGCTGTCAGAAGGAGCCACCCGGGAAACCTATCTGACTCCAGCCCTGCTCCAGGCCGGGGGTTGGGGGTTTTTCCTGTAAATCTTTCATCAAAAGCTTCCACTAATGTGAGGAAGGAATTCCAAAGTACTTTACCTGTCCAGACAGGAATTCCCCAGGATGATAAATTAAAACGGTTCCAGGTTGGCTCGCTGCCCTGGTACAGGGCCAAGGCAGGGGCAAAAACCCTTCCCAGAGAAAAACAGTCTCAATCTGGACGCTCTAGGGTTTCCACAGATGAAAGTTTTCAACTAAAATTAAAGAAGTCACTGAACGTGTAAAAGAAGCCAGGCCAGAGGACGTATGTGTGGGAAAAACCAACAGACAAAAAACACATTAAATTCCCAAAGCATTCACATGCTGGAATAGTCAGCATAGAATGAAAAGCAGTGATTTACGAAATTATCGAGGGAATTAAAGATAATGCCAAATGGTTTAAAGTTTTCATTTGCCTGGAGAACTGAGTGATTCTTAACTTGCATACATGGAACGAAAGACCTAAAAGGACAGAAAGAAAAATTGATAGAAGAGCAGGGAGAGAATGATGACTGTGCCGTCATCCTGGGAAACTTCTGCTCACCTCTGTCTGTGGCTGATTGGCCGGTCGAATGAAACCAGCAAGTGAAGGTGTGGGTGAACCTAAAACAACACCTTTAACAACCTGTGTTTAATGTCCACGTACATAGCCTCGCCGCCAACGGTTAGGAAATATATTTATTCTCCCTCTTCATGTGCTGCCGCATTTAAAAATGACTGACTAGGGGACACAAGATGGCAGCAGAGCAGGCAGACGCACAGCCTCCCAGCTCACACCACCAAACTGAATTATAAATTAATTTAGGAACAACCAGCATGAAAAACCAACTCTGGACCACAAGAACTGCTCTCAGAAACCAAGAAGCAAAGAAGAAGCCACACCGAGCCTGGTGGGGAGCACCGAGGAGCGGTGAGCCTCCCCTGCTTACAGGATCAAAGGGGGGATGAGGCTGAGAGCTCAGAAAGGCTCTCAATCCAAGGAAAACAGTAGAAAATATCACTCACAGTCACTTGCCAGGGGACCTGGGAACGAGGTGTGTTGAAAGAACTGGCTTGTTTTCCAAAAGGAAAGGGGGAGAGAGAGTCAGCCTGTGACAAACAGAGGAATGCATGGGAGGACCTGAGCAGCGGACTAATCCAGTGCCATACCTGGGGGAGGTGCTGAAGGCGGCCATAGCTGGGGAAGAGGTTGATCCTTCCACATAACACAAGACTAAAGTGGTCCTGGGTCAGCCATCTGAAGATATCTCTCCAGCTCCAATCAGCACAAAAAGACACAGCTAAAAACAAGAAGTGGGGAGGAGGGGCAGTAACTCCGGTCTCCATGGAGATCTGAGATACACCTCCCCCTACTGAAGTAGAGAAAGCACCCTGCCTCCAGAGAGGGTAACTGGCAGATCAGGTCTTCAGAGTCTCAGGTTATACCAATGGCATTCCTGGATACAGTTTCAAATAAGCCCCCTGCTGAGATCAGTAAACAAGACTATCACTGAGTTAAGAAAACTCAAAAGAAAACAAACAAATCAAGACTTCAAAGGGGCTCTATTAGAAAAGCCAAATTCCACAGTGGATTACAAACAACAGCTAAAGCCAACCTAAGAAGACCTAGAAATAACACAACTGAAAATTGGAGACAGACAACACCAAGCTTAGACTCAACCAGCTCTACAAACAACACACCGAAACACACAGACATAATGAGAAGACAGAAAAGTGCAATCCAAATGAAATCACAGAGAATCCTCTAGGAAATGAACTGAGCGATATAGAAATAACCAAACTCCCAGATACAGAGTTTAGAATAATGATTGTTAGGATGCTTAGGGATCTTAGAACAACAATGGATGGTCATTATGAACACCTAAATAAAGAGATAGCAAGTATAAAAAAGGACATTGAAATATTAAAAAAGAATCAGTCAGAGATGATAAATACAGTATTAGAAATGAAGACCATAATGGAAGGAATTAAAAGCAAGATGGATTAAGCTGAGGATTGAATCAGCGAGTTGGAAGACAAGATGAACAAAGGCATGGAATCAGAGCAGAAAAAAGAAAAGAGACTCAAAAAGTCTGAGGAAACTCTTAAGAAAGCTCTGTGACAACATGAAGAGAAATAACATCTGCATAATAGGGGTTCCTGAAGAGGAAGGGAAAGAACAAGGGATAGAAACTTAATTTCATCAAATCATAGCTGAAAATTTCCCTAAATTGATGCAAAGAAGGGTCTCACAAGTTCAAGAAGCACAGAGATCTCCATTAAAGAGAAACCCAAAGAAACCTGCACCAAGACACATCATGATTAAAACACCAAAGCTAAGTGATAAAGAGAAAATATTAAAAGCTGCTAGAGCACTGGTTCTTAACCTTTTTTGAGGTACTGAACCCACCAGTTTCATATGCGCATTCACCGAACCCTTCTTTAGTGATAAATAAAATATGATTATTTTTTTCCAAATTCAAGACATAGGTATATGTTTTTTCACTGGTGCACAAAATGAGCCATGCATGAACATCACCTTGCTCAAAGAACAAAACCAACAAAGTGCATGAACTCACAACAAATTACGGTATTACTTTATTCTGGCCTCTGCAGCAGAGGCTTCTCCGAACCCCTGAGACCGACTCATCAAATCCCTAGGGTTCGATAGAACCCAGGTTAAGAACCACTGTGCTAGAGAAAAAAGGGCTATCACCTACAAAGGAGCACCCATAGGATGACATCCGACTTCTCAACAGAAACACTTGAGGCCAGAAGGGAATGGGAAGAAATATTCAAAGTAATGCAGAATAAGAGCCTACAGCCAAGATTACTTTATCCAGCAAGACTATCATTTAAAATTGAAGGAGAAATAAAGAGTTTCCCAGACAAAAGAAAACTCAAGGAATTCATTACAACAAAACCAGTACTGCTGGAAATGTTAAGGAGCCTGTTGTAAACAGATCAAAGTGGGAAAAGAATATAGCAAAAGAGGAATATACCTTTAAAATATAAAACGACAATAAACAACTACATATCAATAATAACCTTAAATGTAAATAGATTAAATGATCTAATCAAAAGACATAGGGTAGCTGCATGAATAAAAAAACAGGACCTGTACATATGCTGTCTACAAGAGACAAACCTTAAAACAAAAGATGCACATACACTGAAGGTAAAAGGATGGAAAGAAATATTTCCTGCAAATGGAAATGAAAAAAAAAGCTGGAGTAGCAATACTTATATCAGACAAAATGGACTTTAAAACCAAGGCTATAGTAGCTTGACCAGGCGGTGGCGCAGTGGATAGAACATTGGACTGGGATGCGGCAGACCCAGGTTCGAGACCCGGAGGTCGCCATCTTGAGCGCAGGGCCATCTGGCTTGAACAAAGCTCGCCAGCTTGGACCCAAGGTCGCTGGCTCCAGCAAGGGGTGGCTCGGTCTGCTGAAGACCCGCGGTCAAGGCACATGTGAGAAAGCAATCAATGAACAACTATGGTGTCGCAACGGCAATGAAAAACTAATGATTGATGCTTCTCAACTCTCTGTGTTCCTGTCTGTCTGTCCCTATCTATCCCTCTCTCTGACTCTCTCTCTGTCCCTGTAAAAAAAAAATAAATAAAAAATAACTAAATAAAAAACTCAAGGCTATAGTAAGAGATAAAGAAGGTCACTACATAATGATAAAGAAAGCAATCCAACAGGAAGATATAACCATCATAAATATCTATGCACCTAATATAGGAGCTCCTAAATATATAAAGCAGACTTTGATGGATATAAAGGGCGAGATTAACAGCAATACTATAATAGTAGGAGATTTCAATACACCACTTACATCACTAGATAGATCCTCAAGAAAGAAAATTAGCGAAGAAACAGCAGACTTAAAGAACACACTAGATCAACTAACTGGATTTAATAGATATCTTCAGAACCGTTCACCCTAAAGCAGCAGAATATACATTCTTTTCAAGTGCTCATGGTATATTCTGTAGGATAGACCACATGTTAGGACACAAAAATGGTCTCAACAAATTTAAGAAGATTGAAATCATATCAAGCATTTTCTCTGATCACAATGGCATGAAACTAGAAATCAACCACAACAGAAAAACTGAAAAGTACTCAAACACATGGAAACTAAATAGCATGTTATTAAATAACGAATGGGTTAACAATGAAATCAAAGAAGAAATAAAAAAATTCTTAGAAATGAATGATAATGAACATACAACAACTCAAAATTTATGGGACACAGCTAAAGCAGTCCTGAGAGGGAAGTTCATAGCATTACAGGCATTTCTTAAGAAGCTTGAAAAAGCTCAAATAAACAACCTAACCCTTCATCTAAAAGAACTTGAAAAAGAACAGCAAGTAGGCCCAGAGGTAGTAGAAGGAAGGAAGTAATAAAGATCAGAGCGGATATAAATGACATAGAGGCTAAAGAAACAATACAGAGGATCAATGAAACCAAGAGCTGACTCGTTGAAAAGGTAAACAAGATCGATGAACCTTTAACTAGACTACCAAGAAAATAAGAGGAAGGACTCAAATAAATAAAATTAGAAATGATAGTGGACAAATAACAATTGACACAACAGAAATACAAAATATTGTAAGTAAATACTATGAAGAACTCTATGCCAAAAAATTAAACAACCCAGGTGAAATGGACAAATTCCTTGAAACATATAATCTTCCAAAAAGCAATCTGCAAGAATCAGAAAACCTAAACAGGCCGATTACAACAAAAGAGATCGAAATAGTTATTAAAAAGCTCCCAAAAAAACAAAACCCTTGGGCCAGATAAATTCACTGGTGAATTCTACCAAATATTCAAAGAAGAACTAACTCCTATCCTTCTCAAGCTATTTCAAAAAATTCAAGAGGAAGGAATTCAACCAAGTTCCTTTTATGAGGCAAGCATAATTCTGATCCCGAAACCAGGCAAAGACAACACAGAGAAAGAAAATTATAGGCCAATATTCCTGATAAATTTAGATGCTAAAATCCTCAACAAAATATTAGCCAACCGGATCCAGCAATATATGAAAAAAATCATACACTATGATCAAATGGGATTTATTCTGGGGAGGTAAGGATGGTATAACATTTGTAAATCAATTAATGTGATACACCACATAAACAAAAGGAAGAAGAAAAACCATATAATAATCTCAACAGATGCAGAAAAAGCATTTGATAAAATCCAGCACCCATTTATGATCAAAACTCTTAGCAAAGTGGGAATACAGAGAACATACCTCAACATGATAAAGGCCATTTATGACAAACCCACAGCCAACATCATAATGGACAAAAATTAAAAGCAATTTCCCTAAAATCAGGAACAAGGCAGGGGTGTCCCCTTTCACCACTCTTATTCTGGAAGTCCTAGCTACAGCAATCAGACAACAAGAAGAAATAAAAGGCATACAAATTGGAAAAGAAGAAGTAAAACTATCATTATTTGCAGATGATGTGATACTGTATATAGAAAACCCTAAAGGCTCAGTCAAAAAACTACTGGACCTAATAAATGAATTCAGCAAGGTGGCAGGATATAAAATTAACACACAGAAATCAGAGGCATTTCTATACATAAACAATGAAATGTCAGAAAGAGAAATTATGGAAACAATCACCTTCACTATTGCAACAAAATAAAATAAAGTAAGTAGGAGTAAATTTAACCAAGGAGGTTAAAGACTTGTACTCAGAAAATTATAAAATGTTGCTAAAAGAAATTAAGGAAGACACAAACAAGTAGAAGCACATACCATGCTCATGGTTAGGAAGAATAAACATCATGAAAATGTCTATATTACCCAAAACAATTTATAAATTCAATGCAGTACCAATTAAAATACCAATGACATACTTCAAAGATATAGAACAAATATTCCAAAAATTTATACGGAACCAAAAAAGAACACGAATTGTCTCAGCAATCTTGAAAAAGAAGAATAAAGTGGGAGGTATCACACTTCCTGATATCAAATTATACTACAAGGCCATTGAACTCAAGACAGCTTGGTACTGGCATAAGAACAGGCATATAGATTAATAGAACAGTACAGAGAACCCAGAAATAAACCCACATCTTTATTGACAACTGATATTTGACAAAGGAGGTAAGAGCATACAGTGGAGTAAAGACAGTCTCTTTAACAAATGGTGTTGGGAAAACTGGACAGCTACCTGCAAAAAAATGAAACTAGACCACCAACTTACACCATGCACAAAAATAAACTCAAAGTGAATAAAAGACTTAAATGTAAGCCGTGAAACCATAAGCATTCTAGAAGAAAACATAGGAAGTAAACTCTCCGACATTTATCGAAGCAATATATTTGTTGATTTATCTCCGTAGACAAATGAAATAAAAGACAAGATAAACAAATGGGACTATATCAAACTAAAAGGTTTTTGCACAGCTAAAGACAATAAGAACAGAATAAAAAGACAAACCACACAATGGGAGAACATATTCGACAATATGTCTGATAAGGGGTTAATAACCAAAATTTACAAAGAACTTGTAAAACTCAACACCAGGAAGACAAACAATCCAATCAAAAAATGGGCAAAAGAAATGAATAGACACTTCTCCAAAGAGGACATACAGATGGCCAATAGGCAGATGAAAAAATGCTCAACATCACTAATCATTAGGGAAATGCAAATTAAAACCACAATGAGATACCACCTCACACCAGTCAGAATGGCGCTCATTAACAAAACAACACAGAACAAGTGCTGGCGAGGATGTGGAGAAAGGGGCACCCTCCTGCACTGCTGGTGGGAATGCAGACTGGTGCAGCCACTGTGGAAAACAGTATGGAGATTCCTCAAAAAATTAGAAATGGAACTGCCCTTTGACCCAGCCATCCCACTTATAGGAATATATCCCAAGAACACCATATCACCGACTTAAAAAAAGGAAATGCACCCCCATGTTTATGGCAGCATTGTTTGCAATAGCAAAGAGCTGGAAACAGCTCAAGTGTCCATCAGTGGACGAGTGGATTAAAAAGCAGTGATACATATATACAATGGAATACTATGGGGCCATGAAAAAGAAGGAAATATTACCTTTTGCAACAATATGGAGGGACCTGGAAACTATTATGTTGAGTGAAATAAGCCAGGCAGAAAAAGAAAAATATTATATGACCTCACTCATTTGAGGAATCCAAGGAACATTGAGAACTGAGGAACGGAATGGAGACAGAGGAGAGATCAAAGGGACCAGAGGAAAAGAGGACAGAGGGAAGGGGGAGGATAGGATGGAATAAACCTGAAGGGAAGGGGGGAGGTTGCTTCAGGGAGGGGGACAAAGGAGATGTGGAGGGAAATATGGGGAAGGGGAGCTCCAGTCGGGGTCACCCTAGAATCTATGTAAACACAATTCATTAAATAAATAAAAAAATTAAAAATGACTGACTATGCAATGTCACTTTGACCACCTTTTAAAAGAAGGATGATTAAGTTTAAATCAGTTTTTGAAAGATTATGACCGAAAGTCTATAAATACTTTGGAAGTTTTAAAACATGCTTCTGAATAACTCACGGGCGAGAAGAACCATAATGGAAATTTAAAACAACGTAGGACAGAGCAACAATGTAAATACGACACATCAGACTTTGTAGGGTTCAGCTAAAGCAGTTTTTAGAGGGAAATGTATGCCCTAACCTTACATAAGAGAAGAGGAGAGGCTCAAAATTGAGATCATGTGAAAAGTTAGGGTGGAAACAACAGCAGAGGAATCTGCAGAAAGTGGAAGGAAGGTCGCCTAAAGAAGGAAATGAAAAACAAAACCCCCATAGGGAGAATCAGTGAAGTGACAAGTTGAATTGTCTGAAAGAAAATTCTCATACAATATACACATTTCTGGCCTTACTGAGTATTAAAAAGAGGTAAGGGACCGGTAAGGTAAGGAATACAAAAAAGAAACTACTATCGAGGCAGTAGAGTTGTGTTTTTTTAAAAAAAAAAAAATAAGAGAACTTAATGAGTAAAATATGAAAATTGAAATGAAATGAAAAGTTTTCTAGAAAAATATGGATTGCCAAAATTGGCTCAAGTAGAAATGGATTCAGTAGTTAAAAAAAAAAAAAAGATACATATATCTTGGAACATGCACACACGAAACAACCTAACCCCAATGATGTTACAGGTGAGCTTCCTCAACTTCAAGGTACGAAATATTTCCAGTTTTCTACTCCTTCAAATGATCCTTGATGTTAGAAGAGCAGGGACTATACCTCAACTCATTTTATGAAGCTCAGAGAACCTTGACACCAAAAACACTATGAGAAAGAGCCACTGCAAGTCCTTCTTATGTGTGAACATGCATGTACAATTCAGAAACAAAACATCCAGCTATCTATGAAAAAAAAAAAAAGGCTACACATGGCCAGGTTGAATTTTTTCCCAGGAATATAGTTGGTTTAGCATTAAAACCTTCATTTGCAACATTTACCAGGTTAATGGACTAAAAGGGAAAAGAAAAAAACTCCCACGATCATTTCTGTATATGCAGAATGAGGATTTTATTGAATTCAATGGCCATCTAAGATAAAATTAACACTAGGACGACCTGTCTGCAAGGCATTTACCCCAAACGTACAGCAGGTGTTGCTCTGTAAGTGAGTGGCCTGAAGGTGAGCCCTGCCCTGAATTGCAGGGGACAAGATGAGGCAGAGTCACATGTCAAGTCAGGGACAAAGTAAGACCCTAGGTGGCCTCTGGCTTCAGTTCACGTTCTCATTGTAAGAGCCTAGGAAGCAGCCTTCCTTCAGCCCTCAAACACCTGCCGGCTCATTTCACTTGGAACCACCCTGGTTTCTGTTAGTGGCTGGGTAGCCCAACGCTTCCCATTTCAGTTTCATCGTGAAGCCCCGTCTGAGAGTAAACATCCAGGCGTCCTTCTTCCCTGGTGTGTCTAGAATAGAAGAGTGGACATGTCCTGAATTGGAAGCCACTGAGGATACGCCAGCCGCTGTGGTTTTATTGCATCGGTGGTAAAACGGCGGATAGGATGCCGTTTTGTACGCCACCCCCCTATCCCGATTAGCATTTGCAGGGGAGACAGGCCTGTGGCCTGCCCCAGTGATGAGACGTTCCTCCTGCACAGTGATCGTTCTGTGAACACAAGCCGCGTTCCCACCCGCGCGGGCTTTTAAAGCCGATCAACATTTGGGAGAATTACAAAAGCGTGACAGGAAATGCTTTGGAAGAAATGGCTCCTCAAGAAAACCGTGTCAGGGTCACCTCACTTGACAAAAGATTAAGCCTGGTTTGGGGACACTGGGACGGGTGCAAAGGCTCGGCTGCATCGGGGGCAGTGATGGGCCAGTTTAAATAGGACGGACTTACTCTGGGCGGATAACGCCCACGTGTCTGCGCTTCCGTTGAAATCGCTGGCTGTCCACTTGCCCAGGTCTGAAGGGACGTCTTCTTCTAGTCTTCCTTCTGGCTTCTTAACCGCTCGCTGCTAGTCACCCTGCCTGTCGATTCTGCCTGAACTTTCTCAGCTTATTATTTTTTTTTTAGTTCTATATTTATGTGTTTCTGCTGCCCAGTCTCACGGCTGTGATGAATCTAGACCTGAAAATCGAAACTCACACAAAGAGCAGGCAGGCAGCTCATGTGATCTGAGCTCTCCTCAAGTCCAAGGCATCGTGGGGAGTGTGGACACCTTCCCTTCCCCCGGGGCATTTGCCAGGCTTGTGCATTTCACAGATGAGGGAGCAGAAGTTTGGGGGGGGGTTCAGCCTTTTCCCCAAGGTCACGTAGCCGGAAAGCAGCGCCCACATCTTCTGCCCGAAAAGCCCAGCTCCTGTTTCAGTGTGAATTTCCATCCTCCCATCCCCCACTCCCTCTACCCTGCTCTCCCCTCCACACTGAAGCCAGAGGAATCTTTCTGAAAAATCAAAGTGACTGTCGGCTGCCCTGTGTTTAAAATTTCACCTCTGCCCCTCCCTCCCTGGGACCCCGAGGTTTAGCCCCCAGACCTCCTGGCTACTTCTGAACACTTGAGATACTTCCGGCCCCCTGAGGGACCATTGCCCACAATGCCTCCATGCACCCCTGTGACTCCTGTCCCTCTGGTGGCCAGGCCTGTGATAAGGTGCCAGGAAACTATAAAACTTAGCATTAGCAACGCCATTTTATAGAGGAGAAGTCAGGCCTCTTACCCTCTCCTTTCTGTGGAGAAAGGAAAGAAGAATGCAGGAGGGGCTTGCAAGGGCAACTGGGTCATCCTAGTCATAGTTTAACTCCAGAGCAAAGGAGATAGAACGTATCTGAAAACCCCTCCCTCTTTTCTGAAAAGCCTTTAGAAAAGAATGCTTATGTACCTTAATTAAGAATTCCTACACTCTGACTCACCCTCCCATCCTGAAGTCATGAGAGTAACATATACCTCTAGAGCAGTGCTGGTCAACCTGGTCCCTACCGCCCCCTAGGGGGCGCTCCAGCTTTCATGGTGGGCGGTAGCGGAGCAACCAAAGTATAAATAAAAACATAGATTTAACTAGAGTAAGTTGTTTGATAAAGATTTATTCTGCCAAACTTAGCGAAAATCCGACATAAAGTACTTGGTAAGTAATTATTATTATATGCTTTAATTTGCTGTAACTCAGCTTTATAAATTTTATAAAGTAAAGTTACTTCCCTACTTTATAAATCACCATGGCTGTGGGACCGGTGGGCGGTTAGGAAATGTTACTACTAACAGAGATACAAAAGTGGGCGGTAGGTATAAAAAGGTTGACTACCCCTGCTCTAGACAAAGGGGTCACGTGCCCCTCCTTACCCACCTTCACCGGTATGTGTTTTTGTCTGTAAAAGCCGGCCTCAGAACTGTAGGGAGGCTTGCAGGATTTGGGTTGGTCTTACCCCCCTGTAGTTGCCGGCCAATAAATTCCTCAAAAATTCATCTGGACTTGGTGTCTGGAGAACTCGCCGGTCACGTTACAACAGGCCCGTGACGCAGCACACTGCTGAGACCCTGTGGTCAGGACGCTGCAGCGGGACTGGTGGCCATGATCAGAAATTGCAGCGTGTTAGTAACTCCTGCGCAGAAGCCTACGGAGGTTCCACGGAGCAGGGGGCACGCCCACGCGCTCTCCGCACTGTGACCTCGGTTTATCCCTCTGGTTCTCTTTTCTTCTCTCTTGGTTCTCGAATCGTGTTTCTGAGCCTTTCGGGGGCGTGGAGACACTTTGGAGAATTTGATGCAAACTTTGGCTCTTCTGCAGAAAGGTAGCACGTTTTGTGCATATTTCAGGGAATCAAGGACACCATCCCCTCAGGAAGCCCATCCAAGGCCTCCTAGGGTTAAACCTCACCCTTATCCTCCATCCTGCTTAGAGACTGGCCATCCAGTGAATAACAGGTTCAGTCTGCCTGCATCTTCATGGCTCAGGACCCTCCTGTCTATACCCCCCCCCTTACCCAACTAAACAGACTGTGGGCCATCCCTTATACCCAGATAATCTGATTCCAGCAGCCTAAAAATGCAGACTTCTGTTTGGGCAGCGAGAGGCAGTATAGCCTGGTGGTTAAGGACACAAACCCTGAAACCATCTACCTGAACTCACCCTCGAGCAGAAAGGTCTGGGGCAGCGATGTCAGGCGACTGCAAAAATGGGGTGTGGTCTTGTCAGCTCTGGCTGCTCCCAACAGCAGACATTTATTCTCTCCCAGTTCTGGGGGCTAGAAGTCCAAGATCATGGTGGCAGCAGACTGTTTCTGGTGAGGGCCCTGTTCCTGGGTTGCAGATGGCTTCCTTCTTGTTACATCTTCACATGACAGAGAAAGGGGGAAGCTCTGGTCTCTCCCTCTTCTAATAAAGCCACTAATCCCATCATAGGGCCCCACCATCATGGATGACCTTAGCAAAGCTAATTACCTCCCAAAGGCCCCACCTCCTAATTAGTATCACATGGGGGGGGGAGGAGTAGAGGAGGGCTTCAATGAATGGGTTTGAGGGGATATGACTATTCATTCTGTAACAGGCATATATACTTAGTGGGTGAGGGTACGTTGAGCTGGGTTCTGTGTGTCTCAAAGCACTCAGGGAGCCCTTCACCACGGGGGCACATTTTAAGCTAAAGTGCAAAGAAAGACTCAGAATTGGCCAGGCAGACTAGGAAAGGCACTGCAGGTGGTGGAGGCAGCATGTGCAAAGGCCCTGGGGTGTGAGATCGTGGTACAGCCTCATTGCACTGTTCGCCCGAGGCTGGAGGCGGGGAGGCCGTTAGCAGCAGGTGGAGCGAGGCTGCTGCCGGTGCTCACCTACCGACCACCTGCCTGGGGCTCACTGCCTACCCCTCTGTGTGCAGGAGCTCCAGGAACTGGACAGGAAGCTGGAGGACAGGCTGGCCCAGCAGGAGGCGGCCCAGTTGCAGCCATCCCCGGCCAGTGGGCAGCAGCGGGCAGGTGCCAGGCCCGGGCTTCTGAACATGGAGTCTGAGGACATGGATTCTGAAAGGCAGGTCTCTGCTGTGCTGCGGCGAGCCCTAAGCAAGAACCAGAAGTTACTGGAGGAGCACCAGCAGAGGTGGGCGGGCCTGATGGCTCTCTGGGGTGTCCATGCGTCGGGGGTGCAGGGTCACTCAACGTTCAGCGGAACGAGGAACGAGAAGGCGTCATCCCAGCGCTCGGGCACGAGCTGCCAACCTGGCAGCGTCCTTCCTGGACATCTTCCTAAACTTTCTTTTCTTTTTAGCATCACTGGGGTTTTACTGAACATAAATGTGTTTAAACTTTTTATTTCAGAATAACTAGAGACTGTCAAGAAGCTGCAAAAATAGTTGAGAGGTTGCATGTGCCCTTCACCGGGCTGTCCCAGCAGCAGCATCTTACATCACCATAGCGCACGGTCCCCGTGGGGCAGGCACTGACGCGGCCCACGGCAGTGGGCAGTGGCCCTCCCAGCCTCCCCAGTCCCGTCATGTTGAAAGTCCTGCTTTAGCCCCAGTCTTTGTTTGGTATTTGGTATTTCTTTGCATTCTTTTTCAACTAGCGTCAGACAATGAGCCTTTGCCGTGGCATTAAGAACTCTCAGAAAACATCATTTTTAACAGCTTCCCAATTTTCTGCTGTGATCATAATGCTGACGGTCCCGTTTTTTGAAAACGCACACGCGCACATTCATTGGAAGGAAACAGGACCAAGTTGTAATGGATGTGGTTTCTGGGCGGTGAGATTACAGGTGATTTTGGTTTATTTGATTACACTTTTCTGTGTAAACCTTACCCGAAAGTGGAATTCCGTTCCGATGAAGCGATTTTATGAGGGGCTGAGTCCCTGTGAGCAGGGGGAGATGCTCAGAGATGCTGACTTGATTGAGAGCAGGGTGTAGGCCAGTGTACGCCCTGATGTGCTCTGTGCTTCCTGGAGGAAATTGCCGATGGCCGAGCTTTCAATGTGACTCGTACCTGTGGAGGGTGTGGGTTGCATTAACCTGCCAGAATGCAGGGCGGATAATCCGTGATGCCAGCTTGTATGGGCTGAGGGGTGGGTTAGATAGAGCCCCTTGTGGGGAAGTCAGGAAGCCTGATAGAGATTCTCATGTGAAAAGGCATCAACCTAGCCTCTGGGGTCAGAGCTGACGACATCCTTGGGAGATGGCCCTGGGTCTCCTGAGTCATAACAGCACACGGTGGATGAGACCCCAGCTCCTGGTCTTCTTGGGCATGGCCAGGACAACTAATACTGAGCATTTTCTTTTCTTTTTTAATTCAGGGAGGTCAGGAGAGGCAAAGAGACAGACTCCTGCGTGTGCCCCGAACAGGAGCCACCCGGCAAGGCCCCTATGGGGTGATTCTTTGCCTATCTGGGGCATTGCTCCATTGCTCAGCAGCTGAGCTATTTTTAGTGCCTAAGGCCATGGAGCCATCCTCAGCACCTGGAGCCAACTCGCTTGAGGCAATGGAGCCATGACTGAGGGAGGGGAATAAAAGAGGGGAGGGGTGGAGAAGCAGGTGGTCGCTTCTCCCGTGTGCCGTAACTCGAACTTGAACCTTGGACATCCACATACTGGGCGGACTGCTCTACCACTGAGCAAACCAGCCAGGACCTGAGCATTTTCAAAGTAGAGTTACAGGCCAGGCCGCAAAGCCGTCTTGAGGTCCACCACACAGCTGCCTCGCAGTTTCTCGCTCAGAGGAGCCCTCCGTCCTGGTGGGTCCTCCCTGATACATTATTGCGAAGACGTCCAGAGAAGAGGACACGCCTCTTTTGTTCACCTCTCTCTCGCGTGGATTTAACAAAAACAGAACGCGGGTTCGATTGGGGTCCTTTGTTATTGAAATAACAAGACGCTCTCCGAGGATCACTTTATGCTGACACTGGGGCTTTGTGTCACTCCAGTTTGCGAGAGGAGCAGGAGAACAGTGCGGTGCTGGAGGACACGCTGGAGAACATGGAGGCGGACACCTTCGTGACCCTGTACAGCCAGGTGAGGACATTTGACAGCATGTCACTTGACCCTTTCCTCAGTGTCACCTGTGGGACGGGGATGGTCACATGCACCTTGGGGAAGGCCGAGCGGCTTTATCCACACAGCCCCTCGCGCAGACCCGACGCCTAGAGCACCTTCCATCAGGGCCGACGGCCACGAAGACGGTCCTAACCGCTGCCCCGCGCAGTGCCTTCTCTGCGTGACCTGACAGGCACCCACACCTGATTCTTCTTCTCAGTCTGGAACGGGTTTAGTGTACACACAGTCGGTTCCACCGGGAACAAAGGTTCGTCCTTGGGATGTGGGTTCTATGAAGAGGCCCGTGAGACTGCCCGCCTCATCTCAGCTTCTCCGGGTTGAGATTGGCAGATCCGTCTCGTTCTGGACAGAGTTGGAGGTATCTCCTTCTTCCCGAGACGGGGCCCCGGAGCCGCGTGCATGGAGCCACATGCAGAGCGAATGACCCGAGTCAGCCAGGCGTGCTTCATGTGTCCACGTGGGCATCCCGGTTTCTGTAGGTTCCAGGAAATCCGACGTGCGACAGTGGCTTGTGCTGGTCACAAGCCAGAGTTTGGATGGAGGTGCTGGCTGACCTCCTTCAGTTCCGTGGTGTCAGAATCAGGTTCTGTGGCTCTCCCCGCCTTTCCTCCCTGCACTCCCAGCCACCGTACGTGTTCAGGTCGAGAAGGAAAGGCGGAACGCAACCACCTCGACGGTCTTCTCCTTCCCAGAGAGCAAACCGCCCTCAAGTCCTTGCAGCAGGTCCTAGGGGGCACTGGCCCTTGGACCCCCCGGCTGCAAATCAGTAGCTTTTACCCAGCAGGGAGTCAACAGGGAGAATAGGGAGCACTGATGAGTGTCGAGCCCGCAGAATCGGCCAGGGCTGTCCACAGGCGCACACAGGGTGCAGACGTACCAGCTTCCCACAGCACAGTGGAACCCCAGAACACACGGGCGGGTTGTCCTAGAACTCTGTGGTCAGAAGGCCCCCGTGGGCTGCGGCAGGTGGAAAGCGCTGTCAGCAGTTTGCGTTCCTCCTGGAGGCTTTGGGGGAGAACCTGCCCGCTCACCGGAGTGACGGGCAGTGTCCGGTCCACCGCGGTTGTAGCACGGGGTCCTCGTTTCCTTGCTGGCTGTCAGCCGAGCCGTGCCCAGCTTCTGAGGCGCCTGCCATCCTTCCGTCACCGTCCAGGCCATCCTTCCGTCACCGTCCAGGCCAGCGAATCACACCTCTCTCCTCTCTCAGATGGTGCCCAGTGGGGGAGGGTCCCCATCTTTGAAGTGTCTGTATCAGGGGTCCCCAAACTTTTTACACGTGGCCAGTTCACTGTCCCTCAGACTGTTGGAGGGCTGGACTATAAAAAAACTATGAACAAATCCCTATGCACACTGCACATATCTTATTTTAAAGTAAAAAAACAAAACGGGAACAAATACAATATTTAAAACAGTGGTTCTTAACCTATTTTGAGGTACCGAACCCACCAGTTTCATATGCGCATTCACTGAACCCTTCTTTAGTGATAAATAAGATCTTTTTTTCCAAATTCAAGACATAGGTATATGTTTTTTTACTGGTGCACAAAATGAGCAGTGCATGAACATCACCTTGCTCAAAGAACAAAACCAGCAAAGTACATGAAGTCACAACAAATGACGGCATTACTTTATTCTGGCTTCCGCGGCAGAGGCTTCTCCGAACCCTTGAGACCGACTCATCGAACCCCTAGGGTTCCATAGAACCCACGTTAAGAACCACTGATTTAAAATAAAGAACAAGTAAATTTAAATCAACACACTGACCAGTATTTCAATGGGAACTATGGGTGCGGATGCATCCTGTGCTCCTCGCACTGACCACCAATGAAAGAGGTGCCCCTTCCAGAAGTGCGGCGGGGGCGGATAAATGGCCTCAGGGGGCCGTATGCAGCCCAGCCATAGTTTGGGGACCCCTGGTCCGTATGATGATGAGAGTGGACTCACCTGGGTTGTCTAGCACAATCACGCACGGCTCAAGGTCCTTCACCACATCCACGGAACCCCCTGAGCCATTAAGGACATGCTCTCATGAGTTCCAGCACTGGGTATAGACACCTTGGGGGAGGGGAGGGTATTTTTCTTGAACCGCCCCGAACCGGAAGTCCAGGGCAGCACTGGCAGTGTCAGGTCTGTGCTGAATCTAAGGCGCCCCTTCCTCTCTGGCCCGAGAGCTGACCTGGACATTCTAGACAGCTAAAGGACAGGCCATCTCCCCTGTGACAGGACCCAGCAAAGTACTGGACACTCATTATCTCGCTGTCTTGCAGTTTAACAGTCCAGTGGTTTCAGGACATTTTCATTGTTCCTGGAGCCTCTGCCACCCGTCTGCACCCCGGTGTCACACTGCCTCTCGGAGAGCAAGTAGGAGAGGGACGCATGACTAATGGTCACTTCTGGGGGCCGGGCCATTAGCCATGGCGAGGGAGCTGCAGGCCGTCAGGAGCGATGGATGAAGGCTTTGGAAATGTCGTGGGGAGCCAGGGCTGCTGACCACATAGATTGTTTTTTGACAGCTCTGTGAATCTGGGACCATGATTCTGCGGCCGCGCTCCTGAAATATTTACTTCCCCGGGACACCACGTCCCAAGCCCCGCAATCCGTTAGAACTCGCTGTTCATCAGTCAGAGCTCCCTGCTGTTAAACCCCTTAGGAGCTGAGACTGGCCTCGTACCTGTCCAAGCTGACCATGGTGCCCGCGGCCACCCTGCGCCGCCTCCTGAGCGTGGCTCTGCCTGCAGCCCCACAACCCGAGCTGCTGGCCCTGCTGGACTCGGTCAGCCAGAAGCAGCCGGACCATGGGGTGGACAGTGACAGCGGGGAGCCGGCCGACCTGGGCAGGAGGGGGTGAGTCAGCGTCGACTTCGTTCGGGGGATAGAGGGGGCGGGGTTCCGGAAGGAGAACAGATGGAGGGCGGGGGTGGACCCCTGGCCCACACAGCACATGCCTCCCCTTGTGGCTGCTCCGTGGCCCAAGCAGCGGAGGCGTCCAGACGTCACCGTCAGTCTCCCTGAGGGCCCACATGCTCCGTCCACGCTTCCTCTTGCTGTCACCAGTTTATTTTTCAAGTGCCATCTGAAGAAAATAAGCTTCCCGGGCTGTAAATATGTCGTACGCACAGTAAAGACAGTGTAAAATATCCACACATTAAAAACAGAGTAAAAGCACATAAAAGGAAAATCCTTGGTTCTCCCAGCTGGAGAAAATGGCCAGTAGCATTTTAATACAATTTTTCCTCCAGGCTGGGTTATGAGTGTGTGTATATGGGAGTGTGTGTGTGTGTAGTAATCAGAGCATACACAATCTTACATCCTGCTTTCCAGAACCTTAGAGCAGAAACAGATTTTCTTCCTTTCAACTCTGGTCCATGTGCTTAGACTGGGGTTCCTGTTGTTTTACTGACAATTTAAAATTCATACTTTTCAAGGTTATTGAAACCCCTTCATAGATACTATTTTTAACGATGGCCGAATATTCCTCCGTGGCGTGTACGCTGTGTGACACTATTTCTGGGCTTTTAGTGTGGGCTCAGTTTTCCTCAGTCAGAGATGGTTCTGCAGAAGGACTTTCAGATCCGGTTCCAGATGTGAACGGGGTCCGCCACGGCTCTTTGTAGGGACAGGCACCAAGCAGGGCTCTGGGAAGTGACCATGCCTCTTCTTTGCCCCATCTGGTGGCTCACATATTGTAGTTTCTGAGGGTGGCGGGCGGGTCCCTTGTGTTCCAGGTACCTTGCCACATCATTTCAGAGTCTTGGGTTTCAAGCCATGGACACTGACTGATCTCAGCATGAAAGGGTGTGTGAAAGACCTGTCCACATGCCCAGTCCCAGGGTCGGGCCAGACCAGGCGACTACGAGGGTGTCCCCTCTGGGACACTGCCCTCTGAGGACCAGCCTTCTCTGCCTGAGAGTCAGACTCCTGGCCCTGCTGGAGGGGGCTCTGGACCACCAGCCAGGCAGGGTGAGCCAGCAGCGCAGAGCAGGAGCTGGGCCAGAGCTGCGCACAGACAGGACCCTTGGGCCCACTCTGTCTTTAATGGACTTGACTTCAACCCAGGGTTGTTGACATCACTTAACGGACCCCATTGCTTCACGAATGTTCCCTGTACTCCCTCTGCTGGGATGCCAAGACTCAATTCAGAGGTCCCCACTTCTCAGCAATCTTCCTGCACCTGACTCCTGTCCCGTTACCCGTCTGTGACCTCTAGACTTGAGGTCCCATGAGTCTGGGCAGGGCCTGTGTCTGGACCAGGCGAGAGAAGGTGCCTGGGCCACATGTCTGGAATGGGTAGGAACCCAAACGCTGAAAACTCCAAATTCCTCGTGTCGGGATGGAACGTCGTGCTTCTTAGGACTGCGGCCATTGGGAAGATTCGATTCCTATTGAAAACCTGAGACGCTCCCTTCTCGCCTTCAGGAAACACCAGGGCTGGTGGCAGGCCTTCGAAAGCAAACTGTGCGCGGAGCTGCTAAGTGAGGGATTGGAGAAGACGCTGTGGGCGCGCCGGCGGAAGGCCAGGTAACGGCGGGCCCCTGCTCTGCTCGGGTGGGTGGGGAGGGACAGCCAGCCCGGGGAGCTGGTGTGGGAGGACAGGGGACCGAGAGGGGGCTGAGCCTTCCTGAAGACCACGGTGGCTATCTGTGAGAGAATGCTCTTTCACCCTCTACGAGCATTTGAGTCACTGTCCTGATTTTAACCAGTGGACATGTTTTAGTGGGATAGCATTCGAAGGAGAGGAATTGCCCAGAGACATTCTGACTGTCTAGTTGACAAAGCCGTCTCGTTGCACTGAGCCTCCCGGGGAGCCGGCATGGCCAGGCTGGAGCCCGCAGAGGTCAGGTGAAGAGGCCCAGGGCTGCCGCTGTACTCAGCGGCCCTGGGATTTGGGACATCCAGCCCATCTCTGTATCCTCCTAAACTTCCAGGCCAGGGCTTTCTTCCCTGCCAAGAGTCTTTTCCCTCTAGCTGTGGTGACTGCACGCCCGGCAAGCGGAGGAGCACCGGGGGCAGTGGTTGTAGATCGCTGTGAACGGCTGGAGAACGAGGAGTGACATCAGGGAGACTCGTGATCGGTTAAAACATGATGCCCAGTGTGTGCCCGGGGGACAGCTGACGTCCAAGGGCCGCGTCGAACCCAAGTCCTGCCCCTTCCCCAATTGCTCAGAGCCAAGATGGGGGTGCTGAGACCATGCTTTCTGAGGGGTCCATGAGAGAAATCTTGGAGGCATGGGTAATGATAGGCTGCCTATCAGAACTTGGTCCCCACGACATGAGGTGGGGATATTGAGCCCAACCCAAGAAGGTGAGACTCAGGCGGCTGCAGATGTAAAAGAATGAGCAGAAGTCAAGTGCTTAGGCTTAGGATGGGGACAGCGAAGGCGTTCCCGGGCCACGTTCCCAGAGCGGGTCGTCCTCTCCTACTTCTGACACGTCTTGCCTGACTTCTGCAGCTTCGCAGTCAGGTTTTATCGGCCTGCTTTCAGTGTGAGGACCACGGGCAGTGGTGTCCTGGGAGTGGGACGGGAGCTCTCCTGTGTAGCACACGCCCATTTCCGTGGTGTAAATGCTCCCACTGTGGCGAATTTCAAGTGAACAAGGCGATGACAACAGGCACACCAAACGTCGTCGGAAAATGGAACCGGGGGTGAGCCAGTGAGAGTTTTCTGCAGCACGCCACTGCCCGCAGGCTTCAGCTAATTTCAGGGGCAATCTGGCGACCAAGAAAACTCTTCTTTCTAATGGTACTTGTTGGGGGTCTCGGGACCAAAGGGGGTCCTCCTGGGAAACTCCATCGATACACTCAGGAGTAGCAGTTGCCCAAAACGTC
Organism: Rhynchonycteris naso; assembly: GCA_037038555.1. NCBI lineage: Eukaryota > Metazoa > Chordata > Mammalia > Chiroptera > Emballonuridae > Rhynchonycteris > Rhynchonycteris naso. Next base: position 313,159,442 of record CM072996.1, on the reverse strand, counting down.
CAATGTGATCTTCTGTTTTGTTTTTTGTGTGTGTGTGTTTTATTTTTAGTATATTGAAGAAGTCCTGTCCCCCGCTCACAGAGAGAATGCTGTTCTCTGGGAAAGGGAGCTGGCCGCACCTGTCCCTGGAGTCCAGGGGTGGACTGGTGCCTGTGCCCGTCGTAGGGGCAGAAGCCATCGATTTATGGAACACAGGCGAGAAGGTGTTTATATTCAGAATCCCAGAGGGGCCAGAGCTCTCGCCACGCGCCCCTCCCAGGAGGAAGAAGAACTTCCTGAATGCCAAGAAGGCCGCCTGGGCCTCGGGCGTGGACTAGCCCACAGGAGAGTGCCAAGGAGCCTGCAGACAGAAGGGTTTGTTTCTCCTGCCGTGCGTGTGTGCGTGTGTGTGCATGTGTGTGCGCGCGTGTGTGTGCGTGTGTGTGCATGTGTGTGCGCGCGTGTGTGCGTGTGTGTGCATGTGTGCGCGCGCATGTGTGTGTGCATGTGTGTGCGCGCGTGCATGTGTGTGCGTGTGTGCGCGCACGTGTGTGTGCATGTGCACGTGTGTGCGTGTGTGTGCATGTGCGTGTGTGTGCATGTGTGTGCGCATGTGTGTGCGCACGTGTGTGTGTGCGTGTGTTTGTGTGTGGCATACAACCTGCAAATACAGATGACTCATGGAAGACGCAGACACCCCCCCAGGCCTGCACCCCGACTGTCAAGGACCCAGTTTGCCGTCATGAATTTCCAGATGGCCCATTCTCTTCAGCAGGGACAAGGGACATGACAAGACACGGGAGCAGCCATGAGCACTTGGTACCCCCTTGCCCAGGGCCTGCAGGAGAGACCCGGTCTCTGATTCACGTCCCCACCGTGTCTGGCTGCGTTACGGGCTGGGTGTCGAAGGCAGGGCTCTCTCTTCTTACATTTTATGCTTGTTTGCTATTCTATTTTTATCAGGGAGATTTTTAAAAAATAAATGTATTTGGCACAGAGCTCTTCCCCACGGAACACTCACTTTCGCTGTCTGTATGTGGGAGCCCCTCTCCTTTTCATTAAGCCCATGGTGGCTCGGCCACACGTGGTGCTGTTCGGCAGAGATGTGCCCTCTCTCGTTCTGGTGGCCAGAAAAAGTCTCCCGTCCAAGTCAGGGTCATTTCCCCCTCTTTACAAACGAGGCAGTTCAGTGGCCCAGGAAGGCGAGTTGACGTGCCTGAGATCGTCAAGCTAGTACGCAGCAAGATTAGGACTGGCCCTCTGCGGCCCCCGACCCTTGTCCTTTCTCCTGGGCTCGACCCGTGGGCACAGAACAGCCTCCACCCCTCTGCCAACGGGTGCACGCCGATCCTCACGTCTCACAGAGTGCTTTTCCGTGTCCTGACCCTCCCCATCCTCACAGCAGTGACTGAGGCCCCTGAGGTCTCCCTGGGGCCGGACCAGATCAGGGAGTGAGCCTTTCTGAGAGCCACACAGAGGTGGCCGCTGTGGCTCTTTCCCGTGGGCAGCAAACGATTGGGCAGGAGTCCCGTCACCGGCAAAGGTATAGCGTACAAGTTGCTGCTAGCCCCTTCTGGCTCCTTGGACCCACTTCTCAAACCTCATGACGCCCCAGCAAGGAGGGTAGCATTGCTTCGCTAAACAGCCGGGAAGGCTGAGACTCAGACGGGAAGTAGCTTCCCTGTGGCCGTACCACCTGGAAGGGTGGAGTCCTGGTTTGGAACTTGGGTTTCCCAACTTTTCCAACCCTTACCTGCCGCAAGATGTCCCGTTTCCCTCGGCAGTATGAAGGCCAGGTCCTAGCTGACCTTCCCATGCGCGTGCACGCAGCACGGTGGATAGGGACGCTTGCTGGGGGTGGACGTCCCCCAGGCACCCACTGACCTGCCGTTGGAGCAATGCTGTCATGTGTGTCGGTAGCTCACCGTTGTTATTACCGAGCACGGGTCGTTAGGAGAGGTCCCGTGCCGCTGACGCAATCACCTGTCCGTGGACGATTGAGCTGTTCCAGGATTTGGCTGGTACCACTGAAGCTGCAGTGGACATCGCAGACACGTCTTCGTGTGGACGTGGGCCCTCATCTCGGAGTGAATGGCCCGATCCCGTGATCAGTGCATGTTACACTTGATAAGAATCTGTCAGGCGGTGGTCAGTCGGGCTCGTCACCAGTGTGCGTGGCCACCAGCATTGTGTGTAAACCCCGCCTCCTCCAAGTCTTCGCCTAAGTGGATACACCGGTCTTTCTCATTTCCGCCGTTCTAACAGCGTTTTCCATGGCCGTGTTTTCTTGTTTTATATTTTGTTATTTTTCAATTACCGTGTACGTTCCGTATTATCTTGTCTTGGTTTCAGGAGTATAGCACAGTGGGTCGGACAAGCATGTGCCCTATAAAGTGTGATCCCCCACCCCTCTCCAGTGCCCGCTGACAGCACCCCTAGTTACTGCAGTATCATCGACCGTATTCCCTGTGCTTCCTTTGCATCCCCGTGACGGTTTGTAACCAACATTCTGTACGTCCCAGTCCCCTCCCCCCTAAAAACCCTTCGTCTATTCTCTGTATCTGAGAGTCTGTTTCAATTTTATCTGTTCACATATTTTGTTCTTTAGGTTTTCTACAGGTAAGTGAAATCATGTGATATTTGTCTTCTTCTGTGTGACTTACTTCACTTAGCCTACTCCCCTCTCGGTCCGTCCACGCTGACACAAGTGGTAAGATTTCATTCCTTTTTTATGGCCGAGTAATATTCCACTATATATATATGTACCGCCATGCTTTTATTACTTGTCTATTGATGGGCACTTGGGTTGCTTCTGTATATTGGCTGTTGTAAATAATGCTTCAGTGGATGTGGAGCGGGTTTTTTTTAGATGTATATTCACAAGTAGAATCACTGGATCATAAGGTAGTTCCATTTCTCATTTTTTGAAGAAACTCCACACTGTTTTCCCACAGCCGTATGGCAGTTTTAATTAGCATTTCCTGTTTTTTTCCCAACCACATATCTTCTTTGGTGAAGCATCTGTTTAAATCTTTGAATCATAGGTTTTTTGGGGGGAGGGTTGTTTGTTTTATTATTTTTGAGTTTTGAGAGTTATATATTCTGGATACAAATCCCCATCAGATACGTGGTTTCCAAATATTTTCTTTCGTTCTGCATTTTGTCTTTTCATTCTTTTAGCAGTGTCTTTTTAAGAGCCAAAATTGTGAAATTTGATGAAGTCGAATCTGTCAACTTTTATGAATTAAGTTTCCGATATGTATGAAATTTTAACTCAACCCAGTGTCACAAAGGATTTTACCCACACATGTGCGTGTGCGCATAACATGTGTACAGTCATTTGTGAACATATGTTTGTATAGCTTTACATTCATACCTCTGATCCATACTGTGTTTTTGTGTATGGGGCAAGCTATGAGTCAGAGTTCTCTTTTTTCCTATACATGTTCAATTGTTACAGCATCATTTTTTAAAGGCTGTTCCTTCTCCACTAAATTGCCTTTACGTCTTTGTCAAAAATTAGTTTATACACATGGGAGTCAGTCGTTGCTGTACTTTCTATTCTGGTCCATTGATCTAGTTGTTTATCTTGACACCAGTTGTCATTTCTTGATTACTACAGCTTTCTTGTCTTGGATCTGGTAATGTGAACTAAATAAACTTTTTTTTTTTTTACATGGTTGTTTTGGCTGTGAAAGGTCCTTAGCATTTCCATGCAAATTTCTGAATTTTCTATCGTAAAGCCTGCTGGGATTATGATTCAGATAGTGTTGCGTGTATAGGTCAGTTTAGGGAGAATTTACGTTGTAACAAGATGGAGTCTCCTGACCCATGCATATAGCTCGCCACTGATTTGAGTCTTTTTAAATTTCTGCAACGCTTTAGTTTCCAGTGTACTGTTGGCAGATTTATCCATAAGCACTAAATAGTTTTAATACTGTTGTATATCATATGGCTTTTTTTTTTCTGAAGTAAGAAGTGAGGGGTTGGAAGATGGCAGACAGACAGACTCCCGCATGCGCCCAACCAGGATCCACCCGGCATGCCCACCTGGGGGCGATGCTCTGCCCATCTGGACCATTACGCCTTTGCAGCCAGAGCCATTCTAGCACCTGAGGCGGAGGCCATGGAGCCGTCCTCAGTGCCCAGGCCAACTTTGCTCCAGTGCAGCCTTGGCTGCAGGATGGGAAGAGAGAGATAGAGAAAGGAGAGGGGGGAGGGGGTTAGAAGCAGATGGGTGATTCTCCTGTGTGCCCTGGCCAGGAATCGAACCTGGGACTTCCACACGCCGGGCCGATGCTCTACCGCTGAGCCAACCAGCCAGGGACTCATTGCTTTTTAAATTTTTGATTGTTGGCTTTATTTATTTTCATTAATGGTATATAGAAATAAAATTGATTTTTATTTGTTTACTTGCATTTAAGCTTACCAATGTCACTCATTAATTTTAGTGACTTTTTTATATATTTTGTCAGTTTTTCTATTTGGACAATCATGGGGTCTTCAAGTAAAGGTAGTTTTACATCTTTTCCAATCTGGACACACACACACACACACACACACACACACACACACACACATTTACTTACCTTATTGCCTTGGCTGGAACCTCCAGTCCAGTGTTCAACAGTCATTGTTCTTGTTCGAGCAGATGTAATTGACTTCATCCTGTTTGTGTCTCTCACCAGTGAGCGTGATGTTAGTTACAGGTCCTTCATGGAGGCCTTTTAGCACACGGAGGGATTTCCTTCCTGCGCCGCTTTGCGAATAGGTTTAGTCAGACTCGGACGTCAGCTCCTGTCAAATGCATTTGTTTGCATCTACTGAGATTTTTCCTTTTCCTATTCTTTCACAGGGTGAATTACAGTGATCGATTTTTAAAAAAAAACATTAAGTCCATTTTGTGTTCTAGGGATACACTCAACTTAGTCATGACATACTATCCTTTTTAAGTGTAGTATTGATTTCTGTTTGCTCAAATGTTGTCGACTTTGGCGTCTGAGTTCACGAGGAGTATCTGGTGTGTAGCTTTCCTGGGACGTCTTTTTTGTTTTGGAATCAAGGTATAGCTGCTCGTCTCAGAAATGAGCAGGAAAGTATATTCTCACTGACCTGAAATTATTTTTTTCTTAAATATTTGCTCCACGTCACCAGTGGATTTTGTGGGGGGGGGGGGGTCTGGAGTTTTCATGATTGAAAGGTTTATGATGAAAAAATGCCATTTCTTTAAAGATACAGAATGGTATCAGGTCGCCTGCTCCTTTTTGAACACACTTCGATCGTTGATGTCCTTCAAGGCATTTTTCCATTTCCTCTAAATTGTTGGGTTGATTGGCATAAAGCTATTCATAGCGTCGCCTTATTACCCCCTTTATTTCAGCCAAGCCCACAGCGGCCTTGCTGTTCTCGCTCCTGATCTTGATAATCTGTCTTCTTGGACTCACTTATTTTTTTTAACTGATCAGCGTGGCTGGAGGCTTATCCATTTTATTTATCTTTTCAAAGAACCAGCTTTTATTTTTTTTTACTAGCCTTTCTCTACTGGTTCTTTTTTTTCTTTTTTTCATTTTATTGATCTATGCCTTTTATCTTTGTTATTCCCTTTATTCTACATACTTCAGGTTTAATTTCCTCTTCTTCTTTCCTCACCCCCTAGTTTCTTCAGGGAGAATCTGAGGTCACAGACTTGAGATCTTTCTTCTTTTCTAACACAGGACTTTAGTGCTGTTCGTGTCCCTCGAAGATCTGTGTCAGCGGCGGCCAGTGAATTGTGGTGGTGTCAGCCCGGGGTTGAGTTTTAACTGATCGATTCTCCTCCTCATGTTGCATCCCGTATTCTGCTTCTCGACGTGCCTGCTCCTTCTTCACGGAGTGCCCGTTAGCTTGTGAGGTGCTAGATATATCTGCATTTCTTCTCAATAGCCTTGAGCTTTGTTCTGGGGTGCCGGTGAAGCCCTCGGAAATATTTTGACCCCTTTGGGTCTGGATTTTAAAGTTTGTTAGGGGAAGCGAGGGCCATGCGGCTGTGACCTCTGTCTCCCCACTGACCGCCAGGGTGGACTCGGCCAATCTGGCTGGCCAGACGGGTGTCCCCTTCCTCCTTCACCGCTCCGCGGGCGTCCCTCCCAAAGCTGCACGCTCGGTCGACGAGGACGACCTTCCCCCCTAGAGGAGAGGACTGTCCTTCGGGTAAGGGTACACGCCTACCTGCGCTTCCCTGATGGAATCTCCAAACAAGCTTTCAACGTCGGTCAGGTGGGGCGAAGGCAGCGACTCATCTATACTCACAGTGCCCCCTTTACTGAGATATGATTCTTCTGGGTACGCTACAGAATGATCCCTGACTTGCAGCGTTTTCCAGCCTGGCTGGTGGGGAACAGCACTGTTCCCAGCCTCGCATGGGTGCTGGCCACTAGTCCCTCTAAACCACACAGGCGGCTCTTTGCGTGGCCTCAAGTAAAGGTTTTCTCCCATGTGTCTGCTGATGGTGCTGTCCTGAACAGTGCAGTGTGGCCCCTTGGCAGGTCTTTGGGGTCCTTGCTCCCTGGTGGGCTGTCCTCGTCCATAGTCTGCCTGGCCGTCTCTGGCCACCTTGAGTCTAGATTCCTAAGCTCAGGGAGCCCCGGGCCCCGCCGGCCCCTCCCTGTAGCAGGGCCTCGAGCGGCTAGCCACTCTCTGGGCAGGAAGTGCAGGGGGTGGAGGGCTCGCCTTGTGTGTTTCCATCTCTCAGGGTCAATGTCCTTCATGGCCTGATATCCAGTGTCTTGAAAACTGTTCTGGTACCCATTGTCTGTATTTGAAAATTACTCAAGTGCAAGGGTAAATCTGGCCCTTGTTAACCACATCCTGGTTTTAAGCTTTAAGCTCAAGTAGTTCTAATTTAAAGGGAAAGATCATTTACCTTTCTCATGTCCGCAGGGTTATGTATCTTTTCATACAGTTAAGACTCTTTCTCTGTGAATTGCTTATCCATTTCTTGGCTCATTTTTCTCTAGGGTTTTTCTTTCTCTGATGATCTTGAAAACTCTAGAGATTTGTCTAGTGGGGACAATAACTCCTTGTTAATATTGTGTTTGAAATTCCAAATACTTCTCAATGATAATATTTATCACTTTAAGTTTTATGGGGTCTTTTTTTAATCATGCAAATGTTTTTAATTTTTATATACAAATATTTTTCTTTATTGCTTCTAAATTATTAAAAGTATTTCTTAAAAAACAAACACATAAATAAGCACAGGTGGTGGAAATCAAGCAGAACAGAGTTAAGCATCCCTTGGTGAGGGACGCTAAGACTGATTTAAGAGCTAGACTGTCAGTGCCCTGACCTGTCTTAGAGAAGACTAGTTTTGAAATGCATTCACATCGAACACATGTGCATATAGCTATGTCAGAAACCAGTTGCTGAAGTTGAATCTGGTGAGCTGCCTGTTGAATTCAGCAGTTTGGTTCCTCCTTTCAGACCTCTGGTTGCGGTGACATGGTCCCTGGGGGGAAGTCCCAAGCACAGGAGCCCAAGCAAACACTCACGTTCAGTCTCAGCAGGGAAGCATGGCTGGGGCTGGGGCGCCACCTCTTACTGAGCACCTGCTGGGTGTCAGGGTACAGAAGAAGACACTTGTGTCAGAGTAAGGTGGCAGTGGCTATCGTCCTGTATGTCCTGCCCAGTCTTTGGAATACCCACTCCAACTCTGGAGAATGCCCCTCCTTACACTCCCTGCCTCCCTGATGCAGACGTCAGTAACCCGTGTTCCCGGATTAACCTTGCAAATCAGGGCAGGCAATGCAGCCAGATGCCCTCAGAGGAAACGCTGATCTGGAGGCGAAAAAGTGAGGTGAGCTCGCAGGGAAATCACTTTCTCCTGAGGACATAGCAGAGGCTACTCTCTGAGGAGGCCGGGTAGGGCCAGGGTCCTGCGGTCCAGCCTCCTAGCCAGTCCTGTGAGCCAGATGTCCGAGCTCAGTGGCAGTGGCCATGGGAGGACTCCCCTGGGGGATGTGGACGTTGTTCCTGGATATGGTAGCCCCCAGACCAATCCTCAGGCCCTGTGGGCATCTGGGAGGTTCCTGATACCTTGAAAGGGGCGCTGCAAACCTCTGGTTACTGCCCACTATTTAAGGCTTGTTGGTCAGGAGACCTGTTTGAAGCTTGCAGATTCTTTAGAGCTGACAATAGAAAAAAGGGAGATAAATAGGTGAAAATTCTCCTTGTTTTCCTGAGAGAGGAGAGATGAGAGCAAGTAAAACCATTGTGTTATGGCCACCAGCCGTCCCTTTGCCCATTAAAATAGCACTCTGGCATTTTCTAGGTCCCAGATGCTGAGCTAAGTGACAGATGACTGTGAGATGCTGAAGGCAAGCCAGGACATCAGAACTCTGCTGCCAGTGGGTGACATGGAAAACCTCAAAAGCCCCCACCGCTCCGAGCCTGTAGCGTCTGGAAAATACTCCGGCAGCCCGCAGCCTGCATGGCTGAGATGTTTGCAGCTCCCTAACAGGAAGCCCAGACATGCTAACTTGATAGGTTAGCAGGGGGCTAGTTCCTCCCCCTCCCTCCTCCCTCCCCCCAGCGAGATCTCAGGATATTAGTTAGCACTGAATGACAGTTCTGGATGGAAGAACAGCCCTCAGAAGTGCTCATTAACACTTTCATGCCCGTGGCTGTGAGGGAGGTTCTCTTGGGAAAGGCTTTAAACCATGGTGGTCAGTGCAGAACCCCATCCCCCCTTCTTTATAGGGGGCCTCACAATTTTTGAAGCCCATCCATCCATCCATTCATTCAACCAATAGTGAACGGAACGTCTACCATATGCCAGGCACTATTCTGGAACCGGTGAACATGCACTTGCAGATTTCTACCCGCCATGGTGTTCACATTCTCCCAGCATGGTGCCGTCACCCTTTTAAATAATGATCTTTTTTTTTTTTTTTAATCAAAAATTGCAATCTGTGTCACGCAGCCTGCATGCCCTGCCCCGGTGTGTTCTCCATAGAGCAGCCAGACTGATCTTTTTAAAAAAGGCAAATCACTTCTTGCTTAAAATCCTCCCTTGGCTCCTCACGAATCCTTAGAATAAAATTTAGATTCCTGCCCATGGCCTGCATGGCCTTGGCAGACCTGGCTTCTCTCTGACCCCATCTGACGCCTCTGCCTTCCCTGCCCTCCCTAATTCAGCTGCCTTCGGCCCCTCTCTGTCCTTCCACCGTGCCCAGCTGGGTGTCCTGTCTCAGCATCTCGGCACCACCTGCTCCGGAACACTCTCCTGTGTGTGTGTTTCCTTGCCTCCACTCAGGTGTCAGCTCCACTCTCACCCGCTCAGAGAGGGCTTCCCACCCATCCATTTCCCCCAGCACCTGTGGGATCCTGCCCGGAGGCGCTCTCCGCTAGCAACAGAAGTGGACTTGCTGACAGACGCGGTGAGGGAAGGGAACAGCAGCCTCCCAGTGAGACACGCTGGCCTGTTCTTCTATCCATGCCGGCTGCAGGACCTGAGACAAGATTCTCCATCTCTGGCCCTACACAGAGGTGAGTTCCGTGGTGGGATTCAGCCGGTTCACACCGGTTCTGCAGAACCCAGTACCTAATTTTCCCTGGAGTGCGGCGAACCAGTTAAAATGTCGCTGGTCATCGGGGTTCTCTCTCAGGTGGGCGCCTGGGCAGCCCAGTGTGGAAACCACAGATTGACATTCCTTACTCCTACCATTCATCTGCACAACAGCGTATTCTAAGTGCCCGTAGTCACGTTCAGTCTGTCCACAGGTGAAGAGAAATCGGACAGAACTATGCTCGTAATATTTATTTATTCATTTCATAAAATTCATTATGTACCTTTGATGAAATACTACAGTTTAATTCCCTCGTGTTTGTTTCTTCAGTAAATTAGAAATATCTTATATAACGGTTGTATTGTTTGTTTTTCTTTTGGTCAGGTATTAACATTTTTTCATTACTATTTTAAAACTGTCTTAAAACATAACCTAGTTTTATGTACCTCTTTTTTTGTTCTTATTTAAGTATTAAATGCATGAAATAATAAACTACCTTTTGGTATATTGTTTTTTATTCTTAAAATGGTCATTAGGGCAGAGAACCGGTGGTTGAATTATTTGAATCCACCACTGGGTAGGTCAGGTCAGGTGCTTCCCCTACTCAAAGCGTTCTGAGGGCTTCTCAGCTCAGACAGAGAAAGAGTCAGGCTCCCTTCTCTGCCCTGCAAAGCCATACCAACTGGCCCATTCCTTGCCGGCCAGCATTCTCCCTTTCTGTCCCCTCTCACTCCACTCCAGCCACTCTGGCCCTTGCGCAGCGAGGCATGCTGCTGCCTCAGGCCCTTTGCACTTGCTAGTGCTCTCTCTTCTGCAGTTCTCTCCGTCCCACACCCGCGTGGCTTGCTTCCTCACTTCTTTTAAGCCTTCATTCAGATGTTGCCATCTCAGTGAGACCTGCCCTGGTTGAAAATTGCAGTCCCAGCCCTCCCTCCTCTGCCCCTGTCTCCCTTCTCGCATTTCCTGCTTTGTTTTCTCCGTAGCCTCTATCGGCTTATAGCGTGTCATTTACATATCGACTTGTTTCTTGTCTATCTCCCCCTCCACCAAGGCAGCTCTGTGAGGAAGGGCCAGCTTTGTCCCTGTTGTAGGCCAGCACCTAGGAGACGGGCTGACAACAGGCAGATCTGTTCAGTGAATGCGCGAACGAGGCTCGGCTTTCTTTTCCCTCATCGGGCAGTGGGCGGCTAGTGCCCCTTCCTGACCACAGCCTGTGAGTCTCCCCAGTCACGTCCCAGAACAGCAAGAGCACCCCTCCACCCTCCCCACTCCAGTGCTGGGGAGCCGTACGGTGTGTTTGCTCAACATGCACCCTCTTGTCTAACCCTCCCAGTTTTGTATTTTTCTGAAGTGAGAAGCAGGGAGGCAGACAGACAGACTCCCGCATGCGCCCGACCAGGATCCACCCAGCATGCCCACCAGGGGGCGATGCTCTGCCCATCTGGGGCGTTGCTCCATTGTAACCAGAGCCATTCTAGCACCTGAGGCAGAGGCCATGGAGCCGTCCTCAGTGTCCAGGCCAACTTTGCTCCAATGGAGCCTTGGCTGCAGGAGGGGAAGAGAGAGACAGAGAGAAAGGAGAGGGGGAGGGGTGGAGAAGCAGCTGGGAGCTTCTCCTGTGTGCCCTGGCTGGGAATCGAACCCGGGCTCTCCACACGCCAGGCCAACGCTCTACCGCTGAGACAACCGGCCAGGGCCAAGGACTCACTTTTTGAGGTACATGAGTCTGGGTTCTGATCCAGGGTCTTTTATTGCCTGAACAACCTTTTAAGCCAGTTCTGTAACAGCCCTGAATTTCCATTTTTAATCTCTAAATGGGAAAGAAATCATGCACATCTTAGATTTGTGGTGAGGGCTACAGGAGGCGATGGGGGTGGTGTGGGGCACTCGCCCAGTGCGATCCCCTGGCTGGGAGGACAGTTTGTCAGATCAGATGCTAGGAGACAGTACTGGGGCCGAGGTCCCTGCTCAGCCCATCCAACTCTTCTCTGGTCTCTATCCTGCGTGGTCTCTTCTCTGGTCTCTATCCTGCGTGGTCTCTTCTCTGGTCTCTATCCTGCGTGGTCTCTTCTCTGGTCTTTATCCTGCGTGGTCTCTTCTCTGGTCTCTATCCTGCATGGTCTCTTCTCTGGTCTCTATCCTGCATGGTCTCTTCTCTGGTCTTTATCCTGCGTGGTCTCTTCTCTGGTCTCTATCCTGCGTGTTCTCTTCTCTGGTCTCTATCCTGCGTGGTCTCTTCTCTGGTCTCTGTCCTGCGTGGTCTCTTCTCTGGTCTCTATCCTGCACGGTCTCTTGACTCTATCCTGTGTCATTCCGGCTCCGCGCAGCTGGGTTCTGTGGAAACAGCTTTGCGGGAGGGGAAATGCTGCCTTCATCCCGTAAGCTTCTCATCTTGAGCTTTTGCTGATGCTTTGTTCTGTTTAGTCGGGGGGGAAAAATCCATAAACAGAAAATATCCTACTTTATAAAGGCAGAGTCTCAGGAGACAGAGGGAATTGGACCTCTCTGTTCCCTGAGAGGCTTGTTTGTATGTTGGGCTCTGAGTGTTTGTTACCAGGAGTGGTCCACAGGGAACGCATGTGCATGGAGAATGACTGAAGCCCCCCTGCCCACCGTTGGTCAACAGGATTCATCCAGGACCCTGGCACTGTCCCCACCTCAGCCCTGGCACGTGGTACACACTGGTCAATGCGGTTCCAGTTCTCCTGCAGCTTCCTGAAGACTGGGGACATCGTTGGGCTCTCCACTGTGTTCTAATGGCGATTCCCTCCCCGTCCTTAGGTCCGACTCTCCCAGAGGCAGAGCCTGGGTCAGGGACTTGGGAACCATCTGTTTATTAACATAAGTGCTTCTGGGAAGTCCCAGCAACGGAGGTGGGGGGAAAGGTTGTGACCTTGGGTGAAACCCCACTTCAAGCCCATCTTGAGAGAAGCAGAGGTTACGGCTGTGAGTCTCTCCCATGCAAGGCGAGGGCGCAGGCTCTTCTCACACGGGTCAGTCATGGGCCATGGAGGTGGGGTGGGGGGTGGGAAGGATCGCCGTTGGATTCTCAAACTCTTTCAGCGCTCGCGACCGGCAAGGGAAGCCCCCGCACCCAGAGTGAGCCTGTGAGGGATGCAGGGGCCGACCCCTAGCAGCAAAGCTTACAGGGGACATGAAGCTTTCACAAGTCGCCCCTCACGGCCAGACCTCAGTTTCCTCATCTGTAACAGTGGGCTCCCAGCTGCACCTGTCACTGGGTTGTGGGAACTTCGTGCGTGTGCCCTGCTTGGTGGCCTGCAGAGCGCATAGTAAGCGGTCAGCGTGCCCTGTCTGTGCCTCACTGGTTGGTCTGCGCGTCTGGCCGTCGCAGTCGGTGGCTCTCATTTTCTTTGGACTCCCAGTTCTGTGAGATTCTTCCACCTCCTCCTCCAGCCCTTCCATTGAATTTTTATTATTATTATTATTATTATTATTATTTCTGGCAATTTTTTTGTTTCCAGGAACTCTCATGTTCTTCTTTCTTTTTTTAAATATATTTTTTGCAATAGCTTGCTCTGTTGTCTTACGGCTGCAATATCATCTCAGCTCTCTCTCAGGAGATGAAGTCAACCTGTTAATGTCCTCTGCTCTCCTGGCTCTGACTCTTTCTTTTGGGTGGAAGCGGGGGACACACAGTTGTTCTGTGTCCCCTCTCCTGCGACACGGCTTCTCCCCACATCTGTGTCCCCTGGCCTGTCCCCACATTTGATCAATAGGGGAACAGGCTGACGGGCAGAGGGGGGCCCGTGGGTGTCCACTGGGCATGCATGGCCGTGTCTGACCTCTTGGCTCCCCCACGAGGGAAGGCGGATGGGGGTTCTGCACCCGTGGGGGAGCCTGTCCCGGCAGCTTGACTGCGGTCAGTCCATACGACCAGACAGACAGACAGACAGGGTGCTCTCCTCCCACACGTGAGCTCTGCCCCCGGCACGGCACCCACGACGAAGCCCACCCTCCTCGGGGCTATTTTCATGTCTTTAGAAGGTAGAAGTCCAGTTTCACTTGCGAAAAAATGAAGCTATGGCCAGGAGGAGAGGGAGGGAGCTAGCTTTTCCACAGACATTTTTTTATTTTTTAACTTTCTATCCTATAATCAAGCTAGGTTTACAGGAGAGCAGCTTCACAGGTGGCCTTAGAGAGTCCCTACATGTCATTCATTCGTCTCCCGCGATGTCGACATCTCCCCTACGTGTGATACGTTGGTCAGCACCTGTGACAGAGGGGCTGTGGTGCGTTACCATGAATGACCTGAACTCTGGCGTCTGTCTGGATCTCACCACTGTTCCCACGCACCTCCCGTCTTTTCTCTGTTCCCTGATCTAACCCACCCACCATCTTCATTTTTATTCAGCCGCTGTGTCTTCTGTCTCTCATCACCCGTGACAGTCCCCACCCGTGCGGTCCCCGCCTTTCATAGTGAGCAGCGGCGGTCGGGTGTTTTTCTAGAACGTTCCTCTGTGGAGGTCTGTCTGGTGTTTTCTCAGGAGGACCCTGGGTTACGGGCCTGAGGAAGTGCCCTCCTCATCACAGGTCATCAGGGGCACCGATACCAGCGTGACGTTTTACCGTGATGCTTCTGTCCCCGGGGTTAAGTGGTGTCTGTCAGGCTTCTCACTGCCACAGGGCTCTCTCTTCCTTTCCGTACATACTCTGCACGCTAGAAGTGACAGGCCAGCCTGCAGGGTCCCGGGACGACTGCCACGGTTTCCCACGGACACCCCCCGGCCACACTGCACTGGTGGACTGACTGGTAATCTCAGCCACGCCTGGCACATCCCCTGGGGCGTTGGCCTTGGGGAAATGGAGTGCCAGGCGGTCTCTCTCTGCATGGGCTTCAGCATTAGAATCAGAGAGACACAGACACTTTCTCCAGCTCGTCACAGGTGAAGCGCTTGCTTGTGTTCTGAGAAGACGCCGTAAACCGTGACCCCTCCGGACCCCAGCTTCCTCCTTTGTGAAAGGGGTGAATGTGGGGCCTCGCAGCCCCCTGATGTTACGATGAGACGGCGCAGCGGTGCGCCCGCCCTGGAGCGGGCGCGTGGGCATCCCCGTGGGCACCAGTCCGTGCCGCCTGGGCAGCCTCAGGCCCCGCCGCCGTGCCTATCCTTGTCCTGGAGTTTCCCGTCCCAGGGCACACCCAAGACCCTGGCCTCATTCTTGTCACGGGACAAAATTCAAAGATGGCAAAAGAAGAAAAGATGAGGTCACTATTTCTGCTGCCTCTTGTCTTTCTTTTTTATTCCCTTTTTTCTTTTGGTAAAACAGAGCCAGAAAGGTCTGTGCGTGAGTGTGCGTGTGTGTGTGTGGTGCGGGTCATTGCTATAAAACTTAATATACTCTCTCAACTCCAATAAAGTTCGGCTTTCCTTTTGTTCAAAGCCACATGCTTAGCCACAAACCCGTTTTTCTCTTCCTCTTTCCCAACAGACCTGCGGTTTGGGTCAGGGGTCCGTCGTCACGTCCTGCAGAGGAGGGTGAGCCCATCTGCAGCCTCCCAGACTGGATGACCGTCGGCCTAAACCAATCAGAGCACTTCATTCTCCGTGCCAGTGATGGATTTAGGACGGGCGAGTGACCGCTTCTGATCAGTGAACCGTTAGGGAGAGGCCGAGGGACTTTAAGAAAGGCCTCCCTGTGCCGCGTGCTGCCCTCTGCCCGAATGGCAGATATTGAAGGTTCGAGGTTCTCAGGAAGGAGGCCTCTCGGCGTGCTGACCCTGGCCCAGCCAGAGCCCTGCACAGTGTGGGCCGAGTTCTCCCAGAGGTCCGGACACCAGGTGCAGTACGGAGGAGCACGTCCAGCCTCCCAACCTGGCTGTGACCTCAGAGACTGGTGGAGAGGTTGGGGCAGGGAGGTCCTAGGGAGGTGGACAGAAGGCAACTGACCACCTCCTGGGTGGCCCTGATTTGGACCTTTGCCAGGGCCGGACTCGCCCACAGCTTAGTAGCTAATGGAGAGAAGGGATTTCCACACATTTCCTCCCACCAGGCATGTCTGTAAGGAACCCTTTCCCACCCCGCACCCCCACAAGGAGAGAGGAAGTGGATTTCACTGATTGGTTAGAGCCCGAGCCATCGAGGGGGTCAGTCTTACTAATGGGGGTGCTCAGCACCCTTGAGCTGGCCGGAGCCAAGGTCCCATTTGGAGAGGACTTGCGGGCTTCTTGTGTCAGCTGGAACTTCTCGCTGGCCTCTGCGCTGGGACTTCGGTGTGGCTGGAGAAGGCCACTCGCCGATTCCCATCTGGTCCTTGTTTCCCGAGTGACCTTGAGTCCTGGTGTCAGGGGAGCTGGGGAGACGGGGAAGGGCTGATGGGCGGAATAGGATTCAGGAGTCTCTTGTCCTGTCCTGGGCACCATGTGAGAACCCCTCCCCTCTCACCCTTAATTATTTAGAGTGGGCTAAAGATGACAAGTGAAAGAAATTCCCTCTTAGGAAATGCCACTGGCTGCAGCGTAGAAGACAACGGGACAAACGGGTTCTCAGAATGCGGAAGGTGCCCAGAAGGCAGCTGTGGGGCCGGGGCGGGCAGGTCTGTGTGGGACTGGCCGCCTGGTCTCCCTGCAGAGGGGCAAGGACTGGGACGGGTGTGTTTCGGGGGTGGGAATAAACGCAAGGAGCCCCGACACTGAGAGGGACATCCATGCATCTTGTTGGTCTGTGATCCCTGGGAGGGGAGCTCCTCGTTCTAGCGATGGTTAGAAATTAGACACGATAGAAGCCTCACCACGATTCCATGATCAAAGTCAGAAGAGGTAATATTGAGAGGCAACCATGATGTGGGGGCTGACTCAGCAAAGTGACCGGCATTTGCAGCTCACGTTGGGTGCCAAGGTATCTGCCTGCCTTCCATGGTAGGTGGTTAAACAGACGTGAGCAAAGCAAGGACGTGCTGCCAGGCACAGCAGGTAGCGGGGCAGAGAGCCCCAGGTGCTCAGCTACGGGCGAAACCTGGGAGACCAGGACCGCCTCCAGCATGACGGTTCCTCCACTGGCGTATTGCTGGTCTCACTGTTTAAATATAAAAAATAAAACTTCCATAGACGTACACACGCACGCACACACACAGATCGGTGGTCTTGCAGTTTAGACCCTGTAAGTGGGGAAACCCAGATAGGGGGCCTGGGGGCTAGCACTTAAGAATTCACCCGGAAGGAGAACATCTAGGCTTCAGCTGGGTTTCTGCTCCAGGCCCAGAAAAGCAGTGAAACCAGAGGAGCAGGACCAGCTGCCTTGACTAATGACCCCTTGCCCTGGTGCCGCTGACCAATCAGTGGAGCCCACAGCCCTGAAAGGACACACCTGGGGAGCTGATGAATATTCTATAAGGACCCTCCTTTGGGAACTCCCCTAAGATCACCCTTAGTAGCCCTGAGGCTGGAGGACTGAGTGCTCCCTGCCCCAGGCCCCTTTTCTTGCCCGTTTCTCCTAAGAGACCCCATGAGACTTGCAACCAGGGGAGCAGTGGGCAGCGGCGGCTCATCCTGGGCTTACCCTCCAAACCTGTCTCCAAGGCCCCTTTTCTTTGACGTCCCAGTGAGGCAAAGCAGCCCCGCCTCGCCTCTCTCCTTATCCTGCTGCTTCAATCCCGGGCCCTTCCTCCTTCCACTGTCCCTAGCTCTGTAACTAATTGGGGCACTCCTTCTCGCGAGTAAGTTGCCCGTTCAGTTCCCCTGAGTGTGTTCCTGCCAATAAAGCCTGGCTTTCCTTGGTGCACTTTGTCTAATGACTGAACTCTTTCTTCGGGGAAAGAATCGAATCTGACCAGGAGGTGGCGCAGTGGATGGAGCATCGACCTGGGATGCTGAGGACCCAGGTTCAAAACCTGAGCTCGTTGGCTTGAGCGTGGGCTCATCCGACTTGAGGGCGGGGTCGCCGGCTTGAGCCCAAAGGTCCCTCCCAAACTGAAGCTGAGAGACAAGCCCTGGCCAGGGGGCTGGGCAGCATCAGGAGGCAGGGACACCAGGGTCTTCTGTGGGACCCTCCAGGAACCAACTTCACCTCATGCTCGGGTGCTTTGAGAAGGTGAGGGAGGCGGCCTAAAGGAAATAACAGAGCGACCCATGGCCTGGGACCTCTGGGCTGGAACCGACTTCAAAATAGCTAATTTTGGCCCTGTCTGGTTGGCTCAGTAGATAGAGTACTGGCTGGGTATATGGATATCTTGGGTTCGATCCCCGTTCAGGGCACACAGGAGAAGCAACCATCTGCTTCTCCCTTCTCTCCCTCTTTTCCTTCTGCAGCCAGTGGCTTGGTTGGTTTGAGCGTGGTCCCAGGTGCTGAGGGTAGCTTGGCTGATTCGAGTATCGTCCCCTCGTAGGCTTGCTGGCTGGATGCCGGTCAGGGCACACATGGGAGTCTATTTCCACTCCTCTCACATTAAAAAACAAAAACAAACGCCTCATTTTAACAGGTAAAAGCTGTGTCCTTACTGAAAGGGCATGCATATGTGGAGGGCCTTCTAGCAGAAGCCTGGCCTAGCTCAGGTGGCCAGGAACCATGTGCGCATGCGAGCTGCATGCAGGCTCCGGGGGGCGCCCCTCCTGCTGGGGCGGCGGGGCGGGCCTGCCTCTGGCTCGCGGAGAGGGCGCTGTGGTTGCTCAGGATCCCGGACAACGTACCACACAGTGTGGGCCGGCCCCCGGGAAGGGACGCCGGACAGCCAGCTTTGGGTTTACTGACCTTTCCCAGCCGGCACGAGAACACTGACCTGTATTTCAGTGGAGGCGGGGAAGCCTTGCTGACTCTCCCAGCCCGACCACTTGTCCTTCTGTTTCTGAATTTCAGACCAGAAGGGGGATCGTGGGCATTTCTTTAACCAGAGGGCATCCCTGCCGATGCTGGCTGGGGCTCTGCCCTCCGAGGCGGGGGTCCGGACCAGGGAGAAGGGAACACTCATGTGGAACTCGGGATGCGCGCGAGAGATGGCTTTGAAGATGGGGTGACAGTGGGCACTCCGTTCAGGGACAGCCTCTGGGAACGCACCGAGGACAGGAGAGAGAAGCGCCCGGGAAAGGGGCAGTGGGCCGGATGGGAAGCAGGAGGCCGCGGAAAGTTAGGTTCCCCCCCTGTGAAGACTGGGGCTGGGCTCACTGATTACCGACAGCTGGGTGCTCCAAGGGCTGGAAGATTAAGGTGGGAGGGGTCAGACATGAAGGGGGGCTGTCCCTTCTCATGGACCGTGAGGAGGGTGAACCAGGGGCAGAGCTAACACTGCTGCACAGGTGATAGCAGTCAGCCGTGACGCGAGTCCGGAAGACAGGTGAGAGAGCCCGGGAAGAGACTACACCTGGCCTGGATTAGCATCCCCGGGAGATGCAGCAGGCATCATGGGAGTGGTGGAAGCTGTCCTTGAAGACCACCTACTTCAACACGTAGAGGTGGGAGGTGGAAGGCACCCCGACGGGGCGAAGTCTGTACCATGAAGCCAATATGTGAAGGGGGTCTGTCTGCACCCCCGTGGGCACCGTGTGAAGGTCTAATCTGTAATGTCAGAAAAATTTAAAGCATTTTTCTTTAAGTGGAGGACTTTCTGTATTCTTTCCCTAGTGTATAGATTGCACCTTTGTCAGTATAATAGAAGGATGATCATAACGGTAATAGGAATATAGCAAGGATGTAAACTGTGATCACGTTGGATAGATAGAGGCTCGATTTGCTAAGTTTGGTTTTGTTCTCTGGACAAAATAAACACATCACTGACTTGGCACTCCCTCATCTCCTCACCCCCAAATGTCTCATTAAACTTGAGGTTTTTTGTTTTTTCTTAAGTGAGAGAGACGGACAGGAAGGGGGAGAAATGAGAAGCATCAATTTGTAGTTGCGGCACCTTAGTTCTTCATTGATTGCTTTCTCATATGTGTCTTGACCAAGGGGCTCCAGCTGAGCCAGTGACCCCTTGCTCAAGCTAGTGACCTTGGGCTCAAGCCAGCGACCTTGGGCTTCAAGGCAGTGACCTTTGCGCTCAAACCAGCAGCCATGGGGTCATGTCTATGATCCCATGCTCGAGCTGGCTACTCTGTAATCAGGCCGGTGACCTCAGGGTTTTGAACCTGGGTCCTCAGCGTCCCAGGTCGACACTCTATCCACTGCACCACCTCCTAGTCAGACTAAACTTGAGACCTTAACTCTAAGAGGACACTGCCCATGTCATCCAGCCCCAAACATGAACAAAGTGGTAGAAAGGAACATCCAAGAAATAGTTTATTCAGAACAAGAAGCAATGCTGACTTGAACAGAGCCAGGAAATCCAGTGTCTCTCAGGCTGCCTCCCGCTCCCGCCCCTAACTCATGAAGCCCACCCACTGAGAAGCCCTAGATGCTGGGAGGGTCACAGTGGAGAGAGAAGCAGCCCAGCTACTCCCTGGAGGGGACAGCACATTGCCAACGGGGGACAAAGAATGAAACGTGTCTAAGCCAGGTCGCCCTGGCTCAAAGGATGACAACAATGACCATGAAAACAAGAAATACAAATGTAAAATCACACTCTCCATGAAAATGCCTCTTAAGGAAACCCGACAGATGGTACTGGAATCCCCAAGGGTTGCTTTATGATGTAAAGCAGGGGTCCCCAAACGTTTTACACAGGGGGCCAGTTCACTGTCCCTCAGATTGTTGGAGGGCCGGACTATAAAAAAACTATGAACAAATCCCTATGCACACTGCACACATCTTATTTTAAAGTAAAAAAACAAAATGGGAACAAATACAATATTTAAAATAAAGAAGAAGTCAATCTAAATCAACAAACTGACCAGTATTTCAATGGGAACTATGGGTGCGGAGGCATCCTGTGCTCCTCTCACTGACCACCAATGAAAGAGGTGCCCCTTCCGGAAGTGCAGAGGGGGCGGATAAATGGACTCAGGGGGCCACATGCAGCCTGCGGGCCGTAGTTTGGGGACCCCTGATGTATAGAGTGAAATTTGGAAGTTGGCTGAAAAGATCAAAATATAAGTGAACATCAACAGGGACGTACAGATAGAAATGTGGCCAGAAAGGACGTTCAAAGCAGCCTACACGCCGGGCTTATTTCTACGGGACAAGGCGTGAAATAGGAATTTCTCCAAACGATGATGGTGCTGATGACCAAGAGTGGCTACTGGTCAGTGAGTGGGGTGTGCTGGGTGCCTTTCACACAGGATCTGATTCAACCCTGTGACAACCCGCCAGGTGGGTTTCCTGACCCCCATTTTCAAGGAGGAGGCTGATGCTCCGGCGATGAGGCCATTTGCCTAAGGACTTCTGGCTAGTAGGTGGCTGGGCTGGCTTCTGAACACAGGCCTGACTTCCCAAGCTGAAGCCGTGTCCCCGGTGCGACGGCATCTTCCAATTCAAAGGTACCTCCTCCCTGAACCGGTCGCGAAGCAGCTTGTCTTCTGTGTGGACCCACTGTCCTCCTAGAGCCGACTTTCTGTAACGGCTCATGCTTCTTCTGCATTTATCACCATGGAGATGCCTCGTCAACGGCAGTCGGGGACCCTCTTTGAGACAATCCTGATGAGGAGACTGAACACCCTCTGCAGGTGAAGAACTTGGGGAGAGGCAGAGTTCTGCTGCGAGACTTGATTTTGGGAACTCTGGTGATACTATCTAGGATGGACTGATGGTCCATGACTTGACCTTGTGAATGGGTACACCTCCATGCCATCCCAGCACAGGGAGGGGCGGGTGGGGACCTGCTAAAATTAAAACTGGGGTGAGGCCATGTCCTGTGAAGGAGGGGAGAAGTATGTCTACAGCCCCAAGACCTCGGGGACCAGGCTGGTCTGCAGGCCACGCCGTCTGAGAAGGTCAGAGAGACGGGCCTGGCAGAGAATGCCATGGAGACACTTCAGGTTTGCGCCAGGACTCGGGAGGGGGCTTCCACAGGCAGGGCGGACACATCGGTGTGTTTTTTTGCCCTTGAGCTGCATTTTCAGAAGTCCTGTCTCAGGAGCCAGGCCGGACGATGGTACTGCGAAGTTGTGATGGGGAGATGGGCGGGCATGTCCACAGTTGCAGTCAGATTTTCCACGTGTAAACAAATTTGTACATGTCAAATGTTTTGCATGTCTGCTTCCCAGCGGAGTCTCCCAATAGCCTTGTGATCAGAGGTGGGGCAGAGAGCTGCTGAACCCTTTGGCAGATGCAGAAGACTGAGGCACAGGAAGGGCAAGGCTTGTCCAAGGTCGCACAGAGAATCATCCTGGCAGCTGGGATTTGGCAGAACCCGG
The DNA here is from genome assembly GCA_037038555.1 of Rhynchonycteris naso. Classification (NCBI taxonomy): domain Eukaryota; kingdom Metazoa; phylum Chordata; class Mammalia; order Chiroptera; family Emballonuridae; genus Rhynchonycteris; species Rhynchonycteris naso. The sequence continues at coordinate 313,137,683 of CM072996.1, read as the reverse complement.
CCCCCCAGCTCCAAGCCCAGGGCTCTTTCTGTATCTGATGCTGGCAGGGGTGAGACAGGGACCATAGTGGCGCAGAGACAGGGGTGTTTGGTGGGCGGGGCAGAGACCAGTGCAGTCCGCTGGGCGGCCCAGGGCGGTGGCTTAGCTGCTGCAGCTGTGGGAACAGGCGTGGTCCAGAACGTTGTTGTTGTGTCCGTCCTGGAGCTTGCTCTGGGCCTGACTCCCAGTGTGGCCCTCGGTGTCCGAGAGCTGGCCGCTCTGACCCTGCTGCCTCCTCAGCCTGCAAACAAGCACAGCACAGGCCTGAGTTAGTGACACGGACAGGGAGCAGGGAGACATCCAGGACACACCTGGGTGAGCAGAGTGACCAAGGAGCCTACAGCCCATGCGTTCCTCTGGTGTGGGCAAGCCAGCAGTGAGCAATCTTCGTGATGGGGTCTCTGCTGGAGAGGAGCAGGATGGCGTAGCATTAAGGGTCTGGGCTGTTTCCACGCCTGGCTCTGCCCCTGACCGACCAGCCATGGGACTTTGGGAAGCTGGACTCCAACCCCGGGGGCTGCCTGTCGTCAACATCCCTGCTCTTTCCACTGAACCCTGTGCCGTTCAGTGTGGACCTGGGGAGGAGAGAGCGTGGGATGATTTCTCCACGCTCCGGGGATGAGAAAGGCTCACATTACTCAAACAGTGGGATGATTTCTCCACGACAGAGCCAGGAAACCATTACGGACAAGCCCACAGCCCAGGTATCTGTGGCTCAGAGGGAAACAGAATCGGGGTCCCACCCGTCCGAGGCCTAGCGCGAGCCTACCGATGCAGACTGGCTAGTTATCTCTGCCGTGGCAGGAACATTTCATTTCCTCAGCCAACTTAGAAAACAAATTGTCAGTTTTGCGACGGGAATTTTGAGTGACGGATGCGTGCGCTCCCAATGCCCTGAGCTCAGCCACTGCCTGCCGGAAGTGCTCTGTGACAGCTCCAGCCAGCAGGAGCAGGGCACATGTTAAAACTGGTGATATAAATTATAAATTGGTCTGGAGGCATTTTTCAAAGGCAAAGCACTCCACAAGAATAACATAATTTCAAATCAAGTTTGGACATCATGTGCAACAGTGTTTCCCTGGGTGAGGCCTGGCCCCCCTGTGACATGTGCACAGTGTTTCCCTGGGCGAGGCCTGCCCTGCCCCCCCCCGTGTGACATGTGCACAGTATTTCCCTGGGCGAGGCCTGGCCCCCCTGTGATATGGGCGACAGTGTTTCCCTGGGCGAGGCCTGGCCCCCCTGTGAGCGAGAGCAACTTGGATTGGTGCAGTAAAACAGAGAAAGCATTTAACAAGCTTTTACACTCACTCACCCTGGGACTGGCCTCCCCTGACGCACCTCCTGTGGGGGGAGGGTGCAGGGGGGGTACAGGCTCTGGAGTCTCACAGAACTCCATCAAACCGGCTGAGTGGCCCAGGGGAACTCGTACAGCTTCTCTGCGCCCCTTTCCTCATCTGTAAGGTGGGCCACCCCCCCTCCTGACAGGAGATGAAGTGAGGTGAGCGACCTGTCCGCCTGTAGCCAGAGCTTTGGAAAGCGCAGCCATTTCTAAGAGGATGAGGGCCAGGTGGAGCTACTCCCATTTCACAGGTGGGGAAACTGAGGCACAGTAAAGCATCTGTTCCTGACGTAGCACCCATTTCTCCTAGCAAGGAGGCTCCCACACATGGTGCTGCAGGTCTCGTCTTGGGTGGGGGAGGGGGTCAGAGCAGAAGAACAGGAGAGCCAGAGGGGTGGAGGTTCCAGGAATGAGGTGCATGCAGAGTGGCTGAGGATCCGAGCCCAGAAGTGCATGAAGCAGGACAATAGGCCGCGGGGAGGGAACCCAGGCCCGGGAGTCGCAGGGGGGCCACAGGGGAATGCAAACCAGCTGAGACCAGGGCACGGATCTTGGAACCAGAATCGGGTCTTCTGCCATCTGGTGCACATCTCTCCTCCTCAGGCAAGGGCCACAGCACGTCACCCGTGGTTCACAGCAGCTGGCACAGTGCCGGGCAGTGTGCTGGCATGGGCAGGTGAATGCAGGGATGATGCCCAGCCAGGTGTTCACGACTCACTAGGAGCCGGATGTCTGCACAGTCGGCAGGGTCTGCCTCAGCATCCTGGGGAGGAGGGAGCCCAGCTGTCCCCGCTGGACAAAAACTGGGTGGCCATTTGCAGAACTTGAGCTTTCTGGAAAGAACTGTGGGTGTAGGACTACAGCTGGGGGTGGCTGGTGGCACTGGACGTGAAGGACCATCGGAGAAGAGGGCAGTGGCCCAAGCGCTTACTTCCGAACGTCTTACTGTCCACATTTCAAATTTTACAGACTCCTAGCAGCTGGATCATCGTGTGCTTCACTGTGATATTTCAATCAATGGCTCTATATGTGTAAAAACTTAAAAGCAACAGCTAGGGGGTTATCTGGGCTTAAGAACCCCCAGAGCTATGTGGAATCCCAACTCTGTGCAAAACACTGACCCCTTCTCTCCAGATGTCAATACTTGCAAATCAAGGGGTGGTGAGGCTTTATTTAGACAAAATGTAAAGCACATTAAAAGCACCAAGCGTAGAGTGGGCTTTTAAATATACTCAACCAAATAAAAGTCTCATTGCATTTACCCAGCTGGTAGTAAGATTTTTATACATTCCGGGGAGAAGATCAGCCAAGGAGCGAAACGGCAACATTCATTCTGAAACACACCATCTGATCCTATTTATAATTTCCAAGTTTACATATAGCCCCATTTCACAAGGGACTCAGGAAGGCCTGCGGGCGGACGCTCGCGTAAGAAAGTAAGGCACCTGTGTGTGTTTTACAGGAAATTAATTGAAGGGGAAAATGAAAACAGGGCGTTCAGTGGTTGAAGTCTGAGCAGACTTCCCGGCCGACAGCACGCACTTCTCAGAGAAGCGGGTTGGGTTGTATAACCTCGGCTAGCCATCAGGGTCTCCCCGCCTCCCGAGCCCCCTGAAAACCTGCATGTCATTCTCCGGGTCGCCCTTGGCTGGGACTATCCATCAGGATCAGGCGCCCTTGTTGAACCCGCCTGCAGCTTCCTGAGACTGGAGCCCAGGTTCCTGGTTTTACAGATTTCGAGTTTTCCTGGAACTGCTGAGATCCGCAGTCTTAGCAGGGTTCCCAGAGAGCCAGGCCTCGCCTGACCCGGTCCCCTGGGCTTGGTGTCCCCTCCGCCTCGGCGGGCAGCAAAGGCCCTGGACTCTTCTGAGCTGTAGAGACACCACCGCACTCAGAACTGGGTTTTATCAGTTTCCCTGACTATGGAAGAGAATTAAAATACCTGCCGATGGGGCTGTGATGAGAGCTGAACGCGGAGACGGCTGCGGGGTCTCCCACTCTAGGGCGCAGCACACAGGAGATGCCCTCCAATGTGAGCTCCCCGGTTTACCCTCGCCTGTCAAACCGAGGTTTGAACCACACATTTGGACTCTCAGACCGAATCTCAGGACCTAAATGCACCGGCCTTGATTTCAGAAGGTTGGTCTGTGGAGTCCGCCCTGCCTGGTGACGGGTCAGGGGAAGTGCCAGGGTAGAGGCCGGCCCCATATTGCAATTAATCTGTAAGGTGAGGGGAGAACCCTTTCCTTCCTGCCCGTGGGCTGTTGAAGTGCTCTGTGCATGGCACAGGCTACAGGATAAAAAATGGCACAGACCTCAGCAAGGTGACAATCATTGATCCAGCCCAGCCCGAAGTGCTCTGAGCATGGCACAGGCTACAGGATAAAAAATGGCACAGACCTCAGCAAGGTGACAATCATTGATCCAGCCCAGCCCCTGGTGGCACAGATGAGGAACCCGCGGTCACAGCACAGAGAGCAGCAGGACCAGGACCAGCCCCTCTACACCAACTCCTAAGCCCAAGAGGAGCGGCTCCCTCCTGTCTCTTTGCCTCCGCCCCCCCCCCCCCCCGTGGCTCCATGCCACGACCATGATGGAGGGTCCCTAACTCAGTGCTGGGCCCTCAAGGCCAAGTCCTTCAGGGAGGCCAGTGGCAGACGAAGTCAGCACATATTAAATATGTTTTCATCATATCACCGAGGCCTTGGTCTGGGCACCCCACCCGTCACCAGCTGAGCGTGACCCTGGCCTGCTGTTCTTGTGTTATCTCAGGAGAGGCAAGGAGGAGGGACTATACCGTCTTGTTCCTGTAGTGTCCAGGTGCACTAACAGATGGCATGCACAGGGCGGGGGCAATTACTTTCCAACATCCCCTGTGCAAAAAGAGCGGCCATGTCTCCTTTTTATTTTTTCATATTCCTGAAGTGAGAAGTGGGGAGGCAGAAACAGACTCCCGCATGTGCCCAACCAGGATCCACCCGGCATGTCCACCAGGGGGCGATGCTCTGCCCATCTGGGCTGTTGCTCCATTGCAACCGGAGCCATTCTAGCACCTGAGGCAGAGGCCATGGAGCCGTCCTCAGTGCCCCGGGCCAACTTTGCTCCAATGGAGCCTTGGCTGCGGGAGGGAAAGAGAGAGATAGAGGAAGGAGAGGGGGAGGGGTGGAGAAGCAAATGGGCGCTTCTCCTGCGTGCCTTGGCCGGGAATCAAACCCAGGACTTTCACACGCTGGGCTGATGCTCTATTGCTGAGCCAACCAGCCAGGGCCTATTTCTCCTTCTGATTTAGTGCTTGGTGTCCGGAGCCAGACCATCGCCACAGGCCCCAGTCCGGCCTCCACTGAGCCATGTGCCCTCAGCCCACTCTGTTCCCGCTCCTCTTCACCTGCAAAGGGAGGAGTAAAAGTAACCAGCTCACAGGATGGACTACCGGCTGAATGGCATGGAGGGGGTCACCCAATAAAGATGAGTTCTAATGACTGTCAGCTCCCTGCGAGTCACTAGGCCGCCAGACGCACTGATGGGAAACCCCGAAGATGCCGCTGATGGAAAGGAACCTCTCCTTTCCCCTCATAAAGCTCATGCTGCCAGTGTGAGCCCCGAGGTGATGGGGCCCTGCTTCCCACCATGTCCCGGTACCTGACCCAGTGGGGACGCTGGCCAAACGTCTGCTGAACAACTGGGTGAAAGTGCACATAGCAGACAGAGCCCAGCATCCAGGGGGTGGATGGACAGATTCCAAGTCCTTCCTATTCCCGTTAAGAGGCACAAGACTTTGGGGACACTAATTATACGAACCTCAGGACAATGGGATCTGTAAGGACTAAGCCTGTGCTAAGCTGCCTGGCTTGCCTGCCAGGGAACATTCGACAACGTCTGGGGTTCTGTTTGTTCCTCACAACCTCTACCTCATGAGCTGAGGTCACAGAGTCTACGAAACACCCCACAACACACAGAACAGTCCTCACATGGAAGAACTGACGTCAGCAGGTGTCAAATGTCAGCAGTGTCGAAGCTCAGGGACCCCGGGTTAGAGGGACAGAACCTAAAACCATCAAACCGTATACAAATGCAGGTTGTTAGTATTCTTAGGAGCGCTGTTACGTGGAACAAAGGCAGCGTTCTCTTTTTTTTTAAAATGTTGTATTTTCAAGAGCTCCAAAGGTAACGTGAATGTGATTTAAAGTGCTTTCAGTTCTTTAAGACACGACACAGACGGAAAATACAGCCCCTCAAGCTCTTTTTCCACCAAGGACTTATTCTGCAAAACTCTGTCAGGTGCTCTTGAAAAGGCTGTTTGAAAAAATCATCCCTGTTCAGCTCCTTGGCCAAAAATAGGAAGATGAGCCTCAAGGTGCATTTCTGAAACTAATGGAGCTGCTGAGGCCGGCAAAGCCTGGCCGGTGCCCAGCAGTGGACGCGCCCCCTGGCTTGATGGCCCTCCGCCAGCTGAGACCATTCACTCATAGTAAGCTACATTTCCAGAAAGTTAAGCAGTGCTAATTTATAATTGTGTTCTCCTGTTAGAAACTGAGATCCAGAGAGGTCAGAGCCAGGGCACCCCCTGACCTGAATGAACCCACTGCGGCCCGGGCATGTCCGCCCGCATCCCAGCATTCTTCCCCGGCTCCATCCTGATGACACAGGTGTCCCGGGTCAGGATAATAGCGTGTCTGCCAAGGGACTGAGTGAGTATCTCCTACCAGAACTGGCATGGCTGACACCTGGCCCGTGCCCCCTTGGCACTTCCAGCTGATGACGGCTCCCTCATCATATGTGGGGAGAGGAGCATCTCTGTCCAAGAGCTCTCTTGAGCTGGGGAAGCACCCTTGGCCCGTGCAGAAGGCAGCTGGCTGGTCAGATGGCATGGCCGTCAGGCATCCTTCCATCCACGAGGGCTCGGGGTGCAGGTGAACGACCCAGGGCGAGGAGAAAGGGGGCTGCAGTTCTAGATGGGATGCCGGGGGCTCAGCTCCGAGCCCACTAGAGCACGCATGATTGGCGCTCTGGCCCTCCTGCTGATGATGTCAAGCTATTACGTAGGCATCCGAGTGACTTGAGGAACGTGTTAAAATGCAGGCTCCCCGGGCCTGTCCTCTCGGCCTCTGATTCTGGGGCATCCACAGAATAGGCTTACAATGACGGAAGTGTATCATCTCCTGGTTCTGGAGGCCGGAAGTCTAAGTCCCGATGTCGGCAGGTTGGTCCCTCCCGCAGCTGAGGGAGAATCGGTCCCGTGTCTCTCCCCAGCTTCCGGTGACGTGGTGGCTGCCACCCTTGGGGTTCCTGGGCTTGCAGCTACAATCCCGCCTCCATCGTCACATGACCTTCTCTCTGTGTCCGAGTCTCTGCTCTTCTTCACTCCAGGAGGGCCTCACCTTGACTGACTGTGTCTGCAACAACCCCATTTCCAAATGAGGTTGCAGTTGGGGGTGCCAGCGGCTAGAACTGAGCAGACCGACTTCTCACAGGCATTTCTCCAGATGACAAACCACGGCAGGGACGCTGTGGTGTGGATGCCACCAGGCTGCCCTCGCTATGGCACCGTGGGGCCGGGATGGGGTTGGACCTGGAGGGGTCAGCCTGAGGCTCAGACAGCATCCTGGTGGGGGGCAGCCAAGCCCTCAACCCGGACACTTTACATGGCGGGTGGGGCGAGGTGCTGCTCCCCGCACAGCTGCTTGGAAAGGCAGCCAGCCTAGCAGCCTTGGGGCCCTCGGGTGGGCAGACAGGCAGGGATGAGTAAGCAGAACCATGGTCGGGCCCCACGTCTGTGGTTCCCCCTGCAGACCCTCCTCTTTCCAGCCTCCTGCTTTCCCACTTCGCTCATCACTGACGCCCCCACCTGGAGAACAACCCCCCCCCCCCGTCTCCTTATTTATTTTGCCAACAGCTGGAAACTGTGTAGTCTCACTTAAGTCCCTGACAGCCGGGCGGCCCTGCCACGCCCCCCAATCAATCCACTTTCCACGTGAGAGAGAACATCAAATTGGCTGAAGCTACTCTATGGTTGTGTTTCTGCCAATAGAGCCCGATGTCACCCTCTGAGTGACACAAGGGGGGTGACAGCTTATTTTCATTTTCTTTTAAAAGGAAATGATTTGGATTTTTCAGGTTCTAAACCGGAGCCTGTTCCGGCAGATGTCACAGGGTGACATGCACCTGTTTTCAGCTGGGTTCCCCACCGCTCAGCCTGCCACTGCCATCGGGCTCCCTGAGGACCCCTCATCCATGCCTGAGTGATGAGGACCCGAGGGAGGACTGCCCGAAGCCCACCGTCGCTCACGGAGGAAAGCAGCCAGGCTGGCTCGAGCGGCTCCTGGCACTGGGTTTCTGGGGCTGGGGAACGACTGTGAGCCTCAGAGCTGGCAGGACCACAGGGCAACAGTGATAAGCTCCATCACCATCTCAGCACCCCTTCCCCAGGTCTGACCGGCTGTGGTCACAGAGGCCCTTCCTGTTCTGCGGGCCGGAGCAGGGGACCAAGGAGACTCACCCAGTAGGTGTGGGTGAGGATTGCAGGCCCAGCCGGGTGTGTGAGCCTGGGCTGACCGTCACGCCCACCAGCCCCAGAGCCGTGGTCATCTAGAATGAATGACAGGCTGCTGCCTCCTTCACCTTCTCGGGCCCCCAGTGGGAATGGGACCCAGCCCTGCGCCCACCCACCCACGGGCATCAACCCGAACAACCCTGCCTGGATGGGTCCCTTACCCAACCAGTGCTCACCTCCATGCATGCTCTGGGAACTCAGCTGCAGGCCCCACGCCGGCCATGCTAGCCATCACACTTCTCTAGGAGTCCCACGCCCGTCTCCTCGCACCGTGCCGGACTCAGCCAGGAAGGGTGCCCCAGGAAGCTCCCCTGACACCCCGCTGAGCCTGGCGCCCGCCGAGACCCACTGCCTGGGCTGCCCTCTGCTCTACTAATGCCCCTGCACTGCAGGGATCCTGGTGACCACATAGGGTCAGCCTGACACATGCCTTTTGACCTCCCGGAGGGCAGGAAACATGGCTGACCATCCCTGCGAGCCCACAGCCCAGCTCAGTGCTGGGCCACTCTGCTCCCGGTCCCGCCTGCAGGACCCTGGCTCCCACCCCATGAGCCCACCCCTGTGTGAGCCCCAGCTCTGACCGACCGGTCTCAGAAGATGAACCCCAGGAAGGATTGTGGCTGGGACAGGCCTGGCCCTCGCTTCCTTTGCTGGCCAGTCCTTGTAGGGCACTTCTTCGGCCACTCAGACCACAGCGGAGTCCCTCCCAACTCAGAGTCACCACCCTGTCTCCTGCCAGCCGAGGCACCAGGGTCCCAGCACAGCCCACACCCATTAAATTATAATAACAGTAATAATAATAATACTCATTTTGACTATGCTAGGCATCGTATCAGCAGCCTCATTTGATCTGATAACAACCATAGTGCAGGGTAGGGAGTTCCATCTGCCAAGGCAGGAATGAGGCCCAGGGAAGGTGCGTGCCCTGCCTAAGGACCCTCTGGCAGTGGCAGTGCCAGGACCCGGCCCTGAGCAGTTCCACTCCAAAGCGCGGGCCTGTCAGCACCCGCTGTCCTGCCTGTCAGTGCCAGCAGTGCTGGGCCTGCTGTGTCCGGCTTCCCCATTCCACACCGAGACACTGAGGCCCAGGGAAGGGAAGCCAGTGACCCACTCAGCCACACGGGGTCTGTGGGCTGCTCCCCTTCCAGGCTCACGGCTGGCTCCCAGGACCCCGTGGAGGCCAGTGGGGACTTACTTCTCTCTGTTGAAAATGATAAATTCCTTCCGCACGGTCTCCAAGCACTGCTGCAGGTGTCCGTTCTGTCAGAGAGCACAGGCAGGTGACAGTGAGTGACCACCCAGGACGACAATGAACAGAGACTGATCTAAACGGGACCGGAGCCCCCGCCCCCCCCTGGGTGGGGGGCAGGGGACCGGCTTACTGGAGGGGGCAGCCCTGATCGCGTGGGTGGCTGTGCCAAGGGGGACCGGCAGGCTAAGACGTTTTCCCTCCATGCGAAGCCATCAAACCCAATGTAAAAGCCAGGTCAGGATGGATTATGGATTGAAAATCATGAGCTTGGCTTCCTGAGTGTCCATTAGGCCTGATGAAGCGTGAAACGGGGAGAAATGCAAGCCCACCACGCAAGGTGCCCGATCCCGTCGAGAACAGGTGCCAGGAGCCACCTGTCTCATCAGGGCGCTGCAACTGCGCCCCTGGGCAGGGCCCACCTCGCCTTGTGCGCCCCTATAAACACACTCGGGAGGCGCCAGGGTTAGGGCCTGGGGCCTACCATGCTTTCAGGGTCTACAAAGATGCTTTAATTTCTTTTAAAAGAAGCTGAAAGCAAAAAAAGAGAGCTTTCAGCATTGAAATTTATATTCATCTCCGTACCAATGCGGTCATAAAATACAATTTAAAAAATATTTTTATGGAAGAGGGGCTGTTGTGGGTTGACTTCTGCCCCTCCCTCCAAAACATATGTTGAAGTCCTAGCCCCTTGGCTGGTGACTGTGACGTGATCTGGAGACAGGGTTGCTGTAGCTGTAACTAGTTGGTTCAGACTGGTCAGACTGGGGTCGGGTGGGTTCCCCATTTGATGACAGGTGTCCTTCAAAGAAGGCCGTGCGAAGACACAGAGCCCGGAGAGGACGACACTGGTGGCGATGGAGGCAGATGTGAAGTGAAGTCGCTACAGGCCACAGAGGGCTAAGAGTGCTGGCTGCCACCAGAGAGGCTGAGGAGGCCAGGGTGGGGGTGTGTGTGTGGGGGGACCCTTCCTACAGCCTTTGGAGAGCGGCTGGCTCTGTCAATACACTGCCTTTGAACTTCTGGCCTCCAGAATTGGGAGAGAATAAGTTTCACTTCTTTTTAAGCCACCAAGGTTGTGACACTTTGTTGAGGCAACAGAAAACAAATACAGCCACCCGTGAAACCCACGTGCGTGGGGCCCCTCGGAAGTCACAATGCGGCTCTGGCTGTGTCCCCAGCAGGAAACTTTTCCAAAGGGCGCCCAGGATAACTCAGAGCACAGCACCGATGTCACCCGGCACTGTCCTATTCTGACCTGGAGACACTCGGGGGTGGGAGACGGGGCTGTCACGAATGACCAGAGGGTGGATCCATTCACAGTCAGTCACACAGAGCACAAGATCCCTTGTGGGAAGGAAGCACGCATCTTATTTACAGAACGCAGGTATTTGAATGGGTGACAGTTCTCTCAATACTGCCCTGGCTCAACACATCCAGGAAGTGAAGGATTCCTGCCCTCCCGGGGTCAGCCCCCAGATGGTGCTCACCAGTGGGCAGCTGTCCTTCGTGCCATCTTTGGACCTGTTCTTTGCCAGCCTCTTCTTCTTTTTGTGAAGGGGCTTGGATTCGAGAATCATTTCTTCAAGTTCAAATGTAGGGTCACAGTTCAGCCTCCCTTTCTGAAAGGAAAACATGGCTTGACTTTGTTCCACCCAACACTGAATTTTATTTCTGCTCATTCATGCATCTCCTCATTCATTCATTCGTTCCACAGGGAATGATGGCCCACTACTGAGTATGGGGTCCATCAGTTACATACAGTTGTTTTCTGATGATGAGATTCCCATTGCGTAATTATTCGTTTATCCCCAGAGCCGCCTCCACCACCCCGACAACCCCGCCACCCACACCCGGGGGTCCCCTAGTCTCCCTCCTATGTCTGTTCATTTCATGAGTCTGAGTCAGTTGCCCAATCTGGTATTTTTCACCTATTTTATTATACACACATTCTTAAGCCATCTCTCTCTTTTCTATAAACATCATTGTTTCTTTTTCTTTCTTCTTTTTTTCTTCTTTCTTATCAAGTGAGTGAGAGGCAGGGAGGCAGAGAGACCGACTCCCGCATGTACCCTGACTGCGATCCACCCAGTAACCCCCATCTGGGGCTGTTGTTCTGCCCATCTGGGGTAGAACATTTTGGCGCCCAAGGTGAGGCCATTGAGCCATCCTCAGTGGCTGTGGCCAACTTGCTCATTCAAGCCATGGCTGTGGGAGGAAAAGAGAGAGATAGAGAGAGAAAGAAGGGAGAAGAAGAAGAGCGGAGAAGCAGATGGGCGCTTCTCCTGTGTGCCCTGACTGGGAATTGAACCTGGGACTTCCCCACGCTGGGCTGACACTCTACCATTAAGCCAACTGGCCAGGGCCTATAAACATCATTTTTAATCATTCAATTTAAAAATTCTGTCTCTGATCCAAGTCTTCCCAATTTCTAGTCCTGGTTCCCTGTTCCTCCTGCCACGGGGGCCAGTCGTCCAGGTCTGGGCCCTACTGGGCACCCCCGACTATGCTCAGGAGGAACTTTGGCCTCCCTGCCTTCCAGACCTGGGGTCAAAACTCTCAGGTGGGCTTTTCTGTCCTGAGGCCCCGCCCAGGATGCCAGTCCTCTCGGCAGTGAAGCCTAGTGGTTATAGTGTCACCAGCTCTGGAGGTGCCGTCCCTCCCTGTGAGCAGGCTGCATCTCAAGCCCGAGCCTTTCCCGGCCTGCAGAGGACCCCACTCACATTGGGCACAAAGCTGGGGGTCAGCGCCTTCTCGAACACCGCGTCCCAGTTCATGTCGGCCAGGTAGGGCGAGTTCTGAATGTCGCTGAGGCTGGACAGGCGGCGCTCGGGGTCCTTGGTCAGGAGCTGGGGACACAGGGCAAACGTGCTGGCCTGCGCTGCGCGCCACCAAGGTCAGCGGGTCCTGGGGGCGGAGTCTGGGGGAAATGAAGGGGCCTCTGTCCATCACGCCCCAGCCAAGCCGTGCCCTGTCTGGGACGCTGTCGCTGGAGGGGTCACCTGCACTCATCTCTGCAGCACGGAGGGACTGAGCGGTCAGCCAGCAAGGGACTCTCTGGGCAGGGACAAAACCAGCAGCCACCATGTCGCCCCTTGGGGACTGTGGCCCTGTGACACGCTGGCTCTCACTGATGTCTGCAGAGGCTTCCAATTAAAACCAGAAAGAATCAGCCACCTCGGCTTAGGACTTTCAGCTTAAAAATGGGAAAAAGGTGTGATAAAATTAACCCTGGACAGTCAGAGGTGACTTCTGTGGCCTGATGCACTGACCTCTTTTGTAGCCCAGGGGACAATTTTCAGCTTCCTTTCAAATAGATTTCTGCTAATAAGGGCAAGACAGTATAAGACCAGCCATAGACTGTAAATTGCATCCAAACGGGGTTCTCTGCCTGTCAACACACTCCCGCTTATTAGAGCAAAGAACACGTGAGCTAAAAACGTAGGGACAGGAGTCCTCTACTGTCATGGGACAGCCCCTTGACCGCCACGTGGCCTCGGGTAAGCCGCTGGTGTTCTGCGCTGTTCAGGAGAAGGATGGTGGTAAGACGCTGGTGTTCTGCGCTGTTCAGGAGAAGGATGGTGGTGCCTCCACGTCCAGCTTACGGTTCGGATGAGACCCAAGGCGGGGGGAGGGGGTGACCAGGAAGAACCAGCACATGCTAACGGCAGGTCAACACCCAGCTGCCCACAGGTGGGAGCCAGGAGCCAGAACCTCCTTACTGCCTGTTTCCACCCGTCACTGCAGACGTCTCCTGGCTGTGCCCAGAGAGCCGGCTAGAGTCACACCACGTGAGGGACACCTGGCAGGGCTGGATCTGCTGATCACGGAGGTTTCTCTTTAGGGACTGCCCCAAAATGAGGGGTGCGGATTTAAAACAGAGACCCCGTTTCACGACCATACAGGGGCTCACGGGTTAGGGCAGCGGTTGTCTGACTCATTGGCTGGGTGGGAGGGGCGGGCACTGGCAGGTGCCAGGGGCTTCCCATGGTTCAGTGGCCAGTCTGGCCGAGGACCGAGGACCGCTGGCTCCTAGGAACCAGGAGGCGAGTCTCTGCTAGAGCAATCCCACTAATTAGCAACTCATGTGTCACTGGCAGTGGGGGACGGAGCGAGGGCTCTGGCGATGGGAGAGCTGGATAAAATCCTGACTCTGCCCTTTACCTGCCCTGAGGCACCGAGGGGGCCACGTCACTGTCCTAAGCCTCAGTGTCCTCATCTGTACTGTGGGACAGCACCACCACGGAGGGCACAGTGGCACAGGGCCTGCAGCAATGCAGTGACCACATGGCTCAATACACATTTCCTCAACCAATGCTGGCACACAGCCACCAAGGCTGCTGTCATCATTCACCTGTGCATCTCGGAAGGCTCCAGGGGACCAAAGCCAGCCTCCCACGGAGGGCTCCAGGCCCGACCGCCCTCGAGCGTACAGCAGAACCACCCGGAGAGCTCATCAAACACAGCCGCTGGGCCCACCCCAGGACTTCAGATCAGGGGGGTCTGGGGCACAGCCTGAGAAGCTGCCCTTCTAACAAACTCCCGGGAGGCGCTGACGTGGTGGGTCCCCCGGACCACACCCCGAGAACCGCTGCTTTATGCTAACAGCGACAGTTCCTGCAAAATGTCAGGAGATGCCCAGTTTCTTCAAGCTCAGGGAGTTAAAAAGTCCATCTGTAGCAAAAAAAAAAAAAATTTTAAAGAGCCACCTGCCTTAAGTGTTTCTATGTACTTGGAGCTTGTGGCAATGTGACAAGAGCCCGGGGATTTGCGGTCACAGAAGGGCTGGGGCCCTGCTTGCTGTATTTCCATGGTTACTCGGCTTTCTCCTTCTGCACTGAGACCCCGCCCCATACCTTCTTCAGCAGGGAGACCACCCCCTTGCTCCATGTGGAGGAGAAGTGGACACGTTCCATCTTGAACATGCTGAGGATCTCGTCGATGGGCGTGGACGAGTGGATCTCGTACGGTCTCTGCGGGGACAACAGGCGGGATCAGAACAGGTGACACAGAAAGCTGTGTCATCACCAGGGATGGAACGCGCCCCCTTCAGATAGTGGCAGGTGTTCCTCTCTCACAGCAGACAGCCGGCCCAGACTCATGGACCCACAGTGACCAGGCCTGTGGGGCAGTCCAGGAACCGGCAGGTGGAGGCGCTGCTATGGTGATGGGGGGTCAAGCGACTTGACAAGGTCACACAGCTGGTAAGTGGCTGAGAAAGGCAGGAGCCACATCCACAGCCGAACTCCAGAGTCCCTGCGCCAGGCTTAGGTTGGGGGGACTGGGTAGTGGCCTAGGGAGATAGACTCTAGCCCTCCACTGGGCACCCGGCAACACCGCAGTCCCAGCCCCCACCCTTCCCCGCCTGGGCTGGACCTGCCTGCGAACGAGCAGGGCTGAAACTGCCCATGTCCAGGTCTGGCTGGACGGGAGATGGGGCGGCCTGGCCGCTTCCACCTGTCATTCTCAGCCACCACAGAGGCCTAACCCGATTTGCCTGCGATGTCCCAGCCTGACAGAGCATTCCACCTCCTGACAGTGTTTCCTGAGCACCGCCATGGGCAGTTAGTTTCTTGCATCTACGAACATCTCAAAGCTTGGGAAGGCTTTCTTGACTGTTACCCTGGGGGAGCGGCTTGAAGAGCATCTGAGCACCTGCTCGCTCCCTCCCGACCTTCCCCCCAAAGAGCAGCGCTCGCTCGCTCTCTCTCTCTCTCTCTCTCTGCCTCTTCACCTTCCGCCTGGCTCTGTGGTCCGAGATATTCAGGTCTGCATCATGGTCAGATGACCCAGGGCTACAACAGGCAGTGATTTTTCCAAGTTCATGGGGTACAGCAACTGAACTGACTCTGGAGAAACTTGGAGAAACGAGTTAATCACTAATCCACATGGCCTTGACTGTCGGGTGTGGAATTCCTGCGGGGCGCTCCTCAAAGGTGGGACTCTATCACCCCCCTCTCTGTGTCCGCAGGGCGCCCAGCAGTCTGCCACCCAGCAGTGTCACAGAGCACAAGGACACAGAGGAGGATGAGTCAGACCACCCATGAATATTGACTGAACACTGACCCCCTGGGCCAGACACCATACTGGGCTGGAATGGCCCACAAGGTACTGGCCCCAACCTCAGGGAATGTTGATTCCTGGGAGGCTGCCCACAACAGGAGGTGCTGGCCCAAGGACGTGAGGCGTCCCCAGCCCCAGGTGGGCTGCAATTCCGTGAAACAAAGGAGTATCTCTTGAGCTTCAGCCCGGGGGTATCCTGCAGAAGACACCTGCCCACACAAGTGTGCCTGTGCCTTTGTGTGTCCTCCCCAGAGGGGCCTTCTCCTGACTGGTCCCCTCTTCCCTCACCTGCTTATTGAACTGGGAACTCCCCCTTCTGCCCCAGGAGCAAAAGCGAAACCCCTGGCTCTTTAGAAAGGCTGACAAAATTGTTATGCTAACATCCTTCACCTATTTCTCCACACAGGTCTTTTGAATGTATGGGAGGAGGAGTATGGTCCGAGAACGAGCCCTTCCACTGCCCACGCGCAGCCACAGCCTGCTGTGGCATTTGCAGGACCCTCTGCATGTCACTGGGGACAACCACCAGAGTTAGAAGTAATCAGCATGGACATCAAAGGAGAGCAGTTGTTAAGTAAGGGACACAAACTCACAGAAC
This sequence comes from Rhynchonycteris naso, assembly GCA_037038555.1. Taxonomy (NCBI): domain Eukaryota; kingdom Metazoa; phylum Chordata; class Mammalia; order Chiroptera; family Emballonuridae; genus Rhynchonycteris; species Rhynchonycteris naso. The sequence goes on along the minus strand of CM072996.1, from coordinate 313,121,845 downwards.
CTTTAGGAGTCAGCTACTATGAGTATGACCATTTTATAGACCAGAGCTCGGAGGCACCACACCTGGGAGCTGTGGTGGGGCGGTACCGAGCTGGAAACCCAGGCAGCGTGGACCCAGACCTCCCCACTGACCACTCTGTCACAGGCCAAATTGTGCCCCCCATCAAAATCCATAACTTGCAGTCCAAACTCCCAGTACCGCAGAATGGGACCTTATTAGAAGAGGTCTTTACAGATATAATGAAGTTAACATGAGATCTTTAGGGAAGGCCCTGACCCAATATGACCGGTGTGCTTATAAACAGGGAAACCTCTTAAAAAAAAAAAAAATAAAGCTAGGACCTGGCCAGTTGGCTCAGTGGTACAGCATCAGCCTGGAGTATGGATGTCCTGCGTTCAATTCCCGGTCACGGCACAGAGGAGAAGCGACCATCTACTTCTCCCCCTCTGCCCCCCTCTTGCTTCTCTCTCTCTTCCTCTTTCTCTCCTGCAGCCATGGCTTGATTGGAGTGAGCTGGCTTCTGGCACTGAGGATGGCTCCATGGCCTCCGCCTCAGGCACTAAGAAGAGCTTGGTTGCTGAGCAACAGAGGAATGCCCCAGATGAGCAGAGCATTGCCCCCCTTGTGGACTTTCCGGGTGGATTCCTATAGGGACACATACAGGAGTGTGTCTCTGCGTCCACCCCTCTCACTGAATTAAAAAGAGAAAAGGGCAGACTAGGACACAGAGAGACACACACAGGGGGAAGAGCGTGTGAAGAGGACCAGAAGGACAGCCGTCCACAAGCCAGGGAGAGCTCCTCCCTCACAGCACTCGCAAGGGACCGACCCTGATCACACCTTGACCTTGCACTTCTAGTCTCTATTACTGTGAAAGAACAGGATGCAGTTGTGTAAGCCCCAGTCCGTGGTACTTTGTCATGGCAACCGGAGCCCATTAATACAACACCCTCACTGTGCAGAGTTCTGACGCGGGGAGCGCCTCTCCACTTTGTTTCCTGTGATTGGCCAGCACCCCCTGAAGGTTGGGCCTGGTGGGAGCGGAACACACTCGGCCCCCACTGCACTGAGCTTGGTCCTGGAGGGAGCCAGCAGTAAGTCTTCAGCACGGGTGCTGGGTACCACGGTGGGTGGGTGGGTGGGGCGCTGTCTTAGTGAGGGGTGGCCAGGAAGCCAGAGCTCCTGCTGCCACCTGGGGGTGGGCACAGGCTGAGACTCCAGTTCTTTTTGACTCTTCAGAATCTTTTTTTCCATATTTTTTGTCTCTCAATAAACCATTCCTCCCTGTCCCCGCCCCGCTCACACCCAGCCACCCGTTTGCCAGAGGTGGAAGGACTTCGGAGGCAATGCCATCTCAGCTCCTCATTTGACAGGTTGTGAAACTGAAGCTGGGAGATGAAAAAGGACTTTTCCAGTATCTCACGGAGACCAGGCTCTCACGCCGCTGGAGCCTGTGCAGCTGGCCGCCCAGCAGGGGAGGCAGCCAGCCACGACCACGAGAGGCTTCCCTGTGGTTCCCCATTTCCTTCTCACGTAGCTCAAGGCATTCATTAATTCTGTTTGTCCATCAGACCTCCAGGAGAGCACACCCTCCCTGTCCATACTTCCCTCTAACTTCTGGAAGGAGCCTGACCATCCTCAGTAACAGTCACCGCAGTAACAAGCAGCCAAATGCACTCCGATAAAAGGCTGGGACACCTGACCAGAGTAAGTCCTACAGCTTGAGGCTCCAGGCTCAGCCTGCCTCTGGGTGGCTGCAGAGAAACCCAGGACCTCCTACAAGAACACAGGTGGGCAGCCGACACTTAGATCAATATTTCGTCTGCTTGAAGCAAATAATTCTGTTGATGCTGAGTGCTTGCTGGCCCCAGGATGTGTGACTCGGAAACCAAAGAGGTGTTTACAAGGTGAAGTGGTTACAGACACTGCTGCTGAGAGCGGTGTGAGCAGCAGGACCCTGGATGTGCTTACGTTGAACAGCCGGTCGGTCTCTATTCTGGGAAACCCTGTTTACAACAAGTGCCTATTTACCAAAACAATGGTAGAAAGAGACGACTTTCCACGGACCTGTTATTTTAACTGTCAGAGCTGAGCGCGGCCCCGGGGACCATCTAAGCCCATGATGGCGAACCTATGACACGTGTCAGCACTGACACGTGTAGCCATTTTTGATGACACGCATAGCCATTGCGGGGCCGCATCCCAGAGAAGTATGGGGCCGCATGCCGAGAAGGACGTTTCATCCTCGGCTCCTGCACGGCCAGGTGCAGTGGCCGAGGATAAAACATTTGCTGTAGTGTAGACACTCTGTGCCGGAGGTCTGGAGGCCAAAACAACAGAACTCGGGCACAGAGCGTCTAGTGCTGGGACTTCCGGTTAGGCCGTTTTTCTCCAAGTGACACACCACCCGAGTCATGCTTGTTTTTTTGGCGAATTTTGACACACCAAGCTCAAAAGATTGCCCATCACTGATCTAAGCCAATGTTTTGTCATCACAATCTTTTTACTCAAAAGCCCAGAGGCAGAACAGGTGAAAGCGAAGAACAGCTCCTCGGGCTAGCGCCCCGCCAAGGCTTGGAGAAACATTTCGCCCCTTCTCCACGCAGGGTTGAGTCACCTCAGCAGGGTCCTAGATTTCCCTGAAACACAGCCTGAAAACCACTGACCTATCCGGGAGGTCTTTCCTTCCCTTTATGGAGATACAAGGTCAGAAGGAGGAGGTTGCAAAGTCGTCTTCCTCCTAGGTTTCTGACTCCTGGCACAGCGCTCCCTCTTTCCCCAGGAACAAAGTGGCGCTGCTTGACTCAAGGACAGCCTCTCCTTTCTCCGGTTAACTCACCCGTGGAGCCCACCCACCCTGCAGACACCCACGGTTCTTAGTTCTGCACTCCAACCTCTAAGGGGAGCTCCTTACACCTTCCCTCTCCTAGCCATCCGCCTCCTGTACCTCCAACCTTTTCTGTCTACCCAAACCCAAGAAGTGCTGCCTGGGACGGAATGCAAGGGTGGCACCAGGTCAGGGAGGTGGCTGGGGAGAAGCGCAGAGGGCAGAGTTCCTCACAGCACCACAGTGGGCTGTCTCGGGCTCCACTCTTGTCTGCAAGGAGAGCCCGCCCTGTGCCATGCCATGTGCATACAGCCTGACGCCCAGGCCCTCATGTATCCTTTTGATTACTCTATGGCAGCAGTTCTCACCCAGGAACAGCCTTGTCCCCCAGGGAATAGCTGGCAATGTTCGGGGACATTTGTAATTATCCTAATCAGAAGTAGAGATTTCTGCAGGCATCTAGGGGGTAAAGGTCAGGGCTGCTGCCAAACACCGTACGGTGCACGGGGCAGCTGCCACCACAGAGAATTACCCGAACGTCCGCAGTACGGAGGAACCCTGAGCTTTGTGACTGTAATTACTGTCCCCTCCGTCTAACAGACAAGAAACGGGCTCGCCCCGGGTCCTTCAGAGACTGTGTTAGAACTTGAGCCCCGAAACGTGCAATTCTAAAGCCCAGACGCACGCTTCGCCGCCATGCTGCTGCGGCCGCTATGGACGGCACACCCTGCCTACAGAGGGAAGGCCGGTGCCTGCCGCTGGCCCCAGGGTGCTCTGGAGACTGTCCCGGGCTGGTGGTCAGTCTAAGACGTCTCCTGGATCAGTGTCTGCGATCCTCCCGTGTGTGCTCACGCTGTTCCGCCCGGCAACTCATAGGTGCCCCGGGCCCAGCGCTCCCCCCTCAGAAACGCTCCCCTGCCCCTCTAACCACAAGTCAGCAGCACTGTCCCCACCTGCTCCTGGGTCCCAGTCACGGCCGTTTATTTATAACCACTGGCATGGCTCCCGTGTGCCAGATACCACATGTGCTCTGCCCACAGTGACCTGCGGGGTGGCCTCAGAATCCCCGTCGATAGAGGAAGTCAGGGCTCAGATGACTTAAGTGACTAAAGCAGTGGTTCCTAACCTTTTTTGAGGTACCGAACCCACCATTTTCATATGCGCATTCATCGAACCCTTCTTTAGTGATAAATAAAATATGATTTTTTTTCCAAATTCAAGACATAGGTGTATGTTTTTTTACTGGTGCACAAAATGAGCCGTGCGTGAACATCACCTTGCTCAAAGAACAAAACCAACAAAGTGCATGAACTCACAACAAATTACGGTATTACTTTATTCTGGCCTCCGCGGCAGAGGCTTCTCCGAACCCCTGAGACCAACTCATTGAACCCCTAGGATTCAATAGAACCCAGGTTAAGAACCACTGGACTAAAGGCAGAGTGATAGCACTAAGACACACAGCGTGTGGAGGGAGGCAGCCCTCTGCTCCCCTGCCCGCTAACGGTCAGCACACCTCTGCTCCCCTGCCCGCTAACAGTCAGCAGACCTCTGCTCCCCTGCCCGCTAACGGTCAGCAGACCTCTGCTCCCCTGCCCGCTAACAGTCAGCAGACCTCTGCTCCCCTGCCCACTAGCCGTCAGCAGCGATGCAGCCGCCCCTCCCAGGACCAGTCTCCCTCCCGCACTACAAGGAGCTAAGTGGAGAAGGAGCCGGCCATCCAGTGGGCCCCTGGGGTGGGAGGTGTACCAAGAAGGGGACAGGAGCTAACATTTAGCCAGTGCTGACCATTTATTTATCAGTCAGGGTGCAGGGCAATTTGCATCATCAGAACAAACTGATTCTCCATGTGACTCTGTTGGGTAGATCTCCTTCCTCAGTTGACAAAGAAGGGCTCCTTCTGAGCAGTTGATCTGTTTATCTGGTTAATTCAGGTCACTGACGGGGTATCTGGCAGAGCTGGGTCTTGAACCGCTGGACTCTGCTCAGATCCTCGGTTTATGTTTTCAGTTGGGTAAGAGGAAAAATCTTTCTAGGTAGAAGAGCTGTCAAAATAAAGTAGGGCCTGACCAGGTGGTGGCACAGTGGATAGAGCGTTGGACTGGGATGCGGAGGACCCAGGCTCGAGACCCCAAGGTCGCCAGCTTGAATGTGGGCTCATCTGGCTTGAGCAAAAAGCTCACCAGCTTTGGATCCAAGGTTGCTGGCTCAAGCAAGGGGTTACTCAGTCTGCTGAAGGCCCGTGGTCAAGGCACATATGAGAAAGCAATCAATGAACAACTAAGGAGCAGCAACAAAAAACTAATGATTGATGCTTCTCATCTCTCTCCCTTCCTGTCTGTCTGTCCCTGTCTAACCCTCTCTCTGACTCTCTCTCTGTCTCTGTAAAAAAGAAAGAAAGAAAGAAAAAAAGAAAGAAAGAAAGAAAGAAAGAAATGAAGTAGGTTCTTGCTGGAGGGAAAGACTCCCTAGATTCGTGATGGTGAACCTATGACATGCGTGTCAGCACTAACACGCATAGCCATTTTCGATGACACGCGGCTGCATACCAGAGAAGTATGGGGCTGCATGCCAAGAAGGACGTTTCATCCTCGGCTCCTGCACGGCCAGGTGTAGTACCCAAAGATAAAACATTTGCTGTAGTGTAGACACTCTGTGCCAGAGGTCTGTAGGCCAAAACATTTTTGTTATTTAAACTAAATATCGCAAAATTATGGGGTTTTTCTCAAAGTGACACACCAGCTGAGTTATGCTCGGGTTTTTTGGTGAATTTTGACACACCAAGCTCAAAAGATTGCCCATCACTGCCCTAGATGCTGAGCAAAACCAGCGAACAGGTGGGCAGGTGCAGGGACAGTGACAGGGCTATGAGCTTTAAGTCCCTTCTCTGGGTCAGAGGGTGGGAATCTCCTCACATCTCTCCTGTGCTGTTCTAATCAGGGGTGAGGTCACACACAGGCTCGGGGACACCCGTGCTCTAAGAGGGGACTCTGCAGGCGGCACTTTCTTGGGTCTTTTCCGTTCACTCAGCAGCAAGTCTGCGGAATGAGGCCGAGACTCTCGTTCGGACTCCGGGAGAAGTTGGGTCTAACTTATGTTCCTGGCTACAAGGCCCAGCTGTGCTCAGAGATTCTCTGTGTGGAGATGTGAAGCCCACCGACGACACCCCACCCCTTTGCTCTCCCTGCAAAGGGTCTGGGAGAGATGTCTGTTTTCTGTGTTAGGGCTGCAGGATTCCTGGGTCCCTGGCAGGCAAGCCATGTGAATGCCATCAGTTTCCCATCTTGCACTTCTGACACTTGCCAATGCTAACAACTTGGAGCACATACTGGAAAACTCCCACCAAGACTCTCATCCAGTGGTTCTTAACCTTTTCTGAGGTACCAAACCCACCAGTTTCATATGCGCATTCACCGAACCCTTCTTTAGTGATAAATAAAATACGATTTTTTTTCCAAATTCAAGACATAGGTATATGTTTTTTTACTGGTGCACAAAGTGAGCCGTGCATGAACATCACCTTGCTCAAAGAACAAAACCAACAAAGTGCATGAACTCACAACAAATGACGGTATTACTTTCTTCTGGCCTCCGCGGCAGAGGCTTCTCTGAACCCCTGAGACCAACTCATCGAATCCCTAGGGTTCGATAGAAGCCAGGTGAAGAACCACTGAGTCTCATCCTTTGGAAGGAGGGAAGGAGCTGCCCGAACCTTGAGGGAATCAAGGGCAATTATCTACCAGGGATGCCGGCACTGACGTGATGAAGGCATTTGGAAGAGGGAGGATCTTACATAGTCTGTGGATACATACGAGTGTTTTCTCAGCATAGCTTTTTGACTAAACGGGATGCTTTCTATAATGAAAAACAAAGGCTAAACCTTATGCAGAAACCCACTGCATTTTGAGTTGAAGATAAGGCCCGACCAATGTCCAGGGGAAAGGGGGGGGTCTACCCCAGCACGGAGCAGGCGTGCTTCTCCAGTCACTGTCTCTACCCCCGAGGCCCCACACCCTCCTCCTGCCTCTCCCTCTTCCACGGAAAGTGGCATTTGGATCTCTGAGCAGAAAGCCCAGGTGAATGAAAATGAAAACAGTTTACTTTTCAAGCAGCCAAGAACCATTCCATCCTTGGGGCTTTCTGCAGCAAACATGGTGAATGTCTGGCTGCCCTGACCTGAGAGGAATGACAGAGAATGTCCCTTGCATTAGCGAGCACCCAATCACGCTTAGGTCCACGGCTCGCCAAGGGCGTGTGTATGACTGACTGTGTAAGATAACCAGCGTCCGGCCAGCTCCTGTGTCCTCTGGTTCATACAGCTATCGTGGACCCTCATGTTCCTCCTTCAAGAATGTGTGTCAGTGGGACCAGCAGGCGACAATGGGAACCAGCCAGAAATAAGCAAGCCTGCAGGAGATCAACCTTTTTCATTCAGAGCTCGAGGAAATAAAATTAAAAAAAAAAAAATATATATATATATATATATATACACACACACACACCCTTTTTTTTTTTTTTTTTTGCAGTTTAAAAACACCATGTGTGGCAATTACCTTTTTGAGGAATTCGGGGGAAATAATTTAGATCAAAAGCAGCTAATAGCTGCTTGAATTACAGGGTGATAATTGTTAGTAGTCACAGAGCTTTGATGATTTATAAACTGCTCTCCTCACTCATTCATCCCCCGTGGTCACCATGCGCAGGGGCCCCCGCTGTCACGGAGCCATGCCTGCTGGCCTGCATGTGCTCCTACACAAATGACCGGGAAGCACCCTAAAGCTGCAGCCCACGGGAGAAACAGGTTTTTTGCCCGCTCTGCGCTGAGCCACACAGCCAGAAAGGTGAGTGATCCATGAGCCACACACCCCAGTCCAGAGGCAAGCGATGTGACAACAGCGGCCACACAGAACAGGCAGAAAGGCTGCTATTGTCCCCTGCGCAGAGGGGACACTGGGTCCCGAGAGGTTAAGGGGCATCATTTTCGAACAGGCCTTCTACAGAGAAAACATGTCCCAAAGTTAGCTTGTCACAATTCTTTCTGCTCAAATAAAATGGTGAGCCGTTAGTTGCCAAATTAGCTCCCTTCGGCATCTCCAGCTGTTACATGTAAATGAAATAAAGTCAAAATGCATACATGCTGAACACCCCGTGTCTTTCGGACACCGAGCTAGGACAGAAAACGTGGAACATGCACGGTCTGGACCCCACAGGACTTCCGACCCAGCTGGAAAATGAGTCAGGGGCACGTCGCATTGTGCATGCAGGAAGAGGCCAGCGTCTGAAATCACCTGGCCAAGGGGCCCCCACGTGTCTGAGCTGCCGTGGATCAGCTGCTGACCCTAGCCCGAGACCCGCCCCATCTGGACAGCCACCTCCCCACGTGCACAGCGAGGGGCGGAACCAGAAGCTCGTTGATGCTCGGGGACCCCAGAGAGGACACCTGGGCCGCTGGCCCCTCCCACCGTGCCCCTCCCACCACCCTGCGCCGTCCAAGCAGAATGGCGTACCCACTCCCGCCACGCCTGGTACGACTCTTACCCAGCCCCGCAGCAGCTCGTAGGCCGTGATGCCCAGGGACCACCAGTCAACAGGGTACGAGTACCCGGGGCCTCCGTCCACGTACACCTGGAATATTTCTGGGGCTGCAAAGACAGAGAGACAGGACAAAGAGAACATCAGCACACGTCTCACCTTCAATCCACCGCCCCTTCGAGAGGGGACACGGGGACAGGAACCCCAAGGCCAGCACTCCATCCGCTATGCCACGTGCTTCCTGCCCTCCGTTTAGCCACGAGACGGTCCGAGAAAGGCTGCGGGCGTCACAGGAAATGCCAGTATGACCCCCTGGGCAGAATGTACGTGGGCTGCCCCACGTGCGCGGTGGCACCGTCTGCGTGGGGGGTGGGGTGGGGGGAGGGGGCAGAGCCTGAGTTCAGATAAAGAAACCGCCTCCCACGGGGCTGAGAACTTGGGTCAACGTCTCTCTGCTCCTGGGACCAACCTTGGGTCCGGCATCCCGGCCACCCAGGACGTTTGGATATACTGGCTCCAGATCTCGGGAGCAAGTTTACTTTAGCAGTGCTGGACCCTAACCCATGACATTCCCAGAATCAGTCAGTCCAGAGACAGAAGGCAGACTGGGGGTCGCCAGGGGCTGGGAGGTGGGGGAGCAGCTGCTTGGTGGGGGGGTCCTTCCGGAGGGAAGACCATGAACTAGACAGTGGTGGTGGTCACACGGCATCGTGAATGTGCTAAATGCCACAGAAACATGTACTTTAAAATGACAAGTTTTGTGTGCATTTCCCCTTCATTTGAAAGGTGTGAGGAATGGAGGCTCCAGCGTGCCGGCTGCAGTGGTCGGGGGCCCCTGGCCCTCTGCTGCCCAGGGTGCAGAGTGACGGTTCCTCTCATTGGACTACCCCACCTCACTTGGCCAGGGATGCATGCTTCCGGGGAAATTTTGTGAAACGTGTATTATTTCTAACAAATTAATTTGCAGGCACAATCCCGTGGAACAGTTGTTGGGGTCGTCAAAACCTGTCCCCAGGGAACCACGACGTGTTGTGGTTAAAGACGTCTTGACCCGGTTGTCAGACTGGCATTCAGACAGCGTGGGAACGGGGAGGCCTGGACGAGGCAGACAAGGGAAGACACAGACACTGAGTTCTGGGCTCTGGGTTGCCAGCTGGACCCTTCAACCTGACCAGTGGCCAAGTTCCACCTGCCTTCTGGCGAGCCTCTCCATGTATTTCATATCTGAGAGCCGGCTTTTCCCTCCTGGATTCTTCTTTTGTCTTCACAACGCCTCCCAGGGGCACGTCATCATCTGACACATTGTTTAGATGGGGTTCAGAGAGGGATAGCAGCGTGGGAGGAGCCACACAGTGCAAAGCTGAGCTGTGTCTCAGACACTGGCTGAGTCCCTCTTTGAAGTAAACTTCCTGTCAACATTTCTTTTTTTTTTTTTTTTCTGAAGTGAGAAGCAGGGAGGCAGACAGACAGACTCCCCACATGCACCTGCCTGGGATCCATCCCGCATGCCCACCAGGGGCGATGCTCTGCTCATCTGGGGCATTGCTCCATTGCAGCCAGAGCCATTCTAGCGCCTGAGGCAGAGTCCATGGAGCATCCTCAGTGCCCGGGACAACTTTGCTCCAATGGAGCCTTGGCTGTGAGAGGGGAAGACAGAGAATGATAGGAAGGAGAAGGGGGAGGGGTGGGGACGCAGATGGGTGCTTCTCCTTTGTGCCCTGACTGGGAATCGAACCGGGTACTTACAGATGCCGGGCTGACGCCCTACCACTGAGCCAACCAGCCAGGGCTCAACATTTCTTTAAGTACAAAAGCATACCCGGTCTAACGGGGGGCAGACATGATTGGGAGTGGCGGACACGTCCCCTTGAGGTTATATGAGCCTTATAAAGGCTCCAGCAGAGCAGGGGCCCAAACAGGAAGCAGGCCAGTGTGGCCAGGGCTGAGTTTAACAAGCTACTGACCTTTGCCTCAGTTTTGGAAAAGCGGGATGAGGATGATCTAACCCTAGGGCTGCAGGAGAGGTAAATAAGAAAATGCATGCCAAGGGTTTAGGCAGGATTTTTACAAACAGAACTGTGATTCGACCCCCTGTTCCTCTCATGCTCGGCCTCCCCACTGTCACCCCTCAGCTTCAGCCCCTTCGGCCTCATCGGTCTCCAGACCCTGGGTTCGCCATCCTCAGCATCGCTTTGTCGGCCCCTTCCTGTCCGTCCCAGATCAGCCTGGCTTCTGAGGTGCTGGTCTCACCTGCTCATGGAGCGTCCATCTGGCGGGCAAACACTTGAGTTCCGAGCACGTGCGGGCACCAAGCCGTGCCATCATCTGCATCCCACTGGGACCCACCCTGAGCCCGAATCTGAGCTCCAACCTAGAGGGATCCCCTTCGCTTCCTCACCCTCGGCGTGCTCGCCCCAGTCTCTGTGCGGAGGGCGCCCGGGAGGGGCAGTCGCATGGCGCCCCCTGAGCACCCCCAGGGCCTCACGGCTACGGGGCCAGCCCACGTGCCCGGACGGAGCAGGAGGCTGGGACGTGCCCGAGTGCTGAGGTGTTCCTGGTAAACTCGTTGTGCTCGGCAGCCCTGAGCCCACCCGGAAGTCAGGGTAGAAACAGCAGCTGACAGATTCCATCCCGGCTGTCACGAGCAGCGAATTGACAAGTGCCTGCAGCCTGTGACTGCTCTCCCAGAGAAGGCGACGTCCTCTCCTCCCCTTCGCACGTGGAGCTGGTGACAGGACATAAACAACATGTATGTCGCAGTCCGTAGGCCACCACAATGACTGCTTTGGTGGCCCTGAGTCATAGCGCTTAGAAGCAAGAGCATCACACAGATTGAAAGCCGGAAGGGCGGCGAGGCCATCCCTGTCCCCATCGTTCCACATGCGGGTGACCGAACAGCACCAACCACAGTGTGCCCGGTGCCAGGGTAAAGGTCCGTGCCCACGATCCCTGCATCCTCCCACGCACCCAATGTAACAAGTGCTCCGACCGCATCCAGGCAGTAGAGGCGTAAAGGGGGGCAGTGGGTTGAATCGTGTCCCCCGACAGGCTCTGTCCAAGCACTAACCGCCAGGACCTGTGAATGGGGCCTCATTTGGAAACAGGGTCTCGGCCAGTCCCTGGCCACCAGTGATCGGTTTTCTACCCCTAGAGTTATGAGTATTCCAGCAAGTCATGCAAATGGAGTCACACTGCCCATAACAACTGGATCTGGCTTTTCCCGCTTAGAATGATGTGTTTGAGGGTTCCCTGTGTCATTGGTGTCATTGTGTGTTTGGGTCCCTGGTCCTCTTTGACCGCCGCATAGAGCTCCAATGGGGGAAGAGACCCCGTTGGTGTATCCGTCACCCGCGGGCTGACATTGGAGCTGTACCTCGTTTTACATGGTTTTGAAGAAAGCCGCTATAAACATCTGCGTACAGGTTTTAAAGACAAACTGAGGTTCCCAGTTCTCTGGAACAATTACCTAGAAGTGGGTGTTGAACTTCCTGAGAAGCTGCCAACAATGTTTTCCGGAGAGACTGAAGCACATTGCGTCCCACGAGCTCCGTGTGAGGGCTCAGCCCCCCTGGTCCTGGGTATTGTCCTGTGGTCGTCGTGGGGTTCTGTTAGTCATTCTGAGAGGCAGGGAGCAAGTTTCATTTGCGACTGCCCAATGACTGAGGCTGCGGAGCGTGTTTTCATTGGCTGGTTTGCCATCCGTATAATCTTCTTGGTGGAACATCCCTCCAAATCATTGGCCCATTAATGTTTGCTTTTTTATGATCAAGCATTGGGCGTTCTTTACGTGTTGTGGATGTAAGTCCTTTATCAGATATGTATCTTGCAGACATTTCCAACTGGTCAATGGTTTGTCTTTCCGCGATCTGTGGACCAGTCCGCCAGACATCAGACATTTCATGCCGGTCCGAGAAAGAGCTCACCACCCCGATGCTGTATGAAGACGACAGACCCAATGATCTCAGTCGAATTCGCTTATGCTCAGGGTGATTCCTGCCTTAGCGGTCCCCCAAAATAATTCTCCTATTTTTACCACTGTTTATATTGCCATGGCAGTGGTGTTTATATGATTGCAGGTGTTTGTGCAAATTCATAGAATTATACACTAAAAGAGTGCATTTTACTGCCTGAAATTTGTTCCTCAAAAATAAACATTTCAAACTACATCAGCTTGATGATTTTTAAAGTGATTTGTCTTCCTCACAAACAGCCAAACAAATGAGGGCAGAAATACTGTCTCTTTGTTGACAGATGCAGTTCTGGCCCATAGAACACTGCCTGGCACATAGAAGGTGGTCAATAAATCTGTTGGCTGGATGGATGATGGATGGATGAATGGATGGATGGATGGATGGATGGGTGGCAGGTTGTCAAGAAAGATATTGAGCACTGGAGCCTCCCTGGCCTGGGCTGGAATGCTGGCTGTCCCTCTCTCTGGGACACAGGGCTGCATACTCCCCTGGCCTCCATCCTTCAAGAAGGGGAGTATGAGCATCGCCATGGCGGCTCCACAGCCACCCCTGTGTGCTCACTGCAGCTCCTCGGGGAAGGGAACAAACATTAGCTGAGTATCGAGGCACGAGCCCCACGATCTTCCCTGTGTACCCACCACCTCCCAGGTGACCCAGCTCCTGTATGAAGTAGGATTTGTTCAGGCTCTGTCGCCCCCACAGACTGTGAGCTCCCTCAGGCACGGGAACGTGGGATCTGGCTCTGGGCTCCCTCCGGGTGCTAAGCCTGATGACAATGGCAACAACAGCCACAACATCAGCTACCAGACTGTGCAACTACCATTTGTCAGGACTTGGGTGATGGACCTTGCATAGATTTTTCAGGAAATCTCACATACAACCCAACTGTGTAATCATTCCTCCCATTTCCCAGATGAGGAAACTGTCAGGTGGGGCAGCCAATACTTCTCGAACACTCACCCTGCTGAGCGCTTTAGGTTCATTATGTCAGGTAATGAGATTTGCCCACGTTCACAGCCACTAAGTGGAAGACACGCAAAGACCACGCTTCACTGGGACCTGCCCTGGCAAGCCTGGTTACCCATCTGCATCTCCAAGGCCACACACAAGGCTGGATCCCATGGGTTTGATCTTGACTGTCTCCAGCACTGAATTTCCACGGATTCCCTAGGCCCTTGGCAGAGTGTGCAAGGCCCTCGTGCTTTGGCCTGTCATATCCCCCGAACCCCTGCACGTTCCCTTCTGTCTAAGCTATAAAGACACGGAGCCGCTGGTTCTCCCTGCACGTTCCCTTCTGTCTAAGCTATAAAGACACGGAGCAGCTGGGTTCTCCCTGCACGTTCCCTCTGTCTAAGCAATAAAGACACGGAGCCGCTGGTTCTCCCTGCACGTTCCCTTCTGTCTAAGCTATAAAGACACGGAGCAGCTGGGTTCTCCCTGCACGTTCCCTCTGTCTAAGCTATGAAGACACGGAGCCGCTGGTTCTCCCTGCACGTTCCCTTCTGTCTAAGCTATAAAGACACGGAGCAGCTGGGTTCTCCCTGCACGTTCCCTCTGTCTAAGCTATAAAGACACGGAGCCGCTGGTTCTCCCTGCACGTTCCCTTCTGTCTAAGCTATAAAGACACGGAGCAGCTGGGTTCTCCCTGCACGTTCCCTCTGTCTAAGCTATAAAGACACGGAGCCGCTGGGTTCTCCCTGCACGTTCCCTTCTGTCTAAGCTATAAAGACACGGAGCCGCTGGGTTCTCCCTGCGAGTTCTCTTCTGTCTAAGCTATAAAGACACGGAGCCGCTGGGTTCTCCCTGCACGTTCCCTTCTGTCTAAGCTATGAACACACGAAGCCGCTGGGTTCTCCCTGCACGTTCCCTCTGTCTAAGCTATAAAGACACAGAGCCGCTGGGTTCTCCCTGCACGTTCCCTCTGTCTAAGCTATAAAGACACGGAGCCGCTGGGTTCTCCCTGCACGTTCCCTCTGTCTAAGCTATGAAGACACGAAGCCGCTGGGTTCTCCCTGCACGTTCCCTCTGTCTAAGCTATAAACACACGGAGCCGCTGGGTTCTCCCTGCACGTTCCCTTCTGTCTAAGCTATGAACACACGAAGCCGCTGGGTTCTCCCTGCACGTTCCCTCTGTCTAAGCTATAAAGACACGGAGCCGCTGGGTTCTCCCTGCACGTTCCCTCTGTCTAAGCTATAAAGACACGGAGCCGCTGGGTTCTCCCTGCACGTTCCCTCTGTCTAAGCTATGAAGACACGGAGCCGCTGGGTTCTCCCTGCACGTTCCCTCTGTCTAAGCTATGAAGACACGGAGCCGCTGGGTTCTCCCTGCACGTTCCCTCTGTCTAAGCTATGAAGACACGGAGTCGCTGGGTTCTCCCTGCACGTTCCCTCTGTCTAAGCTATGAAGACACGGAGCCGCTGGGTTCTCCCTGCACGTTCCCTCTGTCTAAGCTATAAAGACACGGAGCCGCTGGGTTCTCCCTGCACGTTCCCTTCTGTCTAAGCTATAAAGACACGGAGCCGCTGGGTTCTCCCTGCACGTTCCCTTCTGTCTAAGCTATGAAGACACGGAGCCGCTGGGTTCTCCCTGCGCGTTCTCTTCTGTCTAAGCTATGAAGACACGGAGCCGCTGGGTTCTCCCTGCGCGTTCCCTTCTGTCTAAGCTATGAACACACGGAGCCGCTGGGTTCTCCCTGCACGTTCCCTTCTGTCTAAGCTATGAACACACGGAGCCGCTGGGTTCTCCCTGCACGTTCCCTCTGTCTAAGCTATGAAGACACGGAGTCGCTGGGTTCTCCCTGCACGTTCCCTCTGTCTAAGCTATGAAGACACGGAGCCGCTGGGTTCTCCCTGCACGTTCCCTCTGTCTAAGCTATGAAGACACGGAGCCGCTGGGTTCTCCCTGCACGTTCCCTTCTGTCTAAGCTATAAAGACATGGAGCCGCTGGGTTCTCCCTGCACGTTCCCTTCTGTCTAAGCTATAAAGACACGGAGCCGCTGGGTTCTCCCTGCACGTTCCCTTCTGTCTAAGCTATGAACACACGAAGCCGCTGGGTTCTCCCTGCACGTTCCCTCTGTCTAAGCTATGAACACACGAAGCCGCTGGGTTCTCCCTGCACGTTCCCTCTGTCTAAGCTATGAAGACACGGAGCCGCTGGGTTCTCCCTGCACGTTCCCTCTGTCTAAGCTATGAAGACACGGAGCCGCTGGGTTCTCCCTGCACGTTCCCTCTGTCTAAGCTATAAAGACACGGAGCCGCTGGGTTCTCCCTGCACGTTCCCTTCTGTCTAAGCTATAAAGACACGGAGCCGCTGGGTTCTCCCTGCACGTTCCCTTCTGTCTAAGCTATAAAGACACGGAGCCGCTGGGTTCTCCCTGCACGTTCCCTTCTGTCTAAGCTATGAAGACACGGAGCCGCTGGGTTCTCCCTGCGCGTTCTCTTCTGTCTAAGCTATGAAGACACGGAGCCGCTGGGTTCTCCCTGCACGTTCCCTTCTGTCTAAGCTATGAACACACGGAGCCGCTGGGTTCTCCCTGCACGTTCCCTCTGTCTAAGCTATAAAGACACGGAGCCGCTGGGTTCTCCCTGCACGTTCCCTCTGTCTAAGCTATGAAGACACGGAGTCGCTGGGTTCTCCCTGCACGTTCCCTCTGTCTAAGCTATAAAGACACGGAGCCGCTGGGTTCTCCCTGCACGTTCCCTCTGTCTAAGCTATGAAGACACGGAGCCGCTGGTTCTCCCTGCACGTTCCCTCTGTCTAAGCTATGAAGACACGGAGCAGCTGGGTTCTCCCTGCACGTTCCCTCTGTCTAAGCTATAAAGACACGGAGCCGCTGGTTCTCCCTGCACGTTCCCTTCTGTCTAAGCTATAAAGACACGGAGCAGCTGGGTTCTCCCTGCACGTTCCCTCTGTCTAAGCTATAAAGACAGGGAGCCGCTGGGTTCTCCCTGCACGTTCCCTTCTGTCTAAGCTATAAAGACACGGAGCCGCTGGGTTCTCCCTGCGAGTTCTCTTCTGTCTAAGCTATAAAGACACGGAGCCGCTGGGTTCTCCCTGCACGTTCCCTTCTGTCTAAGCTATGAACACACGGAGCCGCTGGGTTCTCCCTGCACGTTCCCTCTGTCTAAGCTATAAAGACACGGAGCCGCTGGGTTCTCCCTGCACGTTCCCTCTGTCTAAGCTATAAAGACACGGAGCCGCTGGGTTCTCCCTGCACGTTCCCTCTGTCTAAGCTATGAAGACACGAAGCCGCTGGGTTCTCCCTGCACGTTCCCTCTGTCTAAGCTATAAACACACGGAGCCGCTGGGTTCTCCCTGCACGTTCCCTTCTGTCTAAGCTATGAACACACGAAGCCGCTGGGTTCTCCCTGCACGTTCCCTCTGTCTAAGCTATAAAGACACGGAGCCGCTGGGTTCTCCCTGCACGTTCCCTCTGTCTAAGCTATAAAGACACGGAGCCGCTGGGTTCTCCCTGCACGTTCCCTTCTGTCTAAGCTATAAAGACACGGAGCCGCTGGGTTCTCCCTGCACGTTCCCTCTGTCTAAGCTATAAAGACACGGAGCCGCTGGGTTCTCCCTGCACGTTCCCTTCTGTCTAAGCTATAAAGACACGGAGCCGCTGGGTTCTCCCTGCACGTTCCCTTCTGTCTAAGCTATGAACACACGAAGCCGCTGGGTTCTCCCTGCACGTTCCCTCTGTCTAAGCTATAAAGACACGGAGCCGCTGGGTTCTCCCTGCACGTTCCCTCTGTCTAAGCTATGAAGACACGGAGCCGCTGGGTTCTCCCTGCACGTTCCCTCTGTCTAAGCTATGAAGACACGGAGCCGCTGGGTTCTCCCTGCACGTTCCCTTCTGTCTAAGCTATAAAGACACGGAGCCGCTGGGTTCTCCCTGCACGTTCCCTCTGTCTAAGCTATGAAGACACGGAGTCGCTGGGTTCTCCCTGCACGTTCCCTCTGTCTAAGCTATAAAGACACGGAGCCGCTGGGTTCTCCCTGCACGTTCCCTTCTGTCTAAGCTATAAAGACACGGAGCCGCTGGGTTCTCCCTGCACGTTCCCTTCTGTCTAAGCTATAAAGACACGGAGCCGCTGGGTTCTCCCTGCACGTTCCCTTCTGTCTAAGCTATGAAGACACGGAGCCGCTGGGTTCTCCCTGCGCGTTCCCTTCTGTCTAAGCTATGAAGACACGGAGCCGCTGGGTTCTCCCTGCACGTTCCCTTCTGTCTAAGCTATGAACACACGGAGCCGCTGGGTTCTCCCTGCACGTTCCCTCTGTCTAAGCTATAAAGACACGGAGCCGCTGGGTTCTCCCTGCACGTTCCCTCTGTCTAAGCTATAAAGACACGGAGCCGCTGGGTTCTCCCTGCGCGTTCCCTTCTGTCTAAGCTATAAAGACACGGAGCCGCTGGGTTCTCCCTGCACGTTCCCTTCTGTCTAAGCTATAAAGACACGGAGCCGCTGGGTTCTTCCTGCACGTTCCCTCTGTCTAAGCTATGAAGACACGGAGTCGCTGGGTTCTCCCTGCACGTTCCCTCTGTCTAAGCTATAAAGACACGGAGCCGCTGGGTTCTCCCTGCACGTTCCCTTCTGTCTAAGCTATAAAGACACGGAGCCGCTGGGTTCTCCCTGCACGTTCCCTTCTGTCTAAGCTATAAAGACACGGAGCCGCTGGGTTCTCCCTGCACGTTCCCTTCTGTCTAAGCTATGAAGACACGGAGCCGCTGGGTTCTCCCTGCGCGTTCTCTTCTGTCTAAGCTATGAAGACACGGAGCCGCTGGGTTCTCCCTGCACGTTCCCTTCTGTCTAAGCTATGAACACACGGAGCCGCTGGGTTCTCCCTGCACGTTCCCTCTGTCTAAGCTATAAAGACACGGAGCCGCTGGGTTCTCCCTGCACGTTCCCTCTGTCTAAGCTATGAAGACACGGAGTCGCTGGGTTCTCCCTGCACGTTCCCTCTGTCTAAGCTATAAAGACACGGAGCCGCTGGGTTCTCCCTGCACGTTCCCTCTGTCTAAGCTATGAAGACACGGAGTCGCTGGGTTCTCCCTGCACGTTCCCTTCTGTCTAAGCTATGAAGACACGGAGCCGCTGGGTTCTCCCTGCACGTTCCCTTCTGTCTAAGCTATAAAGACACGGAGCCGCTGGGTTCTCCCTGCACGTTCCCTTCTGTCTAAGCTATGAAGACACGGAGCCGCTGGGTTCTCCCTGCACGTTCCCTCTGTCTAAGCTATGAACACACGGAGCCGCTGGGTTCTCCCTGCGCGTTCCCTTGTCTAAGCTATAAAGACACGGAGCCGCTGGGTTCTCCCTGCACGTTCCCTTCTGTCTAAGCTATGAAGACACGGAGCCGCTGGGTTCTCCCTGCACGTTCCCTTCTGTCTAAGCTATAAAGACACGGAGCCGCTGGGTTCTCCCTGCACGTTCCCTTCTGTCTAAGCTATGAAGACACGGAGCCGCTGGATTCTCCCTGCACCTTCTCTTCTGTCTAAGCTATAAAGACACGGAGCCGCTGGGTTCTCCCTGCACACCATGCTGTTTCTGTCCACTGTGTCTTTGTCCTGGCTGTTCCCTCTGCCCGAAATGGCCTCTCCTTGCCCATACCCAACAAGGGAACTCTGAGCACACCCTCCAAGTTTAACCCAAATTGTCACCTTCCCCAGGAATCCGTGCCCTGCTGACATATGTATTGACACATCTGTCTGTCCCATGAGACAGCAAGCCCAAGGCCCGGGGGCCATCACGCCCGTCTGAGCCCTGTGCTTCCCGAACGCTCCGTCCGTGTTTGCTGAGCCAGCACTGGCTTCTTCCTTTTGTCTCAGACACAGCGACTCTCAAGTCCTGGGCGGCTGCGGGGACGACTCCGGCTTCTCCTCTGGCACATTTCAGAGAGATTTCTGTCCCTGCGATTATGCATTCCATCTGTTCTTTTAATTAATGAACATCCAGTGCCATGCAAATGTTTCTTCCAAAATCATCCTTCACGAGCAACCTCTGGGAGCTCCCTTGTCAGTCTGCTCCCCGAATCCGTGTTTAGAACATCCCGGGGACTATGACGGGGTCTTTAAACTGAACAGCTCACCTGAATGAAATCAACAGCCCTGCCAGATGACACCAGGAAGTGACAGCCCCAGGAAAGGCAGGATTTGTTGATGGAGAGAGCCCTCCCTCTCCCCATTCTTACCACTGAACTCCTCCTGCCTGGCACTGCCAGCCCCTACAGTGTCTGCAAATACATACACGTGGTGAGTCAGTTTTGCCCTCTAGATCCTGTGCCTTTGTTCATTAATTCAGGAGCGAGGTTCCTCTAATTAGAAGGACACCAGAAGCCCCGAATCCTACATCCAGCTGAGATAATAAACGTTCTTCTTGTCTGAGAAACAGGGCTGCATGGTACAGGGACTCTGGGTCCACAGGGCAGCTTGGTACAGCGGCAAAAGCACAGATTTCATATTCACACGGACGTGGCTTCAAATCCCACCCCCTGTGCTGCCAGCTGTGTGACATGGGGCAGGGAGACAGGTTCTCTGGCCCCCGGGTTCCTCATCTGCAAACAGAGAGCCGTAGAGTCCTCCTGTGGATCTCCGAGTGTCAACTGCGATGACAGATGTGTGGTAGGGTCACAGGAGGTGTTGCTTTACTTCCTGTTGAAGGTGAGGCCACTGTGGGGAACGACCAGCCAGCCACCACTGGTCTGCTTTCCCAGAAGCTGCGGGCCAGGATCCGACTGCCTCGGACATTGGGGGGGAGCCTGGGAACAAGGCTGAGACAGCCCAAGTGGCGGCTGGGACCCGGGGTCAGGAAGTCTGCTGCGCGTGGTGGCAAAGCAGGTAGAGACGTCAGAGTGGGACGCTCTTGTCCAGAGTTTCTCCAGAGGTCCAGGATCTACATACCTGTGTGTGTGGACCAATGTGCTTTATGGAGACAGCCTAGAGGAAGTCAGGACTCACAGGGTGATGGAGGCCAAAGGGGACAGCCTTCCCTTTATGTCACGGCCCTCTCCTCAGCCCTCCCTGGAGATGAAGACTCTGACCTCCACCTGACAGCCCCCACCCCCAGCATGATTTCCTCGGGACTCAGGACTGGTGACCCTCCTACTCCTGTGTCTTCCCTGGGATGTGGGGCTGGCGCCCCTCACTCCTCCTGCATCCCCTGAGGGGCCCTGTCATGGCCTTGGGTTTTCTGCACATCAGGGTTGTGACCTTCCCTATCCACGGACTCCGTCCACATCGTTCCAAATGCCGGGGGAACACCTATCATGAGGTTCCCACAGACACCTCAGATGCAAACTTGTCACCCCCCACCTCCCCACACTCCTGCTGCTCCCACACAGAGGACACCACTGTGACCCACTCTGCTGCCTCGACACCTCCTCCACCCCGTTCTCCTGCCCACCTGCTCTGTCTTCAGTCTCAACTCCGTGACCTCCCTGCACAGGCTCACCCCAGCTCTGGATCCTCTGGAAAGGGACTTCAGAAAGACCGCCAACACTGAAAGCCTTAGTGGGGTCCCCAGGGGACCATCTGAAGTGACAGACTCTCTCTAGTGTCCAGACTGACCCGGGCCTGCCTGTCACCACCGATGTTAACCTGTGCAAGTCACCCAACGTCCCTCAGCCCATTTCCTAGACTCTAAAACGGGAATAAATAATTGTTCCTACTTCATGTCTACGAGGATGAAATCGGGTTACGGATGGGAAGCACTTACCGTAAGTTAGTGCCTGGCACAGAGTAAATACTAAAAAGTAACGTTTTTATCATTAACTATTGCCAGACGTCACTTATTGAATGTGTTGAGCAAGTTAAAGATGAATGACCCAGCAGTGAATTCTAGGGGACGGTGATGACTCAGTTTATGAATCTCTGCAAATCCACATACAGAAACTGGCACAGCAGGTAACAGCTGCCCCATGGGCAACATTTGCTGTGGAACTGAGCTGTCCCCATAAACCCCGAAACACAGGTGGGTGGGAACAAACTGGCATCAGTGATGAGACCTCCAGGTGGCGGTTTCTGTAACAACAGAAACCCGGGGCAGAAGCGAGGTGGTCTAGGATGAACCAGAGGACAGGGAACTCCCAAGAGTCACCAGGAGTCAGCCTTCCCAGCCACCAGGGTGGGGAGGCCATGGCTGGCCAGTCCGAGAGCAGCAGCTGAAACTGAGAGGGGCCTGGCCAGCCCAATGCCAGGGGAGTGTAAAGGGTCCTTGGCACGCTCTGTTGGGCCTGGAGCAGCCCGGACACAGCGTCCCTCTCATCGGTCTGGCTGGAGCTCCCTGGCAGAACAGAGCCCAGGGAGGCACAACCCGGAGCTGTGTCCACACTGAGCAGGACAGGGACCAAAGAGGGAGCAGAGCTGGACAAAAGTGGGCTGGACAAAAGTGGAACCAAACCAGAAAGTCCCAGCTAGAAAGTGGCCCTGGACTGCAGCTTCAGAAAAACAACAGAAGGGTTAGAAAACCTACCCTGAGCCGCATGCACCATCTTCTCTGAGGTCAGGAAAACAAGTTCCACATAGAAAAGAGCTACAGAGGAGCATCCAAGTCAAAATCCACGCAGATTTATTACCAAAGGAGAACACAGAGAAGAAAATGCTTCGCCATGAAAGCATACCAGAAAGAGGAGCCCGGAAGGGTCACCACGGCAGCCAGCTATTTCAGAAGCGGTCAGGGACAGTGTGGTGGACGGGTACATTACTGGTTCCCCATGAATCTGGCCACCCGGTACCCATGCCCATGCAGTCCCCTCCCACAGGGTCCCTGGTCTTGGTCGTGTGAGTTGCTCTGGCCAGTGGGACATCAGGAAATGTGAGGTGAGCAGAGACTTGATAAGTGTGTGGGAATCGGGTTCTCCTTCTTGAGACCAGTGTCCCCAGGTGAGCAGGCTCACTCTGCTCCCCTTGACAAGGAAAGACCACACACAGACAGAGGCCCATTCAGCTCAGCTGTCCTTGCTGAGTCCAGCCCCCAGCCAAATGAGTGAGTCCAGGAAAAATCAAAGAAGCACCCAGTTACATGGTAGAATTGTGAGACGTGAAACATTGTTATTGTTCTAAGCTACTAAGTTTTGATATGGTTTGTTACTCAGCAATCAGGAACTAATAGAGACATCAAGATCTTAATAAAATGATACAAGACATAGAATAATAACATAAATTAGAATTTACAAACTCAGAAACCAGGCAAGAGAACTCAGGGGAAAAAAAATCAAATAAAGGAAAATTAGTTCAGAAAATAAATACTTCACTAGAAAGCACACAAAGTAAATAAGTACAACAGATAATGCTTTTAAAAAAAGAGAAAAAAATGAGATGAATTTAAACCAATGAAGGAAAATATAAGAAAGATTTGAAGATGACAGATATTGAAGGTTGGCAAAGAAGACCCAACATTCAGATAATAGGCTTCCTTAAATAAAACCGAATGTTTACTAAAAATAATGCTTGCATCGGAAGTCACAAAAAGCAACAACAACCTTGAAACTATATATACATTGTATACCTAAGCATCAAAGATTTGTTTCTTTTCCCCTAAGCCTGAGCCAAGCTCTCTGGCCAGGCAGGCATTCTCTGCCAACATGGCTGGTTGGATTTTCACACCTGAGATGTGTTTGGGATGGTGGGACTTTCATACGTAGGAGGGTGGCATGCACAAAACTGGTTTTGCAGGAACTTGGAGGACAACTCCAAGAGATGAGGCAGGCTGAGCCCCCCCCCCCCCCTGGGAGAGGCATGTCTGATGTGATCAGCCACGGGGAAGGAAAAACGTGGGTAAAGCCCAAAGGTGTCAGAGAGCACGGCACCCACTGGGAACGACTGTGGGTGGGGATGAAGCTGGACAGTCTACCGAGGCCTCAGCCGCTGGGAAGATCACAACCTAGAGGGGTCCTGGAGAACTCACCCATGTAGGGCTTGGTCCCGGCCATGGACGACGCCTTTTCTGCTCCTTTCACGACAGTCGCGATGTTGAAGTCTGTGATGTGAACATGTCCTGGAGAGAGAGAGAGAGAGAGAGAGAGAGAGAGACCCCAGTTAGCAAGAGTTGCCGGCAGCCGGGTTATCCCTTATGTGATTGAAAGCTGTGGTCAGCAAGGTGCCGTGCAGGATGAAACTATTAGAACATCGACTTGCATTTGCACTTTATCTGATGCTTTGAAAATGAGTTGTTGTTGTTTTTAGCATAATTTGCAGTAGACAGGATATGAAAACAAGCTAAATGTTTGTGAGCCGACGAAGGGATAAGAATGTGGTATGTATACACAGTAACGCATTAGCCGACTGAGAGAAAGAAGGACATCCTGCCTTTCGTGACAGCATGGTTGGACCTGGAGGGCATTATGCTGGGTGAGATATGCCAGATACAGAAAGATAAATCCTGCAGGATCTCACTTGCACATGGAGCCTATAGAAAAGGCAGACTCACAGAAACAGAGAGTAGCAGGAGGCTGCCCGGGGCTGGGGTTGGGCCAATGGGGAGAGGCTGGTGAAGGGCAAACCTTCAGCTGTAGGATGAATGAGGTCCGAAGATGTAACGGACAACATGGAAACTATAACTGATAGCAAAATTGAAAACTGCTAAGAGTAGAACTTAGCTCAGTGATGGGCAATCTTTTGGTCTTGGTGTGTCAAAATTTGCCAGAAAACCGAGCATAACTCAGGTGGTGTGTCACTTCGAGAAAAAACGGCCTAACCGGAAGTCCCAGAACTAGACGCTCTGTGTCGGAGTTCTGTTGTTTTGGCCTCCAGACCTCCGGCACAGAGTGTCTACACTACAGCAAATGTTTTATCCTCGGCTCCTGCACTTGGCCGTGCAGGAGGCGAGGATGAAATGTCCTTCTCGGCATGCGGCCCCATAGTTCTCTGGGATGCGGCCGCATGTCATCGAAAATGGCTACGTGTGTCAGTGCCGATACACGTGTCATAGGTTCGCCATCAAAGACTTAGATGTTTACATACACACAATGTATATATTTTTTATGCAAGTGTATAGCACACATTCTTTGGTCACTCACACATATTAGCTATAAATAAACAAATCCATTTATACTGAGGCATAATAAAAATATTTATGGATTAAAAGTTTAGAGGCACTGACCCTGAGAGAAAAAGCTCCTGCTAAATAAGAGGATGGGTCCACCCAGACTCCCTGAGTCAGGAACACTGTACACGTGACCATAGCTGGGGTAGGGGCATGCAGAGAGGGTTCTCATGCCCAGGACACATTCTGCTGTGGTCACTGGCAACCTCAGGACTGTACCTGAGAAACTTAGTGGGGAGGGACTGGGGGGATTGAGATCCCTTTCCAACCAGCCTAATGGGACATGGATAGGCTGGGTGCTCCTACACACAGGTGTTCAAGCAATCTGCGAGGGAGGGAGAGGGACAGAGAAGAGGGCTGGAGACAGGGAATGTGGGGAATGGGGGAAAGAGAAGAAGGGAAGGAGGGGAGGGAGGAAAATCCTGAATGGTCAGTATAGGCTCTCTAGGGAATTTGGAGCATAAAAGCCCACAGCTCTGAGACCCTTGAACACTGGATATAAACACACTCACAATTCTTCCTCTCTGTTTGTCTTCACATCCTATGAACATGGCTGGTTGGATTTTCACACCTGAGATGTGTTTGCGATGGTGGGACTTTCATACGTAGGAGGGTGGCATGCACAAAACTGGCTTTGCAGGAACTTGGAGGACAACTCCAAGAGATGAGGCAGGCTGAGGGCCCCCCCTGGGAGAGGCGTGTCTGATGTGATCAGCCACGGTGGACAGAAAAAGCAGCAGCTGGTCCACGTACAAATCCCAGAGCTTGGCTCAGTTGCCAGCACTGACATGTGATGGGTGGCGCAGCCAAGAACTCTGACCGGAGCCCTGAGGGATACAGCTCGAGGGACTCAGCAATGGTCTGCCAGCCCTATGAGGTGCTTGTGGGTGAAATTTATGTCACCCAGCCAGGACTTTGCTGGAAACCCTTTCTGGCCAGATGCACAGTGTCCCCACCCAGGTAGAGTCCCTAAAATGTCTCCAGCCTGCTTCAGCCTCCAAGACGGTCCGTCCATCTACCGTCCTATCGGCAGGGAGGCAGCATGGGGCAGTGGCTGGGTGCACAGACTCTAAGCCAGACAGCTTGGGTTTGGGTCTCTTTGACGAGTTTTCTTTTTTTCAGGAATTACTTAAAGTTATCTTCTCTGTCTTTGTCTAGAATGATACGACCCCCAGCAATGGAAAAGTCATGTACTTCCACAAAGAAAGGCAGCCTGACGATGAAGCCCCTCCATAGTGAAGCTAAAACTGCAAGGATAGCAGAGACATGGTGCCCAGAGCTTGATCAAGCCCTGCCTGAAGTCATATTTCCACTGGACATCAGCTATACCAGCTGAAAATCACCCTCGATTGCTTAGGGCTATTCGATTGGGAGGTGGGTGGGCAGGGGGTAGAGATTCTGCAGGGCTGAAGCCCCACCTACCATCCCCAGCACTGGATCTCTTAACTGCCAGCACACAGACTCATCCATGTTGGGCATCACCAGTAACTGTGATGGGTCCTGGCACTGTCACCCACTTATTTGGGGACAGAGCACCCAGGGCCTTCCTGTCACCAACTTCGGCAGCTCAGTGCACACTATCTACTCCTTTGCCACCGCGCAGCTGCCCTTCCTTCTCCGCTCATCCCTGCGGTGAAATAACACCGCGTGGGTGGGTGTTTAGTGAAGGAATGGGCAAAACACTGTTATTTGAGTGGGACTGACAAGGGCACAACCTGGCACATGATGTGTCTTCTCAGAGGGGACTGGAGACGTTGAAGGCAGGCCCCGTTTAGGCTCAGAGTGAATCCTCTCTAGATCTGCCTCCTGGAAGCCACCCACACACAGACGCGTTACCATGCCGCCCGGGGTATCCCTGGGAGGGGCGGCTGAGGTAGTGGCCACTAGAGGGAGCTGGAGGGACCAGGAGTCAGGATGAAGGGAGGCAGTCACCAGAGGTTGTCTGTGTCCACGGTTACCCCTCCCTTGCTTCCCACTCATCGTACTTGATTGAGTTTGGGGTCATGTCTCTTGTGAAATTCTGTCCCCACCTTGGCTGGTTTACAAGGTCCATGTCAGGTCTAAGCCATACGTGAGAAGTAGCACTGAAGAAAAGAAAGATCCGGAAGCCCAAGAGAGGGGAAATCTAGGTTAGGGGACCAGCTGCCCCGGCTCCCCCGTGCTCACTGGTAATAGTCACTGCACTTCCCGGAGAGAACGCTCAGGATCACACGCCTGGGCCCTCTCCCGTCCCCGATCTTCATGGGCGTCACAGAAGACCCTCTGCAGGACGCAGCCAATGGGAGAAGAAACCGAATCAATTCCCCTGGCACGAGCTTGGCCAGGCTTCATGGGCTTATAGCAGCAGGGAGGTGGCCCATTTCGAAGCATGCCCCTGCCTGATAAGGGGCAAAATGACCCTCTGATTGCCCTCCGTTCCGTTTGACCGGACTCCCTCCCGTATCTTGGTAAATGGGAAGGGCCTTCGAATAGCCTGAGCGCTCCAGCCTCGCCGGTGCAGACAGGAACAGTGCAGGACACCCGAGTAGAAGAAGCCCATGCTCCTGGGGCGCCCTGAGCAAACGTGCTGAGATTTGGGGCGCTCCGTTCCAACACCACCTGTATTGATCACGATTTCATTAAAGCCTGCCTGGCACCCGCACCCTCTTTGATTCAGTGCGGCATGGAAACCACCTCGTCTGAGGCTCTTGAGAGAGCCCGTCAATTCCTTTCCCTCCGTCCTTTCTCTGAGCCCCTGGCTCTTACTGTTAGAAGCCACGAGACTCCTGGGTTAATCAGTTACCGCCACATAGCGGAGCCTCCCTGGTTTCCTCCCGCTGGGCGCTGGGCAGGTGACTTTTAGAGAGGTTTCACAACGCTCTCCCAGCCATGATCCCCTCTCTGCCAGGACGCTGTGCAGGTGCCGTGCTGCAGACCCCAGGAGGAGGGGCACGCCACACCCCTGGGGGCCGGGGGGCTCACGGGGATGCCCAGAGGAAGGGGACCGGTGGACACAGAAACCTCACCACCCAACACTGGCCTCTGTGACGGGGCCCTGGTTTCCATGCATTTCACATTCCTGGGTGATGGGCAGTCACGGCCGAGAGCTGCCACCCCAGGCCACGAGGTCCTTGACCACGACAGCTCTGTGTCCTGCAGTCACCGGACCCAATGCCCTCCAAAAACGAGGAGACACTTCCCTGGACACAAAAGAGGACAGTGGACTTTGAACAAGAGCCTCGATGGCACCCCTGGGCAAACTGTGGGCGCTGCCCTTCTGTCTCTGTCGGGAGCCCCCATATGGGAAGGAGCAACGGCCCACCTGGGCAGGTAGCGCTTCCGCTTCCACCAGCCCCATCCAGATGACCGCACGGACGGCCACCTTCCTCACCCCCTGATCGCTCCTGCGGACATGTACCTTTGCCGTGTCCTCCCCCTGACTCTAGGCTGGGTGGACTGATTTGCTTTGCCCACTGGGACGGCAGCAGTGGGACACAGGGGAGGACTGAGTAATTGGGATTTCTCTGCTCTGGCTTCTGCTGGGGCCGTGCAAGGTCATGTGGGGCAGGCCTGCCAAAGGGGGGCCGTGAGGGGCAGGGCTGGTCCCCCAGTCTATTGGCCAAGGCCACCGTGTACCAGCCCGCAGCCAGGAGCCCCTCAGACAGGTGCGTGAGCACAGCCACCATCACTGGGGCTGCCTGGTGGGCCCCACCCGACCTCTGTCCTAGGAGCAAGCCCTGCCTGCGCCAGCTCGACCCCACAGACTGTGAGCTGACATAGCGTTTCTTGTGTGTGCCCTCAAGGTCACAGGTCATTCCTTACCTGGCCTGAGGTACCAACAGAAAGTAAGGGCATCTTTCTCACCAGTTTAAATCACTTCCTCCAGCTCTTTGTCCTCGGCCCCAAAGCACACTCAGCTCCTCCTCGCCCCCACCATGCCCATCCCAGGATGCTGTGTCTTCCTTCCACTCCATCTGCCACCCCCAGGTTGGTCTCTCTCTGTTTTTGCTGCTAGCTAAGAAACCCCAAATCCCAGCACAGAATCAAAGTGCTCACTCTGGGAGGCAAAACCCAGCCTGGGGGACCAGAGAGCCAGGAGGACCCTGGTCAGGGGCGGGGAGCAGAGAACCTTCTGTGAGAGCCGTTGAGTTTTTGTGTCCGTGACAGATATTGAACATTATTATTATTATTTGTATTTTTCTGAAGTAAGAAGCAGGAAAGCAGAGAGACAGACTCCCACATGTGCCCGACCGGGATCCACCCGGCATGCCCACCAGGGGGCGATGCTCTGCCCATCTGGGCTGTTGCTCTGTTGCAACTAGAGCCATTCTAGCACCTGAGGCAGAGGCCATGGAGCCGTCCTCAGTGTCCAGGCCAACTTTGCTCCAATGGAGCCTTGGCTGCAGGAGGGGAAGAGAGAGATAGAGAGAAAGGAGAGGGGGAAGGGTGGAGAAGCAGATGGTCGCCTCTCCTGTGTGCCCTGGCAGGGATTTGAACCCGGGACTTCCACGTGCCGGGCTGACATTCTACCACTGAGCCAACCAGCCAGGGCCTAACAGTATTAATACATGATGAATGTGTGCATTTAATTATGTTTCTGTGTCACTGTGAACACAACCAGCCCGTCTGTTCTCTGAGAAAACACTTGCGGAGTTGGTGATCCAAGTCTGCACAGCGACACACAGCGATCTGTTTTGTAAGCCGTTCCGAGATGCAATCAACAAAAGGGTAAGGGGAGGTAACGGGCAGCACAGTGACCAGCGTTAAATCTGCGCGTCCCTGTCACACACAGCACCAAGGTAACCACGTGAGGTGATGGATGTGTTAATTAACTTGACTGCGATAACCATTTCCCAGAGGACATGTGTGTTAAATCATCACGTTGTGCACCTTAAAAATGATGCCGTACAACCTAAATAAATACGATGTTTAATTCCCAATCATAACTCAATAAAGCTGGAGGAAAACAAGGCAATGATGACCAAGGGGGGGAAAAAAAAAAGCTGATGAGTGTCTCTGGTCACGAGTCAGGGCAGGGAGGCCTTCTCCCCTAGGGGCGAAGGCGCGTTTTCTGAGCATCCCGGCTGTGCCTGGAAAGACACTCGCTAGACATAAAGGAGGAAGATGGTAGGGAACCATTCACTCCTTAGTATAAAATAGTATATCCAGCCTGACCTGTGGTGGCGCAGTGGATAAAGCGTCGACCTGGGAACACTGAGGTCGCCAGTTCAAAACCCTGCACTGGTCTGGTCAAGGCACATATGGGAGTTGATGCTTCCAGCTCCTCCCCCCTTTCTCTCTCTCTCTCTCTCTGTCTCCTCTCTAAAATGAATAAAATAAAAAATAAATAAAAGATAAGCTCTGTTAATGAATTTAAAAAGAAAAAAAGTATATCCAGAGCTTGTGTCAAGGGCTCCCAGAGACACTTGATGGAACAGGAGCTTAGAGAAGAGAGAGGAGGGTGGGCAGGGTGTGGGACACTGTGCAGGCAGAGGAAGCGTTAGGACCCTGTGGAAGCCATGCAGGGGGTAGTGAAGGATGGGGAGCTGGGGGGGGCGTGTGGAAGGAAAGTGAGAAAGGGCTTAGTTCAGAGGCTGAGAACACAAACAAGTGCGAAATCAGAAAGGGATGGGGGAAGGGACCGATGGAGAGTCAGAGGGCAGGCACGGAGGAGGCTGGTGCGTGGGAGCGGCCTGTCCGCCCAGGAGTCTCACACAGCTGCTCTGGGAGCCCTGTACACATGGCAGTGAGGATGGGATGGGAACTGAGGCATCAGGAAGGCCCAGGTTGCCTCACGGGCTCTCTGAGTGTCTTACGGTCATAGACGAAATGGCTGAGTTATTCCTGTTACCTTATGTCCCTGCCTTAATTTTGCTCCCCGGACAGCTATCTGGGGCCTGAAAGACCTTTGTCCAAAGTCTCCTTCAGTCCTTAGGGCAGGGCTCTGGCTTCCTGCACAGCCCGGCCTGTGACTCTTCTCACCTCCACATCCCCTGCTTCTGTGATCCACCCTTCGCCTGCCCTGAGACAAGAAGGGGCAGGAGGGGACCGGAGAGTGTAAGCCCTCCTGGTCACCTTTTATGTCCGGATATACTGCTGACCTTTACTGCCTTGTCTCAGAGCTCCACCACCCCTGTGAGGTGGTGTTACCTCTGTTTTAATTCTGGGAAGGCCGAGACTCAGAGGGGTGTAGCAACTCGCCCAAGGACACACAGCTAGCTGGGGGTCAGCTCAGCTCAGCTTATATCTGCGATCCCAACTTTCAGATACAAGCCGAGGCCCCTGCCTCATATCCTGAGCTCTGCCCAGCCTCCCTGGCTGCTCCAGGCTGCCATCGCCCTTCTGCTCAGGGGCACAGGGGTTTCGCCCGCTGTCTCGAGGCATTCAGTCTGGTTTCAGCAGCTGGCAGGAGATGTGAGCCCAGATGTCCCCCCCACCACTCTGAGTTCACCTCCCAACACCGAGGGGCTCACACAATGGGACAGGATGCCCAAAACCTACAGGCAACAAGTCCGGGCATCTAGAGGGGCTTCCGGAAGGAGCCGCGGCCTGAGGGAGGCTCTGGAGGAGCTGCGTAGACGAGGCAGCGCCTCACACACATCCTCATCGTTCTCGCTAAAAGCCCTGGGGGGACGAGCCCCCGAAACGGTCAGCGACTTTGGTCCTCCAGGCTGCCCTGATGACCAGCTGCACAATTGCCATGGTGTTGGCTGCAGTGGACTCTCAGGTCCGCCAGCTGTGCACTGTGGGCCGTGACCCCGGCTCGCAACACGGGGCCCAGGCTCGCTGCCGAAGCAGGTCAGGGTCTGGCCTCGGGATTTGGCACCAAGCCCCCCGCCCCCGGGGACTCCCGCAGGACTGAACTGGAGAGCCGCTCACCTGGAGCCTGCTTCTCCCCGCGTGGCCCCTGGACCAGCCGCGTCGCCTCACCGGGGGAGCCACGAGAGAGGCCGGGTCTCGGGTTCTGCTTCCGACGAGCGCACGGGAGAGCTGGGGAGCCCGGGTGAGGGCTGGCTTAGCGCATCATCAATCGCTGACTGCTGGCTCGCCCGCCAGGCCCTATGCCAGTTGCTCCCCGTGACTGGAAGGCGGGCACCCCTTCCCTGTGCCACAGGTGGCACGGAGGCTCAGTGAGGTGAGGGGCTCCTCTGAGGCCACGGGCTGGTTCTCAGGTGGGGGAGCTGGGGCAGAACACGCAGGGCATTCCCACCCTCTCTCTCACCCCCATGTCCGCCCCCTGCCGTCCTCACACCAGGATGTCAATAGCCATGGACTCACCTGGGCAGGACACTGACCAGAAACTCACACAGATGTTCAACCACCAGGATTGACACACACACACACACACTCAAAAGGCTTTCCAGTCAATCCAAACTTCAACTCCCCGGGAGCCCCCGACTTCCCAGAGCCCCGACTCCCACGGGATGCGCCTGTGAAGCGCTTGTGGCAGGCTTACCGTGTTCATCTAGCAGGATGTTGTCCGGCTTGATGTCTCTGTAATGGAAAACAAAGAAGCTGAATAAACACGATTCCTGGAGCCACTGACAAGCCCACGACAAACACGACACTTGGGGACAGATGCCCGACAACAGCCAGCGTGTTGTCGCTGGACCCCGGCCGGCGCGGCGCCCGGCAGTAATGACGGTGACTGGGGGGGGCCTGTGTTCACGCTCCCTTCGCCTCCCCGAGACTGCAAGGAGATGGTGTGCATATACACAGACATATGTTCTTTCCCTGGAATACTCTTACCAATGTCCGGCCTCTCCTCTCCTCGTGGGAACAGCTCATGGAGGCACGTCCCCTGCCTGATGTAACGTCACCCTCCCACCTCGCCAGGGACAGGACCTCTCAGGCACCACTCCACAGACACGTGGACGGAGGCTCCGGGCAGGTAGCCCATCCAAGGCAGAGACGGGCCACACTCGGTCAGCCTCAGCCACTTTTTGTATCGTCTGTGAGTGAGAAAGGCTTTTGCATCTTTAAAGGGTTGTAAAAATAAAATAAAACAAAACAATAAACACACACACACACAGCAGAAACAAAAGAAACACACAACAGAGACTAACGTGGCCCTAGAAGCCTAACCTAGTTGATATCTGGTCCTTTAGGGAGAAAGTTTGCTCTGTCTTTTTTAGGGTGACACTGAACGTATGTAGAAAATCTGGGTTGGGGGGTTTCTAGCAAGTTCTTCCCTCCATCATCACCATAATAGCAGAGGCCTCCCAATGCCCAGTTGAGCTTGTTACTGGCAGGGATTTGCTTTCTTATCTCTGCATCCCTGGGTGTCTGGCACAGTGCCTGTCACCCAGGAGATGCTGTCGAAGCAAAGCTAGAGCCGGACAGCAGAGCGGAAACCCCAGACAGCGCTCAGAACCTCCACATGGCGGGGAGCGGTCAGCGCAGAGCAGGCTTGGCTCCGGCTCCGTGTCAGACACGCACAGGTGGGGGCTTCCAGCCACGGAGCAGGTGGGGGCAGGGCATGAAAACTCACTGAGAGGAAGTGTCGGGGTGAGGGGGACACTGGCCGATGGAGGCCCCGGTGTCACACTCTACTTGGGATGAGGAGCCCGTGCAGGTGTGGAGGGTGGCAGGTTCTGGCTGAACTGACTGGTCAGGTCCTCCTTGCCAGGACCGGGTAACGTGGACGGGCACACAGAAGCCCCACGTCCTGGCCTTGCCGCAACGGGGCTCAGAGGGCCTGAGGAGTTTGGAGGAGTAGACTGCCAACACCCAGGGTGCCTGGTGGCACAAGAGGAGTGGAGGACAATGCAAAAGCCACACAGCCTTCGAGGGACCCTGCCGACATCCTCCACCTGATGCCTTATCACCCGCACGCACACACGCACTTCCGAGACCCGGCAAGAACCCTCCGATTTCAGAAACGCAAGCCCCAGGCAACTCACTGACAGTGACTGCCAAGCCTTCCGAAACCAATGACAGCTTTCTTCCAGGTAAAGATCCATTGTTGCTGGTTTATCAAATAGTAATTCTACCTGAAAACACCTGGTGGTTATTTGTAGTGACATGAGGCAACGTTGATGGTCTTGCAGGTGTGTGTGTGTGTGTGAAAGAAACACTCATCCTATGTATTTAAATTTTTATCTTCACTGTGACTTTGGGGGCCCGCAAATATTGACGGACATTAAGTAAACAGACCCCCCTGCCAAGTTCATAAAACATCCACGGTGAACCTAGACACCGATCATTCACGGAGTGCCCGTGGGAGGATGCACTTGAGAACTTAGGAGGTTAAAACAAAGGCGGAGGACTCAGGAGTCAAGTGCGTGTGGATCCGGTGAGGAAACACGGGGTCCTGCCCAGGGCGCCTCCCAGCACGGTGCCCAGGAGACGGCGAGAAAGAGAACACACGGGCGTCAAAACAGAAACACAGCAGCGAGTGTTAAAGCGCATCCCATGAGACTGTGTCACTAGGACCGAGGTGACCTCGTTGGGTTGGGGGCACGGGTGTCACTGAGGGGGTGGCCGTGGTCTGGGCAGCATGAACCCAAAATGCCTGCAAGTGCTGCGGCCTGAGCTGCCGCCTCCACTCCTGCTGAAAATGCCTCCTCTCAAGGTTTCTGCTGCCCCTCTTTCCTCCCTCCTTCCCTCTGTCCCTCCCTTCCTCCTTCCCTGTGACTGTCCTTTCTCCCTTCTTCCCTTTCCTTCCATGAGCCTTTCTCAAACGCCCACTCCAGGCAAGTCTGGCAGACAGCTGGGGTTGCTGAGGCTCCGGACACCTCCCTCCCCTCCCGAAGCTCAGAATGGGAGGAAAGGGAGCCATGCTAGCTGGGTGCCACCGGGTGATGTGGCTTAGACGCTTCCCTTCAGGGCAGACTAGGGCCCCGGAGCCCAGGAGGGGACACTACCAGGGCAGCTGGAGAAGCACTTGGACCGGTAGGGACCAAAGATGTCAGAGCGAATAAAAGGTGGGCAGCAGCAAACCTAAGTAGAGAGCTGGCCTGGGTAGTGGGGTGCAGACTGTCCCTCCAGAATTCATGTCTACCTGGGGCCTCCGAATGGGCTCTCACTGGAAACAGGGCTTTTGCGGATGCCACCAGTGAAGGATGTCAAGATGAAATCATCCCGGGTTTAGGGTGGGCCCTGAATCCAACGACTGGTGTCTGTAAGAGGAAGGAGACAGAGACTCAGACACACGGACACACAGGAGAGAAGGCAGCCTTGCAAAGACAGACGCAGAGACTGAAGTGATGCGGCCACAAGCCAAGGAGAACTGGTGCCACCAGGACCTGGCGGTGGCAGGAAGGATCCTCCCCGGAGCTTCCGGCACACAGCCCGGCGGCTGACACCTAATTTCTGTCTTCTGACCAGAACTGTGAGACACTAAGTGTGTGCTGGTTTAAAGGCACCCATCTTGTGGTGGTTTGCTGTGGTGGCCACAGGAAGTCATTAACACACCCGGCAGAGCTGAAGCACAGGTTCACGGAGGAGGCGGGCAAGTCCTGAGTGGCCCCCAGTCTCCCCCACTGACCACGGTGGGGCCCACCCACATCCACATCTGAAAGTCCCCTGTGCACAGGATCTCATATTATGAGGACCAGACAGGGGCACCAATGTGAGTGACCAGTAATCCGGACCCCACAGCTCTAAGAAAAGCGACTGTCCTGTCCTCAGCCCCCCAGCGCCCCCTGCTGGTGGGGGAGCCTACCTGTGCTTCAGTTTCCTTCCTGGGGAATCAATGACCCCTCAAGCTGTGAGGCCATCCCCCTGGCGCTCACTGGGGCACATCAGTGACCAAGACAGACCCAGCTTTTGTTCCGGGAGGGGAGCCGGGCCAAAAAGCAAGCAGGCGAGTGACGTGATCGCACGCTGCGACAAGGATTTCGAGGGTCTAGAAAACAGACCACCAAGTGGTCCCGCTTTTGGTAGGTGGCCGGGGAAGGCCTTTGAGAAGACATGACATTAGGATGGCGTCGGCATGACAAGAAAGACGTGGGCCCGCACAAGCTGGGGAGCAAGTTCTCATTTTGCCGATGAGGCTGCAGAAGGCCGAGAGGAAGAATGATCTGACCTGCGACACGTTTTTAGCCGAGAGAGCAGGACAGAGGTGACAAGTGCCGTCTCCATTTCACAATGACATTGTCTAAGGCTCCGTCTTAGCAGACTGAAGCGAGGCATCCTCCCTTGCTGGCTTTGAAATGTCAGCTGTCACAGGGGAGCGGGCCACGGGGACAGAGACTGGACGGGTCTCTAGTACCTCAGTCCCGTCGCACAGGGACCGAATTCTGCCCACCAGCACGAGGGCTCGGAGGAGGTCCAGAGAGGGACGCAGCCCAGTGGGCATCTGGATCACAGCTTTGTGACACCCTGAGCAGAGGAGCCAACTAAGTCGTGCCCAGACTCCTGACCCCTGAAAACTGAGAAAATATACAGGAGCTGTCTTAACTGCTAAACTTGTGGTTATTTGTTATGAGCTGTAGTAAACTGCTAAGCTTGTGGTTATTTGTTAATGTCACAACTAAAACAAACACACTCCCTATAGAACCTTGAGCCACTTACTCTCAGCCACCTCCTGCTCATCTGGGAATAGCAGCCCCCATCTGATGGCTGCCGGGAGCATGCAATGAGATGCTGCTTGCACAAGGCTTAGCTCCGCTGGCGGGGCATGAGAAGTGCCCTAATAAATGACGAGGGGGAGGGAGTGGGGGTGGAGTGCTTACTATCACTGCTCTTTGCAAGGAGCTGGGGAGGACTCGGGGGTGGATTCTTGAGCTTTCAGCAAATATGCATTAGATCTCTTTCACGGACGACTCACCACCAGCTGCCCGGAGGAGACGAGTGCCAGAGTCCCCTGGGATTTAATAAGAACACCACTTTATGGCCAGAGCGTGCCATCAGCGGCTGCAGGCTGGCTGCTTTCAGGGTCACTGCCTCCAGCCCTATTTTCCACATCAATTGTATCTCAGCCCCCGGGTGCATCACCCCGCCGTGGACAGGCTCGCGTGTTGAGAAATGGCACTCACAGTGGTGAGGGGGAGGGAGAGGCCGGCCCAGACGAAGTTTTCTGAGGACAGGGCCATCATTTTAGAGCTGGGTTGAACGTCACTTTGATGAAAAGGACGCATCTGAGGCTGTAAAACCCAGTTCTCGCTCCTCAATTACTTCTTTGCGCCCCCCCCCCCCAAAGTAAAAGAGCCCAGAAGGTCAGCTGGGCTATTTTAAAGAACAGCACGGAAATGGGTCTGATCCAGACCGCCAACAAGGACTGTGAGGACACTGCCGCGTGTGTCCCTCCGCGGGGGCTCCCGAGTGATCCGTGCTGAGTGTCCCGTGCGGGGTCGCGCGGACGCATACATAACCTGGCGGAGCAAGAAGCCCGCCTGTGGGATAAGAAGCGGTGGGTGTTTGCCCGCTGGAGAAAGGAGCACGCTGATGCTGCGCCTGGCGGTGGCAGGGAAGGTGGGATGAGGCCGACAGGGGACGGCACCCAGCTGCAGCCTCAGTCTCCTGGGCGGCGTGTGAGACAGCGCCACGCACTCCACGTGTTAGGGTGCCGCGTGTGAGACAGCGCCACGCACTCCACGTGTTAGGGTGCCGCGTGTGAGACAGCGCCACGCACTCCACGTGTTAGGGTGCCGCGTGTGAGACAGCGCCACGCACTCCACGTGTTAGGGTGCCGCGTGTTAGCGCCACGCACTCCACGTGTAAGGGTGCCGCGTGTGAGACAGCGCCACGCACTCCACGTGTTAGGGTGCCGCGTGTTAGCGCCACGCACTCCACGTGTTAGGGTGCCGCGTGTTAGACAGCGCCACGCACTCCACGTGTTAGGGTGCCGCGTGTTAGACAGCGCCACGCACTCCACGTGTTAGGGTGCCGCGTGTTAGCGCCACGCACTCCACGTGTTAGGGTGGGTTAAGGGTTTGTCTGTCCGTCGTTTTCATTTTGCTCGTTGTTAAAGTACCTCAACCTATATCCTAAGTTGTTCAGTAGCCTCTCTGTGATCACGTTCCAACACACACACACTGGATAACGCCGACCCTCGGATCCAGAAGGTTCCGTAGCTCCCCACTCCTCGCGAGGAATGGCATCTCGCATTCCAGGCAGGACCAGGACCACGGCCAGGGGTCGGAATGGCCGGCTCTGAGCAGGAGACGTCCTCACAGGAGAGGTGGGGGGCGGCTGTGGGCTGAAGGGAGATACATTCCGAGGGGTGGGCTGAGACCCCGCCCCCGGAGGGCTCCCCTTCACTCTGAAGCCAGCATCAGGCGGCCAGACCGAGCGTGCAGTTCTGGGGATTGGCTTCTGGTCTGGCTGAACCCTCGATGAACTCAGTTTGATTTCGGGGAAGATTTAATGAGAGCCACCAGCAAGCCCGCGGGAAGTGCGCTGGCTCTCAGTGACAGAGGGAGGCCAGGCGATGGGGACGGAATCTGAGACGACAGGACAACTTCGGAGAGGATGGCCGGAGGCATTGTGTTGGGGTGAACTCGGTGGGAGTGACCTTGGTGGCCGCTGACTTCGATCCTGGGCAGCTTGGACAGGGCCTTTTCCACCCATCTGCGGACAAGCCGACGTGGGACAGAAAGCGAGTGAGCTTGGTTCTCCCAGTTTGGAATCTCTCACCATATTGGCACGGACTGTTCTAGAAACTGGATAACAATTATGAAACTAATCATTCCTACTCAGGACATGTGACTTCTTCCCTCTCCCTGCTGGTTTTTTGTGGGAAGGCAGGGACCATGTCCAGACCCCAGCTCGCAATAGGATGTCCTACTGTTAACAGCTGCCCTGGTAACATTAACAGCTAACCTTCACTGAGCGCTTAGTACGCGCAGGTCACACGAATTTAACATGTGCTGTGTCTACTCTGTACCGGGTACCCTGGGAGCGTGTTGTATGTCACCCTACTTAACTCCGACACCACTCCTGAAGGCAGGCATCACTGCTCCCATTTTATGGATGAAAAAGGAGCTATTTCCAGAGGGTCAAAGGTTGGTCACACATTCGCTGACAAGACCCATGCTCCCACGGTCTGGTTTGTAGGTCAGTATCCTCTCTCTGGGAAAAAACTCAAGGAAGCCTGACCAGGCGGTGGCGCAGTGGATAGAGCGTCGAACTGGGATGCAGAAGACCCAGGTTCGAGACCCCGAGCTCGCCAGCTTGAGCGCGGGCTCATCTGGCTTGAGCAAAAGCTCACCAGCTTGGACCCAAGGTCGCTGGCTCCAGCAAGTGGTGGCTCGGTCTGCTGAAGGCCCGCGGTCAAGGCACATGTGAGAAAGCAATCAATGAACAACTATGGTGTCGCAATGGCAAAGAAAAACTAATGATTGATGTTTCTCATCTCTCTCTGTTCCTGTCTTTCTGTCTCTATCTATCCCTCTCTCTGACTCTCTCTCTCTCTGTC
Organism: Rhynchonycteris naso; assembly: GCA_037038555.1. Classification (NCBI taxonomy): domain Eukaryota; kingdom Metazoa; phylum Chordata; class Mammalia; order Chiroptera; family Emballonuridae; genus Rhynchonycteris; species Rhynchonycteris naso. Next base: position 313,083,140 of record CM072996.1, on the reverse strand, counting down.
CCTGTAAAAAAAAAAAAAAAAAAAAAAAACCAAGGAAAAATAATAAATTTGAGTTTGTTCCCTGAATCAAAACCAGGCAGTAACAATTGGAGGAGCATGCTTATCATAGCTATCTGATTTGATAAATAAAATGACATTGTCTGTCATTCAGAATACGTTTATCACAACACCCACGCATGAAGTTGCTTTTCTTTTTCAATATGACCCGAATGGCTTTTTACAAGACATAAATCTGACGCTGTCTCTTCTAACATAATATTTTTCAGTGGCCTTCCAGGACCTACTGTGCGCTGGTGGCTGGACCCTAGAGTGCCAGGTTCTAACACAATCTCAAAAATAAAAAGCAAACACGTTTATGTGGTTGTCAATTTTTAACTCTGACAACGAAGGGCATCAACGAAAGGCGCCGCGCACGAGCACTGCACGTATTCCAAGAGGGAAGGAGGAGACATTGTAACGCCGGGAGCTGCAGGACACGCAGGCAGAAGCAGGCACAGCTGTCACAGGCCCCAGGCCTATTCCTCGGCAAGCACTGAGAAAGCCCTGAGCACAGGGTTTTTCCTGACCTGCCCAGTCAGCCTGGCCCCTGCACCCCCGGGTTCCTCTGGTCCCCCAGGGTCCCAGGACCTATCTCTCAGCAGAACGCCCTCCTCCCTATAAATCCCTGGTGGCCGGCAGCTGTGTGGACAGTCGGATGGCTGAAGGGCCTGGCGTTCACACCGCCCGCCCCTGCTGGTTCCTCTTCATCCGCCTCTCTGCGCTGGCCCACGGGCCAGTGGCTTCAGGAACAAGGGTCCCCATGCCCAACACGGCACCCCAGTCCTCCCCCGAGACCAGTCACAGCTTTAGACACTGGGCATGAGGCCTGGGAACCTGCATTTTCAACAAGCCTCAGTGGGATTCTGATGTCCCCTGGGGCTTATGAGCCCTGCTCTGCTTAGGGGACAAAGCAAATACCTGAGTGGCTCCCAATGGGATGCTGCATCCAGGAGGGGATTTTTGGGGAACTCGTAGCCTCTGGCATGTTGGTGTAGCTTCATTAAAATACAGGGCCTGGCAGTGGGCTCTGATTCCTCGGGGACCCAGTCAGCACGATTCTGGTACAGCTGCCAAGTCCCTGGAGTGTTGTTCAGTGTGCAGGGCGCGAGGGGGGCGGTAAATCCCCTCCCAACGAAGAATCTAGGTGCAGGAGTGAGACAAGCCGGCTCTAACTGCACCAGACGCAGAGGTGCCGATCAGCCGGCCAAGGAAACAACATCCCGCCTCACCCCCCACCCCCCCCTCCGCCCCTTACCCACTGGGGTGGACAGCAGGGCCCGGGGAAACTGAAGGGCCGCTCACCCTAATTTCAGTGGGAGTGTTGGCCCCAATTAGAAAGTGAAGTCCACATGGGGCACTACAGTAAACTTGAATTTTGAGTATTGCTATTTTTAGGGCCCAATCTCTGTATTTCGTCCAAGGGGGCGTGTTGCCAAAATGTCTAAGAGACCCAGACTGTCAACACTGGAAGGGACCTAAAGTCTGTTTGAAAGAGACTAGCCCTTGATCTCATACCCTCTCTAAGCCTCAACTTCCTCATCTGTATAGGGGGAGGGGGTCTGTGGTGGACAGTAAAGGAGGAAGGGGGAGGGGGCCGGGGCCGGGGGGAGGTTGAAGGGTGGAGGGTAGGGGTGCAGGGTATAAGGTGGAGGGTAGAGGGTGAAGGGTGAAAAGTAGAAGGTGAAGGTTAGGGGTGGAGGATGGAGGGTGAAGGGTGGAGGGCGGAGGGTAGGAGTGGAGGGTGGAGGGTAGGGGTAGAGGGTGGAGGATGAAGTGTAGGGGTGGAGGGTGAAGGTTAGGGGTGGAGAGTGGAGGGTGAAGGGTAGGGGTAGAGGGTAAAGGGTGGAGGGTGAAGTGTAGGGGTGGAGAGTAGAAGGGGTGGTGGTGTGGAGAGTGGAGGGTAGGGGTGGAGGGTAGAGGGTGGAGGGTGAAGGTTAGGGGTGGAGGGTAAAGGGTGGAGGGTGAAGTGTAGAGGTGGAGGGTAGAGGGGGTGGTGGTGTGGAGAGTGGAGGGTAGGGGTGGAGGGTGGAGGGTGAAGGTTAGGGGTGGAGAGTGGAGGGTGAAGGGTAGGGGTAGAGGGTAAAGGGTGGAGGGTGAAGTGTAGGGGTGGAGGGTAGAGGGGGTGGTGGTGTGGAGAGTGGAGGGTAGGGGTGGAGGGTAGAGGGTGGAGGGTGAAGGTTAGGGGTGGAGAGTGGAGGGTGAAGTGTAGGGGTGGAGGGTAGAGGGGGTGGTGGTGTGGAGAGTGGAGGGTAGGGGTGGAGGGTAGAGGGTGGAGGGTGAAGGTTAGGGGTGGAGAGTGGAGGGTGAAGGGTAGGGGTAGAGGGTAAAGGGTGGAGGGTGAAGTGTAGGGGTGGAGGGTAGAGGGGGTGGTGGTGTGGAGAGTGGAGGGTAGGGGTGGAGGGTGGAGGGTGAAGTGTAGGGGTGGAGGGTAGAGGGGGTGGTGGTGTGGAGAGTGGAGGGTAGGGGTAGAGGGTGGAGGGTGAAGGGTAGGGGTGGAGGTGGGGGTAGTGTGGAGAGTGGAAGGTAGGAGTGGAGGATGGAGGGTGGGGTGGAGGTTGAGGGCAGGGCAGGGTGGCTGCAGACTCTGACCAATGACCTGAAAGGGGCTGTACATCCCCTGGGCCTCCACTCCCTCCAGCCCTTCCATCAACCCTGAGCTGACTAACGGCCACATTTGTGACAGGTCCCAGGGAGGAAAGAAGTAAATCTCTGTGACGAGCCAGGTCCCTGGCTCCTGGTCCTGTCAGTGCTCCGGGTGAATCCCTCTGTTGTTCTCTGACAGCTGGCAGACAGGGAACAATGGGAGACAGGGAGGCAGGGAGAGAACCTGGCTCTGTAGTAGCCCCCCCCCCCAGCAATGCAGGCAACACTGTGAGAGGGGGGGGGAGGAAAGAGGGAGCCGGGCAGCTGTGAGGTCAGCACCCCTCGCTGGAACCCAACCAGCGTCAGGTGCCCAGGCTGTGACCTGCCCCTGCTGGGGGTTTGAACCTCCCTCCCCTCACCAAGGAGGGTGAAGGGCACTGTGCGAGCTGATGGAGCCTTGTGATGGAGGAAGAGGGGAGGCAGCCGGCTGGCGGTCAGGAGTGAGGGTGGAGGGGCTGGGGGTGTCGGGGGAAGAGGAAGGAAAGGGCCCATGACACATTTGGGCTGGGGCAGGGCCTTCCGTCGGGTCGAATTGCTGGGTTAGGATCCTGGAGGGGCTTCCACCGGGGGCGGGACCTGGTCTCTTCCCAGGTAGAAGATGGTGTGAAAGCTTCCCGTGGACCCAGGGGAGTGAAGAAATGCAGCTGGACCACTAGGACGCGCTAGAATGTACTAGAACACAAGCCCCAGGTGGTCAGGATGTTTGGGTTTCTGTTCAGTGCTACAGAAGGGCAGCAGTAAATATTTATGTGGTGACTGACTGAGTTCCCTGGCAAGACAATCAAGGGATCAAGACAGTATAGACCCGCTGGGACAAACGGATCGGCCATTTTATACCAACGGAGAACTCTGCCATCACATATCACAAAGTGGATGGTGTGCAGGAGGCCCCCAGAAAGGAGCCCCGCCAGCCACCACCCCAGAATCTCCGGCTGTTCAAGGACCAGGGGCCACCACACACGGGCTGTGCTGGGGGCTGGAGTGGACACTTGGCCCCCAGATCCAGTCCCACCCAGTGCTGCTGGACTGGGCACAGAAAGGGGCAGGGTGGGCGCAGGGTTGAAAAGGGGGGAGGGGAATAAAGGAAGGTCTGGTCCATAAACAGTGTCCCCAGTCCCAACTCTCTCCTCCTGCCGGGCAGCCACATCCTCAGCACCCAAGCAAAGGTCAGTGCCATTCATGAAGGGCCCAGAGGGAAGCCCTGCAGACGCTGACATGGCCAGTGGCTGCCTGACCATCCCACGGAGGAGTCTGATACTCCACAATGGGCCCCCCACCACCCCCGTCCCCCGGGCAAAGGACGACTGACCCATCTGCCTCTTCCCTTTGCCCGTCTCATTCTTCAATATCGGCGGCAGAAACGCATCCATGACCAGTAGGCATTTGAGACAAACCTTCAAAACCAAAAACAGATGACACGAAAAGATGAAAGGAACCTCGGAGGTAACAAACAAACAACAGATGCAGGGAAGAGGAAACTTCAAAAAGAAAGAAAATTAGCACAGCCCAAGAGGAAGAGAGAAGACACTGTCACACTCAGGCTGCGATGGAAGAAGGACCGCCTTGGGGGCGGGTGGGGGGAGAGAAAGAGCTCTCGGGACGGGGACGAGTGTGAGAACTGGGGAAACAAGCAATAGGAGGGTTCGAAACGGGAAGCCGAGGACGTCTCTCACAAGTGGAACGGACTGACCCAGGGAAGGCAGATAAGAAAAACGTAAGAAACCTGGGGGTTCGCTCTAGCAAGCCCGACATCCCAACAGTGGCAGTGGCAGGCAGAGAGGGTGGAGGGCTGTTTTCACGGCAAGGGGGCCCCCTGGGAGTGAGCCTGGCTGTTGAGAGGCTCTGTGCCGGTGCCGTGGGGGCCGGGGAGGGGGGAGCACCCCTGTGGAACTGCAAATGATTTAGGAGAACAGAAAAGTCGGTGTGAGCTGAGAGGGTGCGGGCCAGGAGGCTGGACTCACAGGCAGATGGGCAGAGGGTGGAAGGGCTGGAGAGCGGGCGGGACAGGCGCCCTGATTTCATGAAGGGAGACTGTGAGGACCACAGGGCTGGGTGGTGACCTTAGGAAGCGCACAGGACAAGAAAGCTATTCGGAAGAAGCTCTCCTTCGTTCCTCCCAATTAGGTCCTTCCAAAGGGGCATCTCAGTTGGCGTCTGGTGTCTCTTGAACGTGGGACACTTGCTAATCTCCCTCCTAAAGAAAGAGCAGAGGGCAGGATCCCTACCGTCGGCAGGTGACACGCTTCAGCTAGTGCTCTGCAACATTATTCTGATTTCACTATGTCTGAGAGAACTGTTTCCAAGCTGACCGCTGAAGTATCCGCTTTTCCTGGGTCTTGAGCTGGTTGGATTTGGTCAAGAACTGTCAGCTGTCTAGGATCTACAGCTTGAGGATGCTATCCTGAAGATCTGGGGACTTGCCCGGCTCTGTGACCACGCTAGCCCATTCCACACACAGTGCATATGGGGACCTCCCCTCAGTCCTGGTTCTCCGGAGAACCCCGCTGCAGAGGGACGGGCAAGCTCACCCATGAGCCATCCCCTCCACAAAGCTGTTCCTGGCTCCCCAAGCTGACCCCACTGCAGTTCCAACCCCATCCTCTTCCAATTGGGGTAGACAAAATGCTTGACATCTAGTTAGTACCCCGATTCAGTTCTGTGGACCTCAGATGAGTAACATGAGGATTCACCATTCAGATCGTGGGTCTTGTGTCTTCAGGGGGCTCAGCTGTGCTAGAACCAAGCTGAAACGTCACCGGGCTCACGGCAGAAAGCTTGGCTTTCACGCTCCGTAGCATGGAGTGACTTGCAGAACTCAACCTGAATTCAGGAGGAGCCGGGACTACAAGTCTGCGGTTCCTTAGTTGTTCATTGATTGCTTTCTCATATGTGCCTTGACCAGGGGCTACAGTAGACTGAGTAACCCCTTGCTCGAGCCAGCGACCTTGGGCTCAAGCTGGTGAGCCCTGCTCAAACCCAATGAGCCCGCACTCAAGCTGGCGACCTCGGGGTCTCAAACCTAGTCCGACACTCTATCCACTGCGCCACCACCTGGTCAGGCTCTGTTGTCTTCTTTTTAAACACTCTGAATTTTGTGGTGTAGCCTAGGATGAGCATTAGATTAATGACCATTCCCTTGGTGGGATGCCAACCCAGCCTAGGAATGACAATGTCTCGAATGCAGAACGGTGGCACAGGGAATGAGACCGTGAGTCCTGGCCGGCCTGAAGCTGCACAGCTCTGCCACAATGATGAATGGCCCCACAGGGTTCTCAGCAACTCAGTTAGGTCCACACAGAACCCAGCTGGAGCGCAGAGGCCGGACCCGAGGGGGAAGCAGGGCTGAGGCAGCTTCTCAGAGCTGCTGCTTCTGCTTTCCTCATTCATCAGATTCCCCGGGGTCCACACCGCACCCCCTGCTTCCACACGTCCCCTCCCTGGAGGGCGGGCGCCCTGGCTCCCAGTCCTCGGTCCTTTCTCCTTCCAATGTATGCCCTTCTGCGTCCTGTCACTCACCTCTCTTTCGTCTGTTGGCTCATCGCACCATGCCCTCATTCCAAACTGCCTGCTGGGTCTGTGTGTCCATTCACAGGGGAAAGGGGGTCCACGCCGCCCCAGCCTGGCCTGTTCTCGCGGGCAGAGAGAAGAGGTTATGCTCCCAGAGCACCTCCAAATCACGGGGGTGAATTCTTTCACTGGCCACTGACAGTGGCGTCTCCAGCGTCTTGTATAAATTCCACCTGCACCCCACGTGGCAGTGATCACTGAGCTCAGTTCCAGGGAGAAAGAAAGCCGAGTTCCTGCCAGGTGATAAGGATATTCTAGGGCAGGGATGGGCAATCTTTTGAGTTTGGTGTGTCAAAATTTGCCAGAAAACCGAGCATAACTCGGGTGGTGTGTCACTTTGAGAAAAACGGCCTAACCGGAAGTCCCAGAACTAGACGCTCTGTGCCGGAGTTCTGTTGTTTTGGCCTCCAGACCTCCAGCACAGAGTGTCTACACTACAGCAAATGTTTTATCCTCGGCTACTGCACCTGGCCATGCCCAGGCAGAGGATGAAACGTCCTTCTCGGCATGCGGCCCCATACTTCTCTGGGATGCGGCCGCGTGTCATCGAAAATGGCTACACGTGTCAGTGCTGACATGCATGTCATAGGTTCGCCATCACGGTTCTAGGATGATCTGCCTCTCTCTTCTGATATTAAACCCTAAACACAGAGTGAAGGGGAAGGGAAGATATGGGTTTAAACTCGCTCCACCCACGCCATTTAACCTCCGTGGGCTTCAATGCTCCCGGCTGCAAAGTGGGAGGCTGGTGGTCAGTGGTGCCCGACAGACCTGCGGTTGTGAGGACCGAATGACATGGAACCCCGTAAGGCGTACACTGAGCAAGGGCACCTGTCACCAGTGCTACTATCGATACTGTCCCCTCCAATGTGCCTTCCGAGCAGAGGAGCCCAGGAACCCGGCATCAGTTTCAGCAAAGGCAGGGTCAGGAACTGGACCCAAGTCTGACTCTGGGGAAGGCCAGGCCCTCCCACTCAACGCAACACAGTGTCCAGAGAGGCCACCTAGAAGTCCGGTACGTCGATGCCACCTGAGCAGGGACCTGGCCCAGGTGACTGAGCCATTCATGCCTCCTCCTGCCTCCCTGGTGGGACTGGTGTCCCTTCCTGGCACCTGTCCCCATGGCACCTCTCGTGCACTAAGAATCCTCTCCTATGTTGTTCTCACTTTGTCTCTAGCAGCAACCTGGGGGTGACGCATACTCACCTCACTTTAAGGATCAAGAAAAGAAGGACTGAACGGATCGATAAGCTTGTGCCTATGACTCACAGCAAGGGCTAGAGGCGGGGGCCAAACAAGTCTTGTGTGTGTGTGTGTGTGTGTGTGTGTGTGTGTGTGTGTGTGTGTGTTTGAAAGAGAGAGACAGGAAGGGAGAGAAGGGGGCTCAAGCTGAGTCAGTGACCCCCTGCTCAAGCCAGCGACCTTGGGCTCATGTCTATGACCCCGCACGCTCATGCTGGCGAGCCTGCGCTCAAGCCAGCGACCTCAGGATTTTGAACCTGGGACCTCAGCGTCCCAGGCCAATGTTCTGTCTACTACTGTGCCGCCACTGGTCAGGCAAACTCAGTTTTATTCAGTAAATATTTCAGTTTGTTTTATCTGGCTTGTTAAACCCTTCGAGAAAAGGTGGGAACACGCAACAAATGAGCCAAGTGACGGGGACAGGACCCCCAGAGCTTGGCACTCCTGTCCTTTTATCTCCTTCACCCTCCCAGCAGCCTAAGGTTGTCACCATCACCTCCGCTGTGAGATAGAACACTGGATCAAGGCTCAGGGGCGGGAGGTCACTTCCCACAGAGAGCATAGCTAGGGCCCAGATCTCGGGACCTGGGCTCCCTGCTCCCTGCTGTTCATGCTCTTTCCACTCAGAAGTCACCCTGGGTAATTTTGGAAGTAGGTTCGAGTACCCATATGGCTTACGGAAATAGATACACGGCAGGAAGCGATGTCCATGTCTGCACAGCTGTGAGCTGCCCGTAAACTCTCCAAGTACACCTGTAAACATCAGGGAACAGCACAGTGCTGTCACAAGTCCTCAGTCAAGTCCCGTAATGCTGCCCTTTAAATCCACGCCCTTGGCGGTCTGGTTTATAGAGGTGCACCTTTGTGGTGCTCACACTCACGCGCGCGTGCACACACACACACACTCCTGATAAATCCCTTTTCCCCAATGACTCACTAATCAAGTCTCTTTTGCAAAATGAGTGATATCAACACCAAAGACAAGCTCCCAAGTGAACTTGTCAATCCTCCACAGGAACACAACGCGTGTGAACACATTAAGAAGGCTACCTGCTACCCCCACCCCCACCCCCTTCACCCCCTGAGCAAAAAAGCTCTGTATTTCCATGCAATGGTCAGGGTGGAAGATTTTCAAACATGACAGTCTCTCCTTCAGCCCAGCATCTCGTTTCTCTGCTGTGAACAGAATGTCACTTGACCTGCAGCTTCTTACGAATGCAGATGAATAGATGAGTGGTGGAAATGTGCCAGGGATTGTGAAATAAGAATGAAAATGGATTCTATTTTTAGGGGGAATATTTTAGCAGTCCTTATTTTTCAATCCATTCTCTCTTTCCAGATATATCTAGACTCCACGGTGTGCTCGTCACACTGTGTCAGACCCTGAAAGCCGCAAGATGCACAAGGAGGCTCAAATGAATAAACTTGCACCCTGGCAGAGAAGGCAGATGCGAAAATAATTCATTTCTGTCATAGATGTATGCAAAAGTTCAGTGGAAACACGGAAGAGTTCTAACTCCATTGTTCAGAAGAATCTGGAAGGGCTTCCTGGAGGAGGAAGTATTTTTATTCCAGGAAGAGTTGGTGGAAGAGGAACAGTTAGGCCGGGAGCACTGTGAACATGTGGAGGCCTAATGTCTATGTGTGGGTGCTTAGCATGGCCTCCTGCCCTCTTCTCCTGCTTCTTTAGGGAACCCTTTCCCTTCAATGTGGTCCCAAAGGAGCTGCTCATGGGGCTCAGAGAGATGAGTTTGTGGTTCAAGTTGGCTAAATTAGAACATTCCACCCTTCTGCTTATAGACATTCATTCAGGGAGAGTTGTGTGACTCGAGCAGAGCCAATCAGAAGTTGCTCAGGGATAGTCATGTGACTCGAGCAGAGCCAATCAGAAGTTGCTCAGGGATAGTCATGTGACTCGAACAGAGCCAATCAGAAGTTGCTCAGGGATAGTCATGTGACTCGAGCAGAGCCAATCAGAAGTTGCTCAGGGATAGTCATGTGACTCGAACAGAGCCAATCAGAAGTTGCTCAGGGATAGTCATGTGACTTGAGCAGAGCCAATCAGAAGTTGCTCAGGGATAGTCATGTGACTCAAGCAGAGCCAATCAGAGGTGTTTCTGGGGTTGATGTAAGAATCTGGTGAAAGGGAAGAGGGAGCTGCACCCTTGCTGCCCTGCTGGGAATGTGGCAGTGTGGGGTTGGTGGCAGCCATGGCGCTGGCCCACTGGAGAGAGCGAGCCTGTGCCCAGAAGAGAGTTAGCAGAGACCTACACAGCAAGATCTCTCTGGGTCTCTGGGACTGAGTCTCAGACAACATCAGATACACTAAACTTCCCCATTTCCTTTTTTCTTGGCTCGATCTGGGCTTCGATCACTCCGAATTCATCAAAACAACTATGACAAGCTGCGGTACCCTAGTAGCCTAGTGGGACACGTGGGCAAAATGAGAATTAAGGGTCCTATCACGGATGACAGGGCTAAGGCATTTAGACTATATCCTGTGGGCAAGGAACGGGAGTCAGCAAAAGGTTTATTTTTTTTAAGAAGCAAAGTGACACGGTTTGGACTTGTCTTACAAAGACGCCTCCAGCAGGAGGCTGAGTCAGGAGAGCCGTGGCTCATTAGCTCATTCGTCCATGCAAATACTGTGAGAGCGCTCACTAACTGGAGTGGGCTTGGAGAGGGAAGGACGCCGGCCGTGAGGAAGATGGTAATTCCATCTGAATAGACCTCCGCCCGGAGGCCCTTCTGCTCTATAGTAACGGACACTATTTAATTAACAACGACTGCAGAATTCTTCTAGGTGACATAATGGAGTAAACAGTCAAAGGAACATCTCTCATAGAGCACCCCCCGCCTCCCCCAGGTAACAGGACACGTGTGTCACAATTAGCAAGCACATTGATTCATAAAGGAAACAAAGGAACCATCCCCACGGGGAGCCTGGCCCAATGTCTCTGTCCACACCTCCTTCTTTGGCTGGGAAGAGCCCCTTGTACTTCCTCCCAGCCCCAAAATATACTGCTCACAAAAATTAGGGAATACTTCAAAAATGAATATGAAGCTATAAAATACCCCTTAATTTTTGTGAACAGTATATCTAGAATTCAGAATTTGCTATCCGGGCCTAAAGCCTCAATCTCTGGCAATCAGGAGTTCTACAAGAGGCAAGGCTGGGCACAGTCACTGAGCTGAGGCCGCAGTGCAGGAACCAGGGCTGGAGTCCACCTTCCACATGCAAAGTCTGCCCAGAACCTGCAGGAGACACCTGCCAGGACCCTTAACTCTGAACCAGCGCGGCGTGGGGCAGTGGCAGGACCTGCGTCCAACCCTGGTAAAAGCCTGTGACCTTGACAAATCACAGCCTCCCCCTGAACCTCCACTTTCCCCATCTGTAAAATGAGCAGAAGCATCAATACAGCCCAAGGCAAATACTGGTACGCTCTTAGTACAGCCATTCCATGCTCGTCCCATCATATGTTTCTGACAGTCAGGCGCTGTCTTTGGCACCGGGGCCGTGCTGTCGATGAGGACCTGGTGCCAAGCTTGCAGGGATGGAGCCGGGTGGGAAAATGCGTTAACCAAAGACTACAAGGACAGTCACTGAGTGAGTGGGGGTCTGTCCGAGGTACTCTGGTATGAGAGAGGACAAAGTGCAGAGTGACCATGGGCTTCCCTCTAAAGTCAGGGTTCTTAACCTGGGTTCTATGGAACCCTAGGGGTTGGATGAGTCGGTCTCAGGGGTTCGGAGAAGCCTCTGCTGTGGAGGCCAGAATAAAGTAATACCGTCATTTGTTGTGAGTTCATGCACTTTGTTGGTTTTGTTCTTTGAGCAAGGTGATGTTCATGCACGGCTCATTTTGTGCACCAGTAAGAAAACATATACCTATGTCTTGAATTTGGGGAAAAAAATCATATTTTATTTATCACTAAAGAAGGGTTCGGTGAATGCGCATATGAAACTGGTGGGTTCGGTACCTCACAAAAGGTTAAGAACCACTGCTCTAAAGTCAGGGTTCTTAAAAAATATATAAAAATACAAAAGATAAAGTCAGGATAGCCATTGTGGAGGGGACAGTTCTTGAGTTGGAAGGGACACTGTTCTAGGAAAACCGTCCATCCAGTGCAGCATTTGGAGTAATGGAAGGTCCGAGTATAACCAGCGCGTCCAGGAGGTGGTGCTGGCCATGTGCCGGTCATGGTCACATCCTTTTCCTGTTCTGTTCTACATCCCTGGGACACCACTTCCTGGGCACCCTTGTCTTCTGTCCCCAACTGGGTATGCCCTGTGCAGGAAAACAGGAGAGCAGGAGCTGGTACCCCTCTGGGCGGTGCCCCCAGCTGGGTAGCATCTCCTCCGTGTTGTTCCAGCTGGTATCTCACACACAGTCCTTGCCTCTGTGGTACCACCCAGCTTCACTTCTCCCTGAGCTGGTCCTCTCAGGGTCCTGCTCCACTGCAGGGACCTGCTCCTGGGCTCTGGGACGGCATCCTCGCCACTGCCAGCCTCCACGGTCCTCCAGCTCGAGGCTGTGTAGCAGCAGGAAGCTGTTGCCTCATCGTAGGTGGATACTGCGTGTTCCTCGGGGCAGAAGAAGTACACCCATTCACCAATCCAATTCCCTGTACGGGCTCCCTGACCCGCTCAGGGTGGTTCCTAGTTCCCGCCTGCATTCTGACCTACACAAAGGGCAGCGGATGGGTCCCAGGGAGAGATGGTGACGGAGGGAGGCAGAGGTGGACGAGGAAGATTTTCAAAGTCAATGGATTTAGGAACAGGGGAGACAAAGAGTTGGAGGACGGTTCCCAAGACGACAGTAACTGCCAATTTAAAACAGGTCCTGAGTGCACAGGGCTCACCCTTATTCATTCGATTCCTGGGGCTCAGCTGACTGTCATTGTTTGCACCTTCCTATCTGCAATTCTGACCTGCAGTCAAGGAAAACACGTAAAACTTCTACTTCCAGCACGAAGAGTTCTTCCCGTAATATATAATTTTTATTGCTTTTTCAGAAAAAATAAATAACGGTGCTGTGTATCTCTTGATAGTGGTGAAATCTCTCATATTAAAGAAAGCTTGTTTACTACCACAGAAAATAATTGGGTTCCCACATCAGAACATTTCATTCAAATTTGCAAGTGCCCTCCATGGTGGTAAAAGGAAGAATTTGAATGAGTGTGAGCACTGGAGGTTAAGCCTCATGACTAGTTTCCTCTGATCTGAAATACCTATTTCAGTTTTTTCATGACATTGTATGACATTAGCATCTGTAGCCCTCTCCTAACTGGCTTCCTGGAACTAAACTTCTCTCTCTTAGAAGGTCTGTTGGCTGTGGCTTCTCCTTTTATCTTCCAACACTACACCATTCACATCTCCATAGTCTACAGAGGAAAAGTCTGAATTATTATTATTATTATTTTGACAGAAAGAGACAGAAAGATAAGAAACATCAACTCATAGTTGTGTCACTTTAGTTGTTCATTGATTGTGTCTCCTATGTGCCTTGACTGGGGGGTAGGAGAGGCTCAAGCTGAGCCAGTGACCCCTTGCTCAAGCCAGAAACCTTGGGCTTCAAGCCAGTGACCTTTGGGCTCAGGCCAGCGACCTTGGGATCATGTTGATGATACTGCGCTCAAGCCAGCGACCCCACACTCAAGCTGGGTGAGCCCATGCTCAAGTTGGCGACCTCGGGGTTTTGAACCTGGAAACTCAGTGTCCCAGGTTGATGCTCTATCCACTGTGCCACCACCAGTCAGGCAAGTCTGAATTCTTCAGTCCAGCAGTTGAAGATCTTCCTTATAAAACTCTAGCCGAGGTGGCGTCTCAAGAAATTATAAACAGAATTACTACATGATCCAGCAACTCTACTTCCAGGTAAATACCCAAAAGGATGGTTGAGGGCAGCTTTATTCAAAACACCCAAAGGTGGAAGCCGACCAGATGTCCATAAGCAGATGAAGACCATAAACACTGTGGTCTACCTAAATATCAGGCTCTTAGCCTGGAAAGGGAAGGAGGTTCTGACACCTGCTACGATTCGGATCAACCCAGAGGCACTGTGCTCAGCAAGCCGGGCCATGCACAATAGAACAAACATTGTATGATTCCATTTATGTCTCAGGTCCCTAGAACCTAATTCATAGTCACAGAAAGTAGAACAGGAGTTACCCAGGGCTGGGGGCAGGTGGGGAAGGGGCGTCATTCAATGGCTGTGCACCGAGTCTCCGTTTGGGAAGATGAAAAGGTTCTGGAGGCTGGTTGTACAACAGCATGAAGCTACTTGACATTACTGAGCTGTACACTTAACCCTTGGAGCAGTGAGGTTTTTTCATGCTCGCTGAGCCCCGGGAATAAGTTGTGTTTTTTTTCCAAGAAATGAAATTAGTGCCTGACCTGTGGTGGCGCAGTGGATAAAGCATCGACCTGGGAACACTAAGGTCAACGGTTCAAAACCCTGCACTGGTCTGGTTAAGGCACATATGGGAGTTGATGCTTCCAGCTCCTCCCTCTTTTCTCTCTCTCTCTCTCTCTCTCACTCACTGTGTCTCCTCTCTAAAATGAATAAAATAAAAAGAAATTAAAAAAAAAAACTCTTAAAAATTAAAAAAATAATAATTTAAAAAAAAAAGAAAGAAAATAAGAAATGAAATTAGTTCCAGCTCCAGTTTTATTAACTTAAAATCATGTTTGCTTGATAACCAATTTATGGAAACAAGAAGAACATACATTTGCCCTTTTTTTAATGTTGCCTTACACACGAACAATCATACTCTGGCTGGTCAGGAGGCACGAGCACGTACATGAATGTTCCTACAATTCAGAGGGTTAAGAACAGTTAAGATGGTAAATTTTATGTTATGTGTATTTTGCCACAATGAAAAAAAAAAAAACTTCACCCAAGCTTTCCAGCTTCATGCTCTACTCAGCCATAAAGCTAACCGATGCCTCCCAAACATACCACGAGCCTCCGGCACGTTGGATCGCGCAGTCCCGATCACCCACATCAGCTCCAGTTACCAGAAAGTGGCCAACTCCTCACCGCAGAGCGCATAGAGGGTTGTGTGATCTCACCTGGCAGCCCCGCTCCGTGGCCGCCCCCAGTCATGCTGCCCCTTTGACGTGGACAGGGCTTTCTCTCTCAAAGCACTTGGATTTCTCTGCCATATTTTATTGTAATTTGGGGACAATCTGATCTTCCCTCGCTGGGCGTAGAATACTTTGAAGATGGACATAGTTCTGCCCACCCCCGCCCAGAAGGTAGCATTAGATGGGTCGCCTCACAGCAGAATTTGTCAAATGGACATGTGTTCTCTGAATCCCTCTTTCCAGGTCACAGAACTGTGGTCAGTCTGGTTTGGCCAAAAGAGGGATTAGGGAGGTTGTCAGACCTTCCATCCAAATGTTTCCCTCCCCTCCAGCATGAGCCATGCCTTCTCTCCATCTGTAGGGATGGGGGCTGCTCCCCCCCTCTTGCCCGAGGCCCGCCACCCACACAGAAGCCGCGAGGAGTCTGGAACAGGCAGCAAGTGCAGACCTCGAATGGAAGCAGAGATCAAAGCATGTCCCTTCTCTGCCAATAAAGTCCCTATTTCCTCTGTCTCACCTCTCCTCCGACCTCACCCGATGCTCCAGGCTTGCTGGTCTCCTTGCTGTGCCCGAGACACCAAGCACACCTCTATCTTGGGGCCGTGCCCCTCTGCCTAGAAAGGTCACCCCTAGATGCCACATCTCACCCCTCATATGCTACACCTCTCTGCTCACAGGTCCCTGTATCAGAGAGGTCTTTCTTCAACCACTCCCTGTAAATCAGCAATGAGCAAGATCTTCCACCTGACATATTATCTATTGATCTGTCTGTCTTCATCGACTAAAACCTGCATCAAGAAGGCCAATGCTTGGCCAGGTGTTCACTGCTGCAACCTTAACCTGGCATGAGGCAGGTACCCGGTAAGTCACCACTGAGTGAATCCATGGACGTGTGGGTGGAGAGTGAATGGGCGCGTGGATGGGGAGATGGGTGGATGGGTGGGTGGGTGGATGGGTGGATGGGTACATGGATGTGTAGATGGGATGCGTAGATGGGTGAATGGGTGGACGGATGCAAAGATGGATGAGTGGATGGGTGGGAAGATGGATGGAGGGGTAGATGGGTGGGTGGATGGATGGATGAATGGGTTGATGGATGGATGTGTAGATGGATAGGTAGATGGATGGGTGGATTGATGGGTAGATGAGTGAATGGGTAGATGGATGGATGAGTGGATGGATGGATGGATGGATGGATGAATGGGTAGATGGATAGATGCATAGATGGATAGGTAGATGGACGGGTGGATTGATGGGTAGATGAGTGAATGGGTAGGTGGATGGATGAGTGGATGGATGGATGGATGGATGGATGGATGGGATGGATGAGTAGATGGATGGTGGATTAATGGGTAGATGAGTGAATGGGTAGATGGATGGGTGGATGGATGGATGGATGGGTGGGTGGGTGGATAGATGGATGGATGGGTGGGTGGATGGATGGGTAGATGGATGGATGAATGAATGGATGGATGATGGATGGATGATGGATGGATGGATGGGTAGATGAGTGAATGGGTACATGGGTGGATGGATGGATGGATGGATAGACATACAAACGAATGAACAATCAGTGAAGGAACAGCCGAGAAGGAGAGGTGCTGAGCTCCACAGCAGGGTCCCCAACCTGTAAAAAAGGGAACTCGACACCGTCTTCCTCTCTTCTTTCCTTCTCACAACCCCATCTGACTTTAGGGAATTATTTCAACCATCCTTGTGGCAACTGTCACAGACTAAAGTCCGCACAGACAACGCTGAACTGAAGGTTCTGCGCAAAAAGACCTGAAGGAAGCCCAAGGTTGTGCGCTGGTCAGGGAACCTGCCAAACCTCTTCTTCTGTCTGTTCCTCCCCCTGGAAAAATGGCCTCTACCATGTGTACCTGTTACAACGCTATCTAGACTTCCCAAGCTCCTCCACGGGCCCAGGTACGGCATAGGGCATACTGGTCTCTCACTTCTTGGAACTCTCTGAGTACTGGGTCCCTGCCCAGCTACTAACCTACCAACCGCTCTTATGATTTGTATCCTGCTGGTCCTATATTGTCTTCATTGGTAAAGGGGGGGGGAGAGGGGAGGCTACGCTGAATTGTAATAAGATACATACATATATACCTGCAACTTTGTGTGTATGTGTGTGTAGTGCTTACTGCCCAAATACGGTAACCACTGCTACTCATAAGCAGTGCACTCCTCCCACAGGACTGAGGCCACTCAAGGGCCAGGTTTTGTGGTCTTCATGCCTGTCCTTAGCACTCAGGCCTGAACACCCCTCCCCACCATTACTGTTCGTCGAATGCCTACATGACCGAAGAGGTGTACACTCAGGGAAGGTTCCAGAGCTGTAGAGAGGAGCATAGAAATCAAGCTTCAGACATCTCCGTGTTCTCACCACGTGCTGACATGTCCAGCAGCGCTGACCCGATGTCCCGGCGCGGCTCCGGCATCGGGCTCTGGGACGTCCTCTGTAAAGCTGCCTCGAGCTCACTGGGGCCCCTCAGGGGCCTGCTCCCCACGCCTCCACGCCCTGTGCCCAGATTCCATTCCTGTTTCTCTGATGTCGATACTCAGGTCCCCATTTCCAAAATTTATTATCTCATATAAATACTCTCCTCCCCACGGCAGGAGCAATCTATCCCCAGGAGATGGAAGAATGACATCAAGGAACAAATTGGATTTCCTTGTAGCTGGCTCTTAAGTCAACACGAGGCGGTAAATCCTCCCTCGCGCGGTTCCGCAGCAGAAGAAGGGAGCCCACAAAGGGATACAGAAAAACATGCAAGAGAAACGTAAGATAACTTTCATCAGGACTAAAAATGCACAGTTTCTATCAAAATACTCAGCTGTATATACAAAAATATAACAAGCAATATATACGTAAGTAAAACGTTGACTATTATACAAGATAAAAACAAGTGAGGTCCGTGTGTGATAAGCACCTTCTCTTCACAAAGAAAGTTAATTATGCTTGGATTTTTTTTTCATGAAAAGAATGATATTGCCCATTAAAGAAAGTTTCAAAATAGAAAAAAAGAAAGAAAAATTGCATGGACTCTTCCTTCAACCCCAG
Source organism: Rhynchonycteris naso (assembly GCA_037038555.1). Classification (NCBI taxonomy): domain Eukaryota; kingdom Metazoa; phylum Chordata; class Mammalia; order Chiroptera; family Emballonuridae; genus Rhynchonycteris; species Rhynchonycteris naso. The sequence continues at coordinate 313,065,495 of CM072996.1, read as the reverse complement.
CTCATGAGGAAACTTCTGAATCTCTTCCTTTAATAAGCAGACATTTTGTTACATAGTCATGAAATTTTATAAGCTATCATTTTTTCTCAAGATCATAAAAATATAAACTGCCAGGTTCTTATGGTCAACATTCTCTATGTGGGCATGATCAGTGTCTCAAGTCTCTTAAAAGGAGACAGACAGTTTCCTTTCCTTCAGGTTATTTCAAAATTATTGGTTACCATAGCAGTGCTGGGGTAAATATCCCTGGGCGAAGAACCCGCGTGCTGGCCTGACGGGACCTGCTGATATACTCCAGGAAGTGAAATGAGTCGGTCAAAGTGTATGAATGTTCACCAAGTCCTTGACTCTATAGCCAGATCTCTTTCCAAGAGGGCTGTAATAATTCCTACCGCCATCAGCTAATAGACATCCAGACTGCCCAGGGAACACTTTACTAGGATACTGTGTCTTAGGAAATCCCCTCTTCCCTCCCAAAAACAGAGCTCAACAGAGAGGCCATCATCTCCCAAAAGCCTGGACCACCCTGGAACCACACTCTGTCCTGACCTCTCTGGGTCCCACAGCACCTTGAACATGTCGGGTCGAGCAATTCCCACAGTAACTGGGGTGGTCATTACACCATCTCCCGGGGCCAGCACATAGTAGGCGTTCAACGCACACTGATGAACCACCTGGGTTTTGAAGGAAGGGACCGTGTATTGATGTAGCGTGTTTTCTAGGGTGCTCTATGGCACATAGTAGGTGCCATTGAAATAACTGATTGACTATGAACTTGTGGGGTTTTCTCTCTGAATTTCTCATTTATTCAACGCCAGATTCTTCACCAACTAAACAAACCGCTTCTCAGGGCCGCCAGAGGGACAGGGAAATCCACCAGCTCACTCTTCCCAAAAAAGTCTGTCCTTGGGTCTTCTAATCCACTCCTACCAGAACTGGTCACAGTCTACACCTCAGGCGTGAACTGCTTTCAACATCACCCTGGAGATGTCCTACACCTCTCCTGACGATGCAGCATCCTGTATTCCATTTCTTCCTCCTTCTGGACTTACTCCTTCACTTTAGTGGAATCCATCTCAGCTTCTAAAGGCTCCTTGAGAAAAGAAGGGTGTGGGAGGTCCACTGTTTGAGACCTCGAACTTGTGCAAATTGGCACCCTCCCCCGTCTGAGTAACCCGTCTCACGGCCTTCTGGCATTTGGTACACCCCAAACTATCCTGATTCCTCAGCCTTTTATGACCTGTGGTTCTCCTGTGGACAACAATTGGACCAGAATTCTGTTTATAGTCAGGGCAATGTATCCTTGGTATGACCTTCAGCCTGGAAACCCATGTATTTCAGGACCGTGAGATTTTCTTTAACTATTTCATTGATGATTACTTCCCCCACATTGTTCTCTCTTCTCTCTCTCTTTCTGATGTTGAAATTACTAAACTGGTCCTCTAGTTTCCTTCTATGTTCTATTTGCCCTTCTGTCCCCAACACATCTCTTGGATTTTTCATTTCTGCTTCCAATATGTTAGTTCCTAAGTGCTCTAAACGGTTGCTCTCTGAATTGTAAAAGAAATATGGTGTATGTTGTTTTACAGGGGCATCCCTCTGAAAATACTGGTCATAGTTATTTAGTTGTTTGTTTGTTCTTTTCCTCCCTGCAGCATCTCTGCTTTCTCCAAGCGTTTCCTCTTTTTCCTTTTGGTTGTTTGGATCTCAGTGCTCCCGTTAGAGGATTTCCCTGGGTGTCTGATCATCCTGGGTTGTCACTGACCTAGTTGGGAGCTTTCAGTGAATGAGTGAGGCTTGCTGGCGTGAACTATACTCTAAGGCAGGGGTCCCCAAACTGTGGCCACCTGAGGCCATTTATCCACCTCCCTGCACTTCCGGAAGGGGCACCTCTTTGTGGTCAGTGTATGGAGTACTGTATGTGGCGGCCCTCCCACGGTCTGAGGGACAGCGATCTGGCCCCCTGTGTAAAAAGTTTGGGGACCCCTGCAGTCTAAGGGGTAATGGGAAAACCGTGACGTCATACTGCCTTTCCTCTTGGCTCACTTACATTCCCACTGAGATCATTTGAGCTTCTTGCCCAGAGATGCCAATCTCTGAGCCCAGCTAGCCTGGGGAGAGGGTGTGTTATTTCAACATGTAGTATATTTATTCCTCGTTCAGAGTGGCAGTTTTCAGTACAGCATCTCAGCCAGGTAGATCTGGTCTCCTGCAGTCCAGACACTCCCTGTTTGATTATTCTCTGCAGGAAACAAAATCTTCAGAAGAGGAGGTAGCCATCTGCTCATTTCAGAACAGGGAAGCGGACCTGGGATTGTCAACACTTCTTACAAAAAAAGTTCCGGCTTCCCATCAAGGCAGCGGCGTATGCAGGTCACGTGACACTCGTGACCTCCCACGACTACCTCCAAATTACCGATCCGCTCAACCACCTACCATCGAGCTGAACAGAAGTCCTATGACGAAAGAAGGGGCCACCTGGAGGCCGGCTGCTGCTTGGAACGCTGTGTCCTGCGTGTCCCCCACACAAAGCTGCGACAAGGTGTGCGCAGGAATACGCGCGGTGGACAAGGTCCCGGGATCGTTCTCTGCATCGGGACTGCACCAGCAGCAGCTCAGATGCTTGCCTGCCCCCCCTGCTCCCCGTACTATGAACTTGAGATCGCTTTTGTCCTATGGGCGCCCAACGCCAAAGGAGCAAATCAAACCTACTGAAAACTCCTTCATCCACGTCTTTCTCCAAAGGAAAGGGATGATTGAAGATTCGATGGTACCAGCAAAGAACAGGGCCAGGAGATGATGGTGGACTCGGGCAGCCGCTGTCCCCGCAGCAGTGGAGAGCGGGGGGCAAGCACGAGCCAACAGCTCCGCAAAGGGAAGAGCGCGTGGGGCGGCGACCACACCGGCCCCGACCAGAAACAAGAAAAAGAGAAAGACACCAGCCTCCAGGGACGCACAGGTGACTGACGTCCTTCCGGAAAGCGGAGGGAGCGGGGGATGGGCCCACGTTCAGAGGACGAGATGTTCGCACACAAAGGGCTTCGAAGATCCCGAATCATGAGCTCTGAGAAAACCGGGGAAGGGCGAGAAGAGGCGTGGGCAGGGTGGCTCACTATACCACAACGTGAAGAAGAGACCACGGGTGTATTTTTAGTCGCTCACACTTCAGGTATTCCAAGACCTGTTACGCTAATACAGCAACATTTTAAACATGGGATACTCAGGATTTATACATGAAAAAAATTCTTTATTTAAAAAAGAAAGCTTTCAAACCTTTCCCCTCATTTAGACTCTCTTAACAGCCCCGCCTCCGCCCCTTAGATACGGGGTGCTGGCGATTCCTAAGCCTTTGAGGATTTTTTTTTTTTAGTGTCTGTCAGTTCTTGGATCTTCCCAGCAACAACTTGAAGTTGATTTTCTGGTATCCTTAGTCTCCGCTACGACATCCCTGCAAACCCCTATGTGTTGCTACTCTCTCCTCTCTAGTTTTCCCCCATGCTTGTGAATTTATCATTTTTTCACACTGTTGGGGTTTACTGCTATTTTATTGGGGTTTTAGAAAAAGGCAAATGTAGTATGGGCTTCATCTATAGTCTTTACCTATAAGTTCCAAGTCCTTGTCCGTCTTGAGCCTTCCAAAATCGTGGACGGTGGAAGCTTAGCTAGCACACGACTGTGGGTGGACATATTGGAGCCAATCCCCCCACCCCTGCCCCGGTCTGTTCTGTGCGGTCAGGAAGGGTCCCTCATTAATGACAGCCCCGCGTTCCAAAGCCTCTCGCTGAGCCCCACCTCTGCAGTGAAACCCGCTCTGTGCAGGGGCAGGGAGAAGCCAGGGCCCTGGGGGTGGGGGGACAGTGGGAGGAAACTCAGATCTTAGAGTCGAAGCCCAGAGCCAGCCCTGAGCTTCCCAAGGGGAAGAAACCACCCGTGATGCACAGCCTCACTTCCAAAGTACGGAAAGGGACAGAGCAGAATTCCACATACTCCCACCTAACAGGATGTGACCCTTCTAAGTGGACATGGGAGGGACAGGACATGCCAGCCTCCCAAAGTCACCGGGACGGAGAAGCAGAGGCCAACAACCACCCGCCAGGCCTCTAATCAGGGGGAACCAGGAGAGGTCCGGCACCGGCAGTGGACCAACGCGGAGGCTGCACAGCGAGGACCAAACGGAGCCAAATCTCCTTGCACTGTGGCTTCTAGTGAGCGTCAGCGAGGAAATGCCCCCAGCCCACCCAACCCTCCGGTGGCGCTGTCCCTCAGTGAGGAGACGCCCCAGCCTGCACAGCCCCCCCCCCTGCTGCGCTGTCCCTCAGTGAGGAGACGCCCCAGCCCGCACAGCCCCCCCCCACGCGCTGTCCCGCAGCGAGGAGACGCCCCAGCCCGCACAGCCCCCCCCCACGCGCTGTCCCGCAGCGAGGAGACGCCCCAGCCCGCACAGCCCCCCCCCACGCGCTGTCCCGCAGCGAGGAGACGCCCCAGCCCGCACAGCCCCCCCCCCCACGCGCTGTCCCGCAGCGAGGAGACGCCCCAGCCCGCACAGCCCCCCCCCCACGCGCTGTCCCGCAGCGAGGAGACGCCCCAGCCCGCACAGCCCCCCCCCACGCGCTGTCCCGCAGCGAGGAGACGCCCCAGCCCGCACAGCCCTCCCCGGCGCTCCACCCCCCTCGGCGCTGTCCCAGCTGCTCACCTGTGGATGATGTGGCACTTCTGCAGGTAGGCGAGGGCCAGGGCCAGCTCGCAGACGTACAGCTTCACGGCGCCCTCTGTGAAGGGCACGTTCTGCTGCAGGTGGTAGCGCAGGTCGCCGCCCAGCAGCAAGTCCACCACCATGAACATGTCCTCCTCGTCCTGGAAGGAGTACCTGGGAACACAGAGGGACAGAGCACATCAGGGGCCAGGAATGGAGAGGACTCCGACGCCCTCGTCTTCCAGAGGCACCCAGTGAGGCTCAGAGAGAGGGCACCGACGTGGCCTCAGTCACAGTGCACACAACACTGTCCCCGGGCTCTGGCAGACAGAGGCATTTTAACCACATTACTTTGTTTTTAGTGGATGCCTGACTTCAATGTTTTCAGGACTTGCAGTCAATCGGCCCCCTCCCCCACCAGTTCCTCACTTGTTCCCCACACACAAGCCGCTGCCCACGCGGAGCCAGTGGTGCTTGGGCAAGTCCTGGGCCAGACCTCAGGGAACCTGCCGTTTCAACTTCCTGCCTCTTGGAAACCAGCCAGAGCCCAAGTCCCAGGGAGAAGCCACGAGAAGGAAAACGGAGGTGCTCTGGTCACCAGCCTCAGAGGAGCAGCCAGGGACAGGCAGCACCAACTGGCGGCCACGACAGTGAGCCCCTGGGGCATTTGGATGTCCTCCAGCAGCCAGCCCCTGCTGATGTGACCGGGAGCAGAGCTGTCCAGCGGAGCCCTGTCAATTCACAGAACCCAAGATGACAAAATGGTTGTGCTTTAAGCCACTTATTAAGCTTCAGGGTTCCCCCGCCCAGAGCAATAAGAAACTGACACAGTACCAAATCCATTAAAAAAAAAAATACACGCAGGCTCTTTAAGGACTGAAGAGCCCACTACAGATCCTGAGAATGGCATTAAGCAATTATAAAGTAGAATCCCAATGTGATAAAATGGTGCCAAGTCCCACACGGAATCGTGGAATGCAATGACACGGTGAGAGCCCCAGAACGACAGAATGTTGTCCTGGAAGCTTACACCGATGCCTCAGATCCTCAGATATTAGAGCTGGGTCAGCCGGGCCATCCTCCTCATTCAGAAGGGGAAACTGAGGCCCAGCAGGAAGAAGGAACCCGGTGAGCCAGTGAGAACCTGGGGACAGGAACCCAGCTCTCCCCAGCACACTCGCAATGACAGGCAGGGACGCACACACAGTCTTTCTGTAACCTGGGCATGCAGCCCACAGAGGGAACTGATGCTTGATTTGACCACAGGAGGTGACAGCCAGGTGTTTACAGAATGGGGAATTGCAGGGCTGGGGAAAAAAGAAACAAACTTAAAAGCCACCCAGTCCCGCCAGCCCCGTATCACAGAGACCGGGATGCGGAGATGGGAAATGGTGGCCCAGGCATCGCAGGTGTTGTATGTCTCACGGCTCTTGACACTTGTGCAGGGTCCAGGCCGGGAGGATCGGGGTGATGTATGGTGCCACCAGCCCGTTCCTTCACCAGATGTTCATGGAGCACCTGCCTGTGACGGGCGCTGAGCTGTGTGCTGGGGACACTGGGACAAAACGCCTTCCCCCTGAAGGAGCACACGGTCCCCTGGGAGAGAAGGGCCAAGTCCACAGCAGCAGCCCTGCAGGGCACAGGGCGACAGGCACTCTGGGAAGCTCTACAGGGCGTGAGCGGGGAGGGACTCTGCTGGAGAGGTGGGCGAGGACGTCTTTGCAGATAAGGGGTACACTGGGGCCGGCCGTGACTCTGACACAGGGGCGGCATGAACCCTCTCGTTCTAGGAGTCCAGGATCCTGCAAGGTCATGGCGCCTCCCAGTCCCCTATTTCCAGCATCTCAGACACTGACGATCAGAGGGTGGTGACAGACCAGCCTAGCTTCTTCCCTCTGGTTCCAGCCTCACTTCGGGGCTGGCACGAGAGGGTCCAGGGGCTTGCAGGGTGGTCCAGGTCCCTCTGCAGGGCACCAGCTGGCCTCTACATCTGTTGCAGGGCAGGTAGAAGCTCCGACTGGCACGCGATCACTGCCTCATCAGATGCATCACGGGAGTCGCTGATGTCAACGACAGAGATTGCCCTGGGACCCCTGCAAGGTGGGCTGGCAGGTCGGAGGCACCGGCCGTTGCTGGACACGGCTGTGTCCGGCTGGCCCATTGGTTAAGTATCGGGGCCACGTGGACAGACAGAGAATCAAAGCAGCTCTGGACACTGGAGCCTGGAGCGGCCCACTGAACGCGGGTCTCAGGGGCACTCTTCCGTCTGTGCCGGTCCATTTTCCTCTTCCGTGCAAAGTTCAGAATAAATGCATCTAGCTCCTTGAGAAACCCTTCTCTGATTTTTTGTTGGATTTAGGTCGAATTTACAAATGAAAAGAGAATGAACAGTTTTACAGCACTGAACCTTTCCACGAACACAAAGCATTTATTTTGGCTTTCTTCTACGTCTGCCAGTCAAGTTGTATGGTTTTCTGTTTAAAGATTTGGCATATATGTGTTCAAATCTTTTTTCCCATTGATTTGGGGGTTGGGAGGAACATCAACTTATTGTTCCATTGAGTTGTGCTCTCACTGATTGCTTCTTGCACATGCCCCAACCGGGGATCGAACCCACGACCTCAGCATGCTGGGACGACACTTTAATCACTGAGCCACCAGGCCAGGGCCGCATCCATGTACTTTAATCCCAGTATTTGTAATAGATTTTTATGGCTGTCGTGAACATAATCTTTTAAAATAAGGTTTGCTAACGGGTCTCCGCTAGGTATGCCTTCCAGAATTGTACATTTATCTTGAATCTAGAAGGCTGACTGGCCTCTTAGTTATCAGTTCTAATACCTTTCCACGGGTGCCCTGGACTTGCTCGTACTATCAAGGGGATTGTATCCCTTGATACGTGCAAAAAAAACAAACAAACCCTGCCACGGTTATATTCTCCCAATCCTTACGCCTCATTTCCTTGTTTGTTGCACTAGCCAGGGCCTCCGGCGCAACATTGATCATAAGGGATGGCGGTGGACGTTTTTATCTCGCTCTGGACTCCAGCAGAGTATTGCACCGTTAAATAATTTGCTTACTGCAGACATTTGGTGAATTCATTTATCCAGCTAAGAAAGTTGCTTTCTCCGCCGCTGAGAATTTTTATCAGGAGTCTGTGCTGAGGTGTTCTGGTTTTTTTTTTTCTTTCTTTCTTTTAACATTAAACTGTCTTGGCATTTCTAGACTCAACCCTACCTGATCTATAAACACACGCTCATATATATGTACGTATGTGTGCGTGTGTATAGCTTTGTATATACCTTTCATCGGAGGCCGGTTGCCAATGTTTCCTTTAGGATTTTTTTTTGCAGCTCATGCTGTATATTTTCTTATCCAGCCTTGTCCTATTGCCTGACCCAGTCTTGGTATGAAGATGAAGGCGGCCTCACAGCAGGAAGTAGGGTTTGTGTCTGAAGAGTTCAGGAGAGGCTGCACTGCTTGCAGAAAGTTCCTCCTGGTTCATCGGGGCCACACCCTCCGCGTTGTGGCATTCCTGATGGAGCTGTCCCCTGAGCCCTGCTCCACCCTCTCAACAAAGAGCTGAGCAGACACGTGGCCATGGTCGGGGTTCAGGGGTCTACACGCCGCCTCTGGCCGCCGGTGCTGGTTCATCCGAGCCCTCGGGTGCACCCTGGGATCCGTGTGGGTGCGCTGGAAGCAAACCTCCTCTTCCAGGTTTGCTAGGCTAGGAGCTGGGACTGACAGGCGGTCTGGGGCCTGTCGCCCAGAGTGGGGATAGGACCCACCTATAGGGTGTCGCTGCCCAGGGGACGGGGGTGGGACGGGGCGCTGGCAGCAGCCTGGGCAGAAGAGGGGCCCCTCCCCGACCTTCGTACTCACAATGACGGTCACGACTGTGCTTTCTTGACGTAAGCTACCGTCCCTTGGAACTACAAGAGTCTGAAGTGATACATGTATTTGCTCCTGGAGAGAAGGGTTGAGGTGCTCAAAGGAAAGGACAGGAATTGGCGACGCTATGCTTCCTGCAGATGCTCCATTTGTATTCTCACAGCGGACGGTCTGTGGCAACATCACATGAACACCGGGTGAGTGCCGCCCCCTCGGGTCACAGCCACCCGGTCCCAGGGGGCATTTCATCCCGTATTCCGTCTGAATGCTCTGGAGGAGCAGCGTGAATTTTCGGGAGACTCGCAGACTGGAATGAATTGTAAAGAGAAAATCCGAAACACAAGGACAATTAATTCGAGCACCAGCTCGGGGTACGGCGGCTCTTTCTCGCTACGGATCCATGTTTTTGTTTTTGTTTTTAAATCCTGGGCCACAGACTCTGCATTCCCAAAGAGACTCGCACAGCACTGTCATCAGGGAACAGAGACTGACCTTCCGTTTCTCTCCCTGAAGTTCTGTCTATTCTACGTTCTTTGTGTCCTTGTCCCCTCTGCTGCTTCCCGGGCTGGAATTATAATGAAGTTCTCATGCTGCACATTGTCATGGAAATGACAAGAGGGAGGCAGGGGACGGGAAACCTGCCCTCCGCTGAGCAGAGCGCAGGAACACGGGGGGGCGGGGGGGGGGGGGAGGGGGGGGGCAGAGCTGGCCAGGTAATCAGGCTCACCTGGAAGACCAAAGGTCAAGCGCTTGGGAAGCCCTCGATCCCAGCCCGGGAGGGGGGCGCGGAGAAACAGAACCCCATGTCTGTTGTTGTCCTGTTCTCTTCAAACTTATTAATTTGCCATACTGCTCCATAAAAAAAAATTAAAAGGGACTGGCAAAGTACATATAATGAAATAAATACGTATAGAATGTAATAAAATAAAAAATAGGTTAGCCATCGATCAGCCCTAAAAAAATACCAAGGGCACTCCAGGAAACGGAAGCGGGGAAAACCGGCCACGCCACGGCCCGAGGTCTTGCCCACGCTCAGGAAACAGGCCCCAGACACGTCCCTGACCCTTCCCAGCCAGCGGGGGGACGTCAGAGACACGACCGGCCCTCATGATTCAGTGTCAATGTGGAAAAAATAACGATCGATTGTTCAGGAAAGAAAATGATTATTCCTGATAGGGAAGCCAGGGGGAAGCCTCTCCCCGTGGATGCCCACGAAGGTGGCATTCTGGAACGTGGGGAACCCCGACCTACATCCGATGGCTCTAGAGAGAGGTACACGTTGAACAGGGAGTTTTGTTTTTTCCGTATGATGTTCCTCACGGTGAACCGAAGGCACCAAGCTCCAAGTCCCCAGGGCAGTGGTTCTTAACCTTTTTTGAGGTACCGAACCCACCAGTTTCATATGCGCATTCACCAAACCCTTCTTTAGTGATAAATAAAATATGATTTTTCCCCCAAATTCAAGACATAGGTATATGTTTTTTTACTGGTGCACAAAATGAGCCGTGCATGAACATCACCTTGCTCAAAGAACAAAACCAACAAAGTGCATGAACTCACAACAAATGACGGTATTACTTTATTCTGGCCTCCGCGGCAGAGGCTTCTCCGAACCCCTGAGACTGACGCATCGAACCCCTAGGGTTCCATAGAACCCAGGTTAAGAACCACTGGCCCAGGGGCAGTGATGTGTGGGGCAGAAGCCAAGTGGCCCAGGAGCCGTGCTCACCAGTGGGCTTCTTGGTGCAAGGACCAGTTTAGAGAACACCGTGAATGTTCTCAGGGACTCCTGCACACACCTGCGAATACACACTAGGCTTCCCCCGCGCTCTGACCCTGGGCCAGACGCTGGGAGTCAGTGGGAGAAGTCACCCTGGATAGTTTACCCAAGAGTGGGGCCATTCATAAGGGGGCTGCACTCTAGGCCATGTGCCATGACAGGTCCCCTGGGTGACCCATCACGGCGCACCCATTTTTCTGTTGTTGTTGGGCCATGGACCCCTCCTCCTTAAGGAGACTCAAGGTGACCTCTCTCGCCACTCATTCCACTCACAGCGTCGCTGTCCCCACCTCTCTGCTCCTGGCCATCACTCGCTTCTCAGTGTAGAGCAGTGGTCCCCAACCAGGGGCAACATGACCACCCAGGGACATGGGCCAACGTCTGGAGACATTTTTGGTGTCATGAGTGAGAGCTACTGAGTAGAAGCCAGGATGGCGCTAAACATCCCACAACGCACAGGACAGTCCTTGCCGCAAAGAATCACCTGGTCCCCGTGTCCACAGTGCCGGGGCTGAGACACCCGCTCAGCTCAATGGTTCCTCCTTGAGGAACCCACCCGCACCCTGGAAGACAGACCTCTTAGTGCTCTCTCGTACCTTGTGATAAAGATGTTGACACCCTTACGGTGCGTGACTCCACGTGCCAGGCTCTGTTCTGCGTCCTCTACTCACATTCACGCGTTTCAGGCTCCCCCAAGGCCTCTGAGGTAGGCGTTACGATGAGCTGCCTTCGGCAGATGTGGAGACTGAGGCTCTGAGGTTGTGTACTTGATCTTGCCGGTGACGCCGCCCGGGAACGGCAGAGCTGGGAGCCGACCCAGGGCCGTCCACCTCCAGGATCTAGAACCCAAGCTGAAGCCTCGGCGGCGCTCCGCTCAGGGCGACGGGACCTCACTCTTTCGGTCTTTGCTCCCCACCAGCCAGTGAACGGGGCTTGTTCCTCACTTGTTTCACTTTGTCCCCCTGCACTGAGCACACTGGCAGGAGCATCATCTACTCCCAAGAACGAACGGGTCACCCCCCCCCAAAGTACCCATACGCTGTGCGGCACACCAGTCTGTCGATTACGCCCACCGCAGAAGGGCTGGCGTAAGAGGCAGCCCAGAAAGAAAGGTGGGGATGGGGGGTTGGCGGAGAAGGACAGCTCTGTGTGGGTACCGGGCTCTGTGTGCTGCTCTCATCACCTTTTACAGGAGCCTCATTTGCCTCTGGCCAGTTGGCACAGGTGCCAGGATCTCCCACGAGCCTGAGAGTGACTCTCCCGGCCTCCCTCCCCTCCAGGGTGCAGAAATGACCCACCCGAGGAGCAAGTTCGGAAGGAGCTGTGGTGTGCTCAGCACAGCCCCTCCTGCGCTCCCTCCTTGCTTCTGGCTGTGCCCACAGAGGGCTGGCATTCCAGTCTGTTCCCTGCCATGGTCAGGGGCTTGGCTGGTGGGGTAGGGGCTTGCAGGTAGATGTCCCTCATGTCCTCGGAGTGATTCCATTTCTGAGCTGACGGGTTAGGAAGCCCCATGGAGGCAGACCTAAAGCCACAGGTTCTGATCAACTGCGTCAACCACAAAGCTGATATTTTCACTGCCATCCATCCGACGCCTGTGTCTGTCTCTCGGCTGGTTCCGAACCCAGGAAGGAGAGAGCAGGGCTATTGACAGGCCCTCTGAGCCTCCTCATCACTTACCCTGCTTTAACCATGGCAGGTATGCATTCTCACCCTTATATTTCCAGGGGAGGGACCTGAGGCCAAGAGAGGTGGACTTGTCCAGGTCACAGGGTCAGATTCCTTCCTTCAATAGCGTGTCCTGCCTTCTGTCATCCCCCGCCTGGGGAGGCTTGCAACCGAAGACCAGCCACGTGAACCACGCACGGGAATACACGTGAGCACACCTGAGTGGAGGGTGTGCACAGCGGGAGGAAACCTGATTGAGAACACCTCACCAAGCTCCCCCGTCCACGTCACCTGACCTGGCCCAGCACCTGGCCCCAGGAGACGCTCCTGTGCATCAGTGATGCAGGCAGGCGTGGCGGGGAGTGGGGAGGAGGAGAGAAACTTCTCCAGGAAACCCCAAGCCTCCCTTAGTCTTCCCGCATCACAATGCCACTCGACTATTTCAGACAGCTGCATTTTTCATCCTGAGGCAAAAGAAACCAAATGCCCAGAGAGGACTCCACAGGAGTCTCGATCGGGAGGCCCCAGAGGCCAGGACATGCCATGTGTCTCTGACAATCATCTCCTGTGTCCTGACTGCGTGGCACCCGTGAAGACAAGGAGCAGGCATCTTCTCAGACCACGTCCAGTCCAATCAGGTCTCCGAGGAGAGAAGACAGGGAGAAGGGCTCACCCACCACTCTGGGAGTGTGCGTACGATTCTCAGAGACATAGCATCCAGCAGGAGAGGAGCTAAAAATACCCTCGCAGGCTGCAGACGCCCGATAATAGCAGGCTGCCCTTCCATCAGCTCAGATTGTACAAACAAAAAGGAGTTCCTCAAACCTGAATTCTGCTTGATGCATATAAATCTTTAATAACATTCACAATATAAGCTTTTCTTTCTTTATCATTTAACTTGAATTACCGAGTTCTTAGTCCATTCTAACAGCATGGCCTTCACCGCTCTCCAGACCAGGCTGGTTCTGTCCCTGACTCCTTCCTAGGAAGTCAAGTGTTGCTGGGTAGCTTCCATCTGCCTCCGGCAGGCCACACAACAGCAAGGTGAGACTCTCAAACGTCATCAGCTCCCAGGTCACCGCAGCTTGGGGCAGGAGAAAGCTTGGATGGTGCAAAGGCATGCTGCAGGTCCAAGTCCCCCACCAGCCACTACACAGCGGGGCTTTGCAGACTGCGAAGTACCATCTATCTGCATAAATGCAGAATATCGCTCCTGTGATCAAATGATTCTATTTCATTTATGTCCTGCATGCTTCAAAAGGTTTTTCAGTGGCAGACAATGTAGGTCTGATGGAAGAGACGGGGAAGAAAAATATGAAACAGAGAAGGGACGAATGTACTCCTTGCTTGCACACACCAAGCACGGACAGTAGATAGCTCCGACCTTCCTCACCGTGCAAAGCGAGCAAAGGGCAGCGCAGGACAGACAACCTTTAACTACGAGAGAAAGATCTCCAGGAAACCATGCGGGCATAGAATTTCATTCCAGGAGACTTTAAGTTATGAATTTAATGTATTTAACAGTTATAGGACTATTTAGGTTCATTTTTTTCTTTTTTTTTTTTTTTTTACAGGGACAGAGAGAGAGAGTCAGAGAGAGGGATAGATAGGGACAGACAGACAGGAATGGAGAGAGGTGAGAAGCATCAATCATTAGTTTTTTGTTGCCGTTGCGACACCTTAGTTGTTCATTGATTGCTTTCTCACATGTGCCTTGACCGCGGGCCTTCAGCAGACCGAGCAACCCCTTGCTGGAGCCAGCAACCTTGGGTCCAAGCTGACGAGGTTTTTGCTCAAGCCAGATGGGCCTGCACTCAAGCTGGCAACTTCGGGGTCTCGAACCTGGGTCTTCCACATCCTAGTCCAATGCTCTATCCACTGCGCCACCGCCTGGTCAGGCTCATTTTTTTCTTGGTTGAACTTCAGAGTTTGAGGGGTGAAGAAAATGGTTTGTTTCTTCTAAGCTGTCAAATTTATTATGAGTATTGTTCATATCCTTTCATTATCTTTCGGGGGCTGTAGAGTATGTAGTGATAGCCACTGTTTCATTCCTGATGTTTATGATTTGTATCCTCTCTCAGCTTGTATTTGTCAGCCTTAAGAGAGGTTTATCGATCTTAAATTTTTTTAAAGAACTTGCTTATTGTTTCATTGATTTTCTATTGCTCACCTATTTTCCATATCATTTAGTCTATTCTTTAGTATTTCTTTCTTTCCACTTGCTTTGGGTTTGTTTAGCTCTTCATTTTCTTAGACTTTATAGAAGTCTTTATAATAATCAAAACTAGACTATTATTTTGAGACCTTTCCTCTTTTCTAATACAGGCATTTTTAGTGCTATAAATTTTCCTCTCATCACTACTTTAGCTGCATCCCACAAATTTTGATATATTGTGTTTTCATTTTCACTCACTCATATGCATTTTTAAAATCTATTTTGAGATTTCTTCTTTGATCTATGGATTGTTAGAAGTTTGTGTTTTTAATTTCCAAGTATATGGCGATTTTCCTATTGTCTTTCTGTTATTGATTTCTAGTTTGGTCTCATTCTGGTCAGAGCACATACTCTATCACTTTTGCTGAGGTTTGGTTTATGACTCAAGAATTGGTATCCACAGACACTTGTAAAAGTGTATATTCTGCTGTTATTTGGTGAAATGTTCTGTAAATGTCAATTAAGCAGTGTTAGTTGATGGTACTCTTCAGTTCTTTTTTATTTGCTGACTTTCTGTCTAGAAGTTCTATCAGCCGCTAAAAGTGGGTTTTGAAGTTCCCAACCATAATTGAGGATATATATATATATCTCCTGTCAGTGCTATCAATTTTTGTTTCATATGTTTTGAAGCTCTGATGTTTGGTTTAAAACTCATTATTAATTGAATAATTCTAAATGTATTATCCTATCTAATATTACAATAGATAAACATACCAGCTATTTAGCTATCTCCTGCTGAGTTCACAGCACAGTCATTTTTACTTTTTCCTTTTTATGAATGAGGCCTCAATGAGGCTCTCTATCCACCGCCCTTGTGCGCACATGCACCAGATCATGTCTTACACAAATACTCGTTGGGCACCAACTATATGCCAGACACTGGTCTGGGTGTTTTGGATATATACGTAAAAAAAAAAACAAAACACCCAGGAATTGCATTCCTGTCTCTGTGGGATTACCTAAGTGAGTGAGACTCCTGGCACCGTGGGCAGCACACGGGAGGCCATGCAGCATGCTGATTACAGGAACAAGTGATTAAATGACGGAAGCTGAAGGTTAAACATACTAAATGATTAACAGGTACCACATCTTTACTTGTGTTTTCCTTATACTAACTCCGGAAGAATAACAATTATTCCTATAATAACAATTATTTTACTAAAGAGCAAACTGAGGCACCTAGAGAGTTAATCTACTTAGACTTACTTTAACTTTTTATGTATTGATTGATTTTAGAGAGAGAGAAACATCAATTTGTTGTTCCACGTATTTGTGCATTCCTTGGTTGATTCTGGTATGGGCTCTGACTGGGGATTGAACCGGCAACCTTGGCATACTGGGACTATGCTCTAGCCCACTGAGTTACCCAGTGGTCAGGAGAGTTTAGCTTACTTAAAGCAATACACTTATTTTATTTTATCTTTTTAAAGAAAAGAGGAAGGGACATTATAACCAGTGGCGAGTGAAAGGTCTTTTCAGTAAATGGTTCTGCATACATTGTATATTTAAACGGGGAAAAATGAACTCTGACATACGCCGTTCACCATACACAAATAAAAGACCAATTTCAGATGGACTGCAGATGTCAATCTTCAATATAAATGTAATGCAAGAAATGGAACTTCAGAAAGATAAAGTAAACATAAGATCTTTGTGACTTCAGGATAAAGACTTCCAAACAGGATATTAAAAACATGAATCAGAAGCATGCAGTGATAAATAGGACGTAATTCAAGTGAAGAGCTTTGGTTCTCAAAAAACACACAAAGGGAATAAGAAGAAAATGGGACAGAATGTTAACAATGTGGGGAGATGTTGAAAGCATATACTACATGACATTTGTCACAAAAGGTCCGTATGGCTTGATTCCATTTTCATGGACTAGGCAGGTCCACAGAGACAAAGAGAAGATGAGTCATTTCTATGGAGAGAGGCCCAGGGAATAAGGAGTATTTTCTAATGGGTATGGGATTTCTTTTAGGGCTGATAAAAAATGTTCTAAGATTTAGATAGTAGGGATGGTTAGCCAAATCTGAGAATATACTAAAAACCACCGCATTGTGCCTTTTCTTCTATTATTATATTTTATTTATTCATTTTAGAGGGGAGAGAGAGAGAGAGAGAGAGAGAAGGCGGAGGAGCAGGAAGCATCAACTCCCATACGTGCCTTGACCAGGCAAGCCCAGGGTTTTGAACCGGCGACCTCAGGGTTTTAGGTCGGCACTTGATGCACTGCGCCACCACAGGTCAGGTCTGCATTGTGCCTTTTCAAAGGTGAACTGTACAGTTTGTGGATTTATATCTTAAGGAAACTGTTACCACGAAAGCAGAATATGTGCAACAACGTTTAGCATACTACCCTTATGGGTATGAAATGGTTCTCAATGTAACTTAAATTTGTATTTCTTTGACTGTGAGTATATTGGTTTGCCAGGGCCACCCTAACAAAGCACCACAGACTGGGGGCCTTAAACAACAGAAATGTATTTTCCCACAATTCTGGAGGCTACAGGTCTGAGATCAAGGTGTCACCAGGACTGGTTTCTCCTGATGGCTCTCCCATCGACTGGTACGTGGCCGTCTTCTCCCTGTTGTCGTCACGTGGTCGTCCCTCTAATGTGTGCCTGTGTCCTAATCTCTTCTTAGAAGGACACTAATCAGATGGGGTTGGGGCCCCACCATGATCTAGTTCAACCTTAATAGTTTCTTTAGAGAACTTCTCTCCAGACATAGACACAGTCTGAGGTCCTGGGCCTTAGGACATCAACATGTGAATTTTGAAGGGACGTAATTAAGCCCATAATAATGGCTGAGGCTGGTATTGATTCAGATTCGTTTGCTATTGGACCTTATTTATTCTTGCCTTCTTTTTTTTTTAATAGATTTAATGCAATTATGCATATATCTAGTGCATTGCTTTGTTTAAATTATGATGATGTTTCTCTATTTGTTATAAGTAGTACTCTTCTATAACAATATAGGTAATCATATTCAAGCCCCAGTACCTGTAAGTTGTACACTTGGGGTTTCAAATTTACACGTGAAATACTGTTTTTCTCTCTAGAGCCCATTAGAGACGTCTTTGTCCCTTTGCTGATGGACAGGATGGCGGATATGCAGGACAGCATCACAGGAAGCACTAAAGATGGTCTGTGGGTCACTCGCTCATTAATTCATCAAACACATGACTATTTAGTATCTGCCGAGTGACAGGCTAAAACACCTCCTATTAATTTTCACACCACAGCCAGGCAGCCAGGTGAAAAGGTACTTACCCACATGTTACAAACGGAGAGACGCTGAGGCTGCGGGTACTCACATAAGCAAACCGAGAATCAGGCTTCAACTGCACAGTGTCTGTTTTAGCCAGTCCCCTGGAACCCCACTGAAATGCCTACTGTCCGGTTATAATGTCCTCAGGGCCCAGCAAGTCCACTTCTGGGTATTTATCAAAAGAAAATGAAAATACCCCTACGTTCAATGTACCATTATTTATAATAGCCAAGATATGGAAACAACCTAGGTGTCTAGCGATAGATAAACGGATGAAAATGTGGCTACACACATCTATCTATCTATCTATCTATCTATCTATCTATCTATCTATCTAGTTATCTATCATCTATCTCTCTATCTATCATCTATCTATCTATCATCTCTCTATCTATCTATCTATCATCTATCTATCTATCGCTCTATCATCTATCTAGATATAGGTGATATAGATACAGACATATACACACAGATAGATATAGATATAATGAGATATTACACAGCAATGAAAAAGAACAGTCTATCACCATTTATGACCACATGGACGGGCCTAGAGGGTGTTATGCTTAAATGAAATAAGTCAGACAAAGGCAAATACTGTATGACTTCACTTATATGTAGAATCTAAAAATGCAAAACAAACAAAACAAACACAGACTCATGAAAACAGATACCAGAGAGGAGAGGGTGGAGGGCCGGGTGAGAAAAGTGAACGGGAATATGTCGATCATATTGTGATAAGTTTTGCTCAGTGACAGACAGTGGCTAGGACATGTGGGGCGATCACGTGTGGAATCACTATACCGTCCACCTGAAACTGATATAACCTAGTATAATCTTCTACATTTTAACTATATTTAAAATACGAATGAACTGACCGGGGTCAACCTAGACCGTGCACTGTCTTTGCGCTCTGTGTCCGCAACAATCGTCCTACAGTTCAAAACTGAATGTGCCCGTTAGACTCTACCAGAAACAAGCAGACCTGTGGGCTTTCACACGGCCCACATTTATGATGAGGATTTAGAGTTGGAGGGAACCAGTTTCGTGAGCTTGAAGTTCATCAGAAGTGATCCACTCCAGTTCCAAATCCTGGTCCTCCTCCCCGGTGGGAACTAGTCCAAATGAGTGCAATTAAACAAGTATGTATAGAGTGAGTGTCCTCTCCTACGAGTCAATTAGTGAGGAAACTGGAAAACTCCCATCCGCCAGCCGTACCTCTCTGGGCAAGTGCTTCCAGTCTGGAGCTGCACTTGCCTTCTTTGTCTGATATTACTGTAAAAATTACAGAAGCGCATATAAGAAATACGTGGGGAGGCAGTTCAAAAAAGTAGATGTTGTTACCGGTTCCCTTAAACGTAGTACATGGAGAAAGAACCCAGCTGTGATGTAAGTCCTTCGGTTTTCTTCTCGGCAAAGAAGAAGCTGCGACATGACATGGAAGAACCCTCAGGGAGTCCCTTCAGGATCTGACACCAGAGACTCTGGACACATCGCATTTCCTGTGCTCATGCGACAGCGCCAGGGACGCACCAGCAGTGGAAGGTCTCCAGGGCGGGGCAGCGCACCAGCAGTGGAAGGTCTCCAGGGCGGGGACAGCGGGGTAAGAGAGCACTCCTCGCGGCCCTCCCACAAGAAGAAAGTGCATTTTAAGAAGGTCGAGTTGTATTTTTAAAAAGGCATCAATACTTTGTAAAATGATTTTAAAAAAATGTCTTTTAAAATGTGGGCCCTCCGTGGTCTCACTCTGTTCTCGGGTGCAGAGAGAGGGTCTGGGACACCTGCAGTGGGTGTCAGACACGGCGAGCTGGGGTTCCCGGGACAGCTGGGACTCCTGGTGTTTGACTTTGGCACCAGTCCTGTTCTAAATCCTTCAGGAGGCTCTCCTGACTCCCAGAATGTGGGTTGTCTTTTCTTCCAGCCCAGCCTCCTCCTGCCCACACCCAGGACTTGAGCCCCCGCTGCACTCAATGTGAGCTGCTCACACGTGGTGGTTCTTCCCACAGGGGATCCTCCCAGGGCCTCTTCCATTCAGCCCTCAAGCTGCATTCATTCCTCCACCCATCCTTCCCATATTTCCCAAGCACCCGCTATACACCAGCTGCCGCAAAAATTGATGGGGATGTAATGAGGGCAGTTTCCAAGACAACATCAGAACACAGGCCTAAAGGAGGGAGAGGTATTAGCAAGCAGAGGGCTCCCGGGGCTTCAGAGAGATGGCAAGGGGGTCAATAGCCCTGGCGGAGAGCGTACCTCCTCCGGGCAGCTCTCTCCCCATTCTCACCCGCAGGCTGGGCGGCCCAGTGCCCAGGCACCATCTGAGGTAAGAAGATATCTATCTGCATCAAAATGGACTCCTGGCAGTTCTAAATAACGTGAAAACAGCAGACTCTAGACATCATGACTGGAAACCAATTATTGACCATAAAATATGAACTGACAAATCAGAACAGAACCCATTCATTCTACGTCTTGGTGATTAAAAAAAAAAAAAAAAAAGAACATAAAAGATAGATAAGTGACTAACTTGAACTTACAGCACCATTAATATTATATAGCTGGTGTATTTGTTTTATCTGAATATTGTCTGTCCCACCTAACCCTGCCCACCACCACCATTAGAAGGCTAGTTCCATGACATAGGAGCCTCGTCCAAATCAATGGACACCCATATTCGTGGGTCTATTATTTTGTTGGGCTCTCTATTTTGTTTCATTGATCCATTTGTCTATCTTGATGCCTCTATGACACTGTCTTGATTACCGTGTGTTGATAATAAGTCTTGAAGTCCAAGTGGTATTAGTTTTACAACGATGTTCTCAATTTTTAAAGTTATTCTTTACTATTTGAAGAGCTTTGCATTTACACATATTTTTAGAATCCATTTGTCAATACCTACGTAATAAAGAGCCTGCTGAGATTTTGACTGAGAGAGTGTTCGATCTGTGGATCAATTTGAGGGAAAACTGACACCTTAGCAATACCGACTCTTAAGATCAATGAGCACAGTACTTCTCCCCATTTATTGACATCCTCGCTCTTTCTTCTGAGCAGTGTTTTGTGGCATCTGGTGCATATAGGTCTCTTACGAGTTTATTCAGATTCATAGCAGAGTTGTTCACATTCTTAATGTTCCTATAAATGCTATTTTCAAAGCTCAGTTTCTCATTATTTATTGCTACCATAGAGTGATACAATTGATTTCTATGTATTGATCTAACCCTGCTAAGCTCCATGATTAGTTCTAGGTTTTTGTTTTTGGTAGATTTTGTTAGATTTGCTACATCAACAACATAATATTGTTATTTGCAAATAAGGAGAGTTCTATTTGTCCTTTCTAATCTGAACACTTTTTATTTCTTTTTCTTGCCTAAAACCACTGGCTCAAACTTCCATTGTCACTTTTAATGGAAGTAGTACAAGTGGCTATTCTTATCTTGTTCACTCATTCAATCGTTCTCTGTTGAATATGATGAGATCTATAGTTTTCAGGTTTTGTCAGATGCTGCTTTGGCATCTGTGAAGATGCTGATAGATGTTTCCTTTCCTAGTTTGTTTATATTATGCATCACGCTGCTTTTAAAATGTAAAATTAAGCTTCAATTCCTGAGGTAAATACCAATTGGGAATGGTGTATTATACTTTTTATATATTGTTGGATTTGATTTTCTAAAATTTTATGGAGAATTTTTACATTTCTGTTCCCAAGGGAACCTTGGCCTGAAGCTTTCTTCTTCTTTTTATATAATGTTTCTTTGTTAATGTTTTCTTTTCTTGTGATGTCTTTGTCTGGTTTTCATATCAGGGTAAGCACAATGAACTGTGGGGTACTCAGTCTATCGCCATGTCTTCTGGGTCACTAACCTTTTCCTGCCATGTCTGATCTGCTATTAATCCTACCCAGTGTGTTTTCAACACAAACATTGTAGTCTTCATCTCCAGAAGTTTGATTTAGGTTTTTTCCATATCTTCATGTCTCCACTTAACATTTTAAACATACAGAATACAATCACGTTAACCATTCAGCAACTAGTATGCTTCATCAATATAATTTCCCCTTTTGTTGATTATTTCAGAAAGGAGGAAAAAATCTGGTCTCTCTCATTCTATTGTGGCCAGAAGCAGAAGTCCTAAGCTTAATTTCTGATACAGACTAGATTTTAAAAAAATTTTCATGAATTTAATAACTGTAGAATTACCTAGGTATCAAAAATGTATAGTAGCCTGACCAGGCAGTGGCACAGTGGATAGAGCATCAAAGTGGGATGCAGAGGACCCAGGTTCAAAACTCCTAGGTTGCTGGCTTGAGCATGGACTCATCTGGCTTGAGCGCGCGGGTTCATCAGCTTAAGCGTGGGGTCACTGGCTTGAGTGTGGGATTATAGATATGAGCTTATGGTTGCTGGCTTGAGCCCAAAGGTCGCTGGCTTGAGGAAGGGGTCACTCACTCTGCTGTAGCTCCCTGGTCAAGGCACATATGAGAAAGCAATCAATGAACAACTAAGGAGCAGCAATGAAGAACTGATGCTTCTCATCTCTCTCCCTTCCTGCCTGTTTGTCCCTCTCTGTCCCATTCTCTGTCTCTCTCTGTCCCTGTCTCTCTTACTTTAAAAAAAAAATAAGTAAAGGGCTGAACTGAATTTATGAGCCTGTCGATGGCACTGGACCTGCCGACGCGGCCATAGCAGACACTTTCTCATGGGCCCCCAGGGCTCACTGGGCATCGCTCAGATATTTCTGCTCCCAGCCTCAACGAGATGATTGAAAACGTGATTTGCTTTTTTCCCCAGACAACACAGGTCTTCAGTGTCCAGCCCTCCCTCCCAGCACTGCATGCTGTCCTGGTTTCCTGGTTTAAGGACCTCTCTCCGGGGTCCCCTCTCGGTCCCTCAGAACTCAAGGAGCTCGGATGCATGCATGATATGGGGAGCCCTGGGCACGGCCGTTATTTCACCTGCTCGGCAGTGGGAAAAACATATATTTAAAAAGTATATGATCAAAGCTCGTGCAAGAGATGCTGGAGGCTGAAAAGGAACTGCACCAAGCTGCCCTTCGTTAACTGTAGCACTAGCCAAGCATTTCCACACTTTTCTTCTTACTTTACTTTGCAACGTCAGGATAGCCATTCTTCCCAGGGTGCAGACAAGACCCTGGACCTTGGAGAGAGGTCAAGGGGAATTGCAGATGGTTGCAAAGATGGAGGGGAGTGGCTCCCACCCGGGCTGCCATTCCAAACTCAAGGCTTCTTTAAGCAGACGATGTTACGAGAGAGCTGTGATTGGGGGCAGAACACCGGATGGATGAACACGGGACCAGGTTATTCTGATTCGGACGAATGCAGATTTTCACTTCCCCTCCATGTTTCCTGACGATTGCAGGGTTCTTTAACTTCTTCCCCCCCTCCCCGGAGTTCACACTGCCTCCCAACTGAGTCCCATCTGTGAATTTAATTAACCAGCTGCCTGGAGATCTTCCAGATCATTAATTAAGATCTTCTTTGAAACCAGACCTAACCCGTTCCCCTAGCATCCCCCTGGAGGCTTCCGCACTGCCCTGCAGGTAACTGTTATGTTAACCCCACATTATGTGCTGAGTGTGCAAAGGGAGTTCTATAACCACATTATCTCAGGAAGTCGATGCCACCGGGGATGGATGATAAGCCAGCTCTGAGTAGGTTTTGTCAAAATCCAAACATAATAAATTGCGTCCAAATGCAGTTGCAGCTTTTGTTACTACTGATGTTTGCTAATTAGAAAAATTCTTAACAAAATTCAATTAAATCCTAAGCCTACTCGATGCATATGTACTAGCAGGAGACCCCATGTATATAAGCAGACTAAAACCGCCCACCCACTTATCCCTATCCCTGTCCACGCAGTAATACAAGAGCTTAAGGAATGAAATCAAAATAACGGAAAATGTCTGTTTACAAAGATGCCCATCATTTTGTATATTCCCAGATATCGGACCTGATCCCCTTATCTAAGTCTAAGAGAATGAGCAACTACGTGTCAGTACATCCCTACGATGGAACACTATACCGCCATGCAAACCGACACCGTGTCATTCCAGGGAAGACACTCCGGGAAATTACATCGAGTGGGAAATAAAGAGAACAAAAGAAAAGCAAAGTCTACAACAACCACATTACATAAAAGTACGGACAGGGACCGAAACAGCCCCCGAGGGGAAACGTGAAGAGTCATGTTAGGGTTACAAGATTGCAGAAAGGGTTGCTTCTGTGTTTCATTTGAGGTTACTATAGATGCGACAAATCAAAGGAAGAGTGCCTCAATGTGAATCGTCAAGAAGGATCTCGGGGCTCATGCTGTGATTCAGGATGTGTTCAGCCCATGCGCCAACACCTGTTCCTACACCCCCGGATCCCACCGTCCCAATCAGCGCTGCGGCACTCTGCTCTGACTGCCAGGACCTGCATGGTGTTGTCCAAGAACATGAGAGTCTGGACCTGCGGAAGGCCGGGCACACGGCAGGTTACAAGAACCAAAGGAGGAGCCCTTTCTGAGGTGAAGCCCTCACTCAGGCGTGTACCAACACCCAAGCCTTCTCACCTCTCAAGCGGCCTCATTCTGAGAGGGACGTTTAGTACCATTTCTAACAGAAAAACCAGAACAAGTCACGGAGAAGAAAACGTTTCTCTACCATTTAGGACGGGAACAACTGGCTATTCATATGAGCTAAAAATCACTGCCTCACATCATATACAAGAGACAACTGGAAACAGAGAACAGAGCTACAAGTTGAATATATTTCCTAGGAAAAAAGAAACACAGAAAACCCTCTTTGTGATCTGGGGTAAGCAAACATTCTTAGACAGGGGATAGGAAGCGAGAACATGAAGAGAAGAAAGATTGATCACTTACAGTTCATCCAAACTAAAATCTTATTAAGATTCCATAAAGAAAATGAAAAGCAAGCCACAGACTGGGGTGAAATATTCACAAAATTATAACTGACAAAGAACTTTCACCCAAAATTCGAAAAGGACTCCTACAACTACACAATTTTATTTTTTAAAAATTTTATTGAATTTTTTGGGTTGACATTAGTTAATAAAATTAGATAGGTTACAGGTGCACAATTCTACAATACAGCATCTGTATATTGTATTGAGTGTTCACCACCCCAAGTCAAGTCTCCCTCTACCACCATCTGTCCCCACTCTACCTCCCTCACCTCCCCACCTCCTTTCCCTCCTGCAGTCCTCACACTGTTGTCTGTCTTTTTTCTTTGCTTCATCCTTTCACCTTTTTCACCCGGCCCCTCTGACAGCTGTCAGTCTGACCTTTGTATCTATGAGTCCGTTTCTATTTTGTTTGTTAGTTTATTTTGTTCATTAGATTCCACATATAAATGAAATCATTCAGTACTTGTCTTTCTCTGCCTGGCTTATTTCACTTAGCATAATGCTCTCCAGGTCCATCCATGCTGTTCCAAATGTTAATATTTCATTCTTTTTTTTTATCGCTGGGTAATATTCTGGTGTGTGTGTGTATGTGTGTGTGTGTGTGTGTGTGTGTGTGTGTGTGTGTGTGTGCCACATTTTCTTTATCCATTCATCTACTGCTTCTGTAACTCCACTATGTTAAGAAAACAAACAATCCAATTTAAAAAATAGACAAAAGGTTTATAAGGTTATGAACAAAGAAAGATAAATGAATGCTAATAAGTAAATGAAGTTCTCAGCACCATTAGTCATCAGAGAAAGAAAAATTAAAACCACAAAGAAATACCAGTACACACTGACTACAATGAACACGCTTAAGAAAACTGACACTGTCAAACGTCGATAAGGGTGTGAAGCAACCACGACTCTCATAATTTGCCACACGGAGTGACAAATTTTATTCTCACTTTGGGAAATTCTTTGCCAGTTCCTTATGAAGTTAAATAGACATTTAGCTCACGACCCAGCAATTTAACTCCTAAGTGTTTACCCAGTAGAAATGAAAGGAGATGTACACACACACATACACACACACAAACCAAAAATCAAACAAATAAAAAAACTGATGCAAGAATGCTCACAACAGCCCTAGTCATCATAGCCCCAAATTGCAAATGTCCATCAAGTGTGGTATTTTCATCAGAACACTGTAGAGTAATAGGAAGGGATGAGCTACTGCTGTCCACAGCGATAAGCTTGAATCTCAAGACATCATGCTGTTGGAGAGAGACGCCAGGCACCCTCCTCCTTTTCACAGGGAATTCTGGGAAAGGCAAAACCAATCGATGGTGATAGTGGTAAGAACAGCGGCTTCCCGGATGGTGGTGACGTGCATTGTCAGAAAAGGTGCGTAGAAGGGAATCTGGGGGTGATAAAAGTGTTCTGTACCTGGATAAGAGTGTGGGTTACATGGGCACCTCTGTCCAAACGGATCAAACTAATGCGTGCGCCCAAACCGAGCAGCACGCGTGAGAGGTGTGCGTCTGTATCAGACGTGGAATCTGCTTCCAGAAAGACAGGACGAGCCGTCCACAAAGGACACGCTCTGCTGGTCACGCCTCACTCTCCACCGTGTGGGGACTGTGGGGATTGTTTGCACCACCGGATGGAGGTGACTTCTGCAGCGCTTGTGTTTGAGGGCTAACAAGTAGAACAGCTTCTGCATCAGGGTGAAGACCTAGACATCAACAGCACTCCAGCAGACCTCGGACGGTTCACAGATCTCCGCAGTGGGTGGGGCCCCTGCTGTGGCCTCAGGAGGCTGGGACCACTGCCCTGTGAGAACCCAAACCAGAACTGAGACACTCCCTGATGGCATATATGGAGCGCAGAGACCAGCTGTGACGCACGGGGACCCTCCCCGGGGAGAGGGCCCTCTTTCTCCACAGCCTTAGTAAGCGTCCACTGACACCAGCAAACATCGGTGGGCCCTTCCTGGTGCCTGCGCTGCCCTGTAAGGGCTCACAGTCTAGCAAAAGAGAGCTTCACCAGCCAACTTAATAAAGTGCAAAGGAGACCATCAACTCTTTGGGCAGGTGGGGATGGGGGTGGTCAGGGAGGTCTTCATGGAGGAGCTGACACCTGAGTTAAGTCTTCACAAGAGTGTAACTCAATGCTGTTACTCTGAATATTAAAGAAAGAGAGGTTCTTGGGGAAAAAAAAAGGAAGGAAGGGAGGGAGGGAGGGAGGGAGGTGTAGGGTAGAAGGGAGGGAGAGAGAGAGGGAGGGAGGGAGGGAGGGAGGTGTAGGGTAGAAGGGAGGGAGAGAGAGAGGGAGGGAGGGAAGGAGGGAATTAGAAATTACCGGTATTGAGTGAACACTTAACCTACATTCTATTTTTCGGAGATATACTTTGTAACCATTGTGTGATGGTCTCTTTCCTGCCAGACCTCCCCAGGTAGAATGCTCTCTATGTAACTGACACAAAAAATGGGGTCATGTCATTCATGTGGTTTTAGAGGCTTTTAAAAAACACCTAACACTACATTGTTACTATCTCTTCATGCCCGCAGGAGTCAACAAAGCCATTTTTAATGGCTGTATAGAATGCCATACCACAAGCTGTGTCCTGCATTGAAGCAGCCTCCCCTGGGGTCCTTCGAGATTATTTTAAGTTGCTTATAATCGTTTACAACTCGACCTTGGAGAAGGAGGAGCATCCATGAAGACATGAGGGGAGTAAAGGCAGAGAGGACGGCAGACCGGGGGCGTGGAGAAGACACCAGGGCTGTGAGAGTGAAGTCATTCTGTGAGGCTAGGGCACGGGATGTGGGTGGAATAGAGGCGCCGAGACACGCGAGGTGACTGCAGTCTAAGCACATCTGATCTAAGAAGCCCGGGGGAACAAGTTGGAAGTCTGGGTCAGAGGGGTGACATCATTGTTCTGTGTCCCTCTGGCCTCTGTGAGCCTCTTGTCTTATGCATTAAAACCTTTGCTATGTATTCTTATCAGTCCGGAAGCCCCTTCCACTCACTCAAGACCAAGGAGGTGGTGGGGGGTGGGGGCTGAAGATGAGCTAGATGCTACCCAGAATTCTTTTCATCGAGTTTTGTTCCCTACAGATACACTGGCATTTGACTAGCTATCCTTTGGGGGCATGGCTCAGCCTTCTGATTCTTCCCTTCGGTCTCAGCAATGGGCTTCTAGATGAACTGCTTGGCTTAGGGACACCTTGCAGGTGTGGGCACATGTGGTTCTGGCTGACCTCTGGTTTAGGAGACATCAGCCTCCAGGAAGAAGTAGATCAACAGGACAGGAGTCCCAGGACTGAGGTGATGTGGGGTGAACGCTCTTCCCCTCTAAGGATATAGACATTCTGGATGAAAGAAAACCAAACAGTCAAAATCATGTGCTGTGCCCAAGGTCAGGAGTGAGGAAGTTAAAGAAGGCACGTGCCAGGCACCGAGCGGGATCTCCGTCTCCGAGTCGGGGTGAGTGGGAGACGGGCCAGCGGCTCACAAGGTTGGATCCAGACCATACAGGTAGGGGGGAGGAACCCAGATAGGGAGAGGAGCCAGGTGCGGGGCCCCAGACAAGTGGGAGGAAAGAGAAGTGAGTGTCCCATGAATCGGGAGCACGGTCTGGAGAAAACAAACTTCAAACACCTCCTGCCCCACACCTCCTGGCACCCCCTCTGGGAAATGGTGGGAAAGGCACCCGCAAGGAACCAAAGCTGCAAGTCTGCGTCTCCTGTAGCTGCGGGGCTGGGCGCAGACCGCCCTGCTCGCAGGGGCAGAACAGAAGCACCAGTCCCGGACACGTGAAGGCTCTGAGGACTCAGGAGAAGAGAAAGGGACACTTGGAAAACCGAGGGGACAGGGAGAGATCTGCCACAGAGGACAACGTCCCCATCGCAAACTGCAGCCGCAGGGCAGAGTTTTAAAACGTAGCTTCTCAATCACTGGATTTAAAGGAGCAATCGGAAAGGGAGCTGAAGAGAAGTAGCTTCTAAATATTTAAAGAAATGGAAGAATAGAAGCCATTAATAATAATAATAAAAAAAGAAATAGAAGAACTTAAGAATTTTTTTTTCTCAAAAGTCACTAAATTTGAAAAATAATGAAGTAAGCCTGAACAATGTGTTAGCCACCACCCTGGACGAAAGAATACACCCAGGAGCAAAAAGGACAAAGCCCTGTCCTCCGCAGACTTCGTTCAGGATGGGGTGACTGCCAATGAACACGGAAAACAGTGTCAGCAGCGGTCAGTGTCACTTGATTGTTGCCAAGACTGGTGGGCACGGGTGGGCTAGCTCAACACAGAAAATAGGTCCATGCTCCCCAAGCTGATCCGTAGGTTTCAAGCAATCCACAACACGACCCCAGCGAGGTTTTGTGGCTGCTGTTGTTGATGACAGGGACAGTCCTTCACTGTGCTGAGCCCAGTCTCCCAAAGACGAGAGAAGTTCTCACTCTGCCTGGTAACAGGGCCTTCTCTATAGCTACGCCAGTCAAGACAGTGCGGCGTTGGCAGAAGGGAAGAAACAAAGATACATGAGACAGAATTCAACCCCCGGAAACGGGAACACAAACATGTTCCCCAAGAGGAAAATGGGACCGAGGCCAAAACCTTAGCCCTGGTACAAAAATTCCCAGGAAAATGGATCATGGGCTAAAGTAGAAAACGGTGAGACTTTCGGGAATCAAATGAAGGAGAAAGTCTTCAGGACCAAGGGCTCGGTGAGGAGTTCCCAGACGTGACATCAAGTGCGTGATCCAAACAGCTGACAAAATGGCCTTCCCAGAACTCAAATCCTTTGTTCCGGGACAGCTCCCACGGAGAGGAGAAGACAAGCTCCGGAGCAGGGGAAAATGTTTACAAATGATACATTTGACAAGGAACAAGCATCTAGGAGAGATCAAGAATAGTACAAACAGTAAAAAAAAAAAAGAAAGAAAAAGGCAATTAGAAAACGGGCAAGTGTCGAGAGCAGTCACTTCTCTAAAGCTCGACATTGTCCACTGTGACGGAAATGCCAACAAAACCCACGGTGATAGATCACTCTTCGCCTACCAGACAGGCCAAAATAAAAAGTGTGACCATAGCACATGCTGGTGAGACTGTGGAGATGCTGGACCATTCACTCATCGCTGCTGGGAATGTCAAATGGGATGGCGCCTCCCTGAACACGCTCACAGTCCGCCTGACCCCTGGGTGTGACGCAGGAGTGAGGGGTGCTGAGCCCCTGGCACAGTCAAATCCATGTGTAACTTTTGACTCCCCCTAAACTTAACTCCTGTACCATCGTCCCTCAGTATCCACGGGGGATGGGTTCAAGGATGACCTAAAACAGCTCTACGCACCTGTGGATTCCCAAGCAGTACTGACCAGGTTGGTAGTTACATCTTTTGTTTCGTCAGACAGTCCCCCTGTTCAGATGTAGTGTACACCTCCTGGTCTTCATCCATGGCCTGTCATTCCAATGACAGTTCAGTTTTCAGCACTTGCGCTGCTATTGGGGGCAGCTGGGTCCATCTGATGCTGGGGGGTGGGGGTTCCTACTGGTCCTGCTGGGGTGGCTGGAAGCAGGGGCGGGGGCGGAAGGGCTTCCCCAGGCCAGACACTGGGAATCTCTTGGTGGGGAAAGGGAGTCTCAGGCCCGCTGTACGAAGAGACTTACTGGACCAGGCCACGTGTCATATGTAGTCTCTCCTGCCAGTTTCTCCCAGCCAATGGGATCACCATGTGTTCCCAGTAAGACTCCATTTAACCCGGGATGGGCAACGGGCCCACCTGACTGCCTCTGGTTCCAGGTTGGAGGTCTGAGACAGATCCTGGTCACTTTGTCCCACTGGACGGTGGATAGAATGCATCTGCTGCTGTGTTGTGTGTGGGTCCAGTCCTGGCTCCCAAGCCACCTGTCCTCCTTCTCCCCACTTTTCAGAGCTCTCCTTTGGTGGTCTCCTGTGTCACCTCACAGACTGGTGCTTGTGCTCAGCAGGGAAGGCCCAGGAAGAGAGAAGTCTCTGCCACTTGATCCTGTCCCACACGTCTTGACTTCCACACTTGGAAATGTGTGGCTGCTTTTCTTGTAT
The DNA here is from genome assembly GCA_037038555.1 of Rhynchonycteris naso. Taxonomy (NCBI): domain Eukaryota; kingdom Metazoa; phylum Chordata; class Mammalia; order Chiroptera; family Emballonuridae; genus Rhynchonycteris; species Rhynchonycteris naso. The sequence continues at coordinate 313,034,975 of CM072996.1, read as the reverse complement.
ATTTATAACCAACCAGAGACACGTACTGCCTGAAAGAGCTCAAATCTGGAAACGCCCAAGGGCTACACACAGCAGAAGAACCCTGGCGCGCGTGTTCGGTGGACTGTACACAGCAACGGGAGGGGACCAGCTGCAGCCACAGCGGTGATGTGGGTGAATCACCCCAACGCTGAATGAGAGAAGCCCGAGCCCGGAGAGCATGGGCTGTGTGACCGCCCTTCACCCGAGGTGCACGGCAGGTGGACGCAACCCCTACTTTAGACACCTGGCTAACAACAACTTAGGGGGAGAACCAGTGACTTTAGCGGGATGTCACAGGGACTTCCACGGTGCTGGTAATACTCTGTTCACGGCCAGCGTGCTGGTCCCACAGATGTGTTCATTAATCAAGCTGTGTATTTCCAATAGATGCATTTGTGTATGTGAATTACATTTTCCTTAAAAGGGCTTGAACAAATTACCCATTTGCTAGGAACTTCCGATTTCAATAGATGAACTATATGCCAGGTTTCCCAGCTGGCCCCGAGCCGTGCTGGAAACTCCGGCATGGTGATCAGCCCCTGGGAGCTGCTCTGAACTCCGTCCAGTGGCTCAGGCTGCAGCATCTCCGTGTGTATGTCTGCAGTCAGTTTAAGCAGACTTCCTGGGAGCCCACTCGGCGACAGGAACCGTCCTGGGTGCTCTGTACACAATGCCAGTCCCCATCACATCCTTGCAAAAAAAGAGACAGCCAATGCTCACCGTTTATGGTGGTTATATCCTATAAACCGCTGTGAACACGAGATCGGCAAATACCAAACCGCTCTGAACACGAGATCGGCGAATACCAAACCACTGCTCTTACTGGGGTGGGTTCCTCTGAGCCTCCGGTCACAACGTTTCATCAGCTGCTCAGTACCCAGCCCTGCTTAGGTCTTTCTGCTTAAACACACCTCATTTAATAAATACACTGCTCGGCCTGACCTGTGGTGGCGCAGTGGATAAAGCGTCGACCTGGGAACACTGAGGTCGCCAGTTCAAAACCCTGCACTGGTCTGGTCAAGGCACACATGGGAGTTGATGCTTCCAGCTCCTCCCCCCTTTCTCTCTTTCTCTCTCTCTCTCTCTCTCTCACTCTGTGTCTCCTCTCTAAAATGAGTAAAATAAAAAAACAAACAAAAAAAACTAATTTAAAAAAAAACCTTTGGAAAAAATATAAAATAAAATAAATACACTGCTCACAAAAATTAGGGGATCAGGGAACGTGCAGAGACTCCACTAGTTTCAGCTTTGTGTCTAGTGCATTTTAACCAATGAAATAAAAGTTGGTTTTGCACCTCATTTGCATAACCCAACAACTTTCTTTGACTTGTCGTTTGCTTTTCTGACGGTCTTGTTTAATTTTAAAAACTCAAATGCTTCTTTCTTTTTTTTTTTTTTTTTTTATCACTTCATATTCATTTTGAAATGTCCCTGAATTAGTGTGAGCAGTATATATTGCTGGTTTGTTAACACCAAACGCATGGCCAATACACTAGAACGCATGCCTGAATGGAGCTTATTGGATACGGGAATTTTCTCTGCAAGGTACATCGCAGCCTTCTCGTGACAAGGAGGCTAGACCGCACAGCAGCACTAGGCTTGGGGACCATTTAACATAGCAACGGGAGAATGGGACTGCCAAGAGGACACTGTTCATGAAGCCAGGAGAGCCGGGCATGGCCTAGTTGACCTTCAGCTGGGAGCATGCCCACCCAGTGGTTCCATTTTCACACTGACCTGTGCACGTCCATGAACCACCATGAGCGTGCCAAGGATTTGGGGGTTTCAAATACATCTTAGTGAGTAACAAAGCTGCAAATATGGGATCCATGAGTAATGAGGATCGACTGAGTACCTGCCCACACTCTTTACAGACGCGGAAACTGAGATTCAGAGAGGTTACGACATCGTCTAGAAGCAGTGCAGCCCGTCCCGTAACCCAAGCTCAGTCTGCCCCCTGTCCCCAGGCTTTCTCTAGTTCCTCCTGAGCTGGGTTACCCCCAGGGCAGAGGCGAGCCCCCCCCCGCCCCTGAGTTCCCAGAGCAGAGGTAAGGATGCAACCACAAGTCACAACTTCTGAGCATATGGACGTGCTGGGCACTGTGCCCCTGCTTTGTGAGCACGCACTCCTCTGGTCTTCACAGCCACTTTGTGAGTGAGGTCTGTTAACACCGGCACTGGAAACACACACAGGGTGGGGAAGCGACATGGCCACTGTCACCCAGCTCGTTTACGAGGAAGATCCAGGATTGGATTGCACCAACCTCTTAGCAGTCCCACACATACAGCCCCTGTCCCCAACCCTAAGCTCTACTGTGCACACAGCATGCTGTGTGGAAATTACCTATTTGCTTCTCTTTTTCCTCCAAAGGGCTATGAGTTCCCCACGGACGGCCCCGTCTTTTTTCTCTCTGTGTCCCCACGGCCTGGCCCAGGTGCCGACACAGAGCTGGTGACCAGCCACGACTGGCAGATAAATCAAGGAAGGTGTGAACCAACACAGCCCCGTCTTCCTGGTGTCCAGCACAAAGCCTGGCACCATGGGTGCTAAGTATTTGCTCACAAATAATAGTAACAACAATAATCAACCTTTTCCATGAGCAGCATCATTTTTCAGCAAGAGAGAGTGGAAGCCAAGTCCCCCAGGCAGCTCCTCCCCTGAGCTGCACTGGACACAAGCCGGCTCTGGGAGAGTCCGGTTCATTAGACTGGTGTCTGCCAACAGAGGGAGCGGACAGACACAAGAGGAAATGGTCAGCGGTGGAGGGCGGGGAACCAGCAATTTGTTAGCGGCCATGAAACAGAGAGAGTTTTGCCTCCCACTCAGTGACCACCTGTGCTAATTGCACACACACCGGTCATTGCTGGCTGCTGCTCGTTCCTGTCGGGTTATTACACCTGCGGCTTGGGATCGTGTCTGAGTACACCTGCCGCTGGTGCTGTCGAGATCTTAACTGTCGGCAGTCCCGGGCGCTCCTTCTCCTGATGAAATGCAGGCCCGCTACCAGGGCCTGTGCTTTGTCCAGGTAACGATGGCAACAGCCGTGACAAGAGCAACACGAATGATGACACCCATTCTGCGTGTCCACCACGTTTCAGAAGTTGTCCACGTGCTGCTTCCTAAGATGCTGCAGAATTTTACACTTCATAAAATTGGGTTTCGTTCCTGGCTTGGTTCTCTACTACTGTGTGATCTTAGGCCAGTGGCTGAACCTCTCTGATCTTCCATTTCGTCCTGTGTAAAAAATGCAAGTTAGGCATCACTATTGTGAAGCTTGACATCGGTAGCTTCCTTTCCCCTCCAGCTGGTACACGCCAGTCTTCTAACACGAATCTGCATGTCTCCTCCATGTTCATGGACTGTTGGTGGCTCCCTGCGGCTGGCGGGACAAGTTCCAAGATATACAAAAAGATGCTCATCTTCACTAGCTATTAGAGAAATGCAAATCAAAACTATGATGAGATATCACCTCACACCTGTTAGATTAGCTATCATCAACAAGACAGGTGATAACAAGTGTTGGAGAGGCTGTGGAGAAAAAGAAGCCCTCACTCACTGCTGGTGGGATTGTAAACTGACTGGTACAGGCATTATGGAAGACAGTATGGTGGTTCCTCAGAATATTAAGACTAGAACTACCATATGACCCAGCAATCCCTCTACTGGGCATCCACCCCTATAACTTGAAAACATTGGTGTATAAAGACACATGCACCCCCATGCTCATCGCAGCATTGTTCACCGTGGCCGAGACATAGAGAAGGACACTTTGGTTGCCCCTCGGATTGGGTAAGGAAGATGCGGTGCGTATATACATTGGAATACTACTCTGCCATAAGAGACGATGACATAGTGACATCGTGACATAGTGACAATGTGGATGGATCCTGAGGACGTTATACTGAGTGAAATAAGTAAATCAGAAAAAGCTAAGAACTCTACGACTTCACACACAGGTGGGACGTAAAACCGAGAGTCAAGGACACAGATAAAAGTGCAGTGGTTACCAGGGGAGGAGGAACGTTGGGGAGTAAAGAGGGACAAATACACGGTGACGAAAAATGATTTGACTTTGGGTGCTGGACACACAACACAATCCATAGTTCAAACGCTATAGAGGTGTTCACCTGAAACCTGGGTATTCTTACTGATGAGTGTCACCCTCATTACATTTAATTTCAAAACTAAAAAGAAATCAGTGTCAGGTGTTGACAGAAGTATAGAAAAAATGTAAGGAGAAAGGGAGGGAGCCACGCAGACGTCTGGGATAAATTACTCGTGACAAACTTAAGATTTTAGATAAAGTGAAAAGTCTAGAGAACATAGCTTACCAAAACGAACATAGCAAGAAATACACACACAGGCACACGCGCGCACACCCACACACACACACACACGCATGCACGCACGCACACGCTCTAGAATACTGCTCAGCCTTAGAAAGAAAGGAGGCTACAACGTGGACACACTTGGAGGATGACACTATGCTTCAGTGAGAGGAGACAGTCAGAACAAGACACACGCTGGACGACTGTGCTAATATGAGGCCCCTAGAATCAAATCCATAGACACAGAAGGTAGAAGGTGGGTGCCGAGGGCCGGGGGAGGGGGCGGGAGTCAGTGTTTAATGGGGGCCAAGTTTCATGCCCTGTTTCCATAAGATGAAAGGAGTTCTGGAGATGAGTCACCTAGCGCTGTGACTGTCCTGAACTCGAACGAAGTTTACATGGAAACAGGGTTAAGATGCTATTAAACAAGATACTTTATTGGTGTTACATTCACTGATGTTGATAATCATCCTGTGATGATGTATTTCTTTTTTTGAATTAATTAATATTTTATTGATTTTAATTTATTGTGTTTACATAGATTCTAGTGTTGCCCCAAATGCATCCCCCTCCCCCATTTTCCCCTCCACATCTCCCTTGCTCCCCTCCCTGTAGCGCCCTCCCCCCTTCCCTTCAGGTTTATCCCATCCTATCCTCCCCCTTCCCTCTGTCCTCTTTTCCTCTGGTCCCTTTGATCCCTCCTCTGTCTCAATTCCGTTCCTCAGTTCTCATTGTTCATTGGATTCCTCAAATGAGTGAGGTCATATGATATTTTTCTTTCTCTGCCTGGCTTATTTCACTAAACATAATAGTTTCCATCTCCATCTATGTTGTCGCAAAAGGTAAGATTTCCATCTTTTTCATGGCCCCATAGTATTCCATTGTATATATGTACCACTACTTTTTAATCCACTCGTCCACTGACGGACACTTGGGCTGTTTCCAGATCTTCGTTATTGTGAACAATGCTGGCACAAACATGGGGGTGCTTTTCTCCTTTTGAAACAGTGTTACGGTGTTCTTGGGTATATTCCTAAAAGTGGGATAGCTGGGTCTAAAGGGAGTTCCATTTTTAATTTTTTGAGGAATCTCCATACTGTTTTCCACAGTGGCTGCACCAGTCTGCATTCCCACCAGCAGTGCAGGAGGGTTCCCTTTTCTCCACATCCTCGCCAGCACTTACTCTGTGTTGTTTTGCTGATGAGTGCCATTCTGACTGGTGTGAGGTGATATCTCATTGTGGTTTTAATTTGCATTTCTCTAATGATTAGTGATGTTGAGCATTTTTTCATCTGCCTATTGGCCATCTGTATGTCCTCTCTGGAGAAATTTCTATTCATTTCTTTCGCCCATTTTTTGATTGGATTGTTTGTCTTCCTGATGTTGAGTTTTACAAGTTCTTTATAAATTTTGGTTATTAACCCCTTATCAGACATATTGTCGAATATGTTCTCCCATTGTGTAGTTTGTCTTTTTATTTTGTTCATATTGTCTTTAGCTGTGCAAAAGCTTTTTAGTTTGATATAGTCCCGTTTGTTTATTCTGTCTTTTATTTCACTTGCCTGCAGAGATAAATCAGCAAATATATTGCTGCGAGTGATGTTGGAGAGCTTACTGCCTATGTTTTCTTTTAAGATGCTTATGGTTTCACGATTTACATTTAAGTCTTTTATCCATTTTGAGTTTATTTTTGTGAATGGTGTAAGTTGGTGGTCTAGTTTCATTTTTTTGCAGGTAGCTGTCCAGTTTTCCCAACACTATTTGTTAAAGAGTCTGTCTTTACTCCATTGTATGTTCTTCCCTCCTTTGTCAAATATCAGTTGTCCATAAAGGTGTGGATGGATTTCTGGGTTCTCTGTTCTGTTCCATTGATCTGTATGCCTGTTCTTATGCCAGTACCAGGCTGTTTTGAGTACAATGGCCTTGTAGTATAACTTGATATAAGGAAGAGTGATACCTCCCATTTTATTCTTCCTTTTCAAGATTGCTGAGGCTATTTGTGTTCTTTTTTGGTTCCATATAAAATTTTGGAATATGTATTCTATATCTTTGAAGTACGTCATTGGTATTTTAATTAGTATTGCATTGAATTTATAAATTGCCTTGGGTAATATAGACATTTTAATGATGTTTATTTTTCCTAATCATGAGCATGGTATATGCTTCCACTTGTTTGTATCTTCCTTGATTTCTTTTATCAATGTTTTATAATTTTCCGAGTACAAGTCTTTAATCTCCTTGGTTAAATTTACTCCTATGAACTTTATTTTTTTGGTTGCAACAGTAAAGGGGATTGTTTCCTTAATTTCTCTTTCTGAGAGTTCATTGTTGGTGTATAAAAATGCCTCTGATTTCTGAGTATTAATTTTATATCCTGCCACCTTGCTGAATTCATTTATCAGATCCAGTAGTTTTTTGACTGAGACTTTAGGGTTTTCTATATACAATATCATATCATCTGCAAATAATGACAGTTTTACTTCTTCTTTTCCAATTTGGATGCCTTTTATTTCTTCTTCTTATCTGATTGCTGTGGCTAGGACTTCCAGGTCTATGTTGAATAAGAGTGGTGAAAGGGGACACTCCTGCCTTGTTCCTCATATTAAGTGGATTGCTTTTAATTTTTGCCCATTGAGTATGATGTTGGCTGTGGGTTTGTCATAGATGACCTTGATCATGTTGAGGTCTGTTCTCTGTATTCCCACTTTGCTGAGAGTTTAGATCATGAATGGGTGCTGGATTTTATCAAATGTTTTTCTGCATCTATTGAAATTATCATGTGGTTTTTGTCCTTCCTTTTGTTTATGTGATGAATCACATTGATTGATTTGTGAATATTGAACCAGCCTTGCCTCCCCAGAATAAATCCCACTTGATCGTGGTGTATAATTTTTTTCATATATTCACTTGGATTGCGGGAAACGAGTTAAGTCGGCTCGCGTGAATTGCGCGTACTCCGCGGGAGCCGTCTTAACTCGGTTCATATAGATTTGCGGTGGAGTGCGGGAAACGTGTAAACTCGGGCCGATTATAACTGCGTATTACCAAATATTTGTTTGTTTGCCGTTCACAAAGATACCTACCTGCGTATGCGAACCGTTTCATACCCATTTTGGCGGGAAATTCACCCGACACCGTAGTGTATTGCTGGATCCGCTTGGCTAATATCTTGTTGAGGATTTTAGCATCTAGATTCATTAGGGATATTGGCCTATAATTTTCTTCTTTTGTGTTGTCTTTGCCTGGTTTTGGAATCAGAATTATGCTCGCCTCATAAAAGTAGCTTGGAAGTGGTCCTTCTTCTTGAATTTTTTGAAATAGCTTGAGAAGGAAAGGAGTTAGTTTTTCTTTGAATATTTGGTAGAATTCACTTGTGAAGCGATTGGGCCCCGGGCTTTTGTTTGTGGGGAGGTTTTTGATAACTGTTTTGAGCTCATTTATTTTAATTGGTCTGTTTAGGTTTTCTGATTCTTCCAGATTGATTTTTAAAATATTATATGTTTTAAGGAATCTGTCCATTTCACCTAGGTTGTCTAGTTTTATGGCATAGAGTTCTTCATAGTATTTTCCAGAATGCTTTGTATTTCTGTTGTGTCAGTTATTTCTCCACTCTCATTTCTAATTTTATTTATTTGAGTCCTCTCTCTTATTTTCTTGGTGAGTCTGGTTAAAGGTTCATCGATCTTGTTTACCTTTTCAAAGAACAAGCTCCTGCTTTCATTGATCCTCTGTATTGTTTCCTTAGCCTCTATGTCATTTATTTCCACTCTGATCTTTATTATTTCCTTCCTTCTACTACCTCTGGATTTTACTTGCTGTTCTTTTTCTAGTTCTTTTAGATGCAGGGTCAGGTTGTTTGTTTGAGATTTTTTCAGCTTCTTAAGGTATGCCTGTAATGCTGTGAATTTCCCTCTCAGTACTGCTTTTGCTGTGCCCCATAAATTTTGAGTTATTGTATGTTCATTATCATTCGTTTCTAGAACTTTTTTTATTTCTCCTTTGAATTCATTTTTAATCCATTCATTATTTAATAACATGCTATTTAGTTTCCAAGTGTTTGAGTATTTTTCAGTTTTTCTGTCGTAGTTTATTTCTAGTTTCATGCCATTGTGATCAGAGAAAATGCTTGATATGATTTCAATCTTCTTAAATTTGTTGAGACCACTTTTGTGTCCTAACATGTGGTCTATCCTAGAGAATGTACCATGAGCGCTTATAAAGAATGTATAATCTGCTTCTTTAGGGTGAAAGGTTCTGAAGATATCTATTAAATCGGGTTGATCTAGTGTATCCTTTAAGTCTGCTGTTTCTTTGTTAATTTTCTTTCTTGAGGATCTATCCAGTGTTGTTAGTGGGGTATTGAAATCCCCTACTATTATAGTATTGCTGTTAATCTCACCCTTTATATCCATCAAAGTCTGCTTTATGTATGTTGGGGCTCCTATGTTAGATATTTATAATAGTTATATCTCCCTGTTGAATTGTTCCTTTTATCATTATGTAGTGTCCTTCTTTATCTCCTACTACAGCCTTTGTTTTAAAGTTCATTTTGTCAGATATAAGTACTGCTACCCCGGCTTTTTCTTCATTTCCATTTGCATGAAATATTTTTTTCCATCCTTTTACCTTCAGTCTATGTGCATCTTTTGTTTTAAGGTGTGTCTCTTGTAGACAGCATATGTATGGGTCCTGTTTTCCAGTCAGCTACTCTATGTCTTTTTATTGGAGCATTTAATCCATTTACATTTAAGGTTATTATTGATATGTAGTTGTTTATTGCCTTTTTATTCTTTAAAACTGTATTCTTCTTTTGCTATATTCTTTTCCCACTTTGATCTGTTCACAACAGGCCCCTTGATAAGATGCTAAATAACAAAAAAACCTCTAGATACAGTGTCTGGCCTGAGCCGGTGCTCTGCAGACGCTCACGAAATGAAGGCAGGAGGGAAGGCAAGAAGGAGAGAAGGAGGGAGGGCGGGAGAGAGGAAGGAGAGTCAGAGCAGACCTCTGGTCCTAACTCACGCACTAATCCGTGTGTCTTCCACACGCCTGTGTTAGTCTCCACTTTGATTCTCAGCAGTGTGACCTCAGAGTTACTGAACCTCTCTGGAACCCGCTCTGTCCTCCTGTGTTTGGGTGATATCAACCAATGGTCAGAATTCTTTGGGGAACTGAGATTTTAAAAGAGGGAGCAGCCTTCTGTAAAGCACAAAGTGTAGTGACAGTCTCGCCCGCAGCAGCAGCTGGAGGAGGAGCGTGGGGCGGGGGGCAGAGCAGGGAGATCGGGCTGGCTGCACACCAGGGAAGCACTGGTGTGGAAACACATGGCATCTTCATATTCATATTTGGGGAAGCCTCTCAAAGGGGGCCATTGAAGAATATTCCGGCAATAAAACCCATTGCATAAAAGGGACACGTCTCCCAGATAACCGTTTTAGCTAACATGAGCAACAAAACAGGCCAGCGTGATTTGGCAATGGGGGTCCTATGTTTAGCAAGCAAACGGGAGAACACAGGAAGAGCCTCTTTCTTCACAACATAGGAACAGTTCCGTGAGGTGTGCAGCCGTGCCCTGTGTAACCCTACGTCCCTTTCTTTGTAACGAGTGAGTTCCAGAAGAGCGTCCCAGCTACCCCAGGGGCCCGACTGAAGGTAGAAGCACAGGACGTTGCCCTCCTGAATTCCCTAACATGCAGGAAAACACGCATGGCTGAGGGCACAGGTGTGGGAGACGCGACCGCCGGAGTCTGCGTCCTGGCTCCTCCACTCCCCTGCTGAGTTGCACTGAACAAGGGCCCTCACGTCACTCTGAGCCTCGTTTTCTCACCTGTGGAGTGAGGACACAGGGCCCTGACTGTTGGGCAAACCCTGAAAAGGCCCACGGCGTTCCCTAGAGATGCTGAGTGGAATGAAGACACTCGTGTTGGAGGCTGCCGGCGACAAAGAGGAAGATGAAAATAAGACAGGAAGGATGGAAGCTGAGCCCACAGCCGTTCGGGGCACATCTGCCGATCGCAGAAAAACAGAGACACATGTTTTATCATCGCAAGGAAATTCGCCGAGGCCTCGGGCCTGTGCGCGAGGGGCTGGGACAGAGACCCCATCAAGCCAGGCCTCTCTTGGGGCTCTATTCTCAGTGAGACAGCGATCCAGGAAGAAGGCAAAAGGCCCACACGGCCGTCGGTGGCCACAGGAGACACAGAGGGAGCTCCACGGGGCCAGGGCCCTGGGTGGGGGAAGAAGAGCATCTCTGAGAAAACAGCAGTGCCGACTAGCCCTCCTGTGGCTGGCCGTTCACAGGTAGAACCCCACCCCACCCCCCGCCTCCCCGCAGGAGCTCGGAACCGTCCACACTCAAGTATCAACTGAAAGTCGTCCCCAGTCATCTGCACATCGTGGTGTCCTATCACAGCAGCATCTTGCTACCGAAGCCTCGGCAGGTGAGTGCCATCTCGTTTACAGTCAACAAACAGTTCCCAAACTGGGCATCAGAAACAGCAGCGGATAGAAAGACGACACACCAGGAACAAGTTGTGCCAGGTGTGCAAGGATGGTTGAACGTGAGTGAGCACGACTCCAGGAGGGTACCGGACTCATTGGGAAGATCACTTTGTAATTATATAAATGTCTAATCCCTAAGCCATACACCTGGAAGTAATATAATATTGAATGTCAACTGTAATTAAAAAAGAAACAAAATAAATGAGTTTAAAATATCCATCGACGTCATATACCACATTAGCAGAATAAAGGAGAAAAACAATGATATACAGCTTTCATAGATGCAGGAAAAAAACATATCCAATTAAGTATCAACACTCATTCATAAAAACAACACGCTGTATCCTAGGATTGAACCCAACAAAGCATGCTTTCTGAAAACCTGCAGCAAATATAACATATCAGAAGCATTCTCTTTAAGGTCAAGATGGAGACATTGCACCAAAAGTCTCAGCCAAGGCTGTGTGACGAGAAGGAAAAGTACAACCTCTCAAGACTGTTAAGAAAGAGACAAACGCATCCTTCTTCAGGGACGATATGATTGCTTAACCAGAAAGATCCAAGATAAGGTTATACAAATCGTTAGAATGTTTCCGCATATGAGATCAATAAAGAAAAACAAGACAACAACTTGCATTCTAGTCACCAGCAACAATTAGGATACAGTTTTTAAAAAGATACAAAAAAAAAGTTACCTAGGAACACATTGTACAATTGATGTACAATTGCTTACAAAGAATAGTATAATTTTTTTTGATGGAAAGAGAAAAGTATAATTCTTTGATGGAAGGCATTATAAAAATACTTAAACAAAGGGAGAGAGATACCATGTTTGCAAGTTCCATCCCATAAAAAGAGTCTGCCCCCCCTCAAGTGAATCTGTAATGTCAGTGTGCTTGCTGTCAAAATCCCGCGTTTTCATGGGACCTGACCCACAGACTGGAAAGCCTGCGCGGGAAAACAGAGAGCGACGGCACCGAGACAGACTTCTGAAGATGGACAGGATGGAAGCACGTACCCACCAGATCCGGACACGTGTTATGAAGCTATGGCTAGGGAAGCAGGCGGCAGAGTGCAGAGGGGAACATGACAAACGACGAAGGTGACCTTTATAATAGGTCAGGGAAAGTGCAAAAAAAAAAAAAAGCACAGCCAGCCATCTAAGGAGAAGACTGACAGATTTAGCTACATTAAAACTAAAACTCCTGTGTGTCAAAGACACCATAAAAACGTAAAAACGAAAAGCCACAGACTTGAAAAATGTACATCCAATGTATCTGACTGATAAGAGATTAATATCCAGGTTGGATAAAGAGATCGACGTGTTAACAAGAAAAAACAACAACAACAAAAAACACAATGGTCCAAAAATCTTGGGGAAGTGTAGAGCAGGTAAGTTACAACAGAGCAAACCCAAAAGGCCACTAAACATACAAAAGATTGCAGGAGGTCCTCTTTCGGGTGAGATACAGAGAGCTGCAAAGGACCTCTCTCAACACAAGGATCAGAAACTGGAACAGTGTTGGTTTCCTGACCCAGGAGAAGGTTGATTTGTAAAGAAGCATGTGTGAACTAAATGCCAGGTGATGAGCCATTCACAGGAAAGGAAAAGAACCCTGTTGGGCTCCCCTCCCCCATTGGGTCACTAGGAGAAGGAGGACTCCACACAGATGGGAGGAGGGAGACACCAGCAGACTTGACCTTGACATACTTGTCTTTGGGGAACACGACTTTGGTATGACTTGTTCCTTGGTGAAGAGATGCTGTTCCCTGTTTCCTCCTAACGATCCACTCTCATCCAGGCTCCGGCACACAATTCTTTTTTATTTTTATTAAGCCTTTCCCTCCTCCTCCTCGGTTTGTTGTCTTAATATTTCTAGTAAGGCTTCTGAGAAAACATCCACAAGGCCTTCATTTCCAACCGTGAACTCCAGCTGGGCCGGCAGCCCTTACTGAAGAAGGCTGACTCTTTCTCACAAGCCTCCCGCCTGTGAAGACGTCATAATAATGGATGAGATGGAAGCAGGACTTTGATAACTCACATCGGCAGATGTTTTCCTCGTGTGTACAGCACTTTCACATTCAACTCCTCGTAAGATGCTCCCGACAGTTCCCCCAGGCAGTCTGGAGCAGCAGCGACCAAAGAGAGGCGCACCCCGGCTCTCCGGGGGGCTGCGACAGACAAGGTCTGTCTGCAAGGCACACTGCATCTGTGCCTTTGGCCAGCGGCTCACGCAGAGAACAGTCCTCACTCCTGAAGGGTCTGTCAGCCACAGGGTCCCATCCCTGGCAGAGAAGTAGGGAGCTGACATGAGAGCCAGGTTGGCCAATCAGGTGATCCTATCTCCCTTGGATTGCAGAAAGGGGCTCAGGGGTGGGCAGGTGACCAAGCCTGGCCAGAGAACACCCTTTCAGGGGTTGTAGAATTAAGGCTTCATGGGGGCTGGACCTCCCTGACAACTCCTGAGATTCTGGACGATCTCTTCTCCTTCTTTCCACGCCCTCTCCCTACAGACCAAGTTCACCAGAGGGCTTCCTGTGCGATTAGTAACCAGGCGCGCGGCACAGAGGGTCCTGGGAGGGCTGCTTTGGCGAAGAGTTTGACAGCATCTCTTCAACCTGGGCTTGAGCCCCCTTCACCTATGAGCTGCAACCCAGTCATTCCCCTTCAAAGCACAGGAACGTGTGTATAGGATTTCTCCAAAAGACACGTGCTACAATGTTCACAGCAATGCCATCTGCAATAGCCCCAACTGGACATAACCCCCCTCTCTCCCTCTCCCTCTCCCTCCCTCTCTCCCTCTCTCTCTCTCTCTCTCTCTCTCTTTCTCTCTCTTTCTCTCTCTCAGCTCTTTCATCTCAACATATGATCCTGCCCATCCTTCCCTCTAACCCAGTTCCTCTTCCATCCTGGGGTCCTCGTGGGGCTGTCTGCTGACTTCTCCGCCCCCCCCCCCACTTCACAGTCACGTTCCTTTAAGGACTTGTTTACACCTCTTCCCTGCTTCTCCCAGCCCTTTGCAATCTGGTCCCTCTTTTCCAGCCGCCACCCCTTACGGGATGGAGTTTTTAGTGGAAATCTTTACTTTGGGGTCCACTTGAGGAAGAAGAGAGGGAGGAAAGGTCACCCCATGCGTTCCATGCCCACCGCCACTACCGTAGCGGACTACTGCAGCAGAGGCCACGCCCTCCCTGACTCCGCTCCATACCACACGCCCACGGAAACCCAGCTAGGAGAGAAATCACGGCATGCCCCCACTCTGCTTAAAAACCTGTGTCTCCGCACTGTCTCCAGTTAAAATCTAAATTCCTAAGCCCTGCAGACAAGGTCTTGGTGATCTGCTCCCTCTCTTTCCCCTCCAGCCTCAGCTTGATTCATTTGACCTTTCGTACATTATGTTTCTGTTACTGCAAGCTATTTACCTATAAAACTCCTTCCCCGCTGACTCACGCTCACCTGGAAACCTGTCACTCACCCTCCAGGATTCAGCTCGGAGATTACTGTCACCAGAAAAAGCCTTATCTGACTCCAGCGGGCTGACCTAGGTGCCCCCTGTCTGTACTATCCATCTCATTGCTCATCGCACTGCCCCGGGGTTTCCTGCATGCCTGTCCGTCATCACAAAAAAACTGTGAGCCTGTTGAGACCTGGAACCCTGCCCCATGTATACCCCCCTTAACCCCAGCGCCTGGCACAAAGCCAGAGGCCGCTGGATGGGTGAACAAGGGAGCGAATGCTTCAGGACCCCGGACAGTTCCCAGGGAGGGCCTTCACTTTGGTGGCTTCTGAGCAAGGAAGGTTCTAGACCAGGGGTGCTCAATACATCGATCGCCACCTACTGGTCAATCATGAAGGAAGTGTGGGTAGATCGCGTGACATTAAAAAGACATTTGTCTTTTGATTGACATACAGGGTAGCCAATCTGACGTCTGAACTTTTGACACCCTACGCATGCGCGTTAAACCGCGCTAACTTGTTCAGTTACATTGCTGCTTAGTTAGCCTTCAATTTATTTAAACTAAATACAACAAAGGGTATAAAAATGAGTGCCGTAGCTGGTCCGAGTAAGAAGCCTAACACCTACCACTTTCATACAGAATGGGAGGGGATTTTTTTCACTATGTCATATTCTAAGTGCGTTTGCCTCATCTGTCTGTGTGCCATTGCTATTCCAAAGAAGGGAAATGTGGAGCGGCTTTTTCGGACTGTTCATAAAAACTATGACATTGACTTTCCTCTGAAAAGAGAGCTGAGAAGGAGAAAGGTGAAAGAAGAATACACAGTATTAAATAGTAATAATAGTAACTTAAATAATGATAATATAGAAGAAGTAAATTTATGTTTTGCATTTTTACAGTAGGTAGATCATTTTGACTTGGTCATCTTATAAGTAGCTCGCAAGCTGAAAAACGAATGTGTGGGCACCCCTGTGCTAGACCTTCTGGGACTCTGTAACCGTATGAAGCCCTCACATTCTGTCAACCAGCCTTGGCAGTTCTTGCCCTTGAGACCCAATCGATTATCTGGTTCTACATTCGAGAATGTGTCTCAAGCCCACCTCCTTTCCACGTAGTTATTGCAAACCTGACCGAAGACGGCATCCTCGTCATCTCTGCCCTCAGCCACCACCAGCGCCTGCTGCGCAGGCTGCTTGCTTTTGTGCCCTAATCCGTCTCCCACTCAGCAGTCACCGCGGTCTTTTAAAAACACAAATCAGCCTGGTGGATTACAGACAGTCACAGAATTGTCTGCCGTTATTCTCATCAAGAGGGGCACTTCATGTCCCCTCCTGTTGGGTCTGGGCTGGCCTGGCGCCTTGTGTTCCCTGAGGGGACGCGGCAGAAGTGACTTGTGCCACTTCCAGGGCTGGGTCCTCAGGCACAGCTGTGCAGATTTACGCGGTTTATAGAGAGCCCTGAGAGGTGGAGAACCGAGCACCTGACCCACACATACAGCAGAGGGAAAAGATGAACAAGAAAATAAGAGCACGGATAACAATAACAGCTTCCATGTAGGAAGAACCATTTAAAGGCCTGAGGCCTTCTGCTACGCAAGTTTCACCCCGCCCAAAAACCCTGCGAGGTTGGTGGTGCGCTCCTTATTTTTTCTGTGGGAAGACGGCGGATGCTGATGCTCTGGGGTCCCCCGCCTTCCTTTCCAGAAGGAGGAATCCTCAAGCCAACTTCCCTCCCTGTTTGGGGGCCACGACACATGCTCTTCCCCAAGCCCAGGGACTAACACTAGGAGACAAGCCCAGTGGCTGATGGGATCTTCTTTTCTCAAAATTATTAAAACAGTAAGTCCAACGCCTCACTGTCTGACTGTGACATTTGTCCTGCCCCGAGAAACTCCGCATAAGTGCCAGAGCCACCTCCTGTCACTGAAGCCACATGCCAACCAGTGCTGTGAACACACGTGCACATTCCGTCCTGCCAAGCTGTATTGTCTTCAAAGCATGCGAATGAGGCAGACGGAGACTGCCAGCCCCCGCCCACGGCCCCTTGATCCCACCCCTTCCTTGCTCACACAATGCAGAATGACCTCCTGGCAAGAGACGATCAAAAATATTTCCATCAAGCAGGTGGGCGACACGGTTCTGAACCTTCAATTATATCAGTCAATCGTGATCTTGCCTAAGGGAAAGAACGCAAAATTGACGCCCTCCTCAAATCAACTGAACGTGTCACTGAAATTACCGACTGCTTGAGGGGGCCAGCAATGCGGTGTTATTCACAGGGCGACGCGCCATCGGCCTCGAGGAAGCCGAGCGTTGGCAGTTCTTACTGCCACGTAAGCTGTGCCTGAGCTGTTCATTTATTGTATCGCTGGCACACCTGTACATGAGAATGTCCTAAAAAGCCCTAGTCACACGCACACGCACGCGCGCACACACACGTATGAGCCTCCGCTTGCCACCTGCAGGAAACGCATGGCTCTGGAACACTCCTTCTGCACACAGCGAAGAGCCATGAAGCTTCTCCAGGCGGCTGCAGTGTTAGACCCTGGAAAGGGTTCCAAGTGGGATTTGATTTTCTAAATGAACAGATCAGTGTAAGTTAACAAAACAAACATCACAGCGCTCCACCTGGTTTAAAACCCTGTGGGATTTTAATGGCTTCTCTTTGAAAAAAACAAAACAAAACAAAACAAAAAACGAAACTTCTTCAGCTAGTTTCCAAAGCACCTCCAACTGCCCAGCCTCGCCCCTCCTTTCCACGTGCCCACGGACGGGCTGTCCCGTGGTCTTGTACAGACTGTGCCCATCATCGTCCCCAGGGCTCTGCCCTCTCGCTAGAACCTCCTTCCCCCACCCCGTCCTCCCCTCCTCAGTCTCGCAGACTCCCATCTATTCATCAAGTCACAGTTCACAAACCACTTCTGCGAGGAGGCCTCCCTGACGCCGGTGTCAGACCAGATGAGCTTCCCTACTTTTTATATTCTCAGTTTCTCAACCTTCCTCTGTCATAACAAAGAAGCCCCACGAGGGTGAGGGCTGTGCCTGTTTGGTTCATGGCCATACTCTCATCAGCTAAACCCCCCCCCCCCCGAGAAAGGGATGCTCTTTGTCTCCAACAGAAGTTCTCCCAGTGTGGTCCTCAGACCTGCAGCATCAGACCTGCTAGGAACCAGACAGAAATGCACATTCCCCGGCCCCATCCCAGACTTACAGAATCAGAAGCTCGAGGGTGAGGGCCAGCAGTCTGTGCCATCAATCGCAGGCTCTCCGGTGGTTCTGACGCCCATCGGGTTGAGAACCGCGGGGCTGGAAGGTGAAGGCACTCACACTCCAAAGAGCAAAAGCCCACCTGCCCTGTGCCGGCACAAACGACGAGACTGCAACCCAGGGTGGTTATTCTCTACGGGCTGATTTTGGATAAGGGACAGGAGGGACTTTCTCACAATTAGGACAGTTCCATAACGGGATTCACTGGGGGGAAGTGAGCCAGGCAAAGGGGACGCCTCACTGAGCAGGTACGTTTTCGGGCTTAGAGTGGTCACCTGGTCAATGCTGCCTTGAACCCTGGGGAAAGACACTCCAGTGGAGCATTCCCTGAAGGTTTAGAGGGGTACCGTGAAGGGTAAGGATGCTTGAAGTCACTTAGGTTAAAACAACATACAACGGGTCTGACCTGTGGTGGTGCAGTAGATAAAGCGTTGACCTGGAACACTGAGGTCGCCAGTTCAAAACCCTGCACTGGTCCGGTCAAGGCACATATGGGAGTTGATGCTTCCAGTTCCTCCCCCCTTTCTCTCTCTCTCTCTCTCTCTCTCTCTCTGTCTCCTCTCTAAAATGAATAAAATAAAATTAAATTAAAAAATTTTAAAAAAAAACATACAACGATGAATAAATATAACAAAAACTATCAACAGTCCCCACCCCAGAAGAAGCCAAGCCATGAGGACTTTATAAATGGGTTATGAATAAAACATCCCGTGAAATCCAAGGTGCGGGGGGCGGGGGCTGTTCCAGGGAACCGAGCAGCCCGGTCTCCAGGCGACCTGAAGAGGAGACGCTGCCTCTATCGGAAATCAAAGGGACGTGTTCCTCTGGGGAGGTGCGCCGCGTTGACTAGCCATCTCCTAATTGGAGCTGACTGAATAGATAATCATTTGAAGATAAAGTGATGTCAGAAATCCTGCTGTCAAATTAGAGGAAGAGGCCAAGTCTGATTCAAGCGACTAAAATCCTTAACCCGCCTCCCCACAGCAATCAACACGTCAACTCCCCGTTCAGAAGTCACAGCTGACTGCATTGCGTGGACAGATCCCAGGGTCGGTCCCTTTTGACTTAGAATCCTGTAAAAATGCTGTTTCTCTGGTGTTCCTGGCCCACGGCAGAAAGGAAAAGGATTTTACATTTACTTGCACTGTTTGTTTCTGAAAAATCAAGGATGGCCCCGTCTGGTGAATGGCTTGCTCCCATCTACAGGATTTGAGAAAACGACGTTTAACACATGCACTGTTCCCAGGTGTCTCTGGGTCACGGTTCGGAATGGAGGAGGCGACCCTTTCTATGTATCTATCATTCCTGTTCGTTTTCCAACAGGAAAAGAGCCCTGTCAGTCAGCGGTTCAGAGACACAATTTCTCCCCAGCTGAAAATACAATCTTGCTTCTTGTAGAAACATTAACATTCTGTTTCTATCTTTCCCATAATAAAAACATAAATCTGGAGACATTTGCAAGCACGCATCAAAATAGAAGAGGAAAAATAAAATAAAAACATTTTCCTTTATAAGAGAAAAATGAAAATTCAACTGTTGGGGGAAAATGGAAATGCAAATCTCTCCTGAGCATATGCATAAGCAGAGGACTAAGCAGAAATACCACAGAACTCGAGGCAAATAGGCCTGTAATTCACGGGACCAGGACAGGTTTTTCATTTCTTCTTGCTTTATACGCATTATTCTCAGGCGGTAACAATTCATACAGTGTGACCGTGGTGCAGGGCTGGACACACAGACGACAGGAACAGAACAGACAAGCCGGGAACAGACCCACAGATATAATGTCATTAGAGAAAGCGTGCGGGGGGCGGGGGGATATTCAATTCAAAAAGGACTACAATAAATGATGCTGGAATAATGGGTTTTCTCTAAGAAACAAAATGAAACAGAATCTAAATATCACCATATACAAAATCCAACACCTCACACCATTAACAGAAACGTCTTGAACTAAAGAATAAAAAGTGGAAAGAAAAACACGAAAACCTGTTAGAAGAAAATAGAGGGACATGTCATTATGAAATATAGGAAAGAAAATAGAAGAAAAAAACTGTTAGAAAGAAAATACAGGAAACGTCAACTCCCTTTTGAAAAGCATTTTTCAAAGCAGACATCACATATGCTAACTTAAAAAGAAAAAAAGACTGGTAATTTAATTCCATTAAAACTAAGATCATTTTCTTAATCAAAAGTCACCATATCATGTAAATACAAGCTAGAAATTGCAAGATCATATTCAACATATAAAAATACCCTTTATACATCAGTCAGGAAAAAGACAAGCTGGTGAAAAGGGAGTAAAAGAATGGCACAAATATAGGTGGGAGGGTGGCCCGTCGGAAACAGGACGTCCCAAGAAGGCACCATCTGTGATAACAGAAGCAGGCTTCCAGTAAGGGCGAGAAAGTTCCCCTGAGGGGGTTAGTGGAAGCCCACCGGTTCAGCAGACCCAGGATGTGTTCTTCAAGAACCTTTCTGTCTATAACGCACATAATACTTGAGTCTCTGCCGGCCTCAATGCAGGTCCATTTCCCAATTTGGTCCCAAGCTGGGGCTGGGAAAAGGGGAGGAGGCAGTATTGTCAGACTCAAATCCCAACAGAAAGGAATCTGGATTTGAGTCTGGATGGTTTTAAAAGAGGCTGACATGATCCGACTTAAGCGTTTTTTGAAGTTCGTCCTGGCAGCTGTACAGAGAATAGACTGCAGGGAGCGGAGATCGTTAGTCACCTTTCACCATAACTCAGGAGCACGAGGGTGGCATGGTGATCAAGCCTGGAGAGAATAATAAGCCCTCAGAGCCCAGAGGAGCTGCTATTGTGCTGACGGGGGAGACAAGGGGAGGGAGGAGCCAATCAGGAGGAGCCAAGAATTCAATCAGAAGGGAAAGAAATAACGGATAAGGAGTGTCTTGAAAATAGAGGTGCTTCTTTCAAAGCAGGCGCTCTCATGCGTTCTGGTAACGGATGAGTGCTGATCGGTTTTATCCGACGTTCAGAGCAGGAGGCTGGGAGACTGTGCCGTGGGGAGACAGAATAAGACAAGGCAGGAGAGGGCAACACATGCTTTGCAGAGAAGGTGCCAGCCCTCTGCCTGCAATAATGAGTGTCCCTCTGCCGGAGTCACCAGAAGCAGCTCTCCTCATCCACCCAACATCTCTCGTGGGTCTCCTCATCACAGGGACGCTTCATCCTGACAGCCGGCAGCCCCAGCCTGGCACAAATATGACATTTATGTCCAAACTAAATGTGCCTCAAATGTCAACCTACCCCCGGCCCAGCACGGCAACTTCCAATTATATCATGTTTTAAGGGGCGATGACAAATGCAGGACAAATCACCTAGTGGCCTTTGCTAGGATGGCAAAACTGGAAAGTGTGGGTTAAGGCACAGGATGTCGAGGGCGTTCTGACGTGGGGGTGACAGTTAACTTTGCTCAAGTGACCGGTGGCGGCTTCTCCAGACACACCACGGGGAGAGGCCAGAATCACCCCCGTCTTTTGTACCCTTCCTGCGGTCCACGGTCCCTGTTGAGCGGACAGTCATGACTTGCATCCTGAGAGCTCTTTACTGAGCAGACAGCCAGGCTGCAGGTTGTTGGGAAAGGACGTTTCTGTTGTGTGGGATCCTATCTTGCTCTGTGGGGTGCCCCATCTGAGCGCTATTTGAGCACATAGCCCCAACACCTGACAGGTCTGAGTCCGGGTCGGCCACTCAGTGGCCATCACCCTGGACAAGTTTCTCCAAATCTGGGGCTTTCGTTGCTCTATGTGTTCAATGTCAACAACACTAATGGCACCTACCGGCCTCCTAATTGTGGGGACTCAGCACAGCGGCCTGGATAAAACACCATGTAACAGTCAGCGCAGCTGCTGTAACAACACCATGGCTGGGGGAGGAGTGAGGGGGAGGAGTAAGGGCTTCCTCTCAGTTCTGGAGACTGGAAGTCCACGGTCAAACCGCCGACAGGTTCTGGTTCACAGACGTCAGTCTTCTCGCTGTGTCCTCACCAGGGGACATGATGGGAAGTTCTCTGGGGTCTTCTCTTTGATGAGAGCACCAATCCTGTTCCTGAAACTCCACCCTCATGACCTAATGGCCTCCCCGAAGTCCCACGTCTTATGCCATCCCATTAAGGATGAGGTTTCAACATATGAATTTGGGGAGAGACGGGCATGCCACTGCAGTGCCCGGGGCACTGCACATGCTCGAGGAAGACTAGCAGGCAATGTTCCCCTCGGGGAAAGGCTCAGACGCATCACACTCCAGGACAGCACCTGACCCCAGGGGAGTCACACAACCTCTGGTTGCAAGGACGGTGAAGAAACTACCAATCATCCTCTCAGCATCAGTCTCCTCACTAGCCAGCAGAGTGGTAATACGAACTCCCAAGATGATCACGGAGGTGAAAGAACTTGGAACATACCCAATACATGGAGGTTTATAAAATGAACTTTAAATTTTTAAGCTTTATTTATTTATTTATTTTTCACAGGGACAGAGAGAGGGATAGACAGGGACAGACAGACAGGAATGAAGAGAGGTGAGAAGCATCAATCATTAGTTTTTCATTGCCGTGGCAATACCTTAGTTGTTCATTGATTGCTTTCTCACACGTGCCTTGACCGCGGGCCTTCAGCAGACCAAGCAACCCCTTGCTGGAGCCAGCGACCTTGGGTCCAAGCTGGTGAGCTTTTTGCTCAAGCCAGATGGGCCCGTGCTCAAGCTGGCGAGCTCGGGGTCTCGAACCTGGGTCTTCGGCATCCCAGTCTGACGCTCCATCCACTGCACCACCGCCTGGTCAGGCTATAAAATGAACTTCAAATATCCCGGTTGCCAAACCAAAAATGGCAACAGAGGGTCTCCCCACTTGATTATTTTAGAGCTTGCTTGAGTCATAGTTTAAAATTCATCTTGATTTACTTTTCCAGTGCACAGACATGCATTTTGAACTATGAAGCCGGACTGTTGTTTGTTTATTTCCCCTCAGGAGAGATAGAGACAAGGTCATTAAACAGAATAAGAGGGTTAACCCAGGAGACGCCTGCCTTGCCTGAGGAGATGCTCCACATGAGACAGTACTGCCTTCCCAAAGCAAGCAAGCAAGCAAACAAACGTGCTCCAGGAAATCCCTGCGGTCCAACTCCATTGCCCTCCCTCCCGACTGAGCCCCATTAGCTATGGGACACCTGGTCCCTTGCTCCTCCCTCCCAGGTCTCTCCGGGTAACGTCCTGATGTCCTGTGGTTTGAGCCCTATCACTGATGGTAATGTAACTCTCCTGCCCACCTCACTGTTGACAGGGCCACGTCCTTCAGGGCCGGATGCTAACCTTTCTCCCACTCCCCCAGCAGCTCTGATTGCAGAAATCTGAAGTTGGGGAGAAGCTAGCGACCACTCTCCCTCTCTCTCTCTTTCTCTCCATCTCTCCCAGAATTACCATCTGCATAGGACCAGAAAGGCCTTCACTTTCTTAATTTTTTACAACATACCCAAGGGAAGAGGTCTGAGGAGTAACCGGTACTTGTCAAAAGGGGAGGGCCGATGGGCAAATGAGCTTACCAGGTTAAAAAATGCAAGTGGTTTCCTTATTGCTGGCCTCCTCAGAGCCCCTGGCATACTGCTGTCCTCAGGAGTGGAGATGGAAGAGGTATTTCTCTCCTTCCTTGACAAGGCAAGCCTTTCGGTAATGTAGTATAGCAGCGTTCCAGGGAACAGATTCTGGAATGTGTCAGGTGCCCATTTTTCTGCTGTTGAATGCCTGCCAATGCCTACTGCTGGGGCAGGTACATGACCTGGCTCACACCTGGTCCCGGCTACATGAAGTTTGAAGTGTAGAAAGGGAATGACTGGCAAGTCAATAAACGCACAAGCAGAGCTCATAACACACACCATTAAGAATGCAAAAGAGCCACAGTTCATGTTTAGTTTGAAGCGAGGGCAGGACAAGAATGGTCTCCACTGCACAGTATTTGTGATCTGGATGAAAGACTGGCTCAGGTGAACATGCAGAGATGGGGGAAGCAGAAAGAATGGCATGGGCAAGGGCAAGAGGGCTCGAGAACACAGGGCACAGGTTGTTGGGCAGGCATGGGGTGGGAGTGAGGTAGAAGAAAGACAAGGTATGGGCAATGGTCAGGGCACCCAGGAAAAACCTTGATGGGGATGGTGATAATGATAGTGACAATGATGGTGGTGATGATGATGGTGATAGTGACGATGATGGTGATGATGGTGATGATGATGGTGATGATGATGGTGATGATGATGGTAATGATGATGGTGATGATGATGATGATGATGATGGTGGTGATGATGGTGGTGATGATGGTGATGATGATGGTGATGATGGTGATGATGGTGGTGGTGATGATGATGATGATGATGGTGGTAATGATGATGGTGGTGATGATGGTGATGATGGTGGCAATGATGATGGGAATGATGATGATAATGATGATGGTGGTGATGATGATGGTAATGATAGTGGTGATGATGGTGGTGATGATGGTGATGATGATGGTGATGATGGTGATGATGGTGGTGGTGATGATGATGATGATGGTGGTAATGATGATGGTGGTGATGATGGTGATGATGGTGGCAATGATGATGGGAATGATGATGATAATGATGATGGTGGTGATGATGATGGTAATGATGGTGGTGATGATGATGATGGTGATGATGATGATGATGGTGGTGGTAATGATGATGGTGATGATTATGGTGATGATGGTGATGATGGTGGTGGTGATGATGATGATGATGATGGTGGTAATGATGATGGTGGTGATGATGGTGATGATGGTGGCAATGATGATGGGAATGATGATGATAATGATGATGGTGGTGATGATGATGGTAATGATGGTGGTGATGATGGTGATGATGATGGTGATGATGGTGATGGTGGTGGTGATGATGATGATGATGGTGGTAATGATGATGGTGGTGATGATGGTGATGATGGTGGCAATGATGATGGGAATGATGATGATAATGATGATGGTGGTGATGATGATGGTAATGATGGTGGTGATGATGATGATGGTGATGATGATGATGATGGTGGTGGTAATGATGATGGTGATGATTATGGTGATGATGATGGTGATGATGGTGGTGATGGTGGTGGTGGTGATGATGGTGGTGATAATGGTGATGGTGGTGGTGATGATAATGGTGATGATGATGATGATGGTGGTGGTAATGATGATGGTGATGATGATGGTGATGATGATGGTGATGATGGTGGTGATGGTGGTGATGATGGTGGTGATAATGGTGATGATGGTGGTGACGATGATTATGATGATGGTGGTGATGGTGATGATGGTGGTGATGGTGATGATGGTGGTGGTGATAATGGTAATGATGGTGGTGTTGATGATGGTAGTGATGATGATGGTGGTGGTGGTGGTGGTTATGATGATGATGGTGGTGATGATGAAGATAATGATGGTGATGGTGATGGTGATAATGGTGGTGGTGATGATGATGATGGAAGTGGTGATGATGATGGTGATGGTGATTATGATGCTGGAGATGATGGTGATGATTATGATGGTGGAGATGATGATGGTGATGATAAAGGAATAGAAGGAGGAGGAGGAGCTGATTTGCTGCTGTTAGCTATAATGGTAAAACATAGCTTTACTCCCCTGTAGGAATATCCACTATATCCTAGCCCCTGTAATAGGTGGTTGACATTTCAGGTCTTGTTAAGACTTTCCAAGAACCCTCTGAGGTAAGGAATCCACCCTGCTTCTTAGGGAGATGGCTAAGAGTATGGGCTTCGGAAGCAGAAGGACTTGAACTCCAACCCAACTTCCTGACTTACTGGCTGTGTGACACTGGGCAGCTGACTTACTTTCTCTGAACCTGTCTCCTCATCTCTCAAAGGGGGTCTGTGATCTATCTCAAGTCATTGTTAGGAGCTGACAGCTATTATATGGAAAGTGCTTAGCACTGTACCTGATACTTATAAGGTACTAGATAATCACACATTGATTGAGGAAATAGAGGTCCAGAGAGCTGGAAGCACTTGCCTGAGGTCATGTAGCTAGTAACTAATGAAGTAAGTACTTGACCCCAAAGTCAGTGCCCATCCCATAGCAAAATTACTGCACTGAGATGATGATGATGATGATAAATAACTATATTCACTGAGAGCTGGCTTACTGTCCTAAGCACTTTACCCATATTAATTTATTTCATAACCACAAAAATCCAATGAGGTAGACACAATTATTACATCCATTTCACAGACGAGAAAACTGAGGTTCAGGATGGTGTTGGGACTTGAACAGCTTACAGGTGCTTCCTGTCCTGGGACGAAGGAGACGGCTTATTGCAGAGTGATGGGGGGGGGCACCCATACTCATCTCTGCTGAGCTGCCCTGCTGAATGGGGCCCCTTTCCTCGGTGCCACACACCCAGGGCCTCCGCCCTCCCGCCACTGTCCCTGACCCGCTTCACTGCTTCCCGGCACCCAGAGAACCGCATTTGCATAAGGAGGCTGCAGCTCCAGCCTGCGCCCTTATGCCTTTGTAACAGGATGCTTTGTTCAGGGAGATGGCTGTGACATCAGGTCTGTGCTAAGCTGTTGGCAGTGTGTGGGCACTTGAACGTTCCAGTGCAAGTGCCTCGATGACGCACGATTGAAGCCTTCTACGAATTTATATCCAAGCCAGGCAGCTGGCCTCTACAGATTCCCACATTTGACCTAAATTCCTTGTGTTAACACGTGAAACCTTGTCCTTGGAGACATGGTGGCATAAAGAAGATGATCTGGGTTTTGGAGGCAGAAAGTTATGAAAGCCACATCTTGTCTCTGTTTCTAATGAGCCTTGCAGCTCTGGACCCGGTCTTTAAAGTTCCCAAGCTATTCTTCTGACGCAGAATGGGGCTATTCTACGGGTTTCCAGGGGGGAGGGTGACATGACAGTGAGGTAAGCTAAGGTAGACGAGGACTCCAGCATATGGGGACTGGCCCTGGGGAGGTGTTCTGCATAGACTGGGGCTACTATGATCATAATGCCATCCTTATCAACAACTGTTTGCTGAGGGATGTGGGCTACGTGCCAGGCAGTGGATTCTCTAAAAATAAATAAATAAATAAAACCACATACAAGAGACAAGGGGAAGAAAAGGTGGACCCCATCTCCTCCGCCCATAAGAATGGATCGAGGACAAAGCAATTTCACGAGGTGACTCTTGCACACGGTAATCGCCTTCACTGTCTTCAGAAGTTCTACGGTTGGTTGTTCCAGTCAAGAGATGTACACTTTACTTCCTGTACAGTCTTCAAGCTTTCCTCCCCCCCCATCCTACTTAGTTCAGACTCGCATCCTCTGTTCCGAAACACTGCACCTAAGCACCCAAGGGTGGAAGTCGGGATGGGGACAGAGCACTTGCACAAGGAGGAGAAGTCACGAAGCAGATGAGTGCCCAACTGGGCAGGACTTAGAAATTCAAAGAAAGCTGGACTTTTTCCCGGACGCCGTGGGGAGCCAGAAACAGATGGAGGAAGTGGCTTCTAGAACGGGAGTTCAACGAAGCTTGCTCCGAGGCATTGCGATACTTTACCCAACGTAGGACAAAACGATCCTGTGTACCGACCACATGGGCTTGATTAGGGCGAACCGTGACAGGTTTAGTCTCTCTCGTCTTCTTCCTGCCCATCACAGGGGGATCAGTGAGCTCCTAAATGGGCCTTTCCCCGGCCCCACCTCAGTGCCAACAGCTGAGACGTTGTAGGCAGACATCCAAAGCCTGGCAGAGTTAGCGCTCGGAGACCGGGGGCCACAGTGGCATCGCGGGCAGAGTTCCTTTTTCTTTTTCCTAATTAATTTTAAAATTTTTACTTTTCAATCACAGTTGACATTCAGCAGCATTCCGTATTGGCTGCAGATGCATGGCAGGGCAGTTAGAAAACCATGTACTTTACAGGGTGGTTCAAACACCTGCCGCTCCAGGCACCCACCTGGCCCCGTACACAGAGTATTTCCCTTGGTGTTCCTGTCCCTCCTCCCTGTGCTGTATCTGCATCTCTGTGCATTCTGTAACTACCAGTGTGTCCTGCTTCATCCCTTCACCTTTTCCCCCAGCCCCCTCATCCCCCTCCCCTCTGACAGCTGTCAGGCTGCTCTGTGTCTGTAAGTCTCTTTCTATTCTATTTGCTTATCCTGTTCATTAGATTCCACCTACAAGAGAAATCATACTGTGCTGGTGGTTCTCTGACGGGCTTCTTCCACTCAGCATGACACTCTCCACGTCCGTCCATCTGTGCTGATGGACAGAGTTCTTGCTTTGAAGGCAGAATGATGCCTGTAAGTCCCACCAGCTGAGCAACTTCAGTCAAGCCATTTAGTCTTGCTGGGACTCCATACTCTCACCTGTAGGTGAGAAAAGTTCCCAGGACTGGTGTGAAGAGCGAATGTCAAAGCATCTATCAAGCGCAGGGCGAGAACTCAGAAAGTCACGTGGCGGGCTCGCTTCTCCTCTAGGCCGTGGTGTGTTCTCACTTGTCTCTCCATCGCCAGTGTTTGGGGACCGCTCATCCAGCTCAGAAATACCTGGTTCCTCTTCCTATCCAGGCACATGACAGCACTCCATCTCCTGACCCCTTTTGTGGCTGGACGGGGCCCCTGGAACTAATTCTCAGCTGTGAGGAGCAATGGGCGTGTCACTTCTGGGCTGAGCTCGCTTTTCATCTGGCTCTGAGGTGGACAGAGCTCTAGACGCGCCATCGACCTAGAGGTCTGGGTCCCTGTAAGCAGCAGCAGGGCCCTCTGCCAAGCCAGGTTGAACGAACGGCCACAGGAACAGCCAAGAGACCTTTGCTGTTTCAAGCTGTTGAGAATGGGGGGGGGCTGTTTGTTATGGCAGCAGAGCGCAGCCCACCCTGACTGATACAGTAGCAGTGCCTGTAATGTAACGGCAACTCGGAAAATGCTTTCCTTTTGAGTAAGTGTACATAAAAGGAATTGGGGCTAAAAGGGGGGGGGAAGAAATGAAAGAAAATGTGCTGATGAGGGACAACAGATATATGACCAATGCTGCATGGCTGGCTGCCTCTGCGGACTCCCACTGCAGGCAGCAGAAAGGAAAGCCAGTCCTCTTTCTCAAAGAGATAGATGCAGACTCTTCCCGGTCTCAGCACAGTGCTCCGGGCAGCCATGCCAGCCCTTCCCTATTGGCTAGAGAACAAAAGCCCGTTTTCCCTCCCGGGCCTCCTCCCACTCACCTGGGCCTGGTAGGCAGGTCCTAGGCCTGGGGCAACTCAAACGGGCTTTAGTTCTGCAGGAAATTGGCCAAGATGGAAACAGAGTGGGTGGAGGGGGGGGGGGTGAGAGGGGTCAGGATAAGGTCTGTGGTATAAATATTTAGGTCCCGCGGGCCATGAGGTCTTTGTTAGGATTGCTCAACTCTGCCTTTGTCCTGTGAGAGCAGCTCCATACAAGACATACATAAATTAGCCTGGCTGTGTTCCCATAAAACCATATTTACAGAAGCATGAGGCACGCCAGACACGGCCCACAAGCCATGGTTTGCAGACTCCACTGAGGCTGAACACCAGAAACAGCTAATGTGATTAAGTCTGCAATGGCTCTCTGGCCTGGGTCATAGCCGGGCAGAGCGGGGAGAATAATAGAGAATTACGGAGAAGAGAAGGGAAGAATTTGTAGAAGCAAAGAAGAAGGGAGAGAAGACAGGAAATGGGAACTCCAAGATGAAAGCGCTCCCAGCCCAACCCCCAAACCCCAACAGAGCCCCCTCCCAGACCCCTGGCACAGGGTCCTCCTGGTGTGAGGTCTCTCTGTCCTCCTGCAGAACGGCTCTGGCAGATGCGGTCTCGTTTCCACAGAAACAGATCTGGGTTTATACAAATGCCCCACAGATGGGCCTTTTATGTCCCCCTCCACGGCTCCGACTCCCCGCCCGTGTGCATGACTCTCCGCCAGTCATTTCAATTCCCGAGGCCAACCCTCGCCCGCCCCTCCACCTGCCAGGCCACCGCCACGGCCGCCACTGCCACCAGGCAAAGACCGTCTGAGGGGAAGACACGCCCCTGGGATTAGCTCACTCTCTCCCAGCAGGACCCACCATGAACTACTGACCACATTTTTCCTCCCGAGAAGGACCGCAGGTCCACGGCGCAGCAGGAGAACAAGGGGACACTGAAAGCGAGTATTTGGCACGATCCTGTCAGCAGACACACACACGCGGAAGCCATCGCCGGCTCTCCTGCCGGGCCCACTACTGTTGAGGGAGAGTCGGGGGTCAAAGGAAGATGCTGACGGATTATGACAAGAGTAGACAGTCATAGCTCTCCCCAGAGCAGGCCCTCCTGTCTTTGTTTGTTGTCTGACTTTTTGTTTTTCTGCTGGGTGTGATAACATGAGAATGTATTTGACCAGGACATAGAACTCTCTGTCATTGACCCACAGGATAGCAAGTCAGTTGCTTTAACACTATAAAGACTTTCAATCCGCTCCCCAATGGGGAAGTCTTGGCCACTTGTGAGCTGGGCTGCGCTGGGCTGGACCACCTGGTGCTGAGGATCTTCTCCTGACCTGGGCAGAGACAACCCTAGTGGCATGAGTTAAAGCCAGAGAGCTGCCTCTCCCATTCTTTGCCCGAGGCCCCGCCCTAACCTTGTGCCCTGATATCGAGTGACCGCGAGAGGCAGGGAGGTGAGAGTGAGCCGGAGATAAATCCTCTAGGGCGAGATGGCATCTCCCCAAGGACCAGGAGAGAGGGCAGGTGCTCTGTGCAGGACTCGGCTTTCTCAGGTGGGCCACCTGGACACATACAGTCTACCCCACAACTGCCATCACCTCCACCACCATCACCTCCACCCCGCCGAGCCCAAACCTCAGGAATTACGGCTTGACCAAGAGGAAAAACTGCCTCTTCCATCTCCAGACCATGGAGGCAGTGGCCAGCCAGAGAGGCCCCAACAGCCCTCACCACTGAGAACGAACGCCCCTCCTTCTCTGTGTCTCCCTGTGCTCGAGATCCGGCCTTGTCTCTGCAGAGAGTGGGGGAGGGGAGGCAAAGAGGGAGCAGCCTACCTCCGGCCCCCGGAGGCCCACCGAGAAAGAGGCAGAACCAGAGCCAACATCTACATTTGGCCCAAGGACCAGGAGACTCAGGTTCTTGTTCTGTCTCTGCCACTCCCGTGCGGCTGTGTCCCGCGTCACATCTCCGGGCCTCCGTTTCCCCATCTGCAGCCGAGCCCAGTCCCAGCACCGAGCACATGCTCAGCGACATGTCCACCACCATGAATTATGGGACTCTCCCGGGTTAACACCCAGGACCGCACTGGCTCTCGAGCTCCACGACTCCGCCCTTGCAGATACACACACCCGTCTTATCTGGGTCCTCAGAGAGGAGGCAGACCCCGCGATGAGGAGGGGACTCTCATGCCAGGGACTCAGGCAGGAGTACAGCAGGCGGGGAAGCAAGGAGCTGGTGTCAGGCAGGCGCAGCCTCAGCCTGGTCCCACGGGAGCTCTGGAGGGAGCCTCTGTGCAAGGCAGCGGGATGCACCCAATCCTGGGACCCTCTGACACTGGCTCCGGGGCCGCCTGTGAGGGGTGTGCAAACTCCTGGGTGATTCTGGCTTTGCAGCACGTGTGCAGGCGACTTCGGGAGTGCGACCTGGCCCCCTGAAGGACGATGTAGGTGGTGGCCCTGGGAGGCGCGCTTCCCAAAGCAAGGTGCTGTTGCCAGTAGGGGGCGAGTTCAGCTGAGGTTAATAAATACGCCGGTTTTTGTTGTTTTATTTTTAAATCACCTTATTTAGGTATGATTGACTTGTGAAAAGCTGTACACATTTAATGTGCACAACTCCGGAGATAAGCATGTACCCATTAAACCATCACCACCATCGAGGCCATAAATGTACCCATCGCCTCCCAATGTTCCCCTCATTCCCTTCACTGTAACTTGTATGTACACAGACAGCATCAATTTTCAGCCTTTTTCGTCTCAAAGCACACGCACACTAACTGCTAAAATTCTGTGGCGCCCCCAAAAATATATCAAATCTTTTGCCAAATCGACAAAAAATAAAAATATAAATTTGATTCATTCGCACCGGATGACTATTATTGTGCAGGCCATTGTCATTTTATTTATTTGACAATCCAAGGGAAAGGAGGTCAGTGCCCCCTGACTGAATAGTCAAGTGTTGCATGTTTTAACAATGCTGGCCCGGCAGCGCCCTGGCTGAAACTCGCTACAATGCAGGACCGGCTGAAACTCGCTACAATGCAGGACCGGCTGAAACTCGCTACAATGCAGCACCGTAAGCCACAGGCACTGACTGCGGAGTGGTCAGCGTTCCAGAACTCCCTCATCGTGCACTGCTGAAAGCTTGTGCCCTTTGACCATCCCCCTCCCCGTCTCATTCTGGCCCCAGATCCTGGCACCCCCATTCTACTCCTGGCTTCTATAAGCTTGATAATTTCAGATTCCACTTCTGTAAGTTAAGATCATACCTATTGAACTTTCTGCGTTTGGCTTATGTCACTTACCATAATGTCCTCCAGGTCCGTCCATGTTGTTGCCCATGTCAGAATATGCTTCTTTTCAAAGCCTGACTAATATCCCACCGTGTGCACTTAACCACGTTTCCTTCATGCATTCACCCATCCGTGAAAACGCTGGTTGTCGCCGTATCTTGACAATTGTGAATAACACTTCCATGGAGTACTTACATCTCTCTGAGATCCTGATTTCAATTACTTTGGATAAACACCCAGAAGTAGGATTACAGTATCATATTTTAGTTCCACTTATTTTTAATTTTTTGAGAAACTTCCATACTGTTTTCCATAGTGGCTGCTCCCATCCCTACCAGGAGGATACGAGGGTTCTCTTTATCCCACCTTCTTGCCAACACGACTTATGTTGCTTTTTAAAAATTTATTTAAGCCTGACCTATGGTGGCGCAGTGGATAAAGCGTCGACCTGGGAACACTGAGGTCGCCAGTTCAAAACCCTGCACTGGTCTGGTCAAGGCACATATGGGAGTTGATGCTTCCGGCTCCTCCCCCCTTTCTCTCTCTCTCTCTCTCTCTCTCTCTCTCTCTCTCTCTCTCTCTGTCTCCTCTTTAAAATGAATAAAATAAAAATAAAAATTTATTTAAATAGCCTTCCTGACAGGTGTGAGGAGACATCTCACTGTGGTTTGGATTTGCACCTCCCTAACCATTAGTGACGTTGACCATTCTTTCATGTACTTGTTGACCATCTGTGCGTCTTCTTTGGAGAAATGTCTATTCAGGTCCTCTGCCCATTTTTTTTAAATTGGGTTATTTGGTTATTTCTATTTAGCTGTAGAAAGTCTTCATGTGTTTTGAAAATGAACTCCTTAGCAGATCTATGGCTTTACAAACATTTTCTCTCCTCTGTAGGCTGTCTTTTCATTTCGATTTGCACCTTTGCTGTGCAGAGGCTTTTTAGTTTGATGTCACTCACTTGTTTATCTGTGCATTTTTGTTTTGTTTTTTGCCTGTGCTTTTGGGAAAAAATATACCAAAAATGTAAAAAATAAAATATCATTACCAAGATTGATGTCAAGGAGACTTTTTCCTGTGTCGTCTTCTAGGAGTTCCACAGCTTAAGTTCCAAGAAGTCTAAGTCTTTCACCCATTTGAGTTGATTTTGGGGTAAGGTAAGGGCCGATCTCATTCTTTTACATGAGTATGCATAGTCTTCCACTTACCGAAGAGCCTATCCTTTCTGCATTGAATAGGCTTGGCTTCCTTGTCAAAGATGAGCTGACTGTATATGTGTGGGTCATCTGTTCTGTGCCATGGGCCTGTCTGTTTCTATGCCAGTACCACGGTGTTTCGATCACTGTGGCCAAGCAGGAGAGGCTGAAATTAGGGAGTGTGATGCCCACAGCTTTGTTCTTCTTACTCGAGACTGCTTTGGATACTCAGGGTCTTTCCCCCCTCCCCATATAAATTTTCGAATTTTTTTTTCTATTTCTATGAAGAAAGCCATGGAATTTTTTTTTTTTTTTTTTACAGGGACAGAGAGAGAGTCAGAGAGAGGGATAGATAGGGACAGACAGACAGGAACGGAGAGAGGTGAGAAGCATCAATCATTAGTTTTTCGTTGCCGTTGCAACACCTTAGTTGTTCATTGATTGCTTTCTCACATGTGCCTTGACCACGGGCCTTCAGCAGACCGAGCAACCCCTTGCTGGAGCCAGCGACCTTGGGTCCAAGCTGGTGAGCTTTTGCTCAAGCCAGATGGGCCTGCGCTCAAGCTGGTGAGCTCGGGGTCTCGAACCTGGGTCTTCCGCATCCCAGTCCGACGCTCTTTCCACTGCGCCACCGCCTAGTCAGGCGAAAGCCATGGAATTTTAATAGGAAATACACTGAATTTATAGACTGCTTTGGGTAGTACGGACATTTAAACAATATGAAGTCTCTCAACGTATGAACACAGGATATTTATTTGTGTCTTTTCTCCGTGTCCTAGAGTTTCAGTGTACACATCTCTCAGCCCCTTGTTTAAATTCATTCCTAAGTATTTTTATCGTTTTTAACGCTATTGTAAATAGAATACTCCTAATTTCTTTTTTAATAGTTTATTATTATTATTATATAGAATGTATCTGATTTTTATATGCTGGTTTTGTATCTAGCAACTTTACCTGAATTTATTAGTTCTAACAGGTTTTGGTGCAGTCTTCAAGATTTTTTTTTTTTAAACATATTGCATCATATTATCTACAGAGGCAATTTTACATCTTCCATCCTGATGTGAATGCCTGTTACTTCTCTCACCTGTCTAATTTCTCTGGCCGGGACTTCCGGTGCTATGTGTGTGGAACAGACGCGGCGAGAGTGGACTCATTTGTCTTGTTTGTGGTCCTAGAGGAAACGCCCTCCGATGTCATCACTGAGCAGCCTCTTAGCTGTCCGTCTGTCGTGCACTGCCTGCAGCACAGTCCTTCCGCACCAGCTTTTACCGTGGAAGGATGTTGAATTTCGCCTAATGCTTTTCCTGCGTCTGTTGAGATGATCGTGTGATTTTTACCCCTCACTCTGTTCATGTGGTGTATCACCTTTATTGATATGCATATGTTGAATAATCCTTGTACCCAGGGGATAAATCCCACTTAATAACTATGTGTGATCCTTTTCATGTGTTGTTAAATTTGGTTTGCGAGTATTGTGTTAATTTTTTTTTTTTTTACATCATGTTCATCAAAGATACTGGCTTATAACTTTCTGCTCTGGCAGTGTCCTTACCTGGGCTAGGTATCAGTCATCCTGGCCTCATCAAGGGAGTTTAGAAGAGCTCCCTTCTTTTTAGATCTTTTTTGAAAGAGTTTGAGAAGGACTGGCATAATTCTTTATGTGTCTTGGCAGAATTCATCAGTGAAGCCACGCAGCCCTAGAATTTTCTTCGTGGGGAAGTTTTGATTACTAATTTAACTTCCTTATTTCTTATTGGTCTGTCCAGATTTTATTTCTGCTGTGGGAGGGGAAGAGAGAGAGAGAGAGAAGGGGGACAGGAAGCGGAAGAGAAGTAGATAGTCACGTCTCCTGCGTGCCTTGACCGGGGAATCCCACCCAGGACATCCACACGCCACGCTGGCACTCTATCCACTGAGCCAACTGGCCAGGGCCTCGATGTGATTTCAATCTCTCTACGTTTCTTTTCAGCTAGATTTGTGGTCTAACAGATGACCAGCACTGGACAAGAGTCTGAGTGCTGCTGGGATGCACACGGAGAGTCACAGAGCCGAAAGCTGGCGTCCGCACCAGCCAGGGTCGCTGGGCCCCACGCTCAGCTGTCCCTTCCCCAGGTGAGCACTAGAGCGGAATCCTAGAGCAGAGGCCTGAACCACACACACCAGAAGCAGATGGAAGGAACGAGCTTGCAGCTCAAATGCAGGGACCACTCTTGGAGCACTCCGTTGCAGGAACTGCGAGGCCCTCACCGAGGGGCAGCTCATGGTTTGGGCTGCCCGGCCTGAGCAATACAAGATGGCGGGCAGCCATGCAGGCTTTGCCCCCAAGTCCGCGCACAGGAGAACCTTGCTCCCTTGTCTTGCCTTTCCCCACAGTATAAAACTAAAATACAATTAAGGGGGCGGGGGTTGGGAGCGCAGGTACCACTAGGATTCCTTCCAGTGAGCAGCATGTGGGCATCACCTGGAACTTTTCCCAAAGCAAGACAGCAGACTGACAGCTTCCTAGAGGAAAGCTGAGGTCTCCCAAGCCAAGGTGGGTGCAGGAATGCTCACCACACCCTCCACGCAGATGTCTCCTATGAGCAATGATGCGTGTCTGGATGCGAGGGAGCTCCCGCCCCTCCCACTCTAGAATATTTCAGAACGCTCTTGGTCTCTCTCCTCCCCACTCTCTCACATCTCCCTAAAAGGGGAGCAGACACCCACCCGTTGATCAGAGCCTGACATTCATCTGCTGGCCCTCAAAAGCCAAGCCTGCCGCCTATTCCTCCATCCACACGGTGCAGGGCAGGGGCTGGCCCCTGCTCCCCGCCCCCATTCATCCACTCTGCTTGGCACTGAAGGGCTGAGCAGCTCAATAGCTTCAAGCCTGGCTGCACCGTCCAATCACCTGGGGAGCTTTACAGTGACGACACCAGGGCCGTCCTCTCTGATCGACCGTAACCTGGGAGCAGGGTTCCAGTACCGTGTCAGCAAAGCCGGCCCAGTGCTCCGGCGCTCAGTGAGCTCAGGGCACCCAGCGGCGGGTGGGCAAGTACACTCGGTCTGCTGCCACGGTTTTCCCTGTTTCCACAGCCACACGTGGGCTCGTGGATCCCCGCATCTAGATCTGAGCTGGAGAAAGACGGATCCGATGTGGCCTCGAGTCCCAGCCGAGATTTCCAAACCTGCTTCTGGCAGAATGAGGCAATGAGGCGTGGGGACTCTGCCAAGACATTAATAAAGCAGCACTCACGCATCCGGCTCGGCGTCCCCGTGGGGTCGGTTCCATCGCCCCAGCCGGGGAGGAGAGAAGCTGCATAGGCGGAGGACGGACCGGCTGCCGTGACCCCCTCCCCAACCAGCGGGAGGGTTTCAACCGCTTCGAAAACAGAACAGCTCATTTCAGACTTAACATGGCCAGTTCCACAAGCCACTTCAGGTGGCTTACAACGTCAACGAATAAATCAAAGCGGTCATAAAGATACAAAGAGATCTGGGGCCATGGAAGTTCAACGTCAAGGAGAAAGCAAGGCAATTTGAAAACCAGGCGCAGGAAATGAACACACAGGCCGAGAAGGAACGCGCTTCACTTAACGGCACCCATTTCCTCAGTCCCACTTCATAGATGGTGAAACTGGGTCTCCACAGACTATTCCTCAAATTCAGTTCTCCCTGTCTGCAAGGTCTCTATTCTTCCCTCCCCCACCCCCCACCCCCGAAGTGAGAAGCGGGGAGGCAGACAGACAGACTCCCACATGCGCCTGACCGGGATCCACCCGGCATGCCCACCAGGGGGCAATGCTCTGCCCATCTGGGCCGTTGCTCCGTTGTGGCTGGAGCCATTCTAGCACCTGAGGCAGAGGCCATGGAGCCATCCTCAGTGCCCAGGACAACTTTGTTCCAATGGAGTCTTGGCTGCAGGAGGAGAAGAGAGAGATAGAGAGAAAGGAGAGGGAGAAGGGTGGAGAAGCAGATGGGTGCTTCTCCTGTGGGCCCTAGCCAGGTATCGAACCTCGAACCACACACCGGGCCGAAGCTCTGCCATGGAGTCAACTGGCCAGGGCCAGGGTCTCTATTCTTATGACCCCCCATGGCCTCTCTAATGTGGGTTAGCTCTGAGCTGCCAGTTAGTCCGAGGAGAGGATGACATAGCCAGGCACCCGATTTTCATTATCCGAATGTGGAAGTGGTCTAGTTTTTCAGGAAAAACACAGTTCTTCCCCAAGCACTAACTTCAAAATAAAAGGCACCTCTCAGGTGGGATTCTGAGAAAACTTCATGGATGAGTGGTGGGTGGGAAGGGTTTTGTGGTTCAAAGAGGAGCTTACCAGGTGCACAGGGGTGGGAGAAACCTCAGCGAAACGGAGCGGCACACGCAAGCAGCTGGGGAACGGCCTGAAAGCACCTGCAGTGGGAGGCTCCGAGGAGCTGAGCCCTGGGGGAGTTCAGCACCGAATTCACTAGTGCTATAAAGCTTAGTGACGTTCAAACCCAAAGGGAGAGAAGAGGAAATATAATTTTAAAAAGCAGAACAAAAATCTCATTACGGCAGGCTCCCCTAATTTAGAACGTGGAGCCATTCAGAGAGGTACCAAGAAGCATTTGAGGACCTGGTTTCTAATGTAAGCAGGACTGGAGGCACCAGTAGGTTTGCAAATTATTCAGGAGGACATGATCACATAGCAACAAAGATATGCTAATGGCAAACACTTAATATATTCATTAAAAAGGTCCCCACGGTACCGCTCCTGTCTACACCTTATTAGGCTTTCTACTTTCTGCACAACATGGACGCACTTGCCTCAGTGGGGGCTCCTTCCTGTACAAATAACCACTTTGTAGCCTTAATGAAAATGACACTCATCGCATGCCCCGACCTTGGCTGGACTTGTGGCTGAAAAGGGAAGCCTGTGTGTGCCACCAAAGTGACTGACAATGTCCCACAAGTCATCCCCGTCAGACCCAAGACTCCTTCGAGGTAAACATCCAGGCACAAAACCCGTGCCCTGGCTCGCGGCTAGTCAGAAATCTCATTACTCCCAGCGCAGACCTCAAGGGGGTGGACCCAACAGACGTCGTCAAGAGTGGTTTAGACTGAATTTCCTTTTCACTGCACCTCATACCAAAGCGCATAATTAGATGGGAAAGACAGGCTTAGCCACCTCTATACAAACGCTGCACACGGCATGAATTTTAAACCAGCCCGACACCCAGATCTGCTGTTGTGTCTCCCATGCTACCCGCACCACCTACATGCACAAGGACACGCTGGGTTTGGACTTGACGTGAGGGCCAAGCTCCTGCTCTGTTGCTCACGCGGTCCCTCTGTGCCTACTGCCTCCTTCTTCCTGGGATCCTGCTTCTTCTTCAGGACAGAGGATGATGTCATCACCTGGACTGTCGGGATAAAATGTAGACCGTGGGGCTGCTGCTATGTGGGCAACACTTCTTCTGCCAGGCCTGCCAAACTGATCACACTCCTGACAGTGAAGTCTCGGTTTTCTCAAATATCTATTCAAGAAGACGGTATTGAACAATGACCAATAATTGTTTTCTTTTCTGTTTTCTTTTGTTTTTAAAGTCAGCCTGACCAGGCAGTGGCACAGTGGATAGAGTGCTGGCTTGGGGAGGACCCAGGTTCAAAACCCCAAGGTTGCCAGCTTAAGTGAGGGCTCACCAGCTTGAGTGCGGGGTCGCTGGCTTGAGTGTGGGATCACAGACATGACCACATGGTCGCTGCCTTGAGCCCAAGGTCGCTGGCTTGAACAAAGGGTCACTGCCTCATCTGCAGCCCCCCCCCCCCAGGTCAAGGCACATGAGAAAGCAATCAATGAACAACTAAGGTGCTGCAACGAAGAATTGCTGCTTCTCATCTCTCCCTTCCTGTCTGTCCCTGTCTCTGCCTCTCTTTCTCTCGGGCTAAAAAAAAAAAAAAAATAGAAAGTCAGTCTTATTGGAATCCAAGACACATGTAGTAGAAGGACATGAAGTTACCATTTTTTTGGGTACAACAAATTGGCCACGGAGAAGGTAGTGAAGAAGCAGTCATAATAGAGAATGCTTGTTGAGCGGTCACATTCTGAAATGCAACTTCACAGGGTGCTTCAAAACCTTGTGGTCCGGCCTGACTGGGCGGTGGCGCAGTGGATGGAGCGTAGGACTGGGATGCGGAAGACCCAGGTTCGAGACCCCGAGATCGCCAGCTTGAGCGCGGGCCCATCTGACTTGAGCAAAGGCTCGCCAGCTTGGACCCAAGGTCGCTGGCTCCAGCAAGGGGTGGCTCGGTCTGCTGAAGGCCCGCGGTCAAGGCACATGTGAGAAAGCAATCAATGAACAACTAAGGTGTTGCAACGGCAACAAAAAACTAATGATTGATGCTTCTCACCTCTCTCTGTTCCTGTCTGTCTGTCCCTCTCTCTGACTCTGTCTCTGTAAAATAAATAAATAAATAACCCAAAAAACCTTGTGGTTCGGCATGTCGACTTGTAAGAATTAATCTTTCAAGCCCACCATGATCAGGGAAGCAGACAAAGTTTCATAGCCACAAGAACAGCCCACTTTGAGAGGCGACCTCTGTGGCGTGCCACACCCTCCCTTTCACAGAGAATCCGCGGCAATGGTGCTGTGCGGAGCAGGGACGGTCCGTCGCAAGCAGAGGTGAGGGCGACGCGAGCCGGCTCAGGTCACGCGTTAGAGAGAAACCGACACACAGAGAGGACTCAGAGAGAACTCTCGACCTCGCCGCGGCTGCCATCATGAGAGGCTGGAAGAAAACGGCACACGTTCTTCCGTGAAGCATTACAAAGCGGGATTGATTCTGGGTGGGGTGATTCACTCAGTGCCAGTAAATCTAATAATATCACTAGCCATGCTCCGGGAGCAAGGAGACCAAGCATCTGAGCATCGTGATGACTCTTCCAGAGGCATCAGTTAAAATTCATCGTCTACCCCAGAGATAAAAGAAGACCCAGAAGCCCAGGAACAAAAGGATAAATGCCCTCAGGGGTGCCGATACAGCCAAACTAGGGACCAGGTGAGAGGCGTAACCGCTGAAACGTCAAGTGTGTCCACTCTTCATTCAGTTTCTCGGTCACCATTCCACTCAGACGTCTGGGAACGGCTGCCCCGCACCATTTTCCCCAGGACGGCACAGCCAGGAAGGGAACGTGGAGTGGGGGACAGGGGACATCGAGACACTCGACCTCGACCTTCTGGGGCCCCGAGGACCAGGCCACTGAGCCCCCCCGGAGCTGGGCGCAGCGCAGGTCTTGCTGGGGGGATCCCACAGCAGAGAGAAGAGCCCTCGGGGTCC
The DNA here is from genome assembly GCA_037038555.1 of Rhynchonycteris naso. NCBI lineage: Eukaryota > Metazoa > Chordata > Mammalia > Chiroptera > Emballonuridae > Rhynchonycteris > Rhynchonycteris naso. The sequence continues at coordinate 312,994,373 of CM072996.1, read as the reverse complement.
CTTGGGATCTGTTTTCTAAGAAAATAGCACCGCTTAGATGTAAGACCCTTCACACATCTCCACTCGGCCCTGTGTGAGCAACATGGCCCTTACACAGATACAGCAAACCACGATGGGAGTGTTTGCACCATGGGACCTGGCTAATTCTGTATCAGGGTTTTTTGTTCCCTTGGAGAGCTGGCTGTTGAGAGCCCCCGGCACATTGTCGCTTCACATCCCCCGTGAGGCTCCTTGTTAGCTATGGAGTCTTATGTAAATTACTTAACCCACCCAGTCGCAGCTTCCCCAACTGGGAATAAGAGCATCTACTTTACAAGATGGGCCTGAGGACGAATCAATATAAAATCGGGACAGAGTTGTGCACAGCCAGAGGTCCATCAACGGTGGTGTTACCACCATCACGCGGCACGGGAGGAGTGTGGAATGAATTTAACTGTTCCTCACGGGTCAAGGGCAGTCCCAGCTGCAGAAAAACACATAGGGAAGCATGAGGAGCAGTCGGAGAAATGGGCACAAGAAGCTGTGGTGTTGGAGCAGAGGGAAGGGAAGCAGAGCACCCCAAAGAGCATGGGTGGGTCCATGATGGGTCCTAGTTCTCCCCCATGACCTTGAGTGAACCCCATACCCTGCTTGATTGGTAGCAGGACCTGCCATCCACCCACAAGAATTACCTGATGCACCAGGGCCAACTGCCAGGGTCCAATCCCGCCATCCCTCCTGAGCCCCGTGTTTGGACAGCTCCTCACATGGCTGACCCTCCGGATGTCAGAATGCAGGCTGACCTATCTTATAATCCACCAACACTGCCCCAAGCCTGCCCCCTTAACAATAACAATCCGGCATCACTGAAGAAATCAAATTGGGAAACCTGGCATCTGGAAAGCACAAGCTGAAGTTGCCAGTGACGTTAACGAGTCCTGGAATAGCAAGGGATGAGAAAAGCATCCTGGAAGAGATGGCAACACCCCTTGTCCTCTTCCCTGAAGGGGTTACCATGGTGATGGAGAATGATGAAGTCATCATCACTAATTGAAATTCGGTAAACCCCCACAAGTGTTTCCTGTCTCTGTCTTGGGGGTGGACCAAAGCATCTCCTGACCCCCAGGGCATCTCCTGACCTCCAGGGCATCACCTGACCCCCAGAGCAACACCTGACCCCCAGGGCATCACCTGACCCCAGGGCATCACTTGACCACTTGACCCCCAGGGCATCACCTGACCCCCAGGGCAACTCCTGACCCCCAGGGCATCTCCTGACCCCCCAGGGCATCTCCTGACCCCCAGGGCATCACCTGACCCCCAGTGCATCTCCTGACCTCCCAGGGCATCACCTGACCCCCAGGGCATCTCCTGGCCCCCAGGGCATCACCTGACCCCCAGGGCATCTCCTGGCCCCCATGGCATCACCTGACCCCCAGGTCATCTCCTTACCCCCAGGACATCACCTGACCCCCAGGGCATCTCCTGACCCCCAGGGCATCACCTGACCCCCAGGGCAACACCTGACCCCCAGGGCATCACCTGACCCCCAGGGCATGGTGGGCTATTTGTATTCTCCATGTATTTTTAACTTACTCCAGGACCCTGAAGGACAGTGACTACTCAAGGTGTCAGTTACATGCAGGGCAGAGGAGCAGAATCAACTGCTGGTTTAATGTCTGTCCTCCGTCACCTAGACGCTCTCTAAAGACGGGGAGGAACTGTCTCACTCACTGTTCTGTCACCAGCACGGAGAACATACTGGCATATCATACGCCCTTCACACATGCTGAACACATGAACTTCTTGGCCGTCAGATGCTGGGGATACAGAGGTGAGTAGGGCACGGTCCCATTCCCCAGGCGGCTCACTGGTAAGGGAGGAAACAGACATGCAAACAAAGAAACCTGATGGAGCTGCTTTGCACTAATCACAGAGTCCAGGAAACAGCCCTGCCAGTGGGGGCGGGGGTGGGGGTCTTAAGGACATTCCACGGAGGTGGTAATACCTGGAGAGCAACTCTAGGAAGGCAGGGCCATGCTACTTCTGTTCACCTCTAGGACCTCAGACATTAAGACCCTGCCTGGCACCTACTATGAGCCCAAGAAATGTCTGTTTAATGAATAGACACTTGTGGGAAGATGAGCAGAAGTTCTCAGGTGAGCAAAGGGAGAGAGGACTCCAGGCAGAAGTGACAGCACGTGCAGAAACCTGGAGAGATGGAAGCAGGGAGATGAATGACCGGTACCACTAGTCAGACAAGAATGTACCAGGATGGCAGCAGGGGCAGGGACAGGGACAGGAGGAAAGACGGACATAATGCCAGCAGCCAGGGTATGGGAGACACTTACTCTGTGGCCTCTGGGGGCCACTGCAGGGTTCTCCACAGAGGTAGGGGAGGGGTGGGCTCAGATTTGCATTTTGATAAGGTTTGCTATGGACTATATGTTTGTGTCCCACCAAAGATTCATATATTAAAATCCTGGTTTCCATGGGACAGTAGTAGAAGGTGGGGCCTTTGGGAGGTGATCTGGTCATGAGGGTGGAGCCCTCAGCATGAGATTAGTGCACTTTTACAAGGAACCAAGAGAGAGCTCCCTCTCTCTCTCTCTTCCACGTGAGTTCACAGCAAGGTGGCTATCTGTACACCAGGGAAGGACAAGGACCCTCATCAGGAACAGAGTCTGCTGGCCCCCTGATCTCACACTGCCCAGCCTTCAGAACTGTGAGAGGTAAAGGTGTGCTGTTTAAGCCACCCAGTCTCTGGTAATTAGTTATGGCGGCCTGGCCGGACTAAGGCACCCGGCGTAGGGCACGGGTGACAGACCACTGGCTGAATGTGGGAACGTGAGCTGCTAGCTGGGAGGCGGCAGCAACAGTCAAGGCCAAAGATGATTATGTTTGTGGAAATGAGGCTGCTCAGCATCTGATGATTATTTCTAAAGAACTTCTATCTTTCACTGGAGTCTCCCCAGGGGTTTCCGGGCTCTGTCCTCCCCCCCAACCCTCCTTCTGCCCCCAGCTTTGGCTCGCCCAGCTGTACCTGTGAACACCTTAGTAGCTTTACTTTAATCAAAGGTCTCAACGGCCTTAAAAAAAATCAGCCACTAATTTAAGTGGTTCTGTCTTGGCCTGGAGTGGCACACGGAGATCTGCATCTTGACTCAGTCCATGGCTACTCAGGGAAGGTTCTAGAAACATACGCTTGTTATGAGAACTGTTTAAGCTGCTTGCCGGCATCTGTTCTCACTGAATTCCACCAGGTGTTCATTCCCACAGTTACTCCAGCACTAAGTCAGGCTTTTAAACAAAAACATTTTAACAGCTAGTCTAAGTAAATAAGGAAAGAAGAAATGGATTTTGAAAATACAATCTGAAAACACACACGAATTATCTACCCACTACCTTTTTTTTCTTTTTTTAATTAAGTGAGGGAAGGGGAGAGACTCTTTCATGTGCCCTGACCGACCGACCGGGGATCCACCCAGCAAGCCCCCTATGAGGTGATGATGCTCTGCCCACCAAGGGTGTTTCTCTGTTGCTTGGCAACTGAGCTATTTTTAGCACCTGAGGTGGAGGCCAAGGAGCCATCCTCAGAGCCTGAGGCCAACTTGCTTTATCCAGTCAAGCGATGGCTGCAGGAGGGGGAAAGAGAGGACGGGAGGGCTAGAGAAGTAGTTGGTTGTTTCTCCTGTGTGCCCTGATCGGGAATCAAACCTGGGACATCAACACACCTGTCTGACACTCTACCACCGAGCAACCCAGCCAGGGCCTACCCACTACCTTTGAACCAGGGTAAAAATCTGGTACTAATACCTCAAGACTCACCGTTCAAAGTCAGCAGTGCTAGAAGAGAACGAGACAGCAAGGCATCCAGCCGGAGGCTGACCTGAAGGACAAGTGCTCCTAGTGTAAACTCCACGGAGGTCCTTCGTGCAGCGGTCACCTCATGCCAGACCCTGTGTGGCCACTTGGTACCTATTGCCTCATTTGGTCCTTACAGCAGCCCTATGACGGAGTTATCCTTTGGTTAACCTTAACAACTACCCTTCTTCCAGAAATGGTCACACAGGAGATTGGGGAAAGGAAGCACCACTCAGTGGATAGCAGCCCCATGGCCTGCAGGAGACAGAGCTGGGGTTACAGCATGCAGATCAGACCTCAGGGCCAGAGTGCTGACATGCCCCCCACCCCGCCCCATCACACCCTCCCCTCCTCGCCAGGGCTCCCACTGGCGCACTCCCGCACTGGGGAGCTGCTTTATGCTTTATTCCCTTTCTCCTTCACCCTGGTTGCTGGAAGCCCAAGAGTACAAAACAGCTTTGCTTCAGAACAGGTGAAAAGATTGCTCTTGACAACTCAACTTGGACCACCACAGGCCCGGGAGCACCCATCACTCATTCCTTAGAGACTACATGGCCAGGAAAACAATGCACGCCCAGACTCGCCCGGTGCCAGCTACCCAGCACGTCGGCAAAAATGAAGAATGAGAAGGGACTGCGTCAGGACTTCCAAGGCTGCGATCATTCACTCTCCTCCGCTCAATGGCGTGAAGAGCTGGCATGTAATTAATAAAAGGGAGGGGTGTCCTTAGAATCCGACAAGCAATTTCTCCTGTGCTCCCTTCCTGGCCAAGAAGCGGGGAGGGCGGGGAGGCAGCCAACAGAAGCCTAGAGGGAGGGGCTCTGTGCGGGTTTGGGGGATGCGGTGGGCTAAGCAGGGAAGGGCCAGAGCCTTCTCAGAGCAGCTGTGAGAGGGGTGGTGAGAGGGGGGGCCATGAAACCAAACAGCCTGGCCTCAAGTTCCATCTCCTCCACTTGCTAGTGAGTTGGTATGACTCGGTTATCCCACCTGTGAAATGGGGATAATAAAATTAGGATGGTTGTGGGCAAGTAGAGACACTGTCCAGGGATTAAAGAAGTTGAAGACACTGATCAAGGACCAGGAAGGGTTAGTGGTCATTTTCCTCCAAAAAACAGAAAACCTGAGGGCATGGGGAAGGGTCTCGAGTGGGAGGGACAACTCCATCGACCCAGACAGACAGGGCAGGGAGCTGTTCTGGGCCCTGCTTGCCCTCTCAGCGAGGTGGAGCCCCAAGCCCTCCCCACCCACCCCACCCCACCCCACCCGGCAGGGTTGCTCTGGGTATGCGGGGAGCAGGTTCCAGTCCTTTGGTCAGCACAGTCTCTACTGTTTTCTAGAAACACCAGTCTCCCTCTGGAGTCCCCCCTCCTTCATTCTCTGTTCCTGGGACTCAGGTGGGACCAACCTCCCACCCCTCTGCCACTGCTTCTGGGTGGGCACGTGGTCCCCGCAGGTCCCACATGTCAGCCCGTGACCTGCAGCCCCCGCCGGGGCTGCGGGAGGAGACACGGGAGCAGCCGGCGGTCAGCGTGAGTCTCACCTCAGAAACAATCTAACACAGACGAGAGCAGGAGCTGGAGACCAGGTTGGCTGGCACACCACTCTTTAGTTGTACAGCCCAAGAAGTCCTTCTTTGTGCTGATGTTACTTAAGCTTTTGTTCCCCTATGCCTCTATAATTCCTGATGACACACATTATTGTGCAAAATGCACACTACAACCAATGACTTGAGGGTTCCTTGTCACCTGAACCTTGAAGGGGCATCATCTGTCTGCATTCTTTCTCTCTCTCTATCTATCTATCATCCATCTACAGTGTGTCCGTAAAGTCATGGTGCACTTTTGACCGGTCACAGGAAAGCAACAAAAGACGATAGAAATGTGAAATCTGCACCAAATAAAAGGAAAACTCTCCCAGTTTCACACCTATTCAGTGCAGTTCGATGTGGGCTCCATTTGTTGCCCTACACACATCCAAACGATAGTGAAGTTCTTGCCACACACGGGTAAGGACGTCTGGTGTAACAGAGTGAATAACGTCGGTGATTCTCTGTTTTAAGTGATTAATGTCATTGATATGTTCAATGTGCACATGTTGCTTCACATAACCCCAAAAGTAAAAGTCTAAGGGCGTCAGATCCAGGGATCGTGGTGGCCATGGCTTGACAGAACCCCTGCCTATCCACCGCCGGGGGAATGTTCTATCCAGAAACTGATGAACAATGGTAGCGTAGTGTGGAGGAGTGTCGTCCTGTTGAAAGATGACAGCTTCTGGAAATTGTGGCACTGCATACAATTCCAACATGTCAAGACAGGTGTTTGCCGTCACAGACTGCTCCGCGAAAAAAAATGGGCCTATCACCTTATCATGCATCAGGCCACACCACACGTTCACTTTAGGGGTGTTACGTTCATACTCAACGTAGGCATGAGGATGTTCAGCAACCCATATTCGGACGTTATGGCGATGAGCATGTCCACAGATATGGAAGGTCGCCTCACCGCTAAACACAATCTTCTGCAAAAATCTTGCATCACTGTCGATCTCATGAAGCATATCTGTAGCAAATGCACATAGTGTGGGTCTATCTGCAGGTTTGATAGCGTGCAACAGCCGCAATTTGTACCCCGTAAAACAGAGACGTTTCTTTAGCACCTTATGAACTGTAGTCTTGCTTAGGTGTAACTGTCGAGCACACGCACGCACAGACTTTTTAGGGCTCCTTAGGTAGCTATCCCGTACAGCCTCTACAGACTCGTCACTGACTGATGGCCTCCCAGACGGGGTTTCTCCACCAACCTGCCGGTTTCCTTCAACTGCTTATCCCACCGAGTAATGTTATTCCTATGTGGTGATGCTTCGTTATAAACGCGCCGATATTCACGTTGCACTTTGGTCACGGATTCGAATTTAGCGAGCCACAGAACACACTGAACTTTCCTCTGTACCGTCCACATCTCGACTGGCATGGCCGTGGGCTGCTCTGCTGTATACACGGTGTTACGTCATCATCTGTGCATGTGCACATGCTGCCACATCATCCTACAGAAACTGGGAGGGTTTTCCTTTTATTTGGTGCAGATTTCACATTTCTATCATCTTTTGTTACTCTCCTGTGACCGGTCAAAAGTGCACCATGACTTTACCGACACACTGTATTATCCAGCCATTATAATATATACACACACACACCGTGAGGGCAAACGTAGGTATACAGTTGTGAGTATGCAAACCAGAGTTTCTTCTCATACTATTACTTGTTGAGTATTATATCATTATCCTTAGAAACAACTCTAAACCTGCTTTTGGCCCACCCTGTACATAGAACCTCATACAGTGAACATTTTCAATGTACAGAAAATATACATCCACATCTCTTTCTCTCAGCTAATTCTCGAAACAGTCCTAGCAGTAAGCAGGTGGAAATGACCCCCGTTAAGAGGCAATAATCTGAAGCCATAGGGTTTGAGAGGCGACTCCAAACTCAAGCAGCAGGTCCACCCCTTTCCTGCTGACGGTGGGAAGACAGCATCATCAGAGTGTTTCTTATAATCCCCTCTCTTTCAACACGCGTCACAGCCCAGACGTGCGTCCGACCCCCTTGCCCACTCTCAGGAGTCTCCCCTGGGAAAGTTCAAGCTCAGAGATCTTCATCTCAGCGTTACTGACACTGGGAAGACAATGAGAAACAGCCTGATATAACCTGTCTGCCAGGATTACGGCCAGACACCGTACTGAATGTCTCCAAGTGGAACAGTATAGAGCCATTAAAAAGGATTTACAAAGAGTCTGCAATAGCATGATAATTCTCTCACCAAACTATTAACCATATTTTTGGCTCCATAAGATGCACTTTCCCCCAAAAAAAGTGGAGGGAAAAATGCCCGTGCGTCTCATGGAGTGAAAAATAGGGTATTTTATTAAATATTTTAACACACCATGTGGTTCAGAATATTTTTCTTCTTATTTTCCTCCTTAAAACCCTAGGTGTGTCTTATGGTCAGGTGCATCTTATGGAGTGAAAAATACAGTAATTTGAAAAAAGCAGGGTACAAAATGGTTACATATGTTTTTGTATATCAGTGCCATGGTAATCTGGAGAAGAAGAGGAGGATTCTGGTTCATCACTGCCTTCTTAGGTATTTCATTTTCTGAAATTTACTTTATATAATTCCCTGTGGGCCCTGGCTGGTTAGCCCAATGTGTAGATGTCCTGCGTTCGATTCCCAGTCAGGGTACACAGGAGAAGCGACCATCTGCTTCTCCTCTCCCCTCCTCCTTCTCTCTCTCATTCTCTCTCTCTCTCTCTCTTCTCCTCCTGAAGCCATGGATCAACTGATTAAAGCAAGTTGGCCCCCTGTGAAAAGGATGGCTCCTTGGCCTCAGCCTCAGGCCCTAAAAATAGCTAAGTTGCCAAGCAACAGAGCAACACCCCAGAAGGGCAGAGCATTGCCCCACAGGGGACTTGCCGATTGGATCCTGGTCAGGGAACATGCAGGAGTCTGTCTGGGAGTCTGTCTCTCTGCCTCCTCTCCTCTCACTGAATTTTAAAAAAAAAGTCCTTTGTACAGCAATCAAAACACAAAGGGGTTTATTTCTCTCAAACAACACAAGTGCTTGGGTCACTGCTGGAGCCCTGAAGAATTTGTCCTTGTGACTAAGACTCTAGTGTGTCCCACGTAATCTGGTTTCCCCACGCAGACGCCCACGGCCGTGGCATCTGCCAGGCGCACTCAGATTTTCTCAAACAGGATAGTCCACGTCCCTCCTGTCCTATCGCCTTATGCTCAGAGTGATTCTATGAAGAGCAACCCCAAATCATGGGTCATACTAAGAACACGGACCAGACCGGACTTCCATCACCTGTGATGCTCTAAACATCCGTGATCAGTCAGCTGAAGTGGGAATGCCACAGAGTGGGTTTCCTAGCACAGTCTGGCCTCTCTCCTACAACAAAGCCCAGCTCAGGAGGTGTTCGGTCAGTGCCGCCAGTGTGTCTGAGGCCGTGCTAGACTCCCAGAAACAAGAACCAGGGAGCAGCCCTTGCTTTTGACAGCTCCGGGCTGAAGTCCTCTGTCAGCTGGACAGAAGGCACACTCAGGACTGGGTAACAGGAAGCTGGGGAGCCCGGCAGGGGAGGGGGGAAGATTCAGGAAGAGGAAACGTCACATGCAAAGGCACAGAGGCGGGGACCCTCTGCCAGGGTGTCATTTCTTGGGTGCAGATTTAAAGCAGAGATAATACCTAGGGATGGGAATGGAGAGAAAGTTCCAGAATATGGACCCCAGCTGGGCTTGTGGGCTGAATTCAGAACTTAGAATTTAGGGTGTGCACACTGGGCAGCCACCCTGAGTCCTTCTCACCGTCAACACTCCAGGGGGTGGGGGGTTTTCCCAAAAAGTGAGAAGTCCCCTCAGAAGACAGAATGTGGCGCTCTCTTACCCAGCCCCCATGTTCTCAGGTGCAAGAACACCTCTCCTACATCCATCTTCCACTGCGATTCATCGGGGAGCAAAGACCGGATCAAAATGGACGTCAAGCCTACGCTTACAGATGTCACCAGAAAAATGTCGTTCACAAACGAGTCGTCTGGAAAGGTACTCTGCAGCGTGTCCGAAAACAACTGCGTGAACCCAGAAGAGCTCGCTCCTTCCCCGCCACCACCCAGAAGGCTCCCTCTGGTGCCGCCGCCGCCACGCGGATGTCACCGGGCCGGCGGGACCACTCACCACAGGTTGACCAGGAAGGGGTGCTCCAGCCCCTGCATGATCTGCAGCTCCCGGAACACGTTGCGGACCTCACCCCTCTCGATACACTTCTGCTTGTTCATGTACTTCATGGCGAACATCTTCTTCGTGTCCCGCTTCTGCACGATGCATACCTGAGCCACGGTCCAAGGGGAGAAGGTTCAGGCCAACGTTTAAAGAAAAAGAAAGAGCCACCCCCTCACTGCATTCCTGCTCCGGGGTTCCAGGCTCCATTCTGAAAGCCCGGGGAGCAGAGCCGCCCTGGGAATGCCTCTCCCCTGCCCCCGCCCCCGCCCCCACCCCGTATCTGTAACAGGGAGGGGCTGGACCACAATCACCCGCTTATCAAACACCCACGCCCAGCGCCGGCCTGTGTAAGGGCAGGAAGAGGAGCCGGAGGGACAGGAAAGGGAAGAGGCAGCCCCGTCCCCAGGAGCTCACAGCCCCACAGGAAACAGACAAAGGCCCCACGTCTATGGCCTGAGCTCCGTGGCGTGCCCACCCGCGTCCCCTGGCCCTCCCTGCTTCTGCATAACACCTGACCCTTGCCGGGCTATGGGTGTCTACACCGCAGGCCCCATGCCCGTCCAGCAGGACCAGTCTGGGGCTCCCAGAGCTTCCAGGGTTGGAGAGTTTGCCCACGGGGTTAACTGTCGTGATGGCACCCCCTGAACGGGCAGTCTTCCTGTCTCTCCTTCCCCGACGCTCTGCACAACGCACCTCTCTCTGCTCTGTCACCTGCCCTGTGCCTTGTACTCAAATCCTTGCCTCGGGGCCTGCTCCTGAGCAAACCAAACTAAGGCTCATGGCCGCTGAACGAGCGAAGGACAAGTCGTAGAGGCAGTGACGACAGCTCCCATGGGCTGAGCGCTTGCTGCAGGCCTGACACGGGCACACTGGCTCCTTTCACTTAGTCCCCACAAGACCCTTATGAATAAAGCTGTCTTCCCCCCCCCCCCCCAGCACGAGGAAGCTGCAGCCCCACGCCTGCAAAATTAACCTGCTCAGAGTTCAACAAGCTGCTGAACGGCTGGGCAGAGATTCCCACCCACCACGGTCTGACCCTTGAGTGATGCCTTTACTGGGGGCTGCCAGGGCAGGGTGATGGACTGTGAGAGGACTCTCCCTGGAGGAATTCATGGGGGGCGGGCGGGAGGGAGAGTCCCTGCCACCAAATCCCATCTCCTCATCAGGACACCAGCGTATTGGATACATTCATGCCCCCCAACCCAGGGTGACCCCACCTTAACTAATTATATCTGTCAAGACCCTATTTCCAAATAAGGTCCCTTTCTGAGGGTCCAGGAGACCGTGAATTTTGAGAGACACTGTTCACCACTACAGGTAGACACGATTATTATCCTCGCTTGACAGGAAAAAAGGTAGTGAGAGAGGCACAGAAAGGGTGTAGACCAGGGGTCCCCAAACTTTTTACACAGGGGGCCAGTTCACTGTCCCTCAGACTGCTGGAGGGCCGAACTATAAAAAAAACTATGAATAAATCCCTATGCACACTGCACATAGCTTATTTTAAAGTGAAAAAAAAAAAAAAACGGGAACAAATACAATATTTAAAATAAAGAACAAGTCAATTTAAATCAACAAACTGACCAGTATTTCAGTGGGAACTATGGGTGCGGATGCATCCTGTGCTCCTCTCACTGACCACCAATGAAAGAGGTGCCCCTTCTGGAAGTGCGGCGGGGGCAGATAAATGGCCTCAGGAGGCCGCATGCGGCCCGCGGAGCCATAGTTTGGGGACCCCTGGTGTAGACCTTCCTCACATCTCAGGACTCAAACCCAGACTCTCCGCCTTCTCCAGCCACCACTTATCACGATGGACGCTTCCTCCCTGGGCGCAGGGCCTGTGAGAGAGAACGCCGACATGACATCACGAGCCCAGGGAGCCGGGCTTGTTCTCCATCCGAGCAGCCAGGTTGCTCTGCCCTGGGACTTCAGACCCCTTCCAGCCTGGACGGGCCGTGGATCTGTTTGGGGAGGACGGGGGGGTAAGGGGGGGTAGCCAGAATTCCAACCCCAGCTTCAGTTCTGCCTCACTGAGCCCCGTCTCAGCCTCGATCTGAACTAGGCTAGCAAAGCTCACCCTGCACCACAGAGGGGACACTCAGGGAGACTCAGGGAGACGGAGGAAGTGAGTGTCCCACTGTGTTGGGGATGGGTAAGTGTCATGGGACTCTTTAATGGCTTAATTAGCACAGTGCACAGAAAGGGTGTGTTTCCAGGCAGTAAAATCAGCAGTCTAAAGGCCCATGGAAGTTTCTTTTTTAGTGACCTTGAACCTGTAACACACCAGGAAGCAAAGGCATGCTGTCCCAAGCACCATGGCCCCAGCTTTGTGGGGGACCCCAGAGGACACTTCTGGAGCCTGGGCCCCCGAGGCCCACACCTGCAGGCAGATGTGTGGTGGGCTGGTCAATCCACTGGTTAGTATCCCTCCTCCCTCTCACTTCTCATTTGTCTTCTCAGAAGAGAGGGCCAACGGACAGTCCCTCCGCCAGGGCTGGGAGCCCGGGTCCAGCTGGCAAGGAAGAAAGGTCGACGGACAGGGTTCTTGGCTACCTCTATGTTGATGAAGGGGTCTGGCTGGGCCCTGACGCCCTCCTAGGTACACAGAGACTTTGGCTCCATTTTCTAAGGCCTCTTAAAAACATCCTATGTTTCTCAGGACACAGAGCTAAGAAGGCTGGACCCGGGGTCAGGAGAACTGGGCTCTGGCTCCGGGCCCTGTTGCTAACCAGCTGTAGCACCACCCTCAGATCCCTGGCCCATCTGGCCTTCCTTCTTCATTGGCCAGGTGAGGCTGGTAGCAACAGCTGAACCAACCTGACCAGGAGATACTGAGAGGCTAAAATGTGGTGGTGGTGAATCTAAGGAAGTCTGATGCGCTGGACAAGACAAAGAAAACGCCTGGACTCTGGGCTCACTCTAAGCAGAGCTCATACCCCAGCTTTGCTGTGTGACCACAGGCACGTCACCCACCCTCTCTGGGCCTCAGTCTATTCATCAGTAACGTGGCGGTGACGTTCCTCCATCAGGGCTGTTATGAGGACATGCAGAGAACACCTGTGAGGGTGTGGTACAGTACCAGCACATTGTAGGCACTGAGTAGAGGTGAACTTTCTTTACTGCTCTTAGGGTTACGCACACAGAACGCCCCCAGACAGAGCACTCCACGCGCATAGCAGTTACTATGATGATCACTAGTCCCATCATCATAACCAGCGTGCAGGATGCGTCTAAGGGAAGGGTGGGTGCTGTGAGCGAGGTCTGCTCCCAGGACACGGGGTTGCAGACATTTCTGCCCCAATAGCCAGAGCCAAGCATGCCGGGGCAACTCGGGTGACATGTCCAATAACCAGCCAGGGGCCTGAGCCCAGCCCGTCACGTTGCAGAACCGAGGAGTGAACACACCTGGGAGCAGCGCCCAGGCTCTGCGTCAGGCAGGACGACTGAGGCACAGAGAACGGAATGGAAAACCAGAGAGGAAGGGGGTGCAGGCTGCAGTCACGGCTGAATGGTTCCCCTCAAAAAGCCATGCCCCGTCTGACTCTTCACAGCCTGGGAACGGGACCCACCAGCATATTCTGTTCCCTCTGCTTAGAATACCCTTCCCGTGGGCATCATCCCTTCCTGACCTGAAGGCTGCCCCGGCCCTGACCTCCAGGCCTGAGCTGGAATCCACAGAGGAACTGGAATGTCATTTGTACTGGGTCACCTTGCCCTGCGTGGCCTCGGCAGGTGGGCGGTCCTTCCTGCATGGGTGGAGGGGCTTCTGCTCCTCCCAGCTCTGAGTCCCACAGCAACCAACCCTGTGATTGAGGGAACCTGTGAACCCTCAGCTGCACTTCAGTCTTGGGAGCAGGAGCTCACGGCAGGTGTTCTATCTAGAGGGGTGCTAGAAGTCCTCACCAAGAGGCGGCTGGCCCAGGTCTCAGGAACAGTCAACGTCAAAACGGAAGGGGTGGGTCCCAAGGGGCATCAGGGCTCCCTAGCGGGGCAGCTCAGAGCCCTTTCCACAAGAAATCCCAGCTGATGAGGCGGAGAATGAGCCATTTGGCTAAAGCCACCCAAGCTGCTAAAAGGCAAGCACCCAATTAACATTCCTCAGTTGTCTGATTCAATTAGGAACTAATGTTATCGTCATTAATCACAATGTACTGAGACAGACAGATACATGCTGGCCGGTGGGGGTTTTACACGATGCGCCAGGAGAGTGGCACGTGGCAGGCACACACCACATCTCAGACACTGGGGAGTGGGTCCCAAGTCAGCAGAGAGCAAGGGCGGCAAGACTCTACACTGCCTGGCACCCAGAGGCCTCTGGCCAGATGTCACACGCAGAGCAGAGCGTGGACAATGTCGGTCACGCCCGGAGCTCTGGGAGGGCCCGGAATTCAATACTTTCAAAAAGCGCCCGTGGGGTGTGAGGTGCAGACAGGTGGAGAGTCACTTTGCTAGAATCTTCAGGAATGTTTTTGTCTGGTTGCCTCTTCAGTGACCTTGATGGTCAGGGTTCTGAACCTTATTTCTCAGCTCGGGCAAGCCCGCTCCAAGGATCTCAGAGGGGCCCGGGTCGGGCTGGGACCCAGAAGTATGGGGGGTACGAGGCCGGTGCTGCCTTTCTGTGGGCTGGCCCGGACTGCCCCTCTTATCTGACTCAGCCAACCTTCCCTGTACTGCCCACCCCACCCCAGCTGGAGTGCACCCAGCAAATGCTATCGAATGAATGAACAGCTGGAGTGTGGCATGAAAGCGCACTATTATGTTTGCAGAGCAAGATCCTAGCAAACAGTTGATTGGGGAGAGGAAAAAATCAGGATGAAATGCCGTTACTAAGCAGAGTGATCACGCAGACGGTCCACTGTCCAAATGTCCTTCGCTGACAGGTGGACCGTCTTTGCAGACAATGACTGTTGACTGCCCGAGCGCATCCTCCCTTCTGTCTCTACAACAGGACATCAGTTTTCTTCAAGGAGGCAATGTGACCCCACTAAATACCTGCAGCCGGAGGTAACCATGGTTCTGCCAGTGAGGTGTAAGTCTGCTGGAGGCTTCTAGGAAAAGTCTTGCTTTTTGAACAAAAGAGACTAGCTGCAAACGGCCCACTCATCTCCCCTCCACCATATTCTTGTCCTTCCTACCTGGAATACACATGTAATGTCTGGAGCTGCAGCAGCCCCTTTGGACCATGAGGCCAAGAGCCTCTCAAAGGTTCTAACGCTGTTATTGTGGCGCCACCTACCTTCAGACTTCTTGTTATGTGAGAAAAACCAGCCCCTCTCTCTTTCTTTAAGTCACTGTCAGGTCAGTTTTCTGTTTCTCACATCCCCATCTGATACACTCCGTGCACGATTTTTTCTCACAGCACAGAAAAACCACCCACATGGGCTCTAATCAATGCTGGACTCACTGGAGCAATCAAAAGTTGGCCTCATAGAAATGGTGACCAAAAGGATGGCTACCAGAAAGGGGGAAGGGCGAGAGGGGGAAGGGCGAGAGGGGGATGGGCGAGAAGGGGAAGTGTGAGAGGGGGAAGGGGAATATTGTCAATAATACTGGGGTAAGTTTACACAGTGACAGATGATGACTAGAATTAGTGAGGTGGTCACATCTCAAGGTATAGAAATGTCAAATCACTCTACTACTATAAGACACCTGAATTAATTAACACAACCAATATAAACTTGTATACCAACTACACTTAAGTAAAAATATAAATTAAGAAAAAAAAAACATTGGCCTCAAGAAAAATAATCAATTGGATGTGTAAGCATTTATTAAATGACTGCCATGAACCTGGTAGCCAGCTAGCCATGAAGGTATGACAGTCTCCTAGGGACTCAAGGTTTAATGGGATAAACAAACGACACTCAAGAAAGCTGAAACCCCTCCCTCTGGGTCACGGGGCCTCCGTGGCCTGGCCCCGACACCCCTCTGATCACCTGTTACCCTCCTCCCTGCTTACTTCCCACTCTGGCCTGGCCTCTGTGCCAAGCCTCCAACTGCATGCTCTTCCCACGTGGCCGCAGGCTGGGGCCCTCACCTTCTTAGGCTCTGCTCATGAGTCACCTCATTAGGGGAGCACCCGTGACCTCCTGTGGGAGACAGCCAGCCCCCGCTCAGCCCTGTCCTCCTGACCTGTTTCCTCCATCACCCTGACCAGCTTCTGCTGCAGGACGTACATCTTAGTTGGTTCGTCTAACCACTGCCGTCTCCCCCGCTGGGTAGTAAACCCCGTGATCATAGGGGGGTTCCTCCCTTTGGTTCCCTGCTCCACCTTCAGTGACTGGGACAGTGCCTGGCACAAAGCGGGACCTCGTGGCTGCCTGCAGCTGGCTCAATGAACACGTGGAGAGTCACTCTATAGGGGAAGGGCACGCCTCAGAAGACGGAGCCACACCAGGAGATGGGATTAGGGAAAGGTCTTCTGGAAAAGGCTGCATTTGAACGGTTTCTCCGTGGTCCGGAGTTGGCTTCAGGAAGATGGAGGTATAGCGGAGGGAGGAAGAAGTGCATTAAAGGGGATAGGGCACAGCCTGCTGGAAGCAGAGCCATGGGACGCCCTTAGCATGCTAGATATGTCAGTAGTTCTCTGACGTTCCTCATCTGTAAAATGGGGATAAGAGTAGTACTGACTTCAGTAGGGGGTTCAGGAGGGCGACCCGGTGAGCACTTACTAAGTCGTTTATTATTATTGTGATTATGATCATCATTCATATGTGTTCTGATGATAAGAGCAGAGAACACTGTAGAGATGGGCAGAAGTGGCCCAAGAAGGACCTCAGAAACCATTTCCCAAATGTCTAGTGTGATGGTCAATTTTATGGGTCAGCCTGGCTAGGCCACAGTGCCCAGATATGTGGTCAAATATTATTCTGGATGTGTCTGTAAAGGTGCTTTTGGATGAAATTACTTTTTGATAAATTAAAATCAGTAGACTTTGAGTAAAGCAGATTGCCCTACATAATATGGGTGGGCCTCGCTCAATCAGTTGATGGCCCAAGGAGAAGAAAAACAAACCTCCCCTGAGCAGGAGGGAATTCTACAGCAGAAAACCTTTGGAATTGAACTCCAGCATCCGCTCTTTCTGGGTCTCTAGACTGATAGCCTAACCTCCAGATTTATGTATATATATACACACACATCCTGTTAGCTCAATGTCTCTAGAGAACCTGGACCAATCCATCTGGCAATGAGCTAGCCAGGATCAGAAGTCAGCACCTGAATTCAACCTCCCATGGGCCCAGGGAACCAAGCCACTGTGGCCATTAGAGCTGCGTGCTGGCTTTTCTCCATCACCCCCTAAAATGTTCAAGTTGCTAGGTACTTGATTTTAAACTGTTTGTCCTCCATCAGCATATTAAAAGGGACAGCATCACGAGGAGGCATCCCTCACTGGGACACGGCCCAGGCTGTAAACAGCTATGCTCTGGGCCACCGCACCCTCTCATAGGGGTGTGCTCAGAGACTGCACACCCACCCCACGGACCCTTGGTCTCTGAGTTCCAGCCTGCGCTGGACGACGCTTCCTGGTCTCCACCCGAGGCAAGACGTCAGACATCTTGGAGATGGTGGCAAAAGAAGAGAAGACAAAGTTGAGTCACAGGCAGGTGACAGACGGCCTTAAATGCCACCTTTAAAAAGGCTGGTGCAGCCTGACCAGGCGGTGGCGCAGTGGATAGAGCATCAGACTGGGATGCAGAAGACCCAGGTTCGAGACCCCGAGCTCGCCAGCCTGAGCGCGGGCGCATCTGGCTTGAGCAAAAGCTCACCAGCTTGGACCCAAGGTCACTGGCTCCAGCAAGGGGTGCTGGGTCTGCTGAAGGCCCGTGGTCAAGGCACATGTGAGAAAGCAATCAATGAACAACTAAAGTGTCGCAACAGCAACAAAAAACTAATGATTGATGCTTCTCACCTCTCTCTGTTCCTGTCTGTCTGTCCCTATCTGTCCCTCTCTCTGTCCGTGTAAAAAAAAAAAAAAGGCTGGTGCAGTGGGCCAAACTGCATTTCCCAAAACTCAGAAGTTGAAGCCCTAAGCTGCAGTACTTTAAAATGTGACTGTATTTTTAGAAAGGGTTTTCAAAGAGTGAAAATAGGGCCATGAAGGTGGGCCCTAATCCAGGATGACTGGTCTCTCTCTCTCTTCCATATATAGATGGAAACTCAGAGACAGACACACAGGGGAAGGACGATGTGAAGGCAAAGGGGAAGCCGGCCATCCACACGCAAAGGAGAGAAGTTTCAGAAGAGCCTGCCCCTGCGGACACTGCCGAGAGAGAAAGGCCCCCCCCCGGGACAGTCCCTCCACTGTGTAAGCCCCCCAGTCTGCAGGATCCCCTCACGGCAGAGTGTGCAAACTCAGGCAGTGGCCTTCAGTCCTGAGGGCCCGGGGGAGCCTCTGGCAGGTGTTAAAAGTGGACCCCAGGTATACAGTCATAAATAAATGAATGAAATAAAGAATTGACAAACAAGCAACCTGGGAAGTCTGAGATGTGAGGAAGAGGGGAGATCTTTCTGAGAGCAGGGCAGAGGAAAGCTGGGGAGCAACTCCAGGAGGTAACTCTATAATTAACGCCACTGCTTACACACACACACACACACCGATGCCCTCTGGAGTCACAGGGGAGACGACAGTGTCAGGAAATGCCAAAGGAAGACACAGGGACAGACGGGGGCCAGGACCAGGGCTGGTGCTTCTGACGCCCTCGGCACCAGGAACGCACCTTTGGGGGAAGAAAGGATGGAACCATCCTATGCATGTGAACTGGCCCAACAAGGCTCAGCCAGCAGACAGAATGACACTCATCGTGGGAGTGACAGGAAGTGCCCGGGAGCGATGACGTCTGGCCGGCAACAGATCAGCAGCTCTGGCCGAGGCTTGAAAGCCATTCACGCGGGAGCCTGCTGTTCCTGCAATGTTTAGTGCTTAATAAAGTGATCCGGGGAGCCAGCAAATTCCTCAAACTATGCCTCAAGCCCAACACAATCTAATTAATATAAAATGGCTAAATATTTCATTAAAAAGAAATGGAATTCCATCCTTTATGAAAGACGTGGGCGTGAACAATCTCGGCTTCTAGTGCAAGCATCATGTTTCAGAAGTCTAAAAGCGATTCTTACATAAGAATAAAACAGCTCGCTTTTCAGGCTCTGAGAAGTCAGGCAACTTGCCCAGAGTCACCTGCTTTTCAGCCACAATTCCAGCTCAGCTCTGACAGACTCTGCAGCTGAGGCTTTCTAGCCGCTGGGCTTACAGACTGCTTAACTTAGGCTTTTTCCTGAGAGGAGCTACCATGCAGTCTGAGTTCCCACTTTGGTTGGACATATCAGACACACCTGCTGCCCCTGCCCCATTACTAACTCTGTGCCTGCCTCAGGGCCTTTGCACTTGCTATCCCTTTTGTCTAGGGCGTTCTTTCCCTCCTATCTTCACATGGTCTGTTTCTCGCTTAACAGTTAGGATTTGGCTTAAATGTCTCCTCAAAGAGGCCTTCTCTGTTTCCCTCTCCTCCAAAGAAAACTGTCCTCTACCCTCCCGGGTCATGGCACGGTACTCTGCCACAGAGCGATGACCATTGTTGAAACACCATATTTTTTTGTCGTTTGCATGTCTGTCTGTTCCCCTACGGACGAAACTCTGTAACATCACGGACCTTGTCCAGCTGTCTGTCACACACAACCACCCAGAATAACACCGGGTCAGAGCAGTGGCCATAAACATTTACCATCCAACTCAGAATCCTGCTGTGCGTGTCTGCTATGCTGCCATTATCTCAAAGGCCTGGCAACTTAAAAGATCGAAAAGATTCCAAAAGCCTATCTTTTTAAGGGGTAAAAAAACTAAATAAATAATAAAAAATAAATTAAGACCCAAGTCAAATGTTTTCCAACTTTCAAACTGATAAACGCTATGTAAAACCTAATCCCTGCTTAATTCCAAAACGGATTTGTTGCGGTCTGAGCCGTAAATTGGTTAGTCTGCTATTAATCAAATTTTTCTTTCACACCATAAATTCACTTGCAGATGTGACAGTCTGGGACGCGGAATCGGACAACTAATAATACGCTTGCGGGCGGAAATGATCCGCGCCGCATAACAAGGCAGCGCGGCGTCTGGAGCTGCCGTTGGTGACGTCCTTGTTTGACTCCATCCAGAATCCGCCTCCGAGGGACAGAAAGGGCTATTGTCATACGACTCTGCCACTTTCTGCTGCTTTCTGTGCAGACTGCCGCTGGCAATTCCATGAATTTTAATTAACTCCCCATTTATTTTGCTCCAACAAGCTCTTTAAGCAGAGAGCCCACACCACTGTCAATCCAGAACAGACACCTTTGAAGCAAACTTCTCAGAAACTTCTCCCGAAGGTCTCTTCCTCTCTCCCTTGAAGATCATTAAGCCCAGTTCACGTCCAAGTTCACTCAGGGCAGAACACTTCACCCTGGACTTTCTGCCGGTTCAGCTCCCGCTTCAGGGAGGCGGGGTGCGGGGCGCGGGGGCGCAGGGTGGGAGGGCTGGAGGGGGAGGCACTGATTGCGGGGGCGGTTCTGACAGTTTGCAGGGAAGATGGAGAAACTGACCTCAGGACCCGAGCCCAGAGACAACTGGTGTAAACCCGCCAACTAACTCTTATCAGTTGATTGGCTAATTGTGAGGCTCTTCACTCATTTATATAGATTCATTTATATAATACTCATTCACTTATGTGTCAAATATATGTTCTCTGTATCATAAGTACGTGTGTGTGTGTGTGTATATATATATATACTATATGTGTATGCAGACATACACACTGTACAGTGGTATGGTATATATCTAAACAAATGTGGACATGTGGTTATACATATCCATATGTGTGTATGAATGTATAAATATATTGTTAAGTCAGAGGACGTATATATGTATATATACACATGTGTGTATGTGTCTGTATCCTGGGGGGGGCATTATGTACCTATATACTGTTTAGTGGTGCACATCTATGTGCACATGCGTATACATAGGTGTGCATATACCACGTAAGGGGTATGTGTGTACATGTATGTATGTGTATGTACTGCTTAGAGGGTATACACGTACATATATGTATACACTACATATGTGTAGATAAGATATAGCATTGTAGCTATACATGTATGTATGCAGGTGTATGTACATATACGTATATGTGTATACTGCTTGTCAGGTGCATATACACATGCACGGATGTATCTGTATCTTGTATGGCCCAGCTGAATATGTTCCATGCGGCTGGCACATCACATGCCCACCTCAGGAAGGCGTGCAGGACCACAATGACTGGCCATGCCTGGGCCACAAGGAGGGGAGAGGCAGTCTCCAAGGGAAACATATGTTATTATGGGGACTGAATAGCATGCATAAAAGTAAAAAACAAACAAACAAACAGCCATCACTACACTTCTTCATTCTTTTTCCGTTTTACAGGTGAGAAAAATTAAGCTTCAGATTTGTTCATTTACTTTCCCAGGTGTCCACAACCAGCACGAAGCAGAGTCACGTCCACTCCCGAATCCCGGCGTACTCTGCTGTGCTGCACCTGCCCCAGAACTCAGGGCTGAGAGGGTTACACCAAGGTCGGGAACTCTTGCTGAAGGACCACCTGCCGCTGTTGGCCTTGGCGCAACACAGAGGAGGCACGGGCGTAACGTGAGATTTCTGTCTATCCACATGTGCTCTTTCCTGATAACCAAGGCTATTGTCATCAACTCACAATGCAAGGTCCCCCCGGAAAACTACTAATAAATGCCAGACAGCGAGCCCGCCACAGACAGACAGCAGAGCCAGACTGCTCACTGTGAGGAGGGAGGCTCCCTTCACCCTGGGCCAGCCCCTCCACCTTGACTTCAGCAGTAGTCACGCCGACTTCCATGAAAGGAGACGAGTGTTTGGGGTGTTCACCATGTTCTCCTCCCCCTGATGAAAAACAACTTCATCTTGAACACCGCAGGTGTGTATACAGCCCACGTGGATTTGGGTGTCATCAAGAAATTCCTATGACCCGAGACTGACTTAAAAGCATCCACGATACCGTATTTAACACGCGCATGCTCTGGATGACGGGTTCTAAGAGCCAAACCAGCGGGCAAACCGCAGCGTCGACGTAGCCATCAAAGGTAGACGAAAAACTTTCAAAGGATGGGGACGAGATGGGACCAACGTACAACGCACGAGGCTGCCCGCGAGCCGCTTAGGTAGCATGCCATGGATGGAGGCAACGGCTCGGGGCCGATATCGTCAGTGATGCGAGCGTGAGGGGCGACGTGCTTCCGTGTCCCAGGTGGCGCGGCTGCGCTGTGGACTCAGACGTGTGCATCGAGTCCCCTTACGCCACGGAGTGCTCAACACGAGGATGACAAGCAGGAGAAGGTGAAGGTTCGGCGGGCGTTTTACATGTTGTGCTGTAGTTAAGAGTAGCCGCGACCCGGGGGGTTACAGGCAGACTTCCTGAACGCTCCGGGCCTCACACTTCTGAGACATCTAGAGAAGAGGAACCTCGATGTGGCACATAAACTCTGCCCAGACCTCCGGCTGGCCCCGAAAGGAGACTGTAAGCGGCCCAGTAAAAAAGGAAAAGGGAGTGGACTGAGGTTTGTGCACACGCCCAAGAGGGGGAGCAAGCAGTGTAAGTCCAACCAAGTTAAATGCTTGTTAAAAGTACATCTTCAAAGAAATGCGAGAGAACCCACAGTCTCCGCAACATGACATTCACAATGTCCCGGGTGTAACCTAAAACGATTTGACGTACAAAGAACCTGGAATACGTGACCCATTCTTACGGAGGCAAAGCTTCGGGTGACTCAGCTGTTGGGAACAGCATAAAGGACATTAAAACAGCTACTGTGACTGTGACGATTCTGCACGGTATAAATGAGGGCAGTGTGGTACGAATACACGGAAATATAGAAAACCTAAGCAAAGAGAGAGAAACTTTTCTAAATGAAGAATTTCAAGCATTTCAACCTAGGTACATCCCAGTCAAACCGCTAAAGGTCAATGATTAAAGGAAAATCTTAAAAAGAGACAAAAGTGGCACGTGACATACCAGATAACCATGGTTCAAAGTGTCACGATTTCTCATCAGAAACTATGGCCTGACCAGGCGGTGGTGCAGTGGATAGATCATCGGACTGGGATGCGGAAGACCCAGGTTCGAGACCCCAAGGTCACCAGCTTGAGCCCGGGCTCATCTGCTTTGAGCAAAGCTCAGCAGCTTGGACCCAAGGTCGCTGGCTCCAGCAAGGGGTTACTTGGTCTGCTGTAGCCCCATGGTCAAGGCACATGTGAGAAAGCAATCAATGAACAACTAAGGTGTTGCAATAAAAAGCTAATGATTGATGCTTCTCATCTCTCTCTCCGTTCCTGTCTGTCTGTCCCTATCTATCCCTCTCTCTGACTCTCTCTCTGTCTCTGTAAAAAAACAAACAAAAAAAACTATGGTAGTCAGGTGACAATGGTATGGACACTTTAAAGTAATGAGGAAAAAGCTGTCAACCCAATAATCTGTACCCAGAAGAAATAGTCTTCAAGAAAGAAAGGGAATGAATGCAGATCAGATAAAATAAAATTAATAGAGACTGCACTGACAGGAGACTGGCATCCCATGAGATACGAAAGGAGATTCTTCAGGATGAATAGAAATGATATCAGGGGGAACTTCAGACCTTGGTGAGAGTATGGGTAAAATTATTCAAAACAAACAAAAACCATAGACCTAGACATGCATATTTCTTAAGATATGTAATATATTCACAAATGGAGTCTATATATTTATGTATATAGTTAGTGCAGAAAACTATAAGATTGTATTGAAGATTTATAATTTAAGAAGCTATCATTCATGCAATAAACTATAGTATGAAGGTTGACGAGGGTGGTAAATGGACCTGTAAGGTCCAATGAGGTTGCCAGGTTCATCCACATGTCATGTGAAGTATAAAATATTAACTCTAAGAAGACTACAGAATAAATTAAGGGTATATATTATAATCCCTAGAGCAGTGGTTCTTAACCTGGGTTCTATCAAACCCTAGGGGTTCGATGAGTCAGTCTCAGGGGTTTGGAGAAGCCTCTGCCGCAGAGGCCAGAATAAAGTAATACTGTAATTTGTTGTGAGTTCATGCACTTTGTTGGTTTTGTTCTTTGAGCAAGGTGATGTTCATGCACGGCTCATTTTGTGCACCAGTAAAAAAACATATACCTATCTTGAATTTGGAAAAAAATCATATTTTATTTATCACTAAAGAAGGGTTCGGTGAATGCGCATATGAAACTGGTGGGTTCTGTACCTCAAAAAAGGTTAAGAACCACTGCACTAGAGCAACAATCTAAAAGCGTAAATACAAGGAGTTATAGCTATAAAGTCAATAAACAAACTAAATTGAGGCTCTAAATATTCAATTAATTCAAAACAATACAGAAAAGGAAAAACAGCAAGACAGACAAAGAAAAGCAGAAAACGGACAAAATCATGGGAGACCTAACACCAATTTCACACACTTTCAGAAAACAGAGAAGAAAAATGTCCCAACTCACTTTGTGAAACTAGTATAATCCTAAAAACAAACCGTAAAAAGAAAACTACAGGAAACTACAAGATAACTATTCACAACTAATAATTTAATTAGCAAGATTTCAGGATACAATATATAAAAATCAATTGTATTTTTATATCTTGCAATAAACAATTAAAAATTAAATTAAAAACAATTTCATTAAAATAGTGTCCCCCTTCCAAAAAATACCTCATAAACTATTTAGGAAAAGAATTGATGCAAAAAAAATTAAAAAAGGGCAAAGCCCCTGCCTACAAAATTTCAAAACATTATCAAAATAAAGAATCTTTAATAACAAATAAATGTAAAGAGAAACTAGAGAGATAGGTACACCTTCTTTGTGAATTAGAAGTCTCAATGTTGTTAAAATAGCAAGTATTTTCAAGTTGATATCTAAAGCTAATGTAAACCCAATAATAACCCCACCCATCTTTTTTTAAGAAATTGACAAGCAAGTATAAAATTTCTATGAAAACCCAAAGACCTAGAATGTCCACAAAATTTTTAAAAAGAATAAATTTGGAGAACTTATACTACCTGATTTCGAGAGTTACTACACACCTACAGTAATTAAGACAGTCTGGTACTTGTACGAGCAGGTAAGACGAACAGATTAGGATGCAGGAGTAGACCTCCCTCTTGTAAAAGGTATCTGACTTTTCACAAGGACGCCAAAGCAATCCAATAAGCAAAGGAAAATTTTTTCAAGAAATGGCCATCCATATACAAAAACGATGAACCTCAACCCTTACTTCACATCATACAAAAAAAATTTTAATTCTAAAGGAAGTAACCCTATAAGCTAACCCACACGACTTTCACAAACTAAACACAGGAAAATATCTTGGTGACATGAGTATGTTTTCTTAAGCTAGGTTTCTTTATACAAGTCACTTAAAGCAATAACCCCAAAACGAAAGACTCAATACATTATACCTCATCAAAATGTAAACTGTCTGTGTGCACTACAATACACCACCAATAAAATTAATAGGTGAACTACAGTTTCTTAGAGAATAGTCCCACATTGGAGAAAGGACTGGTATCTACATATCTCTCCCACACTTCAATGGTAATACATCAACCCAAGTTTTTAAATGGCAAAACGTTTTGAATACATACTTCACAAATAAATACATAAGATTGGTCATTAGGCACATGAAAAAAATGTTCACCATTACTCATTGGGGAAATGCTATTTAAAATGAGATTGAGATACTACTGAACACTCAGAATACCTAAAGTGAAAAGTACTGAGAGGACCACATGTTGGCCAGGATGTGAAGCAAATGGAACTTAGTACGAGTACAAAATAGCACAACCACATTGGAAAGCCTTTCGGCAGTTTTGTACAAAGTTAAACACCGACTCTCTATCAAGCAATTCTAATCCTAGATCTGAACCCAAGAGAAATGAAATCACATGTACACACACAAAAAAAAGGATTACAAAGTTTCATGGCAACTTTCCGAAAAACAGCAAAAACTAAAAACAGTCTAAGAGTCTTGTCATGCTGAAAATGGATTAACAAACTGTGATAGGTTAATAGAATGAATGTTATTCATCAGTAAGAAGAAAAAAGTGCTGACACACAGCAACATGGATGAATCTCAAAAACATTAGGCAAAATGCAAAACATTATGAAGCCTTACACTGGAGCGTACTTGTTGTATGATATCATTTATATTAAGTTCTAGAACAGGCAAATCTAACCTCCAGAGGATGAAGTGGTCGGGATACAGATGAGTTTGGGCTGGAAAGGGTCAGCGGGGTTCTGGGATGACAGTCATCATCTATATCCTGATAGATCTTCAGGTAACGCAGGTGTATGCATTTCTCAAAACTCAACAAATGTAAAGCTAAGATTTGCATATTTATTGTATGTGCTATTACGGCAAAAGAAAAACTATGGACAGATGCTGAGATAATTGGGGTAAGTGTACAGATCTTTGCAGATTGCCATAAAAGAGAAGGTAGATTAATAGATGAATAGGATAAATACCCAGTATTTCATAAAATAAGTTTGGTTGATGTTAACTGGAATGTAAATGGTGAATACGGTTGTTCACTATAAAGTTCCTTCAACTTTGCTGTACATTTGCAAATTTTCATACTAAAATGTTAGAGAAAATATTATATAAACATCTAGTCAACCCTGCCCTCGACAGAACATGTACTTTGTGAAGTCTGCATTTGGTATCCTCCAAACTCACCCCTGTGTACCCATACCGCCTGGGCTTTCCCCCATCATTGTTTTTCAGACTGGACTTTAATTATCTGTTTATCTGTCTGCCTCTTGCATGTATAAGAGCTCCTTAAAAGCAAGCACCATACTCAGTTCGTTTTTGTAACTTCAGACCCTAGAACAGAATCCAGAACAAAGTGATCTTCCGTATGATGGATGGGTGGATGGATGAATGGGTAGGTGGATTGATGGATAAATGGAAGAATGGTTGGATGGGTGGATGGGTGGATAGATAAATGATGGATGGATGGATGGATGGATGGATCGATGGGAAGATGATTGATGATGGATGGTTGGATAGATAGATGATGGGTAGATGGATAATGGATGGATGGATGAATGGATGGGTAAATGGATGGATGGATGGATGGATAGATAAATGATGGATGGATGGATGCATGGATGGATAGATAGTTGGATCTTTGGATATAACAATAAGTAAATGTATGAATGAATGGAAGAATGAGGAAACCAACTAAGCTGGCATTGTACACAAACTCCCAATAACAGAACAAGACAGAGAATTAGAGAAAACTCAGTGGCAAAGCTTCTGTTAAATCAGAACTATGTGGGTTTCCAGTAGAACAAGTACCATGCAAGATCATGACCTTGCCAAGTCTTGTCCCACCATTTATCAACAGCAACACATCACACAGGGTGAGATGCCGCGGGGATGTAAATGTACGACAGCCCTGCCTGTTCCAGTTCCATGTGTATGTCCACGCAAGTGTCCTGCCATGCAAGATCCATGCATGCCTATTGCTACTACCTCCTTCAAAACACACACACACACACACACACTCTCTCTTAAAGTCTTCTCTTCCCCACTCCCTGCTTCTCAGGGGGGAGAGTGACTAAGCAGTGAGGGAATCAATACTGACTGAGTGGTGGTTTGGTTACATGATGGGAACTCAACTATAGAATCTCATTTATTTACCACAACAACCTGATGTGGAAGACATGGACGCGTCCATTCTTACACAGCCTGCGTGCTCATGATCCCTGGCTGACTGAGCCCCCAGTGGTTCAGTGGTTGCAAACACCCCAAGGGAAATCCTTGTTTGTAGGAGGGTGGATACTGCGTGAGGGCCAGATGCTCCTTAGGAACACAGACTCGTCCTTGAACTCCCCTCTAACCACAGAGACCCGTCAAGTTCATTCAAGCAAGATGAAGGACCTTCGGAGCTTTGCTGGACAGCACTGTACCCGAGGTCAAATCATACACTGGACACGGAGAAGTTTGCTCAGAGGGCAGATCTCGTGTTAAGTATTCTTTCCACATAAATGTTTTTATATATATAAAATGCTCATGTTGGAGGAAGGAGCAGAGGTTGGCCATCTCATAAGTGTGTGGGTTTTTTCCACTTTCCTCATTTAGATCCTCAAAGAAGAAATAGCATCAGTGACCTCGAAATAATTACCAGCGTAATTCACCTAAGCCAGGGCTGCCGTGGTAATTTAATTTTCGGGGTGAAATTACAGCAGATCCAAAGGAAACTATCCCGACTTTCTTTCACATTTCAAACTTGGCAAGTCCAAATCTTCCTGTCAATCAGTGCCCAGCAACCCACAGAGCACCAGACAGACACACACACACACACACACACACACACACACACACAGCCCACCGGCTGGGACGTTTATATTTTATTTTCGACATTCTTACCTTTCCAAAACTCCCTTTACCAATGGCCCGGAGAATCTGAAAATGGTCAAAGTTGACTGCAAAAGAAAAAGGGGAGGGAAGGAGAAACAAGTCAGATTTCTCAAACCTTGTGTTGGTTCTCGAAAGCTCTTAACCTACATACCCTACTATTTTATTCCGAACGGCTTCTGGTTTGAATTGCATGACATTTGCCAGGGCAGCATTCCATCACTAAATGGATACTTCTTGACATATTCCATCCCTGCCCCAAAGCATACATTTGGCAGTTCACATCTCCCCAGTGGGTCTCTAGGGAAGGGGTGACAGAGAAAAACTTGGACACATAGATTACCAAATTCTTTTTTTTTTTAAGTGATAGGAGGGGAGACAGAGAGACAGATTCCCACATGTGACCAAAGGGGATTCACCCAGCAAGCCCCCTATGGGGCGATGCTCTGCCCATCTGGGACCATGCTCGCCAACTAAGCTATTTTTAGCACCTGAGGCAGAGGCTCCATGGAGCCATCCTCAGTGCCATAGTCTGATGTGCTTGAACTAATAGAGCCATGGCTGCAGGAGGGGAAGAGAGAGGGAGAAGGAGGAGGGGGAGGGGGAGGGGTGGAAAAGCAGATGGTCACTTCTCCTGTGGGCCCTGACTGGAAATTAAACCTGGGACATCCACACACTGGGCCGATGCTCAACCACTGAGCTAACTGACCAGGGCACCAAATTCTTGTACATGCTGTTGTTCTCTTTGTCAGGCTGAACTTTCCCCATGTTTGGTGCCCACCTCGTCCACCTGGCACTCTTGGCTTACACACTCATATATCAGTTTATCTGTCTAAGTGTCCAAGAAGCTAATCCTGCCTCTTTTATAGAAACTTTGAACCTTCAACTGCCTTGACCACATCATGGTTCCTTCTACACTGGCTGCAAAGGTTTTCATCACCACCAATTGCCGATGACTCTCCGAGGCTTCTCTGCTCTACAGCCTGTGTGTGCCAATCCCTGCCCACCTCACAGCTCCTTGGAGGCTTCTGAGCCACCTTCAATGCTACAGGTTCAAAACTGAGCCGAGGATGAGTAGTTCAACACTCATCTGACCCCAGAAACTCAAAGCCTAGAATGCATCCTTGACTTCTCTCTCTCCCAACTCCATCACCGGTCCCTCAGCAGGTCAGGTCTCCATTACCTCTTCGCCATCTCTCCCAGCTGTCGGCCTCTAGGCCACCCTCCATCTAACCCATCATCATCTGCTGCCACAATGGTCTCCCAACATCTTCTCTGAAACCCTGCCCCGCCCTGAGACAGGTGCTCCACGCTGCTCCCCTGATCCTAGGGAAGAGAGCGAGTTCCTCCCCACCGCTCCAGGCGGGACAGTGGTCGAGCGCCCTCCCACGTCCACCGAGCTCAAAGGCCATGTTTCTTTTTCTACTGTATCCCTAGCACCTAACCCAGTGGTGGCGCGCGGTCAGCCCTCGACAAGTCATCCTCAACGAAAGGAATGATTGAGAGAAGATCTCCGTATTCACCGTGCCAAACGCAGCTCCCAGGACATCATGAGCGTTCGGGAAATATTCTCTAATTAGACTGGATGACAGCCAGCTTCCGGTAACCAGGAGAAATATGCCGTTTACCAAAGATAAAGTAAAACGATTGGTTCGCTGCGTAACAAGGGGGCGAGGGCGCGGGGAAGCGGATGAATACCGCTAGTTCCGTGTGTGTGAAGCTTACCCACGTGACCAAGCTTACACACGGAGGACAACTGCAGAAGTGTGTTCCTGCCCAGCCAAAGTCAGAATCCAGTGTGCCATCTAACGCCTAATGTGCTTAGCTAGCATAGGGAGACGGGGTTACTGGTTAACGCAGCATCACCTCGCTTATGCGACAGAACTTGGTCTCTTCTGGGAAGAACGTGCCGGGAAAAGCAAGTCCCCACGTTCGGGTCTTCCCCACGGGCTCGGGCTGTACCTGTATGTGACCAGCAACAAGCTAGGAACTGTACATATCCTCTCACGAGACCCCACGGTCCCGTGGGGCAGGTCCCCCTGTTGGCACTGGTCACCTGTCTTCCACCCGCATCAGCACCTGGTTTCCCAGAGGGCCCCATGCTGCACCATGCCGCCTAGACAGCAGTTTCCCCAAAGCCCCTTATTTGGGGGGAACTCCCACCTGGCCTCTGTCATGCCTCGCAAGTGCTCTCCCTCATGAAGGCTTCCCCGCCCCCATTAAGACCCCTTCTTCCTTGGGGCAGTCCCTGAATTTTCTGCAGGGACCAGGAGAACCCAGCCTGGACACAGACTGCTCAGGATCTGTCACTGCCCGAGTGACCCGTGGGTGGGTCACGTGGCCTCTGTGTGCTCCCCCTCACTTCATCTGTAAAACGGGGGACACAGCGCCTACTTTCAGGAAGAGCCACCCCTTGCGTCGCCCCAGGGGTCTGCAGTCAGGAAGGAGGAGCAGTCGCCTCTCTCGCCAGGTGTCTCCCCGGAGAGGTATTTCTGGCCCGTCGCCCCAGCAGAGGGGACGCGAGCTGTCCGAGCGAGCTGGGGAAAAGGATGCACTGGCCTACTTCTGCTGGTCCTGTTCTCCCTCCCGAGTCGGTCTTCAGGGGGCCCAGCCTCTCCTCCACTCCCGCTCACCCGGAGCTGTTCAGAGACAGATGCCACGTGGAAGGGTTTGGGGGGCCCAGTCACCGAGCACAGCACACGGTGAGTCTGGCGATGCTGGGCATCAGGATCGGAAAGCCCGTAGCTGCCGCCCTCCTGGGCCCCACCTGGCTCCCAGCTCTCTCCCCAGAGGAGAGAAGGCATTTCTTTCCCCCGGCCTCCTCTTCTGTTCCATCTGCGGACTGACGGGAGAGGGCTGCTCATGACTGCGCGAATGAGCAAATGCCGAAGGCTGTTATTATTTTAATGATCAGTATCATAACATGGAAATAATCTGATTCATCCACATCCCCTACAAAGCTGCGTGCTTCCTGGGGGCGATCGGACATAGTGGACAGGGCGCAGGGGTACCCTACCTAATGCATATTCCCTTATGGGACTAAGTGGGATTTGAATGAGTTTGGCATGGTGGCCTGTGTTTTCCATGGACTGGGCATCTCCCTGAGACCTGGCATACTGATATTTACATAGTGGCGCCCCCATGGGTGCAGGAGGGCAGGGCCGGCAGTTGGTAAGCAGATTGAGACGGGTTCTGCCATGAATGGGCCAGGCCGTGAATGCTGGCGAGACTACTTAGCTGGGGTGGGGGGTGGGGGTGTGTGCAAGGGTCAGAGAGTCAGATTCTTACTTCTTTTTTTAATTTATTTTTTTAATTTTTCCATTGATTTGAGAGAAAGGGGGAGGGGTGAGAGAGAGAGGGAGAGAGAAAGAAGCGTCAACTCACTGTTCCACTTTGTTGTTCCTTTTAGGTGGGCACTCATTCGTGTCCTGACCAGGGATGGACCCCATCACTTTAGCACACTGGGATGACTTCCTGTCCACTAAAAGTCAGTTTCTTAGGGTGACCGTCTTGGGAAAACCTGGACACCTCCTGGTTTTATCACTGAAAGTCCTATATCCCTGGAAACCCCGCCCGCGGTCCTGGGAGAACCGAGACAGCTGGTCATCCAGCGGCTTCTGGTCATTCAATAGTCCCACCTGAAGAAGTCGTCAGCTCTGCCAAGCTGACCGTGGGAAAGCAAGGAGCATTCCTGAAAAGCAGTGCCTGCTGACCAGACATTTAGAGAGGGCTGCCAAGGGTGATCCGGTCATAAGGACACTGAGAAGCTAGAAACCGATGGCACATTGTTGGCCAAAGGCCAAGCCAAAGGTGCCAGTGAGACCTGCCCGGATGGCTGCCACACTGACTCACAGGCTGTTAGATAACTGGCTGTTTGTCCAGCCAGGCTCACCTCGCCCCTTTGCCTCAATAAGGAACCTCAGGTCTATTTAGGGACCAGTGGACAAGAAGACACAATCCAAGAGTTGAAGAGGGCCTCAGCTCTCCAGATGGACAGGCCTAGCTGGACTCTGGCAGAGTGGCCAGGATGCTCAGTAAGCCATCAGTATTTGAAAAGCACATGATTGTCTAACCCACTGTGGTATACACCTGCCACTAATACAAAGTAACACTGAATGTAAACTGTAATTGAAAATAAGTTATTAAATAAAATAAGAAGTACAAATTGGTAGTCATAAAATAAAGTCATGGAGATGGAGAATAGAGCATAGGGAACATGGTCCGTACTGTTGTAAGAACTATGTATGAAGCCAGGGGAGGTACTAGACTTGGGGCGGGGGAACACTTCGTAATCACTATGTTGCACACCTGAAACTAATATAATATTGAATGTCAACTCTAATGGAAAAATAAAATAAATTAATAACCAGTCTTTTCCCTTCCCCACAACTCATCCAGGCGTGTGACTTCCTCTCTCAGCAGGAAGTGACCTACTCGAAGTCCACAGATCCCCTGGCTATCCCAGGGCTGAAATGGACAGCTTCCCATCTGGGAATCCAGCTTGCACTGAGGACCCACATGTATGTATTCGCTCCAAATGTCAAAGGCTATCACGTGCACCTGGAAACCCCCTCCACATCCTGTTCATGCGTCTGTCCCAGACCTTTTCATACCATCCTCTGCACACCGCCCTCTGCAGAGTCCTCTGCACACCGCCCACTGAGTACCATCCTCTGCACACCACCCTCTGACCACCAACCTCTACACACCGCCCCCTGCACACCGCCCTCTGTACACAGCCTCCATCACTGTGCCCTAATGTGTCACCCACATGCCCATCCACGGCTGAATTTTACCTGGGGACCATCTAGCCCTGGCCACCATCCACACTGTCTGGCCGGTGCCACAGCGGGACCAGGTGCTCTGAACAGACCTCTCCTACGTCGTCACCAGTAGAGTAAACAATCAGTGTTTGCTAAACTGAGCTACAACCTCTTTTAGCCTCATTCAAAACTGGCTTTTTTTTCCAGTTGAGAACGGGATTCAAAAAGCCCCAAAGGCTTTTTCCCCTCGCTCTGCACTCTTATCAGCAACAACACCGAACCTATGAGCCCTCCAGAAATCGCCCGCCCCGCTCAGCCAGGAAAGTATTACACGGCGGCAATCTCAGGGCAGCGGCTAATCTGGGGCGCTGGTGAAAATGTGGGATCCACGATAAGGAAAGTGTCAAACACGTGTCAGTGAGAGAGAGGAGGTGTGTGACCCTAACACTTCCTCACGTGCGTCCTCTGCGCCTGCCATGCTCACTTCCTGCGGCTATAACAAAGCCCCGTGACACCAGGGACATAAAGCAACAGAGATCTCTTCTCTCTGTCCTGGAGGCCAGAAGTCTGGAACCTCGGCGTGGGCAGTCCACGCTCCCTCCAAATGCTCGAGGGAAGGAGCCTTCCTGACCTCTTCCGGCCGCTGCGGGGCCGGCGATCTTGCTGTTCCTTGTCGGGTGGCCACGTCACTCCAATCTCTGCCTCTGTCGTCACGTGGCCCCTTCCCCTCTGTGTCTGTCCCTGCTTTCCGTCCTTTTCTTAGAAGGACGCCAGTCATTAGAATAGGGCCCTCAACCAGTACGACCCCATCTCAACTAACTGCATCTGCAAAAGACCCTACTTCCCAATAAAGTCGTATTCTTGAGGTTCCAGGCGAGCATGAATTTGGGGGCGCAGGAGGACAGTCGTCCACCCAGGACATCCAGAAAACCACCTGGCTTAGGGGAGAGGTTCCATAAAAGATGACCAAACAAGTGAGGCCACGTTCCTGTGCACCTGCGTGTACACCTGCACCTGCCCACGCTGCAGAAACAAGGTGTACAGGAAACAAAACTGGCTCCTCGTTCTCACGTGACATCAGAGCTCGGCAGCTCTAGGAGAAGCAGGGCCAGCTTATTTCTCAAGCCAACCTCTCCGGGGCGACGCTGGACAAAGCCTGTCAGAAGAAAGCCCCGTGAAGACATTTGCTGTTAGGTGTCCGCCAGCTCGCCACACGATGACCCACAGACAGGCACTGCAAATACACAGAGGGGGACCGCTTCTCCAAAAACCAAGCTACCGACTTCCCGATTCTTTTTAGGGAAAGACAGTGCGAGATGACAGCCCTCATTCGCGGCATAGAATCGACGGATCTTTCTCAGCACTGCGGCCAGCCGATCGGCAGAGTGGGGAGGAGGTGACAGCTGCACCGAGATGACACTGATCTGGTGCTCCGAGCAGAGGCGAAAGGCCCCTGGATGTGGGTTCCGCTGAAGCACTTCATTTATGAGCCGTGAAGGGAGCTCAACTGGACAGGAGTCCGTGAGCCCATATTTGGATGCTGACAGTTACATTTTGATTTATCTTCTCGTGGCAGAATTGTGCACCTGAAACCTATATAATTTTATGAACCAATGTCACCCTAATCTTAGATGCAATGTTTAAAAAAAAAACAAACCACATATGCAAACATCCTCCATCAGCTGCCATAGATTTGGGGTCCGGGAAACATTAAGACTCCTCATTGTCTATGTTGGGGATTCATCAGACCAAGACCTTAGACTTCAACTCCTGGGACCCAATCTTTAACGGTGCTGAGGCTGGCCTGGTGTCCACAGTCTGATGATCAGGCCCAGGGCGGCTCTCAGAAGGTCTGGGCAGAGGGAGGAGTTTGGGGCTGCAGTATATCAACGTCCTCTGCAAGGCGTCCTTGTGGCTCAGAGGTGAAGGACATTTTCCCAACACTGATTCTCTGTGCGGTCATACCTATATGTCCTGATGTAGCCCAGGCAGTGTCTGCAGGCGTGACTCAAGCCAGGCCTTCCATGAATTCAATCCCTGTCTTGCTGGTCTACCTTCAGCACAGGCCCATGGCCAGGCGTTCTTCTGGACACTGGGACGCTGGACAGCCCCAGGAGCCAGGATGTCCCAGGTAAAGCGATCTCAGACTATCTGACCACCAGCCAACCCCCCGACGGGTGAGACTGTCTTCCTGAAAGTGACCAGAGCCAACACGAGGAGGAGTGGGGATGCTGAGGCGTGCTGGTGGAAGATGTGAGTTTTGGGGGTGGTGTGCCACGTGGCGTCACGGACCATGAGACCACGGGGGAGAGAAAAAAAGGAGGGATGAAGGGAGAGAAGAAAAAAGGCAACCAGGGAGAGAGAGATACACAGGGCCCAAGGACGATCTGAAGAAGTGTGTGCTGTTATAGCCACCGAATAGTTTAATCTTGAAAGAGAAGAATAAAACAGGAGGAGCTGCTCCATCCAACATCAGGCCCTGCTGTGCAGCTACCGAGATCAAGGAAATCAAGACTGGGGGTGTTCAAGGACGTTGGACACACACATGAACGGAACAGAACAGAGAACTCGGAAATAGACCGACACGATGGGCCCAGCTGATTTCTGACAAAGGTGCTAACACAACTCGGTGGCGGAAGGACAGCCTTTCACTAAAGGGGCTGGCACAACGGGACACCCATAGGCCAAAAAAATGACCCTTCACTCAAGTCAAAGCAAGAGGCTTCTGGCAGAGACCCGGGGTCAGATCCCTGAGCCATTCGCCTCCACTGGAAGACCAGGAAACAGCCCTGCAGTGAGGTCTGGTCCGAGGAAGAGCTCGGGTAGCTGGCGGAGGACCTTCAGAACTCGGATCCCTGTGGTTGTAGGATGGCGGTCCCGTTTCATTCCTGGCTGTAAGCTTAGCGTTCTCTAAGCACCTAGCGGTCTCTACCAGTGCACCTTCTCATGCGCCCAGTCTCTCTTCCTTTGCCTTCACTGACCAGTCAGGGACGCCTCTGCTTTTAGAGGGCTCGCACGATTGCACAGAGTCTCCTCGTTAGATTATAATTTGTATAATAATCACGGGAGTGAAGGGGGCACAGGAAACTCCCGGGGCCATTGTGAGACAGAGCAGAGATGGTTGCCTTTGATTTAACAAGGAACAGCGTGACTTGGCCATGTCCCTGTGACCAGCAAAGCCGCAGTGACAGCCAGCTGTCCTGGTGACTCCTCAGGGACAGGAGTCCCTGTGCTTTTCCTGGGCAGCGGGTCTGGTTTCCCTGTACAGACAACTGCCTTGGGTGCGCTTTTTTAAATTGGCTGCAAGGAAGCTCCCCTCTGCATGGGGGCTTTGAAGGCACACATCTCAAACTTCACACTGATGCTGCTTCTGCCCCCTCCTTGTTCTTCTTCTGTCCTCACTCCTGTCGTTGTGCACACCACCCTCTCACACTCCCAGCGCCTGCTGAGCCCACTTGGGTTGTTCCCGGTGTTCCCGGAACACGGCAGAGAAGCGATTTTTCAAGCTCAGCATGCGGTCTCCCCGACTAACTGGGATCCTTTCCAGGGCAGGGCGACTGGAAAGACAAGGTGGTCCAGGAACTGGAACTGGGTTTGGGCTCAACTGGCCAACTCCGTGCAAATCGGCAGGTGAGGCCTGAGAGGTGGGAGTTGGGATGTCCCGTCCGGACGATAAAAGCCACACGGCAAAGCGAAGCGACAGCATGGGGCTGCTTGTGATGTGACCCTCACAGAGAGCTGCCCTATTTCTCCAAACCCCTGCATTTCTAACCAAGTACATTGGTGATGCCACTACTGTCTCTGCACACAGAAGACGGGGGTCTCAGCCATGCCCACCCCCACGGCTGCTCTCTCACACGCAGAGCAGGATTCTCGCGAGCCGCAAGCCGTGGCCTCGCCCTGACCTGGTTAATGAATGTGGGGTCCACCGAGCGGGAGGAGCCGGGCTGCCAAGAAATCCCAAACAAGTGACAAGCACCAACCTGTGACATGCAGCGTGTCACCACCCCATGAAACAAGGAGACTGCACGGCTCCTTAGAACCCCCCACGTGTCCCCGTGCGGACACGGCGCAGCAGGCGGAACAGCACGTCCTGGAGGAGACGGCTTCTTGGGTACTAATGTCATCTCTCCCTTTATGGGTGGGGGAGGAAGGCAGGGATCTTCGGAGAGATTTGAACTCAGCAGAAGTGAGTG
Organism: Rhynchonycteris naso; assembly: GCA_037038555.1. Taxonomy (NCBI): domain Eukaryota; kingdom Metazoa; phylum Chordata; class Mammalia; order Chiroptera; family Emballonuridae; genus Rhynchonycteris; species Rhynchonycteris naso. The sequence continues at coordinate 312,957,333 of CM072996.1, read as the reverse complement.
CTATGTCTCTACTCCAGACCCCTTTTTAAAGAGAAGATCTGGTGTTGCATAAAAGCAAGCTAGTGGGAAGCCGTCAGAAAGATCTCTGACTTATTCATCCGATGCACATTTACAGGGAGCTGCTTCCCTGACATGGTCAGGGCACGTCCCTGACTTCCGGGAGCCTAGGATGAAAACGGGAAATTTCACCTGTCATTGGAGGAAGTGCCGGACTATGACAAGATGTGTCACGGGAAGGAAGCTACCCGGGGACCACGGAAGGCTCCTCTGAGGAAAGGAGCCTAACATTGAGACCAAAAGGATGCAGGCAATGTTGGAAGGAAGTGCGGGGGGAGAGGAGGTCAGAAGTGGGGACAGTACGAGATTGTGTCCAGCAGAAGGAACGGCAAGTTCAAGGACACTGAGATGGGGAAAAGGCAAGAGATGATCCTGGACAGGTGGCAAGGCCAGACCATGCTGGGTCTTTGAGGCTTGGATACAGATGTCATTTCTTACCCTGTGGGCAGTAGGGAACCCTACAGGGATCTGAGGGGTAGAGTGTTGTGTGTTTGTGTCTGTGTGTGTGTCCGTGTGTGCACACGTATTTAAGCGATGGGGTGATAGGATCTGTTTTGCCATTTAGCAAGATGCCTGGTCCATCAGTATGAGCTAGGTGATGCTGTGTAACAAACAAGCCCCAATCCTATTTCTCACTCATGCTACATGTCCACACAGATCAGCTAGTGGCTCTGCTCACTGCACTAACCTACTACCTCTCTCCTGGGGGCTAGTGTATATGTGTGTATGGGTCATTCCTCTCCTCAGTGCCTGGCACATGGTAGGCACCCAATCCGATCTGTTGAAGAAATTAGTGTTGTTTTGTTCTCTTTGGTCAACTACAGTCATCTGTCCACCCCTGGGTCCAGCCAAGCTCCCCTCCTCCCTAATTCTGGACTCTTCCTCCCCAGTTCTCTATGAGCCTCAGTGGCGTTCATTTTTCCAGTCTCAGCTTGACTGCGGCCCCCACAGAGGAACCTTCTCACACCACCTTTGTGAAAGTCGACTTCACGTGTCAACTTGACTGGGACAGGAGGTACCCAGATAGTTACTCAGATACCTTCTTGGGGTATCTGTGAGGGTGCTTTTGGGGACAGTAACATCTGAATCAGAAGACAGAGTCAAGCAGACCGCCCTCTCCAGTGTGGGTGGGTCGTACCCAATCAGCTGAAGGTCCATAGAGGGGGGAGGAGCCAACCCTCATTCAAGTAAGTGAGAACTCTTTCAACTGACTGGCCGAGCTGAGAAATCAGCTTAGACATGAACTGAAACATCAGCTCCTCTTGGACTTCGAGCCTGCTGGCTTTCAGACTGAACCTCACACCAGTGGCTCTCCTAGGTCTTTAGCTTTCTGACGGCACATCTTCGGGCTTCTCAGCCTTCTGAGCCAGTTCTTTATAATATCTATCTACCTACCTACCTACCTACCTACCTATCAATAATCTATCCATCCATCCATCCATCCCTATCTATCTATCTATCTATCTATCTATCTATCTATCTGCCTACCTATGTACCTATCAATAATCTATCCATCCATCCATCCTACCTTACTATGTTCCCAACCATCATCTATCTATCCATCCATCCATCTTTCCATCCCTATCCATTTATCTATCTATCTACCTACAAACTTACCTACCTGTCCATCATCTATCTATCCATCCATCCATCTATCAATCTATCTAACTACCTACCTACCTACCTCATCTATCTATCTATCTATCTATCTATCTATCTATCTATCTATCTATCTATCATCTACCTACCTATCTACCTACCTGTCCATCATCTATCTATTCATCCATCCATCTATCCATCCCTATCCATTTATCTATCTATCTACCTACAAACTTACCTACCTATCCATCATCTATCTATCCATCTATCTATCTATCTATCTATCTATCTATCTATCTATCTATCATCTACGTACCTATCTGTCCATCATCTATCTATCCATCTATCCATCCTCCCACCATCCATCTTATTGGTCCTGTTTCTCTGTGGCCCCTGACTAATATCGCCCTGTAGCTGACTCTGGGCACCACCTCTCCTTGGTCCTTGCCACCTCCACACACAAAGCGCAAGTGCCCGCATCCCCTCACTGGAGGGCTTTCTCTGGTGATGGCACTGTGCGCATCAGGTGGGAAATACCCGGGACTGAAAGGACCCTGGGACTGATGGGTATGGGGAGTCATTATCCCAAGTCCCTTAACTGTAGGGTGAAGACTCTGAGGCATGTGCCACACGGCTCCCCAAAGTCCACAGGTGCCCACAATGCTAACTGCTCAATAACACACGCTTTCCTCCCCACCTTGCCTTGCCTTCCCCGCCTCCCTTCCCCTCCCCGCCCCCCGCCCCCCAGGGTCCTGGGATCACCTCCTAAACACACTACCTGCACGTGGACCCTTGTCTCGGGGTCTGCCTCTGGAGAAACCCAAACTAAGACAGCCACCTCCAAGGAGGTCCATGCACACACCCCACTGCCGATCACAGGACCCCGTATACATGCTTCCTGACACATATCACACACACCCCACTGCCAATCACAGGACCCCGTATACATGCTTCCTGGCACATATCACACACACCCCACTGCCGATCACAGGACCCCGTATACGTGCTTCCTGGCACATATCACACACACCCCACTGCCGATCACAGGACCTCGTATACATGCTTCCTGGCACATATCACACACACCCCACTGCCAATCACAGGACCCCGTATACGTGCTTCCTGGCACATATCACACACACCCCACTGCCGATCACAGGACCTCGTATACGTGCTTCCTGGCACATATCACACACACCCCACTGCCGATCACAGGACCCCGTATACGTGCTTCCTGGCACATATCACACACACCCCACTGCCGATCACAGGACCCCGTATACGTGCTTCCTGGCACATATCACACACACCCCACTGCCGATCACAGGACCCCGTATACGTGCTTCCTGGCACATATCACACACACCCCACTGCCGATCACAGGACCCCGTATACGTGCTTCCTGGCACATATCACACACACCCCACTGCCGATCACAGGACCCCGTATACGTGCTTCCTGGCACATATCACACACACCCCACTGCCGATCACAGGACCCCGTATACGTGCTTCCTGGCACATATCACACACACCCCACTGCCGATCACAGGACCCCGTATACGTGCTTCCTGGCACATATCACACACACCCCACTGCCGATCACAGGACCCCGTATACGTGCTTCCTGGCACATATCACACACACCCCACTGCCGATCACAGGACCCCGTATACGTGCTTCCTGGCACATATCACACACACCCCACTGCCAATCACAGGACCCCGCATACGTGCTTCCTGGCACATATCACACACACCCCACTGCCAATCACAGGACCCCGTATACATGCTTCCTGGCACATATCACACACACCCCACTGCCGATCACAGGACCCCGTATACGTGCTTCCTGGCACATATCACACACACCCCACTGCCGATCACAGGACCCCGTATACGTGCTTCCTGGCACATATCACACACACCCCACTGCCAATCACAGGACCCCGTATACATGCTTCCTGGCACATATCACACACACCCCACTGCCAATCACAGGACCCCTTATACGTGCTTCCTGGCACATATCACACACACCCCACTGCCAATCACAGGACCCCGCATACGTGCTTCCTGGCACATATCACACACACCCCACTGCCAATCACAGGACCCCTTATACGTGCTTCCTGGCACATATCACACACACCCCACTGCCAATCACAGGACCCCTTATACGTGCTTCCTGGCACATATCACACACACCCCACTGCCGATCACAGGACCCCGTATACGTGCTTCCTGGCACATATCACACACACCCCACTGCCGATCACAGGACCCCGTATACGTGCTTCCTGGCACATATCACAGCCTCTCGTTCTCACACAGTCCCTGTGGGTTCATGGCCCGTCGGTAACGAGGACACTTGTCCGCCTTTGCTTCCCTCGTGCCTCGTGTGAGGTGGTTGTTGAGTAAATATTGAATACATACCTGTCAAGCAAGCGAATGGAGGAAGGACTAGCTCTGTACACACGTCCTCTCTCCCTGACCTCGGCCCCTCGTTAGAGAAACGAGGCACCTGGAAGGCTGCTTCCGGCTTCCACGGCCTGAGATCCCGTGATGTGAGGAGCCTGCAGGAGAGTGAAGCCCACGGCTCTGGCGCCGGACAGGGCTCTGGACAGAGGCCCGGCTCCTGTCCGCCCTCACATGACCGGGAAGCCGGGAGCGCATGCCACTAGGAAGGTAGACCTCGGCCAGCTAACGAGGGCGTGTGGCCTGTGCCGCCCCAGCGTCGGGAGTGTCTGCATATAAACTGCCTTTAAGGTTCCATTCTTCAAAACTAACGAGGGTTTCAGACTTAAACATCACCATTCTCTCCTAATTACGGCTTTAGCCACTCCCGTTTCTCTTTTTTCTTTTTTTTTTCCTTACGATTTCTACTCGGCCATTCTAGGAGGTAGAAGGATGAGCCCACCTCCTGAGGCCAGGGGCTCGGCAGTCCTGAAGAAGAATGACAGAGGCAGAGATGTCCACACGCCGCATCTAAAGTTACAGAGTCAGGGGAATGGAGGCCATCGTCATCCGCACGGGGACGGGACGGAGAACAGTGACAGAGGACGGAGTGCAGAAAGCAAGAACAGGCTCACAGCCATGCAGACAGGTGACAAGCAGGATGGTTTGGGCAGATTGTCGCAGGACGGACAACCAATACTGACCACGCCTCCCTGTCTCCATGACACGAGGCAGCCCCCTCCCACAGGGCGTCTGGGGCTGACCGCTGGCCTTGCTCTGGCCAAACAGACCACTGCAAATGTGATGTGAGCAAAGACAGGACAGTGCGTTCCCATTATGACACGCTCCCTCGCCTTCAAGATCCCCGCGGCCACGTGCACCGGACCACGCTACCCTGCTGCCTAACGACACAACGGACAGAAAGGGGCCCCCCACACAAACCCAGAAGCTGGCTGCCTTGAGTGAGCCCCAGCGCAAATCACTGAGGTGCCGCCCTGTGACCAAAATAAGTGGTAGCTGTTTTAAGTGACTGAGGTTTTGGTGGCTTTTGTTACACAGTGGTAGCTGACTGTTACTACAGTCTCCAATAAACAGTGGTGAGTCAGCTGGAGATAAGTACTGTCCCCTCCCCCCCCTCCCTCATATGTCACATCGATTCTAGATGGATGGAACACCAACAATGTAAGGTTAAAAAATGCAAACCTTCACAGGGTTACATATGAAAAACAATCTATGCCACGCATTAGAAACAAAGATTTTTACAACAGGACACAAAAGGAGTCTAACCATTGAAAAAGGACAAACGTATTACATTGGGCACATTAAAGCAACGATTTCTGTTCAGTAGAAGATATCACGAGGCGGGAGCAAGCCAGCGTATGAGAAAATGTTTGCAATGGATAGAACTGATAAACAGTTGTTACTCAAAGCACATCAAGCACCTCAAGGTCAGCAGGAAGGGAGGGAACGCAGTGTGAGAAGTAACTGGCAAAGGACTGGAACAGATAGTTGATAAAAGGAGTGTCCGGTGGTCATCAGACCTATGAAAATATGCTCACCTTCGTCACGCGTCCGAAAGCTATAAATTATGGTCACAACAGAATGTCCCTACACAACCCACCAGCATCTCTAAAGTTATTAAGAATAGCAATGAATACTGAATGTTGGCAAAGATGTGGAACAACTGGGATTCTCATATGTTGCCGGTGGGAGTTTTGATTAATTAAAGAAAAACACTTTGCAAAACCATCTGACCATGCTGGTCGAAGCGGGGCACTTACATGCGACCTTGCAATTCCACTTCAAAGTCCGTCCAAATAAAAACTGCAGGGGCAGCAGAAAGCCGGCACGAGACACACACAGGACTGTTCCAACCTCTGGAAACAACCCAGTTTCCACCAGGCACAGAAGACACAGATTGCAATATATTCCCACACTGGAATCTGATGCACCAAGAAGAATAAACACCTGACCAGGCAGTGGCGCAGTGGATAGAGCGTCGGGCTGGGATGCGGAAGACCCAGGTTCGAGATCCCAAGCTCGCCAGCTTGAGCGCGGGCCCATCTGGCTTGAGCAAAAGCTCACCAGCTTGGACCCAAGGTCGCTGGCTCCAGCAAGGGGTTGCTCGGTCTGCTGAAGGCCCGCGGTCCAGGCACATGTGAGAAAGCAATCAATGAACAACTAAGGTGTTGCGACGGCAACGAAAAACTAATGATTGATGCGTCTCACCTCTCTCCATTCCTGTCTGTCTGTCCCTATCTATCCCTCTCTCTCTCCCTGGAAAAAAATAAAAAAAAGAAGAATAAACAACCTACAAGCACCTGACATAGGACAGGTGGTCCTCAGAAGCAATGCTGGATGAAAAAGTCACGCACAAAAGAAGACACATCACAGCGCTGCTTACATGCGTTCCAAGCCAGGATAAAACTAAACGAAGGTGAGGAAGTTGGGGTCATGATTACCCCTGGGGGCAGGTGAGCCGGAGGGAGCACGGAGGGGCTTCCTGGGGCCTTGGGAGATAGCTATTGACGTGAGCAGGGGTCACATAGGTTGTCCACCTTGTGATGACTACCTCGAGCCAGACATACAGTTGGTGCAATGATTTGTACACATGTTATATTTCAATAAAACATTATATTAAAAAACCCTAAATTTATTAAACTGCACAGAATTTACAGAAACCAAGTTCATAATGAGCCTCAAAAAAAAAAAAAAGAAAAGAAAAAAGAAAAAAGAAGACAGAAAGAATCAAAACCCAGTGTGTTACGCTGAACCATGCAAAGACACCGACTCTTCTGAAATTCAGTGAATAAAGAACGAATTCAGCATTTATTCTGCTATTCTAGAATGACTTTTACCCCAGGGTAACCACGCAGCAAAGAGGATGAGGTTGTGTTCTTAAAAAAAAAAACAGGAGAAATGGGAGAGTTAAAAGTTACCATTTGCAATCCCTCAGGTAACACCTGATTCTGGCGATGGTCGTCGAGGGACGGTTAACTCCTGGGTGGGAGGCTGAAGTGGGATTTTACAGGAGAGAGATCAGATTGTCACGACTCAGGTAGGTTGCAGATCAATCCCGACCCACTGATCAATCCCAGCATCACGAAAAGCAAAACATCCATAATTAGACAGGGTGCATGACTCCACTAGCAAAGAATGTGTGCCCCAAAATGTTACATTTAAATCTGACCCACATATGTTTTAGGATCCATAATCTGGATAAGGTCCAGAGGAATAAGTTAAATGACACCATAAGGAAGCGATGATAAAATCCAGTGAGAAACACTGACCTCCTTCTCAAGTAAGGAGCATGAAAAAGTGATGTGGAGAGAAACAACGTTACAGTGTTAAAAAGACGAAAGACAATTAAGAGACAGGGTATTAAGAAACAGAATAGACGGAGTTCTGTTTGGATGCTGATTTCAACAAACAATCAATAAAAGGCACATTTTGGGCAACGAAGGACACTGAAATATGGATATGAATAATACTTAGTAACTACTGTTAATTAAGTGCCATCAAGACCTCTATTGTACATACCTTGTACAACACTCCGTCACAATCGGTTGCAGATCTGAGTGCGAATGATTAAACCCTAAGTTCTCTAAGAGGAAAACTGGGAACACAGTCGATTTCCTTAATATAGTAATAGTTAACAACCCAGGACTTTAAACAAGCAGCATGCTCAATGCTAAAACTTCAGAAACATTTCCACTGAAGTCAAGAATAAGGGAAGGGTACCCTCCCTCACTGACACCGCTCAACAATTCAATCGAGTAGGGGGGGAAACGGTCAATATTCGTCGTCACTTGGGATACCCTCAGGATCTTACACTAGGCAAAGACTCTGACACACCAATCATAAAAGATTAACAAATTAAATTCAAGAACATCTGTTCATCAAAAGGCAGCCTGAAGGGAGTAAACATGCACAATACGGAATAAGTGATATCTCTATCACACAGCTAACTAAGATCTCCATGGTAAAGCGTAGATCCAGAGTGTACGGAGAAGCCCTGTCAGTCAACAACTAAGAGGCAACCACAACAGAAAACAGCTGGCAGAGAACTGAAAGGTACTGCATAAAAGGATTTCTAAAATGAAGTTAATCACATAGAAAGGCGCTCAACAGCATTAGTGATGGAAAATGCAAATGAAGGCTGCCATCAATTGCCATCACACACCCTACCAGCACAGCTAAAATAAGAACGAGCATGACAATTGTCAGAGAGGACACGGAGCAAGGAGACACTCCTTGCACCATGGGCGGGAATGTCACTTGGTGCAATTGGGCAATTGATCATAGGCATTGCCTATGACCTCACAATGTTACTTTAGGGTATATACCCTCCCCCCAAAAAAATAAATAAATAAAAGAGTGCTGTTTTTGTTAATGATGTGTATACAGATCCAAACAGAGAAAGATAATGTATTATATGCATGCGATAGAACATGACAGAAATAAAAATAAGACTACAGAAAACAACATGAGTGGAAATGACAAACAGTGTTGAGAAAAATGAAGCCACAAGCAAAATAATAGATATTCCTTGATTCTATCTACCTAAGGTTTGAGGACAGGCAACACTAACCTATGGTGTTAGACCCTGAGGAGAATCACCTCCGAGCAGACAGGGCAGAAGCCTGGGGGCGTGTGCGTTCCTGTTAAGGAGCTATTCTTTGATTGGCTGTTGACCCCGTTTGGGTATGCTCACTTTCTGAAAACGTACCAACCGGTACACTTCAGCCCCGTGCACTTTTATATACGTAATATTTCAATGACAAAGTTAAAATTAGCACCCACTCACAATGCTTTATAAAACTCTCAGCAAACTGGAAATATAGTAAACGTCCTTAACCTAGCCATAGTTAATAACAAAAACCTACAACAGGCCCTGGCCGATTGGCTCAGTGGTAGAGCCTCGGTCTGGCATGTGGATGTCCTGGGTTCGATTCCTAGTCAGGAACACAGGAGAAGCGCCCATCTGCTTCTCTACCCCTCCCTCTCTCCTTTCTCTCTCTTCCCCTCTCTAGCAATGGCTCAGTTGGACTAAAACAGCTCGCTGCCAAGCAATGGAGCAATGACCTCAGATGGGCAGGAAATTGTCCCCTGGTGGGCATGCCGGGTGGATCCCAGGTGGGGCACATGTGGGAGTCTGTCTCTCTTGCCACCCCACTTCTCACTTAAGAAAAATTATATATATATATGTATATATGTATACATATATATATATACATATATATATATATATATATTATATCAGTGGTTCTTAACCTTTTTTGAGGTACCAAACCCACCAGTTTCATATGCACATTCACTGAACCCTTCTTTAGTATAAATAAAATATAATTTTTTTTCCAAATTTAAGACATAGGTATATGTTTTTTTACTGGTGCACAAAATGAGCCGTGCATGAACATCACCTTGCTCAAGAACAAAACCAACAAAGTGCGTGAACTCACAACAAATTACGGTATTACTTTATTCTGGCTTCCGCGGCAGAGGCTTCTCCGAACCCCTGAGACCGACTCATCGAACCCCTAGGGTTCGATAGAACCCAGGTTAAGAACCACTGTATTATATATATACAAATTATATATATATATATATATACATATATAAATTATATATATATATCATTCTTAATGTTAAAACTTTAAAAGCATTTCCACTGAAGAGAGGAATATGAGAAGGATGCCTTCTATTACTGATGCTATTCATTAATTGGACCCACTGGAGGTGGGGGTTAAAATGGGCCAAAGATATGTGTGGCCCATGTCCTTTCTCATTTTGGAAACTTCGATGAAGTATAAATATTTCATAAGAGGTTCAACCACTCTAGGATCAGAGAATGCAGTTTAAAAAACTCATCGCGCTGGCAAAAATGTAAAGTCTGATCATACCAAATGTTGACTACGTGTGAGCACGCAGGGACTACCAACTATTGCAGGTGGGTACACTACCCCCCTGGGGAGTAATATGCCCATCACTATTTTATAAATTCCAAGGTGGCACCCACTATACGGCCCAGCGATTCCACAATTTCTCAGTGCGTGTTCTATGGCAAGTAGCCTCCAGAGACTCCCAGGCGTGTGCTCAAGAAAACCCAGAAGAGAACGCGCCTGTCTACCGTCAACAAGGGAACGGGGTCATAAGTTGTGGATAATCACAGGCGATGCCACAGAGCAGTGGACACAGATGAATCAACATAAAACAGAATGGGGAGTGAAAAGCAAGTTGCAGAATGAGCTCATTGCATTTGGGTAGAGTTTAAAAATAGGATCTACGGCTTTGGGTTACATAACACAAGGCACAAGAATAAAAAGCCCCTACAGAAATGTTTGTGGCGATCTCTGGATTAGGGTGCCATAGACAAGGGACTTCAATTCTATCTACCATGTTTCTTTTCTTCAGCAAGGGGAGGAGACGCCGGTGTGCATCATAGTATTTCCTTACTTGTCCGGGTCCGACACACATCATTTTAAAAGATCTTTAAGAACAAGAGAGTGATCTGATTCGTGACTGCTCACGTTCATGAGGAACACGAGACCTAGCCCTTCCAAATGGCCCGGGTTGGTTGTTAACTGGTTACTTGAGATGGCCACAGTGTCCCCGTGGTTGTAGAGAGCGTGCGTGCACGTGAGCATCTCTCCTTCTGCAAGCTGGTCAAAGCAGCCAGCCGCGGGACCCCGGCAGAAAGCAGGAGCCCAGAGCGGCTGAGGCGACCAGCGGCTACATTTCCTAGTGCTCCAAGCCGTGGTTGGTGATCCGCAGGGAGCCCTTGTTCCCGCAGCTGCTGCAGGGTATCGCCGGCTTCCGGTATACCACCATTTGTGTCCTTCTCCCTCTGAACACACTTTGGGGGCCTCGTCTCTTCTCTGTCACCCTGGGACGCTGATTTGGAGTCCTGTGATGACGGGACTGAGCTCGAATGGAGCTCAGAGCCTCCATATCCAAGGGCAAGAGAGAGGGTGGGTCCACAGTGGCACTGGGACAGGGGGCATCCCACCACCATCATCGTGCCTGGGCTCATTGGCAACACCTGCCTCGATGCCAGGTCCTCTGGGTGCTGTCACAAAGTGCTTCAGAGGACAGAAATGAACTCTCTCACAAGGCCGAGGTCACTGTGTTAGCAGGAAGTGGGTCTATGTGTGAGAACCTGCCCAGGCCTCCGCCCTGCTTTGCGGGGGGTGGCTGGCATCTTGGGTGTTTCCTGGGTCGTGGCGCATCACCCCCCGTCTCTGCCCTCATCTTCACATCATGTTCCCTCTGTGTGCATGTCTGGGTTCAAAGGTCCCTTTTTTTATAAAGACACCAGACACCACTGGATGAAAGCCCACGCTGATGACCTCATTTTAACCCGATTACCTCTGTTAACATCCTGTCTCCAAATAAGATCACATTCTGAGGTCCTGGAGGTTAGGGCTTCAATGAATGCATTTTGAGACTATTCACCCATTACAGAAAGCCTCCCTGCCTGCCCTATGGCGGCGCAGTAGATAAAGCGTCGACCTGGAACACTGAGGTCGCCGGCTTGAAACCCCGGGCTTGTCTGGTCAAGGCACATATGGGAGTTGATGCTTCCTGCTCCTCTCTCCTCCACCTTCTCTCTTTCTCTCCCTCTCTCTCTAAAACTAAACAAATAAAAATATATAAAAATCAAATAAAAATAAATCAATAAAGCCTCCTTGACCTTGACCTTTGGATCACACCAGAGAGGGGGCCTCAGCAAGGCACAGCGCCTGCAGGCCTCGTGAGCCAGGGGCTACTTCTCGTTCCCCAGTGAACCCCCATGACCCAATTCAGAGCCTGGGGGCCCCTGGTACAAAACCAGTAAACTGTTTGCTAAATAAATGAATGAATAAAAAATAGGCCTCTGGACTCTGTCATTGGGAGCGCATGCCAGTAGACAGCCTGCCTCTGTGAGCCTCCTTCTCCTCCGTGCACGGTGGACCGCTCAGGAAAGATATGAGTCAGACCGAGAGCTAACGTGTTCAGCTCGCCCTCTGTGCCGGCGACCCTGCTATGCGTTTTGCTTGCAACGAACGGGTCATCTAATTCTCACGACAACCTCACCAGCTAGATACAGGTAGATACAACCAGCTGCATTCTACAGATGGGGAAACTGAGGCACAACAAGGGGCAGTGACTTGTCCAGGGTCACTGAGCTATGAGTAGTTACATGAGGACAGGGCAAAGACTGCATCTGCCCCGTTCACCTGTTCCCCCGCCCCCAGCTGAGAGCAGTCCCTGGTGCAGAGAAAGCCCACGGTGAGCACGACCATATGCTCGATCGAGTGTCAGAACCAGGATACTTTTGAGAATAAAAGGGGGGGTGTGGACACTAAGTTGAGGAGGCACTGGGAAAAACAGGACGGTGCCACCTCAGCAGACTGGGGTGCAAGGGGACTTCATCGATAAATACTGAGTGACGTGACTCCGGCCGGTCCTTCCTGGGCGCCGGGATGTTGACGCCCACATAACGCTCAGCAAGACCCATCTGTGAAACAGAACCTCAGGGGGCACGGGGCGTATGCGGAAACGCCCGCTGCCCGACGTAAACCCGCAGCAACTCACACTGCGGTTGTAATTTCATTAGTGCTCAGCCTGTGATTCAGCCCTAGAGAGTAGAAATGCAAATTAAAGAAATGCTTTGTATTTAAAAAAAAAAAAAAGCCTTTCAGAAGACGAAGTCATTATAGTCTGTAATTGGGGTACAAGATGGGATGAGATTTCTATTCTATCGGCGACCAGGATAAAGAAATCATTTCGATCATTTCATTCTTGGGGGTGGGGGGGGGAGAAGATAAATAAATAACCGAGTTTTCAATGAACTTTCTTTCCTATCAATAATGGTCTTAATTATCCACCTCCTTTTGTGAGCCCAATGTCTTTTCCACCGGCATAGAACAAAAGAGGCCATTTTTTTTGTTTTTCTTTCTTCCCTCTTCTCTTTCTTCTTCCTTTCCCTTCTTCTTCCCTCCCTCCCTCACACCCCTCCCCTCTCCTCTCTCTTCCAGAAAGACGTAAACTCCGGAATCAGCAATCAGCGCAGGGTCCCCATGCTAAGGGGCAGGGCAGCCCTCCTGGGCGGCCACATGACATGCCCCACATCTTCCCGGAAGGACGGCGTCTCTGGGTTGCAGGGAAGCTTGTTCTCCTGCACCGGCGCTCCTAGGGGGCCATCTCTCCAAACAGTGGCCATCTTCTCCCAGCGTGGACGCCTCCTGTGGCCCGTAACAGTTGCCCATCCGCCTCTCTGGAGGATGCTCATTATTGCCATGCAATTTGGAGCATGGTATCAGGAACCCAGGAATCACTGAGCAAGGTAGTGTGTCCTCTGGCAAGTAACTTAACCTCTCTGTGCCTTGCATCAGAGGATGCAGGTGGAAATGCTCTGATTTCTATTTGGCCTATTCAGTGTTGTCATTATTTTTTGTGTTTTGTTTTTTTGGGTTTATTTTAAGAACTTATTTAGACATTAACTTTTAAAATATAAACATTTGACCTAAAAATCCAGATATCAGGCTTCTACAGAAAGCAATAAACTGGCCACCTCAGCACAGGTTCCTGTAGGGCAATAATTTGCTGGAGCTGGGAGGTGGCAGCCCACACTGACTGGGACAGGCCCTCTTGAAAACACAGGAGCCAACGAGCCATTCCTGTGACTTTTGTCCCCTGGAGGCAGCTGAGATGGGGACCATGACTCCCACACTTCCAGCACTGTGCTGAGGCTGCAGCTGTGTTTCTGGACCATGTCCTTTGCTTACAATGTTTCCCAATGAACTTTACCTTCTGAAATGGCAACCATCCTTCAAGGCCAAGTTTACAGACCACCTTCTCCACAAAGCCTTTCTCTACCCCACCCCCCAACTCCTCACTCTGAAGACAGCCTCTCTACCCCACCCCTCAACTCCTCACTCTGAAGACAGCCCCCTCCTCGCACTACCTCTAACCCTTCATTCATCCTCACCAGGCGCTTTTCACATCCTGCCTTTAACTCCATGTAGCTGTGAACACACACACACACACACACACCCCAGACTGTATACTTTTGAGACTACAGGCCCTAATTAATCTGTGTTCCCCAATGTAGCACAAGTTCTCTACGGTGGGCAGAAGAATGTCCCCCACAAAAGATGCCCACAGTCTAATTCTTTTTTCTTCTTCTTCTTCTTCTTTTGCAAGTAAGAGGAGGAAAGATAGAGAGACAGACTCTCACATGCACCTTGGCCAGGATCCACCTGACAACCCCATCTGGGGCCAATGCTCTGCCCATCTAGGGCCATGCTCTACAACTGAGCTATTTTTAGTGCCTGAGGCTGAGGTTCCACGGAGCCATCCTCAGCACCTGGGCCCGATGCACTCGAACCAATCAAGTCATGGCTGCGGGAAGGGGGCAAGGAGAGAGGAAAGGCAGAGAGGGAGGGGTGGAGAAGCAGATGGTCACTTCTCCTGTGTTCTCTGACTGGGAATCAAACCCAGGACATCTACACGTGGAGCCAATGCTCTACCACTGAGCCAACCAGCCAGGGCCCCACAGTCCAATTCTTGCAATTTGTGAACACTGCATTACATGACAAAAGGAAGGAAGGGAGCAGATGGGATGGAGGTTGCTAATCACCCTATCTGTACATGGACAAGCTGGTCTGGGTTACCCAGGTGGGCCCAATGTCATCACAAGGGGGCTTAAGTGTGGACGAAGGAAGCAGGCAAGTCCCAGTCAGAGTAACACAATGTGAGAAGGACTCAACCGGCCATTGTGGGCTTTCAGCGCAGAAGAGGCCATAAGCCAAGGCGTGCAGGCGACCCACAGATGCTGGGAAGCCAAAGGATTGACTCTCCCCAGAGTCTCCAGAGGGAGCTAGCCCCTCTGACACCTTGGTTTCGGCCCAGTGAAATCCACTTCGAACTTCTGACCTCCAGAGCTATAAGAAACTAAGTTAGTGTTGTTTTAGACCACTGGTGATGGTAATTAGTTAGGGAAGAAATAGGAACCTAACACACACAGTAGGTGCCGATAGATGCCTGCAGATGGTGAACCTGACAGCACATGCTTTCCCTGGGTCCCAGAATTACAGGAACACACTGTCCCTCACCCCACACTGCTGTCACCGGGACACACTACTGAACCCCTGAGAAACCAGCTTGTAACAGCCAGAGCAGCTGGGACAGAGGAGAGTGCCCGCACTCTGGCTTCTGAAGACGGAGGCGAGGATCCTGCCCGCCACCTAGTAGCGATAGCAACTATTGTGAGGTGTTTAACCTGGGCCAGTCTCAGTGCCCTTGCCTGTAAAATGGAACTATCATCCCTCCTTACAGAATTACTGAGAGAAGTACCAGGCACACCCCGGAGACTCATTTCCAATGCTGAGCACACACAAACACCCCCCCTACAGACCCATAAACTCCTAGGACGCATTTCAACCCACTCTCTGCTGCTGACAGTGGGTTTTCTCAGCAAAGAAAGAGCTCTGGCTCTCAGCCAAGAGAGACTGGGGTGGTGTATTAGCCCCAGGGGTGTCCTTGTTCCCTGGGTCTTTCTGTTACATGAATAATACATGCAGATCTGAACACCCAAAGAGTCCCTCCCAGTTCTCCTGTGTGGATAACAACTGTTCCTGCCCCGAGTCCCGGACCTTAACCCCTCCTTTCCAGCCATCTCCACAGCACACCCTGTGCCCAGGAACTCTTCAGCTCCCCACATCACAAGATGCAGTCTGTTTCCCCAGTCCTTGCATCCCAGGAGGCTTGGAGATTTGATGTAGCCAACAAAGTGCAGTGGGGGTGACAGTGTTTCATCCCGGGGCTCAGCCAAGGAAACAACAACTGACAGAGTGAAAAGGCAACAACCTACAGTAGAGAGAAAATATGGCAAACCCCGGATCTCAGCAGGGGCTCCTCTGCAAAATACATAAGAAACTCTTGCAACTCAATAGTAAAACAAAAGGCTCTAATGACCTAGTTCAATATAGGCAAAGGACTTGAATAGACATTTCTCCAAAGAAGATGTGCAGCCTGACTAGTGGTGGATCTGTGGCTAGAACACTGATTTGGAACACTGAGTTTCCAGGTTCGAAGCCCCAAGGTCACCAGCTTGAGCGCAGGGTTGCCCGCTTGAGCGTGAGATCATAGACATGATACCATGATTGCTGGCTTGAGCCCAAAGGTCGCTAGTTTGAAGCCCAAGTCACTGGCTTGAGCCCAAGGTCACTGGCTTGAGCAAGGGGTCAACTGGCTTTGCTTGAATGCCCCACCCCCTTCAAGGCACATATGAGAAGCCATCAATGAACTAAAGTGATGCAACTATGAGTTGATGCTTCTCATCTCTCTCCCTTCCTGTCTGTCTCTCTCTCTCTAAAGAAAAAGACATACAAATGGCCAACAGGTATATGAAAAAAATACTCAACATCGCTAACCGTCAGGGAAATGCAAATAAAAATCACTATGAGACACCTGATAACAGGATGGCTATTATTAAAAACACAAAAGACAACAAGTCTTGGCGAGGATGTGGAGAAAGTGGAACCTTGCACAGTGTTGGTGGGAATGCAAACTGGTCCGGTCACTACAGAAAACGCTGTGAAGATTCCTCAAAAATTTACAAATAAAACTACCATATAAATCCAGCAACCCCCCTTCTGGGTATTTATCCAAAATAATTGAAATCAGGATCTCAAAGGGATGTTGGCACTAGCGTGTTCAACAGCCCTGTGCACAACAGCCATGATGTAGAAACAGCCTAAAGGCCCATCAACAGAGCAGTGATGAAAAAAAAAAATGGTATAGATAAATACAATGGATGGACCTGGAAGACATCATGCTAACTAAGAGAAATGAGCCAAACACAGAAAGATAGCTACTGATTGATTCCACTCATAAGGCAAGTAAATTAGTCAAATTCATAGAATCAAAGAGTGGTATATGGTGGATGCTGGGGGATGGGGAAGGAGGACATGGTGAGTTAGTCATCAATGGATACAAAGTATCAGTAAGCAAGGTGAGTGAGCTTTACAGAGCTGCAAACAACATTGTAACTAGAGTCATCCTCCCTGGACTGAAATTTTGTTAAATCTTCTCACCACAATAAAAGCCAACATGTACATGCATAGCAGTATGACAAGGAGCACTTGCACCATTTTTTAAGGCTTATGCATTGGAAATATATCATTGATTCATTCAACAAACATTGAGGGAGTGTAACCACATCCATGTCAGGCAGAAATGAGGTAGAAATGAGGCAGAAATGAGGTAGTGCAATAACCATTGCCACATTCCCTTCCATCCACAGTACAAGTACCATGAGCAAGAAAAGCCAATTCAGAGCCCTGGCCAGTTGGCTCAGCAGTAGAGCATCGGCCCAGCGTGTGGAAGTCCCGGGTTCGATTCCTGGTCAGGGCACACAGGAGAAGTGCCCATTTGCTTCTCCACCCTCCCCCCTCTCCTTTCTCTCCTCTCTCTCTACTCCTCCCGCAGCCAAGGCTCTATTGGAGCAAAGCTGGCCCAGGCACTGAGGATGGATGGCTCCATGGCCTCCGCCTCAGGTGCTAGAATGGCTCTGGTTGCAGCGGAGCAACAGCCCAAATGGGCAGAGCATCGCCCCCTGGTGGGCATGCCAGGTGGATCCCTGTCGAGTGCATCTAGGAGTCTATCTGCCTCCCTGCTTCTCACATCAGAAAAATACAAAAAAAAAAAAGGCCAATTAGGTCAAATGAGATTTCGTATACATAAAGCAATGGTCAGGACAAGAAAAAACAGGTCTTTAGAATTAGAACAACTGAGGTTCCACTCTCAGCTCCGCTTACGAGCCGGGTAAGTGCCTTACCTTCTCAGCTTCCACTGCACCTTCTCTGGAGGAGAAATAAAAACACTTCCTAGGGTCACTGCGATGGCTGAATGAGCTTCCACGTGGCATGTGCCTGACACTTAGCAGGGGCTCAGGAAACGTTAGTCCTTTCCCCCTTCACAGCTGGCTGACATCACGGAAGGAACCCTCATTGCTAAGAGTATTAGTATTAGCTTCTGTTTTACTGACCATCAAGTCCCCCGGGTCCCTCATGTGGCATCACGGACGTACCCATCTGCAAGGGGGCTGGGGGTGTGAGACTGAACACTCCCCTTCCCATTACCTCAGGAAAACCACACCGTCCCAACAGGCTTCAGCAGGTGCCACGGGCGCCGACTTTCTAAGAACCAATGAAGGATAAAACCTCATGAAAGCCTCCCGTCTGATGGAAAGGCACACTCCCTCACATTCAGAGTAGAGATCCAGAGACCAGGTGGCCCGTCCAGGCAGCTCCAGGCTGCAGGTGTGCCACGCCTGCCGACGTTTTGTCTCTGTTGTCAGAATGCCACCCAGAGGGAAGGCCACCTGGTGCACGGTTTCCCTGGATTAGGGGGCCCCCGCTCCCCACAGCGGGTGTGCAGAAATGCTGGCCGCCCGCGGGATCCCCGGCACCCGGCACAGTGACCCACGCTGAGAAAGGAGAGGAGGCTCTGTTATCATTTTTATAGGGAGGTACAGAGATTCTAACGTGGGAAGATAGCACTCTGTCCCTCCCTCATATCAGCTGAGAATTCTAAAAGAATATTTGCGGGAAAGACCCAAAGCCTGAGCTTTCTTGGGGGTGTTCAGAAGGCGTGTTAAATATTGTTTTACTGTGTTATGGCTTTGTTTTACTATGTTTATTGTTGTAGAAAATATTTCCCTGAGAACACGGTGAACGTCACTCATAAACCCACCCCACCCGGTGAAATAACTGGTGTAATTCCCAGCCATCATTTTCTTTTTCCAGTCCATGTTTGCAACCTGCCTTTTCACTCAAATCCTAAACATCTCCCACCAAAATCACCAAACATGAGTTTGAATGACTGATAGCATTTTATCCCATCATGCCCCCGACTTAACCCTTCCCTTAGGATGGGATACTGAAATATATGACGTTTCCCATCATAAACACATCACCTCGAAGACTTCTAATCCCACAGCCGAAGGGCCATGTGAGCAGGAACCTGTCTCTTTTACTCACCAACATGTACCCAAAACCAAGTATGATGGCAGGGCCATGGTACCTGTGAGCCTCAGGGGAAAATGACTAACCATTTGCCTGTAAATGATTGTGACCCACAGATCAGACAGCCGTGGGCAAGTTCCAAGCATGTGAAATGAAGATAAGCCTTCCAGGAGGTCCCACTGCAGGGAGCCAACAGACGGGTCAGGTGACGGCAATGCTCTGTGACTGACCTCCAGGGACATGGGCTGTTACGTTCAAGGCCAAGGCGGAGGTAGGAAATGAGAAAGAAGAGGGAATTAAAACACCACAAAGCAGCCCTGGCTGGTTGGCCCAGCATGTGGAAATCCTGGGTTCAATTCCTGGCCAGGGCACACAGGAGAAGCACCCTTCCTTCTCTTCTTCCTCTCTATCTCTCTCTTCCCCTCCCGCAGTCAAGGCTCCATTGGAGCAAAGTTGGCCCGGGCGCTGAGGACGGCTCCATGGCCTCCACCTCAGGTGCTAGAATGGCTCTGGTTGCAATGGAGCAACAGCCCAGATGGGCAGAGCATCACCCCCTGGTGGGCATGCCGGGTGGATCCCGGTCGGGCGCATGCGGGTGTCTGTCTCTCTACCTCCCTGCTTCTAACTTCAGAAAAATACAAAAAAATAAATAAAATAACACCACCAAGCTTGCTGTCCTCGCCAAGATTCCACGGTTTTTCTTGAAGAAAGAAAGTACTCTTCAGCTTTCCACAGAACTCTAGTTCATGCCCACAGTTCCAAAGAGTAGATGGATTCTTTTTTTTTTCTAGTTTTCTCAGAATTACAGGGTTCCTTTCAGCCACGACCACTCATGTCCCATAGATGTTTGTTCTGAACATGGCTGAGGGTGCCCTTGAACTGTCCCGTGTGCTTCTTTAGAATTATCCAGAGCCACGTCGCCAGTGAGTGTCCCCCAGAGCACTGGAACCACGGGAAGGAAGCTGGTGCTCCTTCCCAGGACAGGGGTAGGGGCAGTAACTCTGGGACAGGCTGCTGGAACAGAGTCAAACACAGTTCCTCCCTGTGGGATTTCTCGGGGTCTGAATATGCTCTCCAAAGACACTGCACGCCTTCAAGGCAAGAACACAGGACGAAAATGGGGAGAACAGGTAACCTGTAGGCCAGGAACGGTGCTAGCTGCTTCTCCAGACCTCATCTGATTCATACCATCGTATCACACTGCCCAGTCTATAGGCAGAGAAACGGAGGCACGGGAAGTTGAAGTAAATAATCTCAACTAGACCGTGCCAGAGTCAGACACTCAGTCAAAGCAGTACCCGGCCTGTGCCCCTGGCGGGCCCCTCAGCCGGTCGCCTTTCCCTAACTTAATACTGCACCTGACCACCGCCACGTCGGTCCACGTAGAATTCTGGAAGACTCATACGTCTCAGAGAATACATTCTGGGAAATGCTGAGCTCACTGATAAGCGAGAAACCGGTTAGTGCTTCTCTCGACACTTCCGCGCCGTGAATCACGCCGTAGACCCGGCTACATTAAACATTGATCGAAGACGGGACGACGGGAAGACGGAGCTCTCCAGGCATGATTATCATAGGAGCTTCGGCGTGCCCGCGTCTCCTCGGGGGCAGGCATGGAAGGCGACCTTGGCAGCAGCAGCAACAAAAACAAAAGCCCCAGAAGACTCTATCCTGCGGCAGGATTTTAACAACATAATTTAATTTGTGAAATTGGAAGAGACCTCAGTGAACAGAACCCACCTATTTTACTCTTCAGTTTTTTGTTTTATTGTTTTGGGGGGGAGCTTGTTTGTTTGTTTTTGCCAAGGTTATTTTTTCCAACAAAGAAAGCAATTTGTTCTTGGCATTAAAAAAAAAGAGAGAGAGAGAGAGAAAGCCAATCTGTGTAGAGGCAAAGTCGTAAACCTTCACGCTTCCTCTCAGAAGTCATTTCTGCCAGGAGAGCTCTTTGTAACATTTTGACTATCTGATTTCCTTTTCGGCCTTCGAATCTTGCTATGAATGTAATTTTTATTTAAAATTATTTCTATACTATTAAGAAAGCTCTCTCCTGAAACATCTTCTCTTTTTTTTTTTTTTTTTTTTTTTTTTTTTTTTTTTTTGCGTGCTTTCAAAATACTCCATTCCCGGGAAGTAACGTAATTCACGGAACCCGTCCACCCGTTTCCACCCGTGCTGACTGTCCAGACGGCGGCCCACCTGTCCCTGTTTGCCGTAATGCTGCTGTCAGCAGCTTGGGATGAGACACGGGAAGCCAGGGCCCCCCTTCCACACGGGGGCGGTCCAGGCAGCTGGCACACACAGACGCCAGCGGCCAAGGATGGGGCAGTGACAAGAGGGATCGATGTGACATAGGGAGAGAGCTGAGGAAGTCTTTAAAAGCATCCACATATTCACCAAAAGAAAACTGTACCTAACCCGTGCTACAGCCAAGAAAACCACAAGGATTGAAAAATAGAGGAGCTGCTGTTACTGAAAGGCGTGGTCTTGCAGAGGGCACTGGACAGAAACTAGAACCACCCAGGGGCCGGAAGAGCAGCAGCCCGTATCCAGGGAAGTGGAATGGACGCCTGCCCTCCCCGTTGCTACTTAAATGCACGGTGAAAAAACACCCTTCTGTGTGTTACTTCTGCACAGAGAGAATAAGGGGATGATTCCTGCATCCAGCTCTTTCGACTAGTAGGGATATCCGCGCCCGTTTGCTGAGCGTGTGCCATGTGCCAGTCTCCGTGCACGGGGCTCTGCGTGCCCCAGCTCGTTGGACCTTCACCACGAAGCAGCTATAACTGTATGCAACTGGCTAATGCAGACGTGAGTCACTCCAAAGCTGAGTAACTGGCCCCAGGCTCTCTCAGCAAGGACAGGCTCGGCCACACCTGAAAACACGTCTTAGTTCAGAGCCCGTTTCTGTCCACAGGACCGAATGGCCTCTCAGACACACTCCACAAACAGAAAGGAGCATGTCTCAGAAACACATCTGAAGCAAACAGAATACGGGTTTCTAAATATATCTTGAGAGGGCAACGAGCAGGTGCATCTGAACTTCGGCCACCCTCAGGGTCTCCCAAGGGAGGTCCTTCAAGTTGACAGAATGTTAGAGCCTTTAAAGCTAACCAGCAACAGTTTCCACTTTGGAAAAATCTAGTCCACAAAACTGACCTGAAGGCAGAGAGAGGAGCATGCACTAAAATGTTCGTCACAGCGTTATTTATAATTGCAAATAAGATGGAAAGAATACCAAAAGCCAACAAGGGACACGGAAGGGAACAGAGTAAGCCCGTTGAATGCGATTCTGAAATCACTGAAATGGCAATGGTAAAATTGTTGTCGTTACATGGAAAATACACCCCAGTCACAATGGAAAGTGGGAACGCTGAATGTGAAATTGTCCTGCACAATAAATACATTTAAAATTACTATTGCAGAGAGGAAAAGAAAATGTTCTTCCAGGAAATGAAGTAAAATTGAACACGGGTTTTCTCTCAAAATTCAGACTGCAGCAGCAATTTCTCCCCCTTGTGAGGTTTGGGCTTTCTCCAATTTTTTAAAATCATAAATATGTATTATTTTTACGATAGAAAAAAAATGTTAATAAAGATCTCAACCAACCGAATGCAAAGGGTTCTGGGCAGACCACGCCGGGAAGGCAATGCACGTGTCTTCACGCACCCTGTGGTTTTCAGCCTTCCACGCCTGCGGACCAGGGACAGCAGGGGATTGAAGGCAGGACCGCTAAGGCAGGAATCACCCTGAGCGTAAGCAAAGTCACTAAGATCATCGGGTCTGTCCTCTCCATACAGCATCCGGGTGGTTCTCTCTTCCACGGACCGGCATGAAATTTCTGGCGAATCGGCACGGGTCCGTGGACCGGCAGTTGGAAAACGCCACGTTCATTCAAACACTGAGAGCTGCAACGACATTCCCAGCAGACATGGGAGATTGGGAGGGTACAGGGGTGAGGCAGACAGACGAAAACCTTTCCTTTATGGAGGGTACAGGGGTGAGATAGACAGACGAAAACCTCTCCTTTATGGAGGGTACAGGGGTGAGACAGACAGACGAAAACCTCTCCTTTATGGAGGGTACAGGGGTGAGGCAGACAGATGAAAACCTTTCCTTTATGGAGGGTACAGGGGTGAGGCAGACAGATGAAAACCTTTCCTTTATGGAGGGTACAGGGGTGAGGCAGACAGATGAAAACCTTTCCTTTATGGAGGGTACAGGGGTGAGGCAGACAGATGAAAACCTTTCCTTTATGGAGGGTACAGGGGTGAGGCAGACAGATGAAAACCTTTCCTTTTATGGAGGGTACAGGGGTGAGGCAGACAGATGAAAACCTTTCCTTTTATGGAGGGTACAGGGGTGAGGCAGACAGATGAAAACCTTTCCTTTATGGAGGGTACAGGGGTGAGGCAGACAGATGAAAACCTTTCCTTTATGGAGGGTACAGGGGTGAGGCAGACAGATGAAAACCTTTCCTTTATGGAGGGTACAGGGGTGAGGCAGACAGATGAAAACCTTTCCTTTATGGAGGGTACAGGGGTGAGGCAGACAGATGAAAACCTCTCCTTTATGGAGGGTACAGGGGTGAGGCAGACAGATGAAAACCTTTCCTTTATGGAGGGTACAGGGGTGAGGCAGACAGATGAAAACCTCTCCTTTATGGAGGGTACAGGGGTGAGGCAGACAGATGAAAACCTTTCCTTTATTGAAGCATGATTTTAGCAGAGGTGCACACAGCAATGAGACAGTAAGTAAACCACGCAGTGGCTCGATAGTGATGAGGGTGCGGGCACTGCCAACAGGGACGGAAAGTTTCAAAGGGAAGGACTCACTGAGAAAATGACATTTCAGAAAAAGACCTAAAGGAAACAAGGGAGTCAAGCCGGTCACGCAGGTATCTAGGGAAGAGCACTGCAAGGCAAACAGAACAGCAGGTACCAAGGTCCTGAGGCCGTGCCAGAGAGTTCAAAGAAAAGCAAGAAAGCAGCCAATGTGGCAGCGTAGACAGTAAGTGCAAAGGTCCTGAGGTAGGCGTGGCCTTGGGCTAGCAAGAGAGGGATGGGAAAGTAGAAAGGATGGTGTCTGAGAGGTGGCAGGACATCTGATCACAAAAGGCTCTATGGGATTGGAACTCCGGGCTTTTGCCCTGACTGTAACAGAGAGCCACAAAGGGGCTCTGTGTCCTGGAGTAAGGTTATCTGTGTCACATTTCATGGGGTGACCCTGGCTGCTGTACTGAGACCTGGGTGCAGGGCAGCAACCAGGAGGCAGCAGCAAGGACTTGGGGACCAATGGCAAGCCTGGGCAGGGGTGAGGGAGGGGGCCGGAGGATTTGTGTCAGCCCAAGTGAGGGATGCAGGGTGGGAGAGAGAGCAGTGTCAAAGATGACACCAACATGTTGTCCTGAGCATCTGGAAACATAGAGTATTCACGAACTTGAGGCAGTAACTGTTTAGAGGTGAAGATCACTAGTTCAATTTCAGACACACAGTATGAATATAGCTCAATAAGAAATAGCAATCCCAATTAAAACAATGAGATTAATTTTTTTTCCTTTTCAATGAGCAAAGATATAAAATAGTATAACTTTCTTTGCTGGCCAGGATGTGGTAAGTCAAGCACAGGCTTAGACTTTTCCCGAAAAATAATTTGGGGATAAAAACTAAGACTCTAAGCAGTGGTCATAAATTTAATCTTGTTAAATTCCCTCCAAGTAATCTAAGCAGTGGTCATAAATTTAATCTTGTTAAATTCCCTCCAAGTAATCTATTCTAGGGAAAAAGCAAAATGCGCAAAGATTTATGTGCCTGGTTTATATTATTCTTTCTGAAAATGAAAAACTGGAAAGAACCCAGATATCCAACAAGACAGATATAGTTGAATACGTTATTGAACACCCACCCACACAATGGAATATTCTGCAGCCACTAATGTTTTCTTCTTTTTTTTTAACAAGAGTTTAAAACATAGTTTTAAAACAAATGGCAATTCAAAATGTAACACAATATGGCAGTGATGTAAAAAAAGACTACTTAAATAAAAAAAAGAAAACATTTGGCAAAGAATCACTCGGTAGAGCAGTTGCCCCTGGGTGATGAGAATATTTCTTTTCTTTCTAATCTCAGCCTTTTCAATGTTTCTATTTTAATTTTATAAAGGAAAGATTGCATTTTTTTTTTCAGACAGTTACTCTAATCTCATAGGTTGCTGTGATGTGAAATGAAATACACTAGGCCCCGGGATAACACCATCCCACCAGATGTGCCCCTCCTCACACTGGCCCCATCTTCTGGGAGATGTGAGAAGCCGGGGTGGGGATTGGGGGGGTTGGAGGGGAAGCTTAGGCCAGGCAGAGAGATGCTGGCACCCTGACCTGGGAAGCTAGGCAGTAGAGGAGGGCTCCCCGAGTCCCCGGCGTTTCTCCTGAATCTGACTGCGGGAGGCATCCCAGGTGATACTTAAGTCAGAGTGGGCAATGCCAGTAGGAGGCATCAGATGGAATTTGGAGCTGAGATAGATTCAGAGCTAGGGCGGGACCCCCAGAATTCCGGGTCCCCACAATCTCCCACCAGCCACCTAGTGGGCTCAGCTCTACCAGCCTGAACTTCACGGGGCTGGGGTCCTTGCGCTTTACTCAGCCGGGTTGCTATTAGCCTCCACTTTCCAGGTCGGGACAGGCTGGATTTTTGTTTTGTTTTAGGGCAGATTCTGCTTATTCTTGTTGTCATGACATTCTTGTGCCATTTGGAAACAGACATGGGGCCGACCACGGTAAATGTTATTGTGACAAACACGCCGGGGTTCATTTATTCTTTTAACCAGTGCCCCGCGGGCCAGTGGGTGGCGCCCTCGTGGCTGCGTGCACGGAGACAAGAAGGGCAATGGGGTCTCCATTCGGTGGAGGTGACAGTCCAGGAGTGCAGCCTGACTCAGCATCCCCCCCCTCGGGGCGTCACTGTGGGTGGTCCCACCTGAACACCAGAGCACCCCTTTCTCTCTTCAATTTCCCCTTCCTCCCCCATGTGACCTCGCCCTCCAAAAATAATTCAAAGAAAGAAAAAAAAATCACTGCCCTGTCAAGTTTTACAGTAACGGGATAAAGATATCCTTTCCGACCCAGGCCTGCTTGCAAAAGAGGTCCCGGTGGGTACCCTGTGAGGTCAGCATCTCCCCCATCAGCTCAGCCGCTGGAGCCAAGGCAGATAAGATACGTGCACATGCCGGGTTTCTCTTCACACCCTCTTGCCAACTGTCATTACAACGGACACAGTCTACCAGCTTAAAATTCAACACCGTTCTAGCACATTTTTCCCGGGCATGAGGTGGTAAGATGCAAAACACAGATTATGTCAGTAGAGACCAGCCTTGTGGATATGCAGTGTTTACTCGTCAATGGGGAAATAAAAAAACAATGTAGAGAAAATGCTTGTCAGCAATACAGAGTAACACACTGGGACTCGGAAGGCGTTAAAAATGCATTGGTGCTTTGGCCCAGTAATTCCACTCTTGGGACATTACAACTGTAAGAAAACAGTCCTAAATACAAGGGGTAAAAATGATAGCCAATTTGGCATCATTTATACTAATAAAAAATAGGAATAAGCCAAATGCCCTGAAATAAGAGATGAGTTCCAAAGCTATAGTATAGTCATATGATAGGACACTATGGAACAGTGAAAGCACAACATGTATCCATCTTGTTGCAGATGAGATTACGGCTTTCAGTTCTTCACCCCTGCATAGTCCTACTACCCATCCACACAGAGGCCCAGGCTTCACGGTCAGCAGACTGTACCTCCCCACCCCTTCACTTTAGGTTCACCTGGCTGTGTGACCTTCAGCCAATGCACGGTCACGGAGATGACACGATCTGTGAGACGTGATTGTAGGCTTGGGCTTGTTCTCTTGCATGTCTGCCTTTCTGTAAGGACTTCCTCGTGTTGCCTCTGCATCTCTAGCTCCAGGGTTCCAGAACCACAGAGGCAGGGGCAAGAAATAAATGCTTACGCTTATATGCCAGTGAATGCTGGGTCAGTATGTTATGCAGCTAAAACTGACAGATACAATCAGGCAAACTTGTAGCTACATGGAGCCTTGCACTGTACCCGGTAGAGACATGTTAATAAATATTTATTAAAAGAATAGGAAGATACGTACCACTGTTAAGTGAAAAGTGGAATAAAAATGGCATTTTCAGTCTATGCAGGGGACACCCTACCCTGTGCTTAGAAAGAGGACACTAGAAAAATCCATCAAAATGAAAATTACTAAAAATTTTTTCAAGTTTTCTAAATTTTTAAATTTTTCTATAGTAAGCCTATACAAACTTAAATAACGTACTGGAACTGAATTTGGCTAACATTCAATTTATCGAACAATAAACTAATCTTAAAAGGAGGAGAAAATAACCTTAGACACACAAGGATTAACCCTTTTTGAGTAGTGAGTTTCTTTCATGCTCCCTGACCCCTGGGAGTGAGTTTTTGTCTGTTTTTTTTTTTAAGAAAATGAAATTAGTTCCAGTTACAGTTTTATTCACTTAAAATCATGTTTGTTTGATAACCAACTTGTGGAAACAAGAACATACATTTGCCTCTTTTTAAAGTTGCCTCACATGTGTACAATCATACTCTGGACGGTCAGGAGGCACCAGGACGTACACGAACATTCATACTACGCAAAGGGTTAACTGCGGGAGTATACTGAGCCTATTTTGACATAATTTCAATAAAAAAAGACAACAGAAAAAATGGACAAACATATAAGAAAGGCAATATTCACAAAGGACATGCACACAGGGAATAAAGACATGAAAAAAGGGTCCAGCTTCCTCAGGAGTCAGTGTCATCGGCATGAGCACACCCTTGACTTGCACAGTAAATCCATGCAATTGAGAAAACGGATTCAGCCGTGATAACACTTTGGGGAGAAATGGCCTGGTAGAATCGTTATGCTTACATTGTGCTGGGGTGGCAACAAAACTTAAGAGAAATATTTGGGCCAGACCAGGCGGTGGCGCAGTGGATAGAGCGTCAGACTGGGATATGGAAGACCCAGGTTCGAGACCCTGAGCTTGCCAGCTTGAGTGCGGGCCCATCTGGCTTGAGCAAAAGCTCGCCAACCTGGACCCAAGGTCGCTGGCTCCAGCAAGGGGTGGCTCTGTCTGCTGAAGACCCATGGTCAAGGCACATATGAGAAAGCAATCAATGAACAACTAAGGCGTCGCAACGAAAAACTGATGATTGATGCTTCTCACCTCTCTCCGTTCCTGTCTGTCTGTCCCTATCTATCCCTCTCTCTGACTCTCTCTCTGTCCCTGTAAAAAAAAGAGAGAGAGAGAGAAATATTTGGGGATGCCAATGTCTTAAAAGTTCTAAAGACATTCATGTTCTTTATTTTAATAATCACACTGTTTTAGAGTTTATACAATATTAATAACTCAACTAACCGGACAAATTGATTTTAATGTCCCAAATGTGAATTCAAATTCCCCGTGGAGTCCTTGGCTGTGTCCTGAAACAGGTATGAGTAGATGAGACTCTGAGTGAAATATCAGCAGCTTCCCAGCGTTGGGGACACAAAGTGTAAAGTTCAAGTTAGACGCAGTAAGATAGGTGCCAAGTCCCAGAATCAATGGCTACCTTCTAAAATAAAAACTAACACCAAGAGATACCCATCTTAAACCTAAAGTTAAGACTCTGAACATACAAAATGAATGCATAGTAATTTATCTTGCTAGTGAACAAAACTCACATCTTGAGAGAAAGAAGCCATCAAGTGGAAATCCTAGAACTAAAAAAAAAAAAAAAAAAAATGACAAAAGCAGAGAAAAGTTAATTGGATAAAATGATGTTGTATTCATAAAAATAATAATAATAATTCTAAACAAGCAATGTGCCAGGGATGAGGTAAGTTCTTTACATGTACTATCTTCTGTAATGTACCATCTACAATGTCTAGCATACAAAGAAAATTACTAGATACGTGAAGAAACAAGAGACTGTGTCCCACGGCCTAGAAAACAACGTCCAGAGTAACAAACACATGATTAAGATGTTGAAGTTAGCAGAATTGTTAAAGAATTTATAGAAAAAGATAAAATTTGGTGGGAAACACATGAGAAATTTCTAGAGAGATATAGAAAATCTGACAGAGCAAATAAAGATCTTAGTCTGAAAAAATATAATCTCTTAAACTTTAAGATTCATTTCCTTGAAAGAGAAGACCAGGTGATACAGAAGAAAGAGTTTGTGAACTTGAAAACAAATCAACAGGAAAAATATCCAAACTAAAAAAAAAAAAAAAATTAGGTGAGAAAATATATTAACACACATATGGAGAGGGGGACAATGAACGCAGTCCCCAATAGTCTGTGGAATGCCATCAAGTGGTCTGACATGCATGTTATTGGAGTTGCCAGAGGAGGGAGAGGAAAAGAGAGAGAAATGGAAAATACATCTGTCAAGGACGACTCCAAAGTTTCAGCCTAACCAACTGGAAGAACACAATTTTTATTGGGCTGGGGGAGCAAGATGGGAAAGAACAAGTTTGAGAATGAGCCAGAAAAACAAGCGTTCAGTTGAGAGACACGAAGAGTACGCTTTCTACCAGATACCCATGTGAAAGTGTTGGGTTGGCAATTAAAAATTGAGCCTGTGGGGTTCGGGCTGAGCCTCAAAAAAACAAATGAGGCAGCTGTCAACCAGTAATAGAAGGGTATTTTAAATAGCTATTACCTTCAACCCATCTGAAACCAACATCCTGTTTGAGGACCTCTGCCCTGTTGGCTTCAGCCAGAAATCTTAAAACCTAGCTCAATGTTCCCACTACTCAGGAACAGATAGATGCATCTGACGGATGGGCAGGGAGCGCCTCTCCCACAGGGGCGAGTGAGAGGCATACGCTTTACAAACCAGACCGCCAGCCTGCATACCAGGGGCCCGATCTTGTGTCTGACTGGGCTGGCTCAGAACAAAAAATAATCGTGAATCACAGGTTTGTCTCACTGCCTCCCCATCAGGGATGGATAAACAGAGCTCTGAAAAGATTTATAACCTCGCTTAAAAGTCCACGGTACCTCAGGAAGATCAGAAACATTTCTTATTTCCTGGAAGAAGTAAAATGCCAAAGCAAAAATCACTTTCCGGCGCAAATCTGAAGCAAGCACACATCCTTCTGGTGCTGAAGCTCCCTCGGGTTCTCCAAGGAGGACTGACGGAGTAATTATACCCTGGAGAGGAGGGTTTAGGAGCTGTGCTGGAACTTACTGAATATGACACCCAGCGACTTTTCGATTTTGTTTAAAAATGTGCTTCAAAACTAACTGCATTTTAAATGGAGTTTACACGTGTCTTACACCGCTTCAGTGAGCAGCGGAAACCCTTGCCGCACGACGATTGTGTTGAATGTGGTAAGTTGTATTACCAGTAAGTGGCACCTTACATAGGATCAAGGGGCGAGGAGGTCTGCCGAGCATCTCCAGGGGGTATTCGCGCTCCCCTGTACAGCAGTGCAGGGTGATTAAAGTAACACGCAGACACATCCAACGAGGAAGA
The DNA here is from genome assembly GCA_037038555.1 of Rhynchonycteris naso. Taxonomy (NCBI): domain Eukaryota; kingdom Metazoa; phylum Chordata; class Mammalia; order Chiroptera; family Emballonuridae; genus Rhynchonycteris; species Rhynchonycteris naso. The sequence continues at coordinate 312,926,650 of CM072996.1, read as the reverse complement.
ACACTTAGAACACTCCTCCCTACCTTGAGGATTCTTGCAACATGTTCCGAGCCGCCAAGTTCTCCCCCAGCCCATCCATTCCTCAGTCTGCAGCTGGCACGATCCTGCTAAAACAAAAACCTTATCACACTGCTCCCCAGACCTAGACTGTGAGGATCACCTCATTGCCCACCGGCAGGATCAGCTTCTCCGACACGCAGCGTGGGCACGCATAGAGTGCTCTGTCCCAGCAGCGCCCCCGAGCCTGGTTAAACACCCTGGCCTTGCTGTCCTTTATCTCGGCCCGTTGCTCTGTGAGGAATGACGAGGAAGCTCCCGCAGGAGCAGAAGCCACGCCCTCCGTGCGCATGAACACCGCACTTGTGATTCCCCGGTGGGAGCACAGGGACGGAGGTTCGCCAAGACCCGAGTACGCATGGTTTGTCTACACTTGCGTTAGCAGGGGCAGTGGTGGCTCTAAGTGACTAGGCATTCTGTTCCAACGAGACCTATCCTGCTTCAAGTGCAGAATGAAGGCAATGCTGTCCCAAGAGACTGCGAGGACCACGGGGGTCTCTCCGGCTGTGTGTCCTTCCCTGGGCTAGCTCACTGCCGAGGCCAAACTGTGGGCATAGAAGGGAAGGAAGAGACAGGGCAACCCACAGGTTTGATCTTCTGGTCTTTCTTAACTCATCAGTGAGCTGGAGGCAGGGACGGTGGTAGACTGTGTGTATCAAGAAGTGGAATTAGCCCTGGCCGGTGGCTCAGTGGACAGAGCATCATCCCAGCACGCCAAGGTTGCGGGTTTGATTCCCGGTCAGGGCACATACAAGAAGGAACCAATGAGCACACAACTAAATGGAACAACTAGGTGGAGGGATGAGTTGAAGCTTCTCTCTCTCTCTCTCCATTTCTCTCCCCCTTCCTCCCCTCTCAAATCAATGGGAAAAAATGTTAAAGTAAAACCACTGAGTTAATTTCATGCAGCGTCCCCAGCGTCCTCGTGAGAACAACATACACGTGCACGCACGTATTGTGAAATATGGACTGTGTCATTCCGACAGCTCTACCCATGATTCACATGCCCGTGTTTGTGTGTGAAACCGGCTTTGCACAACACAGAGATGAATGGTCAAGTTCTTGCTAATGTTCAGATCTTTTCATCTTCTTCACTATTAAGAAGCAAATAAACACACACACACACACACACACACACACACACGACAAACCAAGAGACAGAGGGAGGATATAAAAGAAAGGGAAATGCTTTATATTTCATTAACCTTCGCGCTGTTTATCTGGGTTTTGAACAAGGGACCCTCATATTTTTATTCTGCACGGAGTCCTACGCATGATGTAACCAGTCCTGAGGACTAAGAATAAACATCAAACTCCTTACTGTTATGAACATGTGTACATTGCTGCCCTCCCAAAATTCCTATGCTGGAGCCCCCAGGGGAACAGGGTTTGGAGGTGGGGCCTTCGGGAGGTAATTAGCTTAGACAGGTCACAAGGGCGGAGCCCCCATGACGGATCAGTGTCCTTATAAGAAGACACAGAGACCAGCACTCTCTCTCTCCACCATGTGAAGACACACGCTCTCACCAGCACCTTGATCGTGGCCTTCCCAGCCTCCAGAACTATAAGAGATCAATGTCTGCTGTTGAAGCCCCCAGTCTACCAGCCCCCAGAACTATAAGAGATCAATGTCTGCTGTTGAAGCCCCCAGTCTACCAGCCTCCAGAACTATAAGAGATCAATGTCTGCTGTTGAAGCCCCCAGTCTACCAGCCTCCAGAACTATAAGAGATCAATGTCTGCTGTTGAAGCCCCCAGTCTACCAGCCTCCAGAACTATAAGAGATCAATGTCTGCTGTTGAAGCCCCCAGTCTAGCACCGTCATCATAGCAGCCCAAGCTGACTGCGACAGAGAGTGTGACATTCTTAGCTCTTCGGTGCCTGGCCCTGGCCTCAGTCTCCAGCCCCTTCCCTACAGCTTCCTCCACCCACCCCTTTCCCCACCAGAGCCATTCCCCATGAACTTGGGGTATAAAACCCCATCCAGCTCTCTCCCCAACTTTGCCTCTGTACACACCCCTCCCACTGCCTTAAAGGTCCTTCCATCTTCCCAGCTCAGAAATCCCCTCTTCTGGAAACATCTCCGAGACCTGGTTTGGGGCATCCTCTGAGACGTTGCACTGAAGTCACTACATAATGGTAAAAACTATGTTTTACTCATTTCCTCTGGCCACCACCATAAAGTACCGCACCCCAGCGGGGGGGGGGGGGGGCGATTGAAACAACAGAGTTAGTTCCCTCGCAGTCCTGGAGGCTGGAAGTCCAGGGTGAAGGTGGTAGCAGGGTTGTTTCATTCTGGGGCCGTGAGGGAGAGAGTGTCCCCACACCTCTCTCCAGCAGTGGGTGGACAGCCTCAATGTCAGAGTTCCCTGGCTTGAATATATGGCCCAATCTCTGTGTTCACGTTCGCACGGCGTGCTCCCTATGTGCCTATCTGCCTTGTGTCCAGACGTGCCCTTCTGGTAACACCAATTCTGTTGGGTTAGGGCCCACCCTAGTGACCCACTCTAACTTAACTACCTCTGTGCCTCTCAGTGAGGTCACATTCTGAGGTATCTGGAGTGAGGTTTCAACATATCTTGCCCCAAGGGACACAATTCCACCCGCAACACTGGCGTCCAGAAGTCTTCCCTGTTCTCCCCTTAAGCTGATTGACATTTTCTAAAAGACAGGGGCCGGGTCTCAAATCCTCCCTAAATCCCCCTCTAGCCCCAAGCCCTCCGCAGGGGCCGCCACGCATGAGCAAAGGCAAGGCTCGGCTTAATCCCACCCCCGGGAGGGCAGCCGCTCCCCAATCACTGGTCACACAGACTGGCCAGAGTCAGGCTTCTGAAACCAGCCTGCCCTGCCTGACAGAGGCTGAGGGCTCCACAGGGGTGCTCTGCGGCCCAGGCTGGCAGAACTGGCTGTTTCCTGGAAGAACGGAAATGAGACAGAACCTCCAAACAGCAGGGATGGGAAACTAGCCTGAGGAAGTCAGAACCACCTACTTCTTGGGGAGCAGGGACAGCAGCCCACACCTGACCTCTCGTAACGCTCACGTTTATGTGGCCAGGTGACGAGCCTGGCGACCTCCTGAGCGCTGCCCACTGCATAGCCCTCTGCCCACCTCACCTCACTCTGTTGCCGCAGCGACCATGTCAGGCTGCATCCCCATTCTCCAGAGGAGGAAACTGAGGTTCGGGGAGGTTGAAATCACTGGCCCAAGGTGACACAGACAACAGGTAGAAAATTCAGGATCTGTACCTGTGAAACCCGAAATCTGTGCTTTTCACCCCAAAGTCTGTGTTTTTAACCTCAAAGTAGTGGCTTTCCTCAGGCACAAAATTAAACAGAATTGAATAAGCCTCGCACAGCACTTGTTATGGGCCGGGCTGCATAGCAAGCCTCCATGTAGCAGCTCATGCACTCCTCCGACCAGTTTGTGAATATATGGCCCAATCCATTTAATCCCCGTTTTACAGATGAAGAAACTGAGGGTCAGGGAGGTCAAGAAATTGACTGGAGCCCTGGTCGATTGGCTCAGCGGTAGAGTGTCCGCCCGGCACATGGAAGTCCCGGGTTCGATTCCTGGTCAGGACACACAGGATTCCTCCTCTCCTTCCTCTCTGTCTCTCTCTTCCCCTCCTGCAGCCAGGGTTCCACTGGAGCAAAGTTGGCCTGGGTGCTGAGGATGCTCCATGGCCTCCACCTCAGGTGCTAGAATGGCTCCGGCTGCAATGGAGCAACACCCCAGATGTGCAGAGCATCGCCCCCTGGTGGGCATGCCGGGTGGATCCTGGTTGGGTGCATGCGGGAGTCTGTCTGTCTGCCTCCCTGCTTCTCACTTCAGAAAAATACAAAAAAAAAAAAAAAAGAAGAAGAAGAAAGAAACTGACTAGAGGTCGCTCGGCTAATAAACGGCAGGGCCAGCAGGGGAGTGCAGGCAGTCTTACTCCGGAGTCCGTGCTCTGAACCACCATGCTGGGTAAGGGCGTCTGTGCTGGGGGGCCCCAGGAGGGACCCAGGCAGGGGCCTGCTGCACCCCAGAGGCCCATACCCGACGTGTGAGCCGGGCTGGGGCTGCACGTGGTGGGAGAGGAAGCGAGGACCAAGTAGAAGAACACCAGCTGCAGCTCCAAAGATGGGAAGACAATGTGATGTCACCTCCCCTTGGGGACCTGCCATCACCTTCACGCTGACATGCCCGCATGCTGCAGACCTGTGCACTGCCCCGACCCTGCATTCGCACGACTGCCATCCGGTACCACCAACAGTCCATGCATTACAAATCCATCCATGCTAAGGGCTGACGGTGTCTTCCCACAGAGCGTATCACAGCCTTGTGCCCACTCACTCTATCTCTCACTTCCTGTCCACAGACGGCGTGGCCCGTTTTCAGCTTAAGCCGGGAATATCAAGTTCCTCTAAAGTAAAATACGTCAAAATAGAGAAAAGTCTGAAATAACAGTGCAAGGAATGTACAGCTACAGCAATAATAATAATAATAATAATAATAATAATAACAACAACAATAATAATTTGGAAAAGACTGTCCTTCGGTCACACAGAAAGAAGTGGGACCAAGCACCACAATTTCATCACCCAAGACAACCTGATTAACCTCCGAACCCCGCGGACCGCGGGTATGAAGTGAAGCTGTTACCTCTCTGACGGTGTTATGATGAAGAGCAAATAAAAATGTGTTCCAGACGAATCTGGCCCAGCGTAGGTGTTAGATTGAATCTGATTTCCTCCCGCCCCAGACTCTCTCTTCCCGATACCGGGAGGGAACACATTAACTCTCATAGGTTACGCAGTGATTTTTCTTTGTTTGTTTGCTTGCTTTTCTCTGACAAACACTGCAGGACAACAGCTACAAGGGCAGACGCTTTGGGCTGCAGGGGGACCCAGGCTAAAACAACAAGAGTCACACACAGGCCCTGTCCTCGCAGAGACCCGGGTCTCAGAGGGGAGACAACACGCATGAAGTACTCACACAAGGAAATGCAGAACTACCACTGTGATAAAGGCAGTGAAGGGGCATGTGGTCATTTCAGGGCATCACTGGGGAGGTGGGGGTGGGGGTGGGGGTCCCAGCTGAGAACCAGGTAAGGCACCTTGAAGAAGAGAGTGGGAGAAAACTAAGCCGGGTGGGAACAACGTATGACACCACCCTGCTGCAGGACTGAGCATGCAACTTACAAGACATGAAGGAAAGCCCCCATGGTTGAAGAACACTCATTGTAAGGACAAAAAATAGCTGACCGTACGTACGTTTGTGCAGGGGAGCGACCCTGTGCCAGGAAGTAGGCTAAGAACTTCAAGGGCACTGCGTCACTTACCTCACGCAGGGAGAGGCACAGGTGGCACGGTGAGATGGGAGTAACAGGCAGGTTCTGGGCCACGGCGCCCTGGAGACCCTCTCACGGCTCCTGATCTCGACCCCAAGAGCAGTGGAAGGCATTAGAGGATGCTAAACACGCGACCACCTTGGTGATACTTGTGATCTAAGGCTGTGATTCTGGACGCTGCGTGGAGGGTGTGCAGGACGGGTACAAGACAGGAGAGGAGACAGTCCAGAGGCAGCACGGGGTCCCGACGAGGGGCGATATTTCAGTGGAGCTGGCAGTGGGGTGGCCGCAAGGACAGGGGCAGATGTGAGAGACACTCAGGGGTAAGATGCACACAGCCAGGCGCCTCATGGGACTGGTGAGGGCGAATGAGATGGACGTGTCGAGGTAAGCCCGAGCGAGATATTGTGGCTTCCACAACTGACTAGATAATTTATCCTTTCTGCTAAAACTGGAGGTTCTGGCAGAAGGGAGTCTGACTGAGGTCCTTTTGAATGTCTTGGAAGAATGTCATTCTTTCAGGATGTCCAAGTGGAATTATACCCGGGAATACAGATGTGGAGCCCACAGGAAAAAAATATGAATTGAAGACATAAATTATTGAGTCACCGTCACCTAGGAATATGTACCGGTTATTAACGTCACCGCTCGGCTCCAAATCCACGGCCCGTGGAGCAGGACCCGGCAGACACCTCTCCACTTCAGAATTTTCGGTTGAAACACTCGTAAAGCTATGAGCAGGCACGTCACAAAAGCGGGAACTGAATACATGAAGACACCTCAGCTGCGCTCGTGGGAAATGCGACTTAAAACGTGCCAGGCTCATCCAACTGGCAAATACGAAGGAGGCAGGAATCCTGGACACTGATGAGGACATTTGGACGCTGTGCTGCCCTGTGTGGTGGCCACGGGCCATGGGTGCCTTTTGACCACTTTACATGTAGCTGATCCCAATTAAGACTCGTCGTAAGTGCATGCTACACACCCAATATCAATGATGAGTAAAAGAATACAAAACATCTTCACCACTTTGACATTGCTTATACATTGAAACCGTATCACATCTGGCGTAGGAGTTCAATAAGATGGATTATTGAGTTCGTCTACATGTTGCTGTGAGGTATTTTTCTCCGCCGAGGAAGAAGGAAGGGCATAGCCACGAAGTGTGGAATAATAAAAGCTTTATTTAGTAGACCACTTCCCGGACAATGTTCTCTGGTCTCGGGGGACAGAGGCCAGGGAAGTCGCATGGGTTGATCCGCCTCGGGGATATTTAAAGGGTCTCGTCTAGGGTGGTCACGCTAATATGACGTGGCGAAATTTCATTGGTCGACAGACCGTCGCTCTTTTCCAAAGGACTCCTGGGAAGTCTCTTTTGGTGCGCATGGGTGTGGGCGGTTCCAGCCAAATTCCCAGGTCTGGTTCCTCACGTGACCTTCCCCCATTGCCCACCGACCTTACACTTCCGACCTCTATAGTGTTACCACTAGACAGTATTAAGTGGCCAACGTGACTGGTATCCATGGACTTACTCATGTTTCCGTGGAACAGCGCTGACACAGAGCAATGGGGACGCTTGCACAGGGCTCGGAAGAGCATCGAATGACACAGCCCCTTTGGAAGACCGTCTGCCATCGCTTACAATGTCAGGTTGCACACACACACTTCTTCTACGACCCCGTGGCTCTCCCACAGGTGCGTGTCCCAGGGAGGCGCTTACACACACCACTGTTCACAGACTCAAAAACTAGAAAGAGTACAAAGGTCCCACAGGCAGCAGAAAGGATAGTAAACTGGGGTGTAGTTGACTGATGGGATATTAGGGGCACTGACCATGAATAGACTGCAACAATCAGTGCGCAGCAGCCTGGGTAAGTCTCCCACGCTCAATCTTGAGTAAAAACAGACCATTACAGAGGAAGACATAAAACATGGTGCAACTTTTATACATTTCAAAAGTCACCTGGTGTTTGTACCTGCCTGCCCCACCCTTCTTCTGCTGATGCGCCAGTATTCCTTGCAGACATCTGTTACATACACTCAGCCAAAATACCTGCAGGTATTTGGCTCCGGCCTCCGGATCCAGGCCTGGGCATGCGACCCAGCCTGGCCAGTGAGAGCCTCGTTTCCTGGTCACAGCGACTGGTTTGAGAATGGCCCGAGAATGACTCATCAGAACTATCAGAACTCACCCAGGGACTTTTCTCGGCAACAGCCATGAAAAGATGTTCCAGACCTGAGTCTGGAGGGGGAATGGGTCCCACAGGAGGGCGCCTGCCCGAAGCCACACAGAGGAGAGCGGAGAACCTACGGAGGACGAGTCCTGATGACACCCTTCGGGACCGTGGCGCCCTGCCCTGGCTGACGGGACCCACACCTGCATTCATTCGTTTATCCACTCGCCCGCCTAAGACATCCTGGCTCTACTGCGCTCCAGGTAGTGTTTCAAGTCTTGGGAATACTATTATTACACCATACCTTTAAGGAGCTTGTAACTCCTGAGGAGAAAACAACACACAAAGTCCCTGCTTTTAAGGAGCTGGTACCCACCAAGTGGAGGCAAACAGTCAGTAACTAAGAGAAAAGAGAAAGATGAGGTCAGAGAGGGTGGGGCTCAGTCAGCATCTGGCATCTGTAGGGACTTCTGCGTGCTCTCTCTCTCTCTCTCTCTCTCTCTCTCTCTTGTTGCTGGGGGCAGGGAGTGGGGGCAGACTGACCAGAGGACTTTTATTTTTAACAGAATCACGTTGGCTACGGTATTGGAGTGACACAGAAGGAGGTACAGGAAAGGGAAGGACAGCAGAGAAGGAGGCTATTGTAATCATCTAGGGAAGAGATGTGACCAAGGCGTGGACCAGAACAGCAGTGATGGAGGTGCTCAGAAGTGGCCAGAGTTGGTTAATTTCTCTCAGAAGAACTTCTGGTGGGTCTTCTGTCACTTGCAACTGAAGGAGGCTGTCGGACACACCCCATTCCATCTCATCTCGGATGTCACCCACATGGAACGCACCGCCATTTTATATACCGCTAAGAAGAAATGCTGCCCACTACTAATCCAGGGCATGATTCTTTCTCGTCGCTGTCATGCTACTGTAAACAAGATGACCACATGCAGACAATAAAACCAACATCCCAAATGCCATCTTGGCCAACACTGATCATCAACCATTGCCCAAATTCAGAGACGTTCAAACACAGAAAATGTGAGCCTTACAATCAGTGAAAGACAACAGTGTGAAAAGATGTTTTACTGTGCAGAGATGACTGATAAATACGCTATGCTTAGAAAATCCACTCCTATTTTCCGTGACTCCCAAAAGGTATAGACGTGACTCCCGTTCATGTCTACTAAACCATCCCATACTGATGTATGGCCTTTTTTTTTTTTTTTTTTTTTTTTTTTGGACAGAGACAGAGAGAGAGAGAGAGTCAGAGAGAGGGATAGATAGGGACAGACAGGAAGGAAGAGAGATGAGAAGCATCAACTCTTTGTTGCAACTCTTTAGTTGTTCATTGATTGCTTTCTCATATATGCCTTGACCAGGGGGCTACAGCAGAGTGAGTGACCCCTTGCTCAAGCCAGCAACCTTGGGCTCAAGCCAGCGACCTTGGGTTCAAGCCAGTAACCTTTGGGTTCAAGCCAGCGACCATGGGGACATGTCTATGATCCCACGCTCAAGCCAGCGACCCCATGCTCAACTGGTGAACCCTTGCTCAAGCCAGCGACCCCTCGCTCAAGCTGGTGAGCCCATGCTCAAGCCAGATGAGCCCGCGCTCAAACCAGCGACCTCAGGATTTCAAACCAGGGTCCTCAGCATCCCAGTGCAATGCTCTATCCACTGCACCACCGCCTGGTCAGGCTATGGCCATTTTCTTAATACTCATAAACAAGACAAATCAAAATGCATTTTCAAAGGAGGTGCAGTTCAAACTCTAAGCTTTACACCCTAGTATCCTGCGTTAGACATGCCCACGCCTCATACAAACATGGCGCCGAGCCCGTCAGCCCACAGCCACAAGCAGGCACCCCTCCAGCTGGCACCTCTGTGGGCACTCTCTATATAAGAGCAGATTCCCAGAGCTTTCCCAGAATATTTTTGCTGGATCCCACCTTCTACACAAGCCACAACTGGTACAAGTATGGAAACCACGGTGTAGCAATGAAAAAGTCTGCCTCAAGCTCCGAGAGAGCCGACACGAGGCTAGGGAAGAAGCCTGCGGCGTCGAGATTTCACCCCCTTGTGAGTCACTCGGGCACGGACACCCCAGGTTCACAAGACCGTCTCCTGGCGAAGGCTGGCTGCAGCTCCAGGGAGCGATTATGCAATTACCTGCAGGGAGTGATTAGGTATCTGAATCTTTCCGGAGGAAAACGACCTTTGTTGCATATTTATTTAGACCAAGAAGATGTTTTCAGGTTGCAAGCCACATGTGAAGTTACTTGGCCCAATAATAATAATATAGAAAACGCACTTATTTTTAAATATCTCTTTGACTCATGACACTCTACAACGAACTGGATATGAGATTGTTAAATCGATACCCCTCCAATGTGGAGGCTGGCCATAAACTGATAAAACGTTGACTAACAGCCCCTTGGAAACATAATTTAACAATACGTTTCTAGAATCCTAAAAAAGTCTTCAATCCTTTTGATCCAATAATCTCGCTCCTTGCACTTGAAGGATTTCACTGTAAAGAAGAGAAATTCTTTACATACAAAATTTCGAAGCAACTATTTATAAAGATGGTAAACTGGAAACCTATAGTAGTGACAATGAGAAAGTAAGTAAACTACAATAGTTCCATTGCTGGAATATTAAAACCCATTACAATATTAATTTTGGAGACATTGTAGCAACATAACTACTTGAAACACCACGCTAAGAGAAAACGCAGGACCCGTTTTATTTGTAGCAGTTGTGTGTACATTTACATAACAATCTCTAGACACCCATAGGGACAGTACTGGGAGAAACCACTGAAAAGCAATTCTGACACGAATTTGAAACAGCAGATGGTTTTGTTTCCATCCCAAGCCTTGTATTATGACATGACTGCTCAACAAATGTTTTCGGAAGCCGGTCTCCAAGATCAGGTGTTGTCAGAATGCATTCTTGTTGTCTTCCCATCCTGGTTTGTACGAAGAGACCCCTGTCGGACTCTGATCTGCATGCTGGTCTCATTCTCTGTGCGCACACGTATCTGTCTGTGAGAGATGAAGTGTCCCGTCGGCCCCAGATACAGCAGGGGGACGCTGGCAGGCCCCAGATTCCGGAGTTAAACAGACCTGGGTGTGAGTTCCGGCTCATCCACACAGGCCCTGGGACCCTCTGTTACCTCTCTAGTAAAATGTAGATTCTGAGACCTCCCTGGCTGAGAGTCATGAAAATAATTCCCATTTAGGTCTGAAAAGTAGTCCATGTGATGTAAGTTACATCGTATCGTTCACATCATTCGGACTCGGGGTCAACTTCTACCATCAGGATGGAGGTAGCAAATTGTTGGCTCCGGTTTAGCGTTAAATGACAAACAAGACTTGTTCCGATGGGGCAGGTGTCTGCATCTCTAACAGCCTGACTGCTCTGGTTTGGGAGAGTAGGTTCGTTCACTGGACCACCATGTCACTTCCCAGTTTAAAATCCTTCAGTGATTCCAGAGTGTCTATAAGATCAAGTCCAAACATATGGCCACTGGGCTCTTTAAAGTTGGCCAGGCACTCAGAGTCCATCCCCTGTGCCTTCCAGCCTCACACTCCACACTACAGAAGGGCTAAGCCCCTTACAATCTCCCAGTGAGCCATGATTACTCTTTACCATCTACCTTTGCACTTTCTGTTCCCTCTCTCTAAAACACCCTTCCCTCCTCTACCAACTCCTCCTTCCCTGATAACTCCTACCATCTCTGCAAGACTCCAGTCTAAGAGGAAGTCTTTTCCCACCTGTCCTCCCTCCTTGGGGGACAGAGGGGGGCAGGAGAGGAGGGTGAGGTGAGGGACCCTCCTCCAGAAAAGCAGTCCCCTGAGCTCCCTGCATTGTCCTGCTCTTTCTTTGCTCAGGGGGTTCCCTGAGGGTGGGACTTGGCCTTCATCTTCTCCATCTCCCTGGTGCCCAGCCCCGGCATGAGTATCAGTAAATACCTAAGAAATAAATAAACTGACTGGTGGCAAATGAGAGTGGGACTTGCACACGGGAACAACTGAGAAGCATGTGGCAACACCGAGTGAGTTAATGTTTCACAAGGCGGGCGGGCAGCAGGTCCCAGGAGGAAAGAACTAACCCTGCGTGGCAACAAGCCGCAAAACAGGCCACTGACCTTGGCCCCCACCCCCTTTTGGAATGAGGAACAACAGCAGGAAGGTCAAAAGGCTGGTGACACCAGCCGTCACTACTTTGCCAGTAAGTATTAAGCTCATTTCCTGGGGTAAAGGATAGAGACGGTTGTGAGTATAAGGGAGGGAGGTGGGTTTCCTCTGGCAATGAAGAGAAGGACGCTCAGAACATGACCTTGAACCCAGGCTAGAACCAGGAAGCCCTCAAAGTGGGGTGATGTGGAAGTTTGCGTTTTCTTCATAGAAAGGAGTCTACGGCTTTCACCAAGGGATCTGTGAGGGGGCTGAACTGTACCCCCCCAAACTTCCTATGTTGAAACGGCAGCTCCCAGTGGGACCGCACTTGGAAACAGGGCCTTTAAGGAGATAATCAATGTAAAGTGAGGTCATAAAGGCCAGCCCGAATCTGATAGGACTGGTGTCCTTCGAAGAAGAGGAGGGGACACCAGAGATCTCTACGTCCTCAAGCGCGCACAGAAAAGGCCGAGTGCGGACACAGTGAGAAGGTGGCTATCACAAGCCAGGAAGGGTGTTGTCACCGGAACCCATCCATGATGGCATCTTGGGCTCCCAGCCTCTAGAAGAGTGGGACACTACATTTCTGTTGTTCATGCCACTACCAACCACCAATTCTGTGGCTGATGTGCGTGTGCCTTGTTAGTGTAGCCTGAGCAGACTGATAGAGATCCCTTCCCAAAAACAAACGGGAAAACTCTGCCTTTTTGAGGACAGGAAGTTTCTGGCCCAAGTCAGCCTCTCCATCAGTCAAGGAGTGTATCTTCTCAGAGGGCCTGAGCCGCTCTGAATGTCACCTCCAGGGAGGGCACCCATCCCTAGCAGACTGTCCCATGGCAGAGTGGACCTTTAAATGCTGAGGTCAGGGTCCAGATCACCGACTCCCGTGAGAAGTTCAGGGACCATGTGAACGTAGCTGAGGAAGAGCTCAGCTACATCGTGACCAAATCCTTCCTGGGGCACCCAGACGCCTCCATCACCTCCCTGCCAACCTCCTCTGCCAACTTCCGGCTCCCCACCTGCCTGTGCTCCACACTCAAGAACCGGGAAGGGGCTGGGTCTCATTGGGTCCCCAGGCCCCTGCACAGACCCCACTTACTGCCCTTCCCACCACGTATGGTCACTAGATGTGAAACCCCTTTAAGAAGGAACCAAATGGGCCTGACTCACTTAACTTATGTTGACGATATGACGGCATCCTTTCGAAAGAAGCTGTCTGGGCAGGCATCCAACTACCCCCCATAGCCCTGGTCATTCTAGAAACCAGGGCTTGGGCACACAGCTAGGCCTACAGTGATGAAGAGAAGCCCTTCCCCCAGGCCACACTGTCCAGCCTCAAAGCCCACCCTGACCCTTTAGAGCTGAGACTAGGACAGGTCCCTTTCTTCAACTACAAATAGAAGACAAGCACGGCGCTCCCAGGGTTGCTGCGAGGCCTGAGAGGGCCCAGAAAGCACTGGGATGAGCTCAGTAGCCTCAGCCCTTCCTTAAGGCCCCGGGGAAGCCACTGTAACAGGAAACCAAGCTGTTAGAGGCAGAGGCTAACAGATGCCCCCCCCCCACAGGCAAAGGGCTCTACACGGACTATATTTACAGGGCACTTTTCACATGGTTACCAGTGGTTAAGCTTCAAACAACCCCACAAGAGTACTAGGTGGCATCCCAGTCCTCATCTCATAGGCCACAAAACAAAGGTTTCAGAGAAGTTAAGTAAATTTTGCACGGACACACAGCACTGGACATGGGGTTCTGCTAGTCCAAATACGGAGCTGTAGCGTCCCGGGCCTGCGAGAACCCCAGGCCCTGGAGTTAGGATGAGGTGTGACAGCCCCCAACCACTCCGCTGGTGGTATGGACGCCTTCCTCGGAGCCACGGAGTTTAAGCAAGAAAAGTTTCCCTCGGCTGTGCTGGGCAGTGAGGCTGGCGGTGTGGGAGCTGCCCTGCACGAGGGCATACGCATCGTGGGCACACAGGCGCCCAGGCCGCCTCCTCCAGCCTCGGGCTCTGGAGGAGACCAGCTTCCAAGAACCCGGTGCCCAGGCGACAGCGGGACTCGCCTCCGAAGGCCACTCCTCCCTTCTGCTCCCGGAGGGAGGGAAGGTTTCGGGTTCTCCTCTCGGAACCCGCCACCCCTTCTAGGGCCCCGACACGGAGGGGCTGCGGGGATGGAAGTCCCGCGCCTGGGCGACCGAGCGCACGGGGGAAGGGGAGGTGGGGGCTCCGGCCGAGACCCGATCGCGGCGCGGTGGCGCTGCCCCGCGCCCTCTTACCTTCCTCGTTCTCGTCAAACACGGCGGGCTTGTGGGAGTGGTTCCCGCCCATATTCCGCCGCGGCGCCAGCCGCTGCTGCCGCTGCTACATGCCCGGCCGCGGGGATGCCGAGCGCTCTGTGAGCGATGCGGGGCGCCGGGTGCCGGGTGCCGGGTGCGTCGTGAGGGGTGCGGGACTCGGGATGCGGAGCGAGCGCCCAGCCCAGCCTGCAGCTGTGCGCGGAGCGTAAGGAGCCAAGCGCCGCTCAGGGGACCGCACCCTCTCCTCCCGGACGCCCCCCGGGCTGCGCTCGCTCTTCCGCCGCGCCCGCCCAGAACCCCGGGGTCTCGCTCCCCACGCCCGGCCAAGGAGCGCGCTCCTCACCAGCTGCAGCGGGAGGGAGGCGGGAGGCGGGAGGCGGCGCGGGCGGAGGAGGAGGGAAGAAAGAAAGGAAGGAGGGAACGGGCGGGGGCTGCACGGGCCGGGCCCGGCGTGCGAGCTCAGCTCCGGGGACTACCCGGAGGAGGGGGCGTGGCGGGCAGCGCGGGCGAGCGCAGACGCGGGGGGCGGCCTGCTGAGGGGCGTGTCGGGCACCGTGAACCAGCTGGGCTCCGCGGGCCGCCCCGAGGAGGGGGCGTGGCGGGCACCGTGGGAAGGGCGAGCGCAGACACGCGAGGGGCGCACCCACCGGAGCTGAAAGCCGGGTCAGCCCAAGGAGTCGCGAGCCCGGCATCGGGCACTCCATCCAGGCAGTAAGCGATTTGTGGGCACCCACTCTGTACAGCGCTCGCTTCTCTCTGCCCCCCGCCCCGCTAGGCGCCTCACTGACACCATCTCCGCTGTTAAAAAATTGTTGCTGCCCATTTCAGAGCCAAGCTAACTGAGGTTCAGAACTAAAGGAGCTCTTCGGTCAGGAGTTGGGCCGTCCTGGTGCCAGGGGAGCCCCACGACGCCCCATGGTGCCTTATTTGCCCATTCGGGCTGAATATGTTTCTAAGTGTTTAATGAACTAGAATCTAGACCTTTGAGTGTCCAATCTGGCCCTTCATTGTGCATGGGGAAACTGAGCCCCCAAATGGGTCATGGTTTGCCCAAACGCTTCTCCCCAGAAGTAGCTGATGGGCTTAGACCTCAGGATTACCCCCCTGTGCGGCTTCAGAGTCTTATTAATGATTAAGGGGCGGTTGCATCTGGGTCGGTGGGCCCCTGGCGGCAGAAGGTGGGGAGCCCAGAGAGAGGGAGGCGGCGCGCCAGGGACTGGGGTGTTAAAGACTGCAGTGCAATGGGTGCGCCCCGAGACCCGTGGGACCGAACAGGGCGAGCGCGGACCCTCAGAGGCCGTTCCAGAGGGACGTGCAGGGTCCTGTGCTGTGAGGTCGCCTGCCCCGCCCTTCTGACTGCGGAATCTTCGGCCACATCCTGCCATCTGCTGGACGCCTTAAGCCACCGTCTGTGCTTTGGAAGAAAGCTGTTCTTCCTGAGTCTCCCGTTCCCTCTCTCCTTCTCTCCCTCCTTCTCCCTTTCCCTCTCCCTCTCTCTCCCAGAGATGGGGGTGCGGGTCTCTCTCTAACACAACAGAAACTCCTGGACACAACAGGAAAGAGCTGAAAACATGGAGACAGCTCCATCCAGCGCCTCATTTATAGGCCTGATTCTGCCACTTCCTGTCTGTCCTGTCTGCCTTGGACTTCTCAGCTGTGCAATGGGGAGGTTGATATGAACGCCCAGGGTTGCTGTAATTATATCAGATAATATTTATAAAGGCAGGTAACATAACAGCTCCAGGCATATAACAAATGATTAATAAATACTTCTTGGCCTTTTATTCTACCGACAAACATTGATGGAGTGGCTGGTCTACACCAAGCAAAGTGCTGAATCAGAATAAAGGAGTCACGGTTCCTAGCTCAAGAAGCAGGGGGGAGGCATGGTGACTGGCGTGGGCCCAGCTTTCATCTCACTCTGCCACACTCTAACGGGCTAATGTGGTAAATTACTTACCCTCTCTGGCCTCACTTTTTTCATCTGTAAAATGGGGATAATAGTACTTCCCATCCTAGAGTCATTATGAGGAATAAACAAATTAATGTTGGTGCTTGAGATGTAAAAGCACAACACAAATGTTAGCCATTATCCTCAATAATGAGCTGTTCCACGAATTGTACTATTTGCACACAATTCTTCCTTCTCTCCCTGTCCTTGCCTCTGCTCACTTGGCTGAGGGGTGTCTCTCTCTTCCCCCACATTACTAATGTGGAGCTTGCCATAGGCCAGTACTATGGGAGGTAGCGACAGTGTGCCCATTCCAAGCGCGTGCCGCCCTTCAGAGATGTCACGTGTCTCAGCTCTCTTAGGCCTTCTCTGTCTATCCTTAGGAGACCTGGCCCTGGGGTAGCCTCTATTCCCGGAATGAGAGACTCAAGCAGCAGACCTGAACCTCACCTGCAACCTAAGCAGAGTTGCAGGCTCATGAGTAACAAAAATAAGTGTTCCTGTAAGCCACTTAGATTGGGAAGGGGGTGTTTGTTTTCTAGCATTATCACAGAAACAGCTGACTGATGCATACCTTAAATACATAGTCATGAATACAAAGACCACACTGTAATTTGTGCTGCAGTAGAAGGAAACCAAAGAGACTATGAGAACACAGGAGACACTTGTCTAAGCTCTGCGAGGCAGGAAAGTCAGAGGGTCCCCAGAGAAGACCCATGAGTACGTGTTCTTTCCCCTTCCTTCTTTGCTGAACAAGCATTTTCTGAACACTTATTGTGAGCCAGGCCCTGGGCTAAGGGCTGGGGACAGAGCCAGTGAGGTATAAGAAAGGGTCTACTTTCATGGAGTTGAAGTTCAGAAGTCCAGTGTGAGACAAGGACAAGACTCAAGAATGGGTCATACTTTGAGAGGGTGGGAGGCAGGCACATAAGTAAAGGTTGTGAGGACAGAGGACACCGGAGCCACACTCCGGGTCAAATAAGGCATCCTGAAAGAAATGTTGCCTAAGCTGAGTCTGGAAAGGCAATGAGCAATCAGCCAGGTGAGAAGAAGAGAGGGGTAGCCTGTGCAAAGTCCCTGAGGCCGACAGAGAAGGGCACCTGCAGAAGCTGGGAGCAGTTAGTTCCAAGTCACTGGAGCCCAGCATCCAGTGCCGGAATGGTGGGGACGGCAACAGCAGTGCATGGGTCCTGAGTACACGTGGGGATTGAGCGCTCCCTGGGAGACAGGCTCTGTGCCAGCATGTTGCAAGGCACCAGGCCCTGTCATCACAAGTGCTTTTTCTGGGTCACTTCTTTGAATCATCACCACAAACCTGCCAGATGGGTGTTCTCATCCCCGCACTGAAGGACGCAGAGGCACGGAGAGGCTACACCAAGGCCAGGTGGCTGAGATTTAAATCCACAAATTCATCGTATACGTCGAATCTGGAGGGAGGGAGGCAGGGGGGGGGTGGCTATTTCTGGAGTTGTGAAATTCGGGTCATTTTTCGTTTATTTTTTTAAGTAGCTTTGTATGATGTCATGTATTGTTGTAATATTCAGGAAAAAGGGTGATAAATATTTTTCATTTTGAAAAAAAAATCTGTGGACAGGAACTACACCTGATTTTGTAAGGCGTGTTTCATAATCCATCACTGCAGTTACCAGGTGACATGAGGAAGGGGCTGTGATCCTCCCCATACGACAGATGGAGAAAAGGAGGCTCAGAGGGTCAAATGGCTTGTCCTTTGTACCATGCTATTATATCAGCTTCCTGTGGTTGTTGTGACAAGATACTACAAACTGAGTGGCTCGAAAGAGCAAACAACTATATTCTCTGACTGTCCTGGAGGCTGGAAGTCCAATATTAAGCTGTCGGCGGGGTGGGTTCCATCTGGGGGCTCTGAGAGGAATCGGTTCCAGGGGTCTTCCAGGTTCTGGTGGCTCCCGGTTATTTTTGTTGTTGTTGTTTTGTTTGTTTTTGGCTTAGGGCTGCTGCTTTTTTCTATTTGCCCTTTTTTTTTTTTTCCATAAAAGCAAAAACCCTCTTCGCATTTCCTTCAGTGAATGAAAACAGGTGCTCAGGCAGGTCCTTCATAAAATCAAAGTGGTGTCAAGTGAACTTCTGAAAAGTGGGGGGCGAGGGGTGCCTGTATGTGACCGATGCGTGTTTATATTGGCCATGCAGACAGCACAAGAAGTGGACCTGACTCAGAAACGAACAAACCAAAAAACCCCCCCTAGTCCAAGGTCGTGTTTAAATGCTCCTGGCAAAGGCTCTCTCACTATCATTTACTCCAAGCTTGTATTTTGCGTCAGACTCTGGACTAAAACAGCTAAGGGAGAAGTGAGCAGAAATGTGTACCACCATCACCGTCACACATCAGAAATGCGATCACCATCAAATGTGATCAAAGGTTATCTGGAAGCTTTATGACTGTCTCTGTGTCAAGCCATATACAAAGTAGCTGTTTGCTCCCAGGGTTATGTGAGATAGAGATTGATGAGAGATATAAGTGAAACTATAGTCATCATAAGAATAACATGTGGCAAGTATGATGAAAAGCCAAGTCCGAGTGTGGTTTTATTCCAAGTAGAGGATTCGGTTTCTAACTAGAGACGGCTCCCAAAGTACCCCGCAGCACTGGGAAGGACTGATGCAGAGGAGAATCGATGGACATTTGTAGCTGGAAGAAGATAGGTGGGAACTTCAATCCTTTACAGGTGCCTGGCTGATGCCTGCTTCTTTTGACAGGGGACAGGTTACACATTGAATCTGACCACCCTAACCTGGTGGGCTGCCCTCCTTGCCAAGGCTCATTTTCTTTTTATTTTTATTTCTTTAGCAAGAGAGACAGGGACAGAGAGGGACAGAGATAGATAGAGAGAAGGACAGACAGACAGGAAGGGAGAGAAGTGAGAAGCATCAGTTCTTTGTTGCAGCACCATAGTTGTTCATTGATTGCTTTCTCATGTGTCTTGACCGGAGGGCTCCAGCAGAGTGAGTGACCCCTTGCTCAAGCCCGCGACCTTGGGCTCAAGCCAGAGACCTAGGGCTTCAAGCCAGTGACCTAGGGCTTCAAGCCAGTGACCTTGGTCATCAAGCCAGTGACCTTAGACTCAAGCCAGTGACCCCTGTGCTCAAGCTGGTGAGCCCACACTCAAGCCAGCAACCTCGTGGTTTTGAATCCGGGTCCTCTGCATCCCAGTCTGACACTCTATCGACTGCACCACTGCCTGGTCAGGCGCCAAAGCTCATTTTCAACTGGAAAGGTCTCCCAGTGTGGAAAGGGGGAATGGATGACAAGGTGATCCCAGCCTCTCTCACTCTGGTCTCCCTAGTAGACAGCTGACAGTGTGGAAGCCTCCAGAAACCCTAGTCATGACTCTTTTTGGCTGAAGGAATGGGTCACGTACCACCGACTGGCTGGCTTACTGTGGAGTAAGCACATTCCCCGTCTACTTCCTACGTGGTGTGGCGTGCCGTCCAGTCCCCTGAGAGAGAATGGCTGGACTTGGTTCCAGCTGCGTTATAGATGAAGCCAGCTCGAGGTTCACAGCCTAATAAAGATTTGCATGGTCTTCTAACTATGTGTAAAATAGATAAATACATAAAATAAAAGCCATCTGCTTCTCTGCACTGAGTGCATCTGGCTTTCCCGGAAGGTTGACTGTGGAAAACCATGGAAGAGGGCAGCGAGTTTTGACAGAGGTGCCACAAGAATTTTTAAAACACCCAGTGCCTGACTGTGTAGTCAGGGGGCACTGACCTCTTTTCCTTTAGGTGGCCAAATTTAAAAAATGACAGCAGCCAACATAACAATAGCCATCCAATGTGAATAAATCAAAATTTTACCTCTTTTTTTTTTTGTCAGATTGGCAAAATAAATATTTTTCGGCATGCTGCAGGATTTTAGTCATTAGTTTAGGCGTGCCATGAGATGGAAAAGGTGGAAAATCACCGGTCCACGGGTTCTCCTATGACTCTGACAAGGAACCCAGGTCACGATTCTGTGTTCTCATATCCAAGTACAGACACAGAAATAACAATAGGGATCCTTTTTCTGACATAAATTGTCAGGAGTAGGGTCCTGGGGCTGCCAGTCCTGTCACTGAGAACATGATCAAGCCTTCACTGTGCTTGTACTTGGAGCTATAACCTCCAGCGGCTGTAACCTTTCATTTTATGTAATATGATCACGGTGTAAAGGCTAATGTCGTTCCCCAGGGCAGGGTGTTTTCGGTGCCAAACCATTTTTCAGAGCCGGCTAGATCGGATTTTGTTATTCTTTCTGGTAAGCCCATTTTATTTAAAACTTGATTCAGGTTCACTTAGCGTAAATACCGTCTGCTCGCTCTCTGGTTGTGTTTGGCAGCACCGGATGTCATAAAGGGGAAAACAGCGCTTGAGGCTGCTTTGCGGCACACCAAGATAAGACGGCGTTTGCACATTCAGTTCTGCGGTTGGAAATCGTTTCACTCAGATAGCAAATTATCCCTAATGCTGAAAAACTCGTAATTTCAAGAGTAACCTTTTTCTGGAGTTCATGTGTGTGTGTGTGTGTGTGTGTGTGTGTGTGTGTGTGTGTGTGTGTGTGTGTACGTACGCGCACGCGCGCGTGCGCACTCACACACACAAACTAAGGTCCATTAATTGCTACTAATGTGGTGTGTCTGCATTTTTTGGGCACTATAAAACTTCCCCAGAGGCATTGTCATAGTTTGGAACTCGGTAGCCCAGCAATTCTGAACTCCTTGTTGTTCCATTGAAATGATTTGCATAGCAGCTCCATGGCGACCTCAGATGAAGTGTTTGTGGAGAATTCCCGCTGGGCTGTGAACCAGGCTGGGTCAGGAGGAAGCCTCCCCCGCTGCCAAAAGCAGCCTCTGTGCAGTGAGTTTCATTGTAGTCCCACCTGGATTTATAGGGATTCTTGAGGGCGTAAGGGAGTTGTCAGAAACACTCTGACACTGTACTTGAACTTGTGTGTGTGTGCACATTGGAGCACTTTTATGGGGAGAGAGTTGAAGTCTTTCCCAGTTTTTTAAGAGGCTCCATGAATCCACCCCTCCTCTCCAAGGAAAGAACTAAGAACGGACTAAAAACTAATCAGGTCTATAGAAGAGTCTGTCCGGAAGAATAAATTCTTCTCTTAGAAAGCAGAACCACATGTAGCAGGAGCGATAATAAACGATTTACAGAAAGACACCATGTATTGAGTGGGAAGTGTGCGGCCCAGGAGGCAGGAGACACGCCTTAGTTCTACTGCCACTGACTCTTTATGTGACCTCTGCTAAGCTGCTTCCTCTTTCTGAGCCTGTTTCCCTTTCTGTAAACTGAAGGAATGAAGGAGCTGTACTGTATGGCAAAGACTGCTACTTGATCTTTCGTATCCATTATCCCTTCTTTTTTAAAAGAAATCACACACACACACACACACACACACACACACACACACACACACATATCCAATTTTAGCTGAGCACATGGCTACCTGGCTAGAGACTACATTTCCCAGCATCCTTTACAGGTAAGAGTGGCCATGAGGCTAAGTTCCAGCCAATAGGATGCAAGGAATGCTGTGAATAAGGGCTTCATTCTCCCTTCCCCTTCCTATAAGCTGTGATGCCTACATGACAGTGTGAGCCAGCTTCAGCCCAGCTGGAAAGGATCGTACCCTAAGGAGTACTGTAATAGTAAGCCGGATAGAGGGAGCCCTGGATAACCCCATGCAGCAGTGTTGGCCAGATAAAATACATTATGCTCACTTTGTTAAAGATGGCGCTGCCCAGGTGAAGTTTTAAGAGTAAGCTTTTCCCCATGAGGAATCCTCCCAGTATGTCTCAGATAAGGGACTTTGTATCAGAGACTTCCTTGTTTGTAGATTGGATTAAAGGTTTTGAATCTATGCTATAAAGTGGGACAGACCCGGAGCTTGCTCTCTTGGTTCCTGAGGTTAGTATTATGAGAGGAGAGCAGAGTAAGGCCACATGGAGGAGAGGAGAAGCAGCCAAGATGGCAGAGTGCTGATGAAGAAGCCAGTGTGTGCAGAGTTTTTATTAGAGAGAAGGAGATGGGAAACAGAGGTGAATAAGTCTGGTGAGCTAGAAACCTTTGATGCTAGGAAACTCGGATAAGTCATTAGCTTTGTGAGCACTGAATGAGTGGGTTTTGGAGCCCAGTGCGTGTTTTTGCTTGCCCGCCGGGTGCAAGCTAGAATTAAAGCTGATGGGTCACCAGTTCTTGGCTCTGTTGTTTCATTACCGACTGTCCGAATCTAATGTGAACCTGCATGAGCCAGGTGGCTGTGATCCTGACCCTGGCTACTGGCTTTACAAGCAGGATGCTCTACTGGATTCAGACTGCCTGCCCACCTTTGAACCCTTAAGAGAGAATAAAACACTGTTATAGTTAAACTACTGTATTTTGAATTTGAGGGTTTCTTTGACCCAGCAGTTGAGCCCATTGTTTAACTCATACAGATCTGGTGAATGCCACCCAATGTCATCATTGTCGTCTTCGTCATCCTCTCCCCTTACTTCCAGAACAATAAAGGCACATAGCAGTCGCCTAGCAAACTGAAAGAATGAATGAATAAATCAGTGGTTCTTAACCTGGGTTCTATGGAACCCTAGGGGTTTGACGAGTCGATCTCAGGGGTTCGGAGAAGCCTCTGCCGCGGAGACCAGAATAAAGTAATACCGTCATTTGTTGTGAGTTCACGCACTTTGTTGGTTTTGTTCTTTGAGCAAGGGGATGTTCATGCACGGCTCATTTTGTGCACCAGTAAAAAACATATACCTATGTCTTGAATTTGGAAAAACTAATCATATTTTATTTATCACTAAAGAAAGGTTCGGTGAATGCGCATATGAAACTGGTGGGTTCAGTACCTCAAAAAAGGTTAAGAACCACTGAAATAAATGACCGACAGCATGGGTTTCACAGGCAGAGATATGATAGGGATCATAGAGGGATCAGATTGGCTGTGGATGAGATCATGTCCAAGTATCCTTCCGATACTAAAATCCTGTCATGTTGTTTCTCAGAACCGGGGGTCCCCTAGGAACAACCCAGTGGTGACTGACGTTGTCTCAGCCAAGTGTTGACCAAACAAAGGTTGGGGAGTGGAGGTTCCAAGAGGCACCTCTGTCCTATCTCCTTTCAGTTATTAATTCATT
The DNA here is from genome assembly GCA_037038555.1 of Rhynchonycteris naso. NCBI lineage: Eukaryota > Metazoa > Chordata > Mammalia > Chiroptera > Emballonuridae > Rhynchonycteris > Rhynchonycteris naso. Next base: position 312,903,509 of record CM072996.1, on the reverse strand, counting down.
CACTCTATAAACATGTGCTTCTTACATGCCAGGCCCCTGTGTGTAGAGACATGCACAGTTCCCCGTGCGACCCTTGCAAACCAATGAAGAGAACAGTGCAATGGTAAGGAAAAGCTTTTTTTTTTTTTTTTTTGGTTGAGTGTAAGCTAAAACAGGCTCAACCAGGGTGATGCTTTCATCTTTGAGTCTTCAGAGTCACCCCGAGCTATTCTCTAGAAAGGGACTCTTTATCTTCACCCACTTTAACACAACCAGGAGTTCTTGGTTTGCTTCGGGGAAGTCCGAGCGGAGCCGTCAAGGCCTCCTCCGTGGTCTAGATCCACTCCCTTTGTCTACAGAACAACTCTCCTTCGTGAGCCATGAACCTGGGGCTCTAGAGGGGTCACAGCTCTAGCCGGGGCATGCGAAGAGCTGCTTGTGATCTGAACCCACCTCTGGCTACTGGGCCCTCAGTCAGTATTGTCAGTTAGCTTCAACAAGTCACTGCCTTTCCATTTCTTCCCTTGTAAAATGGGGACCATGTTTCCTAACTTATGGCGTGTATGTCTGAATCAAAGTAGCAACTGAGTGCCTGCTGCCAGCCAAAGCGGGGCTCAATACATGTGAGTGGCATGAGGACTGTTCCTATAGCCCGAAGTGTTGCTGGCATCCAGTGGATAGACACCATGGATGTTGCTGAATACTCTATAATGTGCAGGGAGGCCCTTTGCAACAAGGAACTATCCATCCCAAAGGGTCAATAGTGTCAAGGCTGGGAGTCTTCACTCTAAGGCATTAAAATATCAGTCTCAGCATGATACATTCAGACGGATGCTAGAGAACTGTTGTGTGCACTTAACACCGCCACCCTTGCCTTGGTATTTAATATGTAACTATAAAAGACTGTTTCTGCGGCTGTCTGTTGGAATTTTGGAACTACCTGCTCCCAAATAGCAGCAGCACAAACATTAGTTTTCCACCCACATATGAGCTGTTGCTGGTAGAACCTGATCCTACTTGCTCAGGTCCCTTTGATTTCAGGATCCCCATGAGCAGGAAGCATCAAGGTTGCCTCCTCTGACTGCACAGACACCTGGACCCAATTTGCATAATCAGAACCACAGGGGGCCTGAAATGGGGAAGGAGCAGAAATGGTGATGGTGATGATGAGAATCAGTTAGGTTGTAATGATGGAGCAATTTTCAGCCAGTATTCATTGAGCACCTACTATAATCCCGGTGCTGTGCTAAGTGCTGGGTGTTCAGTGGGGAGTAAACCATTCACAGTCCCTATGATCACTGCACCTAGCTGCCTTCAGGTGGCTTTAGCAAGTATTATTATATTTACACAAACCTCTGATATAGGCAAAAGTGGTATTTGTTACAGATGATAAAATTATACCTACTGACAAGTACACAATCGGGATTCCTTGTTGCAAAAAGCAGAATGACTCCTCGGACATATAAGCCTGAAAGGATGTTCATTAGCTTACACCATCCCTGGGATGCCCAGAGAATGGAACAGGGCCTGATGCAGCAAAGAACCATGATTATAATACCCCACGGAGCAGGCTGCATCAGGGTCCCATTGTTTCTAGGCACCGGCATTTGAGATGCACCCTCAGGATATCCGGTGGTTAGATGCCCCAGACATGGGGAAAGATCACCCGAAATACCGGGGAAGGAAGCATAGGTGAATGTATTGTCTCGTTTTCTAACTGCCTCCTCCTTGTCCTCCTGCCGGCATGAATATCCAGTCCGTCTTCCAGCCCCTGCTAAGATTCCGTTCATTGAGCAGCTGCAACGTGCCACGTGGCAAATAAGCATGTTACAAAAAGTAATTATTTTAACCCTCCTATAAACACAATTTTTCCATTTACTGTACGTGAACAGTAAGTCTCAGAGACTGACTCCTCTAGTTACTTCTTCAGTGAACTCGCACGGGGACCTCCCATGAGGTGGGCACTGGGGGGCGCTGTACGTGAAGGAGGCACGTGGTGCAGGCAGGGCAGGGCGGTGGCGAAATGGCCACGGAGGACGCTTCTAAAGTCTCGCGAGGCTGTCGGGCTCCAAGTGACCAGCGCTCAGCTCGGCCCTCCGTGCCTCCCCAGCGGTGTCTGTAAACGCTGGCGGGTTTCAGACAACTGTGCAGGTGCTCCTGGGATTCTGTAATCAAATTTATGTCTAGCCATAAAAGTGCATTTTCAGCCGCCGTGGAAGACAGTTACTGATGGCCAGTAGGGGGAAAGCAGACACCAGCGGTGGGGGGGCCGGGGGGGTTCATTAAGTCTCTTGCTACTGACCTCGCTCCAGGACTGCTGTGACAAGGCTGCCGTGAAATCACATGGAGAGCCAGCGTCGGGTGACGGAGCCTGGAGAAGAATCCAAGAGCGGCTAAAGAGTCAGCTGAATGAATATAAGAATGAGGAAAGCTTGGTTTTTCTTATTTTGAATGATCAATCAAGCAGGAGAATGTAAAGATTATTCCGTAAAACACCGAACATGTGCACAAAAGGTGAAGCTGTTTTTAAGTGTACAGATCAATTTTACAAAGCATCAGGCAATGTGTGTGTGTGTGTGTGTGTGTGTGTGTGTGCGTACATACATGTATGTATATATATGCAGTGTATAAATCGTGCCATCAGTAGCGATGAACGCTGGGGCAGGAAGCCCTACAGGAAGGCTGTTGGTAGAATGGGTTTATTCTGCCAACCACTCATCAAACATTTGGGAAGAGTAGGGGAGCACATGGAATATTTCTGGCAGCAGTCTCTGGGCTGGGTGCTCAGGGTCCAGCTGTGGGCAACAGAGAGGTCTACAAGAACGAAGAACAGTAAACAAGCAAAGATCTGTGTGACTCATGTCATGAGTGGTAAGTATAGGAACTTCTGGGGGGACACAGCAGGCACCTCATCTTGCCTTGTCAGGGAAGGGGCAGTCCAGATGCCCAGGAGTCTAGGCTTGATTGCAGGCAGGCTGAGAGCAGGGAATAGTGTTCCTGGCAAGGGAACAGCATGGTCAGAAACCCAGGCGTCAGAGGGAAAACTGACACATTTGATGCCCACATATAAAAAAAGATTGCTATGGCAGTTCAGTTGGTGAGAAAGACTTGATTAATTTCCATTCATTTTCTGTTTCATTTTCAAAAGATGACAACTATAGCCTTCAGAGGCGCAGTTGCTACTTAATAACTTGCTGCTGAACAAATCAATAAGCAAATAAATAAGAGTCCCATGCTCCTTGGAGTAGAAATGGAGTTAGGGAAAGCTATGTAAGGTAGCGTGAAATCTGTGTGAGGAGAAGAATATGCACTATTTCCCTCTCTGCTTTTTTTTGCCTTTTCTTCTTTGTTTTGAAATGTTTCAATGGTAGAATTGTATATTAGGTTGAAGGGGAGTCTCCCGTCTCCTATGCAACAGTGAATTTAGCTCAATTCGCAAAACTGTCTAGGTCTTTTGAAAGTCTGCGAGAAGTAAACACAGCCCATGTCGGTGTCAGCGAATTTGGGGAACCCCGGCCAAGGAAGGTGGTTTCAAGACACTTCGTACCATAAAGAGCATTGGCTCTGACCTCGGGAAGATCTGAGTATCTATTACCAACCTGTCCGTTAGGAGCATTACAACTTTGGCAAGACTTGTGGGCCCCTCTGAGCCTAGGAGCTCTGAGTGTCAGAGGCATTTTACCCTCAGCTCTCAGGCTGGTTGTAAAGAGAGCAAGTTCTGAGACTGGCGATCGTTAAGTGCTCAACAAATATTTCCATCCTCCTCACCTTCCTTACGCCAGGCCCTCGGCAAGCCGCACCCTCAGAAACTATGGCCTCCTCGGGAAGGAAAAAAAAGGGAACTATTCAGAGAAAAAAGAAAATAAATAGGCGGTCACACTTAACACCGCTCTCCGCGCCAAGCCACGTGGAGAGGCCGCGCCAGGTTCTGAAATGGTTTCTGCAGAGGCTGGACCGCTTTCTGGCGGGTTGCAGTTGTTCTCCTAGGCTTCCTGCCCCGGGTGTGAGCTGGCTACCCGGCCAAAACACTCCCAACGCTTCCCGCAGGAGCAAGCCCCTAACTTCATGGGAGCTGGCGTCCACAGGCACTGGATGGCCAGGATGCAGCTGGGCGCCTGTTTGGTGGTGTTTGTGCTGGGCGCTGGGCTCCAAGTGGCTGTCATACTGGGAGAGGAAAGGCAGCGCTGGACATCGGGTACCTGCTCATTCTGCTGACAGGCTCTGCCCTGCTGGGGAGGAGTGCCAGGCTGGTTCCTGGGGACAGAAGGGGCAAGCCACAGCCTACCCCGCCCCCGCGCCCAGCCCCTTAGTGTTGAGAACTCTGACTCTGGGGCTGGAAATCACATGATTTAACAATAAAGCAAACCCACAATGTTTACATCAGACCTCGGGGCTTTGCATAATTGACCATTTAATCTTCTCTAGGCCCTGGGGGCTGGAGGGGGGGTCGGGGAGTAAGCAGTGTTGTTTCCATTTCACAGATGTTGGAAGTAGAGAAAGTCACACTGCTAGAAAGGGACAGAGCTGGTACGTGAGCCCTGATTTCCACTCTCTGGTGTGAGTTGAGACCCCTAAATCAAGTTGGCCCTCTGGGAGAAATGCAATGGAGAAGGTGCCCCAGGGTGGGGGCAGGGAGGAGAGTTGTGTGATGGGGATCAAGTTTCAGTTTGGGGAGATGAAAAAGATCTGGGAGGACGCTGGTAACAATTGTGACTATTGCAGGACAGTGTGGATGTACTTAACGCCACTGAACTAGGCGGACACTTAAAAGTGGTAAAAAAACAAAACGTATCTTCCATATATTTTATCCCAATTGAGTAATTTTTTCATGTACAGGGCAGGATCGGTAGCTCTAGAAACGCTCATCACATTGCACAAGAAACGGGTCATCTTTCCTCATAAAAGTGATAATTAAAGAGGAGGGGGTGCAGTAGATGTTTTCCACACAGCAGGAGCCATCGCTGGTTGCTGGTCCCGGGTTCCACATTTCCGGGAACTCTGGTTTTATAAGCACAATACCATTGCAACTAGCATATCGGGTCAGCTACGTCTGTTCTGCACATCTGTTGAAAAGAGTCCATCGAGTGAATCATTTAGCGTCCCTGAAAGCAATCTCTATGACAACATGCTACCTGCTGACCGCTGGGCGATTGTCCACAGGCTCCAAAGACGGGGTCTGGGAAGGGAGATTACTCTTGGGCGTCCCCTGTTCTGCCTGAAACTGATACCGTACCCACCTATCCTCATGCCCACTGCTCCGTGAGGGGCACCAGGACACAGAACCTAGGGTCAAGCGTCTTCCCAACATGGCAGACTGACGACGTGGTGGACGGGAGCCCGGGATCAGCCACGCAGTCAGCAGGATCCCCTGCCCAGGGCAGAGAGGACGCGCACTCCCATGATGGGCCCTTTACCGGCAATGAAATCACCACAGTTAGAATAAAGAAAAACCCAAAACTTCACCTTCACCAAAGTCACCCTTCACACTGTCCAAGGAAATGAAAGTTCCAAGGTAGAGCCGGGACCTGCCCAATATCACACGGCTTGTCAAGCCTCCAAGTCAATTTCTTTCTTCTTCTTTTCTCTCTGTCCGTCAGCAAATAAAATTTATCAAGCCTCTTCTTTTAGGTGGCAGGGTATCCCAGTGGTTAGGGACACAGACCTGAGCCAATCTGTGGGGTTGGAACCTGGGCCCTACCCTTAAATAGGGTGTGACCTTGAGCAAGTTCCCTAGCTTGGTGCCTACCGGGGTCTCCTCTGTGCAGCAGAGATGGGAGGGACCGGCACCTGCTTCGGAGGGCTTTACGAGGAGGGCATTGGGTAACACGCAGGGCACCCTAGGAGGGTAGCAGCAGCCAGCGCCTCTGGATCCACGTCAGCTGTCCTCCGATTTCCGGTCCCCAACCCACCCACAGTGGGATGCGGCAGGCTGGCAGAAAAGCTGCAGCAACTTCACAGTTCTGCCAGGTGTCCACCTCGCACACTCTGAGAGCACCCCGTCCAAGCCCAGAGCTTGGCCCAGGGAGCACAGAGATGCCACGCTCTGCCCCTGCCAACCGGAATCCGGAGTCTGAGGAAGACAGGGACAAACCATTGTCAGGCAGTGTGGGAACAGTGCACAAGTCACTGAGTTGAAAAAAAATTATAATCCTCAATGAATAACCTCAAATAATAATAGTGTTCAATATATACGCATTCTGTTGCCACATGATGCATTAGCACAAACATCACAGCCTGTTAGCTCACAGCTCCCGAGGGCACACACCAGGTGACATCAGCCGGCTTGGCTGGGGACGCACAGACCTGGCTCGTAGCTGGGGGCTGTGGAAAGAACGGCTCCTACATTCACTCAGGTCTTGACAGAACCCAGTTCCTATGACTGCAGGGCTGAGGCCCCCATGTCCTTGCCAGCTGCCAGCCCCTTCCCCCACCCCCGCCACACACAGCCCCTGGAGGCCACCTGCATTCCTTCTCATGTTGCCCCCTCCTCCTTCAAACCAGCAATGTCAGGTCAAGTACTTCCCCTCCTGCCACCCACCTGAGAAAACTCTCTGCTTTTAAAGGGCTCATGCGGCTGGATCGGGCTCACCTGTGTTATCGCTTTTGATCAACTCAAAACCCACTGGCTAGTCCCCTCAAGGACATCTGCAAGATCCATTTGGCCATCAGACTAACCCTTTCACCAGATTACTAAGCCAACCTTAGGAGCTGGTGTCTCATTTTATGCATGGGCTCCACCCCTCCCCCAAAAAAGGGGTTCTACAGGGGCCACTGAAGGTCATCGTAGGCTTCTGCCATGCACAGTCAGGCTAGGCTAAGTTCTGCTGTGATAACGAACAAGCCATAGGCCAGAGCACAGGTGGGCTGGGACACTGTCAGGTCTCCTCTCCCTCGGGGGGCGGGGGCTGGCAGAGCAGCCCCCATTTCCGACTGGCCCCGTGGCAGAGAGAGAGAGAGAGTATGGCAATGCACACACAGGCTTGGAAAGCCTCCGCCCAGCAGTAACACGTCATATCCCCCAAGTGTCACCACACAGACTTACTCCCGTGGCCACACATGACAAGGGTGCAGGGAAGCTCAGCCCCGACACGGTCTGGGGAAGAGAGAAGACTGGACGTCAGTAACAAGGAGAAAGCTAGTCGAGGAGAAAGCACCGTGGTGAGCACTGGCCCTGCACAACTCAGAACTCTCTCGTTTGCCGGAGACAGAAGAAACCCACTGAAACCGGCACTGACCCGAAGAAGACGCTAGCTCTCTTACCGGAAATGACCCCAGAGCAGCTTGCAGAGTCTATGATGGAATCTCAGGACTCGGCCTCTGGGACTGGAACGAGAGATGTGGCTCTATCCAACTTCCCTCCGTCCACCTCCCAGCCCCACTGAGGCCCATCCTGGCCCAGCTGCCGGCAGACATTCCCACTCCAGGGAGGGGGTGAACATTCCCCGGAAACCATGTAGGAACAACGGAGGTGGGATTCGAGAGCCACTTTCTCAGCCATCTGTGAATCCCTGGGAAGGGTGTCAACTACTCCATCCTGGGACATGTACCCATCACCATGACCGTAGTGAAGGGGGGGGGGGGTAAGAATTGTCCTACAATGCAGTTAAGGAACAAGATCTTTAACAGGAAAATAAAGAAAGAAAAGATACCATGAGACCCTGGCTGCCTAGCTCAGGGGTAGGTCGTCGGCCAGTGTGGAAGTCCCAGATTCGATTCCCGGCCAGGGCACACAGGAGAAGCACCCATCTGCTTCTCCACCCTTCCCCCTCTCCTTTCTCTCTATCTCTCTCTTCTCCTCCCGCAGCCAAGGCTCCCCTGGAGCAAAGTTGGCCCGGGCACTGAGGACGGCTCCATGGCCTCTGTCTCAGGCGCTAGAATGGCTCTGGTTGCAATGGAGCAACACCCCAGATGGGCAGAGCATCGCCCCCTGGTGGGCATGCCGGGTAGATCCCAGTCAGGCATATGCGGGAGTCTGTCTCTTTGCCTCCTCGCTTCTCATTTCAGAAAAATACAAAAAAAAAAAAAATACAATGAAAACCACAACCCTCACTATCACACCAGCTGTTCCGTGTTTGTTTCATCTTTACAAAAACTCTCTGCAATAAATGTTAGGGACTCCAGGCATCAAAGACAGACAAGGGATGACAAGGTTTGCACGCAGTCACACCCTCACAGAAGTGAAAGGGGGGTTAAGAAGTGCAAATAGCCAGTCATAAAAGTAGTGACAGTGATGTAAAGTACAACATCAGGACGACAGTCATAATGTTGTAATAACTATGGGGCCAGATGGGTCCTCGGCTTTTCGGGAGCCTCACTCTGTAATGTATATAAATGTCTAAGCACCTTGTCGTGCACCCGAAACTAATATAATACCGCACGCCAACTGTAACTGAAAAATAAATTAAAAGCAAAACAAAAACACAAGTAAGATCAAACAGAAGTCTGTGTTAATCCCGAGCCTGTACCCTCCGTGCTAAGCCAAGTTGGGACTCTTCCTTGAAGACATTTTTTTCCTGACTCCTTGCTGCGTAAACAGGCCCAGGAAAACCATCTGGGAGAACTTGTCTGGTGCATTGCTTCTCATGAACTGTTGAATCCATGTTTTGAGGCTCATAGAGGGGTCTCTATTCTAGAACATGGGATCCTTTTCACAACCACTGTCAGAAAGCCAAGCCCAACCCCGGTGTTTGTCTACGCTCCTTCCCTCTGGACCCTGTGGGCCAACTTTCCACTTGAGGTTGCCAACTGCACAAGTAACAAGCTCCAAAACACATCCCGGAGCCGGGGGAGAGGTGTTGCTTTTCACCAAAGGAACACTGATGTCAGCAGGAAGGCGGGAGGCCACCCTCTGGCTGGTTGCTCCATTCACTCCCCCTTCCAGGACCTGCGGGCTGTGAGTGCTGGGTCACGGCCGCACAGATGGCCTCGACTCCTGGATCCTGACCTCGGGAGGCAGGCAGGGGAGGAGAGACCCGAGGTCTCTCAATGCCAGGCCCTGCCGCTAGCATCTCGGCAAGTCCGTGTGTGTCCCGTCGGATGTGTTCCACAGAATGGAAGCTCTTCCAGTCCTCAACAGACAGCCACTGGCTGGATGTTGGGCAACAGAGAAGACATGAGATGGGCCATGGCCGTTTCGACCTTGGCTGCCATCACAAGCGGGCACAGGACAGGAACGTAGGGGACGCTGTGGAAAGGTGTGATTCAGCATTTAAGCCAAGTGACCAGGGAGTTCCTGTTTCTTATGGTCGGCTCAGGAATTTCCCATAACCCACCGGGGCCGGGAACAAAGAGAATGTCCCTGGTTACCTGCATCATGTATTAGAATAGGCCAGTCTGAACAGCCAGAAGGAAACACTCCCTGGGTCACAAGAGAGACACGGGACAAGGTCTGCTCCTAGCACGCAGCTCAGGACTTTCTCCAGTGATCGAGGGAGATGTTAACTCCCTGGACAGGGATGAGAGCGTGTGTCCTAGACTGTACTGGCAGCCACTTGGTGACCACACAGGGACTCAGCTTTAAGTTGGAGCAAATAGTATGTGTGTCCGTTCAGGTTCAACAAAGAAACAGAACCAAAGGAAACAGCCTGCACGAAGGCCAAAGGCCACTCGGGTGAGAACTACAAACACTTTGGATTGCTAATAGAGTGTGATTTGGAGCAAGTCACTTAACCTTTATGTCTCGGTGCCCTGACAGGATGATAATAGAACCAGTGCATCGGCTCTGGCTGAGTGGTAGAGCATCAGGCTGGCATGTGGATGTCCCAGGTTTGATTCCTGGTCAGAACACACAGGAGAAGTGGCCATCTGCTTCTTCTCCCTTCCCCCTTCTCTCTCCCTCTCTTTTCCTCCCGCAACCATGGCTCAATTGGTTCGAGCGAGATGGCCCGGGTGCTGAGGAAGGCTCCATGGCCTCCGCCTCAGGCACTAAAAAGAATGGCTCCATTGCTGAGCAACAGAGCAGCAGCCTCAGATGGGCAGAGCATCGCCCCCTGGTGGACTTGCCGGGTGGATCCCAGTCGGGGCGCATGCGGGAGTCTGTCTCTCTGCCTCCCTTCCTCTCACTGAAAACAAACAAACAAACAAACAAAGAAAAACATAAAAAATAAAGGAATTAATACAGGCTCAGAGCAAGACAGCACTGTCATAGTTAGCTACTGTCATTATCGTCATCATCATCATCACCATCATCACCCCCTGAGTAAGCATGCTGGCCAAGAAGGCTCCGGATGGCCGAGAGCTGGCCCAGGACCCCGCCACAGACCCCAGACTATCCTCCAGGCCTCAGGGGAGCAGGGGAGAATTTGAAACCGGCTGGCAAGGGTATACTTCTCCTCTAGAACTGGGGACTGGGAGGAGATGGCCCACTCTGGGCAGAAAGACGCTCCATGTGATATGATTGTGGACAAAGGTCTTGAAGCCACTTCCCACGGAAAGAAGTTTCAGACAATGGGGACATTTGCTCTGAAAGGGAACCGAGTCTGTATCATGGGGTGGGGGGAGGGGCAGGGCGACTGGCGGGAACAGAGTGAGGAGTGATCGTGGTCCTAGAAGGCACCAGAGGTTTTGGCCAAAGATGACAGCAGCAGGGAGTCACCCCATCTCACCTCCACCTTGGGAGGAATTTGTGTCAGAGCTGCACAGAACCAGCGGGCGGTCCTTGGGAGTAATGAGCTCCCTGTCCAGGGAGGTATGCAAGCAGACTCTGGATGAGTGCTTCGCAGGGAGGCTGTACAGAAACACAAGCGCCAGGCAGGTTGATGCAGATGACTTCCCAGTTCCTCGCAACCTTAACCCCAGTGATTGTACCGAACCCCAGACAGACGATGTGCTAGTCTGTTACGGCTGCTGTACCAACACCCCTGCCCCCAGAACCTGTGTGATTTAAGATAACACAATTCATTCTCTCACAGTTCTGGAGGCCAGGTGTTCACCATGAGTCTCACTGGGCAAAAAACCAAGGTCTGGGCAGGGTCGTGTTCCTTCTGGATGCTCTAGGGGCGAGTCCTCTCCCTAGTCTTTTCCAGCTCCCAGAGGCCTCCTGCATCCCATGGCGTGTGGCCTCTTCCTCCAGCAGCACGGCATCTTCCAAATTCTCTCTCTCTCTCTCTCTGCCCCCCCGACACACCTCCATGCCCATCCCGCCCCCCACAGAGGGAGCCGGTGCCAGGGAGGGGCTCCTGTGGGCACACTGCTGACCCCGTGTGTTGCTCTGCCATCGTGTTTTATCCCCATGGTCCATCTCAGGTGACTCTCAAAATGTAACTCGATAGGTGCCCAGCAAGTGAATAAAGAATCCATTCAAAGACTAGGCTGCTATTAAGCTGAGAATTAGTCCCCAGCTTGTTCCTTATCCCTGACTGGGGGACTCCCTGGGCACAGTGAGGCTCCATGCACCATGGGGCCCAGGCTCTGGCTCAGACCGAAGGGGATGGGAGAAGCCTTTGGAGAAGACAAAGGCTTCAGTCTGTGGGAAATTCCCACCGGGATTTTTCCTATTCGTATTCCAGACAGCGCAGCCTGGTGCTGAAGGAGCAGAGGAAGGGGCCAGGCAGGGGAAATTGGCAAATGGGGACCCCTGGGAGCAGAGCACACACGAGGACCCCCTGAGCCCGCCTACACCATGGGCAGGGTCAGGGGCACCCAGGGCGAGGCTGGTTTGGGCTGCGCTGTGTGGGTTTTTAACAGGCTGTGCCTCTCTCTGTGTAACAAGATTAATAACCATCAGATTGGTTCAGCAAAACCTTCTGAGCACCTGCTCTGCCTGGCTGGGCACCGAGTGCTGGCCAGCCACGATGCCAAGGAGCACTGGGTGGATGAGGCAGGCAGGCAGGCAGATCCCCTTAGCTCCCTGTCGGTGCTCAGGGTACAGGGGGAGCTTCTGATTTGCCCAAGGAGCCCGTGGACAAGTGCACAGGGTATCCTGGGTGGACAGGGTCAGCCCCTTGGGACAGGTTATCTCCACTTTAAAGGCGCAGATGGGTCCTGGTTCCGGCCGCAGGGCGGCTCCCAGATCTGAATGGTCCAAGGGTTTGTTTTGGTGGCTGGACTTGTTTCCCTGTCCCGAAGGTGACGCTCACTCGCTCACTGGATGAGCACATCCAGAGTCCTGGAACATTCCAAAGGGGACACAGAGTCCCTGGCTGGGCCGGCTGGTCTGCCAGGGAGCCCACCCCCAGGCTCCACCACGGAGAGGGTGGTGGACAGGCTCCTTCATTCAGAAGAAACGCATCTGTGTTTGCCACTGGTGCTGCCTGTCTGAGGGGGTGCCCAGGAGACGGTCCCCAGGTCACCTTGCCGACACACTCACCTGCTAAACAGGAAGGCATGACATGATCCCGCCCATGGTTTTAACACAGAAAAACAGATCAACAGAACATCAGGACTGGAAAGATACCCGCATTGCCCAGGGTGACGCTAGTGTTTATGGACAGGGAATTGGTACCAGGACCAGGCAAACAGAACAGGGAGAGGCTGGAGCCCGGTCTCCATCCCTGCGGTTGACCCTGAGCCACCCCTTGTCCAGGACACCATGCTCCTTCCACTCAGCCACCTGGTCCTCATCTTTGGCTGTTTTGTTCTGGGCGAGGGGAGCGTGTGTAGCTTGTCTGGTCCCCTCTCTGCCCTCTCTTGCACTGAGAGAGGCTTTGGAGACAGACAGCCACAAGTCCGAAGCTTTGTCCGTCTCCTGCTTAGCCCTGTGATCTCAGACAGTTTCACATCCCTTGGCCCTCAGTTTCCTCCTCTGGGCAGTGGGAATAACCCCGCCCACCTCACTGGCTTTCTGTGAGGCTCAGACCATAGCTACATAGTTGCCGCCTAAATGCCACACTAGCAGCGCTCAAGTGCTCATGCCTCCTCACTAGGGCTTGAGCGATGCTCAGTGTTAAGGAAGAAACTTCCTCTAACAGAAGCTTCTTCTTCCTGCTTGTTCCATGGTCTTGGGCAGGCCAGAGGCCCCAACTCATCTCCAGCTGCAACTCCTGCCCCTCCCCGGTCCCACATGGAGGGGTGGCGGGTGGGTTGGGAGATGGAAGGGAGACAAGACATAGAGTCCCGTAGGACCCGTCGGCCTCCAGCTTTGTGACCGCAGGCACGTTGCTGGAGCTGTCCGGTTCCCAAGTGTCCCACCTGGAACGGGGGGCCGCTTTCTGAGGCCCCTGTGGCACAGGGACACTTGTAGGAAAGGAGACAGTGACATCGGCTATGACATCAGCTCAAGGACTTTTATTCCTCGCCATGACTTCTGAGCAGGGTGCACCCATTCCCCGCCCCCCCCCCCCCGCTTCATCGATAAGGAGGGGAGGGAAAGGGTTAAGGCACATGCCCAAGGTCATCGCCAGAGGTGAGTAGCCACACGTCCACACGTCCACCAAGCATCTATGGAGACGGCGTATTCCCTGTTCTGGTACCGGTCACAGGAGAGCTGCCCGCAGAGTGCCCTGTCCCGAAGCGGCACACGTGGGGAACTGCCTTGGGGTTTGCTGTGAGTGGAGCCTGTACCCAGAGCCAGAAGTGGGCTGGCCGGGACAATGCTCACTTCCCCCTTCCCCCGCCACACGTGCCAGCACCAAGCCCCCTGCCCAGTGCTGCTCAGAGGGGAGGTGACCGCTCAGGTTCCCCTGGCTGGTAAGTGGTTGGTGACCTTAACACTCGGCCACCCGACCCCAGGCCCTGGACCAAGAGTGCTCAACCTATCGCTCTGGTCCTTTCCCTCCCCCAACTCTGCTCCAGGAAATCAGCCAGTTTTGTGACAGGTCCCCAGCCGGGGGTCGGGGGGGACACTGGCCACCCACTCTTGGCCTCTCATGAACCACCTTACCACCTTTCTCATCTACGGGTCCTGTGACTTCGGGCAAAGCCACAGAGGGAGAAGCGTCTAAGGAGGTGTGACCCTGCTTCCCTCTTCCAGGCGTCCCGCACCCCCCAGGCAGCCCCTCCTCACACACAGGGGGGGCCCGCAGGTCTGAAAGGACCCAGTGTTCCTGGCCAGGTGGGCGTGCTCGTGCTTGATGGCCTTGGCTGGGCCCCACAGGAAACGGAGGCGTGGAGGACCACCCCCAGGCAGCTGCTTAAAGGGGCGGCAGGCCTGGGGCTGCAGGAGGTCCCTTTACACCATGACACCCCAGATGTTCCCCCTGCTGCTGCTGCTCCTGGCCGGGCCCCCAGCAGCGCGGCCTGCTCCCCCGACCTGCTACTCCAGGATGCTGGGCCTGAGCCGTGAGATCACCGGGGACTTCCAGAGCCTGCAGGCCACAGAGCCCTTGGTGAGTCCCCTCCATGGAGGGTCCCCTCCATGGAGGTCGGAGGTCGGCGCAAACCCGCTTCCTGAAAACTTGCCTTTGAACCAAGAAAAAGAAATGCTGTCTCTCATTTCTGCTCAGTATTGATCTTAAGGGTGTTTGTGTTTTATTCCCATCCTTTTAAATAGGATACCCAGGGTTAGTCCCTTCATTTAAATACAAGGAAACATAATCAAAGGCTTTACAATTTTTGCTTATAGCTTAGTAGCAAATACAGTACCAGAGGATCTGTTGTAAAACGTAAGAAAGGAAGAAGAAAAGAAATCCAGCCTCCCAATAAGGTCTGGAACACTGGAGTTAAGGAAGAGTGCAGACTTGGATGACTTATTTCTCTTTCCTCCCCAGAGTGCTCTAAGGGGTGGAGGTGGTGTGTGGCTCCACCCCTACCTGCTGTGGAACCCAGGCAAATTCCTCAGCCCTGGCATCTCACTGTCCTGCTTTGTGAGAGGGAGTGGCTGGGCACCTACCCATTCTGGGCAGCTGTGAGGGTTGGATGAGTGAATGCAGACACAGCAGGCAGAGCAAGGACCATATGGGGGACCCCAGGAGTGGCAGCCTTTGTTATCACCAGTCTCTTAAGAGGAGGACCCCAGGGGGCTCAGAACCAGACCAAGGGGCCGCCCAGAGCTAGAATGCAGGCCTCCTGGATTCAGTGTAGAAACAAAATAAATTATAAACTCCATTAAAAGCTTTGGGAAGACTGAAAAGTGTCCCTTACCCACTTGTAAGCACTTTAAACAAAATGAAATGTTTCTCAGACATGGGGTGTATGGTACCCTCACACCCTCTTTGTGTTTTCTTTTAAGAGTTCCATAATGTTTACTTTTTTCTAATGACGAAAGTCAAATACCTTGTAGAGCAATTGGAAAATGTACAAAGGACAAAGAAGAAAATAAATATTCTTGCAATTCTGCTCCCTAGAGGTAACTGCTGCCATGACACTCTGGAGGGTAGCATTCCAGCATTCTGTCTATGCAGAGGTCTTCAAGCGTGTGTGCGTGTGCACACAAGGCGTGTGTGCCCGCACGAGTGTGCGCGTGTGTGGGAGCCGATCGGATCAAACAGCACAGCAGTTTTGCCGTTTACTTTCAAATGACACCGTCACTTAAATTAATATTCTTTCGCGTCAGTGTTCTGCTGTGAATCTGCTCCACAATTTACCCAGAGGCCCCTTGGTATCACATGTATAGGGCAAACATCTCTTCAAGAAATCTGATTTTAAAAATGTAAAAACAAACAAAACAATGTCTAGACTCAGAACTGCAGGGCTGGATGGATGTGGAGAGATTATATATTCTAACTCTTTAATTTCACAACCGGGAAACTGAGTCACATAGAAGGAGACCTGCCCAAGGTCACACAGAGAATTTAAAAGAAGGTGTTAGGGTCCACAAATCCCACACTGGGTCTCTGGCCTTCAGACCTGCACAAAAAATAAAATGCAGTGATATCAAAGTCTACACACATACACACTTTCGTATTACTACCGTGTATTATGTATAGACATTGCTCTATCTACATTACAGTTATAGAACTGCACGCACACACACACACACACACACACACACACACACGGGTGTATGTCTGTATTGGTTCCCAAACCTCGCAGCTAATGATATAGTTTGTTCTCTGAAAGTCGAATTCTGGAGGAATGTGGCCCCAGTACGAGGAAGTCCTGTGCCTGTCCGCATCAAGGCCCCCCGGCCCTGGGGCTGGCCAGGCTGTGGGAGGGCTGGCAGAGAGCCTTCTGTGACCAGGCTGAGGTTGGGACCCTGTGGGCATCACAGCAATCTGTCTCCCTTTCTACAGGGGTCGTGCGTGCGGTACCTGCCCAGGCTGTACCTGGATATCCACGTAAGAGGGATCTGCCCGCCCCCCGGGGGGGGGTTTAATGGGGGGCAATCTGAGAGGGAGGCCACAGGAGCCCCCAACTCCGGACCCCTGGCCACTGGCATGCCTCATGAGCCCCTCCCTGTCGTCCACTCCCAGAACTACTGCGTGCTGGCCAAGCTGCGGGACTTTGTGGCATCGCCGCACTGCTGGAAAGTGGCCCGGGTGGACGCCCTGAAGGACAAAGTGCGAAAGCTGTACACCATCCTGAACTCATTCTGCAGGAGAGTGAGTGGATCACTGAATGTGGTTGGGCTGCATGTTGTCAACTGGGACTGTCAAAAGGGGAGGGGGGGCGGGGAGGAGGATGACCAGGAGGAAGAGGCACGTCCTCAGCCACTGTCCCCTCGGTGAGTGATGGGCACTCTGGACGAGGCCCCTCGCCGCCACAAGCTCCGTGTTGATGTGGAGCCGACACCTAAGACCACCTGCCAACCATGGAAGACAGACTCTCTGCAGCCAGACGGGGCCGGGGAGAGGGCTACGGGGTTCTGAGAACTCCCAGGGCCCCTTCCTGGGGTCAGAGGAGACTTTGTGGAGGAGGGGGCTTCGAGGTGCCCTGGGATGGGTGGAAGAGGGGAAGAGTCAGGAAGAACAGGAAATCAGCCAGGTCGAGATGCGGAAGGTGGGGTTTCTGTGTGATCCGAGGGGCACGGGCTTCAGCCTCAGACAGACCCGAGCGCCTGTCTCCACCCCCCACTTCCCAGGGGGCACGTCCTCTTACCTCTCCAACTACAGTCTCCCCGTTTCTGAGCTGGGGACAGAACACTGGCTGTTTCAAGATCACTGGGAGGACAATTATAATTACAGCTTGAGCACATGTGTGTGGGTGCTGGCAATGCCCTTGACCTAAGAACCCCGGGAGGGTGACTACACATAAAACTCCTAGGAGCATGCCTGGCTGGGCAAGTCCTCAGGAAACTTTAATAATTAACATTTAAGTTAGAAGATTTGTTATGCATTTCCTCCCCACACCCATTTTCCTGCCTCTATTTTGTTTTGGATTTTTTTGAAGTGAGAAGCAGGGAGGCACAGAGACTCCCACATGCCCCCTACCGGGATCCACCCGGCATGCCCACCAGGGGGCGATGCTCTGCCCATCTGGGGTGTTGCTCCGTTGCAACCTGAACCATTCTAGCACCTGAGGCGGAGGCCATGGAGCCATCCTCAGCGGCCGGGCCAACTTTGCTCCAATGGAGCCTTGACTGCAGGAGGGGAAGAGAGAGATAAAGAGAAAGGAGAAGGGGAAGGGTGGAGAAGCAGATGGGTGCTTCTCCTGTGTGCCCTGGCTGGGAATCGAACCTGGGAATCCCACATGTCGGGCCGACGCTCTACTGCTGAGTCAACCGGCCAGGGTCCCGTTTTTCTTCTTATTCCCCTCTCCCCTTGGTCTTTGTTGGGTGGGGGGAGACAAGAAGAAGCCATCAATAATACAGTCTGGTGAGTAGTGGTGTTACTGACTCTACAGCATTTGAAAGTGAGCCCTGGGTGTTTTTTACGGTACCCCCACTGCTGGTCCCAGAGTTCTTGCTCAGTAATTAAGGTTCGTTCACTCACTGCCTCCCTCATCTATCCATCTGGCCCACCAATGCATGAATGACTTCACTAAATAACAGAGAACACATGAGATTCTATGCGAACATGAAGACGTGACTAGCTGTCCTTGGGAGAGTAAGGGATGGGAGGTCTTCACCCAAAGGGAACAACTTTGAGGATGGGTGGGAGTCCCACATCCGTCATTCGTGCCTGGGCTCTGCAGCCGCTCCAGTAACCGTCCTGTTCATTGCACATCTTCTTCAGGATCTGGTATTCCTGTCGGATGACTGCAACGCCTTGGAGTACCCGATCCCGGCCACCACAGTCTTTCCAGATCGCCAAGGCTGAGGCAACCTGGCCCAAAGAGAGGACCCAAGGGGAGTGAAGCACGTCAGCTGCCCGGCCACGGTGGGGCCACAGCCGTGGTCCCCTCAGGGTCTCCCTGTTTACCGTGGCATCTCACACTGTCCCGTGTCTCCCTACCTTCTGAAAAGCAGGGCTCATGCTCCGACGACCCTGAAGCGTACTTTGAGCATAATTAGACACTTTGCTTTCATTCCCCTGGGCTTGCTGGGATGGTTAGACAGGCAAGCCAGCAGGTTGATTTGATCACTACGAAGAAGGGGGCACAGCAGCTTCTCTCTTATGGAGACGTAGATTGGGAACACGCAAAGTCACCGTGTGTTCGTAGTACGCCTCGCACTGCGTCGTGTTCCCGTTCTTCTTTCTCGATAGGAACCCGCTTACATTTTAACCAAACTTCTACCGTGTACCCTCTCGCCCCCCAAACTTTCCTAGGGTTATTTTTTCACTTGTAAGGAAATGTTCCCGCCTATCGATGCCCCTGCAAGGTCTGTAATTACATAGCGCTGACGGGAGCCACTCTTTCATTGAAAGGTGATGAGAAGCCAATAAAGACAATCTTTACACCAAGAAGCACATGTCCCGCCATTCTTGTCCAAAGCAGATGTCTTCCACCCTCCCTCCCCTTTGCTCCCACCAGGCGCAGGTGTTTCTAGGTCTGCTTCAACCCACCTGCGTGAATGTCCGTCCTTAAGGCATTGGAAGATGCTCTGATTTGGGTTTGGGGCCAAACTGTCCTCTGCATGGTACCCATGGGCAGTGCAGGACCCGGTCCCTATCGCCAACACCAACCCATGGAGTCGTCATACCACGCTTAGAGACGGGCGTCACGGGAGTCTGGGGCTCATGTAGATGAAACAACTTGCTGAAGGCCAGTGGCTGGCCGTGGACTGAACGCAAGGCCTCCAAAACCCCTGCTCTTTCCAGGGGCCCCGTGCTGCTTCTCTGCAGGTGAAGCTGCTTGTTTAATTCATTCGTGAAACCTAGAATAAAGTTTCAGCAAGTGGATGATTGAAAATATGGCACAGGAGGCTTTGGGAGATATTTTGTTTCTTTTATTCCCTTCGGGACATGTGGGCCCTGCTTTTCCTCCTTGACCTCAGACACCACTGGCTGCTCAGATGATGTCTGCTTCACTAGGTTTTTATTTTCTGCTTAGAAGCACAAGACCACAGCATTGCTGGGTGGGGTTCCCGGGACTGCCAGGACCGGGAACCCCTCACGGCTTCCACCGCTGCTCCCTCCTGTCCAGTTTCCACCCACCAGCAGAACAGCCTGTTTCAGACAGCCATCAGGGCTGTGTTCTCCACCGCTGGTGCACAGACCCAGTGATGAGGGACCAGACTCTTCATGCAACACCAGGGTGGTTACCTCTTTTGCGGGCTGGACCCAAACATACCAATTGAGCAATTTTCTATGGCCTCCAACCTGAATGAAGCTTGAACTCCTCACCCGGGTCTACAAAACCCTTAGGTGCCACCTCCACCGGCGTCCGTCCCTGTCACACAGCCCCCGTCCTCTGACATACGGCACTTGGCCGTGAGTTCACTGTTTGCTTGCTTGCCTGTTGCGTGCCCCCCCACTAGACTGTGAGCCCTGACAGGCAGGCAGGGGCCACGTCTTCTTGCCCGTCCCTGGCACCATGCCCGACACTCAGCAGACGCTCAGTCACTATATTCTGGATGATTATGGATTCCGGATACTGCTTCCTGGGAAGACCAGGAGAAGTCAACCCTCATGGTCTTGCAGGTCCAAGTGACCCGAGCCCATTCTTCCTTCATTGGCTGCACACTGTTCCCACATGCTCATGCGCCCAGAGCCCCACACACCCGCTTCCTGAGGCCAGAAACTGCCGGTTTGGTCAGCTTCAAAATCTCAGTCACACACACACACACACACAGGCACACACACACAGACAGGCGCACACACACAGATAGGTGCACACACACAGGCACACACATACATAGGCATACACAGACAGGCACACACACACAGGCACAGACACACACACAGGCACACACACACAGGCACACACAGAGGCACACACACAGGCACACACACACAGACACACACACACAGGCACACACACACAGACGCATACACACACACAGGCATACACACACAGATAGGTGCACACACACAGGCGCACACACACAGACACACACACAGGCACACACATACATAGGCATACACACACAGGCACACACACAGAGGCACACACACACAGGCACACACACACAGGCATACACACACACAGGCATACACACACACAGAGGCACACACACAGATAGGTGCACACACACAGGCGCACACACACAGACACACACACAGGCACACACATACATAGGCATACACACACAGGCACACACACAGAGGCACACACACACAGGCACACACACACAGGCACACACACACAGACACACACACAGGCACACACATACATAGGCATACACACACAGGCACACACACAGAGGCACACACACACAGGCACACACACACACAGGCACAGACACACACACCGGCACACACACAGAGGCACACACACACCGGCACACACACAGAGGCACACACACACAGGCATACACACACACAGGCATACACACACACAGGTACACACACACAGGCATACACACATAGGCACACATATACATAGGCATACATAGACAGGCACACACACACAGGCACACATATACATAGGCATACACAGACAGGCACACACACACAGGCACACACACACAGGCACACACACAGACGCATACGCACACAGGCATACACACACACAGGCACACACACAGGCACACACACACACAGGCACACACATACATAGGCACACACACACACAGGCACACACACACAGGCACACACACACAGATGCATACGCACACAGGCACACACACACAGGCACACACACACACACACAGGCATACACACACACAGGCACACACACAGACCCGCATCTTGTGGGTGTTCATTCTCCCAGTGCTCTGACCACTGAACATGCCGGACTGCAGCCAGTGGCAGAGAGCCGCACGGCACCCTGAGCTCTCCTCCTGTGTCCCTGAGCTTTCTTCTCCGCGTACAACTGAAAGCCTCCGCATCAGCCTGGCTGCTGAAGAGCAGCGCCCTGAACACTGAAATCAGCTGGGCCCCTTCACACCCAGGGGCGATTCATCCGAGGGAGCATCATTAGGCAAAGATCCTGGTAGCTGAAGGCTCGCTGATTTGCAAAGTGCTCATAATGCAAAACCTCCTTCTGCACTTTCAGGTCTATAGATAGTCGGATAGAGAACTCACAGGGCAGAGTAAGGAAGTGCCCTGAAGTTGATTAAGTGTCGGAGGAGAATGGGGGGGGGGATAGAAAAATAGAGCACAATTATACAGAAAATGGCCAAGTCAGCAGTCAAACTTAGGGTTTATATCCCTTAACACTGAAGGGATCCCGGGAATTATTTGGACATGGGATATGCATTTCTAACACATTTGCAATCAAGTTCCTAAAATGCAGCTCCGACTTATTTTTCAAGATGCTTCTGGCAGCCACTCAAAGACAGGAAAATGTGCTCTGAAGTGTTTGCTTTCTGATCCCGGGGCGCCAGTGTCAATCCAGGTCATGAAATCGGAAGACGTCCCTTCCTCTGAAGATGGGCTCAGATCACTGTCACCGTCACAGTAACGGACCCCCTTCCTGCAGCCCGCAGTGCTGCGGACATCCTGAGTTTGGAAGTCATTCAGCTCTAACGGGGAAGGGTCTGGAGTGGGGCCCCGACATTGTACTGATGCTCCAAAGCACTCTTAATTTATTGACGACGACAGCCTCTTCAGTACGTGCAGAACTGTGCAGTTTGCGGAACAGTCTCACGTCTGCTTCTCCCTCTGTCAGCTTTCATTCTTGCGCCAACCTTGGAGAATGGGTGGATTAGGACAGTTCATCTCCATTTACAGATTTAAGAGTGAAGCTTCAATTAAATACCCTTTTATGCCTCAAATACGCCTAAGACAGTACTTTCAAATCTGACCATACCGAGCATTTGTTAGGGCACATGACAGTTGACAGAATGCTGCTTTGACATTACCTAGCAAAACTGAAGAGGTCTGTACCCAGTGATCCAGCAATTTTCTTTTTTGGTATTTTTCCGAAGTGAGAAGCAGGGGTGGGGATGGTGGCAGACAGACTGCCACATGCGCCCGACTGGAATCCATGTGGTAAGCCCATCAGGGGGCACTCTGCCCATCTGGGACATTGCTCCACTGCAACCGGAGCCATTCTAGTGCCTGAGGCCCCAGCCAACTTTGCTCCAATGGAGCCTTGGCTGCAGGAGGGGAAGAGAGAGATAGAGAGAAAGCAGAGGGGGAAGGGTGGAGAAGCAGATGGGGATGGGCGCTTCTCCTGTGTGCCCTGGCCGGGAATTGAACCCGGGACTTCCACACGCCGAGCCAACCAGTCATGGCCGATCCAGCAATTTTAATTCCTAGAATATACCTATACCTCAGAGAAAGGCTTGCCCATGTCCCCCCAGCAAACATGTCTGAGGATGTGCAAGACAGGATGTTTGCAATAGCAAGTGGCTGGAAACAACCCGGAAGTCCATCAGTGGTAGAACCGGATAAGCCCGGCGCCCGTGAGTCCACGAGCATGGATCTCAAAACACTGTCTTAACAAGAGAACAACTCACAACTATAAGTATCTTTTTAGAGATTTTGGAAACTTCTTGGGTGTGGTGCCCTGGGTGGTCCCCCACGTCTGCCTCTTGCTTCAACAGTGTTTGGATGGAACAGACCCGGGGACGCCCCTTCTTCCAGCCTTCGACCACCGTCCGACCTCTTTTCCGGTGGCCACCTTCAGAAACGTCTCAGCTATCGTCAGCCTCCGAGACCAGCCAAGACCATTTTGTTCATTTGTTTTGTTTTGTTTTAGCTTAACTCCTTATTGCTGAGAAACCACAAGCCCCCAAATTCACCAGAATTATTCCACTGGGGTGGAGGCTGCCGTCAACCACCGGGTCACCCTGCATCTGCGGGCTTCCTACACCTACCTCTGTCTGGGCTTCGCTTTCCATCACGACAGTGCGGCTCCAAAGGGCGTGACGAAGTGAGGGGAAGCGTCTATTGAAGATGCAAAACCCTCGTGGCGGCTGCACCCTCCTCCAGGACGTGCAGGAGCTGACCCATGATGAGTGGGGTGGCCCTGAGGACACATGGAAGCCACCATGGTCCTGGAGGAGAGCGTGCACGAGGCCCTTTGAATCTTGGTGGCCAGGTTCTCCCCACACGGATCCTCGGCCCTGTGACTTCCCGGATAAGCAGGCAAAACGCATTATGAAGACGGGAACCCCCTGGCTTACCTCCGCAGGCTGGCTGGGCTGGGCGAGTATCTCCTAGACGTTTGCTCGAGAGTTTCAGAGAGGGAAACATTCTGGCTGGGGCCACACAGCAGCTCAGTTGCACAACCTCCAGAGCCTAAGTCCTCCTCTACGCTCCACTTCCCGCTGCTGCCCGCCAGGGACCGGCTGGGCCAGGGTCCTCCACTCGCCCACCCGGCGGCGGCAGCGCCCAGTGCCGACCTACTCCAGGTACCAGAAGAAGACGTCGGTGTGGGAGACCCACCCCCTGGCCTCCTGATGGAAGAACGTCACATGATGTCCTCACACCTTCACAACCTGATGATCCTACCTGCTAAGAGAAGGACAGAAGAGGAACAGACGTGTCTCAGGCCCAGATGTGCCCTCCCTGACCTTTCTGCTGCCTTGGGCATCCCGTCAAACGTCTGTCTGGCGATTTGTACTGTTTTCGTCCCACATAGATTTTTCTCCCCCCTGTGTGTTCTCTTCGGACTGGCATCTTCAGGGGCCTGCTGTGAGACGTCTCTGCTCCGGCCCAGGACGGATAGGATGTTCCCAGCAGGAAGGTCACCTGCCTGCCACCGACCTTTGCCCTTCCATTCATAAATCTACATTTCTCCATCAGTTCCTCCTCCTCCCTCCCAAACCTCTTCCTCTTCTGTTCGGTGTCAAATGGAAAGTTCTGGAATGATTGATTCATCAAGTTCACAGCCTCATGCAATGTTATTTCATAAAGAAAAAAAAAAGACAGTTCTGTTTTAAGAGCGAGGAAACAAGAAATCATTACTGTAAAGTGAGAGATACAGCAACTGTTCTCTGTAAGGAAGGCATGTGGGGATGACACATTTATCAGAGAAAATTAATCCGGATGCACTGTACTCTTTATTTGATCGATTTGAGAGAGAGAGAAAAAGAGGGAGAGAGAGAAGCATGGATTTGTTGTTCCACTTATTTATGCATTCATTGGCTGCATTTTGTATGTGACCTGACCAGGGATTGAACCCTCAACCTTGGTGCATTGGTCAGGGCCTCAGATGCACAGTTTTGATGCTGGAAAATTCCTCTGGCGCCGCAGGTCCACAACGACAACCGAAACCCTCACTGTGAGGACGGCCACCGCGGAGGGATACAGGCACCAGGGACAAGCTGCCTGCGTGCTGCTGGCAGGGCGGAGCCCCTCTGGTGTCGTAAGCAGCGACGAATCCCACGTTCCCTGTTATCGGTGTCGCAGGCCTCCTGAAATCGCTGATAAGCCTGGCTCCCAGCTGGCCCGGTGTCCCCTGGCTGCAGCCTGGCATGGAGGGAGGAGCCACGGTGTCACAAAGCCACGTGCAGCTGCCCTGGAGGCCTGCGTCCTCGGCCTGAGTAAAATGCATTTATAGACCCTGCCTATCTCTGGCCACAGGCCATGCGTCCTCCAGGAGACTGGGTCCCGGAATAAGGGTCCCCTTCCGAGCGTGGGCACGGACGGCCCAGCGGCCCATCTGCAGGGGAGGCAGCTCGCCCCTCCGGATCCCTCCGCAGA
The DNA here is from genome assembly GCA_037038555.1 of Rhynchonycteris naso. Classification (NCBI taxonomy): domain Eukaryota; kingdom Metazoa; phylum Chordata; class Mammalia; order Chiroptera; family Emballonuridae; genus Rhynchonycteris; species Rhynchonycteris naso. The sequence continues at coordinate 312,878,577 of CM072996.1, read as the reverse complement.
CCCGAACTCCATCACCTCCCCCTGAGAGCCCGTTTCCCGCAGGCTCGGCGCTCGCAGAGCCCGGGCAGATGCAATGACCCATGTTATGTTTTATGTTCCAAAACAATGCTGAGATGCATTTAGAGGAAAACAGATTTCTCTCATCTTAAAGGTGTCCAAGGGGAGCTTTCAGAAGGGGAGGTAACTTACCTGCAAGCGCTGGGATCAGGCAGGAACAGGCCTTGGTCCAGCCCAGCTGTCCCGGGTCACCTACACCCTCAGCTGTAGGATAATCCTCACCTCTCATGGTTGCCCGTTGTTAAATATCCTTTTACGAAGTTCCTTTGGGACTCCTGTCTGGGAGTGAACGTGTTACTTCTACCAGTCCTGGACTGGGGGGGAGGGGCTATGGTGGGGGTACTTACCAGGGCTCCACAGGAAGTGTCCTAGCGGCCCAGGACGTCAGGTCACACAAAGGGGGCTTGATTTGACCTTGAAGTCAACCCAACAGCTGATTACTCTTCCAGCCAAAAAAAAAAAAAGCAAGTAGATTAAACCTGTGGATTGTGCTCCCATATCTCACAGGGGATTGTGGTGGCAAACAAGGGGACATGGTTGGGCCTTGGAAATGGGGAGGCCCAACTGTGGGCAGAAGCCAAGGGACGCAGACACTTGGCCACAGAGAAAAGCATCTCCTGTAGGTGGACGGACCCCGGGTGAAAACTGAGAATTCCTTATGTTGCCAACACGGAGCCTGATGCTGGAAAGTCTTCCTGGAGTAAGGGGTCTAAGGGAAAATCTGAAAGAGATCGGGAATTTCCAGACAAAGAAAAGAGGGCCCAGGAGGCCATGGCGGCACACGATCTACCCTGGACCATCTAGGATGCTATCAGATGGCTTACTGCCGGACAGAGGACTGCTCAAGATACACTCTCGAGCCAGAAGTCTGCGTTCAAATCTTAATTCTCTCCCTTTTAAGCATCTCTTGGGCTCAGTTTCCACATCTGTAAAATGGGATTAGTCATAATACCTCCTGAATAGCGTTGTGTGAAGAGTTGTGTGGATGAGCGATTGCATGGAGATCCTGGGACCAGGGGGCTGGCGCACAGTAGGTGTACATCTGTACTCAGTGACACATTGGTAAAAAGGTAGGATGCTTTAGTGGGGCGCTCCCAGGGAGCAGGAGTCAGCTGGAGAGCGGGCCCCCCACGGGCATGAGTCAGGGCCGGCGGGGTGCTGCTGGGAGAAGCCCAGACGCTGTGCCTGCCACCCTGACCGCCAGCAGGAGAAAAGCCAGAGCCTTTGGAAGCTGGCCGGGGCTGGGCAGAGGCCGCCTCGCCAAGGGGTATTACTTATGGACAGGTTTACACAGGCCAAGGAGGTTCTCGGCTCCTCAGGTAGAGAGTTTATTTGGGGATTTTTGGAATCGAGGATCATTGAGACTTTCCATGTTCATCTCTAAAGTGATTGAGGATTCTCAAAGGTCAAGTCCAGGGTGCTTAAAAATCAGGGCACGCTGGAGTAACATCACCGATGTGTCCTGCCGCCGAGAGGCTTAATATTGTCCGCTTTTCATAATTGCTGCTCTCCAGTCTGTGGACAAAAAGGGAAAACAAAACTAGAGCAGGACACGGACAGCAGGCTGCCTCTAGCTGGTCTCCTGCCTGACCGGCCCGCCAGCCCTCTCTCCCCACTGGGAAGCCACAGAGACTGACCTGACTGTGGGCACCCCATACCCCCCCCCACACACACACACCCCCACCACCTCGGCCTATCTGTGTCAGCTGGGCAGATGGACGTCCCTGGGGTCACAGGAAAGTGTCACCTGGGAGAAAGGCTGAGTCTCAGAGAACCTGGCTACCACACTGGTCCCAAGTCCCTGCGTGACCTGAGAAAGTCCCTTCCTCTTTTCGGACCTCAATTTCTCATATAAGATGGAGGGCCAGGGAGAGAGAGAGAGGTACAGCCATGGGGGTCTTGATGGTCCTGTCAAGTCACCCTTCAGGGTCCTCAAGTGCGTTCTACTCCTCAGCTTGAGCAGGGAGCTGGGGTGGGTAGAAGGGGCGGTGACCCATTAAGTGCCTGCCTCCTACAGTTGACCTGGGACCAGACCCGACTGACCCTGTGGCTGAAGCTGGAGTTGGAAAACTTCGTGTACAAGGAAAAGCGCTGCTGCCCTCTGGTGGCCACTGGCCAGAATGACCCGGGGCCCTGGGAGATGGAGGGGGATTTGTTTTGAATGGGGCTGATCCCTACTGTGTACCAGGACCCAATGTGCTCAGTCTGGGGCACAGGGAAGGGTCAGACCTGCCCCGCCCCTGGAAACTCATTCCCCAGGAGGACAGATGCGCAGGCTATATGGCTCCCCTACATAGCCTTTATCTGTGTGACCTTGAACACCTACCTGTCTGCACCTTTCTGTGTCTCCTTTTCTTCATCATTAAAATTGGGCTAAAAATAAAATGTCCTCCCAGGTGCAGCTGGTCACCATGACTACCTATATCCCGAGCCCAGCCCCTTCCTGCCTTACCCACTGCCCCCAAAATCCCTCTGGGGTTTGCCTGCTCCACCCAGACCTTCGCCCACTCTGCCCCGGGCAGTGCTTTCCACACAGAGCAACAGTGCGTCCCGCTGAAAAGACAGTCAGATCCCACCAGTGCTCTGCCAACTGTCCTTCAGTGGTTTTTCATGCCACTCTGGGCAGGAGTCAAAGTCCCCGCTATAGGCCCCGAGACCCACAGGACCAGGGCCACCACCTGGTCAGATCTCATCGCCTACCTCTCCCTCTCGGGCCACGCTGCTCCCGCCACCCTGGTCACTTCCCTGTCCTGGAGCACAGGACATGTCACCACCCCTGACTCTTCCATTTCAGATTTCTGCTGTCCTGCCCACAGCCCCCCGCCCCCCGCCGCCATTACCCTTCCCTCCTGCACCTGCGGCTGTTTGCCTATTCGCTTCACAACACGTCCCCCTCCCCACCAGTGTCAGCTCCACGGAGGTGGGAACTTTGGTCTGTTGTGCTCACGGCTGTGTTTCCGGCATCTATTATAGCACGTCATTCATTGCGAGTGGTCAGTAAATAATCGTTGAATAAATAAACAAATGAAAGAGTGAGCAGGGTTGTGATTAGCATAACATGAGCTAGTCCTGGGCAGGGCAAAGGTGAGACAGTGACATCACGCCGGGAGAGGGGTGTCCTCACCGCTATGGGGCACCGAGGTCAGGAGGGCTCCAGAGAAGTCACAGGCATGGGAAGTGGGTTTTGGAATACACTGCTCACAAAAACGAGGGGATATTTCATCGCTCCGTAGTCATTTTGAAATATCCCCTCATTTTTGTGAGCAGTATAAGGAGGCGTTTGCCCAGGTGAGGTGGGTGTCCTGGTGCTGGGAGCAGCGAGGACAGACTCCACAGAGGGGAGAGAAACCTCAGGTTGACAGGGAGCGGCTGGTAGCCCAGGGTTCCCGAGAGCCCAAAGGGGAATTTGAAGCAGGGAGGTGTGCTTCCACCTTTGTGTTCTAGAAAGGTTACTCTGGCTGCTGCGTGCAGGGTGCGGTGGGGCAGGACTGGAAACAAGGAGAACCCCAGAAGGCTGCGGCAGGTGGTGACAGGTGGGGAGGTATGAAGGCAACTGATCAGAACCACAGTGGAGGGGCAGAGAGATGACAGGGATGATTCCTGGATCTTAAAGGTGGGAGGACCTGGATGAATAGCATAGGTATTGCCTCCCAGTCTTGAAATATTTTTCCTGCAGTGTTTTCCCATGACATTTAGCATTATTAGCCACTGATTGATGTCATTCAAGCCCATAAAAGAACTGTTATTCTCAAATTTAAAAAAAAATAACGCACGGGTCCTCACCAATATATTCATAAATGCATTGAATGGTACTGCCATAAAAGCTTGCACCACCATGGGCCATATCAATAGGAGTAGAGTGGCCAGAATGAGGGAGGTGATACCCATTAGCTACAGCTAGAGAACATATCCTAGCATGCACCCCAGTCCAGAGCAAACATTGACAGGCTGATGTGACCATAGGAGGGACCTCCCAATACGCACCCAAACTCTCAGCTGCTAGGAAGGTCAGGTGTTGGATCTGGGGGTAGTCAACCTAAAGATGGGAAAAGACAGAAAGAATAGGAGAGCTCCCTGTGGCTATGTGCCTCAGTTCCATTTTGGGGTGAGTGGTAGATGTCACCTTTGTTCTGGTTGATGTCAAAATATAAAATTAAGAGTCACAAATGGAAGTAGCAAGGACCAGGGTCTCACTTGTTCAAAAGGACCTCCTACCAGTCAGAGCTGTCCATCAGAGAAACTGGTCTGTACATGGAGTGAGCTCCCCATCTGTGGAGTGGTCACAAAAAGACATCTCCTCCTAGAAGAAGTCAATGGTGTTCCTGCCTTCCAGGATGGATGAGGCGATTCCTAGGCCATCCTCCAAAACCACAAGTCCACAAACCTATGACGTGGCTCAGGGATCCCTGGGCACCCCCCGCCCCCTCCCCAGCCTGCATTCCCCCTCTGCACTGGGAATTATCCAGAACCGTCAGAGCTACAGGCCTGGAGGAGCCCGTGTCTGCTTGCCTGTTTCAGCAACTGGAAAAGGCGGGCTGCAGAGCGGGGTGCACTCCCCGAGACTGGCACAGCGTCCTCGTGCCCACCAGAGCCCGGGCCCAAGGTTGCTGACGCCCAGGCCTCTGCTCACTCCCCTTCAAATGGTTCCCCTTCTGATTTTATAAAAGGTCAGTCTATTTCCTCTCCTCTACAAATAGGAAGCTGAATGTGCCTTTTGTTTGCTTCCATGTAAGAAAGAGAAAGTTTGTTCTCACGGTGCCTCAGTTGGGGAGGGTTGGAGCTGGGATTCCTTAAAATTAGCTTGTGACGCCCACGTTGCGTCTCCGTCACTGGGGCTTTGTCACTTGATCCTCAACCCTTGAACCCCCCCCCCCCGTTCACCCCATGTCTTTAGGCCTGGCTTTGGGCTGGGCGGCTGGCGTCAGAAACTCTCTCCCCGGCAAAGGTCATGCCCCACACACACGTCATGAAGCTGCCTGGGCGTGGCGACTCACGGGGTTGATGGCCAGCACTCTGGGGTCCCATGGGCACTGCACTGCATCCTGGGGTGGGGACTCCCCGTGCAAGTCCTCTGGGCAGGGCGTCTCAGCCTGGGGACAGGGACCTTGAGAGCCGGTTAATCCCTCATTATGGCAGGGCGTCCTGTGCATTATATATAGACCTCTAGAGCATCTCTGGTCTCTGCCCACCCCATGGCGGGGGTCACCACCAGATGACCACCCAGTCATGACAATCCAGACATTGCCCCATGTCCCCGTGTGGCAAAGTCACTCCAGCTAAGAACCTCTGAGCTAGAACCAGCAGCATCTTCTCCCTGGGCGTGTTCCCAAAATATCCCTGTGAGATCCCACAGCAGGGAAACGAACTTTCAGTTTTTAGGTTGGTGCGTGTTCATTAATGGGTGGTCACAAACCCTGGCTGAACCCTCGTTGGTTGGGGGAGGGGTGCAGTTCCCATATGGCCATCACACACGGACATTGCTGTGCTGGTACCCAGAGGCACTGAGGAGTGTCCCTGATCCGATTAAACCCACTTTTCTTTTGCAGAGGGAGAAAGTGTTCCCTAGAGAGGTTAAGCAGCTCACTTGACGTCACACAGCGGGCTTGGCCGGTTCGTTCTGCACCCCGCGCTGGTTTTGAGCCTCACGCTGAGCCTGGATCCAGCCCGCTCCGCTCAGGGGTTAGAACTTGGGACGAGGCGGTACGTTCTTTCTTGATCAGGACTAAAGACACGAACAGAGCCTCAAGTTCCTGTCACAATGTTTCAAAAAAAAACGGTGCAGAGCAAAGTGTTGTATAAACTTGGGCCGGGGTTGGGGAGGGGCAGTGAACGAGCACCGAGAGCCATGTGAGCGGCTAATAAAAGGAAGAGCCCCTCATTGTTTGTTGCTATTATAAGGGTCATTTTTTCCTCCCCCTATAAAAAAAAGAGTAATTTTCGTTTATAGGGACCCCGGGCAATTTTCCATCTAATTTGATGTTTTATAATGTCTGCAAAGCCACGCAGCCTCAAGTTGGCTGTGCGGCCGTTAGACGTTTTATTTTCAAATTTCCAAGGTTATTGGTTCATCAAGAGCAAAGGAAAAATGTGGCTGCGTGTTTCATGGGTCCTGGTTAGGAACGGAACAGCTGATGGTCTGGGGGGGGGTGTTTGGAAATGAACTTGCTGTGAAGCCCCCAACCCCACGCCCTTCCCTCCCCCCAGGGAAGTCCGGAACGTCGGGCTGGGAAGGCTGGGTGCTTGGACCATCCTTCAGGAAGTTCATTGTCTCCGGTGAGACCCCACCTGGCTGCCCTGCTCAGAGTCACAGTCACATGGCCTGGGTCCCCTCCTCCAGGTTCAAGGTGCCCTGATCTTGTGACATTGCTGAGCTGTCCTGCACCCACTGGGGCCGGCCCTCCCCTGTACAGCCTTCCTGTAGGTCGTATCATTTAATCATCACAACACCCCAAGTTATCCTGGTTTACAGAGGAGAGCAGCGAGCTTGGAGAAGTTACCCCTCGGGCATGCCCCCCCATCTGAACCTGACTGTTAGACCCCCGTGTGGAAGTCCAACCACTCTGTCTACACTGGGGCCATCTTTCCCACCGCCGTCACCAGGGGTGGTCACGGCACTGAGGACAGTGTTGGGAGGCCTGGCCACGCGGAGGCCTGGCCAGTGGACTCACTCACTCCCTGCCTGGACAGGGACGCAAAGGAGGGTTGTGGGGTGAGGACGCGAGCCGGGGGACAGGGGTTGGGGGGGCAGCACGGTGGGAAGTGAGGCAGGTGGAGCCCAGAGCCACGAGGGCGACCTGGAGAAGAGCCCCAGTGAGAATAAAAGGACCGGGGGACCGGGCTTTTACCCCGGACGTGCTCTGAGCCAGGCCTTGGCCGGGTGCTTTGGTTCCCAAACTGAGGCCGTAGGAAACTACTTTTATATTTTTACAGATAAAGCTCTACTACCGTGGCCACAGGTGGGCCTCCCCTCCCCCACCCCCCACCCCCGCCCCAGAGGATGCCACGTCAGGGTCAACCCCCCTTGGGGAACGAGGGGACAGCCGGGCCCCCGGCGCCTGGGACAGCCCCGTTTATACTAAAGCTCTCTCTTCTCCCAGGACCACCTCTGCACCTGAGAACAGAGCGGGCAGAAGCCAGGAGGGACTGGCTGTCAGATGAAAGTGTTTCTGTTTTGCATACACCTGTTCTTACGGAAGTAGGGGATGCCAGAGATGTGTTCCAGGAGAATAAACTAAATTGCCTGGTCCTCAGCCCGCTGACACAGTGGACACGTGTCCAGCTGCTTACGCCACATGGGGCTGTAATGCACATCACACTTCGCAGGTCCTTTTTGAACTCGGTGACCGTGACGGACAACTTCCCACGGGCTGACCTCCTGCAAGGACGGCACCTGTGAAGCAGGGGGGATGGGGGGCTATAACGGAGCGTGTGTCCACCATCCCCCGACAGGTGGAGACGAGGCTGTGTTGAGATTTGGCGATGATTTAGAACGCTGAGCTGGGCACTCCTGTGACTAAGGGGGCATGTACTTATTTTCAAGAGCCCTTTGACCATGGGCGGCAAGGCAGAGAGACCAGAAGGGCCTCAGCCTCCAAGCAATCCGAATTCACAGCCACCTCCTTCACGGAGCAAGGCCAGGTGCTGCGGCCCGAGGTCCCCTCCCCCCGCCAGGTGTGCGGGTCGGGTGAGGACAACACGAGACAATGGCACATCTTGGAATCTCTTTCCAGGTTTCCCTAGAGCCGTGATGGCGAACCTAGGACACACGTGTCAGCACACACGCGTACCCATTTTCGATGACACACGGCCACATGCAGCTGCATCCCAGAGAAGTACGGGGCCGCATGCAGTGAAGGACGTTTCATCCTCGGCTCCTGCACGGCCAGGTGCAGCAGCCGAGGATAAAACATTTGCTGTAGTGTAGGCACTCTGTGCCGGAGGTCTGGAGGCCAAAACAACAGCACTCCGGCACAGAGCGTCTAGTTCTGGGACTTCCGGGCAGGCTGTTTTCCTCGAAGTGACACGCCACCCGCGTTAGGCTGTTTTTTTGGCGAATTTTGACACAGCAAGCTCAGAAGATTGCCCATCCCTGCGCTAGAGGCTGTAACTTCCCGGCCCAGCCACCGGTCAGCAGATCTGCAGGCGGAGGGACAGACAGTAGGAAAGACAGTACCCACTGCCATCTCTCGCCCTGCCCAGACAGCTCTGTGGTCGGAGCGTGGTCCAGGAGGGCCGGCGTTGCCAGTCTGATTTCCGGTCAGGGCACGTACAGAAGCAGATCGATGTTCTTTTCTCTCTCTCTAAAAATAATTAATTAATTAGTTACAAAGATGCTTAATGAAACCTCGGGATGAGATGGGGAAGAGGAAGGGTCTGTGGGCAGGGGGGAAAGCAGCGGTGGCAGAAACGGAGTCCCGCCTTCCAGGACACGGCTGCGCTGCTGGACGCCTGCTCCTTCTGAAAAGGGAGGACACAGGCTCTGACCACCAAGGTGCCAGGGACCCCAGCTGAGTCGGCTGACGTCCCCTCCATCTTGGGTGTCACAGAGACACCCTGTCTACCTGAGCTCCCCCTGATTCCAGCTGCAATCCCACTGAGCTGTGACACCCTCCTGCCCACCCTACCCTCCTGGCCTGGGGGGGGGGGCCTTGCGGACAAGGACCATACTGGAGTCATTTCCCTCTCACCCAAGTGCCTGGCACAGAGCCAGCGGCCGGGAATGAGCCCCTGAGGGAATGAATAAATGAATGAATGCGTGAATAAATGTCCCGGATAGAATTGAGAGAGAGTCTAATCGGATGCACGGGAGAGATGTCAGGAGACACACGACGGCGGACATCGCCTTGTTCTGGTTGCCCGAGATTCGGGGGTGCTGGTGAGGTGCTGACTCGGTTCCCTCCTCCACGCTCATTTGTTCTTGTCCTCGGACAAGTCACTTGACCTCTCTGCCATCCAATTTCCTTGTGGGCAAGGCAGGTGACAAGTAGCCGCTGGACCTTTGGCTGTATGTAATTACACCCCTGTCTGACACTGGGCAGCGGGTAGGCTATTGATTGTGAGGGATTCGCAGGGTACCCAGTATCTGTTTAAATCAGGTGTAGCAAGACACGCAGACACGGAAATGACTGTCATGAAGGAAGGAATTTTTGTACTCACAGATCTTGAAACACAGGAGGGCCACATAGGGCCACACGAGAAAGTTCCTGAGTCAGTCAGGGGGCAGAGGGAATGAGGGCGGGGTGGGGTGGGGGGCCTTTACTGAGGTTTCTGCAGGGAGAAACAGGAAGGCAGGGTCTGTAGACATAGGGGCTGCCAATCTGAATAGCGTCAGGGACTCTGGGGCACAGGGCTTCCCCAGTGCTCTGGTCCCTGACCTGGTGACCAGGAGGAAAGTGGGGGATAGTGGCCCCGAGTGTGAGTGCCAGGTGGAGGCGGAGAGCAGGGTGGGCTCCTGGCTAGATGGCTTGCATATGAGCGTATACTCACAGGAATCCTTTACCCTGTCGAGGAATCGGCCAGCCCTGGGCAGGGCAGCAAGGCTGCAGAGGTCAGAGTGTCAGGTCACAGAAAATAGAGACATGGTGAATGTACCCTGTGCCCCAGTAGAACAACGGGCTCTGGCATCAGTGAAGTGGAAGTCCCAGACCTATCTCTTACCGGCTGGGTGACTTCTAGCCAGCTAGTGAGCCTCCCTGGGCTATAAAACTGAGAATCGCAGTCCCAGCCTCTAAAGGGGCCCTGTGGGGCACCTGCCTCCGGCCCCAGCACAGAGGGCAGGGGAGCGTCCCTGGAGGGAGGCGGGAGCGTCCCTGGAGGGAGGCGGGTGGACCCCTAGAAGGAGGCAGGAGTGCTTGCGGGGGCTCATAGAGGGGGACGGACAGTCAGCCCTGGTCCTGCTGCGGTGGGTGCTGCTGGGGGGAGGGGGAAAGAAGGCAGGCTCTCCACCCCTACTCCCGCTGGCCCCCCAGGTCTGCCGGCGTCATGGCCTCACTCCAGCCAACAAGAGGGCGAGGGCCGTGAGGCTGCCAACCCCGGCAGCCGAGGTGCAGAAACAGAATGAGGTATTATGCAGAGCCGCTCGCCCCAAATGCAAGCTTTATTTTATTATCTGCATTTTAAACTCTTTACTGTGCCTCCCAAGATGCTGTCTGGTTTTGAAAATCGCCTGTAACACACGCACAGACTAAAGCTCCTTTTTTAAACAGAGAGAGACGTGCATTTTTAAAAATAGAAGTCCTCTCTGCCCCTCCCACCTAATAAGCATTCAGCAGATATTTATTTATTATTTATTTATTTTAAGCATATGATGTATATCTATATATTTTTAATGTGCATATAAAATGTTGCAGTATTTGCACAGAACAAGACAAGATACCATATCCAGAAATAGAGTCAATTACATACTGGGAGTTGACTATATAGTGAAGGTAGTATTTCACTAAAGAAGAAAAATATTAATTTTCAAATATGATGCTAGAAAAACGTATAGCAACCTGAAAAGGAAAATAAGGTTGGATCTCTTTTCTGTACTTTACAGCAAGATGAAAACATAATGGGGAGAATAATTAAACAAAAAAAAGAAATCACGAATGTATCATGAGAAACCACAGGGGAACTTCTTTGAGAACACCAGAATAGAAAATGCATTCTTACGTATGACACAGAGCCCAGAGACACACAAGAAAGGATCTTAGTTCAACAGCACAAAAATTTTAAATGTCCACATAGCAAAAAAATAAAATAATAAATAAGGTCTCCCAACTCATATCACAGAAAACTAATTTATAAAAATATTTTTTACAAGTTACAAGGTAAAACCAACAACAGAATTAAAATATAGGTAAACAATATAAACAGCTGGCTCAGAGAAAAGAAATACAGCTGTTACACACACGAAATGGTTCTTAAAACATTCTTGTAGAGAAAGAAAACTTCAATGAGAATGCAAAACTGGCAGGTGCAGAGCTCATACAGACAGCTTGGTAAATGTCACATTGGCAAGGTTGTGGAGGTGGGCGTTCTTGGGAATGTAATACAATAGACCTTTTTAGGGTAAGAAAAAATAATTTTTCTCTTCTTTCTTTATTGAATTTATTAGAGTGACATTGGTTAATAAGATCCTATGAGTTTCAAGTGTACATTTCTATGATACATCATCTGTATGTATCTTGCATTGTGTGCCCACCAACCAAAGTCAAATCGTCTTCTGTCACCAAATATTTGGTGACTACTCCAGCCCTTCCTTTTCTGGTAACCATCATACTATTGTCTGTGTCCATGAGTCTCAGTTTTATATCCTACATATGAGCAAAATCATATGGTTCTTAGCTTTTTCTGATTGACCTGTCTTGCTTAGCATGATATTCTCAAGTTCTATCCATGTTGTCATAAATGGCACTATGTCATTATTTTTTATGGCTGAGTAGTATTCCATTGTATGTATGTACCACATCTTTATCCAATACCCTATTGAGGGACACTTTGGTTGTTTCCATGTCTCGGCCACGTGTGAATAATGCTGCAATGAACATAGGAGTGCATATATCTTTGAGAGTAAATGTTTTCAAGTTTTAGGGGGTATATACTCAGTAGAGGGATAGCTGGGTCATATGGTAGTTCTATTCTTAATTTTCTGAGGAACCACCATACTGTCTTCCACAGTGGCTGTGCCAGTTTACATTCCCACCAGCAGTGAGTGAGGGCTCCTTTTTCTCCACATCCTCTCCAACACTGGTTATTACCTGTCTTGTTGATAACAGCAAATCTAACAAGTGTGTGGTGGTGTCTCATTGTAGTTTTGATCTGCATTTCTCTAACAGATAGTGAATCAACAAATATTAAAAGAGTGTGTCTATTGAAGGGATGTCGACTGGTCAAACTGGCCAGCGCCCCGGTCAGTCTCAGCTCAGCCTCCCCTGCATCAGGCTCTGTGAATGAAAAGGGAAGGTGTTCTGGAAGGTTCGAGCATCTGCCCCCTTGCCCATCACCACGTGGGTCTTGGCCATTTCCAACCGTGAGCAGCTCCACTTGCTTTCGCTGTCTCTGGAGAAAGTGACACACCTCCTCCTCCGTGTCCTGAACAAGCGAGACTCCCCATCCTGCTCCCCTGGGTCTCCTGGCCTCCTGCCTCCCTCTCTTCTTCCTCAGACTCTCTACAATGACCACCTGGGACAGGGAGAGAAGAACACGGGAGGCGGAGGGCTCTGTCATGGGCTGCGGGTGCAACAGCTCAAAATGCAAGATCAGCACAGCTTGGGGTTTGAACGTGATGGATCCCACCAGGACAGTAACAAGATGGGTCTCAAAACGTGGGCGGGGACAGGGTGTAGAGAGAGGGGTTGGAGGAGGAGGAGGAGAGAGAGAGAGAGAGGAGGGAGAAAAGAAAGAAGAAAGAAAATGAGATACATGACCCAAAATACCTCACAGCCTGACCTGTGGTAGCGCAGTGGATAAAGCGTCGACCTGGGAACACTGAGGTTGCCAGTTCAAAACCCTGTACTGGTCTGGTCAAGGCACATGTAGGAGTTGATGTTTCTAGCTCCTCCCTCCTTTCTCTCTTTCTCTCTCTCTCTTTCTCTCTCTCTCTCACTCTGTGTCTCCTCTCTAAAATGAATAAAATAAAATTAAAAATAAATAAATAAATAAATAAATAAATAAAAATACCTCACAAAAAAGATATTCGTACAAATAACAACACCCGTTTCATGAAAACAGACAAATAAAAAGACACCCACGCACACGCACGCATGAGGGGTAGAGGTAAAGGGGGGGCTGAAAGGGAACAAACACATCACTGAGAAGAAAGGCGCCCCCCCAGCCAGATGGAAGGAGGCGTCGGCAGTGCAGATCAGAGCACCTCAACTCTGCACCGGCGGGATAAGACAAAGACCACAATAGTAAGAGAACTCTTAACACCCACACCCACGTGTGCATACACACACACACAGTGTTTCTTTCAGTTACATAAACACATATCCTCTGTGTCCAGCTTTGGCCATGCTGTTCCCTCTGCTTGGAATGCTGTTCCCTGCTCCTTTAACCACTCCACTTCGCCTCACCCTTCAGATCCCTGCCGTCATGCCTCGTCATCCAGGCCCCCCCCACCCGGGCCAGGCGGCTCACCCTTCTGGAGTTCCACACACACACTATCATGTCCACACCTGCCCTCTGACTGCCTGAAGCCAGGGCTCCTCCCCCTCCGCTGTCACCCCCGACCCACTGCAGACTCACCTCTGAGCCCTCCCTACCACAACACTGCAGGCCTCTCCCAGTATCCTCAGTTGGGATATTCTAATGGGAAATCTATGCCCCTCGAAGCCCCAGCCTCAGGCTCTGCCCATCTGAGTTCTCTCCACCTCTGCTCCCCACCCCCCAGCGAGAGCTCTCTCTCCTGCTTCCAGATGAGGCCAACAATGGCTGGGCCTGCTCCCATCTCTCCATGCACGTCCCTGAAGGTCTCTCCACACTATGGCTTTCTTGTCCGCTGACCCACTGTCCGTGTGGACACCATGGGTCCCTCCCCCAGGCCCATTGCTCTGCCTGGCACCACCATGGCTGAAATTAGAAACCTGGACATCATCAGTGGCTCTCCTACTGGCCACCATGGTGTCACCCTCCCATCATAGGGTTTGCGTCTGATGTTCTTGCTCCATCTCCCCACAAGATGATGCCAGCTTGGTGGCGAGGAAGCAGGATGAGCGGAGCCGAGGCCCAGACTCTGGAGCTCACAGATCTACATCCGAGTTGGAGGCAGATGAGTCCGGGCGCTGTGTGACGGAAGCCACACGGAGGTGGCGGATAGGAGAGTGTTCATCCTGTCTGCTCACTGACGTGTCCCCAAGCACTAGACAGGGTCCTGACAGGAGACAGGTGCTCACAGATCGCACAGCCAAGAAGACGTGAATACAAAGACAGCTGTAGAGGCGTGGCGAGGTTTGAGTAACCAGGACTGCCCTGGATAAGATTTCTGTTATACTCACAGGTCCTGAAAGGAGGGAGGCGCCACACCATGCCACGGAGGGCCACACAGGGAAGCACCGGGGTCGGGCAGCAGGCAGGGCGGGGGCTGGGGAGATTGGGCAGGAGCTTTGGCTGAGGTTTCCAGGGGAAGGAACAGAGCTCCTGCGGCAGCAGCCTTGGGGCGTGGGGGTGGTCCCCAGGTTTCGGCACTCGGCCCTGGGGTGTCAGGGCAGGCGGACAGGGTAGACCAGAGTGAGTGAACCCCATAAAGGAGGCAGTTGGAGGGTGTGGACTCTGGGTTGGTTGGGTTGAATTTGGGCAATGCACAGGTGAGTCATTTGTTACTTTCTCCCAGCTCACTCTGGGAAGGGGCAGTCCCATGAGAGAGGGCAAGGCCCCTGAGGGCAAAGCATCAGAAGGCAGAGAATAAAAGACACGGTCAATGCAGCCCTGAAAGGAGCCTGGGGGACTGATGCCCACCCCACACACTACCCTCCAGTCTCCTGCCGATGTCACCAACTGGCCAACCGCCAGCTGGGAGGCAACACAGAGGGGACCCAGTGATAGCATCAGCCTTCAGGTCTCAGAGCAGGAAGCTGTGTGGTTCTGAGGGTTAGGTGGGCCATGCTCAGCGGCCACTAAACCCAGCTCATGGGCAGGTGAAGGGTCCCTCTCTGGTGCTGAGGTCTCCCCAGCAGGCGCCTGCCGGGTGGGCGGTGCGCCTGGTCCCAGGGGTGCACTGCAGGACGCCCCTCCTGAGCGGTATTCTGAGGGGTGAAAAGGCACTTTCCAGGGAGCGCCAGACTGGCGGACGAGCCTGCCCGGAGCACGGAGATTAACACAATATGTTTGGCAAGCGGCTCGCCTTGCAGATTGCTGGATTGTGAAATTTCCGGGGAGGAGGGTGGCTGGCGCGGACTGGATGCTCGGGGATGTCTGTGCCTTTCGTCATTTCGCTTGTCCTCTCCGGTCCTGTCTGCGAAGCAATGCTGTCATGGGCATAGAGCGCGTCCAAGGTACAGCCTCCGTGCCTGTTCCCATGAGGTGTGATAAGATCACCAAGCTCGGGTAAGAGGATGCATTAGAAAGTTCTGCGCAAGTCAACGGATCAACACAGCCCGTCCGTGCGGGCAGTTAGGAGTCTGTTGTCTGGACAGGGGAACGGCTGACTGTTAGGTCCAAGGACTCCAGGGCTCTGGGACAGGGGCAATATGGGCCTGTTTGGGTCTCGCCAGCCTCGTGGAGCATGGTGTCCGGTGGGGGAAGACGGAGAATGCCAGGCTCTGTCTCCCCTCAGTGATCGGCCTTGACTTCAAACCCATACTCCACACCCAGTTTTCTGGAAAAGAGAGAAACAGCCCTCTGGGGGCCAAAGAATACAGTAGCCTCGGATGCCCCTGGTTGTGCGAGACGTCTGAGAGGGCTTTGTCGCTACAACCAGAGGCTGCCAAAGTCAGACCAAAGCCTTTCCCAGGAAATTCTTGGCTCTGCCCGTGAGCAGCCTGTCTCATGGAATTAATTTTAGCCTATATGATGCTGAAGCCGTGCACACAGAGACGTATAAAGCAGCGCTCCCAAGCCTTTGCATGGCAGTAAACACGAAACCGCGCTGGATTTATGTACACTTCCAGTCTGCCCTCCTGCGGGAGAGCAGGAGAGCCATCCAGGGCGGGAGCCAGGGTGGTAAGATGCTCCTGGTGCCCCACGAGGGCCACTCACGCCTTCCTCCCAGGCTCGCCTGCGTTGTGGATTTCCAGATTCGGGGCTGAGGAGGGGACAGGGGGTAAGGGGAGGGCAGCCAAGGTGTAGGTGATCTCCAAGGGCCGTGCCACCACAAGGGGATCTGTCTCCCCAGCTCTGCCAAGCCCACTGGGGAAGGGGTCCTTGGGAGGGTGTTTGCATCCTGAAGTTGCTGGCTTGTAGTCCACAAGGCTGGAGAGAGGCTTTGAGATCATCTCAAAATGGGACAATTTCAGAGCTTTCAAAGGCCTCAGCCAAGATCACACAAGTTAATGGAAGGACTCCAACTTTGACGTCACGCTGGAGGAGACCAGCTCAAGGATTTGGAGTCAGCGGGTCCTGGAAAAGAACCCAGACTCTTACAATGCCTTGTTTCCTTTTGTTTTGTTTTTAATATATTTATTAATTGATTTTAGAGAGAGGAGAGAGACAGACAGACAGAGAAAGGGAGACAAGAAGCAGGAATGTAGTAGGTGCTTCTCATATGAGCCTTGACCAGGCAAGCCAGGGGTTTTGAACCGGTAGACACTTCACCTATGGCGCCACCACAGATCAGGCAACAATTCCTTGTTTCTGACATGAAGTGAGTTGTCAGATCTGTGCTTTGGTTTCCTTGTTTGCAAAACAAATGCTAATAGCCCCAGATCTGGGGGATCTGTCTCTTCCCCTCCCACAGCCAAGGCTCCATTGGAGTGAGTTGGTCCCGGGCACTGAGGATGACTCCATGGCCTGTCTCAGGTGCTAAGGAAGTGCTCGGTTGCTGAGCAACGGAGCAACGCCCCCAGATGGGTGGAGCATCACCCTCTAGTGGGCTCAAGGGGTGGATCCCATCAAAGCGCCCGCAAGGGAGAATCTGTCTCTGCCTCCCCTCCTCTCACTGAATAAAAAATAAATAAAAATGAAAAGTACGCAAACCAAGTCTGCAAAGAGAAAAGCCCATGGGGAGAAATGCAGAGGAAGGCAGGACCCAGCTTCCGGCATCCTCTCTCAGAGCCGTCGTGGCCCAGGAGGCTCCTAATTCACTGAGCAATGAGTATGACAACACCTGGGAGGTGCTGTCCGACAGGGAAGACAGTGGGGACTCATCACCCGAGGACGTACTGGCGGCTAGTCACACAGGCATCCTGTGCCTGGCACGGACCAAGCTTCCAGATTCCCAGAAGAAAGCAAGGTGGTCATCGTGAACCATAGTGTTTGTACAAATGGTTTTGGCACAGGGAGCCGCTCCTACCAGTTCTGGGAGTGGGCAGCCCTCCTGAATTCCAGGTTCGCAGACAGCAGCCCAGGGCCAAGTTCACAAGCAGGTCTTTCTAAGAAGGGCAGCCTCAGGCCAGATACATTAACTGTTTTCTGCGCAAAGTAGAATTGCCCCTGCCAGAGATCAAGACTTATTATTAACACTATATTAATGTTATGTCTATACAGAGTATTGAAAACAGTACAGCGTTGACCCAGGGACAAGAAATATGTTCATGAGAACAGAGAGATGTCCCACCTCACCCCCCAGATAGGAACAAAGCAGGCATTGCGGATCTTTGGAGAAAGAGTGTCCATCAGGAAATGGTTTTGTAACAATCAGGCAATCATATGAAAATAAATAAAATTAGGTCCCTTTTTCATTCCATTTGTAAAATATATATTTCTGCCTGGACAAAAGATCACATTATGAAAAATATAAAAGTGTTTTAAAGAAATTTTCATAAATTTAGTGTGGGTAAGGATATCTTAAAACACACGCATGCACGCACACGCGCACACACACACACACTCGAAGTCACGAAGGTACAGCTCCCTGGCTGGACCTGTGGTAGTTTCTCGCCCACGGCACCGAGAGAGAGCACAGCCACAAGAGGGAAAATAGACAAGATGGAATTCATCAAAATCAAGAACTTGGGTGCATCAAAGACACTGTCATCAGCATGAGAATGAACCCCTCAAAATGGAAGAAAGTATTTGCAAGTCACACGTCTGACAAGGGATTGATAGAACATACCAAGAACTCCCACAATGCCAACAACCAAAACAACAGCAAAAACCAACAGCCCAATGAAAAAAAATAGGCAATAGACTTGAATAACCATTTCTCTAGAGAAGACACACAATGGCCAATAAACACCCCGGAGATTCTCAACATCACTGATCAAGATCACAGTGAGACAAACTACTGTCACACCCTTTAGGATGCTTATTATCAAGACAGAAGACACACAAAACAGAAACTAGCAAGGACTGACAAGAATATGGAGGAATTAGAATTTCCACGGCCGCTGGGAATGTAAAATGGCACAGCCACAATAATAAAAATTAAAAATAAAATGGTATAGCAATTGCTTCCCCCCCGAATTAAAAATACAACCTAGCCATTCCATGTTCAGATAGATAACCCCAACGTCATCCAAGCGGGAGCGTCGATAGCTATTTGTCTACCCGCGTTCATAGCAGCATTAGTTACCAGAGCAGGTGAATGCAGGGGCAAAATAGATACAAAAGAGTACAAAAATCAGCCGCAGAAAGAGAAGGAAATTCTGACACCTGCTACAACACGGGTGAACCCTGAGGACATTATGCTCGGTGAAATAAGTCAGTCACGAAAGGACAGACACTGCACGGTTCCATTCCTGTGAGGCCCCTCGAGGAGTCACACTCACAGAGAAAGAAAGCAGAGAGTAGGAGCCAGGGAACTCGGGAAGAAGGGAAGGGGGGGGGAGTGTTTAATGGGGACAGAGTTTCAGTTTGGGGAAATGAAGAAGTCCCCAAGATGACGGTGGTGATAGTGGGGACAACAATGTGAAGGTATGCGATGCTACAGAA
This sequence comes from Rhynchonycteris naso, assembly GCA_037038555.1. NCBI lineage: Eukaryota > Metazoa > Chordata > Mammalia > Chiroptera > Emballonuridae > Rhynchonycteris > Rhynchonycteris naso. The sequence continues at coordinate 312,860,010 of CM072996.1, read as the reverse complement.
CCATGACTTAAAATGGTTAAAACGGTTAAGGTATACATTTAGAGATTTTACCTCCATGAAGAAAACACACACACACACACACACAAGTTACAAATACTTAAGGGACCCGAAACGGCATCCTCAGATGACAGAAAAGCACCACAAAAAGATAAAAGGCAAAAACCCCGCCTGAGAGAAGAATGTTAACCACCTCGAAGAGAGACGACAAAGAGAATGCATGTCAGCCCGTAGGAAAACGGCAGACAGAGGAATAACAAACCGGTGGGCAGGATTCTCGGGAGGACAGACAGCTCCCAGCTCACAGTCCGGGTGGTCCACGCACACCTTATAGACGATGCTCGTCCTCTCCGGAAACCGTGAAAGGGCATGATCCAACGACGGTGGTATCACAGCACTGTTCCCAAACGTGCAAACAATATTCAGGTCTGAGGATGGCACCATGGAGGGGTGAGGGCAGGCGGGGACTTCCTCACAACGCCGGCAGAGTGGCTAATGCAGCCCCCTGAGAGCGACTTAGCCGTATTTCATAAGATCGGAGATGTGCGCTCTCGGGCAAATGAGTTTGTAAAATGTGTGGGTTTTTTTTAGTTTGCTCGCTTTTATTGTTAAAGAATGGCACTGGGCAGCCACTGTGTGCTTGCCCTCAGAGCAGGGCAGTTGATGGCAAATGGTGGATTGCATTCCTGCTTGGGAGGGGCCTCTGTTTTGCTCATGTTTGCTGGAGGAGGGGTCTTCCTGGGCCCAGGCAGTTTTGCAGGGAGAGCAGAGAGCATGCAGAGTGCTGAAGAGAAAGTTTTGCAGAAAGACAGAAGGTGTGCAGATGGGGAAACAGAGCTGAGGGGCTTTGGGGGCCCTCCAGAGGCCCTTTGGGGGCTTGTGGGGGCCTTTGTTTCTAGGAGAAACCGGAGAGGATTCTCCTGGTTGTGGAACCCGAGAATGTGTCAGGGCTTTGGGAGCCCTGAAAGAAAGGGAAGTGTTTTCCCTGTGTGTTTGCTTGTCGGTAGGCACGAGACTTGAATAAAGGAATGGCCAACCACATTTTGGCTCCACTGTTTCTTTACCGTCTGCCTGAATTCAATGAGAACCTGCATGGCCACGATGGCAGTGGCCACTGGCCGTACACACACAGTTTAGAGGAGGTCATTGCAACCCATACAAGTGGCACAGGGACACCAAAAATATGTAAGATTCTTCAGCAGTGCTCCCAGAAACACCTAATGGCTGGGCTGCAGACACTCTTGGATCCCATGGAAAACCTAAAGCCACCAAGAAGTCACTCTATCCCCAGCCGGATGGAGGATTTTTTCAGGTGGGAGGTGACAGAAACATACTGTGAGATGCAGGTTAGATTATGCTTCAATGATGCATTTTTAACTGCTTGATACGTTATTAAAAATAATTACGAGAGAGGATGAATAAACAAACGATCAACAAGTGAGCCATGTGTGAACCAGTAATGATAGTTTATTGTGAATCAAGAATTGTGAAAAGTTTAATTCTACGAATCAATAAAAGAAGCAAGGAAGGAAAGGAGAGATGGAGGGAGGGAAAGGCACTTCCTCTCTGGCCCAGTTGCACAGCCCTTGGTCTCTAGGCTAGAGAAATGGAGGGATGTTCACTGCAGTGTTGTTTATAATGTTAAAAAATCAGAAGCAGCAGGTACACTTACTGATAAGGGAACGGAGAGACCTGTGGTAGTGTATTCACATGATTGGATATTATGAACTACTCAAATAAATCAATATAATCTGCTTGAGTCACCAGGTTAAAGGGAAAAAAAATTTGCACAATGATATGTACAGTATAAAAACCATTTCCGTAAAATCTGAAACCCACCAAATATTTATCCGTTCCTTATGAACTCATGCACACACAGTAACAATATGAAGATCTTGATGGGGAAATTACCCTCTTGATTGTCTCTGGACCAGAATAGGACAACTGAGCCCAGAGAAAGAGAGAGAGGGGACCCCAACTCAATCTGTCATGTTTTATTGCTTTCAAAAATAAAAATCTGAATAAATAGGACAAAACGTGATAGTGACACATGGCTGTTTGTTATGTTGCTCTCAGGACTCTCAGTATGCTGGAAAATTGAAATTAAGAAAAAGGGGGGGGAAAGGGAAAGAAAAAAAAAGAAAAGAAAGGGTTCGTCCTCAGCACTGCCCACGGGATGGTGGCCAGACCCCTCTCCCTAACAGGTCGCAGACACCCTCAGTCCTGGCAGGAAGCTTAAATCTCCACCAAAGGAAACCCGGAGGTGCCCTAAACTTGGCACTTATCTGCTGCTCCAGCAGATACCATAGACAGGGGGATTTAAACAACGGAAATTTATTTCTCGCTGTGTGTGACGCTAGAAGCCCAGGTTCAAGGTGCTGGCAGAACTGGGGTCTGAGGAGGGTTCTTTACCCAGTTTGCCAACAGCCACCATCTCCTTCTATCCTCAGATGGGGTGAGAGAAGCAAGCTCTCTTGTGTGTCTTCTTACAAGGACACTAACCTCATCGTGGGAGCTGCACCCCCATCACCTAACCATCTCCCACAGGCTCCATCTCCTGATACCATCACATTGGGAATTAGGGCTCCAACGTGTGTGTGTGTGTGTGTGTGTGTGTGTGTGTGTGTGTTTGGATGGGGGGAAGGAGGGCATAAGAATTCAGTCCAGAGCAGAACTGTTTATTTTCCTTCTCAGAGCCTCAGTTTCCTCATTGAAATATAGAGGCAACACAAGCACGTCCCTCACAGGGTTGTCATGAGGACTAGATGGCTGAGCTCTGCAGCACCTGTCCCATCATGAACACTCCATAAATGTGGGTGCCTTCCGATCACTCAAATAATACTCCTACACCCCCCCACACACACACACACACATACAGTTATATACGAGCTGTGAAGAGGATAATCAAGAATGGTCAAAGCTTTTGTTATCCATGAACTTTCTCTCAAACTAGAGGTCAAACCCCAGGACGCCTTAAAAATAAGATGACCAACAGAGAAGAAGCAGTGACTAATATTGGTCATGCGGCAGATTAAAAACAATGAAGCTCAGAGAGTGACCTGCCAAAAGTCACACGGCATAAGCTTGAAAGAAATTAGAGTGAAGTCCCCTGGACCGTCTCCTGCCCTAGCTCCAGCACAGATTCTGTTAACCCTGTCAGGCTCATTCTGGTTTCAGACACTTGCCAAATCAAATGGTTATGCATACTTTCCTTCCAAACAAGCTCTCCTAGAAACCCCACCCCAGGTCAGTAGATGCGTTCCAAGCCAAGGCCATGAGCTGAGATGTGTGTTTTCTGACTCACGCAGAAGAGGCTGCCCGGGCAGGGTCTGGCCCAAGTTCTCATGAGTCACTGAAGCTTGGTCCAAGGTTGATGCTTGGTGGGCAGCATTCCAAAGTTTCCCATTAGGAAGTACCCTGAAGTGACAGTTCAGGTTTAAGCTGGGTGTTGGATATGTGGCTGCCTCTATGTCGTCATGTATGCTTTCACACACGTTTAAATAGGCCAAGTCTCCATTACCTGTGAAGGATGGAAAGGTGGCCGTGTCTGTATATTTCACATCCCGGGTTTCACTTAGTTTCCATAGTAACATTGTAAAGTATGTATCATGCACCCTCACTCTTCAGATGCAGAAACTGGACGTCAGAGAGAGAGCGTCAGCTGCCCATGTCTATACAGGTAGTTGGGGGCAGAGCTGAGACTGGAACTCAAGATGTCAGGCCCCAGGCCTGTGCCCTGTCCACTCCTCTGTCCATGTCAGTCCACATCCACTAAGAAGCAGATGTCAAGGTGAGGTTAAATGTGCAAAGTTACTGTAAGAAAACTACCTGTAAGAGGAGCCAAAAAGGCCAGGGCAGATAACTGACCTTGATGCAGTCCATCCCAGAGAAAGAGTAAAGGAAGGAAGGCTAGTGGAATCATAGAGTCTTCAGAAGGTCCCACAAAGCCCCTGGCATGTCTCTACGCCAAGGTCAGCTGTCATAAAAGTTCAGCTTTCCAGACATGGTGATGAACTTCAGAGCAAGCACAGCCAGAAATGATATAGAGGATAAAATTAATATATCAAAACTGTTATTACAACTATAATCCATGTGTCCAAAAATCTAGATGAAAGATTGAGTATATTAAGAAGCAACATAAAAGATATTTTTATAAATACAATTGAACATCTGGATATGAAAACCATAATGTCTGAAATGATCAATACACCAGATAGAATTCCTGGAAGATTTAATATTGCAAAAGAAAATATTAGGGAAATTTAAGATATAACAATAAATATTATTCAAAGTAATAGAAAGAGATTAAAAGACTGAAAAAAATAAACAGACATGTAATTGCAGTCATGAAGAAAGAAGAAAGAAATAGAGATGGGAAGAAAAATTATTTTAAAAACTAATGGCCAAAAATTTCCCAAGTTATTAAAACCATAAACCCATAGATCCAAGAAGTTCAACACAGCTTAAACACAAGGAACTTGAAAAAAATAATACTAAGGCACATCATGAACTGTTTTGCTTTAAACCAGTGATAAAGAGAAAATATTAAAAACAGCCAGAAGAAAGAATACATGTCACATACAGAGGACACAGATAAGAATGACAGATTACTAGTCAGAAAGAATGAAGCCATAAAGCAGTGGAACAGCATCTCTAGAGTGCAGATAAAAAGGAACTGACAAAAAATAAACACACACACACTCAAAAAAACAAACGACAAATGGTTCAACACAACAAGAAAAAAACTTGTCAATCTATAATTCTATACCCAGCAAAATTATTTTTCAAGAGTAAAGACAAAATGAAGATATTTTCAAACATTCAAAAGCTAAAGGAATTCATTAATAGCCGACCTGCACTGTAATAAATATTAAAGGAAGACCCTTGGAAAAAATAATAACAGATGAAGTCTGGATCTAACAAAAAGAAAAACTTTTAAAATAAAGATGGAAATAGGTTTAAAAGGAAGAGATGAGAAAAGATGCACTATGCTAACACTAATGAAAAGATTTTGGAGCAAAGACTATTTATTACCAGGGACCGAGACTGTGGTTTTATTGGGATGAAGGAGTCAATTCATCAAGAGAACATAACAAACATTTATACTTCCGCAACGACAGAATTTTAAAAGCAAAAATGAACAGAATTAAAAATAGAGAAACCCACAATTAATAATTAGAGATTTTAACACTACATCTAGATAATCGATGGGAAAAAATAAACAGAAAATCAGTAAGGACATTAATTACTTATAAACCACACTATCAACTAGCTTAACCTAATTAACTTTTAGAGAATACTGAACAATAGCAAAACACACATTATTTTCAAGTGTATATAAAATATTTACCAAGAGAGAGAAGCATCAACTTGTTGTTCCACTTAGCTGAGTACTCATTGATTGTTTCCCATATGCGCCCTGACTGGGGCGGTCGAATCCGCTCCGACCTCTGGCATGCAGGACTGATGCTTTACCCACTGGACTACCTGGCCAGGGCCACAAGATATTTCTAAGTAAAAATATACTGAGAACTACAAACATTTCCAAGAGGAATTGAAGAAAATCTAGAAAAACGGGGAGATATACTGGGCTCATTGGATCAGAAGACTATATATATATATTATTTGATGACAATTCTCCCCAAATTGATCTATATATCCAACTGTTTCCCAATTTATTTCCAGCAGGTTCTTTTGTAGACAATGACCAACTGATTCTGAAATTCAAATAGAATTGAGAAGACCGAATATAGCCAGAACAAATTTGAGAAAAGAAGAATAAAGTTGGAGGACTTTACACCACTTGACTTCAAAACATTGTAAATTTACACTAACCGCGACATGCATTATTGGTGTAAAGATAGACAAACAAGCCAATAGAACAGAACACAGAGTCCATAAATAGAGGCCTGCATTGATGGTCAGTTGATTTTCAACAAAGTTACAAAGGCAATTCAGTGAAGCGAAGACAGTCTTTTCAACAGTGGGTGCTGGAACAATTAGATATACAACATAACATAAGGAACTTTGATCTCTACCTTGCACCATAACATAATCATTAACCAGCATAAACCATAGATCTGAATGTAACACCTAAAGCCACAGAAAAGAAAACATCGGAGAAAATCTCGGTGACCTCGGGTTAGGCAGTGGGTTAGATGCGACACAGAAAGCACGAACCACAAAAGAGAAAAATTCATAAATGGGACTTCATAAAACTTTAAAACTTTTGTTCTTCAAAGGACACCACTGAGAATAAAGAGACAAGCCATCAAGAAGGGGAAAAGTCTTGGTCAAGTATGTATCTGATAAAGGACTTATGTCTAACACATATGAACAGCTTTTAAGACTCAATAAAGAGAAAACAAAACAACTCGATTTTCTGAACGGGCAACATCGGAGCATACCATTCACTCGGGATTATATCTGATACAAATAAACACCTGAAAAGATGCTCAACGTGATTAGTCACGAAGTGCAACGTAGACCACAGTGAGATACCATTCAATGTCCATCAAAGCGCCTCAAATTTAAAAGATGGGTAACACAACCTTTGGCTGGGACATGGAGCAGCTGGGACATTCACACAGTAGTGGCAGGAATGGAAAATACTGTAAAAATCACTTTGGAAATCAACGTAACACCTCTTTTTTTTAAGTTAAACATCAATCTACCACATAATTCAGTCACGCCCACTCTTAGGGAGTTATGCATGATAAACGAAAATACACATCTGTGTGAAGACTTATACACAAATATTTATAGCAACTTTATTTTCAATAGTCAAAAGATCGGAATGACCCAAACGTACGCCAAGCAACAGGTGAACGCACAAACTGTGGGGCAGCCACAGAGTAGGAATCACTCAGCAATAAAAGTGGATGAACTGCCTGACCTGTGGTGGCGCAGTGGATAAAGCATCGACCTGGGAACACTGAGGTCGCCAGTTCAAAACCCTGCACTGGTTTGGTCAAGGCACATATGGGAGTTGATGCTTCCGGCTCCTCCCCCCTTTCTCTCTTTCTCTATCTCTCTCACTCTGTGTCTCCTCTCTAAAATGAATAAAATAAAATTAAAAAAAAAAAGTGGATGAACTATTTGATCAGCCTAGGTGGCGGCTAAATTCACACGAGGGATAACATCGGTGAATCGCAAAATAATTTTGCTGAGTGAAAAACACCTATTGTATGATATCTTTTATATAAAACTCCAGAAAATGCAGAGTAATCTTTAGTGACAGATCAGGGGTGGCCATCAATAGCGGGGATGGGAGCCCATGGGAGGAGCCCAGGAATTGCAAAGGGAGGGGTCCCAGGAAACGTGGGGGCCATGCATCTGTTTACTGTCTAGAATGTGGTGATGGTTTCACCAGCGTTCACATCTGTCAAAACTTATCAGGTTGTACACTTCATGTGCAGTTTATAGCATGTTAATGACACTCAAAAATCTCATCTCGTGGAATTTACCATCTAGTGGCCCAGTTAAGAGAGTCCGCCCAAACCCTAACACATGGGCTCTTGTTGCCAGGTGGCCCGCTCCATAATCACTTGTTTGTATGCTTTGTCCTTTCCTTCCCCTGACATGTAAGCTCCCAGAGGGCAGGGACTTCGTCCATTGTCACTGATGACTTGTGACAAGATGAGGAAATGTTTGTTCTCTTGGGACCGAGTTCCCCTGAGAAAGACGGTCTTCCCCCCCTCCTTGCTGAGAGAACGGCCTGATGAGCCCACTCCGGTGAGGGGCACAGGTGAGGCCTGGCACTGGGATCAGGGACCCGGGTGCTGCAGGTGACAAGGTGGGAGCCGGGGCGGAGCCAAAGTGTGGGATGCACCACCAAACCCCATTTCATCACCCTCTCTCCTTCCTGCTGGTTTTCTGTCAGTGCCACAGAATTGTTGAATACCTGGAGCTTGTGGGCATTTGAAGATGCTGACCTGTGTGCCTCAGAGTGACATGAGGACTGGCAGAGAATGAGGACTCGAGAGTTAGCCATGAGAATGCAAAACCGGGGTGTCATGAACTCCCTGGGGGAGAGCTGGCGTTTTCTCCAGCTGTGGAATCGGGGCTCCAGGCAGTCCGACCAGGGTCTGAAGTGCTGGGGAGGCAGGCAGGGGACCCCGCGTTACGGGGGTGGAAGTAGTCTCCACTGGCTGAACACCTGGCTAGGTCTCAAGGTACAAGGCCAGGTGAGGTTCCTGCTCTTCTCGCCCCCTCCCCGCCTGCTTTCCTTCACAGGCTCTGTGCGCGTGAGAGAAAAACCAGTTTATTCTTTGCTTCGTGGGAAAGCATGAACATAGGAGAGAAAAAAAAGACAAACAGCCAGCTCCTCCCCCTCCCAATTAGCTGGGAGAGAAGCTGGCTTTCCTAGGGCTGGTCTGGCCTCCTGGAATTCTGGGGTGAATGGCTCCAGATTTGGGGGCTGACCCCCTAGGTGGCGGTTAAAGGACACTGGGGAGACCCGGCCAAACACCAGGGCATTCACACGAGGGGCTTTGTTTGCTGTTTCAGTGCAAATTAGCAATTAGCAGGCTGCTGGCAGCCGGCCACCTCCCTCCCTCGCAGAGCCAACTGGCAGCACGTGCCGTTTTGTTCTTGGCTGGGGACCGGCAGGCTGGGTGGCAGGGAGCAGGCAGTACAGGGACCCAGACAAGAGGCAGCAGGGGCCTCTACCTCGCAGACCGGCCCCACGCCGATGGCACAGTGCCAAGGGACCCCCCAGCTTGCTGACTTCATGGGGGGTGGGGAGGCAGAGGGAGTCTGACCCACGGCCTGTCTGGGTGGGGCCCTGGGGGCCACCACTGCTCTGGACAGCAGGAAACAGTCTAGAAGACAATGTGATTTGCTTGAGGTCAGCCAGCCAGGGAGGGATGGAGCTGGGGCCCGAGCTTTTCGGCTTCCTAAGTGAAGGCAGTTTCTGGACCCAGAGGCTCTGAAACTCAAGTGGAGTGGCCGTCAGCCTGTGGGCCCCACCCCGGAGTTCCCATTTATTTGCATTTCTGACAAGGTCACTGGCCACGCTGACCCTGGTGACCTCAGGACTGCACTTTGAGAACCACTGTCCCGAGACAGTTCTTAGAAGATCATGAAAGACCACATTCCTTCCCATGTTCATGCTCACAATATCTGTGGGGTATAAGCAAACCCCGGCAGAAAAATGAGGGGGGGGGGCTAGGCCAATCACCAATTACATCAGAGAGCAACAGAAACAGGAATTCAGGTGAATGGTACACCCCACCAAATAAAAAGGTTGGACAAACATGGGGTTGGGCAAATAATTTGCTCAGCCTGTGTAAAAAGCTCGAGAAACTGGGGCTTACGCGACAGGAGGTGTTGCTAACAGTCCCTTTGGGATACAAGCCAAGGATCCAAGCTCACTCCACACCTTCTGCCACACCCAACCCCACAACCCTGAGCAGGAGAACTCAACCCAGGAGAACTGAGGTTCTGGGAGCCATGCCACTGTCCCCACAGAATGGCATGGCTGTGGTGGGGGGGGGAGGGGCCAGCTCAGCCAAGCACCTCAGAGTCTCCCTTGAGTAAAGGCATCTTGACATTGGCCTAGTCGATGCCCAAGATCCGGGTTTTCCACGTGAGGGGAATAACTTAGCTCAGAGAGATGGTAGAAAAGATCACAGACTGGTATCAGCCCTGGTTCTCAGTCCTGGCTGGGTCACCCACTGGCTGTGTGACCTTGGGCAAATGGCTTAACCCCTCTGATTCTCAGTTTGCTAAATCTGAAAAGTGGGACTCACCGTGCCTACCATGTCTGCTCCCCTGGGTTGCTGGGAGATGGAAATGAAACAATGGTCACCTATCCCTTTGCAAAATGCCAGCAGTTGTGATGGGGGTGCCAGGCTTTCTGGTTCCCGAGGAGGCTGGCTCCCCATTAATGCTGAGCCTGAGGTTTTCCAGGTGCCACCAACCAAGGAGGGCGAAGAGTCCCCTCCCTGTAACATCTCAGGACAGAGTATTTTAGTCATTGTTCCAAAAGTGCTGCAGAGAGGTCATTTTTAATTTAGTTGAATGAACTCATGTTGTCTAAGGTGATCGTTATTGTTGGGCTAATCAACATGGAGGGGCTTCCTGGGACACAGGACTTTCAGTATGGTCCCAGGACGACCTGCACAAGGTGGTCTCCCTGGGTAGCTCTGTTATTATTACTGTCATTATTCAACCCTCACATGTAGAGTCTGATTACTCTTTGCATCGTCCTCTGTTATACCTTTTAGCTCGTGCCACCATTTCCTGTTACGAGCAGGCGTCAATATCTACAAGTGCTGCAGGGTGTCCATGGTGGCTGACAGCCAGCATTAGTTAGGACCTCACACTGTCCTCAGGAGACACGTTTGGATTCCTGGTTGCTCCGGGTAGTGGTGGTGGTGAATGCATCTCTTCCCCCACCCTTTGCAGGAGCGCTTTGTGGGGAGGGGTTCCCGACTTCCTGGAGGCAGCCAGATCCCCTAGCTCTTCCTGGGAAACAAAATGTTTAGTTCCAGGAACAAATGACGCCCCAGACAGAGGGAAACTCTTGGGGAAAGAGAAGCATGTGGCACCTTCTCCTCGTTCCACAATGACAGCTGGAGGGAGGCCAGCCATGACTGCGTTCGTGAACCCAGTCCCAGCCCCAGGCTTCCAGGGCCGTTCCAGGTCCCTGGCACCTGCCCGCAGCCGAAGATTCGGAATGAGCTTATTCTGTCGGAACACCGAAGCGACCCAGCACTGGGGTCAGTTAATGAGCAGCGTGAGAATGCCGCCCCCGCCCCCGCCCCCGCGTTCCCAGCCTCGGTGAGGCGGGAATTAACGCGGGGCTTTCCCGCTTCCCTTCTGCTCATTCATACAATCCAGACGTTGGGGTTTTGAGGAATGAGAATGTCCTCAGTGCTCGGAGAGGGAGCACAGAGGTGAGAAGATGGACTTTGAGGATGAGAAGTCGCTTCCCCCCCCACCCCCGGGGAAACTGATCCTAGGGAAGTCACCCCAAAGAAAGGGGCCAGACAGAGATGGGTTAAACCTTGGGCTCTGCCTCTTACCATGGCTGTGCTCTGCAACAGAACTGGGGTGATGTTGGGAGGGACGCTGTCACACCTGTGACCTACCAAGTGAAGTTCCAGGCACTCAGGCGGTGGCCTCAAGTGGTCCACAGCTCGTAATCATAGCAGGGAAAGGGGGATGATTGTGCAAAATGTCTGCATTCCTATATGAACAGTGAGTGGAAGCAAAATATAAAATTGAATAGTTTAAGTGTGTCTGTGTGATGCAATCCCAGGGATTTTTAATTCTCTTAATATTTCTTATTACCTTTTTGAGCCAATGGGACGTTCAAGGACCTCTAATAATAACAATAAATCACAACAATAGCAGTGACCCACGCGGATGGACTGCTTACCTGTAAGAGTGGGAGCACATCCTAGCAATAATATGAATATTGTATTATAATACTAATGATATAATAATATTATGTATTTACATATTATAAATAATGTTAATTAGTGTATGCCAGACCCTCTTCTAAGCACAAAGCACCTACTATTCACCTGACCTAATTTTCCTGTGGGGAAAACAAAGGAGATGTAAGAGGTAGGTAATATTTTTGCCCCTGTGTTTAAGACGAGGAGGAAATGAAGGCCTGGAGAGGTTGAACACCTTGCCTGAGGTCACACCGGCGGAGATGGGATTTGAACCCAGGCAGTCTGTGTCTGTCATGGTCTGGGTGCCGGGCGTCAGACCTGGAAGCACTACTGACTACCCCTGGTGTGTGCCCACACAAGGCACATACGAGAAACAACTACTACAATTGATGTTTCCCCCTCCTCCCCTCCCCTTTTCTCTCTCTCTCTCTGTTCTTCTCTCTCCTCTCCCTAAAATTATTTTTAAAACATTTTTTTTTTTAAGAAAACAAATAGGGATGCTCAGGTCTGAAAAATCTGAGTGGCAGTCCCTGGGGAGAGCTGGAATGACCAGAGCTCCCTTCACTGGCCCCCAAGTCCGAAGATTCAAGGTCAGAAGTGGTGAAAACATCAACCCATGTGTGTTGAGTGTCTTTGTTCATATTGTCCTAAATTTTAATCTCTGTTAATATGAGGGGATGAGTTATTTAACTACGCGTTAAATAGTGTGCTCTAAGCTTCATTAATATACATAGGTGAGTTGTTAACACTGAGTTAAATTCAGTCTCCATTACTGTCCTCACTTCCAACAGGAGGAAACTGAGGCGCAGAGCGCCTAAGGGCTGTGCCCCCCGACACAGGGCAGTGGGTGGGGAGCCGGGAGCACATGCAGCGAGCACTCTGGCCCTGAGCCCTCTCTTTCTAGGAGGTAGAGCCTGTCGTCAGGCAGAATCAGCTCAGACCAGCCAATCACTCCGGGAAGAGAAATGGGGTGGCTGTCTGGACCATGGGAAGGCCCCCATCACGTGTGACATGGTGCAAGCTCAGCCCGCGCAGCCCGCAACCTGCCATAACAGGGCTGGTTCCCTCGCATACGCGCTCACCGGCCGGCCTGAAGCGGCTATTGTGAGTCCGTTTCGTGTTCTGACAGCTCAGCAGTTGGATAGTCACTGCTCTTACACAGGGCCCTCCCAGCCAGCCCTGGAGGGAGGAGGGAGGACCAACCCCATGGAAAGCTGCACAATGGAGGGTGTAAATGGCTGACTTTAAATGTTCACAGACACCCTTGACCTCCAGGGCGCTGAGGCCTTCCGCCTTGCCTTCCCCAATTCCTCAGCACCACTCTGAAAGGCAGACGGCACTGATGGGCACCGCTGTGGCCTGAAGACTCACTGTAAGAAGCTATCCATGGCCCTGGCTGGTTGGCTCAATGATAGAGCATTGGCCCAGCATGTGGATGTCCTGGGTTCGATTCCTGGTCAGGGCACACAGGAAAGACACCCACCTGATTCTCCAACCCACTCCCTCCTCCCCCTCTCACTCTTTCTCTCTCTTCTCCGCCCCTCCTGCAGCCATGGCTCTATTGGAGTGAGCTGGCCCCGGGCACTGAGGATGGTTCCATGACCTCCGCCTCAGGTGCTAAGAAGTGCTCAGTTGCCAAGCAATGGAACAACGCCCCAGATGGACAGAGCATTGATTGCCCCCTAGTGGGTTTGCCGCGTGGATCCTGGTTGGGAAGCATGCGGGAGTCTGTCTCTCTGCCTCCCTTCCTCTCACTGAATGAAAAAACAAAAAGAAGAAGAAGAAGCTGTTCACAACCCACACTCACCCTCCAACCCTGCCCCAGCCTGGCTAAGCGTGTGTGAGACAGAGAGGGATGGAAGAGTGACCCTTCTGCAAACCCAAACCCTGCTGCTAACCAGCTGGGTGACCCTAAAGAGTCACTCACATTTTTGGACCCAGTTCTTTTCATCTGGAAAACAAGGCATTTGGACTCGGCCGTGTTTTTAAAACCAGAAGAATCCTAGAAATGTCTGCCTATGCTCAGTCTAATTGAACGTCTTGGGCTCCAGAGAAAGAGAATTCTATCCCAGAAATCGTTTCCAGAGAATATCATCGTCACTGTTAGCCTTCACTGAGCCCCTCTGGGCGCCGGGCACCGTCTCGGGGTTGGGGCGGGGACAGGTATTATTATCTCTTTTTGTCCCACATTGTAACTTCACACCAAGTTATTATTACCTGAACTGTGGCTCCTTCTGACCTGTTTGTTAGTTGATAGAGCAATGGAGTGGCCAGGATTTAATGCTCACGTCAGCTAGAAAAAGCCGGAACCAGCCTACGCTCGTCCCGAATTCAAATCCCGCAAGCTCTCTAAGCTCCGAGCCTGCCTACAAACTGTGGATACTGGTGCCTCCCTCAGCTCGTGACACTTGGGAACTGGCACATGAGGGGGGGAATGACTGACACCCCTGTGGTCCTCAATGGCATGCAAATTTCTCTTTCCTAAGATAGCGGAGGCTGAAGGGCTTCACTGCGCCACAGGGAAAGGAGAAAAGGCCGTTTGGCTCTAAGAATTGTTTTACTTGATGGGAGAGAAAAGACAGGAGCTTATGGGGCTTTGTGTGCCCTCGGGAGCTAACGAAAACCTGTACAATATGATGCCTCCATCCTCCTCCAAGCAGCTGAACCTGGCTCCCAGGTGCTCCCTCACCTGTTTTTCTCGAGTTCCTCATCTGAAACTAATTGTAGAGCCAGAGAAATGTGTTTTGGTTTTTTCTTTTTCTGTTTTTTTTTTTTAATGCATAATCGTCTTTGGTGATTCGTTCATTCATTCAGCAGACGCCCATTGGAGCGAACGCTATGTCTCAGTGTTGGAGACATGAGGCAATGCGTCATGAACGTGAACACGTTCCTGCTGTGATTTTCCTCTTGATGTTGGGGTGGTTGGCATCGTCGTTATTTTTGGTCTGGGTATTCCTGTTTGAAAGCTTTCGGTAGCCTGGTTCGATTGTGTTTAAAGTCAAAAGTAATTTGGAGCTAAGTATGGCACCTCAGAAACTGATTGAACGGAATCATAGTAAGACTCTCTGAAGATCCCGTTTCCCCAGCAAGTGCTTTTCCATAAAATCACGGACTTCATCCTGCAAACATCCCTATGACGAAGGAATGCTTGCTCCCATTATACAGAGGAAGCAAGTGAGGTTTGGAGGGCGCCAGGGTCTCGTCTGAGGTCACACGGCCAGGAAGTAGCTGAGATGCCACCAATATCCAGATTCCTCACCCTTCATTCAACATGTGATGTCTTTTCTCTCCAAAAAAAAAGAAGATGATTTCCCAATCTATGACTTTGGGTTCTGCCATGTGACTCGCTCTGGTCAGCGCAGTGTTAGCACGTGTGATGGGACCAGTGGCTTGAGCGTGTCTGTGCCACCGGGCTCCGTGCCACCGCCGTGAGGAGGTCATGCCCGGGTTAGCGCACTGGGCCCCAGAGCAGGTGAGAGACACGCAGAGCAGAGCCCCGTTGTCCGGGGGAGCCGAGATTAACGGGCCAGCAGACACCCGGCCAAGCCCGGCTGATGAGTGAGCTGAGTAAACGCTTAGGGTCGTGTGCCTCGGAGGTCCCGGGCTTGCCTGTCAGGCAGCATCATCGCGGGTAGCTTACCCACCATCTCACCCTGTTTCTGGGCCACAGGGGCAGCCCCAGAGCAAAGCAGCTGACTTCACCAGTGAGGTTCAGGACCTGAGGGCCTGCCTGTGGCTGGGACAGGGTACATGCAGCACATCTTTTCAGGGCACCCGTCTTACCAGCCGAGACGTTATTTCTGTGTGTAAACAACACTTGGTTAGAACATCTGCAAGAGGCAAGGTTTGCATGAATCAAGAGAACATATTCAAAGCTCTGGCCTGTTGGCTCAGTGGTAGAACATCAGCCCAGCTTATGAAAGTCCCAGGTTCAATTACTGGCCAGGGCACACAAGAGAAGCGCCCGTCTACTTCTCCACCCTTCCCCCTCTCCTTCCTCTCTGTCTCTCTCTTCCCCTCCCACAGCCAAGGCTCCATTGGAGCAAAGTCGGCCCGGGCACTGAGGACGGCTCCATGGCCTCCACCTCAGTTGCTAGAATGGCTCCAGTTGCAGCGGAGCAACACCCCAGATGGGCAGAGCATCGCCCCTTGGTGGGCATGCCTGGTGGATCCCAGTCGGGCGCATGCGGGAGCCTGTCTGCCTCCTCGCTTCTAACTTCGGAAAAATACAAAAAAATTAAATAAAAGAGAGAGAACATATTTGACTTACACTACACTTTCCATTCAGAAGAGGACCGCTGTCCACGAACCCCCTCCCCCATGACCTCTCTCTGACAGGCGTGCTGCTGGGGAGAAATGAGGCTCTGGTTGGACCGGCAACCGGGACCGAGAAGCACTGGGAGGAGAGGACGCTAGGGTTCCCCGCTGCACGGCTTCGGCAAGTCACTCGCCTCCGGGAGCCTGTCTTTTCTCGTTTCTGTGACGGGCCCGGGCTCCCCAGCTGAGGTTTGGGGAAAATCAGGTGAAATAAGGGAATTTATGGTGCTAGCATGAAGCATGGATGATCCTCGTGGCCCAATAAGTCAGTACGAATAACGACAAGTTTCTGTTGACGTGCACATGCCTTTCTACCTTCCTCCAGAGGGGCTCTGCTTAGGGACCACGAGCTGCGAGTTCTCCCTCCTGGAACCCAGGAGAACCACATACACTGCTCAGGAGGGACCTCTGAAACCCTGGCGTGCTCGGGCCGAGACCCTAACGAGCGGCTGTAACACTGGGGCTACTGGGGCTTGTCACCCAAGAGTGTTTACAGAGGCCAGTGGGTTGGGTCACTGTCCAGAGCCCTCAGGCCGACGACACGGTCTCTTCCCTGCAAATAAGCGGAGCCTTGGAACGTTGTACTTCTCGTTTGTGCCATGGGCTTTTGTAAAAATAACATGCCCTGTGCTGTGTTTTCCTTTCAGTGGTTTAACGCTGTAGTCCTGAGCCAGAGAGAACGGAAAATGGAAGAATTTGCTGGCAGCGGGTCCCGAGGGGGTGATCAGGGGTGTCTAGATATGTGGTGTCTTCTAAGCCCTCCAGGTTTAGAAGTTAGAGAACTCAGCTGCCCGCAGGAGAAGCCCACGTTTCACCCTCGGCCCCCACCTGTCGGCCCACCTCCATCGGCGGCTCCGCAAACCCCCTCTGTGGGAGCTCTGCGCTGTCCTCCAGACGAGCCGCCCCTCCCAGCCCTGCAGCCCGCCCCACCAGGCGCAGACCCATCACCTCTGACCTCGACATTCCTGCTCCCCTCCGATCCAGCCTCCCCTTGCCACGGAGCCTCCTTTCTGAACCCAAGAAACGACGGCCTCTTTGGTGGCTTCCCATTGCCAGCGGGTAAAGGTCCAGCTGCCTTCGTTTAGAATACGAAGAGCGTTCCAACCTGGCTCTCCTCCCCAGCCTCATCACTGACCACCCTCGCTCCCTGGCACAGACCCCTGAGCCATGCCAATGTGACCACAGTTCCCATCCGGCGATGCCCTCCACTCCCTCTGTTAGCCCCCGCCCCCACTCCATCTTGCCCCCTTTCTCTGCCTGGGAGTCTTCCATTTGGCAGATCGATGCTAAGTCAAATATGATCACCTTGGCGAAGATTTTCATGCCTCCGTAAGGGCTCACCAAGGCCGTGGGAACCGTGCCAGCTGCATAGGCACGGGCACAGATCCATCGTGCAGGGCTCCACACTCAGAAATCCCCACACTGGGTTTAATGCTTCACTATCGTCTTGGCGTTTTGAATACTTTTGTCTTTGAACTTGTGTTTTGTAAATAAAGTCCAATGGGGAATAGAGCGTGCTCATGCGTGGGGGAGATACATACACCACGTGTGTCCGCTGCTCCCAGCCATGCTGTTCACACGCAGCATTCATGGGGCCCCAGGAGCACAGAATTCCTATGGGCTCGGGATGCAGGGAGTTCGGCATGAGTCAAAGCAAGTTCAAGGTGAGCGTGCTACCTCTATGATTGAGTAGCAGGGGTTCTGACAGCCTCCAGAGGTCAGACTTTCTGTTACAACCAGAACCCATGTCAAATGCAGAAAGAAGGCAATAGTGGCCCTGCCGGTAGGCTCAGTAGTAGAGCATCAGCCCGGTGTCTGGATTTCCCAGGTTTGATTCTCGGTCAGGGCACATAGGAGAAGCAACCATCTGCTTCTCTACCCATCCCCCTCTTCACTCTCTCTCTCTCTTTTTTTTTTCTCTCTCTCCCCCATCCCTGCAGCCATGGCTCGATTGGCTTTAGCAAGTTGGCCTTGGGCACTGAGAATGACTCCTGTGGCCTCCACCTCAGGTGCTAAAAATAGCTCAGTTGCTGAGCAATGGAGCAACACTCCAGATGCGCAGAGCATTGCCCCATAGGGGGCTTGCCAGCTGGATCTCTGTTGGGTGCATGTGGGAGTCTGTCTCTCTGCATTCCCTGCTCTCACTTAATTTAAATGTATAATAAAAAAAAAGGAGGAGGCAATGATGACATTCTAAAAAATGAATAACGAGTATCCTTAGCATATTCCCCCTTACTCGTCACTTCCCTATATCAGCCTGTCACTTATAACAAAAGTAATGGCATGGAAGTAGAGGAAAGACAGGGTAACTAACCCCGGCTTTCCCGTTCAGCCCCTCCTTCCTTGGCTGTGAGCTGAAGACAGAGCACGCTGACAGAACCGTGCATGTTGGGAAGTGAAATAAAAGCCACTGGGGTCATTTTGTATAACGTCCCCACAGTTCTGATAAGACATACATGCACGTGCATGTGTGAGCTGCAAGATAGGAAGGTATAATTATATTTGCATTTTAAAAGGCGTCCCACGCTTTAAAGATACATGAGAACATTCAGACTCATTATCTTTATTTATTTTTTCTTTTATTGAACAGGGGGCCTCCTGTTTTTCTTCTGCATCTAGATGGCCTTGCCTGGGGAGGCAGACAAGACCGAGAGGCGTCGTCCCCACCCTGAGGTGACAGAGGGTCCAGACAAAGGCAGAGGTGAGACAGAGTTGCAGCCACAGATCCGCAGGCCTCACTGCCCTGTGTCCTCCCCAAGTCCAGCACGTGGCTCCATGCATGGTCATTGTTTATTGTCCTTCTTCCCTTCTAGACAGTGGGCCCCATGAGACGAAGACCCTGGCACCCAGGAGTCCTCAGTGAGTGTCCACTGAATGAACAGATGACCTTTGACTTGGTACCTTGTCTTCGCTCACCTCATTGACTGACCCCCATCCAATGGAAATGCAAATTTCTAGAGATGCCTGTTTTAATTAAATCCCGCTTGGCCACTCGTTTTAAAGCTCCAACATGCATGTGTGGGTATGCACACACACACTGGTACAAACACGCACACGCACACACACTGCAATTGCTTGTTAAGGATGTGAGGACACACAAGGTAACCAGGGGTAAGATGTGCTTGGGCACCGCCTAGTAGTCTGCCCAGTCACCTTGCTTGATGTCTCCTGTGGATCTCCTTGACTGGCCTGGAGATTGACAAGCTCATCTGGCCCTTGAATCCCAGGAACCCTGACAACGCAAGAGTTGACCCTGCCCGATACCCGCCATGCCCAGGCGGTCACGTTTCACTGCCATTTCCTGTGTATGTGTCTGCCTTGTGCAATTCACTTTACTGAATGAATAAATGAATGGGTGGCCCAGTGGGTCCATGGAAGAAAGAATCACGGAAGGAGTATCACGCTACAGTAACGACAGCTGAGTCTGCCCCCGCCCCCGCAGCTGGACCAGGCGGCCTGCCCACTCGTGGGCACTGCAGCAGAGACCCGAGACCCTCTCACCTCACTGCAACGTGCTGACTGGCAGTCACACCGGTCACGTCAAGGGCTGGCTTTTCAGAGGCTGCTGGGTGGACGGGTAAGAGCATGGGCTTTAGAGCCGGGCAGACGAGGGTTCACATCCCAGCAGCCCGGCTACTTCCTGTCTCTTGGGGTAGATCCTTTGTTCCTTCTAAGACCAGTTAGCCTTTCTGTAAGGAGGGGCAGGAGGAATCCTTGTGGAACTTTTAAAGACTGTTCTATATTGTGTCTATTTTTAAACTGGCAGTTCCTAGCAATGACTGTTCTTATTTTCGCCCATCCAGTCGATGCACACTGACCTCTTACGGCCACCGCTGTGGGAGGAAATAGCTTTCAAGGGCCTAAGCTTTCATCTGCGCTGTTTGGCCCGTGAGATGTTTTCATGAGCGAGCATGTGTGATGAACTGATGGGAAAGAGGTAGAACACGAGCAGAACCCTCAGAAATGTCTGCTGAACTGCTGCCTGATTCCGTTACAAGCCGAGCTGTCCCCCCATCCCAGGCCCTTCACCTCCCTCCCCTCTCCCTACTCAGTTTCATCGGCTACCATGTCCTGTCTGTCTGTTTTCATGTGTGTTTTCCAAACACCGACTGAGCTCCTGCTGTGTGACTGACTGGCACAGGGCTGGCCACTGTGGGTCTCGCGGGGAGCAAGTTAAAAGTGGTCCCATCCTCATGGAACTTACAGTCTGGTGGAAGAAAACATACCCTAAACAAATACACACCAAATACACATTCCATCACATATTGTGATCAGGGTTCCAGTGGGGCAAGATGGAGGAGGGAGCCTGACCTGTGGTGGCGCAGTGGATAAAGCGTCGACCTGGGATCACTGAGGTCGCCAGTTCAGAACCCTGCACTGGTCTGGTCGGGGCACATGTGGGGGTTGATGCTTCCAGCTCCTCCCCCCTTTCTCTCTCTCTCTCATTCTGTGTCTCCTCTCTAAAATGAATAAAATAAAAGTAAATTAAAAAGATGGAGGAGGGAGTGAGTATAAAACACTTATGAGAGGGAGGAAAAAAGGCCCATCTGAGAAAAGAGTTGAGATCTACAGAATGAGAAGGAACTGACCAGGCCAAAAAAAATAAAAGCATGAGAAGAGCTTTGACAATGGAAGAAAGAGCACGTGCAAGGGCCCTGAGGTAGGAGGAAAGGGTTCAGTGGGTGTGGCTGGAACACAGTGAACAAGGCAGAGATGACATCACAGTAGCTCACATTAACTGAGAGCTCTCATTTAATCCTTACTACAATCCTGTGAGAGAGGTATTTTTTTCATCACTATTTTACAGCTAGAGAAGTTGCAACCCAGAATGAGTAGTTACCTGGATTCAGTCTCAAGCAGTCTTGCTCCAGAGCCCTGCCTCACCCACTGAACTGCCTACCATACGTGGCGGCTGCAGAGATAGCCAGGGGGTCCTTAGAGGCCATGCTAAGGAGCCTATGTTTTCCTTTAAAACATCTCCTCCCTTAGCTCCTGAGATCTAAATCCTACTTCTCCTGTTTGCTAAGGGGACGGTCTTGGATGAGTTACTCCACCAGCCTTTGTTTCGTTCCACAAGTGTTTACTGTGCACCTGCTATGTGCCAGGCACAGAGCTGGGGGGCGGGGAGAAGACATGCAGGGAGAGCAAACGCAGGCATGGACCCTGCCCGCAAGGACCCCGCAGCTTACCTGAGCAGAGATGGGCTCATCACCTCTGTGGGCAGGAACACAGTTCTGGAAGCAGCTCTAATGAGGGGCCTCGTCTGGGCTGGAAACCTTGGCTGTGCGCGGGCACTGAGTCCGGTAGGAAAAGCAGGAAACATCGGGTAAAGGAAGGGGGTGGCGGTGGAAACAGGGTCACCGGATAAAATACAGAACGCCCGATAACGTTCAGTAGAAGTAAGTCCCAACGGCATGGAGCATGCTATATTACAATTCTTCGTCTATTTGCTTATGTGACATCCAGATTTAACGGCACGCCGCTCTTATTTTTGTTCGTTTGTTTTGTTTTGGTGATCCGGCAGCTGAGGTAGACAGGGAATTCAGGAAAGAAGGAACAGCATGTGCAAAGCCATGATCACAGGAGGAAGGAAGCTATGGGAAGACTATGTGACTGGGCACAGAGAGGCTTGGTTTGCTCATCTGTACAATGGGAGGCTGTAATAATGCCTAACACACAGGATTGTTAGCGTGTAAGTGTTCAGAACAGTGTTTGGCGAGTAGGCATTGCTCAATAAACCTCCTCTTCCTCCTCTTCCTCCTCCTCCTCCTCATCTTCTCCACCATTGCTGTCTCCCTCTCTTTTCTCTACTACCTTCAACCAATTCTAGGTCCCCACTGCTGGACCCCTACAATTGCCTCCTAACTGCCTTCATCTGAGAGTGGCTAGAGTCTGATGGAAATTCTGACGTAAAAAACAAACCAAAAAATAAAACAACAAAACTCCTTAGAAGTGAAGGTTTTGTTGGTATCAGCTTAAGCTGTCCCCTGGCAACATTCGTGCTGGTAAGTGTGACAGTGTATACCAGTGTTTTTCAACTGCTGGTCCAGGGGCCGGTCCGCCAGAAATTTTGTGCCGGTCCATCAAAAAGTTCGCCATCCCTGGTGTTGTATGAAGATTATAAACCCAATGATCTCAGTTGAATTTGTTTATGTTCAGGGTGATGTCTGCCTTAAGCGTCCCCAAAATAATTCTATTTTCACTGGCCCCCAAGTATAAAAAGGTTGAAAACCATTGGTGCGCACTAATATTGGAAGACAGTGAGTCGCGCATGCCCATCGCTGCAGAAAGGCCGTCTACGACGGGGCTGTGGGCTTCGTGACTGTAGTCGGGAGGAACACATGCCTCTCCCCCCATGGATGGTGTCAGGATCTCAAGCCTCTCCTGGCTCCTTGTTCTGCCACCTCCGTGGTGGTGTTTTCTAGTCTGCCTCTGATCGTCCCAGTACCTGAGGCCTTTGTAGGGTCTAGTCCTATTGTCTGTTATCTCCGTGGGTTGTCCCTCATGGAGTCCGGTTTCCTTGTGTGTTGGATGACACCCGTTAAATGAGTGAACAGATGTTCCTGCGGAGTCCGGCAGAACCACATCTGTATTGCAACCCGTGGGAAGGGAAGAGAACGCTGAAGAGGGCATGACTCTCCGTTTTTAAGGGCACAACTCAGCGCCTGTGCCAGCCGCACTCACATAGTTTGGGCAAAACTTCATCAGAGAGCCACGGCTGGCCGCAAGGAACGCTGAGCGATGTCGTCTTCACTTTAGGGGATGGCTGTGGGCTCAGCCAAAACGTCAGGCTTCGATTACCGTGGAGAGAGAGGAGAGTGGATATCAGCATACACCAGTGGTCTGCCAACAGCCCGGGCTTAGAAGTCACTCAAAATAGACTCAGCTCGCACGTCCTTCCGTCTGGGCTCCTTCCCAGCGACGAGGAATGAGGATGCAGGGCCCTCAGACCAGGGCGGCTGGGGAGACAGAGGTGCTGGGAAGGAGTGAACATAGCAACCAGCCTCGGGATAATGAGGACAAGCAGCTAAGTGTGCTGTTGAACGCCAGCCACAGGGAAGAGCAAGATTTCCACTCCAGTTGCTCATAAATTCAAAACAGCTTTGATAAAGCAGAACAGCTTAGAAAACTTCTGTGACTATAAATGTATTCACAGAAGGTATGTGTCCACACACACACGTACACACACAGACACTCCACTGTACATGTGTGTACACACACATGCACAGCACTGTATATATGTGTCTATACACACACACATGCACACCACTGTACATGTGTCCACACACATGCACTCCACTGTACACATGTTCACACACACATACTCACCACTGTATGTATGTGTACACACACATACATGCCACTTTACATATGTGTGAAGGCACACATACACGCCACTGTACATATGTGTACACACATACAGTCCACTATACATATGTGTACACATACACACATACACTCCACTGTACATGTGTGTACACACACATACACCCCACTGTACATATGTGTACACACACACATACACCCCACTGTACATGTGTGCACACACACACATATACACTACTGTACAGAGAGAGAGGGAGGGAGGGAGGGAGAGAGAAGGACTTCAGCTCAGGCCAGTTCTGGAAGAGCACCAGAGTGACATTATGTCACGAAACAGGGGACAGCAGTTGATTCTAGTGAGAAAAGTCACCACATTGCACTGACATGTTTGTAGTTCCCTTTAAAACAGGTCCTTCATGTGCACCTGTACTTATGTCTGCCCGTGACTGAGAGGGGCTGAGCATCTGGGTTGCCGTTTAAGTCAAAGCAAACCTGCGTGCGGTCTCTCGTCTCCTTGTCCCGCGAAGCTTTCATGCCTGCCCCTCTCCCACCGGGCATGGCTCCAGGCCAGGCACGGGTGGACACGTGTCACCGTGAGGCGCACCTACCCATTGGCAGCAGCCCAGGGAGAAAGATGTTCTGGAAACGAGCCATTGTGTATAAACAGTAAGGTGCTCTTGTAGAGGTGGGCTGACGAGAAAAACAGACTCTGGAGAAAGGTCATCCCGGGTTCGAAGTCTTCCTCCCCAATTTCCCATCGTGTGGCCTTGGGTAAGGGCTTCCCCTGGCCGGCGAGGAGCGCATGAGGCCGGCAGCCAGCAGCCTCTGTGGTGTGGACGGGAGAGCACCAGCCTCGGGGAGCAGGTGAACTTGGCTTTAAACTTGGCTCTGATGCCTCTGTGGCGACCAGCTGTCCTGCTTTGCCTGGCACAGAAGGTGTCCAGGGATGTGGAAATCTTAGCGCTAAAACCAGGACCAGCCAGAGTGACCCAGGACAGCCGGTCACCCTCTTCCCAGACAGGGGACCCTGAGTAACTGAACAGCCTCAGTCAGCAGCCTCATTTCCTTGTATATAAAACGGGAGTAATGACGTCTACCTTGCAGGAAAGCCGCCTGGCATAGAAACGGTGCCTTGTACAGGGTCGCCATCATCATCACCACTCATTTTGTTCCCTTTTCTCCCTCCTGAGCTCCTGTTTGATAAAGGCCAATGCCCTAAGCGTACCAGGGGGGTTCCTGCAGCTCTGCCAGCCCATTTGAAAGCAGCCAAAGCGAAGGGCTTCCCCCCTGATGCGTTGTTTCCCCAGGGAGGGCTCAAGAAGGGCTCACAGCCCCTGGAGTCCCCCTAATCCCATCCCAAGCCTCGTGTGCCTGCAGCACAGTGGAGACCTTGCGTCAGTCATAAGCACCCCTCCAACGCCTTTCTAAACTGAATACCAAGAAAGAAAGGTGGGGTGGGGTGCTATACAGGCCGGTGCATCTTTGTTGACAGAGGAAGAATCCGCCATTCATTCCAAGTGATTTCATGACCCAGTGATTTCATCCGGCCTCCCAGGCTCCCAGAAGGAGCTGGAAGTCCTTAGGACACGGCTAAGTGCAGGCCCCGGTCCTGTCTCAGAGAAGTGTGAATTTGGAGGAATGTGGAAGCTTCTCCAACCTCCTGCGTTCTGCCACCCCTGACCGCTGGCCTCCTTTCCGGCCGGCGGCCCCCAGACCTCTACCATGGGAGCCACGTGGGCTGATTTCAAATTCAATCCATTCGTGGAGACAGGGAGGGCAGCTCGAGAGGAAAAACGCCAGAGCAGCCAGGGTTGGGTTTTTTTTTTTTTCCTGTTTGTATGTTTGTTTTATTTTTTCCCCCCTTAAATAACGCAATGCATTCACATTGACTGTGTAGGACGCTTATCTTGGAACAAACCCTGTGCATGGTTCCCCTCCAGAAGGAAGTCTAAATATGGAGCCATCAGACTGGAACCATCTCCTAGAAGTCCCTGGAATGTTATCCCTGCCCGAACGGAGGCCACCTGAACCATGACAGGATGGCAGCCGCGGCCCCAGGAGTAATTCCAGGCACAGGAACACACAGATGCTTTCAAGATTTGCCCTGGGTGGATCTCAGCGCTGAGCCGGCTCTCCCTTGTGCCTCGTGCACCAGAAAGGGTTCCCAGGCCCACGACTAAACCAGTCACGGGGAAGAGGCCCTGGACGCCCCGTCTGATTTAGACCAACCAGATCCCAGCTGTGCTGCCAGGCTGGACGTTGCCTCCCTTGAAGCCATGTCCGCCGAGAGAAGGTTCTGTATTTTCCTTCATTCCCACATGTCACCTTCATTTATACAGCCTGAGAGGTGGCCTGGCGGTCCCTGGCGGCACCTGGCCCCGCCCCCTCAGCTGGCTCGGGAGGGCTTCCTGCCTCTCTGCTCCAGGGTGTCTGCTGGTCCCCGGGCCATGCTGGGTCCACACACCAGGCAGGTGGGGAAGGCTGGGGTTTCCACAGCCCAGAAGCAACCCGCAGCGGGCGTCTGAGACCCCAGGCTCCTCGGCCGCTGGTGCGGCCACTCTGGTGTGTTCCGCACGCTCTCTAGGAAGCTCCGGAGGTCCGGCCCCATAGCCCGTGGCAGCGATCTGCCCGCTTGGCCGCCCTTTCACTCCCTTTATTGCCTTCCTCCTCTTCCTGCCTCTCGTCTCCTTCCCTGACTTCCTGGAATCATCGTCCTTACATAAATTACTTGAGTCAAATCTATGTGCTGAGATCTTCTTCGGGAGAGCCCAACCTGATTACTGGACGATTTCATCGCCGTCCCTATTTCCGGATGGGGCAGCCAGGTTTGGGGGCCTCCCAACTGCAGGGGTGATGAACGGTGGTGGCGCTGAGCCTCCATCTCATGTCCTCCCCACTGCCTCCCACCTTAACCCTTCTCCTTTTAGGCAACATGAATGGGCCGGGGGACTTGTCACGGCATTGTACTAGCATTGCTAAGCAACCACGACAAAGAAATATCATGTCCTGTATCTAATGGGACACATTATGGGACGTATCACAGATGACAAAGCCCCTGCCTGCCCATTACCTTGTCTGAGCCTCACCCCACTCCATGACATGGGTGGGGTATTCCTTCCCTCCCCTTCTGCCCATGAGGACACAGAGACCCTGGGCTGTCAAGTGACTTCTCCGAGACCTGCCCAGCTAGAAGTGCAAGTCCCCGTCTTCATCACAACTGGCCAGAGGCCTCTACCGTTTCCCTGTCTAGGTGACCAGTGGCATGAGAGCCCATTGCCATGAGAAACCCATCCTGCTGGACATTGTACCAGGCATAGAGAGCCGCACCCACGAAGAGTCAACAGTGCCGAATGGCTTTCATCACAAGAGTGAGTTTCAGAGAATGAGTCGTGTCTCCTGCGTCCTCCTTCAACCCGCCGAGTCAGCAGGCTACAGCCCCGCTGCCAGGGAAGCCAGGCCAGGTCAGAAGGCATAGCAGTCCTTGGGAAATTGGGAGGCCACAGTCCCAGCGGCTGCGACCCATGAGTGAGAGCGGGTCTTGGCCTCTTGGCAGATTCCGAGCCACCACCTGTGGCTACGTCCTTCGGGAAGAACCTTGCACCAAACCTGGTGGGACCCCCCCAAACCTGATGGGACCCCCCCCAAGTCTGGAAGAAATGAGATTGCTAGCGGGGCCCTCTGTACCGGCCTGGCCAGGACTCTTATTCATAGATCAGGAAAGTGAGGGGCCAGAAGGTGTGCGTCACCAAAGGGTCCATCTCTCGGTGAATCAGAGAAAGCCAGGTCGCAGACACGCGCCCCGGCTCCAGCCCCCTGCCCTTCTCCTACTCTCGCTGCTTTGCATTGAGTCGGAAAGGAGATATTTCTCCTGCTTGAGTCACTCTGTCCTCACTGCATCCTGCTGAGAGTGGCACAGGGGAGCTAGCTCTCTATTTCCTCAGACAGGACACTGGAGCCCAGAGTCACTTTGCTGAGGTCACCCAGGGACCACTAGAACCTCATGGCAATAAAGGGTGCTGGGACAGTCAGAAGGCAATGGACAGAAAGAAAAGAAGGCTGGCCGGGGCAGGGTCCCAACTCTCCACTGGCCCGGGCTCCCAGGGCCCCAAGGGCCCGGCAGTCTTTTAGGGAGACGAGTCCGTGTACTTGAACAAATCATACACTTAGTGTTCAGGCTCCCAGGAACCAGCCCTGTCTCCATTTCCAGAACTCTAACCCTTTGGGTATCTTAGAGTAACTTGAAAAAAAATTCATCCTTTCCTGACCGGTTAGAGCATCGTCCTGATACGCCAAGGTTATGGGTTCGATCTCCGGTCAGGAGGACACCTACACAAATCAACCAATGAATGCATAAATTAGTAGAACAACAAATCACTGTTTCTCTCTCACTCTCTTCAGCCTCTCTCTCTAAAAAATTTTAAAAATGTATCCTTAAGAATCTTGGATGTTCATCAGCATGCCCCACAATGTCCTCCACACGCTCTACCCACGCCCCGCTCACACCTTCCTACAAATGTACGCACAATATGCACTCAGGAGAAAAGCTGTCACAAGATTTTATCAGTGAAAGTATCACAGTGGCTTTCTCTGGCTACGTTCCAGTTCTGTCTGTCTGTCTGTCTCTCTCTCTCTCTCTCTCGTCTCCCAGGCAGCATGATAATTGAAGCAGGAGGCCACATTCAATGTTCCTTGACGGTCCAAGGTTTTCAGCTGGCGGGGGAGAGGGGCTTGATTTGGGTCTTCTCAGAGCTCCGGGGGTCTGGAGGTCCTCAAATAGAAAATGCAGCTAGACTGGGTCTGGGGGAACGACTAGGGGTGGCGGTGGGAGCTTTGGCCTCCTAAGCGGAAGGCCAGTTGACCCACCTCTATTAGTCCTTCATTTGGTCTATCAACAGGCCTGCCCCGGTGGCGCAGGGGTGCGTCACACACTGAGTGAATGAGTTCACAGCCAGGGAGGAAGTCACCCAGCAGTGAAATGCAGGGGGAGGGGACAGGGACTTGGTGGGACTTGTCTGTCTGCATCTTCTGGGGACACAGAGAAGGCTAAGCTAAGTCCATCTGGGGGCAGGCGAGATCAGGGAAGGCTTCTCAGAAGAGGTGTATCTGAGCTGAGGAATGGCACTTGCATGTGTTGATGGGAGGCCAAAATGTCATCCTGCTATTTCCTGGTGACCAGGTGAGGAAGGTGGGGAAGGACACTGAAGGCTGAGGGAAGGGAACAAACCAAAGCGCAGAGGCCGCTTGGTCTGTTCCAGAGCCCAGAATGCTCTAGAGCAGTGACTTTCAGCCTTTTCCGTCTCGTGGCACACATAAAACTAATTGCTAACGTTCTGCAGCACACCCCAAAATACACTTTCTGTTGCTCTGACAAAAAGAAAAAAAGCAATAGGTATAATTTAGATTGGTTTGTAAAAATAATAATAATATTAATAATAATTACCTACCCACTTTGTTCTCAAGTGACATTTTTAAAAAAATCAGGTGCCTATACTAGTAACTATTTCTAGTATCAAGATTAATTCATCTTTCTGACCTGTGGTGGCGCAGTGGATAGAGCGTCGACCTGAAATGCTGAAGCCGCGGGTTTGAAACCCCAGTCATGCCCAGTCAAGGCACGTACAGGAGGCCACTGTGAGTTGATGCTTCTAGCTCCACACCACCCCCCCCCCTTTCTCTCTCTCAAATCAGTAAATAAAATCTTAAAAAATAAAAAAGATTAACTAATCAGATGCAACCTTATGTGCTGTGAGCAATAAGACACAATGCAGTAATATGACCTGTATATTTATGCTTCCAAACGGGGTGTTCACTCCGGGCAGCTATGGTTGTGTTGGCTGTCATCTTGTATTATTATTATTATTATTATTATTATTACTTGACAACCTAAGGGGAAAAGAGGCACACGTCCCTGGCTAAATACTCAGGTATTGTGTGTTTTAAAAATTCTTGTGGCACAGCAGTTGAAAATCGCTGCTCTGGAGCACAAGAACGCAGAATGTTCCAGAGTTCTCATGTTGGGGAGAGCATGGAGGGAGAGTGGCTGGAGCAGGTGGCAGGGCCCAGGGCGGTGCCTTAGTAGGAACGTAGTCGTCCTCAAACTGCGGCCAGTGAGAAGGGGGTGACGGAGGTGGAGGGTAGACGGAGGGGCGCAGCAGGGGAGACTGAGGCACGGAGGAGGATTCCCGTGGCCCCGCCTCTGTGCTGTTGTGGGCGCTTCCTATGCGCACTCTCACATCAGTCTCCTGGAGCCTGGGCTGTTGTCCCTCTCTTTATAGATGGGGGGCCTGGGGCTTGGAGAAGTCCAGCAATGCTCCCAGAGCTCGGAGCTCGCCACTGGAGCCGACACCTGGAGGCTCTCATCTCTGGCCAGTTTCGACCTGGTCCAGAATGAGCACATTCCTCCCCGGCGTCCCAAACTCCTATCAGCATTTGACAATAACAACAGCAAGCGAAAGTCCCAGAGGACTGAAGCACGCGGCGAGGGGTGCCAAGTTCTTAATGTTACCCAGCTGGGTTGGCCGGGGACCTGGCCCTGGGCAACCAGAGGCGCCGTGATTCAGCTGGGCTGGACGGCAGCATGTGAGTCAGGGCCTCCCGCGGATGACCAGGTCATCTGACCGCAAGCGCCCTGCGGCTGACACGCGTGCTCTCCGGGTGCCTGGTCCGCAGCAGGTGCCCAGACACGTTGGGTAGCTGCTGTTTCATTCGCACTCTGGGTACCTTCTGTGTTAACCCCCGTGCTTTGGGCGCTAGTCCTCTCCGCCCCAGAGAGCTCCGGGTCCTGGGCATTCTCCGCACAACCCCTCTGGACTGCTCTGAGGGGCCGCCAGCAGGCACAGCTTTGTCCAGAGACTTAGCGCTGCTGCCAATGATGTAAACCAGGTGAGCTGTTCGGGAAGTTGGAGCACGAAGACCTTCTTCTCCCA
The DNA here is from genome assembly GCA_037038555.1 of Rhynchonycteris naso. Lineage (NCBI taxonomy): Eukaryota > Metazoa > Chordata > Mammalia > Chiroptera > Emballonuridae > Rhynchonycteris > Rhynchonycteris naso. The sequence goes on along the minus strand of CM072996.1, from coordinate 312,830,039 downwards.
AGAGCTCTGGGACACCAGGGCCTGGCGAATGAGCCGCCCTATTTAGCGAAACAGGCACCAGACGCCCTCCAGGGTCATCAGGTTGGCACCCCTGCATCCCCTGACCAGAGACTGTCCTTCACTTCCACAAGTTCTCTGACACACTGTTTAAACTGTGGCCCAAGTCTGTCCCCTCTGCTTGGTCCCTCTAAGCACAGAGACCAAGCCCAGGTGCACCAGGGGAGGAGAAAGGAGGACACGCTCCCAGGGCAGACACCAAGCTGAGAAGCCTCAGCCCCTGCCGCCATGCCCATCCCCAAAGAGCCACCCAGCCAACACGTACTCCAGGGCGCAGATCCTGTGGCTGATGGTTGGGGTTTATGAGCAGAGCCCAGGGGTCCTCAGCTGGTGCGTGGGGGGAGGCAGGATTCAAACCCAAGCCACCTGCTTTCAAGATGCACATTTCCCCGAAGCACACCTCTGGCCCCCAAGGAGGCTCGGTCAGTGAGCTGGGCTCACAGAGAAGGGACGGGGTGGTAGGTAGATCTGTGGGCAAGCAGGTGCCCAAAGGGCACTCCAGGCCCCTGGGTTCCGTGCTGACTAGTCACCAGGAGCCTGAAGGAGTCAGGTCATGCAGGAACAGAAGCCACCCTCTTGATGAGGTTGCATCCGGCTCACTGCCTGGGCTCATCCCTCTGCTAAGGATGCCATCTCGAGTGGGAGTCAGATGTTGGAGGGGCAGAGCCCTGCCCCTCAGGGCCCCAGAACCTGTGCTGTGCAGACAGCACCTCTTCCTCCACCCCTGCCCCGCACACAGGCCTCGGGCTGGGAAACGGGGAAGAGGTGAGATAACGGACCCAGAGGGTACATCTCAGTCTTGGACAAGAAGAGCAAGGATGGAGATCCTAATATAAGGGTGGTCAGTAGGACAGAAGATTCCAGACGGGAGCTGATAACGGACCGAAGGCTGTGGGTGTTTGGGTTGAGGATGCAGGCTGTGCATGGGCAGCACACAGCTGTGTGCTGGGGGACAGGCAGGGGTGACAGCAGCAGGGGCACCAGAGTGTGTGCCCCTTCGTTTCTTCGTGGGTCCAGGCACAGCTCCCTGGGGTCCTGTCATTCCATGCACTGACATGGGACAGGCGTGCAGCCAGTTTGGTGCGATCTGAAAGCTGAAACTGGCAACCGCTCCCTACAACCTCGTCACAGGGGGTGGGGGAGCAGCACTGGCTGTGAAACCCCAGTGAGACAGTAAAACAGCATCCAGTCCCAGGACTGCCCCAGGCCCCACTGTGCACACTCCTGAGCCATCCTGCTTTCGTCCGGAAAGGGGGACGGTCGTCTGGACCCTCCCAGGGCTGTTCTCTTGGGGACCCTGGCTGAGAGAGGACACCAACATGTCTGACGCTTGGAACAAAGGAGAGGGGTTCTCATGGTTAAACTAGGGACGGAGCCCTGGGTCTGGAGGTCGCCCTGCACACGTGGGACATCTAAGAAAAGCTAACCTTAAAAAAAATACCCCCACAAGAAAATGATTCTCCGCTGTGGATGAAGAGAAGGGTGGGCTCCCCAAGGGTCTCCACCCCGTGTCACACCCCACAGAGTCCCAGACCCAGCCGGGACCTGGGGACGGCATTGTGGTTGGCTCAGTGCCTCGTGGGACAGTGGCTTGTGTCCTGAAAGAACACCCGGCTGGGAGGCCCTGTTCCTAACCCTAGTTTCCCTGCCTGTCCTGTGGGCACATGACCGACTCCCGGGCCCTGGCAGGTGACATCAGGGACGAAGGTGGCCTGGGTGTGAGAACAGTGGGGGCTGGCCGGCCACCACAGCAGCCTGGGTACTGGCCCGCATATTCCCGCCCGAGCCCCTCTCCCCCAAGCAGAAATGCAAGGCAGGCCAGTGGGGCCAAATCTTCCCACTTCCCCAAAAGAAGCCTAAAGTTTTAAGTTTTATGTGGTAGCTCTAATTTTTAAAAATTGGCAACTAAGTCTGTTTTTGTGTGTGTGTGTGTTTGTTTTATTGTTTGTTTTGTTTGTTTGTTTTTGGTAGAAAACACCCTATGGTGCAAACCAGGCATAGCTCTGCGGGGTGGTCTATATTCTGCATCATTCAGGGTCCTGTGCAGCCTGGCTCCTGGATGTGGTCAGCGATGGGGTCAGCGATGGGGGACACTGGCTGGTGCTGGAGGAGGGAGCCAGAGAGAGAGCAAGGGGTGTTTTTCTGATGACCACAGTGTAAGCCCAAACGCTTCCAGGGTCCGGCAAGCTTCTTCCGGGGCTGACACCAGGGCCACCCCTGGTTCACAGCTATGGGCCTCGCTGGGCACAAATGCCACTGCCCTGTCCCCTGGTCTCTTCAGACCTGAAGGAGGTAAGGACTTCCTGTGTTGCCATTGCCAGGAGCCTCTCCATCCCTGCTGGGGTTCGCACCCCTGCCCGCAGCCCCCCACGCGGCCCCTTCGTGAACACGCACGCGCCTCGGTGAGCCCTTTCGGCGCGGAACTCAGCTTCCTGTAGGCGCTGCCGGTACACAGCATCACACGCTTGCACAGAAGTCGCGTAGGGGCCCAGAGGAGGGACGGAATAATCTGGACGCAAATCCTGGCCCTTCTCCCCGCTGCTTCAGTCTCTCTGCCTCGGTTTCCTCATCTGTGTAGCCTCGGATGACTGACGGACAGGATGCCTCGTGATAATGTGGGACAGCAAGCAGCCAAGGCTGCTCGGCAGGCCCAGAGCCTGAATTTAAACACTGGCAGTGTCTCCCAAGCACCGGCCTTTGCTGGACATGAAGGGCCAGCCATCTTCAGACAGTGACCATCAACTTCTGAGCGAGGCTCTGCAGGCCTGGCCTGTGCCCAAGCTGTGCCCTCCACCCCCGGCTGGCCCTTCCATTTCACCGGCGGGCTTGGGAGGTGGAGGGAGCAGGGCCGGGGCTCCTGCAGCCAAAGTCAAATCCGGCCACTCTCTCTCTGTACGGTCACGGGTAGGTCCCTTTTCCATCTCTGGGCTACTTCCACGCTTTTATAAGAGCTTCGTCCTGGAGTCTCCATGGTTTCTCGCAGCTTGTCCCGGCCAGGGGTCCACGGCGGTTCCTGCCTCTGCGGTCCAGGCCAGAGTTCTTCTGCACACACTCTACGACACTTATCTTAATTAAGCGTACAAATTAGGACATTCCAAGCTAAGCTTTCCTGAATTGTGTGGGTAGAAGAAATGTTTAAATCTCCTTTTTTTTTTTTTGGCTGAGTCTTTGCAAGGCAAGCGTTTCCAAATGTTTGGCCCAGTCCCCCCCACACACCCCCCCTCAGCCTCCCCCTCCTTGCCTGTCCTCAGGAGGAGGGCTCCAGAGATAAGGGGGGAGGCCCAGACCTGACCAACCAGGAGGCTGCCCAGCTGACCGCGAATGACCCACTGGCTAGGTCTCCCCCCACACCTGGATGGCTGACTGTTCTTCTGGACTTCCTTCGCTCCAGATGTGTTTGGCCGCTGCCCACAGTCAATCAGAGGGTTTGGGTTTGGAAAACTCCAGATCTCCAAAGAGTGAGAAGGGTGAGGCCCGGTTAGAAAATATTGAAATTCGTCCTGATTTCCTTCCAGCCAAAAGAACAGGCTGTTCCGTGGGTTCCCAGGGACTCCAGAGGAGTGAGACGTGGGCCCTGATGTCCGGACAGAAGCCGCGGGGCCGCCATTTTGTCACAGTAGGAACAAAATAGAGCAAAGGAGAGGGGTTCTCATGGTTAAACACACTAGGGACAGAGCCCAGGGTCTTGAGGTCGCCCTGTACACACGTGGGACACCTAAGAAAAGCTTCCGAGCCCACCTTCCAGGGGGCCTGTCCACCTGGAGGCGTGAAGTCCGGGGGCGGCCCGTGCAGGGAATCCCAAGTTCATTACCTACCAGTTGGGTAACTAGGGCAAGTTACTTAGTCCTCTTGTCTCCTGCTGAAAATGGAGGCAATAATCCTTGTCGCACAGGGTTGACACAAGTCTTTATAAAGAGATCGGTGTGGATGACTGTGCATTGGACAGGTGGGCAGCACATGGTTGGTGACATAACACAGACTCCGGGGACCGTCATCCATTTGTGTCAGAAGCCCACCGGAGAGAGTATTGACAGAGGATTCCCTGGAGATGTGGAGTCTACTTATTCTCCTAAATACTCTAAATTCTATCACACTTCACCACCAGCACCACCACCCCCACACACACATACACACACTCAAAAACTGTTACTGGTTTTCATTCTGGTGTGATGCATTTACCCACATTTGGGGACACCGTGGCAGTCCCTGGGAGGGCGTCATCGAGGTCACTGCCCATGTCTTCACACTGTGTCCCCCGTGAACCTCACGGGAGACGTTTCCTTCCAATTCGGGGCCAGAAATAGTTGTGTTCGTCTCAGCCTCATCCCGGCTCCTGAGAATCTGTTAGTTTAGTTTTACGTGGGTGGGCCTCCGGCGTCAGGTACCTGACCGCGTGTCCCTCTGCTCTGTCTGGGTGAGAGGTCAGAGCCAAATCTACAGTCCGCCTCTGCCCAGTCTTCTGAACCTCAGCGCCCAAATCGTGGGCCAGTTCCATGCCGTGCCTTGGGTTTTTTCCACCCTTTTTTCCTTTGTGAACTGAAATTTTCCCCCAGGTTTGTTTTTCACCTGGTTGGATTTTGAGTATTTGTAAGTCACTCTAGATCTTTGGCGGAAGAGTTGGAGGCGGATTGTTCGATGGCAACTAGACAGGGAGACAGATGGAGAAATCAGCATGGCCCGTGCACACGGTGGGAGCACTGCGGTCAGACAAACGTTGCTTCCTGCCCCTTTCTCCCGCGACGGTATAAACCACCCTGGGCCTGACAGACGAGGCCTAGAAATAGCTCTGGTTCGTAGACCACGGATCTGGTTGGCCTTTCGGGGGTCCTGCTCCTCCCCTCTGGCTTGAGCTTCCCTGGCCTCCCCGGTGTTGTCCTCAGGGATCACGGTGGACACAGCGTTAGCTCGGACACTGTCCTAGTCACGCTTCACTTCTCTCGGTGACACTTGAAAGTGTCCACCAGAAAGCGTCCGTGAACCTCCCTCCGGCTGACCGTCTGCCGGCCTGTCTGGTTCTCCTCTCCGCAGAGTGGTGGCGAGGGGTCTCCGGCTGGGACGGGGCCTGACGTGGGCTGTGAGACCCCACGTGTGTGGAGATCTGGGGAGAGTGCAGTCAAGTCCGTGGTGTAATTCTGGAAGAGTTATCTACTGTCCCAGCCCCTCTGCTCACCTGTCACACTGCCTGCCTCCCAGTGGTGTGGGGGTGCTGGGCTGCAAGGATTCGGGGATACCAAGGATGCAAAGCATGAGGTATGCCGTCAGTAAATATTTATTGAGCGCCGACTATGTGCCAGGGCACTAGGGATTCAGCAGCGAACAAGACAGGTCCCATTCCTTATGGAGCTTATGTTCCGTGGGGCAGGGGTTGGGAGTGGGGGAGGGACAGACACTAAATAACGACATAACCTGGGGAAATGATGGTGAGGAGGGCAGGGCAGAGAATCACAGTGGGCTGTTGAGAAAGTGACCAGCTGGATGCTCACAGCGCCGCGCCGTGAGCTACGTATAGACGTGGTTCCGGGGGGACCAGAGAAGAGCTTTGAGACGAGGCCCAGACGGTGGAAGAGAGGTCATGGGAGTGGAGGGACTAGGGGACCAGGGTGGGAGGAAGGACCGCAGGTCTGGATGCTAACGTCTGTAGTCTCCTGTCATCCGGAGAGTGGGAGAGACAGGTGCCAGCCCAGGCTGAGGAGAGGAGAGTGTCAAGGGCACACCACCGTGATCTGCAGCTGCACACAACACAGCGCCAGTGAGACAGCTTCTTGGATGCCCCACGTTGCCCGGCTCCAAGCCGAGGCATTTGAAAAGCCTACCTACTGTGTGAGGAGCCCATCGGCTCTCCGGGCGCTGCCAGACAGCTGTCAGCTGCGAACCGCACCAAATGTTTCCACTCACCAGAACGTCCCGCCCTCTCCACAAGTCAGGGAGAAGCGAACCTTGATTTAAACCCAGAAAGGGACGGACCGAGAGGGGTCTGGAGAAGCAAGCTGTTGTTTGACTCCCTGGCCATCGTCCGCTTACATACTGAGAAGCAAGCTCTACACGGTATCTTCAAAAGCTTGGATACAGCCCTGGTTGTTTAGCTCAGTCGGGTAGAGCGGCATCCTGATATGCCAAGGTTGTGGGTCCGAGCCCCAATCAGGGCACACACTAGGATCCACCAGTGGATGCATAAATAAGTGGAATAACCAGTTGGTGTTTCTCTCTTCTCATTGCCACTCTTTCCTCTCTCTCTCTAAAAATAAGTTAAAAATTAAGAAGAAAATAAAACCTTGGATATATTCACACCTGCAACTCTAAAACATTAGGCTATAGTTCAAGAAAATCCTACCCCACACTAGCCTGCACATGCCTCTGAATGAAGAAAAAAGTATGCATTTGAGATCAAATGATACCCCCCCCACTGAGCACGCAGAACGTGATGGGGTAACTTCAAGAGAAAATGCCGGGCCCCTGCTTCTCTCTTTGGCTCTGACACTTACCAGCTTTATGGCCTTAGAACAGTCACATCCCTCCTCTGAGAACAGTGAGGACCCCCCACCACCACCATTCCCACAACAGGGTTGCTGCTGTGTGAACATTTGCATCAAGATTTGAGAGTGCCATGAAAATGATTTGTTGGTTAACAGCTAGCAACAACTTTTGAGTCAAAGCATTTTCGTTGGCCAAGCTCAACCTCTCTTAGAACCTCTGTCCTGTTTTCTGGTCACCGTCCGACTAGTTTCACCTGACGTTAGGATTCCTGGGACAAAAATCAAAGATGCTCATGAAGAGGCTGTCTTTAGAAGACAAGAGAACTGAACATGACTTCTTCAAAGCGATAAGTAAACCGTGGTGGATGCTGATGGTGTTCAGCCAGACGGCACACCCCAGGGTGGGCAGCCGTCCCTCGCATGATGGGGAGCTAGCTGCGAAGGGCTCTAGCTGCCCCGTCTCTGGAGCACGGCCCTCCATTTTTTGGAATATATTTGAGGAACTACGCCCTGTCCCCACGCTGGCCGAGGTCTGCCTGCAGCCAATTTCTGACTAATATGTGTATACAAAGTCTCATTCACTACTCAGAATGAGACTCTCCAGAGCTCCCCGTGGGATCGAGCTAAGGCTAGACTTCAGCTGAACCCACAACTCTGCCAAACTGTGTCCTTTGCCCTGTCCTTCTCTCACTTGTCTCTCTTCTCATCAGAAAGTATACCCTCAATATATCAATTAGACAAGAGTCCCTTGTGGGGGGCTCTGATCCTGGCGAACCCAACCTAACACATTTGTTACCAAGATGACCCTTAAGGAACAAACCCTCAGGACAGAATTTGGGGGTGGCTCTCTCGCCAACCAGATGACCTTGAAGACCCTATCCATGGTGGTCAGGGCAGTCCCTGGCATGCTGTACCAGTGCAGTTGCTAAGAATCTCCACTGTGTCATTTGGAATTATGCAGGCGAGAGGGAGATGCCATGTGCAAGGTCACTGAAGTCACCTGAACAGCTCCTTGAACCCTCTGACCTGGCACAGTGACCCGCAAGCCTTCTCAGAAGGTCACAGGGGTCCCTTGCTTGAGGACGATGCAGAAGCCTCAAGGGAGATGGATACCTTACAAGACAGCAGAAGTCCAACTGATATACCTGCCCCGCCCCCTCTTCTAGCCCTCTGGCCAAAAGTTGAGGCCAGTCTCCGCAGGACCCAACTGGGGAAGTTCTAACTCTTGTAAGGCAGGGGAGGGACAATACATCCAAAAATATGTTCCAGGACTTGCTAACACGCACTAGCAGGAAGTTGACATCTCCTTGGGAAGGGGACCTGACAGGGTATGAAACCAAAGAGGTGACATACCAGGTAAGAGAGGTCGTTGACATGGGGACTGCTTCCCATCATGCACAGGGACAGCGTGGACCCTCACAGCCACTCCTCGCAACAACAACGAAAGGAAGGAAGTGTCATCGGCTCTTGTCACCCAGCAGGAAACAGCCCCCAGGGATGAAGCGGTTCCCAGGTGCTCCTGCGGTGGGGATGAAGCCACCCTTTGAAGAAGGCTTTTCGGCACAGAAGCCTCGCTGCCTCGTTATCCTAAAAGATAGCTAGCTAAACAAACAAACAAATGAGAGCACAGGACTGGTTTAGCCTAGCTGTCCCACACCCTTCTCACGTCGCCACTTAATATTCAAATGTGGAGACGTTCCACGCCGGAGAACAATAACCCAAAGATTTTCCCTAGAAGGCCTCGGAGCTTGATTTCTCACAAATGGCCCCAAGGATGGAAAAAGTCTCCGAAATTGAGACTGGCAGGAGCTCGGGGCCCTCTCTCTCTGATATTCCCTCTCTCCTTTCTTGGCACCGGGAGGCTCAGCTCGCGCCAATGGAAAATTCCCAAGTGCCAAGCAGTTCTCAGATAATCTGCACGCGAGAAAGAAAGAGAGAGAGAGAGAGAGAGAAAGAAGGAAAGAAAGAAAGAAAGAAAGAAAGAAAGAAAGAAAGAAAGAAAGAAAGAAAGAAAGAAAGAAGGAAAGAAAGAAAGAAGTCTTTTAACTGGCAGCTCATGAGGGATTGAGGCAGGGCTTTAGCCAAAGCAGACATTTTTTCAGATTCCTGCCATGTCTTCCTGTCCATCGGGATGTTAGACCCAGCCTGGACTCATCATTGAGACCAGCGCTGGGTCACACCAGAAACTGGGTTTGGGGCTCCAAAGGGCCCCGAGGATCCTACCTACCTGGGATCCTACCTGGGAGGGCCATGGGGGAAGGGACTGTGTCCCTATGTCCAAACTTCGGCCGAGCCTGGAGGCCATCGGCCCCAGGAAATGGCAGCGGCCCTGGGCCTGGGGGAACTCACTGCGGGGAAGAGCGGGCAGTAGGCAGGCTGATCGGCCAGAGGTCCCCAGCACATAAACAGAAAACCCAGTACGTAATCCTCTGGTCATAAGACAAGATTTTTTAAAAATGTTTGATTATAGTTGATATATAATATTATATTAATTTCAGGGGTACAACACAGGTTTTAGACTTTTATGTGCCTCACAGAGTGATCATTCTGCTAAGTCTACTAACCATCCGTCACCGAACAGGGCTATTATTATATTACCGACCATACTCCCTGTGCTTTACATTCTATAACTATTTTATTTTTGAATTTTTGTTGAATTTATTGGGGAACAGGTTTCAGATCATAACTAATTTTGTAACTGTCACTTAGCCATTCTTCACCCCTTTCCCCCTTCGTCACCCATCCCAAGAGAAGATTTTCTTTTAATCCTACGTCATGCGCTCTCATAGTAACAATAACCATATATAGTCTATTCATTTAGCCAGCATTTACTAAGCGCCTAATATTAATAATAATAATAATAGTTAGACACAGTGTCAGGCATTGTGATGAGATGGAGAATTCAACAGTAAGGGGTACAGCCAGGTCCCCCGCGGGCACGCGGGCGGGCGGGCAGGCAGGCAGGCAGGCAGGGCAGAGAGGAGATTAAAGGTAACAGTGACAGATTCATGAAATGACAGGCATAGAGGAAACAACATGAAACATATAGGCAATTATCAACGCGGGGGAAAAAGAAAAAGTTGTACAAGACAAACGTAATTAAAGTTAGATACTATGTGGCACAACTATTATTATATTAGTGAACACTACATGGTCATAATAATAAACATCATATCGGTTTACCAAAAATAAAACTAATTACAATCATGAGAGAGTAATTGGGGGAACCCGTGAAAAAACAAATCTTTGTAGTAGAAAGTCCATCGACAATACTGTATTCGACGCATAAAAATCAAGGATTATCTATCTGTGCAGAGACTTTATTTAGAAAGAGGTAAGAACATGCCAGAAGAAATAGCTAAGAGTTGGACAAGGTGGCATCTGGGCAGAAGAACTGAGGGGCAGGGTGGAGGCTGTTCTTTTTCATTATAAGCCTGTTAGAACCATCTGACCTTTAAAACTATATAAAACTTAACTCTTTTAATAAAAGAAATCAAAATATTCTAAAAAACAACTTCTAAACACCAATCATCTCCCAGGAGAAGAGTAAAACTATACTCTTAACAGCCCTGGACTTATTTTACATTGAAAATGTATTTCGGTGTGGCTTATATTAAAATGCAGCGAATGCTTTCACTGTTTACCAAAAGCGGTCTGGGGTTTGAACCCAGGTCTCTGGTCTGTCAGGAGAGGACTAGTATCTGAGGACTGGGAAGGGGCAAGTTAGACCAGGAGGACTTACGGGGCTTGGAGGAGCAGAGGGACCTGGGGGAAGGGAATTCCCAGCTGGGAACGTTTGTCTTAAAACAAGAAACCCACACAGAGGTTTTGGTTTGAAGCTTTGGACAACATTTGTTTTCATTCCTCGTAAAAAGAAAAAAATGACGAATGGAATTATTTGAAATAAGATTTTAACAAGAGAGAGAGAGAAAAAAGAAACTAATAACATTTCATTAGCATTCTCTTACCAGCCTGTTATTAATGAGTCCAAAGACTGATTTTTAAGAGTTTCTGCTTCTTTATAATAACTGTTTCTCCAGTGAAAGCAGTCAACAACACCAGGAGACAATTTAGGGTTTGTTTTATGTTTGCGTTAAAAAAAAAAAAAAAAGAATTCTTTTTTCTTCTCATAAGTTTCTCCTTGCTCTGTGTTTGTTCCGTCACCTTCAGAGCGCTTTCAGAGCCCATTAATGTGGTAAGAGGGGACTTGGAGCAAGTGCTGGTGGCGTGGGCAGGAAGAGGCACGTGCTTTTAGAGTCACAGGGAACTGAACGTGAATCCCAAATACTGGCTCACTCGCAGTGAACCGCCCTGGGTCCCAGTAGTCCTTGCACAACAGGGACTGGACTCCCACCTCCCCCTCGCTGTTGACATGAATATTAAATTAAGGAATCACATACCCAGAAAAGTACTCAGATGCTAATGACTTCGGTGACAACCGCTAGTCGTACTAATGTCATCCTAGCTGAGTTTCCTGGGTTCACCTGCCTTTGGCGCATTTCTGAAAAGTCCTTTCCCACGATTATCTCACAGACATCACAGACTTGGGGATAGGGCTCCATGAAAGCTTCCGTGAGAGCCTGGGAGTTCCGTGGCTGTGCCTGGCCCAGGGTCAACCACCATGAAACAAGGTCCAGCTCACTCTTATGTCTTAAGGCTCCTGCTCGTCCAGGTCATGGGGGGAGGGGGGGGGAAAGAGGGGGACAGCAGCTGTAAAACAGAAGGTAGATCGCGAAAAGCGGTGCAGTGCGCAAGCGTCGTGGAACGCAGCGTGGGTCCGGAGCCCCAAACGCCACGGGCTAAAGCTAGTCCGGACCTCACTGCGCAACCTTGGGCAAAAAACCCTTCGCTTTTCTGCGCTTGGTTTCTTTTTTTGGAGAAAGGAACTCATAACCCCTGCGGTATCAGCCTCCCTGGTGCATGGCGAGGGTCCACGCAAGGTGAGAGCGTAGGTGCCTGTCTGCGTGGCCTTTCTCCCAGGACATCCGCGGTCCTCTCCTTTCTCTCCCACCCTGGCTGATACTGGGTGATGCTGGGAGGGAGGGGATGGGAAACAGTGGATGCCTCAGGCTTTCTGGTTTCTGAACCCCAGGAGCCTGATCGTTGCCCTGGCTTATTGAGTCACTGTTCCAAGCACATCACATGCATCAACTGATTTAATCCCCGATCTAGTGCCATGAGGCAGGAGTTACTGCCCCGCCCTTCACGCAGGCGGAAAGACTGATCGCTGGAGAGGGTGGAAAGTGCCCAAGGCCACTCCCCGGGTGACTGAACCCAGCTTCCTGCCTGAGGCTAGCGCCCTACCATCTGCTGTTTGGGGAGCACTGTCACCCAGAGCTAGCCCCTCCTTTGAATCTCAAGGTGTACTGCCTCGGCTCCGGACAGGGGAAGTGGCAAGAGATGAGTGGGAGCTGGCCGACGGACGTGGAAATAATGGCCAACTTTTCCTCCTTGACCATTATTCTCCAGATCAGGGTTCTGGGGGCTGCCAGGGCCAGCTGTTGGCTTGGAGGCTGCTGACTACTCCGTGCCCATCTTCCGACCTCCTGGGCATCCGCGTCCCCTGGGGCCTCCTCAGAGAGGTGGACAGCGGTGAGGGCAGAGACCAAGAACTGGGCTCCAGTGAAGGGACCCGGTTTGCCTTCCAGCTGCCTCTCCGGGACCTGTGGGACCCAGAGCCCCCGCCGAACATCTCAGAGCCTCCGTGCCTCCTGTGCAGAAGACCATCATTCTTCATTTGATTAATAAATATCGAAGCCCGAAGAAGCACAGAGCACCTGTGGGTGCTGGGGATTCAGCAGGCACCTGTACAAAGTCGCAGCCCTTGTGGTGCTGGGAGTCAAGTGAGGGAGAAACGGGGAATAAGGAAACATGTAAGCACATCTTCTGTGCCAGGAAGTGGTCTATGTGAAGAAAAGCAAAGCAAGGTTGGGACTGAGCACGAAGGGGTGACAGTGAGTTTCAGACAAGGGCAATCTGAAAGGCTTCACAGAGACACTAGAGCAGAAACCTCAGAGAGAGGGGCATGCAAATACCTAGGGTAAAATCATTCTAGGCAGGGGCAACAGCACGTGCAAAGGCCCTGGGGCAGGGGTATGTGCTGTGCTTGAGAGACAGCTAGAAGCCCAGAGGAATTACCATGGCTTGAGTGATTGGGAAAGACAGGGGTTGGGGAGACAGATTGTGTAAGTCCTGGTGGGCTGTAAGGACTCTGCATTTTACTTAGAGTGAGATGGAAAGTCACTGAAGGGTTAAAAGCTGGGGAATGAAATGGTCAGATTCAAATTTTTGAAAGATCCCTCCCTCATCTGTTCTGGAGACCTAGACAGGATTGACCAACCTACAAGCTAATGGATCTTAAAAACCATTATATCAGGATTCCTGAAGAAAGGGGAACAATTTAGCAAGAGAAAAGACTTGGGAAGGAGGACAAGGGGAGACTAGAGGATGGAGCTCAGGCTCCAGAGTCAGACAGACATGGGTTCAAGCCCCGCTCCCACATTTACTAATCACGGGATCTCAGAGAAGGTCCTTAACCGCTTTGAGCCTCTGTTCCCCATCTATAAAATGGGTCATCAAGACTCAGTGATAGAGCATGAACAAAGTTCAGCACAGTGTCAAGCCACACAGCACGCTGTCCCAGACAGGCTTGTTGGAGAAGAGCCGTGAGCCCTCCGCATGCAGCGGTGACCTGGTGTTCAAGGTGAGGACCAATGTAATCACCTCAGTGCCGCTGTACGTATGAACGTGACTATTTCATGTGTATGTGTGTAATTTCTAATTGATATCCGCCTCCCCCTCGACTCTAGGCACTGCACGGACAGAGAGTCTGTCTTTTTCCTGAGACTGTCACCGACTTTCCCAGGTTCTCATTCTCCTTCTACGGCCCGTTGGGATGTGCAGCTGGAGCTGTGTATGTGCCTGACCAGCTCCCTGATTCCAAACTTGGAACTTCCGGAGCCCCCACTACTGTCATGGCACCCTGAACTGGGCAGCAGTTCCGGCTGGTGTGCCACCAAGGGTGCTTCCTCGTGAAGCTCGGGTCCCCCGGGAGAGAGGTGCCCTGTTTTACCAAGACCTGTTCATTAGCGGAGAGGTGCCCAGACCCCTGGAGGCTCAGATCTGCTGACCGGGCCAGTGGTACCTAATCCCCAGGAAGAAATACCCACAAGCTTCCCCAGTACACAGGGACAGGACTGGCAACATAATTTGCAGGGTCCAGTGACAAATCAAAATGCACACTCCCCTGTCACAGCAGGGGCAAACGCTGTTGGAGGTACTCACACAGGGAGCTTCCCCTGTCCTGTGGTCTCACTCCTGACCTGCCATGGGTTTCCTACGTGCTGATTAATGTGGCGCTCCCCTGTGCACGCACAGGGGTACTGGCAGGCGGGTACAGACCCTCACAGGCACGTAAGGGCCCCAAACTGTGACGTGGCATGAACGTGCCCCGCCTACCAGCTGCCGGGCTCTCCCTCCTGCCAGTCACCAGGTCTAACCGGCAGCAGAGAAACCGAGTCAGGCACCTCCTGTTTCCTCAGACCCACTGACCTACCTCGTGGCAGATGGGTAACCCCCAAGGGTATTGCAATCTCTGTGCTGGGGTGTGCGAGGTAGGCACCTGGTCAGGAACGGGCAGGAAGCTCACCCCCACTGAGTCACCCACTGATCACGTGTCCACGCCGTGCCCACCTCACTATGCACAGGGGGTGTGTGCCCAGCCCTGACTCTCCCCATGAGGGCACTCAAGCCCCTGCTGGTGGAGGACAGTGGCAGTCCCTGACTGGGGCCTGGGGCCCCATGGGGGAAGGGAGCATGCAGCTCAGAGCTAGTCCAGGGGCAAGGCGGGGGGCATCAGAAGCACATCGGATGTCACTGACAGAATGTAAATGCAAAGAGAAAATTACTGAGAATTTCTAGCTGGTGGCTGCAGCATAGAATCCCAAGAACGAGGTCCTTCTGAGAGCAGGTCCCTCCGACCAAGCTGGTCACCGGCCTGTGCAGCTGGCCCAGCGTGAGGAGAAAGTAGATGTCCGTCCGGGTGGAGGAGAGGTTAGTGCATGTGCTCACGCAGGAACGAGGTCTTGGGGGCGGGACAGACACGGGCACCGTCTCCCTTAAGAGGGCACCATAATGACAGCAAGGTAGCAGACATGAGACACTCAGGTGAGTAATTGAGGAGAAAATGCCATTCCTCTCCGGATGCCATGCGTCCCCTCCAGGTGCCGACCCAGCACGTGCACACACTAAGAGCAAGGGCTTCCTTGAATTCTGCAGGCTGGGTGCACAGCTGGACTGCTGGGCTAGAATCCAGGCACGCTGACCTTGAGCTGCCGTGTGCTCCGAGTGGCCAGCCCTTGGGAGGGACAAGAGGGCTGGGGCCCGCTGGGGCCACTGGTACCTCTCAGTACCTGGTCATCCTCTTCCTTCTCTGGACTCCACCTAGACCTCGGTTTCCTGAGCTGGGAGATGGGCAGAGGGCAGAGGGCAGGTCGGGAAGGAGGGCTGAGCTCTGTTGGGCTCCTGCAGTCAAGGCCTGAAGGGACCGTGCCCAGCCGTCCAGCAGCTGGGCTGCAGGAGCTGCCGGGTGTCAGAGGGAGGGGCCCGCCAGCAGAGCTGGGAGCTGTGGTTACAGGGGGTGTCTGCCCAGGACTCCGCCCCACAGCTGAAGGCTAGCTGGCACAGCCATTGGGGTTCAGGGCACTCCAGGGAGAGAGCTGGGCCCTTGGGTGTGGGGTTTCGTTCCAAGTAATGTCAGGAGAGAGAGAAATGTTATTGGGACTCGGGGTGAAGTTCCTCAGAAATTCTCTTGCACATTTTGTGGTGGGGAGGGGGCCCAGCATAGAAGAAAAGGGGGGGGGGTTCCTCAGAGAAAAAGCATCTCCTTGGTCCAGGTGACCACCACTTCCACTCTAAGTGGGCAGCCATTCCTCCTACTCTACCCCACCTTTCTCCACACCGAGGCCTCCCAGAGCTTTAGAGAAGAAGCGAAGCAGACCTTACAGGCCGCATGCTCTACTCACCAGAGGCCAGCTCCAGACTGGCTAGCCTTGTTCCTGCCTCAGGGTCTTTGCACTTGCAGCTTCCTCTGCAGGAGAGATCTTTCCCTTAGCTCTTCTTTAAACTCCAGGTCCTCCAGGCTCCCTCCCACCAGGCCCACAAGTCACCTCTGCAAAGGAGTCCGCCTTGGCCACTTGTGTGTCTCCCGCTCCATGCCCTGTATTCCGCGACCCCCCCCCAAGACATTCTTCTCCCCGCTTCAATGCCTGCAGATTTGTCCGTGTGCCGGTCTTGCTCAGTGCCATTAAATGAGCTTATAAAAGAACACTGCCATTAAGTTGGGGCTCCAAGCTCTGCCCAGACTTTCTTTGACTTTGGCCAAATTGCACAACCCTCCCAAGCCTCAGGTTTCTGGTCTGTAAGTGAGGAGGCATCGACCCCACCGGCAACAATAGCGCATCTCTAAATCAGCATCCGGAAGGTTTTCTCCAAATCCCACGACATGGGTTTCGGGATGCCCCAAGCACCTAGAACAAGGCGGCGTGGTCCATCTTGACTGTAGTCAGAGGGTCCTGCCAAGCGCTCCAGCCCGGTCCAGGCTTCCGGGTGTCCTAGCCGACCAAACCGGTCATTGGGATGATTTTCTTCTGCCTTCAGCCGGGACAGCAGAGGGATGCCTCCATTTCCTGGGCTGTGACGTGGAATGCCAATGCTGTGCGCCGGCCTGGCCGTGAGGATTCGTGGGCATGATCCACGTGGAACTCTTGCAACGGTCCTCGAGCATGCACAAACTCAGTCGTACCGGCCGCTGTCACGTCAGAAAGGACAGGTCTGCTGTGACTCCCTCCCCCCAGCGGGGAATGCAGGGGATGTAACAGACCAACAGAATGAGGGGGTCAGGGAGAGAGAGAGTCCTTCCCCTTTCTCTCCCTGCCAGGAGTCTGTGCCCATTTAACAGAAGTGGAGCCCGAGTCTTCAAGATCTCAAGGGGTGGATCTCAGCCTGCCCCAAATATCTCCTTTCCAGTTGGTGTGACCTTGATGCTGGCTCTTCTTTTGTGGAGGAGCGCCCCCTGCCACTGGGGAGGGGGGGTGTCATCAGAGAGAAAACGAGGTATCTTGTCAGGTAGCATCTCAAAGCACCAGAGTCCAGGCTACCCTCGAGGCAGCTCATTTGAGTGGCAACAAGGGACCGACAGATCTCCAAGCCAGAGTCCAGAAAATGCTAGGAGTGTCAGACTGGGAACTGTACCTTCACGGGCGTGGCGGGGGGGGGGCAGTTTGAGATTCAGCCCATCCCACCTCCATAAGCCCTGCAAATGCAGCCTGCAGCCAGATCACAACCCCACAAGTCGGCCCAAACCCACTTCCCAGCCCCTGTGGTTGTCCAGCCTTGGGGTTGAGATCCAGCCTCTTCTGGAAGCCAGCCTGGAGCCTTGGTCTCCTCACCTGTAAAATGGGAGGCGAAGGCTGCCCGTGCAGAGACTTAGAGTCTCTGGTCCAGGGCCCTTCCTTCCATCTGCCCCCACTCAGGCCCTGAATTAAGAACAGGTGATTGAATTCCCTGTTAACTACCCCAAAGAGACATCTTCTGCACCCTCCACTGCAGTGCTCTAGGCCCGAGAGAGGAGCCTGGCTTTAGGGGCAGAGTGCAGAGCCCCAGAGGAGGGTGCCCTCACTTTCTAGAGAGATCACCCCCAAAGAGGCAGAAACCTGGATTGGAGCCTCACGTTTGCGTCACGGGCAGTACTCCTTTTTGGAGTTTCCAGAGAGGTATAGACAATCCCCCACCCAAGATCATGGCTTTTGAGTAGTCATCATCAACATTTAATGCTGGTAGGGCCAAACACCTCAAGAACATCTCATTTTATACCTATAATAATGCAGAGATTGTTACCATGAGTCCACACTTTGTATGTGAAGAAAGTGAGGCTCAGAGAGGTTTAGTAGCTTGCCAAAGGCCACACAGCTAATAAGTGCCCAAACCAGGATTCCTAAGACCAGGGGCGTCAGACTCCAGGCAGGTGGTCTGACACTGTCCTAACCCCTCTGTATGATGAGTGTTTCTTGAGACACCACCTTCCGTATCAGAGGTGGTGGGTGGGGAAGCTGAGTCACTGAAGGGACATTCCAGCCCTTGGGCCTGCGTTCAGCAAGCGTGAGCAAAGCGTGGGTCTGATTCCTGGGAAGGCATTCCAAGACTCTTTGCAGAGGCAGGAAAAGATGGGTGTGCAAGACCGAGGGGGTGGGCGTGAGAGGAGAAGCCCCAAGAAGAGAAGGCCATCACAGGGTTCTTGTAAGGAAGTTCTCAGCCCTCCCTCACGCGACCCTTGCTGCCTCCCAGCGAAAGGTCTGCATCTTGAGACTGACTGCACGCACACACAGGGGAGCCGGGCTCCCCCATACTGCACCCGGAGTCTTTCTGCACACAGCCTGCTGAGCTTGGCAGCTTGTTCTCCTAGGGGTTTCCAGGGGTTTCTTGGGCCCTCTCTGCCTGGGGCCTCTTTATCTCCCCCCAATCAGTGTTGACCTCTGTCTGGGTCTTCTCCCCAAAGATGACCTGTGTCTGCCAGTGTCTCCAGGCCCGAGGTCTCAGGGATGTTAGGGAGTGGTGGCCTTGGGAGTGTATATTTGCCTTGATAAATGGGCTGTGTGTGTTGGGGGTGGGTGGTTGGGTGTGCTTGTTTTGTGTGTACTGAGTGGTTGGGTGTCTGCGTTAGATTATGTGTGTGTATGTGATGTGTGTTGGATTGCATGTGTTTGGAAGTATTGTTTAGGTTGTGTGTGTGTGGTTGGTGTGTACTGCTTTTGTTTGTGTGTATGGTGTATGTTGTTTGGATGTGTGCTGGGTGTTGGTATATTGGTTCTACATGTGTTCATGTGTTGTGTTGCTTTTGTGTGTGTTAGATGTGTTTGTTGTTGGTGTGTTGTGTATGCATGCTTTGATGATGTGGTGTGTGTGTGTGTGTGAGCGCGTGCCCGCGGGTGTAGGCTCGGGTTGGGTGGGCCGCTCTCTGCGGTGGAGGAAGCCGGGTCCAGCGGCAGGGGCAGGCCCCGCAAACGCTGCAGAGAGCCGGGGCTGTGGGCCCGCGGGCCGCGGGAGGGCGCTGTGGAGGAGCCGGGCCGGAGAGATGAGAGGGTCCTCCTACCGAGCTGGGTGCTGTGCGCTTCGGGCGGGGGCGTTGTCGGGTGGGGCGGAAGGAAATCCGAGAGTCTGGAGTGAGGATTCCTAGATTCTCTGAAGAATGGGCACTTGGGGGTCCTGGGTTGCGGGGCAGGTCAAGGTGCTTCCAGGGCCCGCAGGGCTGGGGGAGTGTCCGGGCTGTGCTTTGGTTCCAGCGAGCGGCTAGGAGGGCGGGGACGGAGCCAGGCAAGCCGCACGGCCTGGAGGCCCGGCCAGGCCGGCGCCAGCCGCCAAGTTGAAAGGCGGCCCGGCCTCTCCTCGCCGCTTCCCATTGCGCCCCCGAGGGCTCCAGGCAGGGCGCAGGCCTGGCGGGCCGGCTCACCTCGGAGCTGCGGGTCCACGGGGGATCTTTCGGTGCGGGAGGAGGGCGACCGGGGAAGAGGGGGTGGGGCTGTTCAGGCACGTTCACAGCTTCACAGCGGTAGGATTCTCACCGGAGGCCCTTCCATCCCCTGCCTCATGAGTCACTGTCTTCACCCGGCCTCCGCACGACCTGGGTCTTTAGCCATGTGGTCAGCAAGCGGAAAAACGAATCCTAAAACAAGGTGTTCTTAGCGCGAGCTCTCCGACCCCACACTAGGCCACCTGATCCCTGACCACCGGGCCCCCATCCCACCTAAGCCCGCAGGTAGGAGAAACCCAGATTCCCTGGCGCCCGGGGAATCTCATCCCTGCCCGGGCTTCCACACCACGGACCGCCACAGGCCTCTTTAGTCCTGCCAGCGCTGTCAGAAGCGAAGTTTGCAGATTGGGGATTCAGTCTCCTTCCTAACAAAATGAAAACGCCTTCACAGATGGCGTACAAGGCAGGTGAGAGGCCTGCCCTCTTTTCCCCCTAGGGACTGCGCTTGCTGCTTGCTTGTGGTCAGAACAGGAAGGAGGGAAATCTGCAAAGCTAGGGCCGCCCGTTTTCCCAGCGACAAGCGGGTGTGTTTCTCTGGCCTTTTACTGCCCTAAAGAGCCAAGGGAGCGGGATGGGCACTGAGTGACCCTGAAGGAGACGGAGCTGGGCAGTGCAGAGAAAGCTGCAGAGAAAGCGTAGATTCCGGAGGGGAATCTGTGTTTGAATCCCTGTTCTGCCCCTTACTGGCTGTGTGACCTGGGGAAAATTGTGTAACCTCTCTGGACCGCAGTCATCTCCCTTGTAAAGTATCTCCCGGGGCTGTTGGGAGACCCGGAGGTGGCAGCATGTGCGGGAACTCCTGCGGACCTGGTAGGTGGGGACTCCGCGTGGTGGATCCTGCGTTTCCTGCCAGAAGAGGAAATTGATCCGTAATGGACCGGGCCTAGGAACCCCTTGCCAAATTCCACCTTCGCTTGATAAACAAGCAATCGAGTTTGATGGACTGGGGTGGATCAAAAGCAGTGCCCAGAGCCCCGCCTCCAGTCCCCACCAGACACAGCTGAACCTCGCTGGGGGCCCTCACCCCACAACAGCGAACTGCTCTGATCCAGCGAACATTTATTGAGCACATTCTGAGCACGTCCCGTGAAACAGGGAATTTGGAAACAGAAGGGGGGGGGGCAAGAAAAGGCTGAACGAAAAGAAATAAAAGTGAAAAAAACCTGGGGGACATGTAAGTGGAAGGAAACCCGGACCCCAAGGCCGGCAACGGGACGGAGGCGAACGCGGCAGGGTCCCAGGTCGGGGTCCCTTTCCACTCCCGCTGAATTCCCCGGTGGGGGAAGGGGGCGCGCCAGCCTCGCCTGCAGCTACCGCCTCGCTGGAGCCGCGGTGCGTCTGCAGAGCGCGAGCCAGTGCTCATTACTGCAATTATGTTGCTCTGAATTTGCCTGGGCCCTAAATTGCCAAGCTTCGAGGAGCCAGGCGGCCTGGGAGCCCCGGCGGTGGGAGTCACCTGATAGTGCCCCGCCATTCTCCTTATCCTGAGCGCGCTGAAAACACTCCAGTGCAGCGGATGCACGGTGAACTGCGAACATTCAGATCCACCTGGTCCTCCCTGGGCGCCTCTACACCCGGCCTCCGGGGCTCATTGATACTTCTGCAAAATCCTGGGAGCGGGGGAAAGATTACCAGGCCCATTTCGCAGAAGAAAAAACTGAGGAACGAAGAGACGAGGCGGAGGGATCTTCTCTACCTACAATCAGTCGGTCAGCCGCAGGGCTGAGACGAACCACATTGGATCGTCTGACTTCAAGTTGAATATTATTGCCACGAAAAGAGAGTCGCCAAGACTGTTGCAGGAAGGAACCCGTAACATTTGTGGGAGCCAGAATGTCCTTCGCCGGGCCACTTGGGTTGCCTACTTTATAGAGAGGGTTAAAACCCCCCACCATGTATATCTGCGTCTGCAAGAAGCAGCGATGTATCTCAATCTTCAACGTTTTTAAAGGGCCGAGTGGGCATGTGAGTCTCAGACCTTTTGGAGATTTAACTCTCGGTCTTGAGAAAACAAGAGACCCAGATTCGGGTTCTGGGCGCATTTCTGGAAGCCCAGAGGCCGGAGGCTCCCGAGACTATCTGGTGCGACAGAACGGCACTCCATAGCGAGCTTGTTCTCTTCCTTTAAGGAGGGGAGTTGTGACAAGTTCAGACTGCCGCCCCAGCCACTCAAGGGAATCTCTGCCAGAGGGATCTAGGCGGAAGGATCTGAGATACAAAGTACCCTGGAACTTGTCCCGCGCTGGGTCACGGAGCGCGCGAGGGACCCTGTGCTCTCTTGGAATTCCTAGGCGGACCTCCGGCCCCTGGGGCTAGAACTACCACAGCTGCCCCAGGTTTCCACGCTGCACAACGGTTTCTGTTTGTGGAGACGTCCACCCTCCCCAAGTCCAATGCCAGGTACTTCAGGTTTTACAACCATTCATCTGCTGGCTTCCCATCTGAATGGCTCGCCTGGATGCAAAGGTTTGCTGGGGCTGACCTGCGTGGGGTTTGGAGGTGAGAGAACAGAGCGATTCCTGGAATATAGGATTTATTGACTTAAGAGGTCATTTTCTGCCTTCAGCATCTTTGCAGTATCCACCATCACCACCCCGTGGCTCATGCAAAGGACACGAGGAGGCAGTCGCCCTGGGTTTTCAGCATTATTTTTTTTTAGGGGTGGTAATTGGTGGTGTGAAGGCACTCACATTTTGGCAGCTCGAAATTAGTTCCACAAACCCTCTCTACCCCAGCGCGGTGATTTAGAGGCAAAGCAATGAACGCCTCCTGTGGGAAAAACAGGTTTGCAGGGGTGGGAATTGTCTGCAATAGCTGTCTGTCTGCAGTCATCAGACCATCTGGGTGATTCGCTTTGTTTTCGTAGGCAGGTTAAAAGGGGAGAAAAAAGAAAG
Organism: Rhynchonycteris naso; assembly: GCA_037038555.1. Taxonomy (NCBI): domain Eukaryota; kingdom Metazoa; phylum Chordata; class Mammalia; order Chiroptera; family Emballonuridae; genus Rhynchonycteris; species Rhynchonycteris naso. The sequence continues at coordinate 312,808,029 of CM072996.1, read as the reverse complement.
TCGGTTCTGGGTCGCCTGAACAAGTGTCCATTTCAGCTTAAAGTGAATTGGAAAATTGAGCCTAATTATCCTAGGTAATTGCTTCAATTCTCCACTTGACTTTGCTAACGCAGATCTGTCCTGCGTGTTCAAAAAGACACCCCCCCTTTCTGTCCTTGAATATCCTGCTGTCACTTCTGAAACCTGCTCATATATATTTTTTAAAAAAAGCCACCATCACACCGGAAAGCAATCGCACATGTGAAGAAATGGCAAGAAGCAAAATTCAAATAAAAGGCTAAATCAGTACAGAGATCATTTCTTGTAGCTTAAAATTAATTTATTTAACAAATATAGCTATAATATAAACGATAATAAAATTTCAAATATACAGTATATTACACCCGATCCCTTCCAAAGGGATTCTGGAGAGCCACACAACAAATGTACTGTGTTAAATAGAGACAGAACTTTAAATTTTATTTTACAATTTTTTTTTTCTGGTGCTGGTAAGAGAGAGATCCCTTCAACCTACCTTTTGTAACATATCTGTGTGCCCCTCCCACCCAAAGCGAGTTTTCCTGGTGAAGGTCTAAGTGTTCCAGTGGAAGGGCCAGTTCCATCTGTCCAGCACGCTCTCGTCTCCCACTGTGTTGTCCTTTTCAAAATCATCCAACGTGAACCGCTCTGTGCTTTTCCTGCCCGCTGTCTGGACAGGAGGCAGCGATGCTGGACAAGTGGCTTCTAGTTCTGGTTCAACCGCTAACTCTGCTGGGGACCGTGGATCAATTTCTTAACCTCTCTGACCTCAGTTTCCCCATATGTAACACGATGGGGGTAGATCTAGATTCTAGAAGAGCAGAAGAGACCCTCCCAGTCACCACTTTAGAGAGGATCAGACTTCAGAGTGAAGTCAGGGAGCAGTGGAGGAGAAATCAGTGGTGTGGGGGTAAAAGGGAAGGAGCCGGCTGGTGCCGAACTGGGGAGCTCGCCGGGGACAGCCCCTGCTGCTTGCATAAGACCAGAGCTGGAGGAATTAGCTGGGGCCACAGGTCCGCAACACTCGGGCCCTCTATGTCAGGTGGTACATGCTGTAGCCTACGTGGGCCGTGTACAGTCCCACGGGCGCCACGGGCAGCGCGGCGCGCTGAAAGGGGCCAGAGGCTCCGTAGAGTGAGGCGCCGGCTGCCGCTGCCACGGCTGCGGGACCGCCCAGCGGGAAGGAGAGGCCAAAGGCAGCTGGTGGCAGCATGGGCTTGGCGGCCATCTTCAGCTTTTCCAGCTCTGCCTCCTGCAGTCTCTTGGCCTTGGCACGGCGGTTCTGGAACCAGATCTTCACCTGTGTCTCGGTGAGGCTGAGCGAGCTGGAGAACTCCGCGCGCTCAGCGATGGACAAGTACTGCTTCTGGCGGAACTTGCGCTCCAGCGCCAGCAGCTGCGCTGTGGTAAAGGGTGTCCTCGGCTTGCGGTTGGTCTTGTGCTTGCGCAGGGTGCAGGCTGGGGGACTCAGCCGCCCTAGGGGGCCGAGAGAGAAAGAGGCAGAGGGTTAAGAGAGTGCTGGAGCGTCATCTGCCCCCTAATAGTAGTAACAGCCGGTAACAATGCTGGCTGTTCACTTCCTCCCGGTCCAGGCACCCTGCAAGGCACTTGGAAAGTATTTTCTCCAATTCCTATCACAATCGCGCAGGCTAGAGCCTCTTGCTCTTGTCTACTTTTTTGCAAATACGGAAGATTTCATGTGAAACATACCCATGTTCAGGGACGGGCCTGAATGCTAGATGGCCGCTGAGGCAGGCAAGCCAGTCACAGTGGGGCCTACATCCACCACCACACACACTGGGACCCGGATGTTGATAAGACTGATAAACAGGCAGAAACAGGCCCTGCGGTGCTCAGCCCAGGATCACATTTCGTTTGTGTGATGGCCAAGCATCAATCTGTGCCCACCAAGTGCTCCACGCTGGGCTAGGCCAAGAATCCACATCTCCAAATTTCACCTGGAACGGTGACTCCTACGAGGTTCTCAGTGCAGTCACCAGAGACTGCAGGAGGAACAAGGCCAGCTGTCAGGAAGGTCACGCTGTGGCCAAGTCTCTTGAATATATAAAGTGCCATGAGGAAGGGAGGGTAGGGAGAGAGAGGGGGGGGCTTCATTCTAAAGGGCTTCTTCTGACCATCTGATTATCTCAACTGTATCTTAGGCTTCTCCCACCCCCAGCGCCTTGGCTCTCAGGTTAGACTCCAATGTGGGGTCAGGAGAAGGGGGGTTGTGCCACAGCTCTGGCTTCTCCTCCACCTGGGGCTCAGTTCGTGGAGATCAACGGTGTGGAGCATTTTTGTATAGGCTCAAAACAGACCTCAAGGCTGGGCAGTGAGCAGCAAGCAACCCAGCAAAGGACTAGAGCAGGTCCAGGACTAGGTCAGCTAGTGGAGCTAATCCTTCCACACTGGGCAGCTGTGGCCGGATAAAAACGTGGGACAAATCATGCCCAGGACAATGGGTATCCTGCCAACATTAGGGTCCAGGCAGGGGCCCTAACTGAATTCCTAACTCCTGGAAAGGATGTTTTGCCTACTCAGCAGCCTCCCTCTGGGGTAAAATGAATTCAAATCTGGAATGTTTCACCATGCGGGTTTTGCCTAATTATGCATTTTTTCTTGCCTTAAACAAACAAAAACAAACGATCCTTTGGGCTCTCAGACCACCAGGATGTGAGTCAAACAAAATCTCCCGTTAATGTCTCTCCTTCTTCCCTATTTGAAGACACTGAGAGTCCGGGAAGGAGTTAGCCCCCGACCCAATTCCTGCCGGGCCACCCAAGGGACAGACAGGCACTCCTTTCGGCAGCAACAGCCCAGCACTGGGCAACCTTCCCTGGCCATTAGGCCTGGGGAGGGGCTGGTCTTTCAAAGACGTTTAATCCCCAGATAAAAATCATTGCTCAGCATCGCGCCATTGAATTCGGGTTGCTATTATGCCGCGCAAAATAATCGAAGGAAACGAGGAAAACTTGGGAATTTCCCGTGCTCCTGAAATATCTCTGAGCCTGTTCGCTGGACAGAGAAGCCAGGGGGCCGTAAGGCCTTGGAACGACCCCGAAAGTGCCTTTGGTGGCTGAATCCGCTTCATGGCCCAGTCTAAACGTTTGGGCCCTACAGACCCAATTGGAGGGGGCGACTCCCACTGACTGACTTGGTGCCCCGCCCCCTCCACCCGAGCTGAGCGTCCTCCTCCCCTAACCCATCCAAAGCAGCGAGAATCCGCTTGAATCTTGGGGGAAGGGGGGAATTTTACAGGAGCTCCGGAACCTTTCGGCAAAGAGATACTTTAATGGGGGTCAGGGGAGGTGGAGAGAAACCAGGCTTCTACTATGAGAAAGTGAAACTCTCCGCGCAAGGGAAGATGTCCGCGCCACTCGGACCCACCCGTTGGTGTAGAGGCAAAGTAGCGGGCTTAGGGTCGGACGAGGGAGCGGGAACTCCTGTGGGTATTTGGAGGGGGAAGAGAGAGGGTGCTCTGACATCCGTATTCTACAAGTCAAGTCCCACCCGCACGGTCGCCTAGCCAAGACCAGGAGCCCGCGAAAGTGGACCCAGAGGTGGGCCTTAGCCCAGGCCTTGAACCATCTTCCAGGGTGGAAGCGGGGAGTGCGCAAACCCTACCAACGTACCGACAGCACCCACTCCAGGTACCGGCCTCAGGTACGCTGACGCCGGGGACCAGTAGGCACCCGCGCGCGGCCTGGCGCCCCGGGCCCCGCGTCCCGCCCGGCCCCCTCCCCTGCCGCAAGGTTCTAGCTACTCACTGGCCGGGGGCGGGGAGAAGCGGGGATTCTGCATCCACGGGGTCCTTTCGGACTTCTCGGGGCTCTCGGCTTTCACGAGCGCATCTTCGGGCAGCTTGAGGAGTCCTCCCACCGAGAAATGGCCGAGCGGCCGCGGCGAGGACGGCGCGTCAGGGGCGCCCAGCGACCCGGCGCGGGCGCCCAGAGGCTGAGCAGAGCCGCCCGCTGCCTGTGCGCCCTCGGAGGTCACCAGGGCGCTCTCCTTGGCCCCGGGCTTCCTGTGGTCGGCCATGAGCGCCTCCACGCTGAAGGGCAGAAGTGAAGGGGACACTTTGGGCTTGGCCCCCTCCTCGTCTGCGCCCATAGCGGCCGCCGCGGCCGCGGTGGTGCTGGGGGTCTGGCCCCCTCCGCCCCCCGCCGGCTTGCCGAAGGCGGAGTCCTCCACTTTGACACCGAGTGGCAAAGAAGTCATGTCAGCAGCCGGGGCCATGCAGAGCCGGGCCCCTCCTCCAGCCACAGCACGAGCCAGCCGCCGGGCATGGGCTGCAGGCGGGCTGGAAGCACGGCTGGCCTCTGGGAGCGCCCCGGGCCCTGGCCGGGCGGGCCCTCCCGCGCGCGCCTCCCGCCCCTCCTCCGAAGGCCAGCGCCGGCGCTCTGGGTCTGGCTGTCCGCCGGCGCCGCCGTACAGGCCGAGTTCCTAGGCGCACTAGCCGGCTCCGGGTCCGGCCGCCGCTTCCCAGAGAACTTGTTAATAAGGCAAGGCCAGCGCGGGAGTGGCCAATCAGCGCGCGAGGGGGCGGGCCCGACGCGATCCATTGGGCAACGGTCCGGCCGACTTGCCCCGGGGCGAGCTGGACCTCGGGGCTCGCGGGGCAGGGCGGGGCCCCGACAGGGCAGAGGAGAGGAGGGGTGCGGCAGAAACTTTCCTCCGCGCTGAAGGTCGGGGCCGCCTCTCTCCTTCTGGGTACCCTCGGGTCTTTATTATTTCTGGGTTCCTGGGGACTTTCCCCTGTTCTCGCTCCTTTTCTTCTTCCCAACCCTCTCCTCCCCTTCCCTTATCATCTTTCTTACCCCCTCCCTTTTTCTTTCTACCCCCTTCCTGTTTCTGTCTTCCATCACTTCTGTTACCTTTCTCTTCAGTCAGTTGCTAGGTCTGTTTCTCTCTGTCCCCCTCCACTCTCTGCCTCCCCTCTTTCCCTACCATACCACGATAATTCGAGTTGAGCTCATTTCATATTTCTTTTATAGTTAAAAAAAATCTGCATGTTTATTCTAGGAGAAAGACATAATATTACTTGGTTTTTTAAAAAAAAACACCTTCATAGTCTTCTTCTCCTTCATTCAATCTTTGAACTTTACCTCGGCATAAAAGTGGGCCTTTGTCTCTTTCTAATCTCTGGACTGAAGTTTTCCCAAAGAACCCTAGGTTCTTGAGGCTGTGGATGTTAAGAATAACAATACACAATATTATCCGGAATCAATAATCAGTTTTCATACATGATGTGTACTTTTCCCGGCTCTGAACTTTTCCCCGGGAGGATGACAGCACCTATACTGGCGATTCGCTGAGGAAGGAGCCGCGGGTTTTGAGTTCTTTTGTGTGTTATTTTGTTTTTTGTTTTTATATAACTTATTGAAATAAAACCAACAGAAATTTCAACAAAACACTTGATCTGGCCTTAACGTGACCTCAGACAGAGCGTCCTCGGAAACAATAACAGTACTATCTCTCCGGGTCGCTGATCGTGGAGTGGGGGTGTGGGGGAAGCGCACTGCATTTGGGGAAGGAGGTCGGAGAAAGAGGTCGGTTCCTGGCGTGGATCCTTGGAACTGGGCTTGAGGACTTTTATTTTGCCAGTTTCGGAGGAAACGTGATTTTGAGTTTACTATTGAAAAAAAATATAGAGGAAAATGAGTTGGGGGCGTTGGGACACGTAAGATCACCTCAAACTCCCGCCAGGGCTTCGACATTTTCTGTGCCACCGGTTTATGGCCTCTTATCCTAGGGCCCAGGCCAGCGGCTCCTCTCCTGGAGAGCTAGCGGCAATGATTGGCCGCTCACCGGGACCGGCCATTGATGACTGCGGGGTTCTAATCTCCAGGAAACACAGGGGCTGCCGTGGCCATTTAGGGGTAATTATCTGAGCGCGGAGGGACAGCGAATTCCCTCGACTTTTAACTGGGTGCAATAAAAGCTGTAGATTAGGGGCGTCCAGATTAAGGAAAATGAATGACTAGAGCGGGAACTTTATTACCCTGACGGCGTCCGTGGTCTGGCGGGAGGGGTCGGGCTTGCGGACGCCGGGTAGTTCAGGCAGCCTCACATCTGTCCACAGACTCAGAGATATGTTCTGGCCATGGGGCGGTTCGGGAATACTCTCATCTATACAATTTACGCTGCCTCTCCAGATTTCTTACGCACCCTGGACTGCAACACAAGCACAGGGCAGGGCTTGGAGCCTCCAGCTCCAGTGGGGCCCAGCTGGAGGTGCGGTGCACAGAAGCAGCCGGTCTTAAACTCGCCGTGCCCCCGGGAGGCAAGGACGAATAGGGAGTCCTTTCTCCAGGCAGGGAAACTGAGGCCTCGGAGGTATGCCCGAGGGTCCTGAGGGTACAAGGAGAGAAGGCTATACAACCCCATTACATCGCTGAACGAACTGACGCTCAGCAAGGCTGTAGGCCCAACACCTTGCTAGCACCGCAGCTGATGGCGAACTTCTATGGCTTGCATTTCCAATAAAACTGCGACTAGATGAATCTGCTTCACACTCTGTACTTGGGTGCCAGGGGGAGAGGAAATTGGGGCTTCTCGCTTTTCAGGTCAACATTTAAAAAACGAGCTTGCTTTGTTTGGCCCTTGTATCCCACCTCAAAATGTATGACTCAAAAGATCACTTTGAAGATCCAATATAATTAAGAACTTTCTCCGTAGAAGAACGCACTGATTCAACCAAAAGAACTTCAGGGGCCTTGGACACACAGAAGTCACCAGTTAAGAACCCTGCTTTATGGGGCAGAAGGGGCTCGAACCCCGAGATGAGCCGCGCAGCGCAGAAGGATCTCAGGGCTGTATCCGGCGGCCGGCCGGTGTAGCGAGGCCGGTCGCGGCCCGGGGGCCCGGGGACCCGGCGGCCAGAGAAGGGCCGCATGCTAATTGTGGGGATAAACAATCTGTCACGATCCCTCAGCGCGCCTAATAGGCAGACGAGTATGTTGTTTTTAGGCGCCAGCGGCGGCCGGATCAAAGGCAGCAGCCGGCGCAGGGGCCCTTGAAGTCGTGCCCCCGCCTCCTGGGAGCAAACCGCCTGCACCCGCAGCCCCTGGCCCTGCCGCCGGCCCCCAGGCATCCAGAGCAGGGCCCGAATCCCATGGCATCTTTTTCGGTCCGGTCTGATTCTTGTCTGCCCTAACCCGGCGCGGAGGGTTGGCGGCGTGCACGCGATGGCACGCAACCAGAGTGTCAGCAGAGGGAAAAGGGGATCCAGAGGAGGCTCCACGTGGACTCCCAGCTCGAAAAACACGGGTCTGCTCCCCAGGACTGCCACTAAGTTGCGGGGGAAAAGATGCTCGCATTCCCAGGGAAGGGGTTTAAAGGAAAGAAACAAATATCTACCCGCGTCTCCCGGGGGCGTGTTGTTCCCGCGGGAGGGGGGAACGTACAAGTTTGGGGGCAGTGAGAGGGGGTACCCTTCGCGTTAATTTTTTTCTAGGCCTCCGGATTTCCAGGTTGGCGTGTTCCAGGAGCTGACACCGGCGGGGGCTGCGCCTGTTATCTCGCCGCCAGCACGCACCCCCAGGAGCGCCTCCCCGGCCTGTCTGCGCTCGGCTGCGCAGCCCGAGAGGGCCCGGCTGTAATTCATGCCTGGCAAGGACAAGGCTGGCCCGTCGCAGATAAAGCTCTGGTACTGGGCTCGGCTTCCATTCTCGCGCTCTCCGTTCCGCTCCCGCCTCTCCTTGCTCCATCCCCCCTACTCCCATTCGGGCATCTTAAAGCACTCCCGTCTTCCAACGAAGCACCTCGATACTTTGAACCCTAAGGATGGATTGTCCTGAGTTCACTCTCTGAACAATTAAAGTAGTGATGTCCCTCGCCCCAAGAAAAAACAACCCACTTATTTTAAGAGGATGTGCGACAGCAGAGAAAGAGTGGTATTGATTTTAAGACTCCTCTCTCCCAACCCAAAACACACAAACCCCATAAAGATGAATTTTTAGAGCAATGCCATCTGAAAGGTGGTTAACACTATCTGGGACATTGCCGCTCAGATGGCAGGCTGGCCCCTCACTTTGGCATTCGCTGTCGCCTCTGTCGGTTTTTTGTTTACGCCCATCTCCCCCCCCCCCTTTCCAATGCATTTTGTGGCCTCGACCCAGGAATCCCGCGTGCATTTTTTAAAATGTGCAGCTCAGTGGGATCCCCGGGCAATTAGCGAGTCCCAAACAGTCCTCTTTAATAGAATGAATGTGCTATGAAAACCGATTACCCGGAACGATTTATTTTGGTGGGAATTCACCAATCTCCAGGAGGGCGGCGGCGGAGGGGGGAGAGAGGAGGTATTTTGTCCTGCGGGGAGGAGGCTGACGAGTAGACAGACAGCACAACGTCGGGATTCCGAAACCTGGGGAGGCGGCTTACAGACTCCGCATTCTCTAGTCTTTTGGCCTCCGCCACTTAGAGTGAAAGGCTGGGAGTCAAAGATCTGGGAAGCTGTCGGGGAGCGCCTGGGGGCCCCCTTCGGGGAGATTTCACAGCTTTAAAGGGCTAAGAACTGCAGGGAGTGAGTCATCAGCTACCAACTGACCGTCCACCGCTCAGATCCGACGCAAAACGCATTTTGCTTTCCCCCGGACCTGAATAGAACTTAGGCTTTATAAGAGGCTTTTTAAAGAGTTTAGGTGCGTTTCTTTCACGCAAAATCTAGGGGAAAGAAAGGCTATTTGTAAAAAAAAAAAAAAAAGGTTTTCTCCTTCTTGCTAATTCCTCCGCTTAAGTAGATCCAACTTGTGCTGCGGAACCGCTCAAGTGCGGTGGATTTCACCCGGCGCCAGCGAGGACTCCACATACCCGACTTCCCGCTTCTTCCCCGTGCCCTCCCCTCCCCCACTGGCTTAGTTCTTTCTGCTCAGGCCGGGGCTTCTTGGTGTCTTTAAATTCGGAAGGGGGAAAAGGAGGCCTAGATTCGCAAGGGAGAGACCCCCCCCCTTTCAAAGGGCCCAAATTAATGTGATCGCGACACGAGGGTGCACTTGGGGAAGATGAAAGCGGAGGCGGCCGGCTCCTCCTAGAGCTCTATAATTATAGATAATATATCCCATTTCAAAGCAATTAGACCAATCAGGCGTAACGAACCACTTTGCTGCCGACGAATAACAAAGGCGCATGGTTATTTAAGCCTGGAGATGTCAGGCAGACCCCGAGGCTGCGGGGGCCCCTACCAAATGTCTTCTACAGGCTCTGCCCTCCTTGGGCCCAGGAAGGCTCGCCCTTTCCCCCCAGGCGCTGCCCAGCTCTCTGAGGGCCCATCTCTGTTCCAGGGAGGACCTGGAGGGGCAGCGGGTTGGAAAGAATGGTGGGAAGAGATTTGACTTATATTGAGCTGGGAGTCAGGCCTCCTGTCAGAGTTTTCACAAACGTTATCCGATTTAATCTTCTCTACCCCGGGAGATAGGTATTATCAAAGGCTTTTCCCTTCGCCTCCTTCTCCCTGGCTCCCCTTTCCCCCCCAGGTGAGAGGACAGAATCAGAGAGGTTAAGTGTCTTGCCCAGGGCCACACAGCTAGTTAGTGGTGGAGCCTGGATCTGGACGCAGGTGGGTCTGCACCCCCAAATTCCAGTCATTTAACTCCCCCAGAGCGTTTCCCTCACTGAGCTTTCACAAGACCAAATGCACTAAGGTAACAGCGAATGCTGGCGGTATTTGGTGGGACCGCCTCCCGGTCCCGCCCCCAGTCAACGAAATGGGTTCTCGGTCCAGTACTTACTACACTTTTCTCCTGTTCCTTCTCCCCGCCCCCTCCCCCCGCCCTCTACCTTCTTGAGACTCTTGAAATTGTCAAGTTTGTCAGTGAGTTTATCAAACATTGAGGATCTCAGGTCTCTCAGAGACAAGACAGCCTGCGTCGCCAGCCCAAGAATAGGGGCCATTTCTTCTGAGTCTCGGTTTGTCCGCCTTAAAATGAATACACTATTCCCCAGCTCAAAGACCATGCGCTCCGTCCTCCCCGCCCCCACGGCTGCACGCGGGCTCTGGTCTGTGTCAAGTTTGGGGCGCTGGCAGCACCTGGTAGAGGCGCCCAGGGGGGTCTGGGGCCTTCCTTCCTTCGGGCTTTCGGATTCCCCTCCTGGAGGAGGATGCAGAGCGGGCAGGGCCACCCTGCCCCACAGACGGGCGGTGAAAGTGGGAGCCTCGGATTTCACTCCGGTCCGGCCTGGGGGGGGGGGGGAGAGACGGAGTGAGAGATGAGAGACCAGACGCGGTGGAGAAGGACAAGATCGAAATGAGGAGACACAGGAAGGCAGAGATGCCTCAAAGATGATGGAGGATCCTCCGTGGATACAGTGAGCCAGACGCTTCTGAAATACCCAAACATAGAGTGCAATGAAAGGCCAGAGCTGAGACCGCAAGAACGAGGAGTCCAGGGGAGCCCAGAGATTGCTCCCCAGAAATGTGGCCCAGCGCTCCCCACCCCCCGCCGTTATGGGACCCCCCAGCGGGACTATGCGGATCGCGCTGGAGCTGCCCCTTCCCGGACCAGTAGGGGTCCCAACAGACCAGAAGGGCGGGGGACGGGTGGTTGGGGAGGCCCTTGGACCCCTTCTCACAGCGTCTCCCACCCCTCCCGTCTTTCTCTGCGTCTCTCTCCCTCAGGGCCCTGGCTTTTGACATTCCTTCTGCATGCATCCTTCTGGGCACACACGCCCGCCCCGTGGGTCTCTATCTCAAATGTGTCTCTCTTGGTCTCTTCCGTGTATCTCGCAGCCTGTATCTCTTATCTCTCTGTTGTCCGTGTCCCTCTGTCCCTCTCCATTACCGTGTCACTCTCTTCCCCCGCCTGTCTGTCCGTTTCTCAAAGTCCCTCCCCCCACCACAGGTCCCCCAGGATTCAGTCGGGATCCCTGTCCTCAAGTCGCTCCGAAGTGAAAGCGACACCAGAGAGTTCTTCCTGCAGATGGATCTCGGAAGCAGCGGGAAGCGCCCCTCCCGGCACTGGCCCCTGAGACTCCAGCCGGCGGCGTCAAACAGGTTATCTCTCCTGCCAGCCTCAGTTTCCATCTCTAGAGCGTGAACTACAAATATACCTTCCTAGGGTCTTCAGGAGGACGGAGAGGATGGCGCAATAGTCGCGCGGGCCCAGCACAGTCACCCCTAGGCTCGGCTGACCCCAAGGTGCTAGCTTAGAGTCCTCACCCCCACCGTCCCAGAACCCGATGGCGGGACAGGCGTACCACTGCGGGGCACGCCGTGGGGAAGGGGACGAGTGTGAACCGGCACCGACGGGGGGGGGGGGGAGAGCGGGCAGCCCTTGAGTCTGTAAAGGACATGGGCCCTGTTGGCTCCTAGAACTTGGAGTGGGGCACTTAGGCCCCCGCCCCAGGTAGTTCCTTCCAAGTTACTCACGCCCCCTCCTAAGGGCTCAGAGGGGGCCAGGATCTCCACACTCTTGTATTTATTACCCTCTGGCGCTAGGCTCTACCCAGGCAAGGTGGCACCCTGCCTACACCCTATGCTCCCCCTCTCCTCCCACTTTTGCGATCCTTGGGCCTTTCTTTCTCTATTGTGAACGTGAAGGAGAAGTGCTCAGCACGTGAAGTGAGCCGGGTGCTTACCTGCGGTGGCCGCCCTCCTTGGTAGAGCAGAGGGCTAGGGGCGACAGTGCCTGAGAAGTCGCCAGCATGCCGTACGCACTCCATCAGTGCCCTGTGGAACACCCATGTTCCATACGTAGGGAAACTGAGGTCCAAAGAGGAGTCGTTTTCCCACCGTCTGAGCCAGAAACGGACAGAAATGTCATTGAAATGTGGGTCGGACAACACCTAATCCAGTGCTCACCCTTCCCCACCCCCAAGACGGTCAGGAAACCTGGGCGTCCTGTGGTCCCTCCGAACCGGTCCCCCCCCCCACCCCGTGATCCGTGGCTTTCACCGTTAAGACCTCACAGAGGACCATGTCCATTCCTGAGGACTCAAGTGCAAAAGACTGTAAAGTGCTGTGCACCCTGGCGCACTGCTAGCTCGGAGTCTGGGGGCAGGGGTTAGCTCTTGCCGCTGTGTGTGCGTTTGTGGGCTGGGGAGGGGTGGGGGGAGCTGAAGGGAGCCCGCTGTGACTCAGCTCCTGTTATGAGCTAGGTGCTTCAAATGCATCACCACAGTTAATCCTTACAACAGTCCCCCAGTGGGCATCCCACGTTCCTGATGAGGAAACCGAGATTGGGAGAGTTTAAGTAGCATGTTCTGGGCCCTGCTGCTCTGCATCTGGGACACCAGTCAGTGCCGCTGTGTGTGTAAGAAGCGGGAGGGGGGGGAGGTGTGATGTCTTTATTGTCCCCTTCCCAGCCTCTGCGAGGGGTGAGTGGCAGTAGAGGCTGTACATACTGGGAATTTGATTGGGTTCTGTTTTTCCCTGCAGGGAGCGGATTTGGCGCTGGGCGAGAGAGGCAGAGCTGACGTCCCCAGAGCGGCAGATTTTGGCGTGCCGGGATAGGGCGGGCAGTGACTCCATGCAAAGCCACGCCCCTAGCTACGGCCCTCTGAACTTCCCGGAGTCACCTTCCAGCCCAGGCCTGGAACGGTGCGACCCAGCAAGTGATACTATGGTCCCAGACCTCAGCTGCTACATCCGTGCAATAGATGTGCTAAGTCCGGCTTTGTCAACCTCCCCGGCGCTGTGTGAGGAGAGTTTGCGTCTGAGGAAACTAGACAACCGAGAAGCTGAAGGCCAGGATGGGAAATACTATCTACCATTAGTAAGAATTAGCACCTATTAAACAATTATTATTGTCTAGCAGTGTTCTGAGCTCTTAACGTGTCTTAATTCACTTAATCCTGACAGCAACTCTGTGTTTCTCCCTAATTTTAGCTATGGGGAAATTGGAATCGTTTACAGGAATAAAAACAAACCTAAAAGCCTGAGGTGCTCTAAGATTTCTCCTGGCACCCCAGGGGATTCTCAGCGGACCCACTGCGTGAGTGTACCCCACAGTGACAACACCTGCTACGGACTGCCTGACCAGGGTCGGGCTAGGGGTGGGGGAGCAGAGAAGGCTACAAAGCTTTGCCCATCCCCAAGGCCTGGTGCCCAGTTCTGACCCCTGAGTGGCTGCTGGGAGTGGCTCCCCAGAGCAAGCCTGTGTGAGTCCCAGGGACCAGCAGGGGACCTGGCACAAAGAGGGGACACTTCAGAGGACAGGCGAATGGAGGAGCGGCAGGCAACCTCAGACCTTCAGGGTCAGCCAGAAGGCTAACACAGACCACTCCCCCCTGCGGCTACACTGGGGGTGGGAGGATGGTAGGGGGATAGAGAAGAGCCTTGGGGTCAAAGGTGAAATCAGTCCTTAGTGTTGATCAGAACTCTTGAATGACAGTTTTATAAGAACACTGAAGCCACCCTTTTTCGGTTGCTGGTTCCATCTGCGCGTTTTGATCTCCTTTGAACTTGAAGGTGCCTGTTCTTCGGAAGACAGGAAGCGGAGGTACTGAGGGGTCCGACAGCATGCTCAGTGCCACTTGCAAAGGCCCGTGTGGACTCCCCAGCGGAGCGAGTGCCCTTGCGGAGCTGGCCGCCTCCGCCCAGCAGCGCCTCCCCTGGCCACGTGCTTCTGCCTGTCTGATGCTGGCGGCGGGTGGGTAGGGGGGCGGGACGCTGGGAGGATGTGGCAAAGAGACTTTCTCCAGCAGGCTCCACCTTCCCCAACGGGGGTGCTTCCCACCCCCTCGGGCATCTCCGTTCCTAGCCGGGGATGCCGGCCAGCCCCACCTGAAGGACCTTTCCATCCCTGCTATCTGATCAAATGGTAGGCCCCTGGCCGCAGCCCCAATTAAGTGAAAATAGATCCAGCCTTATCAGGTTCAGGCGGTAGTCCCGCGGTGGTCCCGCGGCGGGCCTGGGAGGGTCCCTGTCTGTTTGATTTTCCTGCTCAGACACACTTGTTTAAACAGACCCCTCAGGGCCTCCAGTAACCTGAGCCAACCAGGAGCGTGATTGCAGGTAAGAGGAGGCCGGCTGGAATGGTGGATGGGGGAAAGGTCGGGTGGAGAGAACAGGGGAAGCCACCCTCAGAACCTGGAGGAGTCTCCGCAGTTGGATCCCTGTGTTGGAATGCTGGCCCCATCCCTTCCAGTAGCTGGGATGAGATACTGACCCTGTCCAGCCCATCATTTTCATTATGGACAGAGATTAAATAAGAATATCTCTAAGGTGCTTGAAACTGTGCGTGACAGAGCCCAAGGTAAGCGATCTGACAGTCTGGGTTGTTTGTGGTGGGCTGTTTCTGCCTAACGGGAGGCAGGTACTGCTGGGCCACTTTTAATAGGGGAGGAAGTCGGCCCAGAGAGCTGCAGTGACTTAGATTGACCAGCGTAGCCAATACGTGGAGACAGCATCCCAAACCAGTCATGCGACACACCAAAGCCAGCGTTCTTTCTACCCCACCCTACGAGGATGGCCCCTAACTCCAGCTCGGGGTCATCAGGGCCAGGACTCCTCTTCCTCCCTCCCCCCCCCTCCAAATTGGGCTCAATCAACATAAACTCTGGGCTCTTTGGTGTTGCCCAAACACTCCAGCCTCAGGACACCAGCACTGGCTGTTCCCTCCACCTTAAATGCTCTTCCCTCAGATATCCTCATGGCTCCATTTCTCATTTCCCTCAAGGTCTCTGCTTAGATGTCACCTTCTCAGAGATGGCTTCCCTGATCGCTTTCTCTAAAACAACAGGTAGTCCCACCCTCACCTTCTCCACCCCCAGACAACCACCCCCCTCATCCTGGTTAGTTTTCTCCATAGCATGCATACCACCCAACACGTTGTCATTATCTCTGTTACTGTCTGTCTCTCCCCGCTCAGCGTCAACCCCACGAGGGCAGATGCTTATTTTATTGAATTATAGTTGACATACAACATTATATTAGTTTCATATAGTAGCCAATGCTTGATTTTGTCCGTGACTGTCTCTTCAGCCCCTAGCACAGGACCTAGCATATAGATATAGCAGTTGCTCAATAAATGTTCTTGAACAGCCGCTTAAATCTCCCACATATGTGCTGTGGCCTCCGCAGGTTTCAGACTTCCCATGTGTTTAAAGGGCTTATTAAGACGACCTATCTTCTGTTGCGAGGAATAAATGAGTAAAGGCATGTGAAGCACTTGGCATGGTGTCTGGCAACAAGGGAGCTGCAGTAAAAAATTTTCTGACCCAAAGAGGCCAGTGGGCTTTCCGGAAGATTCTGCCATCATGTAGAGCGAGCAACAAGGACAACCTTGGTGCCAGATTTTCATAGCACACCCCAGAAGATAAAGCCCCTTGCCATTTCCTATTTCAGCTGAGCTTGCAATGACCATCCGAGCTGAGCAAGAGATGTTTGCATCTTTTTAGCAGGCGGAAAGCCAAGACCCAGAGAAGTCACACAGCTAGATAGCTCTTCAGAGGCGGATTAAGGTTGGTTGTGGCCCTGGGCGCAGAAGAAAATATTGGGCCCTTTAAAAAAAAAGAGAGAGAGAGACAGGGAAAATAAAACTACATGTTAACCATATTTTAAAACAAATAAAACATATGATGTACTGTTAATGTTAAAAAAACTACACATATGAAACCAAACTTGGTGTCATTAGGAAAAAAGTGTAAGTTGGAGTTTTGCGGGGCCCTTCAGAAGTCGGGGCCCAGGGCATGTGCCCGGTGCACCCGCCTTTTAAGTCTGCCTGTCTGGCTCCTTCACTTTCCCACAAGAACACTCTTGGCCCTGACCTAAGTTGCCCTCTGAGGGCTGGCAGCTTGCGGGCGCAGAGCCTTGGAGTCTGACCTGAGTGCGCTCTTTGGGGACTCAGTGGTCCAGGCAGCTCCTCTTGCGGGGACACTGGGGCCCAGGGCAGCCTGTGAGACGTGGGCCTGGAATCGCAGACAGAGTTTGGAGGGGGAAAAACAGGCAGAAAGGTGGGCAGGTGCCAGTGGGCCGGTCAGTTGTGTCAGCTGCACAGGCCAGAGAGGCAACCTGAGGGCTCCACAGCACGGCCGCCCGCCTCGGGCCGCCCCTCACACTGTGGGCTTCCGGTCAGAGCAGGGCAGAGGGCAGGTTGGGGCCCCAGCGACTCCCTTTTCTCAGCAATAACAGTCATTAAAGCTGCATTCTCAAGCCCTAATTATGCTGTGTTTACAACCCTTCCAGAAAACAAAAGCCAGCTCAGTGCACCCCTACC
This sequence comes from Rhynchonycteris naso, assembly GCA_037038555.1. Lineage (NCBI taxonomy): Eukaryota > Metazoa > Chordata > Mammalia > Chiroptera > Emballonuridae > Rhynchonycteris > Rhynchonycteris naso. The sequence goes on along the minus strand of CM072996.1, from coordinate 312,791,857 downwards.
CGCTTCTCAGGCAGGGCTGCTGGTTCCAGTGTCTGAAGCGGGAGAAGCAGCCTTCACGGAGACCCTCCTGGGGCAGGGCAGGGCAGGGCAGGGCTCTTTACAGCCCTTGGTTGCCTGTGAGGGTGTGTGTGGAATTTCCATCCTGAAAAGCAAGTTTGTAAGAATGCTTTGGGCTAACATGTAGGCTTTCTCCCCAGTGCAGAGAAGGACAGTGAGCATTTCATCTTCTGAGTCCAGCAACCCTTAAACCCAGGTGCTATTACCCCATTTCACAGATGAGAAGACAGAGGCACTGAGAGGCTGTGGCCTAAGGCAGGGGGCCTAGTGAACTGTGTTTGCTTCCGATCTCAGGCAGGCAGAAAATATTAAAGATGTAATAATTATCAGAACGAAACATGCCAAACACCTATGATGTGCAGGCTTTCTATACATACCCCCTTGTTTAATCCTCCTGGCCATGGGGGGTTTGTGCTTTGGTCTGACTTTCACAGCGGCAAAAATGATGAGGGTGGTGAGGTCACTTGCCCAGGGTCACTCAGCTGCGGGAGGTGGAGGGAGGATTTGAACTTTTGCAAAGAGTTCCCTCAAAGAGGAAGTGGTCACTTTAAGGAAAAGACTAGAGATGCTTGTGAAACGAAAATGGAGGGAAACAGATGTTTTCGTGCTGCCTGCCTTCCCCGGCAGGAAAAGCCCTCTGCAGTCCTGCCCTTCCCACATGTGGGTAGAAATCAAAGGTGGGCGAGTGGCTCCCGTTGGTGAGAGCGTTGTCCGGATACGGAAAGGTTGCAGGTTCGATCCCCGTGATCAGGGCACCTACAGGAACTGATGGATGTTCCTCCCCCTTTCCCTCCTCTCTGGAAAAGAAGAAAAAAAGAGATGGGGACAGCAGGTCAGCCCTGCTCAGCTGGTGCATCTGGGCAGAAGGCTCTAGAATCCCAAGGCAGTGAGTGGGTCTTAGCTAGGGACAGAGCCCAGCTGAAAAGAAGAGGGAGGAAGAGAAGCAGGATGGGGGTCTTTAAAGAGAAGACTTGGAGAAGCTCGACCACCCGCTCCTAGATGCCAGGGCCCTCCTGATTAGAGACTCTGGGTTTCCCAGGAAGAATTTTAAAAAGAAAGACCGACGCCATGGCATAAACCATCACGTCAGCTGTGCGGACACGTCACAGACTGGGTGCACTTACTCTTCACGCCCAACCTGCAAGGTAGCGCTGTGGCCCCGTATTTCTGTGAGTACGGGTAGAGTGATTTGCTGGTGGTCATTCAGCACAAGTGGCACGTCCGCTGTACATCGGGTCTGAGTGATCTGGGCGCGGGCTTGTTCGTCCCGTGAAGCCTCGAACAGACGTTGTCCTATGAGGGTGTGTGTGCTTGTTTCAGACAGCCGCGTGACCAAGTCCCACAGAACGGATGGCTTGCAACAAGTTTGTTTTCTCACAGCTATCGAGGTTAGAGGTCTGAGATCATGGTGTCAGAAGGGCCACATAGTCTCTGAGACGCTGGGTCGGATTCTCCCCTGCCTCTCCCCGGCTTCAGTGGTGGACGGCAATCCGTGGTGTTCTGGGCTTACGGTTCCTTTGCTCCAGCCTCCCTATCGTCTTCACACCGTCTTGCCCCTGTGTGTCCACGTCCACATTTCTCTCTGCTTGTAGGACACCGGTTATATCAAATGATTAAGGTCTTGCCCTACTTCAGCATGACCGCGTCTTAACTCAATTACCTGTGTAAAGACTTTATTTCCAAATAAGGTCCCACTCCCAGGTATGGGGGTTAAGAAGACATCAGGACGTGTGTGCATGTGTGTCCTCCTCTTCTCCCAGGGGGCTCTGTGGTGCTAGTGGACACCCAGGCTCTGTGGGCGGCCAGCTCCGAGGAGAACGGTGGCCATAGCCGTTCCCAGGTCCCACGTCTTAAAGAGCTGAAGATGACACAGTGCCTTTACATCCTTTGGCAAAGTCCTCCCAGAATTCTGTGCCCGTCGACTGATGGGCATCCTCATGCTTACTTTACAGATGAGGAAACTGAAGTTTGGGGAGGACAAGCAGCAAAGCCTGGATCTGAAGCAATGTCAACAACTGTCACCAGGGGCCAGGGGTTGGGACGGGCAGGCAACGGTTAAGGCGGAGGCGGGGCAGGCAGACCAGCCCAGGTCCTGCTGACTCACAGGGTTTCATGCCCCTGCTCTGCTGGCTGCTGCACTGTCAGTTGCCTGGGAGCTGATTAAGATGTCACAGAGGATTATGATGTCAGGTGCAAGAATCACACTCCAGGAGGGGTAACTGCTGGGCCAGGAGGGAGGTTACCCTGGCAACAAGCAAAGGCACAAGCTAGTGGGAAGAGGTCAGCCTGTCCTGGGTGCAAATTCTAAGCCCTCGGCTTCCCGGCTGGGTGACCTTGGGTAAAAGTTCTCACCTTCCTGAGCTTCCTTATATACAGGACCATGGAGAACACTTCCATCTCTGTGTGGATCAAACAGAACGGCCCAAGAAAATTCCCTGAACTCCGCAATGAACTACCAGATGGCAGTCCCCAGGGAACCCAGGAGGCATTAGCTCTAGATTTGGGGCTCAGGCATGGGCAGGCTTGCCAGTGGTGCCCAAGAAATGGTGCCAAGCCACCTCGCTGCCAAGAGCCAAGGCTGCTTACAAGGCAGCATCACCTGGGGACCCCTTTGTGTGAACCAGCAGGAGGTGAGCAGCTCTCTCCCGCAGTCTCCCAAGCTTTCTTCTCCAACAGTGCTGACCACAACATGCACCCGCTGCCGATTCACTGGCTTCCCCTATTGACCGTGGACCCTGTTTCTCTAGGTTCCTGGAACCCAGTATAGTGCCAAATAGACATTAGAATAAATGAAGGTAGACTACCCTGTGGTGGTGCAGTGGATGAAGCATTGCCCTGGAATGCTGAGGTCGCTGGTTCACAACCCCAGGCTGGCCTGGTCAAGGCACATATGAGAGGCAATTATGAATTGGTGCTTCCCGCTTCTAATCCCCCTCTTCCTCTCTCTCTCTAAAAATCTATACATAAAATATATGGTTTTTTTTAAATAATGAAGGGAAGAATCAACTTCCCCTTTTACTCCTTAGAACAAATTTTGCTTGTTTCTGAAGAAGAAATAGCCCTTGCCTTCTGCAAAGCTGTCCTTCCCCAGTGTCCTTCCATCCAACCCTCTTATTCCCCTAAGTACTGACTTCTATTCATCTACCCCCACACTCACTCATCTACTCACTCTACTACCCATTCATCCACCCATCCACCATCCACCCATCCATCCACCCACCCATCCATCCATCCACCCATTTATCCATCCACTATTCATCTATGCAACCATCCATCCACCATCCATCCATTCACCATCCACCCATCCACCATCCATCCACCCATCCACCATCCATCCATCTACCACCCATCCATCCATCCATCCAACCAACCACCCATCCATCCACCATCCACCATGTACCCATCCATCCACCATCCATACATGTACCCATCCATCCACCATCCATACATGTACCCATCCATCTACCATCCATCCATCCATCTATCCAACCACCCATACATCCACTCATCCATCCATCCACCCATCCATCCATCCACCCATTTATCCATCCACTATCCATCTATGCACCCATCCATCCACCATCCATCCATTCACCATCCACCCATCCACCATCCATCTACCACCCATGCATCCATCCATCCATCCAACCAACCACCCATCCATCCACTCATCCACTCATCCACCCATCCACCATCCATTCACTCGCCCATTCACTGCCACCCCATCTATCAGAAGAAGACATTGAAGCATCTGTTTCCAGGCCATGTCCTGTGCTAGGTCTGAGGGACCACAGGGCCAAGTCCACCTGGACCCAGGCCCTGAGGAGTTCTCACTCGATCTTGTAGGGGTGAGGAAACAAGAAAAGAAATTCCTACGGGGCACAGGATAATGGGAAGGGGCAGGCCAGGCCCCAGAGGCCTCCAGAGCAAGGAGAAGTGATGTTCAATCTCCACATCAGGGGCGGCTCCTGTGGGAGCTAGAGCAGAAGTGGGTGTTTCTTAGCGGTCAGACAGGGCAGGAGAGTAAAGAGTAATTGGGAAGCAGATCGCTCTTTCACCCTCCGCCAGAACAGGTTCAGAGAGGTTAAGTAACTTCTTCCAAGCCACACAGCTCATAAGTGGTACAGCCAGTTTGAGAAACTCAAATATCAGCTCCTCAGAGATGCTTCTTGGACGACCTCTGTACATGGTATCTGTCACACCCTGTCCTTTGCTGTGTCTGTTGTCCCTCTCCCCACAGGAAGGCCTCCTCCACAAGAACAGGGACCCTGCTCTGCTCCCTGCTTTGTCCTCAGCACCAAAAACACAGCAGGAGCTCAGAGACGTCGTTCCCGAGAGGCCGTCCAAGTGTCCCGGGCCAGGGGACAGTTAGTTGGCCCTTACCTCCCCGGAAGCCTCACTGCTCCTGGCCTTCTGGTTTGGGCCAGCCTGGTCTGCAAGGCGTGGGGCACATTAACCACCCTGTGCAGGTCCCAGCGCCCCCAGCCAGGCCGATGTCCCCATGGCATATTTCCGGTCGTCTTGGAAGACACGCACAGTACAAACAGATAATTGAAAAGATTACCCTGGGATGGGACGTGTGGACGGTTGATTTATCACACGTCATCCCTTCTTCGGGGTCTTTATTAGAAATTGAAGAATGGCTTCTCAACTTGAGCCTCATGGCTGCATTTCACCTCCACCAGTCTTGCAGAGGGCGCTGGCTCCCAGGGCGCCTCGGACCTCTAGGTGTGACCTGCAGCTGCAGGGAGACCGGCCTTCCCTCCCCTCTCCCTCTGCCCTCCTGGCATCTCCCAGCCCCTCCTCCTTTCATTTTCCCCTCTCCCTCCCTCCTCCTTTCTCTCCTTGAGGGAGTTGAATGAGAGGCTTGGTGGGCCCATAACAGTGACTAAGTCAAACCCACCTTGGAATCTCAGCCATCCTCCAGGGTCCAGCTCCAAAGTCCCTCTTCCAGGAAGCCCTCCGTGATGCTTCTCTGTCCCACCTGGAAGGTGCCCCTTTCCCATTTGCTTCAGGGGCTTCTGGCTGGTCCTCCTGTTTACCAGCTCCACGAGGGCAGAGGCTCTGGGGGCAGGGAGTGGGCTTGTCCAAGGGGGGTGGATGGGTGGGGGGCAGATGGCAGGCACGGAGGTGAGGTGGTGGGGGTTGTAGGCCAACAGAAATCTCAGTTGGGGACTGGGGCCATAATCCAAGTGAGATGACCACACAGGGGAACTCAACACTTAGCTAGCAGCTGTGTAGCTCTGGACAAATTACTTTACCTCTCTGGACCTGTCATTCCTTATGACTTATAAAACACCCACCTCCATAATCACCTTAGAACGGTGTTGTCCACGTCACCTGGCAATCTGGGAGAGAGGCACATGCTAGGCCGCCACTGTGACCTGCTAAGTCATTAACTCCGATGTGCAGGAGGGTGGCGGGAGCAGGGTCTGAGACCATGCAAGGGACGGAGCTGATGGCACTGGGGAAGCTGCGCTGAGGTGACGAGGCGGTGGGGACAGTTCTGACAGGGAAGACCCTGGCCAGAGAGATAGAGAGGTGTATGGGCGTCCTGCCCCCCGGCCGATGCGCCCCACCTTCCCAAGGCGAATGCGAGACCCCGGGAAGAAGGCACGGCCCAAGCTGACACAGAGACAAGACTCCCGGGCATCGTAACATGCGTGCTGCTGTCCGCAGCTGGGTCTGCAGAGCCCTGTGACACCCACGCTCCCGTGGCCTTCAGTGTGGGCCCTGGGGCAGGGTTCCACGGAGCCCTGTGAGGAAGCCGGGGGAAGGCAGGTCAGGCAGCTGCGTGGGAGAATCCATGCGCTCGCGGACCTGCCCTTCGCTCATTGCGTGCTGTCCACTTCTGGTCACCTTATCAGAGGCGGACAGAGCCGGGCCGGGAGCTGTGCGTACACCGGACACCAGCACCTGAGGATGAGGGGGGGGCACCCACAGTTTCTGCTGTGGGCCAGAGACACCAGGATAAGGCGGCGTGCCCGCAGGGGCAGAGGTTGAGCGATGCGACCACGGGGTCAGGGCGGCAATGAAGAAAGCAGCAGCCACCACAGCCCGGGGATCCCTGGACAGCAGCTCCTCAGGAGACTTCAGAGGGACCACAGCCCTTCTGACACCTTGATTTCGGACTTCTGACCAGCAGAACTGCTAGGGGAGAAAGTTTTGTTTTTTTAAAGCTCCCGGTTTGTGGCACTCTGTTCTGTCATCCCCCGGAAGGGGGTACAAATTTTGTTTCAGTCCCATGAGGAAGGCTGTGGGGAGCACACCTTACTGCCCTTCACACAGAGGAGGAGGTCGAAGGTCAGCAAGGCCAGTTGACCAAGGGTAGTCCCCAACTGGCACCAGCTGTGTCACCTGGGAACTAGTTAGCGATGTTTACAGTGCCAGCAGAGAAACAAGAATCCCAAGCATTTTCAATGTGCGTGCCGAAGTTGGGGCTGGGTCTGCAAAGCCTGGTGACACCCATGCCCCTGCGGTCCCTGGTGTGGCCCCACGGGCCCTGTGGGGCAGGGGCAGGAGGAGCACAGGCTTTGCCACGTCCAAGTGGGGTCCTGGTTTGATGCCTGGCTCTGCGACTGGTCAGCTGTGTGACTTTGGGTCGGTTTCTCAACCTCTCTGAGGCACGAGTCCGCATCGATGGATAAGTGAACCAAGCTTCTTCGCAGTGCAGGAGCCCGAGAATTACACCCAGGTGATAGCTCTAGTGCTCCAAAGTAGGGACTCTGCGAGGGCAGGGGCCGAGCTGGAGAAGTTGCCGGGACTTTGGGGAGGTGACCTCTAACCCTCCCAACCATCATAACACCCCCACGGGGTGCACAGCGGTGCTCAAGGCCAAGGGCAGCGTGCCCTTCACTCCCTCCCGCCTGGGCTAGGGCTGCCTCCTGGCCTGCACCTCCCACCCACCTATGGATGGCTTCCCTCTCCATCGCCTGTCACTTAGTCTGCTCCCAGTCCCGTTTGCTCCTGCCCACCCACCCCCCACCCAGTAGGGAGCCCTGCCTCTGTCCTTAGCTGGGGAAGGGAGGGGTCCTTTACAAAGGCCCCTGCACTGCCTCCTTCTCCCCTTCTCCACGGTGCCCTCAGGCCCTTGACTCCCACTGCTCCTGACACCTTCGGGTCCTGGTCCCAACAAGTGCCAGGGCCCTGTGTTTGCCCAAACTGCTGGGGATCAGGAACAGGGGAACAGCCTGGTGGCCCGGCCCTGCTCCCTCTGCCCTTGTCTGTTTTCTCCCTCCTGTCTTCTATCCTTCTCTGTCCCTCTTCTTATTTCTCTCTGGGGCTGTTTGTGTCTGTGTTTCTAAGTTTCTCCCTCCTTTCTCACCATGGAAACTCATTTTAATTCTGTCCTGATCCAAGTGATTACAAACAGGGGAAACCACAGGCCCGATGTTTGTGAGAGGTGGCTCGCTCCCCTGGGAGGGGCGGGAGTCCTCTGCAGCCTCCAGGTGGGCAGCCGCCTCACGGCCCCCCCAGGTCCGAGCCCTCGCTGGGCGGGGGGCAGGCAGGACATGCTCCACGCCTGGTCTCCCAGGACTGGGTCCCCTGACCTGAGCTGCTTAGCTGCACTCGTCCCCTCGGTCGCCTTTTCTGCAGTGGCAGCAGGTTTTATGGTGATCGGGCCGGGCTCTGGGGAGGACTGGGGCCGGGGGTCACTGTCCTGAGGACAGCCCACCCAGTCAAAGCAGTCTGCCTGACTCTGCTCCCAAGGGCTAATCAGAGACTCCGTGGGGTGTGTGTCCTTACCAGGCCTCTTTCATCGGCTGGACCTGTCTCCCTCCCCAGAGACAGGCTGCCTATCACGCCTGGTCTTTAGAGAGAGAAGTGCTGTCTGCCCCAGTCCTCACTGGGCTCTGAGCTTTAGCCTGTAAATAAGGATTAGGATTTGCAAGATAGTGGATAAGATTACGTTAAAAGGTTTGATGAAGGAAATACAGGAAAGGAGGGTTAGTGTTTCTTGCCTCCACTCTGGGTCTTAAAAATGAATGTTTTTATTCTGATTCTGAAACAATCAGCCACAGCCTTGATCTGCAGCCTCCTACTGTGTGGTCGAATGCCCCTCCCCCTAGAACACATCCATACTCACACACCCCTCACCCTCATGCATGGCACACACACTCACACACAGCACATGTATGCACACCTCACACACACAGTACACATGCACACAAGCTCACATACAGCACATACACAGACTCCATGCTCACATTCATGCACAACACACATGCACTCACACACAGCACATGCATGCACACCTCACACACACTCATGCACAATACATATGTGCACAAGCTCACATACACAGACACCATGTTCACTTGTGCACAGCACATATGCACTCACACACAGCACATACATGCACACCTCACACATACCCATGCACGACACACATGTGCACAGGCTCACATACAGCACATACACCCTTTACTCACACAGAAACTTACTTTCCCTCAGTGTGGAGGCTGGAAGCCCATGCTCAGGGCACCGCAGGTCGGGTTCTGGGGAGGCCTGTCTCCTGGGCTTGCAGAAGACCTATTCTCAGTGGTGCGTGAGGAGACAGAAATCTCTCTCTTCCTCTCCTTATAAGGCAGTGGTAGTCAACCTGGTCCCTACCGCCCACTAGTGGGCGTTCCAGCTTTCATGGTGGGTGGTAGCGGAGCAACCAAAGTATAAATAAAAAGATAGATTTAACTATAGTAAGTTGTTTTATAAAGATTTATTCTGCCAAACATAGCAAAAATCCAACATAAAGTACTTGGTAAGTAACTATTATTATATGCTTTAACTTGCTGTAACTCCGCTTTATAAATTTTATAAAGTAAAGTTACTTCCCTACTTTATACATCACCATGGCTGTGGAACCGGTGGGCGGTTAGGAAATGTTACTACTAACAGAGATACAGAAGTGGGCGGTAGGCATAAAAAGGTTGACTACCCCTGTTATAAGGGCACCAGTCCTCTAAGATTAGGGCCCCATCCTATGGCCTTTTTAACCTTAATTATCTTCTAAAGGCCCCATCTCCTAACACAGTCACAGGGGAGGGGGTGTCAGGGCTACCCCATGCACTGGAGGAGTGGCGGTCACAATTTCAGTCCATTGCGACAGTTACCTTTAGTTAACCTAACTGCTTATCCAAGTGTGGGCAGAAATGCACGCCTATCGGAGTTCATTACAGAATTACGATAATGGTGAAAAACCCAAACCACTTGAATGCCTAACCATAGGAGGAAAGCTGAGCAAACTGCGGTGCATCTACCCAGTACACGGTGCATGGGAACCCTGCCCCTACAGCAGCTCCCGACACTTAGTAGGTGCTTAATAAAAAGGCTAGAAAGCTGCGTTTATGAAGAGTTACTAATGCTGTGGAAAAATGCTTAAAACACAGGATTTCAATGGCATTAGAAACCTATTCCTAACCATTGACATGTAAAAAGAAACCCAGAGAAAGGCTAGAGAGCAACATAAAGCATCACAGAGGAGAATTCTGTTCCAGGGAGACAGAATTCATGCAGATTATACCTGTTGCTTTAAATACTCTTCTTGAACTTCCTAGTTCTTGAAAATGAACACACACTACTTTTACAAAAGGGGAGGGGGAACTCCTGAATTTGCAAATTAGAAGCAAGCTTGGAAAACTCAATTGCACAGGAACAGAAGAAGATAACGCTGGCCTGACGGATTCGCATGGACTTCTCTGGGCCTCAGTTTCCCCGTCTATAAAATGGGTACCATCGAGGTCGCTTATTTTTTCTGCCTCTGTCATCCTGCTTTCTCTCTTCCATCTTTTTTTTTTTTTTTTGGTTTTTTTTTTTTATTAACTTTAATATGGTGACACCAATAAATCAGGGTACATATGTACAATGAAAACATCTCCAGATTATTTTATCATTCAATTGTGTTGCATACCCGTCACCCAAAATCAAATTGTCCTCTGTCACCTTCTATCTGGTTTTCCCTGTGCCCCTCCCCTCCTCCCTATCCCACCCTCCCTTCCCTCCCCCCTCCCATAACCACCACTCTCTTGTCCATGTCTCATAGTCTCACTTTTATGTCCCACCTATGTATGAATTCATGCTGTTCTCAGGTTTTTTTTTCTGATTTACTTATTTCACTCCGTATAATGTTATCAAGGTCCATCTATTTTGTTGTAAATGATCCGATGTCATCATTTCTTATGGCCGAGTAGTATTCCATAGTATATATTCCATCTTTTATCTGTTCTTTGCATTACTGGTTTTTTCTCTTGTTTAGTCAATTAACATTTATTGATACATTTTGTTCCAGACTTAGCCTAGATTTGGAGTATGCAAAGATAAATCAGACATTTTCTCTCTTCAGGAAGGGGAATTAAGGTCCACGATGAGCCAGGGACAGGCCAGGCTCTTGGGGTACCCACTCAGCTGCCAGGAAGAAGCTGTCCTATGTCCAACTGACATCAGGTGGGAAAGGGTTTACCTGCCGGTTGGGGGCTGGCCCACATAAGCCCTCTTCTACCAAGTTCTAGACTCGTCACCCTAGCTCCACGAGGGGAGCTGGGAACTCTGCAAGTGGGATGCACGGCTCTGAGGTCACCTGCATGGTGAGCAGGGGATTAACGGACTGGAGAGTGCAGGCCAGGGGGACTGGCACTTCCAAAGGCCTGGGTGTGCCCTGCACCGTGGGCAGCGTGACCGGTTCTGGATGGAGTGACTTCTACAACAGGAAGGCAGCACTTGGTGGCTTCCTGGTCATGGGGGAAGTGGGCCACACTCCTTTAGGGCCCCTACCGTGTGCCAGGCTGAGAGCCAAGGATCGGGGACAGGACGCGCACCCAGGAGACACCTGCAATCCAGGGGCTGCAGGCAGGTCCCCACAGTGGCAACCGGTGTGGCCGGCGTTGAAGCAACAGTAAGCACTTAGGGCTGGGGGTGCAGAAGAGGCTTCCCAGGTGGCTAAGGGGGGTATAGGCAGGGGCAGGAGCCACTTCCCAAGAGCTTGGTTGATGGGGCTGAGCAATTAGATCCTTATCCCAGAGTCAATAGGGAGCCATGAAAGGGCTCTTGCAACGGGTGGCACCCAGGCCTCTTTCCTTCTCAATGAAGAGATGGATCCCGAGAGAAACGGGAAGCAGGAGCCACTTCAGAAGCCGCTTCCTAACGGGGGAGGCTGAGGGGCCCTCGCAAAGCTAGGCAGAGGGTGGAACTGACAAAGCTTGGTGATGGGCTGGATGTTTTGGGAGGGGGGTGGGGAGCTTCTGGTGGGAGTGACTGTGGGCAACAGGAGTTCCTATAGAACCAGGAAAGGTGGGAGGAGGAGGAGGGGGAGGAGGAGGAAGAAGAGGGGTACAGAAGGATGAGCAGCATGAGGGGGAGGGAGAAGGACGGGGGGAGGGCGAGCTGATCTCCTCCTTAGAGGGCAGGGGTGAGAGAGGTCTGCACAGGGAAGTCAGGCCTCTCTTGCCCTTGTGTGATCTTCCCTGCCCTTCAGGGGACCTGCCAGGCTTAATAAGGGCCTGCGATGCGCGGAGACCGTCCATTACGGAGATGAGTTTATTTTGAAGTCCAAGATAGAAATGGCTGTGTCCCCAGCAGGTATATGTTTACACCTCTGAGTTGGAAATGCCAGAAATAAACACTCAGCCTTGGAGTGGGTCCAGCGCCCCTGGAGAGGTGCTGCCCTGGGTCATGGGGGAAGTGGGCCACACTCCTTTAGGGTCCCTACCGTGTGCCAGGCTGAGAGCCAAGGATCGGGGACGGGATGCGCACCCAGAGACACCTACAATCCAGGGGCTGCAGGCAGGTTCCCACAGTGGCAACCGGTGTGGCCAGAGTTGAAGCAACAGTAAGCACTTAGGGCAGGGGGTACAGAAGAGGCTTCCCAGAGGGTGGCATCTTTGCTGGGCGTTGGGAGAGGGTAGTCTGTGGGGGCTGTTACTGCAATGGGGTTGATGGGGGGGCTCTAAACAACAGAAATTTATTCCCTCACAGGTGTGGGGGCCAGATGTCCAAGATCAAGGGGTGTTCCCTCTGAAGAATGGAGGGAATCATCTTTCCTTACATTTCTGGCTTCTGGGGGTCACTGGCAGGCCTTGGCTTGTAGACGCACCAATGCGGTCTCTGCACATGAGCCCCCCGACCCCCAACTCCGCTCCACGATTCCCGGTCTCTTCTCATAAGGACTCGGTCACCCTTGATGAGCGTCCACCCAAATCCAGCACGATCTCTTCTTCATCACACCTGCAAAGGCCCTATTTCCACATGAGGTCACGTTCACAGGTTTTTGGGTGACCATGGGTTCTCTGGGGGACCCTGCTCAACCTAGGACAAGCTATGAACAGTTCCATGTGACTGAGGTGTTCCTCTGTGATGGAGAAGGGTGCTGGCCAGGTCGCAGATGCCCCAGTAAGCCACAAAATATTCTGGGACCCAAACGGCAATGTCAATCAACAAACATTGCCTTTCTCATGAAACACCAACAGACGTGCCCCCCATCCCCCCACCCCCGAGAAAGTCCCTGGCAGGATGATGCTGATCCCCAACCTTACAGTCTGCTCCCTGCAGGGCTGGCTGGCGTCTGAGGTCGCTAGGGCCCCTTCCTCACTGGTGTGTCGCATTTTGCGCCCCCTGTGGACTTATTCCACAGCCGCAGTGAAGGCGGAGAAGTGCGGCCAGACAGGAGCAGCCCCCTTTCTGGTTCTCGCTGTCCCAGACTTTTCGGTCGTGGGTTGTGTGTGTGTGTGTGGGTGGGGCACTTCTTACTTCCTGTGTGCCAAGAATTTGGTCAGTGCTTTAGTTCCATGTTTCTTGGAGGGCTCCCAATCACGGCGTGCCATAACTTGTTTATACCCGTTCTACAGAGATGGGTGCTGAGGTCCACAGTGGCTCAGCTGCTGGCCAAGTGCACGTGACCGGGGAGTGCTGTGATGGTTAATGTTATGTGTCCACCTGGCCAGGCTATGGGGCCTCGTTGTTTGGTTGCTTACCAGTCCTGATGTGGCCGTGAAGGTGCTTCTTAGACATAATGAACACTTACCTCAGTGGACTTTGAGTAAACAGATCACTCTCCATGGTGTGGGTGGGCCTCACCCAATCAGTTGATGGGGCTAAGAGCAAAGACGAGTTCCCAAAAGAGAGAATTCTGTGTCCATGCTGCAGCACAGAAACTCACTGCCTGAGTGTCTCTGCTGCAGATTTTGGACTCGGGGCTGTGACATCAGCTCTTTCCTGGCTCTCCGGCTCACTGGCTTGCTGGGCTTGACAGATTTCCGACCCACCAGCCCTCATGACTGTGTGAGCTCATTGCTTAAATTCTCTCCTCTTTCTCTCTCTCTCTCTCTCTAACCCCCACCCCCACCCCCCAATGGTTGTTTTTCCAGAGATCACTGACTTTATACAATGATGCAGTGATAGTGATTCAAATGCCAGGCTGCCTGACACCAAGCAGCAGAGTGTCGCCCCACCCTACCCCTCGTGACCCCTCCAACGAGATGATCCGGTGCACAGGGGAGTCTCCAAGCCTCCACGGGGCACGGCTGCTCCGTGGGGCAGCAGCCCTTCACCATCCCCTGGGAGCTGGTTGGAAACACAGAGCCCAGCCTCGCTGAGCCAGAAACAGCAAGCTAACAAGACCGCAGGGTGTGGAAGGCACCCCGGCGACAGTCTCTTCCCCTCTTGAGGTGAGCGGTCTCCCTGGCCCACGGCCCCAGCCCTCCCGCTTCCGCAGGTAGTAGGCACCTAATACATTCTGATGGGTGATTGACTGATCTCTGTCTAGCCCTTGATATTTACAGTCAGCCCTTCACTCACTGTATCTTTTATTTCCTGTGGTGAAAACACACACACACACACAATTTGCCATTGTTAAGTGCCCTGTGTCGGTGGCCTCAAGTTCGTTCCCGTTGCTGTGCAGCCGTCACCACCGTCCTCTCTAGAACTTTTTCATCTTCCCAAACTGGAACTCGGTGCCCATTACACACCGACTCCCCCACCCCCATCCCAGCCCCACCCCCAACCCCTGACACCAGTTCACTTTCTGTCTCTGTGAAGCTGGCTCCTTTAGGGACCATTTATAAGTGGAGCCATGCAGTATTCGTCCTTGTGTGACAAATTTGTGCTGATTTTATTCAGGATAATGTCTCCAAGGCCCGCCCATGTTGTAGCACGTGTGTGAATTTCCTTTCTTTCTAAGGGTGAAGAAGAGTTCATTGCACGGATGGCCCACGTTTGTTTATCCTTCATCCGCTGACCAACACTGAGTTGTGTCCACCCCTCGGCTGCTGTGAATAGGCTGTGAACATGCACACGCAGGTACCTGAGTCCTTCCTTTCAGTCCTTTGGGCAAAAACCCGCAAGTGGAATTGATAGATCACATGGTCATCCTGTGTGCAACTTTTCGGGGACATACCCTACTGTTTTTTCCACAGCGGCTGCCTCATCTCGCATTCCCACCAGCCATGGCCAAGGGTTTCTTCCATCCTCCACGTCCTGGCCAACACGTGTCATTTCCTGTTGTGGTTTGTTTTGTTTCTGAGAGCGGCCATCCTAATGGGGTGAGGTGGTAGCTCATGGTGGTTTGGATATCAGGCCCCTTCTCACACCTGGCTGTCGGGCTTCCTCCAGGGAAGGAACGAGGTTTGATTTACCTGCACCCCGGCGCTGGCAGGATGCCACGCAGAGCAGGAAGCCAGTAACAATGAGCCGGCTAAATGAGCTAGTGAGTTGAGGGATTTTCTGATGAATTCCATAAGCCGAGCTCAGGGAAGAACCCTCCGCCTGATCAAATTCGTCTGCGCTCTGCGTTGCCTTCCCACGGTATGCGCAGCGCCAAGGCAGGGGAGCGGCCGCACCCCCTCCGCCGCCCGAGCCCCGGAGGTGCGGGCCTCGCAGCCTGCGCCAGGAATGCCAGGCTCCAGTGCCGGGCTCTGACTCAAGGGTTTTTCCCCCTCTTGGTTGTAATGTTTTCCCAGTGGGCCCATAATCTCACCGGCAGGCGTGATCTATGTCAGTGCGCGCGCGCATGTGCACGTGATGTGTTATTACTCCCCGCGACAGCCCCCGCGGGTCCCGGGGAACGAGTTCCGGCTCTGCAGCAGACACCGGGGATACAAATGTCAGCGAGGAGACGTCTCCATGAGCCCTCGGAGGTGGCACTCAACCTTGACAAGCATCAGATTCCTCTTGGGTGTAGACTGCGGGTACGAGGGCCCTCCTTGGCTGATACTTCTGATATTGAGTACATAGTGATTCTTTAGCAACCATACGGGCACTTCCCCGTATAGCGATTTGTTTTAGTTGGGTGCGGTTACCACCATTTTTCAGATGAGAGAATGGAGGCTCAGGAAGGTGATTTGCCCAAGGTCTCCCAGCCAGAGCGTAGCAGGACGGGAGTCTATACTGGATGGCATGGGCCCAGAGCCCACATGCGTGACCTCTGCAGGGTGCTTGGGACAGGAGTGCCCATAACCATTGCCACAAACCCACGAGGTGGAAGCCGTTAGGCCTGAGACTCAGAGGGGTTGAGTGACTTTGTTTAAGGTCATAAAGCTGGATGAGAAATTCAATACAAGTGGCGCTGATCCAAAGCCCACATTGCTGGCCCCGTGCGAGAGCCATGGCCGTGGCTGTCAGGAAATTTTCCTCACGTTGTCCTCTCATCAGTGTTCAGAAGACTGTTGTTGAATTGCATGGCCCATGGGCTTCCCCTTCCCTGCGGTTCTCCAAGAGTCTACCTTCTCCAACGCCTTGGGGCTTGTGGGGAGGGGACAGGGCGCAGATTGGCCCTCTTTTAAGCAGCCTGGGGCGGATTTTGTCCTGGGCTCTCGCCTGGAGAGCCTGGAGCCTGTCCCAGTCCAGCTGTCCTACGGCCTGGTCTCCGACTCTCGGGTGTTGTCAGGGCAACCGCTTGGGCATCTCCAAGGCGTCTCCTTCAATAATCTGGGCCTCTGATCTCCAGCAGGCCTGTAATGAAGGGACAGTTTGTTAGCGCTGACATAAACACTGGGTTACCCGAGCCGCCTGTGTCATGTCGTTTAAGAAGTCAGCTCAAGCCAGCCGACAGCCAAGCAAACTGTGAAGATATTTATTTGTTCAGCTTCCTATGGTGAAAACCAATGTTTGTGAGAACAGATTTGGCGGGGATGGGGGGGGTGTGGGGTGTAAGGAAAGAACAATATCTCTGAAAGGGAAAACGTGAGTGACAATGGGCATGGGAGGCGCCTTTGGTAGACAGGAGCCATTTCTGGAGCGTTGTTGCTTCAGTGACACATTAGTTAAAAGTAGAAGGTAGGGACCCACGCTGTACCCCTGGGTCAACGTCGGGAGGCAAAGCAGAGAAGGTTAGACACATACCCGAGGTCACACAGCTGGCACACGATGGAGTCAGGATAGAAATCAGCCCAAGGAGTTCATGAAAAGCCCTCTGGGCTCCAGCGGCTGGCCACCAGGTATCTAAGGACCGCTGAAAGAAACCCAAGTCCGCAGCAGGCAGGCTGGGGAGTGTGCTCTTTATCTCTCCATGGTTTTTTTATTATTGTGGATTTCACACCGTTTTTTGGAAAAAAGAATTATTAGAGCACCAGAGCAACAAAACTCAACTGCTGTTGGTCTATATTTCTTCTTTCTGACCTTTATTCTGGCTCTGGGGGAAGAGGGAAGGTTCCAGATTCTCAGCAGTGCCCGGTGGTCACCAAGGCTTCCCAGCCAGGGCTTCTTCCTACCTGGCACAGTTCTAATTCTCGCTTTGGCCCTCGCTAACCATGTGATTTCGAGTAAGTTCCCCAACCGCTCTGAACCTGTTCTCTCATCTGCAAAATGGAGCTGACAATCCCTATACATTTCTCAAAAAAAAAAATTTTTTGCCAGACACAAAACACGTTTAGTTCTGGGGCAGCACCACGCGATGAAGAGAGGACCCTGGGTCTGGGTCAGAGATCCTGATTCTGGTCTTTGCGATCTAAATGACGACTCATGCTACCTCTCTGGGCTCCTGCTCCTCCATTGCAAAGCAGGACGGCAGTTGGTGGCGGTGACAGCAGCAGCTGCACGCTCCCCGGCGCGCCGAGCATGAACCCCGAGCTGGGGTCTGCATCCCCGCTGTGCCTCTTAGGCGCCCATCCCTTATGGCACACGGAGCACATGAACCCATTCCACAGAAGAGGAAAGTGAGGCCAGGCAAGGTTAAGCAACCCGTTACAGGTCCCTCATGTCCCAAGGGGCTGCCTTGGGATTTGAATCCAGGCCTGTCTGACTCGTTTCTCCCGCCGAGCTCCAGCGGAAGCCAGTGAGACACTTCTCACAAGAAGTGGGGTGGGGGTGGGGTTCCCGCACAACATTTTGTCAAAAAGAGATTCACCAGCGTTTTTCAACTCTCCTCCCTTGCTCCCCCCTTTCCTCTAACTTGGGAGGCTTCTGTGCTCCCCAAATTAGATGCCACAGGACACAGACCTTCCCCTTCTGACAGGACCGAGCTGGCACTTCAGGGGGAAGACATCCTGTCCCCTCCCCACCCCTGCCCTTAGCTTCCAGGCCCAGCAGGGCAGCAGGGAGCAGAGTGGGGAGGTGGCTCTGTTCCTTCTGTGAGCCTCTTCCTGCAGAAACTGGGTCCCCAACTGTCCCCTGGGGTCAGATCCATCACGCTGCGGCCGCACTCCATCAGGCGTGCTCAGCCGGAGGGTCAAGTGGCCCGCCACCGCTGGGCGCTGGGAGCCCATCACAGCCATATTTAATTTAATTAGGGTTGTCAGCACTATTGATTTTGGCAGTTTCAATTACTAGCCTGTTATGGTTTCTGGATCAACTGATCTGTGATGGGTCCTATCAGCAAAGACACACATTGAGGAGAAGGCCCTTCATCTCCTTTAAAAGCTGACACATCCTGCCACGGGCCATAAGTTATTGCTTTTATCCAGCCCGGCGCCCCTTCCCTTTCTCATAATTAATTTCTCATTAGACAGCTCTTTATTGTTTAATTTGTGCAGTTTATAATCAAATTGGGCACATTAATTGTCGTTGAATTTAAGGCTAATGAAAAATAAAGGTTTTCAATAACTTACTCTTCCATTACTGTTGACAAGATAAAATAAAGCTGTGGGAGAAGTGTCAGCTTTTTAAATTATAAATTGGTTTTTTTAAAGAGCATGGGCATTTAAGGAGTAGTTATCACACATTTAGTAATTATAAATCCTATGCTGCAAAACAGTTATTAAGATATAATTATGCTGCCTTACTAGGCAGGTTGAAGGCCGGGCTCTCCTCTGTGGATGGGGCGGGGTTTCCCATAGGTTTGCAGAAGGACAGGGTGCCAGCCTACAGCTAAGTGGGCACCCGGGAGGCAAGGGAGGCGTCAGGACTTTTGAGTGAAACTATTTGGTTCAGGGGTGTATCAAAGAGGTACCCATTCCTGGGGTTTGTCTCCCTGTCCCGTAGATCTTTGAAAGGCCACCAAAGTCCCCCAGGTGTGCCCAGACTGTGCTGAGTCTGAGAGACACAGAGACCAAGCAGATGTGGGCCAGACAGATGGGTGCCCAGGTCAGTGGGGAGCGAATGAGGGCAGGGTCACCTGTGGAGGTGACCGGCTCTACCTAGGGGGTGACCAGATCTAACTATGGTGATGGTCCGATTTCCCCTCCTCACCCCGTGGAGGTGGCCGGATCTACTTATGCAGTGACTGACCCACTTGAGGGGTGACCAATTTCCCTGGGGGTGGCCAGGCAGTGGCACCCAGTGGAGGTGATGCTTGGGAGGGGCAGGTCTTCACGGTGCGTAGGGCGCGGAGGGCAGTGCCGCTGAGGTCCCAGTGCAGGGGGCCTGGCAGCCCTCAGCATGGCCATTTGGAGGAGAGAGCAGCTGCAGTTGGGGCGGAGGCTGCAGGGCCGCGGGTTCATCACGGAGGGACGGGACGGAGGCTGCAGGCGCGTGGGAGGGGCGGAGGGAGATGGGTTCGTGCTGTGTGTTTAATGACCAGTCACCTAACAGGGCACCTGGAGAACTCACTGCGCGGAGCAGCCACCATGCGCCGTTGGGTCCGCTAAGCTCCGTCGTCACCTGTCGCGTGTAACTCCCATTTTCCACCCACGTCCTCCAGACAGGCGGCTGAAGCCTGCAGACGCCCAGCCGCTCCCTCGCTGTAAACCGAGGCCTCCTCACGCTCTACTGCTTTGCACCCACGGCTGCGGAGCACCTACTATGTGTGGGGGGAACTGTGACAGGGGTCACAGGAGACACAGACGAGCTACGTTAACACATCATTATGGGGCCCCTACTGTGTTCCAGGAGCTGGTGACCGGAGATCCAAGGTCCCAGTCTTAGGCGACAGCAGGCTTTGGGAGGCAGATGTCAAACAGGCCATGGAGAAGACATGTTTAGCCAGTGATGGATAGCAGACAGAAGACCCTCGTGTGAGGGGGTGACAGCTGGGCGGGAGGAGGCCAGCGTGGGGAAGAGGCCCGAGTGAAAGGAAGCCTGAATGGGCAGGTCTCCCCGGAAAGGAGCACAGCCTATGAAGATGACCACCTGTGTGGCCTCAAGCAAATCACTTAACCTCTCTGCATCTGTTTCCTCTCTTGGGAAATGGGATTACAGCCTCAGAACCATCATAGGCCTGTTTGGAGGATTAAATGAGGAGCACGTGAGGCGGCTGGGAGTGCGTCTTGCCCCCAGGAAGTGCTGGCTGACTGCCACGACTGTCACCGGAGGGGTGGTCGGGCAGCCCTTCCGGGGAGTGACAGAAGAGCATGCTTAGGTGGCTGGGAGGAGCCAGGGAGGCAAGAACAGCAGCAAGGAGACAAAGTGGGGGTCGCTGCAGCCAACCAGGTGGGAGATGAAGGGGGCTTGAACCAGGATGAAAATGGGGACGGCGGGAGGACATCAGCTGTGGGAAGGATGGGGAAGTGTGACAGGAAGAAGGAACAGTAAGTGCAAAGGCCCAGAGGCAGAAAAGTTGCCAGGTTTTTTGGGGGAAACAGAAGGCCAGATGGCTGGGATGAACAAGGAAGAGAGCCTTAGGGGCACAGGTGGGGCCAGGGCCTGTGAAGCCTGAGAAGCTGGGCAGGGTGATTGGGTTCAAGCCTAATGGTAGTGAGAAGCCATTGGTTATTATTGAGATATAATTCATGTAACATAAAATCCACCCTCTTAAAGCCATTGGTTTTTTTCCCCTCTTTCCCAAGTGAGATGAGGGGTAATAGAGAGAAAGACTCCCACATGCGCCCCAACTGGGATTCACCTGGCAACTCTCATCAGGGGCCAATGCTTTGCCCATCTGGGGTCATGCTGGCAACTGAGCTATTTTTAGTGCCTGAGGTAGACCTTAGCACATGGGGCCGATGTACTCGAACCAATCAAGCCATGGCTGTGGGAAGGGGAGAGAGATAGAAAGAGAGAAGGGGGGATGGAGAGGGGTGGAGAAGCAGATGGCCACTTCTCCTGTGTGCCCTGACTGGGAATAGAGTCTGGGACATTCACATGCTGGGTTGATGCTCTTCCACCGAGCCAACCGGCCAGGGCTGCCATTGGGTTTTAAGCAGGAAATGTTGGGAGACTATGGCAGTAGGCTCTTAAGATCCCCACTTCCAATATCCTCACTCATGTGGAACCTCCTCCTCCTGCGTGTGGGAATAACTGATGACCTGCTCCTGACCGACAGAGTACATCAAAGCTGATGGATGGAGGTGGTTATGTGTACATGGTTAGGTTACATAGGACTGGGACACCCATCCTGCTAAGCGACTCCCTCTGGCTCGCTTTGAGGAGGTATGCGTCCATTTTGGGTAAGCCAGTGTTTGGGCAAAGTACCGTGGGTGACTTCTTAGAGCCGATGGCAGCATTTAGGTAAGGGGTCCCCAAACTGCGGCCCCCCGAGGCCATTTATCCAGCCCCCGCCGCACTTCCGGAAAGGGGCACCTCTCTCATTGGTGGTCAGTGAGAGGAGCACAGGATGCATCTGCACCCATAGTTCCCATTGAAATACTGGTCAGTTTGTTGATTTAAATTGACCTGTTCTTTATTTTAAATATTGTATTTGTTCCCGTTTTGTGTTTTTACTTTAAAATAAGATATGTGCAGTGTGCATAGGGATTTGTTCATAGTTCCTTTTATAGTCCGGCCCTCCAACGATCTGAGGGACAGTGAACTGGCCCCCTGTGTAAAAGGTTTGGGGACCCCTGATCTAGGTGATAATCAGCAAGAATCTAAGCCCTCCATCCTACCCCCACAAGGAATGAAATCCTGCCGATAACCAGGTGAGCTTGCAAGTGGATCCTTTCTGGCCAAGCTCCCAAATGAGAGCACAGCCCAGTGGAGGACGGACTCAATCATGTTGGGACTCAGAAGTCTGTGATAATGAGATAACAAAGACACATTGTTTCAAGCCGCTCAGTTTGTGGTAATATTGTTACACAGCAATAGATAATTCTCTAGGAGCCTGTCATACTTCTGCATGTCTTACATTCAGAAGTTCTGATTGCCCTTTCTCCACACAACGACCCTTTTAAAGATGTGTGTACGGTGAACAGCCTCGGAAGATACAGACAGTGTCTGCCTCCCAATGAGGGGGCAGGTTTGTTTTTTTCTGTTTAGGATGATGAAAACCAATGTCACCCTCCTGGGCCAAAAGTCGGGCAAGTTTGCTTGCTGCACATTGTAGGAATCTTGTTAAGATTCAGGTCATTGTAAGATTCAGGTTTCCTAAGATTGGGGTTCCTTTCCTGCAATGCAACCCGCTATCTGTGCAGAAATTTCTTGGTTCCTGTCGGATCAACCCGTGGGGACTAGGAGGTTCAAGAAAACGATGGTTTCTTGGCTATTACTATAGCTGTCGGTGGTATCGCTGTTCTCGTGTCCTCTGGCAGCATCCATGAAGTGGTGGCAGGCCAGCTATTAAGTTGCAAGTAGGTTAAACTCCCAAACCCTTCACAGTCCCTGACAGAGGAGTGACATGGCCTTTGCCTTTTTAAAGGTTCTCTTGGGCTGCTCTGTGGAGGAGAGAGGCAGGCGAGAAGACAAAGTAGGAGTCATTCAGGTGGGAGCCGAGGGTGGTGCTGTGGGCTGAACGGGTGTGCCCTCCCAGATTCAAAAGTGGAAGCTCTAAGCCGCAGGGTAATGGTCTAAGGCAGTGGCCGGCAAACTCATGAGTCAACAGAGCCAAATATCAACAGTACAACGACTGAAATTTCTTTTTAGAGCCAAATGTTTTAAACTTAAACTATATAGGTAGGTACATTCCTTATCGAGGTAGCGCCCGCACGTGGTATTTTGTGGAAGAGCCACACTCAAGGGGCCAAAGATCCGCATGAGGCTCACAAGCCACAGTTTGCCGACCAGGGCTCTAAGGAAACAGGGCCTTGGGAGGGATTTAGGGTTAGATGAGGGCGTGAGAGTGGGACCCCATGATTAGATTAGTATCATTTTAAGCAGAGAAAAAGACACCAGAGTTCTCTCTCTCTCTCTCTCCCCTCTCTCTATTTCCAACAATGAGAAGGTGGCCATCTACAAGCTAAGAAAGGCTCACACTAGAAACCAAATCCAAGCACCTTGATCATGGATTTCCCAGCCTCCAAAATCATATAGTCACTGTTTAGGCCCCCCAGTGTGCAGTACTGCCGCAGCCTGAGCTGACCCAGACAAGGCGACTTGCTGGGCCAGGGCAGAACTGGTAAAGATGGTGAGACGTGAGGTTTAGCGGAAGGTCTGGAGAGACTCACCGAGGGAGGAGGAGGCGGAGGGAGGGACCAAGGACACTGCCGAGCTGTCGGGCTGTGCGGGTGGATGGGAGGCAGTGTGTTAGGAGGAGGATGGAGGGGGTAGGGAGACACGGTTTGGGTTCGGACGTGTTGGAAAGGAGGTGCTAGGAGAGTGTATTAGGGAGCAGCTGGCGTTTTGAGTCTGGACCTCAAGGAGGACCGTGGACTGGAGACACAGAGCGCACAAGGCTGCCGAGAGGAGAGGAGATGGGAGAAGGAAGCAGGGTCTGGGATGGACCTCTTGGGCCGTCTAGCCTGTGGAGGTCTGGCTAACGGGTCAGCCAAGTTCAGAGCGAGCCCTGAGCACCGACCAAGAGGAGTGGAGCCCTGTATCACAGTTCGGAGGCCCCGGGACAGGACAGGCTTTTACCCTCTTGTTTCTGCATCATGGTGAGGTCCAGGGATTCCTGGACAAGGGCGCCTGCAAAGGAAGAGGCCCCCGAGGGCTCGGGGAAACAATTCACCAACTGGTATGAAAGTGTTCCCATAGTTAAACAACCAGCATGACCTCGCCAGTGTCCACTGAACATCAGCCAACTTTGAGCTCTTGGCAGGGGTGACCTAGGCTCCCCCTCAGTTCTTTGCACCCCCAGCCCAGCAGGGAGACTCGTTGCCACTGGTCACTGCTTCCAGCTCCTGAATTTTCATTAAAATCCAGGGCATTTCCCCGGAGCTCAAAGGCGTCTCGATTAATTACGGGCAAATGTTGGCTCTCCCCCCGGAAATCTGCCGGCCCAGCCTGGCTCCGTCCCCTATGATTTTATTAAAATCCACCTTGCCAGCCAGGGCCCCGAGATTTATGGCCACAGCTAATAGGCTGCCTCCCCACGAGACATAAATCTGGGGCCTGCCCGGGGAGCTGCGGGCTGCTAAGAGGCTGCTTAATTGTTCCAGCTAGAGGGTTCCACAGAGGAATGTTCAATTAGGCTTCTCAGAAAACTTGGAGCATTAAATAAGGTGAACAGGGATTTGCGAACCATATTTTTTGAGAAACAGCTCGCTCTTGCTCCCCTGGCCCACATCAGTCCCCTGGGCCTTCTCTCGCTTTTCTCCGGCCAGGAGGAGCTCTCAAGGGTCATGGAGCAGTGCTGTTAGTCGTCACTTAGAAACAAGACCACACCAGGATTTAGCGTCCTACAAAAGTCCTTGAGACGTTCTCATCCAGAGTCAAGTACTGACTAGCCTGTGTGTTCCTGGGTGAGTGGCTTCCACCCTCACAGCCTCCACGCCCCTCTCCGCACCCTGGGCTAATACTGTCCGCTCCATCCGCCTCGCAGCATTGCCGGAGGGTCCGTGCCCCTCATTTGACCCGTTACACGGTCAAAAGTGCACCATGACTTTACGGACAAACTGTATGTCCCAGGAAATGGGCTAGGCCTGGGGTTACAGAGAGAAAAAGACAAGGTCCTGCCCTCAGGGAGTCCACCATCTTGAGAAAAGGCAAGCAAAGGGACCCTGACGATGTGGACTGATTAACATTAAGAATGGGGTGGACAAGATGTGGGAAGCTGAAGGAGATGATTAACTAGTCAGGGAGGACTTCCTGGAAGAGGAGACAAGAATAACATTCCAGTATTTTTGTTGTGCCTGTGTATGTGGCCGAGCTCCCCCATGGCATGTCCCATCACAACATGTCTTTCTCAGAAATTTTTCTAATGAGCACACCTTAATATCTCACTTTCACTCTAGATGATCAACCACAAGCATTGAGTCCATGGCTATGGATCGGGAACCAGGGGGTGCAGAGAGATTGACTTAGTTAACAGGCCCACAGCCACCCAGCCAGCAAGCAGTGAAGCAGAGGGTGAGATGTGTGGTCAGACCAGGGGCCTCCCGTGACCACAGTCGGTGGTTCCGTGAACCTCTGGCAGGGATGGCCACAGACCCAGGTTCATGGTCTGCTGGGTCCCACCCCCGGGAGAGACCGTTCTTGGAGGCACCATTTATGGCTAGCCCTTTATTTGTTCAACACCCCTCGGCCTGAGAACAGCTGTCCACCAGCCTGTGACCCCAGGTCCGGACTCCCAGGCAGCAGTCCCTGATCAGTCTACCCACGGAACTCACGGGACCCCTTCCCTCTCTCCCAGAATGGGTCCATCCCCTGGTCCCTGACGCTTGGCTCCCAGAGAGGGCCAGAGCCCAGGCCGAGCTGCTGACTGGTGCTTGGTCCCCAGAGAGGGCCAGAGCCCAGGCCGAGCTGCTGACTGGCGCTTGGTCCCCAAAGAGGGCCGGAGCCCAGGCCGAGCTGCTGACTGGCGCTTGGCCCCCAGAGAGGGCCGGAGCCCAGGCCGAGCTGCTGACTGACCCCAGGTACGCAGTGCCCAGCCCTGTAAACAGTCGTTAGAAATCTCCAAATCACCACACTAAAAAATACCACTGCTTTCCTGTTGGTGTCTGATCAGTGCCAACGCCACGTAGGATATGGATAGAACAGGGTCCCCAGGAGTGGGTGCAAATGAGAGGGCACCAATCCCAACCCTGTTTGGGCCAGTGAACCTTGGCTTTCTGCCGATTGGTTTACTGTTTTCCCAATGTCACCTAATACATCCACAAGGACACCACAGGGAGCTCATTCTCTGAGCAAGGCCTCGTTCTGTAACCCAGACAACTTGCAGAGCCCAACAGAGCTGGGTCCATCCTGGCCACCTTGCCGCACCCTTCGGGCCTCAGTTTCCCTGTCTCTCACGAGGAATAAACCAACCGGTCTCTGAAGTATGTTGCGGGGACCCTCGCTCAAACGCTTTGCAACCTGCGACGTTCCATGGGAACAGAGAGGATTAGCGTAATGCTTGGCATTTTTATTTTCAACCTGCGTGAAATTCTGGAAATCGCTGGCTGCCAAGAAATGCTAAGCCGTCGTTTATGTTCCACGGGGAGACCAGGTTTAAACAGGGAACCGCTCCGTGCGGGGCTCATTGGCTTCGGGAACACGAGCAGATCTGAGGCAGCCGCCTGCCCCCCCCCCCCCGGCTCTCTCCTTGGGTTGCCCCCGGGTTCACTGCGAAGGTCTGTCTTCTGAGAGCGGGGGCTCTTTCCAGGATCTGGTGACAAGGCTGTGTTCACCCCAAGCTGCTGCCTTCCTCCCGCCCGCACCTGTTAGGCGGGTCAGCCTGGGCTTGGGCAGCCTCCCCTACCGATATCATAACTTTTCACAGCAGAAGAGGTGTGGCTGCCGGAGTCATCAGCACAGAGAAGTGGCCATGGCCTGGTCTCCCAGCAGCCCTGCGGTGGCTGGCGAGTGGGGACACTCATTTCCCAGCTACGGGAGTGTCAGTGGCGGAGACTGTCTCCGGAGCCCCTTTCCAGACCTCTGTCTGAAGGGCCACCCTCCTGAGCCTCTGTTGCAGCTGCCATGCTGCTGGGTCCTGCTTCCCTAACCCCTGCCTCTCTCCCCACTAATGTTTCCTGCACAGGAGAGAGTCTGCTACCCAGGGAACCATATCTGTGACAAACACTATTTCAAAGATGAGAAAACAGGCACAGACGTGGAAGAAGCTCATACAAGGAAGGCCCCGAACCTGGAAAGTGGGGGCCTGGGATTTGAAGCACAGCTGTCTGGCTCGAGAGCAGATGAGCTTGCAACTGACGACCAGCAAACACTCATTGTATGCCCAAGCCTGTGCTGGCCCCTCCCCAGCCACTCAGACACCGGGGCCTCCCAGCCACTGGACCGTCACCTGGCCTGCCCCGGCCATTCCTCCCTTGCTCTGCTTTCCTGCAGTGCCCACAGCTCTGGGGTAACAAGCCTGTCACGCTGGCCTGGGCCACATGGCTCCCGACACTGTCTTTGCCGGAGGAGAGGGATGAGACCCTGCCTGCTGGTCCACACGGGCTCGGATAACTCAGACACAATCTTGGCAGACCCATAGCTCACCGTCTAGCTGGAGATGCCGAAGTACCAACAGTTCGGTTCCCCACATTTGGTGCACAGTGCTAGATACTGGGACACAGAGGAAGGTCACTATCTCTCCCCTTTGTCCCTGTCCAGACTCACTGTAACACTGCTCGCTGCAGAAACATACCCTGGCTGCCAGTGCAGTAGAAAGAAGGCCCCACCTCACTTCTGCTGTCTTTTGCTCCAACAGTTATATATATATATATTTACATAGTAGAACATAACTGGGCTCAGAGCTCTAGCTGCAAGGAAGTCTGGGAAATGTAGTTTTTAGCCTTCCAGACCCTGTATTGAGAAAACAGGAGGTTAGGGGCCAACCAAACACATGACCCCATCCACCCCTGCATGGTTTTTTCTGTGGCTTTTGTTGACACCCCGCACTTCCTTATAGACTTATCTTTGTAGAACTCTCCCCTCAGAACGTAAGTGCTGTCTTGTGTGCCCCCCAGCGTCTACCCAGTGCGGGGCTTATGGTGGGAGTTCAATGAGCATCTGTAGAATGGATGGATGATATTCTGTCTAAACAGTTGCCACAGCCGCCCACAGACTGGTCTGCCCCTGCCTCCCACCATTCCCCCCTCCACACTGTTACTGGAGACGCTTTCCCCCAAGTAAAGCTTATTACACTGGGGAACAAAATTTTTATTGCATCCACAAAAACACTTGTTCTTACCTAACTTGAGTGTGCTGATCTCAAATCTGACATTAGTTTTTCTCGGAAAGCTACAGTTTTCTTTCAATTCAAGATTTTAGGTTTTCATCTTATTGTAAAATTTTGAACATTTAGTTTAACATAATGAAGCATCATCCTTGTGAAAATATAATAATTTATATAATGCAGTAAATACACTAATACACTAAAAGATATGATTGCTTCAAAATTTGTCTACAATTTTAAAACAGAACATATTAAAACACTTATTTTAATCATAAAATTTGTGTAAAACATTTAAATTCTATTCAGGCAAAAATTTGCATTTGAAGCTCTTGCATTTGTGTACTTGTTGAGGACAATCTCGTTTGATGCTCCAGCAGTAGTCTGCTCATCACTAACAGCTCCAAGATTTTCAGAAAACTTACCAAGGTGACTGCTCAGGAAGTGAACCTTAATGCTCATGTTACATCCAATGTCGCGGAAAGCCAACAGCATCCTTTGAACCAGAAGTTCATAGTTTTCTGCTTTTTTGTTGCCAAGGAAGTTCTTTGTAACTGCCACAAAAGACTGCCATGCTGCTTTCTCCTCCTTATTCATCTTCCTGGCAAATTCTTCATCACGTAGGAAAGTTTGAATTTGAGGTCCATCGAATACACCTGCTTTTACCTTCTCAAAAGACAAGGCAGGAAAAGAAGAAATAATATGTTGAAAGCATTCACTTCTCTATTCAAAGCCTGAACAAACTGCTTCATTAAGTCAAGTGTGATGTGAAGTGGGGGGAAAATGATCCTGTCTCAATGAACTACAGGTTCATTCACAATATTTTGCATTTCTACTTCCAGAGCTTCACATTTTGGCCACTCCTTCTGTGTCCAGTGTTTCTCCCGAGCTCGGCTGTCCCACAAACACAGAAAGCAAGGATACTTTGTGAAATCTCTGTTGTCCTAGCAGGAAATTTACCATTTTAAGATCCACACAAATGATCCAGTTATGCTCCTCATACTTCAGAAAGTCGAGGACAATTTTTATGTCATGATAATCTTCTTGCAGATGAGTTGAATAACCAATTGGAACCGCTGCATAAACATTACCGTTGTGTAGGAGAACACATTTCAGACTCCATTTAGAGCTGTCAAGAAATAGCCGCCATTCTGTTGGACTGTAAGTGGTAACACCTAGCTGGCTGAGAAGACTATTGATATCATGACAGTAAACAAAGTGTTTGTCTTCAGGGAAAAATGTCCACAAAAATTTGTTCACGCTTCCTGAAATGGAATACTTTAGCTGACTGGTGAAGTACATTTTTTTCTTGAAGCCTGGAGGCTAATAACTCAGCTGCTTTCTTTGATAGGCCCAAATCTCTTACTAAGTCATTCAGTTCGGGTTGGCTAAACTGCTGAGGGGTTAATGACTGCTTGGCATCAGAAGAAGACCCTTCAGATTCTACAACCATTTCCTCACGCATCTTATCAAAATGCACTTGATCACTATGTTCACTTTCTTCGTCCTTAGAAGAAATAAAACCATTGAAAACTGGAACTGGGAGTGTCTCAGAGTGTGGGAGAGGTCATATTGCTGAAGGAATATTAGGATATGTGATCATATGCTGTTTTTTCTTGCCAGTGCCCTTTGTATGGATCAGACAGAAATAACAGTCACTGCTGTGGGCCTTAGGTTCACGCCAAACCATGGGAATACCAAAAGGCATTCCTTTGTGTTTTCCTTTTGTTCAGTCACGAAGCATTTCCTCACAATTATGACCCACAATATGAGGAGCCCAATTCTTGTTTTGATTGCCAAGGGGAACTTGAAAATAGGCAATATATGCACATGTTACAAATGATGAAATATTGCGCCTTTGACATTGAGGTGTGTAACAGCCACATATATAACAGAAGGTGTCAGGACTATTCTTACATTTACACCTACTCGAAGAAACCATGATTCAATCTTAAAACAAAATAAGAGGGTGTTTTTATCATATAATAATTTTTTACATTTAAAAACAACTACAATTACGTAAAAGTGATGTTTGTAAAACATTAATTGCCTTGTGGTTATGTTCAATCCAAGAGTCGTTGCCCTTTAACTCCAATTTAAAAACCAATGCATGTCATTAACTGTAACAAAAAGAAATTAAAATTGCATTAAAAACTAGAGCATGCACCAAAAATCGGATTTCAGATTTGGAATCAGCGAAGCAGAAATATATAGAAACAGTTCTAAAACCTCATCCAACAGAAAATAAAAAAAGAATTGTTCCCCAGTGTAATGGATCTCTTCTGCTGAAAACTCTTTCATGGTGCCCAGTCACCAAAGGACAGAGCCCGGACTCTCGTGCCAGCCTGCAAAGGCCCCTTTATTCCAGATGCTGCCTTCCTGGCCCTCATCACCCATGCACCCCTCTCTGCCCACTGGGCCACCCCCAGGTGCCTACCCTTCCCGACACACTGTGACTTGCTGTGCCTCTCCCCCTCTGCTTGGGTGTCCTTTCAAACTTCTTCAACGGGCAGACTCCTATTTAAGCTTCAAAGCCCAACCCTAAACTCCCCTCCCCTGCAGAGCTCTAGCTCTCTACTTATCCTTTCCTGTTTTCTTGATTGTCTCCTCTCCAGAAAGGCAGCTCTTACAGGCCAGTGACTCTGTCCTAGTGACATCTGCCACACCAGAACCCACGCCTCTCACAAAACGGGCACATCTGACATGCTCAGTGGATGGATGGATGGAGGGCTGAATGGATAAATATACCGGGTGAGTTCAAAGAATAGTGAGCTGTCCAGTGCAGCCAGACCTTAGGATCCGAACACATTTATGGAATTATTCTCACCCCGACTTCCTGACTTGCTCCTTCCCTGCAGCACCGTCAGGTCGACAGGGGCAGTTTTTCATTCCCATTTTCTAGGCAAAGGCACTGAGGCCCAGAGAGGTTGAAGCAACGCATGCCCACAAGTGCAAAGCCCAGACTAGACCACCGGGGCCCCCTCTGGAGGCCGTGCTCCTGCTCAGCTTGCCCCCTGGGGCAGCACGGAGCAACTCAATTAGACTTCACTAAGCAGGGCCTTTTGATCCAAATTATATGGCCCTCAGTGCTTGGGAGCAATTAACACGGAGCCACCGGATAGCGTTCGAAGCCGGTATGTCCGTGTGGGTGACATGGAGGCATTATTATCTGGTGCCACGCAGCCTGCCCAGCCCTGCCCAACCCTGCCCCAGATCCAGGACCCGGGTGGGCACCCAGCACAGCTCGGGGAGGAGGCATGAGTTTCTCAAGTCATGTCAGGGAACTCCAGGGGCAGCTGACCCCTGTAGGCTGCAGAGTGAGGGCCCCAGACTGCCTGGCTCAACCCCTCACCCCTTCCATACTGGCTCAAATCTTCCTGTGTCAAAGATGCCCACTCTGACCACCCTATTGAGATCTGTACTCCACCTCCCATGCCAGCCACTCCCAATCCCTGATACAGACACCCCCTTTTTTGTTCACCCGGGCTTCCCCAGCACCTCACATGGAGCCTGGCTACACCAGCCACCCGAGAGACACGTGCTGAGTGGATGGATGACCCGGTGCGTGCATACATGCAGACACACGCAGCCTCCCGGGGCACCACTCACTAGCGGTGTGACTCTGAGCGAGGCGCCTCCCCCCTTGCCGGCCTCCGCTCCATGCGCCTCTCTGTAGAATGGGAAGGTGTCCCCACCCCACCCAGTCCATGTCAGTCTCCTGCAGATAACAGGGGTGAAAGCACCTGGCAGGCGGCCCGGCACGGAGCAGGGTCTCAGACTTTTTTCTTGCCCTTCTGAAGCCCTCCCCCCCATACTTCTGTGGGTGACTGGCACTCACGTAGAGGGAATCAGGGTGCCCGTCGGCTACTGCTGGGAACAGATGGCCCCAAATGTGGTGGCTTAAAGCTAACATTTCTTTTCATGTTGTGATTTGGAGGTCACACACCTGGGCTCAGGGTGGCACTGACGGTCGGCAGGGAGAGGTACGGAGCGGGGCTGGGTTGGCGGGGCTGGAGAGGGGTGTGCAGACACGGGAGCACATGTTTAAGGCGGCTCTCCTACACACGGGCTCGTTATCCCAGTACTGGGAGGTACGGACCGGTGGAGGGAAGCCAATGTCCTCGCCGCAGGGAGAGACTCCAATGCAATGACCACTGACCAGCCATCCCCAGTGAGTAGCCCACCCTGCCCACCTCCAGCACTCACCCGGTTAAAGCCACAAACCCGCATCTCTCTCCGTTCAGTCAGACCATTTCCCAAGTCCGTCTGCTTTCCTGGCAGCCGGCGGCTCAGGCTAAACGTCCGCTGTGCTGCTGGGGTTCCCAGGAAACGACCTGTGAGACCCAGACTTGCGTGGAGGGAATTGACTGAGGCGTGATCAAGGCGACACCACCTTTCGGGGGATTGAGGGGGAGCAGCCCCAGGCAGAGGAGAGGCTGTCGTGTGACTGCTGTTTCAACAGAGGCCTCGGCCATCCAGTGGGGATGACCTTCAGAGCTGTCCAGGGTCCAGGCCAGGCCTCCCCGCCTGGCATGGACGGGCCATTCCGTGCAGTCGACCCCAATGGAGGGGCCATAACTTTGGGTGAGGCTGCTGTCAGCAAGGGGATGAGGGTCTGCGTGGGGTGACAGAAGGGACAGGGGCAGACGTGGGCAGTGAATGCGCTGGCAAAGGAAATTGCCAACTGTCTTAGTGGGCTCAGCCAGACATAACGCAATACCATAAACTGGTGACTTTAAACAATAGACATTTATTTTCTCACAATTCTGGAGGTTGGAAGTACGAGATCAAAGGGTCGGTATGCTGGGGCTCTGCCGAGGACCCTCCTCCTGGCTTGCAGATGGCAGCCTGCTTGCTGTGTCATCACAGGGTAGAGAGCCCGCACGTGTGTGTGTGTGTGTGTGTGTGTGTGTGTGTGTGTGTGTGTGTGTGTGAGAGAGAGAGAGAGAGAGAGAGAGAGAGAAAGGGAACTTCCAATAAGGCTGCCTAACCTACCAGATTAGGGTCCACCCTTATGACCTCAATTTACCTTGATCACCTCCTAGAAGCTCTATCTCCAAATACAGTCCTTTTGGGAGTTAGAGCATCAGCCCGTGGATTTCGGTGGGACTCAACTTGGTTTGTTGCCTGAAGTTTTCAGAGGCGCCATTGCCTAGACGTGGATAACCCCGTGAAAATGTTGTTGTTTCTTGTGTCCCTGTGTTTGCTACATAGCAAATGACGACACACTAGTGACTTAAATCAACACAAATACATTATCTTACAGCTCTGGAGATCAGAAATCTGCAATGAGTCTCACTGGGGCTGAACCCAAGGCTGGCTCCTTCTGGAAGCTCTCGGGGGAATTCGCTTCCTGGACTTTTCCAGGTTCTAAAGGCTGCTGGTGTTCCTTGGCTTGTGGCTCTTCCCTCCGTCCTCCCTGCCTGCAGTGTATCGACTTCTCCTCCCTCTGACCTCTGCTCCCATCCTTACGTCTTCTGCCCCACATGACCCTCCTGCCCGCTAGTATAAGGACCCTTGTCATGACACCAGGCCCACCCAGGATGATCCAGGGTGCCCTCTCTCTCTCTCTCTCTGACGATTGTCAGCCTTAATCACGTCTGCAACGTCCCCTTTGCATGGCGGGTGACACAGTCACAGGTTCCAGCGACATCATGGGGATCGTTCTTCTGCCTACCACAGTGTTTCTCAAGAATGT
Source organism: Rhynchonycteris naso (assembly GCA_037038555.1). Lineage (NCBI taxonomy): Eukaryota > Metazoa > Chordata > Mammalia > Chiroptera > Emballonuridae > Rhynchonycteris > Rhynchonycteris naso. Next base: position 312,758,837 of record CM072996.1, on the reverse strand, counting down.
CTTCTGCCGCTAGAAGGACTGGGGACAAATGAGGACCGAGCAGAATCAGGTCTGCAAACAACTGATGAGTAAATCCGCTGTAATGGTGACAGTGTGGACAGTTTCAAGGAGTGCGATTAGAGCAGCTAAACCTTGGAGGACACCCCTGGAGCACTGATGAATTTCTCAAAAAATGTTGGGTCAAAAAACGATGCCGTTGCTGTGGTGTGTCCCATTGTCCTACGCTTTGTCAGGACCTCCTGAAGGGTCAACTCTCATCTGTCTTGACTGGCCCCAGAAATCAGACCGTAGTTTTAATAGAGGATATTGCTGAAATATAAGATAAGCCATTTTTCACCACTTTAAGTTTCATTTACAAGATAAGCCTCAAGCAGCCTCCTCCTGTCCCACATGATTTATTATGACTTTGACTTTTCGATGCCTTTCCCAGAATCCCGGCTCTTTGACGGCCAGGCCAGGCTACCCTGCTTGCAGACTGCAGCTGTGCCCAGAGTCTCCGTGTTAAAGCACAGAGGGGGGCGGGGGAGGGGGCATATGCACCAATTCTGCTGGAGATGGGGGTGGGGCGGTACTTGGGTCAGAGAGGCTTCACAGGTGAGCAAATTCCGACAGGACGTGCCGGCTCACCTGGCAAATAGGGAACATGTATCAGACAGGAGGTTCCCAAGGGTGTAGGCACAGAGGTGTGACATGGCCTGGAAGGTTCTAGAAGGTTCTGGAATGATAAACTGTTCTGAAGGGGGGTGCAGTGGTAGAGGGAGGGACAAGCAAAGAGGAGGCAGGAAAAGTCCACAGTAGCTCAGGGTTGGGGTCACGCGGCGAGAACCGTGGAGCCTCCCACAGCGAGCCCACCAGCGATATGGTGGTAATTAGAAGTGCAGTTGCTTTGCATTCCTTGAATACGGAGCAACGAGAGACAGGACAGGAAGGCAGAGAAGGGTCGAGGTTAGGAGCCCAGGCTCCCGAGCCATACTCCTTTGAATTCATATTCTGGGCCTGAGCACTTGCAAGCTGTGTGACTCTGTTTCCTCATCTGTAAAACGGGGACAACCGGGTCCCTACCTGGGGGCTGCTCAGAGGACGTGCTGACTGGCTCCTGTAGACTTCTCAGGCTAAGGCTCGGCACAGGAGGAGCACCTGGACAACGAATCGCATCGGTTCTCTCCTTAGGCACCCATTTTACTTTCCAACATCCGTCTGACTGGAAAGAATGTTATGTTTGGAATTCATAAGTCACGTTGTTACGGCCTTTTTATCCCTTGGTTCAGTTTCTCTGCCTGACAACCTATTTTTATTTTTCCAAATAGCTTTACTGATATATAATTGACATGCAATAAATTGCATGTGTTTTACACATAGACTTTCATAAAATATTAACATAGGCCTCTGACCATGAATCTAACATCAGAATTGAAGCTGACTAACGTAAAACCCACCACCCGCTGTTTCCTGCCGCCTCTTTGGAACCCCTTCCTGTTACTGCCTGCTCCGTTCCCCAGGAAACCACAGATCTGTCTGGTCAACAGATTCTCTAGAATTTTATGTAAATGGATCCATACAGGATGCAGCCTTTCTGTCTGACTTCTTTGACTCAGCAAAATGCATTTGAGCTTCACCCGTGTGGCTGCATAGATCAAAAGTTCATTCCTTTTCATTGCTGAATCGTATTCTACCGCATAGCTATACCACATTTGTTTATGTGTCCATCTGCCGATGGACATGTCAGCTGTTACTACAACCATCAGCGCCATTCCCAATAAAGCTGCTATTTTAACACTGTGTACAGTTCTGTATAGTTCTGTCTGGATACATGCTTTTGTTTCTCTTGGCTACATACTAGTAGTCAAATGGGAGGGTCACGTAATGGTGGTAAGTGTAACTTTTTGAGAAACTAACAAAGTGGTTGAACCCTTTCTTGTTTCTCCCAGCACTGTGTGAGACTTGGCTCTACCCGCTCTCCTGCACTTGGCATGGCCTCTTTAAATTCAGCCATTGGAGTAGGTGCTTAGCAGGATCTCCTTGGGGTTTTAATTTGCACTTCCTTAACAATTACTGACACTGGGTGTCTTTTCAGGTGAGTATTTGCCACTCGCATATGTTTGATGAAGTGACTCTGCAAATTAGTGTGAGCTCTCATTAGTGAGTTGTAAGAATTCTTTATGTATTCTAGACGCAAGTCCTTTTATGCATAAATGTTTTACAAGAAACTCTGCCCAGTTTGTGGCTTGCCTTTTCACTTGTGTGAATGTCTTTTGAAAAGCAAAAAAACTTCTTTTTTTATTTGACGAAATACAATTCGATCTTTTTCTTTTATGGTTTGTGGCTTCTGTGTCCTATTTAAAGAAACCTTTGCCAAATCCTTGATCCCTGCGATTTTCTCCTATGCTTTCCCCTTGAAGTTTTATAGTTTTAGCTCTTGCATTTAGACTTCTAATCCACTTCAACCCGGCTTTAGCATGTGCTTCGAGGTAAACGTCAGGGTTTGTTCTCTTGCACATGGCTGTCCCACTTTTACAGCCCCATTTGTTGAAAGATTATCCTTTCCTCGTTTGAATTGCCTTGGCACTTAGGCCAAAATCAATTGTTGGGCTCACTTCCAGGCCTGACGGAGTCAACTCTGCCTCTCCGACTGAATGCAACTCCAAAGCCCGGGCAGGACTGCCTACAGCAGTTTGTCAGGGCTCCGAGCAGAAAATAGCAGCAGAGGAGGAAGGAAGCATGCTAGAATTTGAAGTACCACTGAAAAAAAAATGAGCTTACCATGTATCAAATACATCTGGAAAGCCCAAAGCGAGCACTGTGACACAGAGAACTCTTGACCAAGTCCTCCACCTCCAGCTGGGGTAAGAAATAGAATTCGTAATCCTCAGGGCAAGTATGAAAATTCTCTGGGTTCTTCTATTCTCTCATACCCTCCTCCCAAACCCCAAGAAGCGCCAGCAAGGAGAACCTGCAGGAGCCCACTCGGAGGAGGTGGGATCTTTTCTCCCTGTTGCGGGAGCTGTGGTCCTGAGTGTGGTCAGCCTCATCACTTTCTTCTCTCTCTGCCCTTCTGACACTGGCCCTAGACGTGGGTACCACTGTGCAGGGTGTGAGGAAGAGATTAATTAAGTCCCAGCTTCCTGGCCACAGGACTGAAAAGGGAAGCAAGGGAATTAGAAAGTAACTGGGATATCATGGAAAGGAAGAAACTTTGTTAAGTGGCCTCATAAAACTGCTTTATGAACTCCTGGGTTTACCTCTCTTCTCCACCCTTGAGCTTTTATAGTGCAGGGCTTATGTTGTATATCTTTGAGAACTACTGTAATAAATAGACCACCATCAAGTGCCCAGGCTAATCAATACTAACAAATGAAAGAAGCATGTGTAGGTTACATCTGAATGGCATGACAAAGCCTCAATAGAGCTGAGACCATTGATTTGAGACCCTTCTTCTTTTTCTAAAATGGGCATTTTACTGCTATAAATTTTCCTCTGAACACTGTTTTGGCTGCATCTCACAAATTTTGGTACCTTGTGCTTTAATTTTTTCAATTATATCAAAATACTTGCTAATTTTCCTTTTGATACCTTCTTTGACTATTGTTGTTTAAGAGACCAATATTTACTTTCTAAATATCTTCTGTTACTGATTTATACTTTAATTTCACTGTAATCAGAGAACATACTTTATATAACATGAATCCCTTTAAAATTATTGAGGCTTGTTTTATGACCCAGAATATAATCTATTTTGATAAGTTGTTTAGGTACATTTGAAAAAATGATGGCATAGTCTAGACATAACAGTTGGGTCCTCTTAAGTGACAGGGTTGTTCAAGTCTATGTTCTCATTGATTTTTGTCCAACTTGTTCCAGAAATTATTGAGAGTATTCACATCTGTGACTAATTGTACATTTGTATATTTCTCCTTTCAAGTCTATCAGTTTTTACTTCATGTATTTTAAGCTCTATTTATAGGAAGGGTACAGACTTACCCTCTCCCTATCAAGGCTCCCCCTCTTTAATAAGGGGTATTCAAGCTTGGCATGGAAGTCAGCCTCCTTTCCCACTGTGCATTAGGAACTACTTTTTGTGTGAGTCAAGACTGCAGGATGTACCTGAGGGCAAGGATGTTGTCCATGTGTGTACATGGAGGCGCTCCAGGTCCGGGGAACCAGAGGGTCTGCTCCGTCAAGGAACACCCAGCCACCAGAGTATGCTGCAAAGGGGCAGAAGAGCCAGGCGCCTGCAGGTCAGAGGGACCAATGCAGCTGTGAATGCTCAGTGTCTCCGCTGAAGCACAGGGACAATGGGAGCGCCTTCCTGAGAGAGATTAGGATCATTAAAGGGGAGGAGGAGGATCATAAGTGCTCGTGATGCCCAGCCTTTGGTGCAGTGTCTGGAGCGCAGACTGTTAGAACATCCTGTGCTCGGCAGTGTGCCAGCAAAGGTGAAGGGGCTGGGGGCTACACCAACTGTTAGAACACCATGTGCCCGGCACAGGTGGAGGGGCTAGGGGCTACACCAACTGTTAGAACACCTTGCGCCCGGCACAGGTGGAGGGGTTGGGGGGCACACCGACTGATAGAACACCATGTGCCAGGCACAGGTGGAGGGGCTGGAGGGCACACCGACTGTTAGAAAACAATGTGCCCGGCACAGGTGGAGGGGTTGGGGGGCACACCGACTGATAGAACACCATGTGCCAGGCACAGGTGGAGGGGCTGGGGTCACACCGACTGTTAGAACACCATATGCCCAGCATAGGTGGAGGGGCTGGGGGACACACCGACTGTTAGAACACCATGTGCCCAGCACAGGTGGAGGGGTTGGGTACATATGTTCAAAGAAAACATCTCCAGGTTATCTTATCATTCAATTATGTTGCATACGCATCACCCAAAGTCAAATTGTCCTCTGTCACCTTCTATCTGGTTTTCTTTGTGCCCCTCCCCTCTCCCTATCCCAACCTCTCCGCCCTCCCCCCACCCCATAACCACCACACTCTTGTCCATGTCTCCTAGTCTCACTTTTATGTCCCACCTATGTATGAAATCATGCTGTTCTCAGTTTTTTCCTGTTTTACTTATTTCACTCCGTATAATGTTATCAAGGTCCATTCATTTTGTTGTAAATGATCCTATGTCATCATTTCTTATGGCTGAGTAGTATTCCATAGTATATATGTACCATAGCTTTTTAATCCACTCGTCCTCTGACGGACACTTGGGCTGTTTCCAGATCTTCGCTATTGTGAACAATGCTGCCACGAACATGGGGGCTCATTTCTTCTTTTCGAACAGTGCTATGGTGTTCTTAGGGTATATTCCTATAAGTGGGATAGCTGGGTCAAAAGGTAGTTCGATTTTTATTTTTTGAGGAATCTCCAAACTGTTTTCCACAGTGGCTGCACCAGTCTGCATTCCCACCATCAGTGCAGAAGGGTTCCCTTTTCTCCACATTCTCACCAGCACTTGTTCTGTGTTTTTTGCTGATGAGCGCCATTCTGACTGGTGTGAGATGATATCTCATTGTGGTTTTAATTTGCATTTCTCTAATGATTAGTGATGTTGAGTATTTTTCATATGCCTATTGGCCATCTTTATGTCCTCTCTGGAGAAATTTCTATTCATTTCTTTTGCCCATTTTTTGATTGGATTGTTTGTCTTCCTGGTGTTGAGTTTTATAAGTTCTTTATAAATTTTGGTTATTAACCCCTTATCAGACGTGCTGTCGAATATGTTCTCCCATTGAGTGGTTTGTCCTTTTATTCTGTTCATATAGTCTTTAGCTGTGCAAAAACTTTTTAGTTTGATATAGTCCCATTTGTTTATCTTGCCTTTTATTTCATTTGCCCGGGGAGATAAGTCTGCAAATATATTTCTGCGACAGATGTCGGAGAGCTTACTGCCTATGTTTTCTTCTAAGATGCTTATGGTTTCACGGCTTACATTTAAGTCTTTTATCCATTTTGAGTTTGGTTTTGTGAATGGTGTAAGTTGATGATCTAGTTTCATTTTTTTGCAGGTAGATGTCCAATTTTCCTAACACCATTTGTTAAAGAGGCTGTCTTTACTCCATTGTATGTTCTTTCCTCCTTTGTCAAATATCAGTTGTCCATAAAGGTGTGGGTTTATTTCTGGGTTCTCTGTTCTGTTCCATTGATCTATGTGCCTGTTCTTATGCCAGTCCCAGGCTGTCTTGAGTATAATGCCCTTGTAATAAACCTTGATATCCGGAAGAGTGATACCTCCTGCTTTATTTTTTCTTTTTAAGATTGCTGAGGCTATTTGTGTTCTTTTTTGGTTCCACATAAATTTTTGAAATATGTGTTCTATATCTTTGAAGTATGTCATTGGACTTTTAATTGGTATTGCATTGAATTTATAAATTGCTTTGGGTAATAAAGACATTTTAATGATGTTTATTCTTCCTAACCATGAGCACAGTATATGCTTCCACTTATTTGTATTTTCCTTGATTTCTTTTATCAATGTTTTATAATTTTCTGAGTACAAGTCCTTAACCTCCTTGGTTAAATTTACTCCTAGGTACTTTATTTTTTTGGTTGCAATAGTGAAGGGCATTATTTCCTTAATTTCTTTTGCTGACAGTTCATTGTTGGTATATAAAAATGCCTCTGATTTCTTTTTTTTTAATGCACACTGTATTTTTTTTAATTTTTTAAATTCATTTTAGGGAGGAGACACAGAGTGAGAGAGAGAGAGAGAGAGAGAGAGAGAGAGAGAGAGAGAGAAAGGGGGGAGGAGCTGGAAGCATCAACTCCCATATGTGCCTTGACCAGACCAGTGCAGGGTTTTGAACTGGCGACCTCAGTGTTCCGAGGTCGACGCTTTATCCACTGCGCCACCACAGGTCAGGCAAAAATGCCTCTGATTTCTGAGTATTAATTTTATATCCTGCCACCTTGCTGAATTCATTTATAAGGTCCAGTAGTTTTTTGACTGAGACTTTAAGGTTTTCTATATACAATATCATATCATCTGCAAATAATGAGAGTTTTACTTCTTCTTTTCCAATTTGGATACCTTTTATTTCTTCTTGTTGTCTGATTGCTGTAGCTAGGACTTCCGGAACTATGTTGAATAAGAGTGGTGAAAGGGGGCACCCCTGCCTGGTTCCTGATCTTAAGGGGATTGCTTTTAATTTTTGTCCATTTAGTATGATGTTTGCTGTAGGTTTGTCGTAGATGTTAATGAATGTTCCCTGTATTCCCACTTTACTGAGAGTTTTGAGCATGAATGGGTGCTGGATTTTATCAAATGCCTTTTCTGCATCTATTGAAATTATCATGTGATTTTTGTCCTTCCTTTTGTTTATGTGATGAATCACATTGATTGACTTGCGAATATTGAACCAGCCTTGCCTCTCCAGAATAAATCCCACTTGATCATGGTGTATGAAAAAATCTTTTTCATATATTTCTGGATCCGGTTGGCTAATATTTTGTTGAGAATTTTAGCGTCTAAATTTATCAGGGATATTGGCCTATAATTTTCTTTCTTTGTGTTGTCTTTGCCCGGTTTTGGGATCAGAATTATGCTCACCTCATAAAAAGAGTTTGGAAGTCTTCCTTCCTCTTGAATTTTTTGAAATAGCTTGAGGAGGATAGGAGTTAGTTCTTCTTTGAATTTTTGGTAGAATTCACTTGTGAAGCCATCAGGCCCAGGACTTTTCTTTTTTGGGAGTTTTTTGATAACTGTTTTGATCTCACTTGTTGTAATTGGTCTGTTTAGGTGTTCTGATTCTTCTAGATTGATTTTTGGAAGATTATATGATTCAAGAAATTTGTTCATTTCACCTAGGTTGTCTAATTTTTTGCCATAGAGTTCTTCATAGTATTTTCTTACAATGCTTTGTATTTCTGTTGTGTCAGTTGTTATTTCTCCACTCTCATTTCTAATTTTATTTTTTTGAGTCCTCTCTCTTTTTTTCTTGGTGAGTCTAGTTAAAGGTTCATCAATCTTGTTTACCTTTTCAAAGAACCAGCTCCTGGTTTCATTGATCCTCTGTATTGTTTCCTTAGCCTGTATGTCATTTATTTCTGCTCTGATCTTTATTATTTCCTTCCTTCTACTGGTCCTGGGCTTTATTTGCTGTTGTTTTTCTAGTTCTTTTAGATGCAGGGTCAGGTTGCTTACTTGAGCTTTTTCTAGCTTCTTATGATATGCCTGTAGTGCAATGAACTTCCCTCTCAGTACTGCTTTTGCTGTGTCCCATAAATTTTGAGTTGATGTATACTCATTATCATTGGTTTCTAGAAACTTTTTTATTTCTTCTTTGATCTCATTGTTAATCCATTCATTATTTAATAACATGCTGTTTAGTTTCCAAGTGTTTGAGTATTTTCCAGTTTTTCTTTTGTGGTTAATTTCTAGTTTCATGGCATTGTGATCAGAGAAAATGCTTGATATGATTTCAATCTTCTTAAATTTGTTGAGACCATTTTTGTGTCCTAACATGTGGTCTATCCTAGAAAATGTACCATGAGTGCTTGAGAAGAATGTATATTCTACTGCTTTAGGGTGAAAAGTTCTGAAGATATCTATTAAATCGGGTTGATCTAGTGTATCCTTTAAGTCTGCTGTTTCTTTATTAATTTTCTTTCTTGAGGATCTATCCAGTGATGTTAGTGGGGTATTGAAATCCCTACTACTATAGTATTGCTTTAAATCTTGCCCTTTATATCGATCAAAGTCTGCTTTATGTATGTCGGGGCTCCTATATTTGGTGCGTAGATATTTATAATAGTTATATCTTCCTGTTGAATTGTTCCCTTTATCATTATGTAGTGTCCTTCTTTATCTCTTACTACAGCCTTTGTTTTAAAGTCCATTTTGTCAGATATAAGTATTGCTACCCCTGCTTTTCTTTCATTTCCATTTGCATGAAATATTTTTTTCCATCCTTTTACCTTCAGTATATGTGCATCTTTTGTTTTAAGGTGTGTCTCTTGTAGACAGCATATGTATGGGTCCTGTTTCTTTATCCATGCAGCTACCCTATGTCTTTTGATTGGATCATTTAATCCATTTACATTTAAGGTTATTATTGATATGTAGTTGTTTATTGCCATTTTATTCTTTTTTTTAGTTTTAATTAATTTTAATTGGGTGACGTTAATAAATCAGGGTACATATGTTCAAAGAAAACATCTCCAGGTTAATTTATCATTCAATTATGTTGCATACCCATCACCCAAAGTTAAATTGTCCTCTGTCACCTTCTATCTGGTTTTCTTTGTGCCCCTCCCCTCCCCCCTCTGCCACCCTCTCTTCACTCCCCCAACCCCGTAACCACCACACTCTTGTTCATGTCTCATAGTCTCACTTTTGCCATTTTATTCTTTAAAGCTGTATTCTTCTTTGGCTATAGTCTTTCTTCCCTTTGAACTGTTTATAACAGGTCCCGTAGTATCTCTTGCAGAATTTTGGTTTGGTTTTAATGAATTCCTTGAGGCTTTTTTTTTGTCTGGGAATCTCTTTATTTCTCCTTCAATTTTAAACATTAGCCTTGCTGGATAGAGTAGTCTTGGTTGTAGGTTCTTGTTCTGCATTACTTTGAATATATCTTGCCATTCCCTTCTGGCCTCAAATGTTTCTGTTGAGGAGTCGGATGTCATCCTTATGGGGTCTCCTTTGTAGGTGATAGCCTTTTTTTCTCTAGCAGCTTTTAAAATTTTCTCTTTGTCTCTTAGCTTTGGTATTTTAACTATGATGCATCTTGGTGTAGATTTCTTTGGGTTTCTCTTTAATGGAGTTCTGTGTGCTTCTTGAATGTGTGAAATGTTTTCCAGCCTTAATTTAGGGAAGTTTTCTGGTATGATTTCATTGAACAAAGTTTTTATTTCTTGTTCTCTCTCCTCTTCTTCAGGAACCCCTATGATGCGAATGTTGTTTCTCTTCATGTTGTCACAGAGCTCCCTTAGAGTTTCCTCACATTTTTTGAGTCTCTTTTCTTTTTTCTGCTCTGCTTCTGTGCCTTTGTTTATTTTATCCTCTAACTCACTGATTCGACCCTCAGCCTCATCCATCCTGCTTTTAATTCCTTCCATTGTGGTCTTCAGTTCTGATACTGTATTTGTCATTTCCGTCTGTTTCTTTTTTATTATTTCAATTTCCTTTTTTATACTTGTTATCTCTTTATTTAGGTGTTCATAATGACTATCCATTGTTGCTCTAATTTCTTTGAACATCCTAACTACCATTATTTTAAATTCTGCATCTGGTAATTTGGTTATTTCTGGTTCATTCAGGTCCTTCTCTGGGGATTTCTCTTGATTCTTTTGGGTTGCATTTCTCTGCCTGCCCATTTTTTCTGTGTATAAGAAGGTTGTGGCCACTGGAGTCCAATGGGTGTTGCCTCTGTGTTCCCTAGGTGTGGTCTGTCTGCAGGCCCACCACCCCCTCTGCTGCTGCCAAGGGCAGTTGGGTATGGGCGTTGCCAGCACCAGCCCACTGCGGCTGTTGCTGGTTTCCGCCTCTCCTCCGCAGGAGGGACTGTGTTCTGGTGCCCGGCTCTACAAGCCTTTGCCTGCCTGGGCCTTCACCTTGCCCGCACAGGTTGGGTTGCGCACCGCACTCAAGCCACAAGCCTCAGCACCAAGGGCAGAGGTGAGCACCTTTGCTTAGCTGCGCACCCAGCCTGTTTCTGGGTTTCTGCCCAGCCCCTGTGGTCAGAGCCTGCTCACCACAGTTTCTCGGGTTGGATGGGGCTGCTGACGTGCACTCAGCTGTGAGCCTCCGCCCATCCAGAGCTTTAGCCCTGCCCCTGAGGCCAGGGCCCTCCTGCACAGGATCGCACACCAGGGTTTATCGGGCGGGCGGGCGGGTGGGGCTGCTGGCGTGTGCTCAGCTGCGAGCCTCCGCTCAACTGGGGCTCTACCCCGCCCCCGCATTCAGAGCCAACTCACGCAGGCAGGACAGCAAACCGCGGTTTCTCGAGCCGGGTGGGGCTGCTGGCTTGCGCTCAGCCACGAGCCCCCGCCTGTCCCTGGTCCTAGCCCCGCCCCCGTGGTCAGGGCTGGCTTGCGCAGGGTCCAGGGTCGCAGAGCAGCTCTCTGCCCGTTCTTGGCCTCCTGCTTTTCCCCCGCAGGTGGGGCTACAGGTGGGCCCGCAGCTGCCGGACCGCTTTCGCGCATCCCCTCCACCCCTGCTGGGCTAGTCCGAGCTCACACAGGCTGGGCCTCCGCCTCCACCGACAGAACTGCGTTTCAGTGCCCTGCCGCCACCGTCCCTCCAGCCAGCCCTCAGCAGTGTGGGTGGGGGCACTGCAGCTCAGACCCTAACACTCCTTACTGTAGTCCTGGAAGCTCCTTCCATTTGAGCAGCTCTACTCTAAGTGCAGCGGGAGAGCTTGTTTGGCTGGTGTCCTGTCTCCCTTTACTGGTATTGCTAGTTCCAGGGGAAATATTCGTTTTTGATTAGGGAAGTGACTTAGTTCAGGGGTTAGGGTGGCTGTCCCTCAGAGTATTTCTCCGTGTGCCTTCCAGTCCATGCTCTCTTCCCGCTGCTCCAGTCCTCTCCTCTGTCCCCGTTCCCCGGAGCCCCGGGTGAGTGGTTGTGAGAGAGGTTTTCTGCGCTGTCCCTTTAAGAAGAATCTTAGGTCTGAGAAAACTGTCTCCTCCTCACAAACAGTATCCTCACTTGTTTCACAGCTCAATAATGTCCAAACGGCTCTTCTAGGCTCCGGGGCTGCAGGCTGGGGCTTTGTTCCTGGGACCCAGGTCCCTCCCTCTTGGCCAAACTCTCCTTCCGCCCCGCGGGTCTCTCCGGGCTGCCGTTTGCTCTGAGGAGCTGGGCAGCCCTCTTAGCGTTTTCGCTATTCCTACCAGTCTCAATGTGGCTTCTGCAGTGTTCCTTGGTTGAAGAGTCCACTTAGTTTAGTTCAAAGTTGGTTTATCCAGATGATGGTTCATAAAATTGAGTTATAATTCACTTTGATTCTGGGAGTTGGAAGTTGGTACGTCCGCCTACTCCATCGCCATCTTGCCGTCCCCTGGAATACTTTTTATTCTATGCCATCTCACTTGTCACCACACGTCTGACAACTAGGACTTATTATTTCCATTCCACTTTTTAAAAACATAGATGAGGACGCTCTCTGGGAGAGGTAAGTTCACTTTCCCAAGGTCACCTAGCTGGTCAGTTGCAGGGCCAGGTCTGGGTGGCCCTGACATGACGTGGTCCTTGGCCTTCAGTGACTTAGTCATTCGGTAAGAGAAGAGCAGACCGAACCATATCAGAACACGCTACTTTGCGACGGACAGTGTGGAACCTTCCGGGAATGCAGACCGGAGGCGTCCGGGAAGCCTTGTTGTTGGGGGAGGCGGGAAGGAGGAGGAAGGGGCTTATGAGCAAAGGCACAGAGCTGGCGTTTAGTCCAGGGTGCTGAGGAGGAGGAGACGAGACTGGGTGGGTGATGAGCCCCCAGCTTTGGGGGCCAGCTCTGGGAGGGTGGTCGAAGTGGTTTTCCAGAATTCAGCCTCCTCTGTTAGTCAAAAGGGGGTCACTGAGATTCCCAAGCATAGGACTGCTGTGCTGTGCAGAAAATCTTCCGGAAGTATGTGTAGGGTGGACCCCAGGGGGGAAGTTGTAGGTATTTGGGATCCTGGGGCAGGCATTATCTAAACGGGAAAGTCATATCAAAAGGATGGAACAGGGATGAGGGAGTGAGGTGGGGCGGAGGGAGGGTTTATAATGCTGAACACGCCAGGAAGCCTGGGAGACCCTTGCTCTGCTGGGTCCCACTTGCCTCCTTTGTGTGTGATACACTGGAGAACCCCCTCTGGAGGCTGCAGACAAAGCAGCAAATGGTAGAAGAAACAAGGGGTGGTGGCACCCAGGATAGAACTGGGGAGTGGGGCAGTTACAGGTTGCAAGTTGACTCCGTGGGGACCAGCCATGGAATCTTGAGCACATCTCTGGACTTTATTTTTCTTATTCATAAATACAGTTCTTATCTCATAGAATTGGTTTTCAAAAAGAGAATGCAAGCTGCTTACTACAACAACGGCAGAGCACAACAGGAGGAGTGAGTGCTTGAGGATGGGAATCACTGTTGTCACCACCCCCATCATCATCATTGCCGTTGTCATGACCATGACCCCCATCATCATCACCCTCGTCACCATCATCACCAGCATCATCATCACCACCATCATCATCATCACCATCATCCCCACCATCACCATCGCCACCATCGTCAGCATCAGCATCAGCACGGTCATCAGCCTTGCCACCATCACCATCGCCACCATCATGCTGCAGAACCATGGACTATCAGAGCCCTGGAAGGTCCCCTGTCTAACACTTCTTTCTTTACAGACGGGGAAAATGAGACCAGAGTCTAGATCCGTGATGGCGAACCTATGACATACGTGTCAGCACTGACACACATAGCCATTTTCGATGACACGCAGCCGCATACCAGAGAAGTATAGGGCCACATGCCAAGAAGGACGGTTCATCCTCAGTTCTTGCACGGCCAGGTGCAGTAGCCAAGGATAAAACATTTGCTGCGGCCTGACCTGTGGTGGCGCAGTGGATAAAGCGTCAACCTGGGAACACTGAGGTCGCCAGTTCAAAACCCTGCACTGGTCTGGTCGAGGCACACATGGGAGTTGATGCTTCCAGCTCCTCCCCCCGTTCTCTCTCTCTCTCACTCTGTGTCTCCTGTCTAAAATGAATAAAATAAAAAAAATAAAATTAAAAAATTAAAAAAAAACATTTGCTGCAGGGTAGACACTCTGTGCCAGAGGTCTGTAGGTCAAAACAACAGAACTCCGGCACAGAGCGTCTAGTTCTGGGACTTCCGGTTAGGCCGCTTTTCTCGAAGTGACACACCACCCGAGTTATGCTGGGTTTTGTGGCGAATTTTGACACAGCAAGCTCAGAAGATTGCCCATCACTGGTCTAGACCAAGGTTACACAGTGAGTTAACCGCAGAGCTGGAGCTAGACCCAGGGGCTCCTTGGCCCCAACACTGGGCCATGCATGGAACATGTCAAGCAACCAACATTCTTCCCAGGATTCCCAGAGAGCAGGAGGAGACGCGATGATTCTTTCCTCTCCCAAGCGGCCTCAAGCCTTCCCCTTCCTGTGTCCTCTCTCCAGCCAGTCATCATCCATGTGCTGTGTTCAGACCTTCAGCAGGCGCCGAAAGGGAGGGAGCATGTTGCTCACACATTCTCTCTATCTCTCTCTCTCTTTTTTTAGTAGAAAGAAATCTTACAAATGAAAAGAAGTGGGGGACGGGGGGAAGACACGACCGATGTGGACGCGGTCCTAAGGCAACGGTCATTCCCCTGGACTGTACCGCGGGTGCTCTTCCACGCCGGGCAGCCCTCTCAGAGAAGGCTGACCCAAGGCCGGGACTGCGCGTGGGGACTTTCCGCAGAGGACCTTCACGGGGTATTTAGTGAACTGCTGGAAGTGCTGCTGCACTTTGGGGGGCAGTCCCGGCGTGTTGCGCTCAGCTGTGCCTCGTTCTCAGGGGCTCGTTCACAAGGGTCACGGCTCAGTCACAGACGCGGGGAGCGCTCGGGAACCTTCAGGGAAACCTCCCGGAGCTGCCCCACGCTTGTCGGTGAGTCCTCCCGGATGGAGGCTGGGAGCCCAGCTGGAAAGGCCCGGTCCGCGTCCGCGGAATTCCCAAGCAGCTCTCACGGCATGCTAATCAGATTCCCACGAAACGGTCACAGAACTCGCATCCAATTATCTGAGACCGCAGACAGCGCTCAGAGAAATCTTGCCGAGCTCCCTGGGAACGAAAATAGACTGAAGACTCTCCAAACTCCCAAGGACACGGTCAGTCCAGTCCTCAGGGGTCTCGGTCCAAGGAAGCCGGGGGCGGGAGCAGAAACCGGGACCTCTTTCCACGTGTAGCGAGGTGGGCGGCTTGTTGACATTGACTGGCCTCTCGCAACATAAACAACAGGAGAAAAGGATCTCACGGCGATGGAAGACAGGGGGGGAACAATCTGGATTTTCTCATCAAATATTGTTTCATTCCTCCCCGTGTTGTCAACACTCCAAAGGGACCTCCACCCAGGACCTAGTGACAATGGGACGGGACCCCCCAACCCCCTTCTCTTGGAGCCTTGGGCGAACCAGGCACAGTCTCCAAATCACTAATGAAGCCCGAGTCAGTGATGAGCCCTGGATGGGGGCACTTAATGGGTGCCATCCAGTGAAGCACCGAGATTCTTTACGGGGTGGAACGCAGCGATGTGGAGATCATGACTTCATGGAGCCCGCCCCAGAGCCTGCTGTTTCAAGATAATGCACAGGAACTGGGTCCCAAGGGGCTCGGCATGGGGGACAGCTGCCACACAAAGGGGATGCCCAGGGAGGTAAGGGAGGCAGCCAGGCCGCCCTACCCAGCATTCAGTGCAGAGGCACCTGCCAGTGCTGCTCTGAGTGGGCCTGGCCCCCGACCCAGACTCTGGGCCCGGGAGCCGGGACCCCGGGAGCTGGCCTGCTGGCCTTCACACCCGGTTTGCGAAGCAGTTCTGCATGTGCCTCCCTACTCAGAGCTGGACTGAGTCCCCGAGTCCCCGAGTCCCTGAGGTCTCAGCGCATGACAGCTGCTCCTTAGGGAACCCCAGGGTAAGCTCAGCGCCCTTGCCTTACTTACCTGGTCACCGCACCAGGCACGCAGCCCATTTCTAGTTAACTAAGAGTGACCTAAGGGTGAAATGGATCGCTTCGGACCTGGGTTCCTGGCAGGGGAGACATTCCGCCTTTCTCCCTGCTGACTGCACCATACCAAGACGGTTCCTGGCACACGTGGGTGTGCGATAGGTGTTTGTCGAGTGAATGAACAATGACAACCCCCTTAAAGCTATGATAACAATGATGGTAATTAACAGTAATGGACATCCCATGTGCAGGCACCAGCCTGAGCCTCTCCACACTTAGAACAATTTCCCGAGACAGTGAATACAGACAGTGTGCCCTGGTGTGGAATATTTATAATTATACAGAGACTTACAAAGTGCTTCTGATGTGCCAGGTGCTCCACTGGGCACTTCCTTTCCATTCAAGGTCCATGTTACCAGATGAGTTTATTTGCAGGCTGTTGGAGCAGCCCAGGGGTCATTCCTTTTGTGTGTGTGTGTGTGTGTGTGTGTGTGTGTGTCCCTGAAATCAGCTGGGACCCCAGAGCCACTGTCACCATAGACAATAGTCCCAGATATTCGTGCCTGTCCCTGACTTGTCCCATGCTATTATTGTTTGCATCTCATCAGCCAGAACTGGGTCCCTGGGCCACCCTGAGCTGCCAGGGCATTGGGGAAGTGAGCACTCCATATTTGCAGCCTCTGTGGTGGGGGATGACCCAGAGAGAAGCAGGTGCTGCTGGGGGAGCCATTGGCCACTGGCTGCCAAAGTCCCAAGAGAGGCCTTGAGAGGAGGGCAGCAGGAGCCTGGACTGGCAGCAGCCGCTCTGAGCCCAGTCTCCCTTGGTGGGAGGAAGGAAGGAGACAGGGACGTCACCACAGCCACGTCTAGGTCCTAGAGGGACACAACGGACTCACTGCAGACCGCTTCTCCACTCACCACTTCTCGTCGTCTTTGCGATTGCCACACTCACGTGCTGCCTGGACTTCATTTACTTAACTATTTTCTTTCCATGGCCTCACCTTTAAAAAAAAAAAATTGAATCTCATCCTAACCGATAATAACGATGAAATCACAGTTTGGGTTTATGTGTGTGTATGATGGGGGTGGGGGGAAGGGGGAAAGACCAATGTCACTCCCTCAGAAATCACTCTCTTCTCCTTGCCTGTGAAGAAAATACCTGATTTATTTGCCTGGCCAAAGGGCTGCTTAGAACAAAAACTCTCCGTCCTGACCTCTCTTCCGGCCAAGTGCAGTTTTACAACTTGTCCTGATCAATGGGATGTAAGCAGAAGGTAAGACTTAAAGGAGAAGAATAGATCCTTCTCTTTTCCTGTTCTGCTGTCTGGAATGTAGACACGATGGCTGGAGCTGCAGCAGCTAGCATGGACCCAGAGGTGACCTTGAGAATGGAAGTCCTGCACAGCAGGGTAACAAGATGGGAGGAGGTGGAGCCTTGGTTGTGTGCAGTGTCTGTCGTACCAGCCCTTGACCTTCCACCAAAGGAGAAGAAAACTTTTTTTCTGCTGTTGAAGCCTCTGGTTTGTTGGTGGTGGTGGTGGTCAATTGCATCAAAACCTATTCCTCACCAATATAATGTGCTAGAAATATTTTTGAACACATATTAAAATAGATGCCTTAAGTAGTAACATTTTAAAACACTCATGACCACATGACGTCATCCCCCAGTGGGATGCCACCAGAACTTAGGAAACACCAACATTATGCAAGTAGAAAACAAAGCAAAACAAATTAAAAAAATCAGCACCTTGCCTGACCTGTGGTGGCGCAGTGGATAAAGTGTCAACTTCAAATGCTGAGGTCACCGGTTCGAAACCCTGGGCTTGCCTGGTCAAGGCACATATGGGAGTTGATGCTTCCTGCTCCTCCCCTCTTCTCTCTCTCTGTCTCTCCTCTCTAAAAAAATGAATAAATTAAAAATAATAATTAAAAATATATATATATTAAAAAAAAAATCAACACCTTGAAAACTGGCAAGTACTCCCAAATCTCATCGTTGGTGCCCTTTGGTCTTGTCCTGTCCCCAACACATAGAAGGTATCGGGTCACATACTTTTCTAGAGGGTGACAATAAAGGAGAGGGGGCCAAAGGGCACTGACAATTTGAGAACCCTCCGTCCCTCTGTTTCTCTCCCAGGAATAAACAGAACACTCCTTCGTCTTCCTCAGATGTGCGACTAACCTCAGAATTCGCACTACAACTATCACGTACGATGTCAGCCCTCAAAGCCAAGAGTCCTGGGGTTCCAGTCAAGGTCGTTAACTGAAATCAGAGCATTCCGTTCAGTTCTTCCAATATCTCCCGGGCCTTTGTGTGCCTGGTGCTGATGCTCCGTGCCAGCCTCGAGCTCACCACCTCGAGGGTGGGGGTGAACTTGGCCCTGAGAAGAGGGATTAAGACTCAGACCTGTACCCAGAGGGCAGGGTCTTCACCTGAGTTCCTAGAAGCCATCTCTGGGACCCCGAAATAAGGATTTCGGTGCCAGGGTTATTTGAGAGGTGATCCTGGGAAGAACGATCTCAATCTCTTTGTGCCTTAGTTCCCTAATCTATAAAACTGGCGTGATAATATCCCCCCCCCCCGGGGGCTGTTATGAGCTATTTAATTATTGGTGTATTGGAACCAGTTGCTCTTGCGAAGCGATTCTCTTCCTGACTTCCTGTCAGTGGCATCACAGTTGAAAGTTGGAGTTGGCCTTGGTGGGAGGTGGAAGTATTTACACCATAGAAATTGGCAAATGCTACAGCTAGCCATCAAACTTCTACTAAGGTGCTGCTGACTACCGTACATAATCGACACAAGACATGCACCTGACGTGCAGTGCCCTGCACAGAGCCAGCAGCGGCTGTCAGCCATGATTATCACTATAGGGCAGGGAGAGAGCCCAAGCCTGGGGGCTGAGGGCATGTGTTACCCCGACTCTGCCTCTTCCATTCCAGGCCAGGGATAAAGCCTTTCTTTCTTGGACCTCAGAGTCCCTGCCAGCGAGAAGGGCATAGCCAAGGGGCAGAACAGCCCTAGTCTTTTGCAGAAATAGATCAATTCTTTGTGATTGGCCAGGCCCCAGTGTCTGTTTAAAAGCAACAATAGTTCAAGCAGATGATGGCTTTAGGTTCCTGCCCGAGCTGACCATTGAAATCGGTCCACACTCTCCAGCCCTGGGACTTTGAACAAGTCACCAGACCGCTCCGTGACTCAGTTTCCTCATCTGAAAAGTGGGAATGATAGTAGCATCAGAAAAACGCCTGGCACGTAGTACCTGCTCAGTGAAGTTGACTGCTACTAACACAACATGTCGCTAACGCCAAGGTTCCCCCACAGCCACATGGGGGTCACTGTTCACATTTCACGTGTACACACAGCTGCTCAGCGATGGCATCAAACAAGGTCCTGCGCAGACATCTGGAAGACGCACACGCGCTGTGGAGCGTAATGGATGGCTAGCGGGGGTTGCCCGGGCCCCGTGCACAGGGCAGCCTGCCTCCACTCGGGTTGGCACCCCCCCTCCCCCCACACTGAGGCTGCCTCTGAGCGTCCTTCCCAGCTGAGAGGCTGCTGGCCCCAAATAACTACTGTGTCCCCTCACCCCAGCAGGGGCTTCACAAGTCAGTGGCTTGGACAATTGCACTTTTTTTCTCTTTCCAAAGAGGGATCATGCTTGGAGGCCCTTTGAAAGGGCTGTGATTACATCTTCATTTGCTGGTAATGGGATTAGCATGGCCCATGGCAGTGGGAATGGTAGGCACTGTCTACTACAGTGACTGCTAGGGAAGAATTGCCCCAGGCAGACACAGGGAGGGGGCGTGACGCCCATGCCCTGGGATGGATGCAGAGACTGGAAAATGGAATTAGCCCCACCCCAATGCACTGCAAGCCCAGCCCTGGGCTCTCCGCCAATCATGTCTCTGGATAATAATGTGTGTGTGTCTGTGTGTGTGTGTGTGTGTGTGCGCGCGCCTTCAAATATCCCACCAAAGAAACAGGACAAACAAAGGCAGGAGCAGAGTAGGGGAGCCTGGTGACTTGACCTGTCTGAGCCAGCGACATCCAGTCCTCCGCAGACTTATCATGTGCCCTGGCGCTTACGGGGACACGCATCACTGTGAGCCTTCCTTGTGACCTGGTTTCCGTGCCAGGCTTTGCCCGAGAGCTCCACGGGTGTTATTTCACACAATTCTCACCACATGCCCCGGAGGCCGGTACCAGCCATCCCAGGACGATGAGGAGCGCATCCACTTCACATAGGAGGGGATTCCAACCTAGGACTAATTGATGCTGAAATAGGCCCTCTGAACTGACATCTGTTCTGTGGTCCCCAAATCAGAGGCTTCGGAGACCACCGGAGAGATGTTGTCTGTTGGTGCAACGCTTGTTAACACATTATGCATTTAACATTTTCTGGAAATTTTTGCTCTGTTACAATTGTTAGTGTATTGTTTTCCTAACTTTTTTATTTTGTAAAATTTCAGATCTACTAAAACGTTGCATGAATGAAAACCATATGCCCACACTTCACATAGAGTCCAAATTCACCAGATGTTAACATTGGTCATATTTGCTTTCTCTCTCTCTTTCCTTGTGTATATCTATCTGTCTATGTATCTATCTATGTATCTATCTAACATCTATCTAGCTATCTGTTTATCATCTATCTGTGGTATACTTATGTACCTTTATTTATATATGGTATATTTATGCATACAGTTATAGTATATATGGTACATTTATATACATATATGTACATATAGTTATATATGTATGATGCATATATTTGTACATACCTTTCTGTGAACCCTTTATAGACATCAGTGATGCCTGACTTAAATACTTCAGCATGTGTTGTCTAGAACAAGGACCTTCTCTCATATAGCCACAGTAATGGTTACCACACTCGGGAAATTTAACATCGATTCAATTCTATTATCTAATTTATAAGCCATATTCAAATTGGCCCCTCAGTTACCTCAGTTACGTCCTTTTCAGCTTTTTCTCCTTTCAAGTCCAGGATCCCATCAAGGATCACTCATTGAGTTTATTTATCATTTCTCCAAGTTGTAAGAATGTATTTCACAGCAGGAAGAATTGAAGGCAAGTTTGAAAAGGGACCTCTGCCCCTGTGTGGTCAAAGGATGCTGCATACACACACACACAAACACACACACACACACACACACAGTGAGTCAGCTCTCTAGTGGGCGGCAACCTTGGGGACACCCTGCCTGGCACTACGTTGCTTCAAAGCGTCAGTACAATGACAGAGCCTGTCCTGAGGAGGGTACTGAATTCAGTTTCCTCACTTGTCAAATGAGTATGTCACTACGTCCCAGCTTCTGCCACAGGAATGGGGGGCACAGCCCCCAACAGTCCCCTCCCCTCACTACCCTAGCGCTGTGTTCAGAGGGAAGGATTGATCGGAACCATCCTGTCCAGCCCATCAACCTGTGCTGGATACTCCCTTTCGCAGCCTCCCTTGCAGCTAGGGTCAGCCATGTGACGGAGCTAGCCAATGAGGCATAAAGGGGAGCTTTTGAGATATCTGCCTCCAGGTAACCTTTTTCCTTTGCCAGTGAAAGGAGAAAGCACTCCAGGAAACGCCCCTTCCCCCACTCCCCCCCACCCCCCACGTCCTGCCTTGAACTTGGCTGTGATGCCTGGAGCTGTAGCAACCATTTGTGAACATAATGCAACACACAGCACAAAAGGCCAACTGTTGGAGGAAGACAGAGCCGGAAGATGAGAGCCTGGTTCTGTGATGACCACGGTCAGCGGCTGCTCCAGGCCCGAACTTCCCCCTCCCACTGCTCCTCCTGGAAGAGAAGTATGGTCTTTGCTGCTTAAGCTACTATCGAAGGCATTCCTAACTGATACTGTCAGAGGCTTCTAAGAAATTTCCAGACAGTGTAAAGTATAAGGTCCATGCGGCGAGACAAAACCGGGTCTAAACATCAGAGGCAGACTCTAATTAGGTCTTGGAGCCTGGAGTCATTATTTAACCTCTCGGAGTCCAAATATCCCAGAAAAGAAAAAGAAGGAAGGGAGGGAGGGAGGGAGGGAGGATGGAAGGAAGGAAGGAAGGGAACAAGGGAACAAGGAAGGAAGGAAGGAAGGAAGGAAGGAAGGAAGGAAGGAAAGAAGGGAAGAAGGGAACAAGGAAGGAAGGAAGGAAGGGAAGAAGGGAGGAAGGAAGGAAGGAGGGAGGGGGGGAGGGAGGGAGGAAGGAAGGAAGGAAGGAAGGAAGGAAGGAAGGGAAGAAGGGAAGAAGGAAGGAAGGAAGGAAAGAAGGAAGGTAGGAAGGAAGGAAGGAAGGAAGGAAGGAAGGGAAGAAGGGAAGAAGGAAGGAAGGAAGGAAAGAAGGAAGGTAGGAAGGAAGGAAGGAAGGAAGGGAAGAAGGGAACAAGGAAGGAAGGAAGGAAGGAAGGAAGGAAGGAAGGAAGGAAGGAAGGAAGGAAGGAAGGAAAGAAGGGAAGAAGGGAACAAGGAAGGAAGGAAGGAAGGGAAGAAGGGAGGAAGGAAGGAAGAAAGGAAGGAAGGAAGGAAAAGAAACTCCCGGAAATGCTGAAAGCCTGGAAAGACATACTTACATCCCTACATTTATTTATCCAATTGTGCATTCCGTGAATGTTCGTTGAGCACCTACTCTGTACCGTTCATTTAGGAACTATTTAATGAGCAGCTACTAAGCCCTAAGCACTGTTCCAAGCACTGTAGGTATCTCCGTGAAACAGACAAGGGCCTTGCTCTGATCACCTTACCTTCTGCAGCTGCCTAGCTGCCCTCAGTTCCAATTGCACACCAGCAACCTTGCTCAGCACAGAGGATTCTTTCCGTGTTCACAGATGAGGAAACTGAGGCTCAGGAAGCCTGGCCCTCGCGGTCGCCCAGCCTGCGTGTGGCATGTGGCAGAGCAGGCCCACCCTGACCTGGGGGCCGCAGGGCCATGTTCCCACCACTGTCTGGGCTCTACCCTGCGCAGCAAGAGCGAATTGCAGTGACTGCAGCTGTTGAATGCTCTGGGCAAAGGACAACACCTCCTTCAACTTTCTTTTTTAGAAATGTCTTTCTGATTTTGATCCCATTTTATCAGACACATAAAATGGATTACCTGGGGAATGGACAGGTTCGGGGGTGCATTCTGTGCCCATAACCTTTGGCTTTCAAATTCTCAGCATTGATGGGGTGACCCAGCTGGGAAAACACGGCAGGCTGGCCCAGGGCATGGTTCCTGTTTATTTTCACCCTCCCCTTTCTTCCTTTTTTTTTTTTTTTTTTTTTTTTTAAATTTCTTTTTATTTATTTATTTTAGAGAGGAGACACAGAGTGAGAGAGAGAGAGAGAGAGAGAAAGGGGGGAGGAGCCGGAAGCCTCAACTCCCATATGTGCCTTGACCAGACCAGTGCAGGGTTTTGAACTGGCGACCTCAGTGTTCCCAGGTCGACGCTTTATCCACTGCGCTACCACAGGTCAGGCCCTCCCCTTTCTTATGTATGCAAGAGCCGCAGAGACCCAGGGGCAGTGCTTCCCTCAGGGGAGGGGAGGGTGGGAAGGAGCTCCACTTTCCGGACCTGACAAAGGTGTGAGGTGCAGTCATCACTGCCTTCCACATTTCATCCTCCCGGGTCGGCTCTGGGAAATGGGTGTCTCTCGTCCCAGTTTACAGATGGAGAAACGAAGCTCAAGGGCATCACCTAGCTTGCTCAAGGTTACAGCGCCTGCCGTACAGGAGCTGATCTAATTGTTTGTGATGCTTCGGTCTCTCTGCCTGACCATGACGCGGAAACAATGCCCGTCCTATCTATTGTCGAATCCCCTAGTTCAGGGCCCCGTGCCGACTAACTACGTGCTGAGTTGACAGGTGCTATCTAGGACGCCCCTTGCCGCTGAAGGGATGATGTGGCCACAAGTCTCTGACCCCCACACCTAAGCCTGAGAGGGGCTGAGCAGGGCCCAGAGCAGACATAAGGAGAGAGGAGGCTCCTATTTGAGAAGAAAAGCAAAACCCATCGAACACCGAAGAGCAAAGAGGTTGTCGTCAGGTCACAGCCTGGGATCTGCCTCATCTGAGCCTCTCTGCATGTCCGTCACACCAGTAAACCAAAGCCAGGCACTGGTTCCGGAAGCAGGAAGGGAGGCTGAAGCACTGGCGTAGGCTTTAGGGCGCCCTATGAGTGAGCTGGAAGCTTCCAGGGAAGCCCCTTCTCTTCCCCAGGCCTCAGTTTCCCCATCTACAAAATGAAGGCAGTGGATTTCTAGACTCAATCTTCTCTCTACTCAAACACCCTTCCCAGAGATAAGACGGATGGACGTTATTTTCCAGTCCCTAGAAAGCAAAAATTCTCAAGTCTAGCTTAAGACACCTTCATCTTATCCATTTGTGAAGAGTAGGCAGCTTGACAAGCCGTTAGGGCAGTGGTTCTTAACCTGGGTTCTATCGAACCCTAGGGGTTGGAGGAGTCAGTCTCAGGGGTTCGGAGAAGCCTCTGCCGCGGAGGCCAGAATAAAGTAATACCGTCATTTGTTGTGAGTTCATGCACTTTGTTGGTTTTGTTCTTTGAGCAAGGTGATGTTCATGCACGGCTCATTTTGTGCACCAGTAAAAAAACATATACCTATGTCTTGAATTTGGGAAAAGAAATCATATTTTATTTATCACTAAAGAAGAGTTCGGTGAATGCGCATATGAAACTGGTGGGTTCGGTACCTCACAAAATGTTAAGAACCACTGCGTTACGGTAAGGTGACCAGACGTCCCGCTTTTGGCGGGACAGTCTTGATTTTTAACAATTTGTCCCACATCCGGCGGCGTTTTAAAAAAGTCCTGATTTTTGGAAAGAATGCATGAAAAGCTAGGGAACGGCGGGAGAACGGGAAGGGAATATACGGTTTTCGGTGGGGAGACCCCGCCTCGACCTGGAAGCGCCCGCACTGCCCCAAGAGCTGGCTGCCCCGTGCGGCCCGAAACAAACAACTTCGGGTGGGACGTACCTGCTGGGGCAGCGGCTGTCAAGTCCCCTAACTACCCATAGGCCCGCGTCCTGGACGCCGGCATGCAGCTCTGGGCTCCGCGAGGCACAAGCTGCTGGGCCGGTGGGCCGCTGGACGCGGGAGCGCGGCCGCTGCAAGGACAAGTCCAGGCGGGGAATGTGCGCGACCGCTCCTGTGTAAGCGAGCCAGCGGCGCTGCCCTGCCTGCTCCCGCCCGCTCCTGCAGCTCCGGCATCGGTTTCGGGACCGTGGAACCCCATCCCTCTGACTCGCTCAATTTCCCATATAGTAATATTTCCAAAAATGACCTTTTTAATGAGGTATCATTATTAAAAAATAGATTGATAAGGAAAAGGTTAAATCTTGGGCATCAGCAAAAATCACAATAGACAACAAATGCTTAGAAATATTTCTTCACTTGGAAACAAACCATGCTCCATACAACAATGCACTAAAAATTGTGGAATACGCGCTGTCTTTACCAGGAACTAATGCTGGGACTGAACGCGTTTTTTTCTACGGTAAATAAAGTGTGGACATCAGAAAAATCACAATTAAGTGTTGAGACTTTGAAAGCCATTTTATGTGTGAAATATAATTTAACAAATTCTTGTGAAAAATTTCATGACCTTTTAAACAACGACAGCAAACTACTAAAAAAAACAATTCACTCAAATGAGAAATATGTCAGAGAATGAAATAATACTATACATAATTTTTAATGTATTATATTTGTAAATTGTACTTATGTTGAAATTTAAAAATATATATTACAATACTATTTTTGCATTCTATGAAAATTTTTTTTGCTCCATTATAGACCAAATTTTTAATCAAGAACCCTCCACCCCCACCCGTCAATGGTGTCCCGCTTTACCAATTTTAAAATCTGGTCACCTTACATTTAGGGGTCAACCTCATCGACGCACAGATGATAACAAAAGTCACCCTGACATGGTACGTACCAGGTACTTCATCAGATGAGCAGACCAAGGCACGGGAAAGACCAGTGATTTGTCCAGCGCGCACTGCCAAGGGCTGGGGCCTGACTCTCAGTCTGTGCTCCTCCTCTGCTCTGGGGCTTTCTCCAGTTCGGTGTCTGCTGTGTGCTGGACCTGAGGTCCAGATCTCACACTAAGTTTCTCACTGACCACCCACTCCCTTCCCTCCCCCAGACAGGAAGAAGACAACGGATGCTTCCACAGGAAGCTGAGCTTGAATAGGGTATCTGGCAAGTTTTGTGCTCAGGTCCCTAAAGATGGGTCATTAAGCAGGCTGACTTGGGCTCGGATGCCTGCTCCTGCACCCACCTCTGTGACTGCAGGGATGTTGTCACACCTCTCTGATCCCACGTTTTCTCATCCTGGCATTTCTCTCATAGAGTGGAGTGTGATGTAGTGCTTTGGGCTTTGCCTCTGGGTTAGAGAGAGAAACTCCCCCAAAGCGCTTATTTCCAGGGAGGCCCGTCATGCCAGGGCCTTGAGGGAGTCCTCACACCTGCCGCAGGTGTTCCCGTGACAGGAGCGGGGCCGGGTCACCCCCTGTGAGGATTTGAGGGCAATCGCCTCCCTGACCCTGACCACATGCTTGTCCTCTCACCAACCTAGCGGGTGGAACGCCCCCTTCACGGCACGGGGTGCCCGGCATCTCCTGACCCCACCCGCAAATATTCGGAGAGCACTGACACCGAGAATAGAGCCACCAACACAAACCCCCGTTTCCCGTTTCCCTTTGCAGAGGGGCTTACCGTGTGCCAGCTGTGCCGAGCCTGGCTGGCGTGGGTCATCTTCTGAGGTAGCTGGCATGCTCCCCATTTTACAGAGGAGGAAACTGAGGCTCCCGAGACCATTTCCGTGGGCGATGGTGATGCTGTGCTGGGAGGCACCAGTTGTCCCTGCCAAACTGCAAGGTAACAGCCGCTCCGTGTGTCCAGGCTGCGGACCCCTGGAGGCCAGCACTGTGTCTGGTTCACGTTTGTGTCCCATGCAAAGGCGTGGCATTTAGCAGGTGCTCACTAATCACTGAATGAATGACAAATGTGTGCAGGAGCCCTGGTGCCGCTGGCAGTGACTGACAGCAGGCTTCCACCACACCCACTTCCTCTTCCTCCCCGGGAACTCAGCTGGACTACATTTCCCAGGCTCCCTTGCAGTTACGGCCTACAGAATGTACAGGGAGGTTATGGCCACCTTGGCCACCTTGGCCCATACAACCCTTTCAGGCAACCCTGGAAGATAGATTCCAGGTTCTCCCTGGGTGACTTCTTATTTCTTCACTCAACCAATGTAGGCTGAGGCCTTGGACGGGCCGGTTCCTCTCCAGGCCAAGCCCTGCTGTCCACCCACCCTGCCCCATGTTTACCTTTTCCAGTGGAGGTGAGAGGTCGATTCTGTCTCTGGCATTGGTGCTTGTGGGAAATCACCATGGTAACATTCCCCGCCACACCACCGTGCAGCCCTTGGCATCTCATTCCAGTTTCCCTACAACCCTTTGGGATGAGCATTATCTTAGTCCCGTTTTACCGAAGAGGAAACGGAGGCTCACAATTTACCCAGAGGACTATGACTAGGAAGCCGCAGTGCGGGACTCAAATCCAGGCGTGTCACATATGAGAGCCCAGGTATACCCTCTCAGGTGGTGAGGAGGAGCCTCTGAGCTACAAATAAAGAACCAGGCTGACCAACTCCGGCCTTGGAATGGTAGCATGGGCTCCTAGGATCAACTGCCTGGGCCCATGTTCTGTCTACTTCAGGTCCCCTGCCCGTGTCCCTGGAGGGCTGTGGCCCTTCCCTGGGCACATGGGAGGGGGGGTGACAGGAGGAGTGGCCAAGGTCTGTGCTGCGTCCAAATCAGTTAAGGGAAGCCCTGCGTCTAGCAGGGCCAATTGCTGGGCAGCCCTCTGCCGACGGGAAAGTTGCTAACACATGTCCCTAATCTGGTCTGCCAGGTGTCTGCCAGGTGCTAGAACGCATGAGCTGCTCTGAGGGCCCACTGAGCGTGGACAGTGGGAACCCCACTTTCTCGCCCTGTACATCTACTGTGTTCCAGGGACTCACTTCATTTTATTTCATCCTTACAACAGGCCAGAGAGGTCGGTAATACTATACCCACTTTCCAGATAAGGAAACTGAGGCTCAGAGGAGTGAAGTCATTTGTGTTCACGGCTGGGGGTGGGAGAGAGAAGACTGGTTCACACTCATGGAGACCTGGGTTTCAATTCTGTGTTCATTCCAGGACACAATTCTTCAGTCTTCTGGTATGGAAACATTTATAAATGGTGTACTCTACCTCTCTTCTAACACCACACACACCATGTGGCACCCTATGACAACGGCCCCCACAGGACTGTGAGCTTCGTGAAGGCAAGGACTGATCTGATGGGCCCATCTGTTCCCATGGCGGTCACGCAGGAAGGGCTCAGGAAATGGTGAGTGAATGAGACTCCAGGGCTTAGCGGTGGGGAGGGCAGGGGGACGAGAAGGACTGGGGAACACAGGAAGGGAGGCACAGGAAGAGTAGAATGGCTAAAGATATGGAGAGAAAGTCAATAAGAAGGCCAGTCTGGAGGGGAAATGGGTTGCAATAAAAGCAAGAGTGATAAGAGAAACAAAGGGGAAGGCTCAGCCCCCACGAGAATAGACAGATCTCCCCCCAGAAAACCAGGGAGCCATCTTGTAAGGTGGTGAGGTCACTGTCCCTGGAGGTATACAAGCAGGGCTGTGAACGGGAAGTTCTAGGGAGGCTTTGAGCGTCCTGGAGTGACTCTAGAAGCTTCCCCTACCCCCAAGAGAGGAAGGTTCCCATGGTGACAACTACCGCCTCTGACACATGATCACATGTACGGTGCTCCTTTCATGCTTCTTGAATGGAGGTAGAAAGACCCACATTGTAAGATCAAAGCTGCTCTTCCGCTTGACATAGATGCTCTGTCCTTGACCCTGAACACCCAAATCCAGGCGCAGACCAGCTGCAATCTTGACCAAGGCTGACCAGTACCCTGCAAAATTGAGATCTGAATTCTCCCACCTGCACTCAGGGCTGACAGTGACCTGGTCCTGGCTCCCAGCCCCCTTTCCCTCCGCACCCACATCCAAGCTCCACATAAGCCCAAGGTCAACCCTAGGCAGTCTCTCCCTCTGTGACCCCATGGGTCAGGCATTGGATGGAGTCCAGCCCTGGAAAGGGCTGTCTCCTTGGACTCCTCTATCTAACCCAAGGCCACATCCAGTTTTCTTCAGCTGAGGATGTCCCCAAAAAAGGCTTGTGGATGAGGTCTGCCTTCCAGCAGCTGAAGGGTCGGGGTAGTATCACAGGGGTAGTATCTAGCTCCGTGACCTCAGCCAAATTGTTTAACTTCTCTGAGCTTTAGTTGCCTCAGCTGAAAAATAGCATGAGCAGCAGTTCTCAAACCTTTTGGTTTCGGGGCCGCTTTACCCTCCTAATGTTCTTGAGGACCCCAGGGAGAGGGGTGTGTGTGTGTGTGTGTGTGTGTGTGTGTGCTATATCTACTAACATTTATAAATTAAAACTGAAATGTTTTAGAATATTTATGAATTCATTTAAAAGTAATAATAAACCTCTGGCATGTTAACATAAATAACATATTTTTAATTAAAAAAAAGTCAGTGAAGAGTGTCATTGTCTTCGATTTATGTAGATTTCTTCACTGTCTGCTTTCATAGAAAACCCCTGAATTCTCACATCTCGTTTTGTTTTCGGTGTATTGCTAAAGGTTGTTTAGTTGAAGAAAATTTGACCTCACAGGTATGTCGTTAGAAAAGGGAGAAGTATTTTTTAACAGGCTTTTCGGATCATTTCCTGACACAACACAAAACTTGACCAGTGCTCGTATTTTAACAGTTGTGACGTGGAATCTGAAAACACGGCAGTGAACTTCTTGTTCTTTGTTACATTAAACTTCGTTTGTTTATTTTGCACATTGAATGGGTCTCTGACCCGGGTGTGGTTTTGAAACATCATGCATTCATCATTTGTAAAATGCTGGTTCACTGACTCGGGAAAGCCTCCAAATGCTGACGCTTTTAATTTCACAACATCGCAAAATCACATTCATTCACCGAATGGCAGACCTCAGTCATATGGCCACCAACAGCCTTTAACTACCCAAGCCCAGGGGGAAGACCCCGCCCCTGAGGAAGGCAGGCTTCTATGAGCCCAGAAGCGAGCTCTCACCGGATATCGAATTTGCCTGCATGTCAGTTATGGACTTTTAGCCTCCAGAACCATGAGAAAATACACACATGCTTGTTGTTCAAGCTTTCCTGTCTGTGGTATTTTGTTATGGCGGCCCCAGCAAACTCACACACGTGGGCCAGACCCTTCCTGCAAAGACCTTCGTGTTGTGGGTTTGTATGGCTTGAGAGACCGGTTGGCTGGGAAGAGCTGGGCATGAAGGGTATGAGTGTGAGACTCTCTGTTCCCACACAGCCCTTGGGCAAAGCTCCCAGCCTCAAGGAGCATGCCTTGAAGGAGATTTCTGATGAGAACATTCCAGGATGCCAGTGGAAAATCCTGATGCTGGATATTTGAGAACCAAATTGGGAAGAAAACAATTTTCTAGTTGATTTTCTAAAACAATAAACAGTGGAAAGAATGCCAGGGTGATAGTTTTAATGACTGCAAGCCAGAGAAAATTTAGCTTCAAGCCCTAAAGCCAGTAAGTAGACTCACCAAGGCATATCTGTCACATGGAGGGTATCAGCAGTTCATCTGATGATGGTTGTAATGACGGTGATGTTGGTGATGGTGATGGTGATGGTGGTGAGGATGATGCTGGTGATGGTGGTAATGGTGATGATGGTGATGGTGGTGAGGATGATGGTGATGGTGGTGATGGTGATGGTGGTGATGGTGATGGTGGTGATGGTGATGATGGTGATGGTGGTGAGGATGATGCTGGTGATGGTGGTAATGGTGATGATGGTGGTGATGGTGATGGTGATGATGGTGATGGTGATGGTGATGGTGGTGATGGTGATAGTGGTGGTGATGATGGTGATAGTGATGGTGGTGATGGTAATGGTGGTGAGGATGATGATGGTGATGTTGGTAATGGTGATGATGGTGATGGTGGTGATGATGGTGATGGTGATGGTGGTGGTGGTGATGATGGTGATGGTGGTGATGGTAATGGTGGTGAGGATGATGATGGTGATGTTGGTAATGGTGATGATGGTGATGGTGGTGATGATGGTGATGGTGATGGTGATGGTGGGGAGGATGAAGATGGTGATGGTGATGGTGATGGTGGTGATGATGGTGATGATGGTGATGGTGATGATGGTGATGATGGTGATGATGATGGTGGTGATGGTGATGGTGATGATGGTGATGGTGGTGAAAGTGGTGAGGATGATGGTGATGACAGTGATGATCTGGTAATGAAGATGATGCTGCTGATGCTAATCAAGATGACAGTAGAAATGTTGCAATGATCATAATGGCAGCTATAGTGATAATGATGATGGCGATGATGATGATGATGAGAATGAGAACTTATAGCTCCTTTCCTGCAGAAAAGGGAAGCTGAGCCACGTTTCCAGTTCGAAAATTGCTCTTCAACACTGTTTTTCTGAAATGGAATTCTCCTGAAAGAGGCATCAAAAGAGCGCCCCCTGCTTGCAGAAATGGTTCCCGCTTACAGATCCTAAGGTGGCTGTTTCCCAAGCCGTGGATGCCTGTGACCATGTAAGGTGACCAGATGTCCCGCTTTGAGCGGGACAGTCCTGATTTTTAACAATTTGTCCCACGTCCCGCGGCGTTTTAAAAGAAGTCCCGATTAAAAAAATACATACATACATATATATATATATATATATATATATATATATATATATATATATATATATATATATATATTACAATACTACTTTTGCATTCTATGAAAGATTTTTTTTTGCTCCATATAGACCAAATTTTAAATCAAGAACCCCCCCATCAATGGTGTCCTGCTTTACCAATTTTAAAATCTGGTCACCTTCCATGGGACCCACCTCTTCGGCCAGCAATGGGCATCTCAGCAGGCTCATCATAAGTGGAGCCCTGCCCAGGATGGCTTACTGGAGTTTAAGTCCCTGAAGACTGTGGATCATTTTCCCTGGCTGAGGTGTCCAAGTTCTCAGGCCTTTAGGGACCTGGCAACTGTCCTGGGATCCGTGAAAAGAAGCTCAGCCTCATCTATGAATGGAGAAAGTACACAGGGAGAGGGTGAGGCCCAGGCAGCCCCCAGCTGGCCCAACCACCCCAGACACAGAAGTGAGGCCATCTGAGAGTGCCGACCCAGCCACGCTCCCGCTGAATGCAGCCATGTGAGCAACCCTAGCTAGCTCTTCATGAGCAGAAGAGCCACCCAGCTTAGCCCAACCAACACACAGACTTGTGAGATGTTATACATCAGGGGTACCCACACTTTTTCAGCTTGTGAGCTACTTATAAGATGACCAAGTCAAAATGATCTACCTACAATAAAAATGCAAAACATAAATTTATTTCTTCTATATTATCATTATTTAAGTTACTATTATTACTATTTAATATTGTGTATTCTTTCATCTTTCTCCTTCTCAGCTCTCTTTTCGGAGGAAAGTCAATGTCATAGTTTTTATGAACAGTCCGAAAAAGCCGCTCCACATTTCCCTTCTTTGGAATAGCAATGGCACACAGACAGATGAGGCAAACGCACTTAGAATAGGACATAGTGAAAAAAATCCCCTCCCATTCTGTATGAAAGTGGTAGGTTTTAGGCTTCTTACTCGGACCAGCTACGGCACTCATTTTTATACCCTTTGTTGTATGTAGTTTAAATAAATTGAAGGCTAACTACGCAGCAAAGTAACTGAACAAGTTAGAGCGGTTTAATGCACATGCGTAGGGTGTCAAAAGTTCAGACGTCAGATTGGCTACCCTGTATGCCAATCAAAAGACAAATGTCTTTTTAATGTCATGCGATCTACCCACACTTCCTTCGCCATCGACCAGTAGATCGCGATCGACGTATTGAGCACCCCTGTTATACATCATCGCTGTTGTAAGCCTCTATGTTATGCAATGACAACAGATAACAGGTATAGTGCCTGAGTACTTCTGTGAGTATTTCCTAAGAACAAGGACATTCTCTCATATACCCTGTGCAGTTAAAGTCAGGGAATTTAAGGTTGGCACAATAGTATTATCTAATCCACAGTCCTTATTCAAATTTCACCAATTTTCCCCATAATGCACGTGGTAGCATTTCTCCCTTGAAGCCCAGGATCCTTTTAAATGAATTTGCTTCTAATAGCTAGAAGTATCAAAAGGTGAAGCATATCACTTATTCAGGTAACTCAGGGGAAATAGGGACCAGCTGCCCCCCAGGCCCAGGACCCTATAGCTCCCAGGGGGTGGGCAGCCCTCAGCGGGATACACCTTCAAATGAGGGAACTCTGTCCGGGCACAGAACTGGGTTTCCTTCCTGATTTCATCCCCACTCACTCTGTGGCCCTACACGGGGGACCCATGTGCCAGAGCCTCGGCGTCCCACCTGTCACGTAACCGGTCCCCAGGCGGATGTGATAGCCCAGGCACTGCCTCCTGTGGAGTGCGGGTCAGCGTGGAGGCTCAGTCTGGGTTTCTATCCATCCTTCCTTCCTGACGGAACATATGTCTTTATGGGTGAGCCGCACACATTTTGGCTCAAGAAAGGCTCAGTGCCCGCAGATGGAAAAACAAACTTCCAGTTTTAAAGGGGACAGCGCATTCCGGGACCACTTCCCTGTCTACAGGCACACCCCCCGGCCCCAGGAACTCTCAGTGACTGAAACACAATTTCACGAGTGGCTTCGGGGAGACACTCAGGCCCAAGCAGTCAGTGCAGAGCCTTCCAGCATAAGGCCCCCCTTGGAATCTGTCTCAGCAGGGGACGCGGCCCATTCTCCCTCCCCCCCCCCCGCATTGTGCCAGGGTCTCCGCTGATACATCCTCTTTGGGATTTGGCGTCTCTATCTGTCCATCTTGTGCACAGGGCCCTCCAGAATTCACACAGGAATCCAAAGGCCACCCCCCCCCCTCAAACACACACACACACACACACACACACACACACTCACACACACACACACACACACACACAGCGGGCGGCAGAGTTGGAAATCACAAGGCCCTCCAGGGACAAATGAAAAGCCCTGTCCTGTCATCAGTGTGATGGCCTAGCGAGCCCTGGGGGATGGAACAGATGGAACGGAGGCACCTGTGCGAAGGGTGTGCCATCCGAGGCCCAGGGGTGCCTTGTACAGGAGCTCGGCCTTACCACCGTCTGCAGCGGCAGGCAAGGTCACTCCAGCTCCCTAGGTGTGACACCGAGGCTCAGAGAGCTTCCAGACCAGGTCTTACTCAGAGTCCGAGCCTGCCACTGAGGCCTGGGGCCTGGGCCCCAGGAAGCTTCTCCCCTACGCGTTAGCGCACAGGGGCTGTGCAGTTCAACTGCCTGGGTTCAAATCCGGGCTCTACCCCCCCCCTTGTCTAATATTGGACTCTCTACTCTAACTTTCAGACCTCAGTTTCCCCATCTGTCAAATGGCACCAACAAGGACAACTTCCTGATCAGGTTGCCGTAAAGGGCTTAGAACAGCTGACCCTCCAGGAAGTGTCACTCCCTCTCACCCTCCACTGGTCCAAGTATCTAAGCATCACTGGACATAAACAATGGGCTTTTGTACACCAACTATAGTTTAATGAAAGATTGAAAACTAAGTAATCCACACTTGGAAAAAAAATGTGTTTTTATTTCCCCCAAGTTAATACAGTATTCACCTCACATAGCAGATGATTAACCATTCAGCGGCACCCAGTACATTCACGGCTCTATGCAAGCCCACCACAGTCTAGTTCCGAAACCTTTCCGGCAGCCCAAAGGGAAATCCTGTACTCCATAACCAGTCAGTCACTCCCTGCTCTCTCTCCCCCAGCCCCTGGCAACCACTCATGTGCCTTCTGTTCCTATGGATTTGCGTATTCTAGACCTTTCTTATAAATGGAATCAGACAATACCTGTCTTTCTGTGTCTGTCTTCATGTATCACTTAGCATCATCCTCCAAAGTTCATCTGCCTGGAGTATGTAACGGTGCTCCGTTCTTTTTCCTGGCTGTGTAATATTCTATTACATGAATAGATCCATCAGCTGATGGACATTTGGGTGGCCTCTGTCTCTTGGCTCTTGTAAATAATGCTGCTGTGAACATTCAGGTCCTAGTTTTCCTGTGGACATCTATTTTCTCTTCTCTTGTACATACACCCAGGAGCGGAATTGCTGGGTCACCGGGCAGTTTAATATCTGCCTTTCTGAGAAACTGCCACACTGTTTCTCAGCAGCTGCACCCTTTTACATTCCCATCAACAGTGCACAGGGTCCCGGTGTCTACACATCCTCCCAACACCTGCTCTTCTCCGTATTTTGATGACAGCCATTCTAGCGGGGGTGAAAGTGTGGGAGCATTGTTTTTAAAGGAAGCTAAAATGTGATTTCTTGTTTTTTACCCAAGCATTGACCCACTCTGCATTGACCTCGGGGAACTGGAGACTCCAGGTCTAGATGGAGACTGAGTCTCTCTGGCCTCAGTTTACCCCTCTGTCACAGAGCCTGGTAGGTCCACGTTGGTGTCTCTCGGATGAGCTCGTGGACCCAGCAGAGAGCAGAGGGCTGATTCTGCCGCTGAGATGGAACTGGGTAGCCCCTTTCCTGAGGCCCAGAGGAAGAGCCGATGAGACAATGGGTGGACGCACCTCCATCTGGAGTCTGTCTTCCTGTAGATGGCCTCTTGCGCACAATTGTAAGGAGTCTGGCCCCAGGGGCCAGTGGAGCTGTTTGGGACTCATGATCATGTCTAAAGGAAGAGCGTCCAGTTTTCTGGGCCACCAAAAAGCTAATGAGCCAGACCAGCAACTTGGAAAGTCCCCTCCTGCTTGGCATCTAGGCTTCTCCAGCCACCGTCACTGCCCTGGGTGAGTCCAGACACCACTGTGGCCCTGTGGAATGTTCCAGGATCCTCTGTTTCTTAGGGGGAGACACGTTTTTATTGCAACCACGTGTCTATTTCTCAATGTCATACTTTGGCTCATGCTGTTTGTACCTTCTGCCCAGAACACTCCTCCCCACCTACTTGACCTGTGAGGTTTGGACTAGCGTTACTTCCTCCAGGAAGCCTTCTCTGATGTCCCTCCTGGATCTAGGAGTCCCTTTCCGGGCCTCGTGGGACCGGCTCTGTGATGGCACTCTTTACCACTTTCTATTCAACCAACCTCCTCCACTGGGCTGTGAGTTCTTTGAGCAGAAACTGTGGGATCATCTCGGGGTCTCTAGTAGTCATCAATCAAGGTCACATCTGGGATAAAGTGCTCAGGGGGGATAGCAGAGTCTGGCATGCTGGTTTCTTGCACCCAGTTTCCCTCTGGGATCCAGCCTGCACACATGGTACCTGACCTGATTTGGCCATGAACTGGGCACATGACCCAAGCTGGGCTGATCAGACCCCTCTCCTAAGAATCTCAGGCATGACAGAGTGACCCATGGTGGGCTAAGGGCTGACACTCAGTCGTTCTGACCTCTCCTTACTTCCTGCCGCCTAGACACCCAGAGCTACCTCAGTTCCTGTCTTTCTTAGGCCTTCCGGTTCCGCGTCTCTTTGACTCCTGTGACCCACCCCAAATCTCCGAACGATTTTACATAAACAAAGTCTTTTGTTACAGAAAGCTTGCCTGGGTGCATTTCTGTTGTCTCCAAAGAACCCCGGCGCATACAACACACCCACATTTTCTTAAACAGATGCATGACTGGGTGAACGAATGAGCCCATCTTGAGGGCAGAGGGAGACCAGCCCATGCGCCCTCAGAAGGAAGAGGGGGTCGCCCGCGGAGGGATCCACGCGCTGGCTGGAACACTGGAGTGAAGTGGCCGGGAGGAGTCGTGACTTCAAAACGGAGCCCGAGACTCAACATGGGACAAACCGCAACACCTGCCTTGAATTGGGAAGCGGACATCATCTGTCCTCGGTGGCGCTCGGACTTCACAGGGCTGCGGGAGGCGTGCGTGCCGGGGAGTCTCGCCTGTAGAGACGCAGGTCCCAGAGACACGCTTTTGTCGTGATCTTGGCCTCTTTCCTCTGTGTTCATCGTGTTTGATACAAAACAGAGAGGCGATGCCCGACCATGATGCAGCCTGGCGTGGTGGCGATGGGGGGATTGGGGGGGGGGGGCGAGGGCGGGAATGAGGCGGTGGTCATGCCCCTTGTTCCCTAGACTTTTGATGGAGAAGCTGGGTGTGCCACGGTGCCGCTAGCCAGTGGAGGTCGCTTCCCAGAATCCAGAGGTCCGCTTCCAGCCACAGCCACGCAGCAGCCGAGTTGTCTTGCTTCAGTAAAAACTGAGAGCCTCTTTCTTCAGCCTTTCAAAAGGTGGGCTCCAGATGGAGTAAAGCCTGAGATGTGGACGTTACAGTAATAAAGCCAACCGAAAAAAAGCAGAGGAAGCCATCGCTGTTTCTAAGGAAAGAATGGTTCTGCTCCCGAAGACCCTAAAGGTGCAAGCCCTGCTTTGTGGCCTCAGAAAGTCACCTCGGTCGCCTCACACCCCATGGCAGACACCCTGAAGCCCCTACCTTCACAGTTACACGTTTCCCAGTGAGGAGTGGGCATACCAGGTTGTCCCCAGTCCCCTGCTCCCATGACCAAAGCTACTTGGGCATCTGTGCCCTGCCCCCCCCCAGGGGACCTATGTGATGGCTGCTCAGAAGTCAGGGCACCTGTCGTGGAGGACACCACGGGCAGAGGCCGCGGACAGGCTGTGAAGAAGCAGACTGCCATGTGGCTGCCATTTAGCACACAGAGCAATGCTCAGGAGACTGTACGTCAGAGTCTGAAGGTCTGAGAGAAAAGCACATGGAGGCAGGCCGGAAGAGGGGCCTGTGTGACTCCCGAGAGGTGGTCAGAGTCACTAGTGAAAAGACATGGTCGTTTTAAGTGCAAGGCACAGCCTCAGGCTTACTGTGAGAGGCAGGGTTCCCCAAGTGGCTGAACCAAGTTGCCTAGAAGGTCTTGGAAAGCCCAGTACTTCCGTGCAGGGTAAATGGGTCCCTGAGACTCCAGTCTGGGCAGGAAGCAGTCATCGCATAGGTCCCCTAGGAGGGCAGGGCACAGATGCCCAAGTAGCTTTGGCGATGGGAACAGGGGCTGGGGACAACCTGGTGCCCACTCCTCATTGGGAAACGTGTAGCTGTCAAGGTAGGGTGTATTGTGCCATGGGGTGTGAGGGGACAGGGGTGACTTTCTGAGGTCACAAAGTAGGACTTGCATTTCTCGTTCCAACCCCTGTTTCTGCCACTTTCTATCTGTCTGAACTCGAGCAAGTGAAACCCACGAGCATCTCTGTCGCCTCATCTGTACTCGGGGCAAACAGCAACTCCCTCCATTGGCAGCCTGGGAGTGGGGGATTGGGTAAGTCCTGGAGCAGATGGACCCCTGGTGCCTGGCCCATAGTAGGTGCTCACTAAACAGGAGTAGCCAGCTCTTGCAAACATTAAGTCCACAGCAAGACTCGTGCACAGGAAACCGCCTGCCCTCCTTCCCGGGGATCGCCACTATCCAGTGTCCCTGGAACCTTGTGGGCACCGAGTTCTCTATTCATTTATCCTCCTTCAGCTGTCCCCAGTCTCCTCCTCCCCTTCCCCCAAGCCTGTCCTGCCACAGGAAATGCAGCAGGGCTGATCCTGAGGCCAGAGTGGCCCTCTGCAGCCGCTGTTCCTTCCTGCCCACCCCCACCCCCGCTGTTGGGCCCTGATTAGCCTGGGTATTGGATGACCCCTGCTCTTCTTCCTTGCCCCGCAAGGGTTAATCAGCCTTCCTGCTGGGCGGCTGGAAGGAGGCAGCGGGCGGCCTGGCGGCAGGAGGCTTTCATTACTTTGATGGGATACATGTGCTCAGCTTTATCTCCGGCCCTTTCTCCGTAATTCAGCGCTTGAACGTCTCAGCTGTCGGCCGATCTGCAGACAATTGCTCAGGGTAATACTATCCGGAAAAAGCTGATAAAACGCAGATGTGAGGAGGCCTCTGAAATTTGCGGTTTGCTAAGTGGTTTGCTGCCATGCTCGCCCACAGCCAGGGCAGCTTCCCTTCGAGGCCGGGAACTGAGGGGTGGCAGTCGCATTGTTTTTTCTTTAACTGGAAGGCTGAACAGAGGAAGGGGCTGTAGAATTTCTTTCTATCATTGGCAAGATGGACAAATAGAAAGTGTGTGGCTGGAGGGGGTGGGGGGAGGTGACCTGACCGCAGGACTTGAGAGCTGGCCCTCTCGTCCCAGCCTGACCAGCCTTGCCAGGGCATCTCCAGGAGGGAGCCCTCTGCACAGTGAGGCCCGGGTGGGGTGCAGGCGTTTCTGTGAGGAAGGCTGTGTGACCTTGGGCAAGGCACTTGACCCTCTCTGGCTCAGCGGACTCAACTGGAAGGCCCCATCACTAACAGCCTCAGTTACTGGCCATGTGTGATGTGCCCGGGGGAATGGCAGGTACGCAGTCGGTGCTCAATGTGTGACACACAGGTTCCTTGTTCTTCCTTCCATGCACCTAGATTCCGAGATGACCCCAGAGCGTAAAAGGGACATGCTGTTGACATGAAGACGCTGGATTCCAATTGGGTGGTAGGTGGGGGGCCAGGTTGTTAGTCCCCAAGTCAGGACTTCCCAGGCCAGAGTCACCAGGCCAGACCCGCTGGTGGAAACAATAGTCACAAGAGGGTTGAAGCAGTACCCTCCAACCCGTACTTGAATCCAAATCCCAGGTTCCCATTCAAGGTCCCGAAGATGCTAGTCACTGGTCCCTGTACCATACTGTGAGTAGCCAGAGGTGGGAAGACCCCAAGGCTGGAGAGAGGCTTTGGGCACCTCCAGTTCTTCTCCTCCAAGCCTCAAGGAAGTCTCTGCTGACCAGAGAGGGCAGGCAGTGTGGCTGAGGTTACACAGCATGGCAGGAGCAGAGCCAGGCTGGGCTTTCCCTGCCATGCCGCTGGTGACCCACCTCCCTTAACTGGCCAAAAACTTGTGTTTTATTGGGGGGGGGGTTCAGATATCTGGCATATATAAATGAA
The DNA here is from genome assembly GCA_037038555.1 of Rhynchonycteris naso. NCBI lineage: Eukaryota > Metazoa > Chordata > Mammalia > Chiroptera > Emballonuridae > Rhynchonycteris > Rhynchonycteris naso. The sequence continues at coordinate 312,719,084 of CM072996.1, read as the reverse complement.
AGCGTCCCAAAGAGAGCACACGTCATTATATGCCTGTCCCAGACTGCCCTGGGACAAAGGAAGAAGTACATGAATTGATAGCATTGTGTGTTGTCCTTGAAGCCACGTAAGCTGGTTCCTAAAACAGCAGAAGGACCTGACCCGCGGGTGCCAAAGCCCCATCCAGGTGCAAGCATCTTCAAATGGACCAAAATCCCGAAGCAGAGCTTGGGGCCATGTGGCCACGGCTCTGGGGCCGCTGGTCAAGCTCTTTTATACACAAAGGTACGTACGAATAGCTCCTCTTCTTGCAATCTACCTCCTTTTCTTCTCTTTCCTTCTCTTGCTTCTCTCTTGATTTTAGAGAAAGGAAAGAGAGAAAAATTAATTCATTGCTCCACCCATTTATGCATTCATTTGTTGATTCCTCCTTGTGCCTTGACCAGAGATGGAACCCACAACCCTGGCACACCAGGACAACGCTCCAACCAACCGAGCTACCCAGCCAGGTCTCAAGCTCCTGTTCTTGATCTTTATTTATGTCACGTCCTGGAGAGTCGATGGCACCCATTTTCAGGTGAGGAAAACTGAGGCCCAGGAGGGTTAGGTCTGTCGTTCACAGTCTCCCAGCTGGTAGAAAGAGAGCTTGGGAATCATACCCACAAATGTGTTTACAAGTGTTCAGCTCTAGAGTCCACCCACTTGGCGTCTGTCCCACGCTGCCCCCTGGACCGGCAAGCATGACCCTAGCGGTCAGTGGACAGACATGTCAGCCCATTGCAACATGTAGGGCCGGCCAGTCGGGCCTGAGTTTTCCCCTCGGAAAGAGAGGCCCCTCTGCAACGAGGAGGCCCGTTTGTAGTTCCTGCCTCTCGGAGAAAGAGGGCGTCTCTCCCCCTGCCGGGCGTAGGCAGAGCTGGTAGCAATTTTCCCACAATGTGTAAATTAGTCAATCTCCGAGTCTGTAAACGGGGCCCTTTGAAGGGACCCTAATGAAGCACTCCATTAGGGCTTAATGACGGCCGCCTCCAGGATGACTGGACCGAGTGCCTTTTGATGTCTTGGGGGCCACTGGGCTGGAGTCTCAACTTATCTCCATGTCCCGGCAGGCTTAAAGAAGAAAAAAAAGGCAACAAGCCCCCTTAGAGAAGTTGAAAATTTTTTAATGAAAAAAGTTAGTCCTGGGCTGACTGATGCTGGCACATCAAAGCCAGTGCACGCTAAATTGCTGTAGACTACTTAATTCAAAAGCGCTCCCTCGCCGGTGACAGCCCAATGGTGACAAAGTACAATTGGCAACAGGAGACGGGCAAGATCAAAGGCTGGCTATTGTAATAGTTTTGTCCCGTGAAGAATTGCTTATTGTCCAGAGTTTTTAAGCCTTTATTTTTCCCTCTTCTTTTCTTTTCTTTTTTTTTTTAAATTTTGGCTCCAGCGCCATCTCAGGGTCCTCTGTTTCAGGCTCCATGTACACTTATAAATACTTGTAATCACATTCTCCTGAGGATACATTGCAGTTTGCGGGGCCACCGCCCGCCGCTCTTCGGGGTTTCCCGGAGCTGTGGGGTTGGTGGGAAGGACTGGAAAAACCGTCTCTGTGTTTCTGTTAGAAAAGATCCTCCAAGGCGCCCAGAGGGCAAATTCGAGCTGGGATCCGGCTCACCGTGGGGCAGAGGATTTTAGGATTATTTCTGATTGAACCACTGCTGCCTGGGCCCTGGAGGGGGTGCAGGGGTGTCGGTGGCACCAGAGGGACTTGGCTTTCAGATCCTGGTGCCCCCTAGGGCCCTCTCCCTAGTGTCTTTGAGCCTCAGTTTCCCCAAAGGAAAACTAGGGGCTCATTTACTCTCACCACGAGTGTTTATTGAGCTCTGACTTAGGCGAACTTGCCTAGCAGGGCTGTTGAAAAGACTAGGAGAATGTGAACTTAAAAGCCCTTTTTTGACCCAGAAATTCTCTCCTTCCTCTCTGGGGGGGGGGACAAGAGTAGGGAGTGCTTTCAGCCCCCACCGTTCACCTGGTTGCTTAGGCCTCCATCTTTGTCCGGAAACATGGAACCTAGGATGAGAAACCCAGGTTGTTTCAGCACTTCTGCCTGGAGGGAGGTGATCCGTGAAGGGGAAGTGTCCTCAGGTCTGGGTTCGAGCCCTCACTCATCTTCTCAGAAGTATGGCTCAACCAGGCCGCATCACCCCCACCCCCAGAGCCTCGGGGAATACCGTCTCTACCCTGCTGGCTCCCCGGGTCCTCCCTGACCTGACCCCGGGCTCAGACAAGGAAAAGGAGGCAGCAGCCAGGACGCCATAAACATCACACGGTGTGTCTGTGCCCTTTCCCCAAATCAGCCGGAGGGGAGCAGGGCTGTTCTGAGCTTGGGTCAGAGCCGAGGACGACTGGGGACCATTAGAGAGTAAGAAGGCTCCGGTTCCTTTTATTGCTTCAAATATTAGTCACCAGGAAGCCGCCCCACGAAGCATGCAAACCTCGTATCATTTACTCATCTTGAATTAATTAAGAAGGCTGGTATGGGCACAATTAGAGAAACCTTAGGCCGATGACATCTCTTTGGGATGGAATGTGCTTCTGCACCCACTTGGCCTCCCTCCTGTCCCCCCCCCCCCACACACACACCTAGATACTGCTGGCAGGTTTGTTGCTCCACACACAAAGCCTCTCAGATGTAGGGCCGGATTAGCCAGCCTACAGACATCGGGGGCACATGCAGCCCGGGAGGAATGGGTTGAGGGTCAAGCGGATGTGCGTCGTCCGTGTACACGACCTGCTTGACTTGCTTTTCGATGTCCCTCTCCTTTCAACAAACTTCCCCCTGCCCTTCCTCAGGCTGACTGGGGTTTCTGCCCTTTGTTTTTAAATCCCGTTGAGGCACCGAACGCTAAACTTGCCAACATGTGACGCAGACATTCTAGGGTGGCACCATCCTGAAGCCAGCAGCGCTCCAAGGGGCTCCGTCCCAATGTTCTAAGGGTGCCGTCCACATGTCCACAGGCCACGCGAGGCCCACGGCAACTCGGAGACGCTCCCGTGTCTCTCGGGGCGTCGGAGGGGCACAGACCGGCCTGTGCACCATAATCACGCATAAAGGTTGCATAAACCCAGCTGAGCAATTATGAATAATTAAATCAATTAGAGACAGTCTAGCTCCAGCGATTAGGGCCGCTCGGGTGTGGGCCTCTGTAATATTTTAACAGTAAATGCAGGAGCCCCGGAGAGGGCTGGCGAGGAGAGGGGAACAAAAGGGCCCTCACATGCCAAGCCATGTTGCTTGGTGACCCTCCTCCACGGCGTCAGCGGCCTTCCCAAGGAAAACAATGGTAATGAAATGCCAATAAAATATTGGAGTGGGGGGGGGCAAGTATGAAAGCTTCAAAATGAGTTAATTAAAATCGGATAAAACACGAGTCTCCGAAAGTATGTTGAGTAAATTCAGTGCTTGGAATTGGACAGGAGGAAAAGTTTTGTTTTGTTTTGTTTTTTTTCCGAGCAGCGAGCAAAAGTTTTTAAAGCGGCCAGAGCGGGGCCGCTGGGTCACGTTTGCTTCTAACACCGACCTGCCTGCGTTCAGGCCGTGGAACGGAACGGGGAAGGCCTCGGAGAGCGTCGTGGGCCATCCACGATCTCACAGACCAGCCAGGGCTGCTCCTAGAAGGCTTCCTGGGGCGTGGTTGTACTGGAAAGCTGTCTTGGGCCTGCTCGGCGCACACGGTGGGTAGGATCTGAAGGAAGCTGTTGAAGGCATTAAGCAGAGCAGAGTCTCCAGTTCACCCACGCTTGCGCGTAGCACAAAGCAAGGCCTTGATAATACCCAACGAGCGAGGGATTGAGAGGCTCGGCACTGTTTTGATTCAGTTTCCCAGAAAAGCAATCGGCCAGTCCTGACGGCCAGAACCAGTCCAGAACTGACCTCTCCTCCGTGTCTCCTTGTGGAGATGCAGTTCACCTCGCTCGGCCACTCAGCCGGTCTGAGAGTTGCGCCCCAGGGGCTGGCTTCCCAAGGCCTGCTCTCCCAGTATCCGGCCATGGTTGGGTCCTCACTGGTTAGCTGTGGACAACCCAGGGATCGTTTAAAACGAGACCGATTTGATGGACTCCACAGGAATATCGTCACTTTTCTGTTTTCTCTGGGTCTGAGCCAAAGGTTTCCATGGGGCTTGCTTTGTCATCCAGCAGAGAGGTTTGAATGGGGCCCTTGCAGTGACAGAGGACAAAGGTGCCTTCTGAGTGACCATTTGTCCAGATTTGCTGCCTAAGGCATACTCGTTATGCAAGGGAAGGTTAAGAGTGCAAGCTTCCTCTCCAGCAGGCTGAATCGGTCCTGGGCTTACCTGTGGGAGGGGTCCTGCCTTCCACCGGGCTCTTCCGAGGCAGGCGTCAGCCTTTCACAGTGGCTGTTCGCCTTGACGCTGAGTCCGGATGATGGAGAGTGGCGTCCCTGCGTTGTGGATGCAGCCACTGATGCTTGGAGGGGACGAGCACCTTGCTCCAGGTCCTACCTAACCAGGGGCTGGCCACGAGTCAATGTGTACTTCTTTGGCTCCAAAGTCCATGCATGTAGTTCCTGTCTTGTGATGCTTCTCAGAGCTGTGGCATGCACGGAGGGCTATCAGCCAGGGGGTAAAAATCCCCCCTTATGACATGCTCCCTGAAAGGAACCAATCCACAGTCCTCACCTGTAATTCTGAAGGGTTGTATTGAGAATAAGCAATCACACCCCTATGCAATGTTGATTTTCCAAATCCCAGTGATCTGGAGATCTGAGGGGCAGGGGACTTTGTTAACCCTCACATGTCACGGGGTCCCCACCCCCACCTTTCCCTTATGCACTTGGCTGAGATTTGGGCTTGGCTTCCCCACCTTTGCACAGCCTCTCCGTGTCCGTGCGGTGGTTCTGGCTCGTTCACCGAACATCACCGCCAAAGCCCTCGCTTCTCAGGGTGCCTGTGCAGTGGGTGCTCCAGGACAGGAGTCAGAGTTGGGAAAATGACACGGGTTGGCCCCCTCCCCATGGGTTACACTGTTAGTGGATCCCCTGCAGGGCTGCCCTGGACGCCATGGGCATACAGGAAGCCATGCCACTTTCCTCTCTAGAAGCTGTCTTCTCCAGAACCCCAGGTTGGTCCATCCAGAAGGCGGATTTAAGTCCCAGAATCCTGAGTCACTCTCTTCCAGGGTCCTGGATGGTGTTCTTCCCACCACCACACGTGCCTAAGAAAAGACTGTATCTCATCATGTATAAGACACACCCTTTTTCGAAAAATTTGGGGTCAAAATACTGGGTGCGTCTTATACAGTGGTTGTAGTTTTTTTACTTGCATTTCCCGCTTGAGGAGTTGTATAAATTTTATGATGAATGAAACTTGAGTTTAATAACTTTATGTAATACATTTTTTTTCCCCAATTTTGGGCCCCCAAATGAAGGCGCATCCCATGGGGAAATACGGTAATGGGTCAGCCGTGAGCCTGATGTGCCCAGAGAGTTGTGCCCAGCAGCAGTGCACACCTGTCTCACTCATGGACCACACCGAGATCTCCATTGCACATGCATGACACTTCAGGCAATGCCCCTGATTCATATTAAGCATGAGGTAAGAATACCCTTGATAGTATGAAGGAGAACTGAGGTTCGCCGACTGTCGGCCTGAGATCTGGTGAAGGATGAACAGCCTGACGTCGTCCAGCTGAACCTTTGGTGATAATGACGAAGATCAAAGCCTCCCATGGGTTGTGATGGCGAAGGTGGGCTCGTCGTGACCAGGCAGCTTGCAGGTCCTTGTGGGGGCTCAGGCAGGGCGGCAGTCCCCTGGTGGCGAGCCCGGAGCAGCCCGAGGGCTCCTCCACATTCTCACGGCACCCCAGGGAATGAAAGGGGCTGAAAGGAGACCAGAGATAGCAAGCTTCCCCCGGTGGCCCCTGCCCCTGCAGGTGACAGTGGGTGACCCTGTGTCAGAACAATGCAATCCCACCTTGTCTTGCTAAGCTCTTCCTAACGGCCAGCAGCCTGGTTATCAACTCACCCCACAGGCAACTTGGAAGGAGGGAGAGGGATTTCATTGCAAACTTTTTTATTTTTCCAAAGTGAGAAGCAGGAAGGTAGGTAGAGACTCCCGCGTGCGCCAAACTGGGATCCACCTGGCATGCCCACCAGGGGGTGATGCTCTGCCCATCTGGGCTTTGCTCTGTTTTGGCCCTAGCCATTCTAGCTCCTGAGGCGGAGGCCATGGAGTCATCCTCAGCGCCCGGGCCAACTTTGCTCCAATGGAGCCTTGGCTGTGGGAGGGGAAGAGAGAGATAGAGAGAAAGGAGAGGGGGAAGGGAGGAGAAGCAGATGGGCACTTCTCCTGTGTGCCCTGGGTGGAAATCGAACCTGGGACTTCTATGTGCCGGGCTGAAGTTCTACCACTGAGCCAACTGGCCAGCGCCTGCAAACCTTTTCTTTTCTGAGATTTATTTATTTATTTATTTATTTATTTATTTATTTATTTATTTTACAGGGACAGAGAAAGAGTCAGACAGAGGGATAGATAGGGACAGACAGACAGGAACGGAGAGAGGTGAGAAGCATCAATCATTAGTTTCTCATTGCCGTTGCGACACCTTAGTTGTTCATTGATTGCTTTCTCACATGTGCCTTGACCGCGGGCCTTCAGCAGACCGAGCCACCCCTTGCTGGAGCCAGCGACCTTGGGTCCAAGCTGGCGAGCTTTTGCTCAAACAAGATGGGCCTGCGCTCAAGCTGGCGAGCTCGGGGTCTTGAACCTGGGTCTTCCGCATCCCAGTCCGACGCTCTATCCACTGCGCCACCGCCTGGTTGGGCTGCAAACCTTTTCTATTTGCAGTTTTGCCTAGGACCGACCCTGCACTGACCACATGCCCTCATGTCCACCCGTGTCACAGGCCGTTCCAATGCCACCTCTGTCCCTCGCTGCTGGCTGTGGACAACCTGCCCAGACGACGGCAGCCATGAATCAAGCTCTGCCTTATAGCTTGTCAGCCAGTCAGGCGGGTCCCTGTTCTGCGTCAGCTTTCTCATCCGCGAAATGGGCCAGACCCTAACGCGGGCCCGGCTGTCTCATAAGAATGTGGGGAGGAAAGAAATAAAATGAGGATGGAAAGTGATGTGCAAACTGTCAAGAGCACACACATGAAAGGCATCGCTGTCTTATCAGGAATACTGTAACATTAGAGAACTTAAGGCGACCTGTTTTTTATTTGGTTCGCCTGATGAGATAGCAACAGGTGGACCCTCCCCAAGTCCGTATTCTTCCAAATGTATTTTGCAGGGTGAGGGGCAGGGAGGGCAGAAGCCAGGGTCTCCCAGCTCAGCCCTGGACTTTCCTGCTGTAGAAGTCGTGGGGTTGCTGTGCAGGAAGGTGCCACCCTTGACAGAGAGGTCTAAAAGCCAAAGCTCGAAGCTACACAATGCCGGTGCCAGGCCTGTTGGGGAGACGGACTCCCATACATAACCCCAGGCAGGGCTACAGAAGAAGAAGCCAAGTTCTTTGCTGAATAAAAAGAAAATAAAAAACAAGCCCCGTTTTCCCAGGCTATGACAGTGCCACATTGGCCTCCTGAGACTCCCCAGAAGGGTGGCTCCCAGACTAGGAGTGTCCCTTGCATCTGATTTGTTCAAATCCCTTCAAGCTTTCCCCCCACCCACACCCCGGGTGACCTTGATCAAGTCATTTCCCCTCTCTGGACCTCGGTGTTTCCATCTGCTTCATGAGGACCAGATGGTTTCGGAGCTACCTGTGGGCTCAGCTACCCAAAACCTGACCTCGCCAAGGACTCTCTGCCATCCCGCATGTCACGCTGAGCCTGGCCTCTGTCTCCAGGGGCCTCGGCACCCTCACCTCCAGCCAGAGCCCCTACAAATCGAGACTTCCCCTCCTCCCCCACCCTGTCCGCACAAGGCCACCGCAGCAATGTGGACAGAAAACAACGATGTTTTCATTTACTTGATTAAATCGCCATGTGGACAGAGGCTCGCGAAGGAATCTGCTCTACAGAACTTTTCGTTTAATAGAATTAGTTGAAACCAGATCAGCCGAGCCCCGTTCCTGCAGGCCATCTGCCCAGACGGGGACGGCTGCCCTGAACAGAACCCCATGCTGCCGGGAGCCTCCTCTGAATGCCGGCAGGGAGCTGCCCCCCGTACCCGACTGTCTGTTCATATGGGTTCAAAGCCTTTCCCTCTGGGGCTAGCCGGCCGGCACTGTCGTGTCCACTGTCGGCCAGGGCTTGGGAGCTATAATCAGATTCACATTCCACTCCACCTGCCGAGGACTCCTGCCAAAAGCGGGTTTGGAACAGTGGTGGTGCCGACCGGAGGGCTGTCAAGTTGTTCGCCTGGACTCTCTAAGAAAATTAGATAAACTAACATTTACTCAGCATTTCAGAGTGTCCCAAGAAGTTTCCCATGTGTGTTATTTAATCCTTGTGACAATTCTGAAATGACTGCTACTTTTCTGCCCTTCTGGGCACGCGAGCCCAGAGCACCTGGTTCGAATCCCCTCTCTGCCCAAACTAGTTATGCGACTTTGGGGAAGCCACTTTACCTCTCTGGACTCAGTTTTCTCACCCATAGAATGGGTGTGGGAGGGGGCCAATGATACCTCTCTCGGGGTCAAATGGGATGTTACATCATAAAGTGTCTGGTATGTCATTGGGTCTCAGTAGCCCATGCTGGAATCCTAGGTGTCAACATTCATGCTATATAGGCTGTCTCCCTTGTCACTCAGAGAGCAAGCAGCAAGTTGCCAGTGGTAAATATACTCAAGGGGGAGGATGCACCACGTAGAACAGGGGTTAGCAAACTCTGGTCCTCAGGCCAAATCCTGCTCAGGCTCACCGGCCCTGGAAAATAAAGTTTTATTAGAATACAGCTACTCCCATTCATTTACATATTGTCTATGCCTGTTGTTGAAAGAAACCACAAGGCCCTAAAAGCCTAAAATATTCACATCGGGGCCCTTGACCAAAAAAAAAAGAAAAAAAAGCTTGCGATCCCTGGCTGAGAGTAAAAGAGGGTTCCTACAGTGGCACCCGCACCCACAAAGAGGCTGCGCAAAGGTTGGGGGGAGGGGAGAGGAAGTTGCTCGGGGGAACATTTTAGCCTAATTGTTAATGAGCTTGTTTAACCTCTCAGGGCCCCATTCCCTTGACCCTAGAGAACAGTTTGAGTCTTACGTGTTTTGATGTGGCATTCCTGTTTAAAAAAAGAGAAATTATTCATGTGCCCTGATTAGGGGAGTTTAACAGAAGGGAGGCGGAGGGACGATAGACTGTTCTGTTATCAAGGGCGACTTTATAAGTCTGAGACTTCCACCGCAGGGAGTGGAATTGATACACGCGGGATTTATAAGGTCAAGTTTTATGAGCCTACAGATTCTCGTGGTGTGTTACCACATCCTTATTACAAGCGCATGCTGCTGTCCGGTTCCTCCAGCGGAGCTAATATATTACCCTGCCCGCCTGGGCCTCAGACTTGAAGGAAACGGTGCACATAAAATACTGCCTTTGGGAATCGATTGTGCCCTGGTTTTTCCGCACAAGTGACTTCAGTGGTTTTTCTCCTCTCCCCAGCCCACAAACGGAACAAGGGGGCCGCCATGGGGTTTATGTACCCAGAACAACCCCTGGGGGAGGAGGTGGCCCTGGTGGGACACCTCCCCAGCAGGAGGGGACAGCTGTGGGGACCCTCTGCAGACCCTGCTCCAAAAGGATGTCTCTCCACCACTGTCGCCGCTCACAGAGCCATAAATTAGGGCTGGGTTGTTTGTCTTTGGGCAAAGGCTGTTTTAAAGGAAAGCGGGGGGAAGTCAGCTTGAACCAGGACGTGCCCAGGCTGGCTTGGGCGTCTGTCCCCTCGGCGCCAGGCCTCCTGTGCCTTGCTCTGGGAGGGCTGGTCTGGAGAGAGGCTCTGGACCAGCTCCAGGAACAGAGAAGCCAAGGCACATCATGGCCAGGCCAAGTGGGGCAGCGGGACTTCATGGACCTGACAGGGGAGTGGGAAGCGTCCGGGCCTCACCTCTCTGACCAGAGCAACATATGGAAGTGATTTCCAAGTCTTCTCTGATACCGATGACACCAGGATGATTCTTTGTCCCGATATGCTTATTTGCCCCTCTTTTGAATAAATGCTCTGACCTACACACACACACACACACACACACCTGATTCTAAATCCAAAGTAAATGCTGATGACAAGGGCTGAGCTGATGCCCTGAGAGTATGCAGTCCCCACAGCATGAGGTCCTGCTGTTCCCACTCATTTCCCTTTGGCCACGCCACACCCCATGCAAGGTGCCCTCAAAACCCACGTACAGCAAAATCCGAGGCTCTCTCTCCGCACTGGTAGCCAATCACAGGTAAGTCCTGGCCAGAGGGTCCGCATCAGTGAGTTCTCACTCCCTCTTGGTGACACAGCCCCTCTCCAAACCTCATTTCTGCACCCTTAAAAGGAAGGGTCATTTCTAGAAGCAATTCAACCGTCCGTACAAAGAGTCTAATCTTAGGACACTTTGATTCAGGAATTCTACTTCCAGGAATCTATCTTACGGACAGAATTAGGTATCTGGATAAAGATTTGGCATAGAAGTATCCATTGTGGCAATATTTATATTTTCAGAAATTGAAATAACATCAACATCCAATCATAAGGAACTGGTTAAATAAACTTAGGGTCATCTAGCCAATGGAATGACAAGCAGTCATTTAAAATATTGACCTTTGTAATGAATTTATAACGACAAGAAAAACGTGCTGTAGTGCTTGGGGATGAAGTCCCTGAACCCTGGCCCCAGCAAAGTTGGGGGAAATGCAGGTGCTGAGATTCAGCACCCAGAAATGTGGACCGACCTCCACAGCCTGAGTGCAGGCAGTGAAGCCATCTTCCAGGGCTCTCACAGCCCCCCACGCGGACCGGCCATGAGTCACAGAGGAGAAAGGCAAAGCGGAAACGCCATGGCGCGCCTGAAGCGAGGCATCATCCATGTCCAGGTTCTTATCTTTTTTTTTTTTTTTAACAAAGTGTGAACGTGTTTATTATTTTTCTTTATTTATTTTATTTTAGAGAGGAAACACAGAGTGAGAGAGAAAGAGAAAGAGAGAAAGGGGGGAGGAGCTGGAAGCATCAACTCCCATATGTGCCTTGACCAGACCAGTGCAGGGTTTTGAACTGGCGACCTCAGTGTTCCCAGGTTGACGCTTTATCCACTGCGCCACCACAGGTCAGGCCCAGGTCCTTATCTTACAGACAACTGAGGCACAGAGAGGCTATGTGATTGCCCAAGGTCAAACAGAATGCTGGTGCTGCCTGATGGGAACCCAGGCAGGTCCAGCTTAGGAAGCCCTTTCACACCGCCGGGCCGTTGTATTTACTGTTGATCTTTGACTCTCTCTCCGCACAGTGTGGGGTTGGGGATCGCTGGAGAAGCGGGGTGTCTGGGCGGGAGCAGGGAACTAATGGTTGTGTCAGGCACTGTGCTAGACACTACATACATGACGGGAAGAACACATGGGGGGCTCACCAGGCTGTTTCCCAGCTAGGATCTCCTTACATCCTCACTGGCTCTTACCCAGCGGGCACTACCGCTGTCTCCATTTAAGGGCGGAGGAGTTGAGGGTGCGCTCCTTGTCCAAGGGTGCAGAGCTGTGACTGAGGGGAGGCACATAGGCTCCAGAGCCCGCGGGAACCCTCCCCTCTAGTCCCACAACCATGGGGCGCCCTGAGGTCTACTCTCCCCATCTTAGGACAGTGCTGCAGCCTGGCTCGGGGCTCCCCAAGCAGCTGTTTCACGGAGTGACTTGGGGACTCACTCGGCTTCCAGCAGGTGTCTCTGCACCGCCAACTCCAAGAACAGGCAGCCCTAGGACCTTTACAGCTGGAAGGAGAGGGGCGTGGCCAGGGGCGTGGCTTAGGAGGGGGGCTCCTTTCGCTCCAGTCCATTAGCCAGCACTGGTCACGTGACTCGAGGGGCTGAAATTAGAGGGCCTTTCTCCAGGGAAAGATGGGGCATTTGGCGATGGCTTCTACAGTCGGCCTTTCAGGACACCATGTATTATGTAAACAGCTCATCTCAAACTGAGAGCATTCTCTCTCTCTCTCTCTCTCTCTCTCTCTCTCTCTCTCTCTCTCTCCTTGGAGTGAGAGAACCCCAAACCTCACAGGCTCCATGTCTCTATCTGCCTGGGGTCAGAGGGTTTGCATTCCCCACCTAGAAGGTTCCAGGAACCCAGAAGCTCCCTTAATCTGCTCCCTCCTCCCGAGCAATGCTGGGGGGCAGGCTTGGCTACCTGCTTCTTCCTCTGGCTCAGAAAGGTGTCTGAGTTGGAAAACTGGTTTGGAAGTCAAAGTCAAGCCAGAGTGCCCTCCAGGACAAGGAGGGCTCTCCGTGTGGGTCTGGGTGTCGGTCAACACAGAGAGCCCCTGCCCTTACCTTACCATTCTGTGCTCCCGGTCTTCCTCCCACGGCAGCCCTCCCCCCACGCAACCGGGTGGAGGGGGGACACTCCCGATTTCCCAGCTCCACTGCGCTAAGCCCTCCAGGTTCCTGCATTTGAAGGTGGTGGGGACATTTTCTTCTCAGTAACTATAGCAGGAGCAGCTGAGCTCTTCCGGAGCAAATGTCTGTCTTCCAGACCCAGCCCTAGGGCCCCCAAATGCTCTCATTCCCCCCCCCCCATTCCCATTACAGTAACTATATCTTAGTACAATGTCTCAGATCCTTTTAAATGTGAGGCAGTCTAAAAATAAATATAAATAAGTCAAACCCTCCTGCCCTAACATCTGCTTCCTGCCCCTCCCCCACCGATTCAAAAGGGCTGCTCTAACAAATTTTCTAATGAGACATAGTCGTTTTTCAAGCAGCATTCAGATGGAGCCAGACTTGCTTGCGGAGGGAGGGAGGATGCAAAGAGCTATATGCATGGCGGTGATGATCACCAGAGCCCGCATGGTCATTCCGAGGGACTTCTTCATGGTTCATCTTAGCCTTAAAATGACACTAAGAGCCCTGGAGGAATTCCAGCCACCGCCTAGTTTTCCTCCTGCCTTTTCATTGTGTTACAGTCTTATTAAGACCTTGTCTGATACCAAACACGACTCCATTGAAGTGTTTCCCTAGCCCAGGCAGCGACAGGGACTGGAGGGAGCATGGCATGGTGCTTTTGGTCAGTCAGGGCTCCTAAACACCTAGTCAGCCATCAACACAGGGGGTGAGCAAGCAGGGCTCAGAGAAGTGGGCATCGGCCTCATTGACCAACCTGAGAGCACCCAAGAAACCTGCCCTAGATATACCCAGAGGGGATTATTACAGGCTAAGGTAGACCTATCAGTCACCCTCCCTGCCTTCTCGGTAGAAGATACAGAAATGGCCCAGGTCCCAACTGAGGAATGGACTTTATGACCAAAGTGCAGGACCACCAAGGGAACTGGGTTGGAGGACAAGAACTTAGATCTGAACCCCAAATGGGCTTATCCACTGAGTCCCAGGCTGGGAAGCTGAAGCATGGGGACCCGCTCTTTTACAGGATGGGGCAGGCCTGTGGGGGACCTCCTTCTGGAGACAGAAAGTACATGCTTAATTACTAGGCTCCTGGACAGGCATCTCGGATAGCAAAAGATAGAGCGAGGAGGTGGAGCCTTTTTGTTGGGAAGTATAAGAACTCCAAGCACTTGTCTCAGTCACAACTGGTGTTGAGCTCTTACTAGGCTGTGTTGTAGAGGAGAAGCAAGGGAATGCTTACCTGTAAGGGGCGAAAAGATCCCCCGAGACTCTGCCCCAGCTGGTTGAACTTGCTTCCTCTAATGAGCAGGACCTCAAGGAAGGTGAGCACAGGACAGGATTGAACTAATGGCCCTGATTTTCTAACCCCCTGCCCATTTCCTTTGCCATGTGACTTTGCAGTTCCTCTCATTGAAGGAACTGAGTTTGTCTCCCTAACCCTGAGTTCATTCATGTGATCTGCTTTTGTCAAAAAGATGTGAATAACTGTAACATGGGCACACACTCGAGAAAGCACTCATGGGTATCTTTTCTGCTCTTGCAATCCTAACTTTGCTGTGAGAGCACACCTGGGCTAGCCTCTTGGAGAAGCCCCATTCAGCCAGCTGACCCAGCTGGGACCGCTCTAGATCAGCCAACTTGCCACCAGCCACCAGAAATGAAAGTCACCTCAACCGAGACCAGAAGAACCACCCAGCTGAGCCCAGCCTACGTCACCAGCCCACTCAGAAAAGAAGAATACGTTTGTTTGTTCTAAGGCCCCGAGTGATAGGGTGGCTCGTTATGCTGTGTGATTTGTGGCGGTGAAAACAGTCCTCTTGCCACAAGCTTGTCTGAGCTGGGAAGGACCCAGTAAAATCTCACCCAGTGATTTTATACCACTTTTTGAGGAATGCTTGAGAAGCGTGTTTCATATTTCAATGTTGTAATACAGTTGTTAACTATTAAAGAAATGGAATAAATAAAAAAAGAAGACACACACTCAAGCAGACAGAGAACCAGATTTCAACACACTGGAAGCCACCACAAATGTGTTATAACTTGGACTGCTGGATTAACTAGATTTTGTCCAGACCGCTAGACAAGATGTTTGTAAAAGTGTTACCATTTGCAACTACTTATCTTTTTGACTGAGAATTACTTTCAATACTGCGGATCCAACTGGGCTTCAGAAATCAGAAATAAAATGAACTTTGGAGAAAGGAGAGCAAGTCTCAGACAGAACTCCTTATTGTAGATGTCTGTGTTGAAAACAGATTCGCTGCCCTCACTGTGTAAGGGAATGTTACTGTGAATGGATTAAGTGTTGTTTTTATGGTTTTATGTATCAGAGCTATGTGTTTGGAGCATGGGGTAGAAGTGGCCGGCTCTGTACCACGTTCCCCCGCCCCCGTCATGAGCCGGAGTGTGGCGGAGACACAGATCTTGCGGCAGATCCCAAAGGGCCCACAGACCGAGGCTGCCCCCCCCCAACCTTCCCCCTCATGCTTGGGTCCCTTGGGAAGGTACAGCCGAGTGGTTGCCCCCAGACCAGCCGAAACTTTGGGGCCACAGTTCCATTCAGGAGGAAAGTCCTCTACTGTCTCCCCAGGGCATCACCGTGAGACGGGAGTCGAGGAATCAGATTTAGAAAGGGAGGGGACATTTTAGATACTTAGTACGTTAGTGCTATTAATGAACTAAAGTCATTCGTTCACTCACGTATTTATTCATTCACACATCAGCCTCCACTTACAGACAGGGTACTCTGTGCCAGGCTCTGGGCTAGCACAGAAGCTGTGACATCTGGCCTGGTCCCCATGGAGCCCACATTTTAGCAAGGCAGAGGGGATTGGGGCACAGTAGAAGGTACAAAAGCCCTCTGGAGTTGCCAGGGCAGGGTTTGCAACCCAGCCTCCCTCCCCTTGGCTGTGTGACCAGGAGCAAGTTGCTCGACCTTTCTGAGCCCTGGTGCCCTACCGGGTAACGAGAATAAAAACCATATCTAGCAAAATGCCTGATGCTGCAGACATTTTCTTATCAGAAAATAGCAGTTCACTTCCTCTCCCTCCCCCGACTTTTTTAAACTTGCAAATCGCTGGCAAATTGTGAGTTCGTTTTTGGTGTCCACCCCTCCACACACACCGTGTCTCTGATTATCCCTCACTTTATTCATGAAGTCAGGATCGTGCCTGTATTAGTTTCCTGGGCCACTGGGACCAAACCTGGTGGTTTCAAATGACCGAAATGTATCACCTCACAGTTCTGGAGGCTGTAAGTCCGAAGCCAAGAAATCAGCAGGGCCGTCCTTCCTTTAAAGTTTCCTGAGAAGAATCCTTCCTGCATCTTCAGTGTCTTCTGGCTCCGGATGGTCCTTCAGTTATGACAGTATCACCCCAATCTCTGCTTCTGTCTTTAGGTGGCCCTATCCCCTCCATGTGCCCCTGTGCCTTTGCACGGCCTTCTGTTAAAGATGCCCGTCATTGGATTGAGAGCCCGCACTACTCCAGCGGGACCTCATCGTAACCACACCTACAAAGACCTCTTCCCGAATAAGGTTACAGTCTGAGCTTCCCAGCGGACATGAACCTTCAGGGGACGCTATTCAACACTGTACAGTGTCTCGTGAGTGTGGCATGCATCCAAAATGACTCTGCCTTAGCTGTGCAGAGCGCACAGAGCCTGGGATGCAATAAGTGTTCTTCTTACCCCCATTATTGGTCTTCACTGCCTATCTCTAAGGCAGGACTCCTACTGTCCCAGGGATTCTGTGTAGGGACTCTTACCATCCCCATGTTAGAGGTGGAGAAACTGAGGCACAAAGAAATGAAATTATTTGCCCCAGGCCCCACAGCTCGTACGTGGCAGAGGCTGTCTGGCGCCAAATGGCCCTTCCCACTATCTTTCCAGAAAGCTTCCCTGAGCCCATTGTCACTTGTTGTCATCAACATCAACTTCTCTCCCATTTCAGAGATGAAAAAGTTGAGGCCCAGAAAAGTCAAGTGACGTGTCCATACTGCCATGCGGTGACTTCTCAGCTTCCTTGGGTCTGGACCCTGAAGGCCGTGGTTCCTCCACGGCTCGGTCTCCCGTGGGTACTCCTCACTCGCCCAACACAAGCAGAGTGGTGGTGGTTTATGCTCCCGCTGCCACCCCAGGCCCGGGACCCCCCTCACAGGCTCTGGAGCTGCGGAGACTAAAATCTGTTTTGGATTTCAGCAGCAAATTATGCCAAGTACACCAAGCCGGAGCCACTTAAAATTCCTCTGGGCCTTGAGGAGGCTGAGGACAGTGCTTGGGGAAAATGTTTGCTTTGCCATTTCCCGCTGTGGTCCTCCCAGACCCCGAAGTACCGGCCTGTGGCCCAGGGGAAGGCCACCAGCAGCCCAGACCCTGCAGAAGAACTGCCTCCCCCTTCCTCCTCACACTGTCCCAGCTTCATTTCCTAACGGCCTCCGGGGGCAGTTAGTCCTCAACGTGAACTCCAGACTTGGCCCCGATGTAGACCGGTTTACAGCCGAGCAGGAAAGCTCCCCACTTCTCACATTAAACCTTTTACACAGGCCTGCGCTTTAAGTCCTTGGTGACAGACCCATGCTCCAAACCATCAGAGAGAAGTTGTCAGGTATCCAGGGGGCTGTGACGTCCCCACGGGTTCTGAGGCCAAGGAAAGCCAGGAATCCTGGTGTCGCAAACTAGGAATGTGTGGAGGAATTCTGTCGGCCAAGCCAGGGTGTTGCTCACTCAAGGGCCCACAGGGGTTGAGCAGGAAACAAGTGAGCAAAGTGGGTCAGCCCGAGGCAATAGGGAGTAGAGGAGCCTGTGGTTCACTAAGAGCCCAGGCCTGTCTCCAGGGCAACCACTTCTCAGCTCTGAGCACTGCTAGGCAGGAATATAGGCCCATATGCCCAGATCTAACTTGCTGAGAGAAGCTGAAAATCTAGACTTTTGTGTGTGTGTGAAATTATTAAGTTTTTCAATGTTGTTGACTAATTTGGATTTTTGGAAGAACACTGTGCAGTTTGACAAAACCCAGCCCTCGGGCCACCACTTTGGGACAGTTGAAGAGTCACTGATTCCACTGGTTCTCTTAGGAACAAGGTGACCTTGGTGAGTTCACACACCCAACACTACCGCCTTGTCTCCCCGTCGTGGATGCGCTCGGGTATCTTCTCTTCTTGTCCACATTCACTCTCTTGCTGACTTCTTCCCAGCTCCTGCGTTAAATACCAACAGATACTCTGCAAGCTTCTGTCTGCAGTTATGTCCTCTCCCCAGAGGCCAGGCCCAATAATCCAACTCCTTGCTTGACACCTTTATTTAGATGTCTAACAGCTCTCTCAAACATAACACATCCCTAACCCAACCACCGTACTCTCCAAAACCTGTTATTTTCCGCTTCGGCAGTGCCATCTGTATCCTAGGACATGGGCTGAGCCCAGCCTAGCTCAGCCAACCTCCAGTCACCAGATGCACAATTGTCATTTTAAGTCACAAAATTGGCACCGGGGGGGGGGGGCATTTGTTACACAGTGATAGCTAGCTGATACACTTCCTATGTGTTAGCATTTTTTTTTCCATGGCAATTACTTTTCTTGCCACCATTTCCCACTTTTGAGGAGACATATTGTTTCACGTTAGGCAAACACAAGGGCAGGACCTGAGTTGCACTGAGGATGAAAACGCAAGAATAGGGAAAGGTTCACAGTGAGGAGAACCTGAAAACCTGCAACAGCCACCTCTGAAAAGCACTGTCCATTTGCTGGCCTCGGGGTCTTTGTGATTCTAACATTTTATTCGGAGTGTAATGGGAGACTTTCCCCACTCATCATTTTATTTGCGGAAAATGTGTTGAGTTATTTGTATTTAAATATAATTTTCCTTTTATAAATCCTCACCCAAAAGTGAAGCACTGTGAGATATAGCTTGGCTATAAAATCTGGAATAATAAAAAAATACAAAATCCCAAGATGCATGTTCTCAGGAAAATGTTAACCCGGGGTGCTGTTCTGGGGCGGGGGGAGCCTGCGTTTCCTCAGTTCTAACACGCCATCAGTGACAAGAGGGATCACGGTTTTAGTAAAGGCTTTCCTTGGGAGGGAAGAAGCCAGATGTTGTGCGCGTGCTCACACGTTGGCATCCAGCTGCAGAAGGGTTGACTGCGGGGTATTAGCACGACTTAGGCTTGAGGACACACACGTGCTCCGACGTGAACGTGGACAGGGACGCAGCAGCTGCTCCCCTTGAAATACCCAGCTGATGGGGATGCCAGAGGTGGACCGAGAGTGTCCTTCCAAAACACCGCGGGGTCAGCGGAACAGAGATGACAAAGTCCGGTGTGGCCACGGCATTTTGATCTGTGTTGGGCTTTGAATGGAAACGCATCTGATCTTCCTGACTAATATGCCCCTGCACTTGGGGCCGAGGGACTGGATTCGGTCCCCACACCTGTGGTCCCTTGGGTTCTGCCGCAGAGAAATGCAGCTGTCTGTGTGAGGAGTCTGGAGGGCCCTTCCGTCCCCCAAATATCTCCCTCACTGCCCGTCATTATGCCTGAAATTCCACGATTAAACTCTTGGATTCCCCCTCCCCCCACCCCATTAATGTGGAAGAAACCTTAGAAATTATTTGTGTGTCAGTCAAGGTTAAACTAGGCAAGTGGAAGCCACTTTCAGGTTCAACAAGCAAATGTGCCCGGTAGTGCAAAGATCAGCACCAGCGATCACTGGTACCCCTGGGATGAAACAGCAAAATGGGGTGCTAGCAGAGCAGTGGGCTTGGGCCTCACTATGGAGCCAGGGCCACGGTGGGCTGGATGGGTCACGGATTGGAAGCAGAGCCAGGCAGGAGGCCAGGCTGCCTCGGGAGATGTGGGGAGGCAGAAAGGGAAGGGTGCCTTCCCAACCACCCCAAGTCTACCCTCAAGCCTCCTCTAGAGCCCCCCCCCCATTGCCAGAATCCAGCTGCCAAGGACCCTCAGAGTGGCAGCCTGTGGGAAGCAGCCCATGGAGCTCCGGAGCGAAGCAGGAAGGATGAGGAGCGGATGGGCAGGAAAATAGACTCCCCAGAGGTCTCATCAATGAACCTACTCGATGTGTTCTCCAAGGCCGGCCACTGTGGCCTACAAATGCTGAGGGTCACCCATCACTTGGGATCATTAACCTGTGGCTTCCGTGAGCTCTGGAAGGGCAAGAGCTGATGTGTCATCTGTCTGAGCATCCCGGGTCCCTGGACCAGGGCCTGAGACATAGACGTGCACTGTAAACCGTGTGGGGGAGAAGGGAATGAAGGGCTGGACAAGTGGACAGATAGGACCCGGGCGGAGCGAAGTGACTTTCTATCTTGGGGCTTCTGTGACCACGTCTGGAAAAGTATTAGTGGCAATTGACATTTACTGTGCTTAGCCTTTGTTCTAATGGTGTCTTTACACCTCTCCCGTGTCTAAATGCCAGGCAGTAAATGGCGTGCATTTCAAGTGTACAGTTTGATGAATCTTACAGTAATCGTATACCTGTGAAACTATTCCCACAACGAAGGCTGTAAATATACCCACGGCCCTCACACCTGTCCTCCCCCCCACCCCCGCCAGCCAGCTCAGACAACTGCAGATCCCTTAGGGTCACGATAGATTCGTACGCATTTTGTAGAATTTTATAGCAATAAAATCATACGCGCGTACTCTTTTTAGTCTAACATTTTGTTCATCGTGCTTTAGAAAGGTTTAGGCCTCCGTAACGCATACGTATCCCTAGCGCGTCCGTGGTCCGTGGTGCGTGCTGAGTCGCAGTCCGCCGCGTGGCTAGACCACAGGTTGTTCATGCATTCGCTCCCGCCGGGCATTTAGGCGTTTCCAGTCTGTGGCGCTCGCACACGAACCTGCTGACACACTCACGTGCAAGCGTTTGCGTGGGCGTGCGCCTTCACCTCTCTCGGGAAACATCGAGGAGCAGAGTGACAAGGAGTGGGGTAGGGGTATGTCTAACTCTTGAAGCAGTTGCCGGGGTGTTCTGCAGAGGGGGCGTGCCCTGTCACGGTCACACCAGCAGCGGGAAAGCACCCACTACTTTGCAAACTCACCGGCACTTGTTACGATCTGTCTTTTTCAGTTGAGTTGTGAGGGCCAGACGTTCCAGCTGTGGTTGAAGACAGGAAGTAGAGCATGTGTCCCTGTGAGTCGGGACACGCGTGGAAGAAGGAGAAGTGTTGTTCATGTCACTTTCGCTTTCTTTCAGGGAGCAAAAAGCTTCGGCTAAATTCCCGCCCGCCCCCTCCCCCCTCCCACAAATCTCTCCGTCTGTCTCATTGGCCAGCCCTGGTGGATGAATGAATGAACAAAAAAATATTTTGGCTCTGGCTAGTTGACTCAGCAGTAGAGCGTCAGCCCAGCATGTGGAAGTCCCAGGTTCGATTCCCGGTCAGGGTACACAGGAGAAGCACCCATCTGCTTCTCCACCCTTCCCCCTCTCCTTTCTCTCTGTTTCTCTTCCCCTCCAGCAGCCAAGCCTCCATTGGAGCAAAAGCTGGCTTTGGGTGCTGAGGATGGCTCCATGGCCTCCACCTCAGGCGCTAGAATGGCTCCGGTTACAATGGAGCAACAGCCCAGATGGGCAGAGCATCGCCCCCTGGTGGGCATGCCGGGTGGATTCCTGTAGGGCTCATGCGGGAGTCTGTCTGCCTCCCTCCTTCTAACTTCAGAAAAATACAAAAAAATATGTGTGTGTGTATACATACATTTTTATGTATAAATTTATATTTAAATATGCTTATGTACAATTATATATGTGTGTATAATATTCTAGTAGGCAAACTATAGACTTTGGAGCGGTACCAGGCGTGCATGCAAGGTAAGTTTGAATCACTTTGAGTGAATTGCTTAGTTTGGACTCAGTTTCCCCATGCGTAAGTCGGAGAGGGCAATACCTCGCCAGGCTCTTGGGAGATTTAGAAAACTACTGTGAAAGTGTTCTGAATCATAAGGTGTCTGATGAATGTGTAGTGGTGGTTCATCTCAGTTCCGTGAGGACAGGGACACGGTCTGACTTTTCACCAACATATCCTACACTCCGAATAAATAGTTGTCAAAGAGATGAACGCATGAACATTCACCTACAGACCCTTCACGTTCTCAGTGAGTTATCTGAACTGTGGCTTGGCTTGCCTTTTCTCAGCCACCCTGAAACCTTCCCCAGAGCAGACCCTAGGTCCTTCTAATTTAGGGCCATCTGTGCAGTGGCTTAGTCCTGGGGGGTGACCTTAGAGACCCTTTGATGGAACAGAAGATGAGGAGAGGAGGCCTGGGAGGGCACAGACATTTATGACTGTGCTAGTTGGTCCCAGGATCCCAGCCCCAAGTCACCGTCACCGGGATGTAAGTACATCTCTGCTGGTCCCCCTGGAGTTTGCCAGACGGGGGGGCTCCATGCCTGCAGCTAACCCTGTAATAGCTAGAGCCTCCCAGATGTTATACACAAATGGGGCCTCAAAGAACAGCAGGACACACACCGATGGAACCCCTGATTCTTGAATATAAAATGTCATTTATTCAATGTTGTTTCCTTAAAATATGAGAACAAAAGTTGATTCCCAGATGGGCTACAGTACGTGGAGTTTGCATGTCCCCCTGTCACCCGTGTTTGTGTGGGTTTTCTCCTCTGGGTTCCTCCCACATCCCCAAGATGTGGAGGTAGGTGAACTGGCATGTCTGAGTGAGTGTGTGTGTATGGGGTTATGTGTGTGAGGGGCCCTGCGACGGAAGGGCGACCCGTCCAGGGGGGTGCCCGCCTTGCACCCTGAGCTGCCGGCAGAGGCTCTGGCTGCCTGTCCAGTTCCAACACTGAACGGGAATAAGTGGGTGGCTGAATAATTAATTCTCTGACTCGTTTTTATTCATCCTCCTTCAGCGAATGCATACCTCATAGGAGTTCCAATGTTTAATATTAGAAGTGCTTTCTGTCTGTTATTTAAAGGTTTGGTGGTGTTTTTGTGACCAGAAATATGCCATGGTGACTTACCTCTTGTGTGTATCAATTAGCTAGTCTATGGTAAAGCAGATTTTGTTATATGTCGTTTCACTTGAAGTCGCCGTTTCCAAGACCCTAGGGACGACAGTAAGTGAGGCCTTACTCTACAGAGCTCTTCTCTTCTTGGGCATACTCCTTGTCCCATCCGACTTCACGTGGAGAACGAAGGTCAAGATAAAATCAGAGGCGCGCAGTGATAGGCACAGCCCATGGTGACAGGCAGGGCTGCTTGGGGTCCCCTAAACTTCCATTGCCTCAGCGGCACCAAACTCTGGTCAAGTCCCCAGACATACTGGACACAGTTAGTTAGGCCTCCACATTTTTGCCTGGGCCCGTCTCTCTGCCTAGAATGCCCTCCCCACCCATCTGAACGACCAGTGAACCCATCTGCCAAGGCTTGGATCCAGAACCACCTCCTCCTGGGAGCCTTCCTGGCCTGAGGCTGAGTTCTTTCCTCTTTGGGGCCTTCTCCCTATTTCCTGCCTTCTACCCTGGAGGCAGCTCTGTGCCATGTTGAGAGCTGTGTTCTGGCATCTGACAGTCAAATCACAGCCTCCCACTTACTTATTAAGGGATTCGGGTCAATGACTTCACCTCTCTGAATCTCAACTTTCTCATCTCTACATTGAGACTAATTCCAGGGCTGCAGAGGGTGTTGGTGCAGACGACACGGGGTCCTGACTGTGGGTAGTTCTCATCCATCCGCCCCATGACTGGCCCTACGGCTAGCCAAGTGCATCATCCCAGGGTTCACCTGTGATTGTCCTGGGATGTGGTTCCCCACGGCGGTTCCTGGGCTCCGCCCCAGCTCTTGTCAGCACAGCCAGCAGATGTGGACCTGCCGTCTCCTCTTGGGGGTGACGTCTCAAGTGGGAGAGTCCCCGTGCACTTTGGACTTGCCAGACCCCTTAAGTTTGTCTGTCAGCAGGATCCAAATGGCCTCTACTTCCCACCCAGCCCAGCAGAAGCTCCCTTCCTGCCCATCCCACAGTCTCTGTGCTGCACTGATCTGTCGTTAATGCCCCTCACGTCTCTGTTAGTGTTTGCCGGCCCCTCCCAGGCCTGCTGCCCACACTGTCCCTGCTCTCCAGCCCCCCTCCCTGCTCAGTCCCCGAAGGGCAAGCACCGGTTTACTTTCATAAACCTTAAGAGGGAGAAGAAAAACACAGGCAGTCACAAATGCCAAAACCTTCTGGGGAGCCCAGACACCACACATGCTCATCTGGGCTCCTCTACATAATCAGGGTTCCTGCCAAGTCTCCTCTGGTTTAAGGGGGGAGGGGTCGGGGGAGAGAATACTATGTACACATACAATATACAATATATCATATTATTAGGAATTTTCAGCGTTGATTCCAAATTGTCAGCAGCCCTGAAAAGAGACGGAGAGGTCTGCCACTTACTTCCTGGCAACCTATGGGGCCAACTGTGAGCCCCCATTTCCTCACCTGTGAAATGGGTGCATCTGGAAGATGCTTTAGGACCCAATGCATGGAGATCAACGGGGTGGGGGTGGGGGGGTGGAAGCCAGCACCCAGGACCTGGTGAGCACGGAGCACACAGCCACCTTCTCTCCCCTCTTGGAACAAAATTGCAAAAACAAAAAACAAAAAGAGGCGGGGAAAAGGAACAGAAGTTTACAAGCAGCCACGGGGGCGCCAGAGAAGCCCAAAGGCCAATTATTTCAAGAAGGAGCGCAGAGGCTACTGGAAGGTCCGTGGGGTTCGGCGTAGCCAGCTTCTGAGCACCCGAGCAGTTCTAAGGGGGGCAGAAAATAAATTAAATAAACGGTTTCTCTAATACGGGGCCATCTGGCGATTTGATAAAAGTCTTGGGTTTCTCCAGGCAGCCCGCGAGTGCTCCCTGGGCGCCACCATCTCTGGCCCGAATAAGACTGGCATGCGGAGCCAGCGTTACAAATGGGAAACAGCAACCCCGGAGCTTGTCCCTAATGGGGGCCTTTCATCACCCAGTTACCCTTAAGCGTCTCCCTTCCTATTGTAATTGGCCCTAAATGAAAAGCATTAGTCCTGTCAATAAAAACTAATGGTTCTACTTACTAAGAAGGGAGGGGGCGGGGACACGACGGAAAGAGGTCTTTTTAAAAGGCAGGAAGGGACTTGGCATGGCCTCCCCTTCCAGAACGTCACGGGTTTGATATTGGGGTGCACAGAGCCACCATAAGGAAAGTGCTTCTCTAGGGCGTCAGGAGACCGGGGTCCCCCGTTCGGGGCCCTGCTAGTCCTTGCTGTGTGACCGTGGATGGGTGCCTCTTCCTCTCTGGGCCTGCCTCCTTGATCCTTGTTAAAGTGAATATAATGAGGACGCTCTGACTTGCTCACAGTAGGGCTGGTTTCTAAGATCAAAGAAGAAGCTGGACAGGAAAAGGCTCAGAAACTGTTAAAGGACTTGAGCCCCCGGGAGGAGTCATGGCAATTTTATGGGTCCTGGAGATGGGAGCTGTCCCCCAGGCAGTTCAACCTTCTTCTGCCAGGGATCAGGAGGGAAGCCTGTTTGGGGTCCTGTGCTCAGTGCCCGCCTACGGCTACGGGCCCACAAAGAGCAGCTGTTTGAAATTAAACTGAGAAGGCCTTCTCCTTCCGGTGGCTCGGGGGAGTGCTTATTTATTTGCGTAAGACATTTCAGAAATGGTCTGATCCCCTCTTGGCCACTGGCCACTCCCGGCTGTGGGTTCTCTGGACACAGGAGTGGGAAAGGTGGGTCACCCAGAAGAGCCTAGAGATGACATGTCCAGCAGCCCCCCGCCCCCTGCGTTTTAAACAACGAGCTTCACCCTTGTCACATTGAGTTCCTTTTTCGCTCTCTGACCTTGAAGGAAAGAAAAGTGTGACTCAAGCCTGCTGGAAGGGACAGGCTTGGGGCTGAGGGGTGGCACGCTGACACCGGAACACTCTCTGGGCCAGATGCTTTCCAGCAGCGATCAGCCCTCAGGTGTGTGATCTCGCCCGCCCCCTGCAGGGGTGGCCTGCCATCCCATTTCATTGGCCTGGCCAAGCAAATGTCACATCGTCCCTGGGAAAGGGGACTGGGGCGAAGTCACACAGCCTCCCAAGAGGCAGTAGATGCAGGCTGGGGACAGAGCAGGTGCTAGCTGGCTCCGTCCTGCAGAGTGGCTTCCACAGGACAGTGGCTAATGGGAGAGGCCACATTCTCACTGTGGGGCAGATGCTGCTGCCATTGCCCCACCCCCAAGCCCTGTCAGGACACATTGCCCACTTCTAACCCCAAGCACTGCCTCCCCTTGCCCAAGGGCTTTCTCTGGCCCACGGAAAAATCTAGAAGTGCTGGGAATGCCCACCTCTAGGGGCAGCAGTAGGAGGCAGTGCTTCGGGGCGGGTGGGGTAGAAACGCCCTTGGGTGGGTTGCCTCTGAGGTGCCCGTCTATACCCTTGCAGTGGGCATGGGCCGTAAGCTGCTTTATTATGCACTCCCGGTTCCGGCCTCACTTTCCCTTGACCCCTCAAATCTTCCAGTCTGTCTCAGGTTCTGCTTCCGGGAGACTCCAGAGGAAGCTGTGCAGGTCACAGGTGATGGCTCCCAGCTCCCGGTGCCAAGGTGGCTGAATGGCCCGGGGGTATCAGCGGGAGAAATAAGCCAGATGTTGTAGAAGGGCACTTATGGCAGATTCTATTTACAGGAGGCTTCAAGGACAGGCAGAACTAATACACAGTGGGAAAGAGTGCAAACACTACGATCTTGTCCCGGTGCTGACTGGGGGGGGGCGGGTGCTGCAGGGGCCGTCTCTAGCCCCGTGGCTTTAGCCCCCGTGGCGGTGGGTACCTGAGCAAAAGTCTATTGAGCCGAGCTAGTTCCGTAAGCTTTTTGGACTTAATCTCTGTCTGTTATGCCTCGATTAAAAATAAAAAAAAGAAAGACATTTACTAGTTTGAATGTCCCCGAGAGTGTCAGGCGTTTCTGTGTATTACCTTCTTCTCTGGCTTTGGTCTATCATCCTTCCCTTGAAGGTCCCTTCTCCCCGGCGTCTTCCTCCATTTTCTTTTTGTCCTATCCCAGCGTGTCTCTGAGACGGTCCCACACCCGGTCACCGCGGGGAGAAGCTGAGACTGGAAGGAGGAGGGGAGAGCTGCAGCAGGAGACGGGGCTGCTTTGGAACTTAAGGAAAGGGGTGCTCTGCCTGTGGCCTCCGTTTCGTTGCTCTGGGTCTCAAATCAAGACATTTTCTCCGTCTGTCAGTTTGCAAATGGTCCAATTTCTACCAATTGGCCTTAACATACACAAATCAGTCTCCTAAATAAAAACAACAGTTTCCCAGCCTGCCGCGAGCTCCGGCTTCTCATTCGTGCCCCCCCCTGTCCCCCCCACCCCGTCACTCCTCCCACCCCCCGCCCGTGGCGGTCTCCTGGCAGCGAAAGGGGAGAGCTCTCTTTCTCCTCGACGCGGCAGAAATTGTCATCTTTCCCTGGTTAAGCCTCAGACGCCGGCTGCCAAAAGCCGGGCCCCAGCTCATTGCGGGGAGATTCCGGAGCAATCTGCCTCGCGGCCTGCAACCAGAGATGCCTTCAGCGGACCCCGTTATAAATTAACATGTAATCCTGGCCCAGGAAACGCTGGGGCTGCAGCCGCCCATTGTGGGGGCGGGGGGCGGGGGCTGAGCCCACCCCAGTGAAGCCAGGGAAGGGGCCTGGGCTAGCACCATGCCTGTGGACCCACCACAGTCCAGTGACACAGGCGATTTCCACCACGGCGGGACCCCCACTCCGGCCCCATAGCTCGAGGTGCGCAGTATACAGCTCACTGCCTCAGCGGTCTCCTCTGTGTCTCGATTGTTTCTGGATGGCAGATGCGTGAGCGCAGGAACCCAGCGGTACCCTCGGGGCCCCGCAGGGCGCCAGGGACATGGTAGAAGTTCAGGCTACGTGTGTTGAATGGCTGAATGGGAACCGACGCAAGAGGTGCCAACAATCAGTTGGGTGCACGGAGCCAGGGAGGGGAAGAATCAGCTCTGACAGACAGGGAAGGATGGGGTGGAAGAGGGACAGCTCAGATGGTGGTGCCTTCAGAGGAGAAGGGCTGCAAGGAAGGAGGCAGTCCGATGGAAGGAAGGACGGACGGATGGACTGCAGGCGGGCGCCTGCTCCTCCCCCACACCGGCACCCTCCCACCCTCCGAGGAGGATTCTGGGTCTCGGCAGGGCCCTTACAGGAGTGGTCAGTCCTGAGTCCACGTACTCCAATAGAATCATCCCATAGGTGAAGGGGACTCCGCGTTTCCCAGGGCAGAGTCCCAGCCTTGCCAGGAGAAATCTTTTCTCCAGATGGAAATCAGCAGTGGTGGGGTCACTAAAGATAAGTGGTGCCCCTCTGTGACAGACAGGCAGGGGGCAGCCCAGGCCTGCATACCCTCCCCCATGCTGGAGGGGACAAGGAAGCGAAGGCTCAGGTTCCACAGGTGTGTATTCGCCCTGACGGAGCCCGCCCACCCCCAAGGGACTCTGAGCAGGAAAAGCTTCAGTGCCCAGGCAGGTGAGGGCTGAGACATGTCACCCCACTGCAGGGACCAGGCCAGCCCAAAAGTGAGCCCCCCAATGAGGCTCCTCTGTGGCATGAGTCCCTGTCTGCCTAGAGAGGGGTGGAGCCTCAGACTTGGACACTCGCACAGGACCTGGGCATGGGCCGGGCTCCCAGGCCCATGAAGGCCCAAGTCCAGAGAAACACAAGGGAAACCCACGTTGGACCAAACACCGAGTGTTGTCACGGATGGGCTGTAGCCCCCTAAGACGGCCCTGACCCCAGAACACAGCTTAGTTCCCCAAAAGGCAAAAGTCCCGTTATTCTGCCCTAAGATCCATATATTATTACCATGAAAATAATAATAATAATACTTCGCATGAGTTCAGCAATTTACAATGTATAGACTTTTCACCCCCACGAATGCCATCAACCCCCACAGGAGCCGAGGGCAGAAGGTGTTACTGCCCCTTCAGAAGCTAAGCACGCAGGCTCAGAGAGGTTAAACAGCTTACCCATGGTGCACAGTGTATGTCAGACTTCTAACTCAAGGATATCTAAACTCAAAGCCTATATAAGTAAGCATTATGAGAATAAGATGTTTTATAATCGGAAGAAAATACCTTTTTAATTTAAAAAATAAATTTCCATTGATTTCAGAGAGAGAGGGGCACGAGAGAGAGAGAGAGAGAAGCATCAACTCATTGCTCCACTTAGTTGTTCCATTTAGGTGTGCACTCACTGATTGCTTCTCCTGCGAGCCCTGACTGGAGATCAAACCTGCAACCTTGGTGTGCAGGGTTGACACTTTATTCACTGAGCCTCTTTGCCAGGGCTGGAAAAAAATATTAAAAAAAAATATTTTATGATGCATAGCAAACAGCTTAGTGCTTCTTATATGAGGAACCTACCCCCAAATCACAAGGTACTACTATTTCCTTTCCGAAACAGACCCGTAAGTGCTTTTGCTGTTGTCGTGTGATTTTCTCTGATGGGACCTCCTGCTTGGTCCTCTCGGAGGGCCTGTGGCGTGACTGGGGGCAGATGATGGATAAAGCCCGCTCTCTGATGCTAAGCCTGGTGCTCAAAGAGACGCCCAGGGTTTGCTCCACATTGCCACAGAGTAAGAAAGAGAAAACTTCCCACCCTCTTGTCACTGCAGATGGCTGGTTAACTGAGATGTGAAAAATGATCACACTCGTGTTTCTCTGCTGGCCTCAGAGAGAAATCATGAAAGCAAATCGCCATGGCAGAAAAAGGACCATGGGCATGCCGAGGAGTTCTCGGTTGGGGAGAGGGGGTGTTCCCACGTTTCCTAAGAAAGTATCCACAGAATTCACTCCATTTCTCGGGCAGTGACAGCGAGGGGGACCATCTGTGTTTTCAGGTTCTGCCTCCTATGGGATCTCAGACCATATATAAGTTACTAACCTCCTCTGTGCCTCAGTTTTCCCACATGTAAAACAGCAGTTTTGAGACCCACCTGCTAGGGGGATTTGAGGATATAAAAACGTAACCAAGGTCAAGCACCTGACCCTGTCCTGACACACAGTGTGCCTTGATAGACGTCCCTTTTCTGACCTCCCTAAACAAACCCTCTTCCTCCACCCCCTGGGGGAACACCTTCTGCTCAAACTGTCATCTAAACCATGGCGATTCCTGTGATCCGAGCATGGGGCGGTGAGGGGAGACATGGCCACTGGTTGCTTGTATCAAACTTGTACACTCTGCTTCACCAAGTCAGGGGTAGCTGACACCTCCGTTCTTTTCTGGTGAATCACTGAAGGATTTTGTGCTCGACGGGCAGGAAGTCCTTATCTCCTTGAGGACCCGTACCACTGAACCCTAACCTACCTCGCAGCTTCTCTCACAATCGTTTGGGTCCTAGAAGCTTACTCAGTCTACAGGGGGTTATTCCTGCCTCTGGGGTCCCTTTGGAGAAGTGGAGTCTCATCTGTCCACTGCTGTCATTGCTCCTCTTGGCCACAAGGTGTCACTGTTGAAGAAGGGCTTGGTGCAGTTTGGCTAACACTTGCTCTTGCTTGCCCCACACAAAGCACCATCAATGTATGTCTTCAGATTTATTCCTACGTTCCCAGCTCAGCCATTGCTGCCCAACCGTAACCACTATGCAGGGATGACTGAGTCCAGAATGTTCAGACTAGGTCTTCGCTTCTGCTCAAACCAATTTTGTTCCCTGCTCGCCCTCCATGACGGTTGATTTTATGTGTCAACATAGCCGGGCCATGGTGCCCAGCTATTTTGTCAAATGTTATTCTGGATGTTTCTGTGAGGGTATTTTTGGATGAGATTAACATTTAAGTCAGTAGATGTTGAGAAAAACAGATTGTCCTCCATAAATGTGGGTGGGCCTCACCCAATCAGGTGAAGCCCTGATTCGGACAAAAGACCAACCTCCCCTAAAGAAGAGGAAATTCTGCCAGCAGAAAAATCTTCAGAATCAGACTGCAGCATGGGCTCTTCCCTGGGGTCCCCAGTGTGCCAGGTCACACTGCCAATTTGGGGCTTGCCAGCCTTCATAATCACGGGAGCGAATCCTTTGAAATAAACCTCCCTCTCTGTAAACACACACCTGATAGGTCCTGTGTCACTGGATTACCTTGACTAGTACATCCTCCATCTCTGTGACAGCCAGGTCCCCACTCCTGGCTCCTCTGACTGCCTAGCCAATTCTCTTTGAGGAACCCTGACGCCTTTCCTTAACCTGCAGAGCTTGACAGGGGTGGCCTTGGTCTTCTCTGACATTGCTCTTCAACAGTGTGTAGTGTCAGAGAGCTGGCACAGGGCCCTGGGCCCCGGGGTTATGTGAGCAAAGTGCCTTCTTCCACCTCATTGTCTGAGCCATGAGGGCCCATCCAGCTTATCGTTGCAAACTCAGAGAAGCTTTTCAGAAATTTCCTCTCCCCACCGCTAAGGGCGGAGAACCCTGGAAACTGGAAGCAGTCACAGACAGGACCGTCTGTGGGTCTAGTGAGCACTCGTTACATACATTCTCCCAGCGAACGGGATCATCTGCGAGTCCTGGGAGGTGGGTACTGCACATTCCCAGTGAGAAAGAAGGAGGCTTTAGTGAAAGTTCCTTCTCCAAGGTCACACCGCCGGTCAGTGGCAAAGCTAATACGCCCCTCGGAGTCTATAATGATGTTTTAATAAAAGTTTTATTTTATTTTTTAATAGAAAAGTAAAATTGGATTTGTGCCTTAATCTTCAGCCTATTTCGGCTATCTTGGGGCCAGACTACACTCTAAACTTTTAAAACCGTTTTTTTTTTGGTCGATCGGCCAAGAACAAAACCGCTTCCAGGGAGTGCGTTGAGCAACACCAAGCTGTTAACTTCCAGCAAAAGCCGAGCAGAGCGCCGAAAGGAACACTTGATATTATCTATTATTTATCATACTGTTTCCCCGTCATCCCTTTATGAAAAATGGATGGAGGCCCAGAAATCCTAATTGCCATGCTTCTTCCAGATGGGGGAAAAATAATAATTTTCTCCCTTCCGCCTTTTCTTGTATCTGAGTAAAGTTGACGGAGAACTCGGCCATTTATTCCGTCTGGTTGTTACGGGCCGGCGGCGGAGTTCTGACTATGCCTCAAACCCCCGCAGTCCGTCTGACACGAACCGGAGAGGGGACATTGTGAGAGGCAGGTCATCTTCCGGAGTCGCACTAAAAGTGACTGCAGCACTCTGACGTCCCTTCCATGGTCCTCAAGCTCCGGCCCTGCAAAGGCCCGGCGGGGATCCTCCAAGGCCGCTGTTGGTAACACCTTCCTGCCCAGAGCATTTACAAGGCCCACACACTACTCCTGGCTCCAGCACCCCTGGCTCCGAAACCTTGGACAACTCACTTTTAACGTCTTGGTGCATTCTTATCTGTGTTCTCCACGCTGCTGGTGAGACAGGGATGTTAACCCCGGGCCAAGGCCTGCCCTAAACATATGAAACAGCTTATCTGAAAACAGGATAAAGCTTCAAGGCAGAGAGCTCCACCAAGATAGTCATCCTGAAAGCCCCCCCCACACACACACACTCTCTCTACCAAGTCCTGGTCATGCAGGGTCTCTGTGCAAAGCAAGCCACACGCCAACTCCAGGCTGCTGGGGGTGCCCCTCCACCGAGGGTCCTTAGCACCCAGAGGAAGGAGCCTCACCAACCCGTGTCACTGAGAAGAGAAAGGTCATTTGATTAGCCAGAGAAGGAGAGAGGTAGGACCGGACAACTGTTTGGAAGGCCAGCCTCTGCCTCCTGGCCGCTTCCAGTCCCGACCACCTCCCACGCCCATCTCGTGGGGCCGAGCGTTCCGCCGCCAGGGGCACGGGCGGCTCTTCCCAGCAGAGGCAGGATGCTTGGGATCAATCTTCCAGGTCAGGTGGATCCTTTGGAACCCCCTGCCCGCGTGCACCTTACAAGCTGCCTGAGGAAGGAAACGGAAAGGAGCAGCATAGCCCAACAGCCGCGCGTGAGGTCCCGGACAGCTGCGTCAGGGAGACCCTGGCCTGGCTTCGCACACAGCAGGGAGGTGCCAGAACCGGCAGAATGTGTCCGCCCACGTGCTGAGGGCGTGGCCTCCTCCCAGCATAGGGAGACAGGCTTGCTCTTTCAGAGAATGGATAGCGCTCCCATGACACTGGGGACAGCCATCTATCTGAAGGTCATGTCCTTCCATCCCCGCTGCCTCCTCCCCAGGTAAGGCCAAGGTCCGCACGAGCAGACCCTGCGGCTCCCATGTCTCACAAGGAAGTCTACACGAGGGGTGGATGCTTGCGTGAACAGGTCTAGGAAAACATCAGTCTGCGCAAGTGGCTCCCTGTGCTGTTCTGGGAGCTGATGGCCGGTGCGGATTCTTTACTGGCTAGCCCATCGCTTTGCACCGACCAAAAGGAGAGAGTGAGGCCAAAGCAAGGCAGGGACCCCAGGCCAGCCCCGCAGTGGGACTCCGGGCTTCTGGCTTGAGCACCTGGGTGGACAGGGATCATGTCTCAGGTGAAGAGCACTGTGGAAGGAGCTGTGGGCTAGAGATGAGCAAGGAAGAAATGAGGTCAGCTGGGGGGGGGTTGAGTCTCACCTCCCAGAACTGACACCAGACAGGCAGTTAGTCAATTGTTCAATATTGCTAAGTGTGAGGTACCATCTGGAGGTGGAGGATTTCTTGACATTGCAATTCTGGACAGTATGCCACCAACCCAGGCCGCAGAACTGAATTTCGGAAGAAAGCAAGAATCCAGAATTAATAAAGTCCTGGCCCCAAAGAGGCTGTTTCAAACCAGAAGTGACTGCGTTACCTTGAACTGGCGAGGAAGTATTTCCACCAACAATGGAACCAGGAGATTCAAAAGATAAGCAGAGTTCAGGGAAAGAAAATGTCTCTTTCTCCTTCTTCTTCTTCTTCTTCTTATTATTATTATTATTATTATTATTTTAAGTGAGAGGAAGGGAGATAGACTCCTGCATATGCCCCAACCTGGGTCCACCCGGCAACCCCTCTCTGGGGCCGATACTCTGCCCATCTGGGGCCGCTCACAACCAAGCTGTTTTAGTGCCTGAGGTGGAGGCTTCACAGAGCCATCCTCAGCATACGGGGCTGATGTGCTCAAATCAATTGAGCCATGGCTGCGGGAGGGGAAGAAAGAGAAAGAAAGAGAGAAAAGGGAGGGGGAGAAGCAGATGGTTTCCTCTCCTGTGTGCCCTGATCAGGAATCAAACCTGAGACATCCATACACCAGGTCGATGCTCTACCACTGAGCCAACTGGCCAGGGCCAAGAAAACTTCTCTTATTGAGCCCATCACTACAAGAGGAAGAGAAAAAGGAGAGGCAGAGAAGCTCAGAAAGTCAGTTAAATATTGCCACTAAAATGGAAATATAAAGACCACCCCACAGAGGAACAAGATGAAAATGTGGCAGAGAAGGCGCTTTGCAAACTCAAACGTGCACCTCCCCAATTGGGAAATATTATAATTCTTTAAAATAAATGTTTTATTTTGGAGTGTCAGCTTCTGGACCCCCATCGAAAATTGTTTAGCTCATTGCTAAGGCAGTGGTCCATTTTGATCTGGTACTCATTTCATAAAAGTAACTTTTCACCTTTAATATGTTGATCCATTTCTTTATAAATCCAACATGTGTCCTGCTATTGTTCGCTCAAATCATGTTACGGTACAACTTAAAACAAGGCTATGGAGACAGTGAAAGGATCGGTGGTTGCCCAGGGTCTGGGGCGGGGGGCGGGGGGCGGGTTGGAGGTGGGGAGTAAATAAGGGAGCACAGAGGACCAGAGGAGGTCTGGGGCGGCGAAACTACTCTGTTTAATACGATAACGAAGGATACCTGACCGTAGACATCTAGCAAAACCTACCGAATGTCAACACAAAAAATAAACCCTAGTGTCAACGACGGCCTTCCGTGAAACCGAGGCAGTAATATTGGTTCTTGTCCGTTGTGACAGATGGAGCGCACCAGCAATGCACAGTGTTAATGACAGAGGACCTCCGGGGACTGCCTGCCCTTTCCACTCACTTTGTCTATCAACCTAAACCTGCCCGCAAAATATCTAGTAATGTGAACGAATGTTTCACTGACAAGCAATTTGTTTCAAGGATTCGCGTTGTTTGTGCATCATTTAACTGCCCCCTGAAAGCTGTGTGGCGACTCCAGGGAGATGAGTCTGACCGTCTGCCTCCAGCAGGCAGGCTCGGCCGACGGACCCTATGGACTCCACAGGCCAACCCCCCAGGGACGTCGTGGGGACCGACCTCTTAGACTTCTTTCCATCCCAAAGCAAGTCTGATCCTCTGGTTTTCCTGGCTGCCTGGAAATTCTTCTAAGGAGGTAGTCATCCCTGGGCCCCTTTTTGTTATTCCTGGACTTTAAAATAAGCCGCACGTTGTTCTGGGGGGGAGGAAGTCACATGAAAAGCGTAACGGGTCCCCGTTCATGTTCAAGAATTCAAATATTTCAAAATCAATTATTCAGCTCTTCCCTGGGGTCTTCCAAATGCGTCCTGGAAGTCATAATAGAGATGCCCCCAGGGGGGGAGACTCGGGGGCTTCTTTGTTGTCATTCCGATGGCCACTTAACATGTTCACGGCTGGTGGACCCGCCGGAGCGCAGGCAACGTTTTCCTGACTAGTCACGCTCTGTCTCCCCTTTTCTCTTTATTCTAAACACTGAGCAGATGCACTGGGATGGCCCTCCCGTGGCCCCTCCCCCATTCCCAGGGACCCGGGAGCCCAGAGACATCCAGATCACAGCCAGGAGGACATGAGCTCACTAACAGGATGGGCCAGGCCCTGTTCTCAGTGCCTCACGCATTCATGTAGCTTAATTACCAAGCAATCCCAAGAGGTGGACATGATGATTATCCCGTTTTCTAGATGAGGACACGGAAGTCAGAGAGGCCAAGTAGCTCTCTATTTTAAAAACACGAGCGACAGGAACTCAGAGGAGCACCAGGAATCTGTGGTGCGCCCAGATGAAGCTTTGCTGGGTGCCAGTCAGGCCCAGGGGTGGGGGACATGGGGGGTCGCACAGGCTCGAGCAGCCAGACCTGGGCTCCAGTCCCTGACCTTGACCTCAACCAGGGAGAAGAGCAGCAGCCATTCATTAGCTCGCTCGTGGCCAGTTATTCATGCGATTTTACTGAGAGCCTACTATGTGCTTAGCACTGTTCTAGAGGATTAGGTGAATGAGACAAAGATGGCTGCCTTTGAGGTCACGTTCTCGGGACATGAGACAGACGATATGCAGCAAGAAGTCAGTCCTGTGTGACCCTGAAAGGCGTTGAGTATCCGGAACAGCCAGGCAGTGTGTGACCTGCCAACTCACACAGGGACCACGCTCAGAAGGACCCTGCGCTGGGTCTGAGCCTCTGCTCTGGCCATCTCCGGGTGCTACCTGATTTTTGAAGCTAAGGCCGCTTGCATGCTCACAAAAGGCCCCCATAGTTTTATTTTGTACTTGGCTTGTTCATCGTAGAGCCCGTCCTGGCTCCAGAAACAGAGAGAAGTTACTTTGGAATCCTCAGGGTCAAAGGATTCTGCCGCATTGCATGAGAATCACAGCCGTGAATGTTCATTTCGGTGTCCTCATCAGAGCTCCCTGTCCAGGGCGGGTTCTTCTCCGTGTCCAGCACCTAACACGAGGCCGGCGCGTGGTGACAACTCTGTCATGCAAGTTTTGAAGATGAGGAAACTGAGGCTTAGGAAGGCCGGACTTGCCTGGTGCCGTGACGAGTCAGGGAGTGAAGCCACAATTCCCTTTCAGATCTGACTCGAAGTCCACATACGCCCACCCATTACGTCACTGGAGCAAAAGGACTCTTCACTGTGCACGCCTTTTGCCCATGAGAGTAGGTGATGCCCTTTAGAAAATATGAACTATCACCGTGTATTAACTGTATTGTTTTGGGAAAATGATACTTATCCAGCCATCTTCTCTGAATCTGAACACCTCAACGGGCTGCTGCAGATCCAATATTTCAGTGGTTTGCAGGTACCCCCGACTGCAAGATATGAACCTATGCGAAGACAGCTGTCCTCTGAGTCGCCTTTGACCCCTCATTATACGGACAGGCCAGGTACTCCTCCTGAGGCTACCGTGGGACTCAGTGAAGGAACCAGGAAAGTTCCCACTGCAATGCCCTGCATATCACAGACACTTGACAGATCTGCCATTTTCGTCAATAATTACAAAAAGAAGGAAGTGAATGGCATTGTTAACAACAAGAAAATCAAGTTTGTCTTTTTTAAAATATGTACTTATTTGTTTTGCCTGACCGAGCGGTGGCACAGTAGATAGAGTGTCAAACGGGGACACAGAGGACCCAGGTTTGAAATCCCAAGCTCATCAGCTTGAGCCCAAGGTCACTGGCTTGAGTAAGGGGTCACTCAGTCTGCTGTAGCCCCCTGGTCAAGGCACATGTGAGAAAGCAATCAATGAACAACTAAGATGTCGCAACGGCAACGAAAAACTGGTAATTGATGCTTCTCATCTCTCTCCGTTCCTGTCTGTCTGTCCCTATCTATCCCTCTCTCTGTTTCTCTCTGTCTCTGTCACAAAAAATAATAAATAAATAAATAATGTGCTCGTTTGTTTTAATATTCTGGGCCGTGCAAAGGTAGGATCAAAGGCACAGATCGATGAAATAACACCCATGTTCTCACCACTCACATTTAACAAATATTAACACTTGAGTGTATTTGCCTGTGATTTCTTGGAGGCTTTGTGTTATATTTTCTGGCTTACAATATTAGTAGCTACTCCTGAGAGTAACCAGTTGTGCCTTTCCTCGTTTTCTGAGTCAGCCTTCCACAGTTATCAGCTCTATCAACCTATTCTCATCACGAACTCTGGGCTTTGTTGATGCTATTGCATGTTTATTTCCTAGTTTAGTAATTTCTACTCTCTTACTTGTATTAGTTCCTTCCTTTTTCTATTACCTGGGCTTTTGGAGAGGGGGGTGTCCTTTTTCTAACGTAGTCAGGTGGATACTGTTGCAGAGGCCGGTTTCCTCCAAATAAACCGAAGGCAGAGAACTGGATGCAGAAGGAGCGGGAGCCACGGGCCCAGTGTCTGTGACGGAGCAGGGAAACCAGGACCGGACCGGCAGAGGGGCCTAGAACTGCAATGCAGTCTCAGGAAAGGCTTCAGCCCGTCCCCAGGGGTCAAGCACTGGGGTGAGTGGGACCTCTGGGACAAGGTGGGCTTCTCAGAGTCTGTATTAACAACAGGGCCAAACAGTCAGAGCTTTTACATGTCCCCTGTGACTCTGAGCCTGTGCCCGGACCTGTCCTTACCTCACTCGCACACCACGCCCATGTTCCTGCTGACTTAGCACCCAGGGCCAGGTACCAGCCAGCGACGGCCAGCCCTGATATATCCCATCGCCCTCCGGAGTTATTCTAAGTAGCCGACCCAAAGTACTACCTGAAACTCTGCCCTGCCTCGCCTGGCATTCTCTGCGGGAACCCCGGGGCAGGACCTGGCATAGGTTTGCCCTTCACTCCTGCATCCGCCTCCCGGCTGACACCTGTGCTTCCCCACAGGGCCCGCGTGGTAGGGTGAGGCGGGGCCCCTTCTCTCAGGAACGTAATAAAAACCTTCTGCCAACGGCCTCGCTTAGTGATCTCTATGCATGAGAATCCAGCTAGTCCGATCGAGATGGGGCTTTTACTCTTCCATCAACCAGGTACTGGGTGTGGACTGTCCCCAAGAAGAGGATGACAGGAGGTGGCCTAGGCAAGGTGGCTTTCCGCCAGCTAACCCCAGGGGAAAAGGGAGTGTCGTCTACGCAGAAGCTGAAATAACCAGAATGTTTTTCTCCCTCCCCCCCCCCCAACCCCCTGCCCGAGTGTTCCAGATCAGCATGTTGTTCTGGAACAGGAGTCACAGAGTCCATCCGTCACTCACGCTGCATGTGAACGTTTCTGTCTTTCCATCCCAGACCGGCGAGGGGTGTGTGGCCTTGGGAACGTCCTTGAGCAGGGCAAGGTCCCCAACGCCTCTTGGATAAAGCAGGGAACCAAAGCTTGTGCCCATCTGAACTCATAATCTCTCAAGAACATTTCATTTCAAGTCCATGACCTTCTAACGATGGCCGATTGTGGAGCCCAAACACTCTCTGGCCACCGGGCCTGGCAAACTGCTTTATGGGTAGAAACTCAATGCTTATGACAACATTATGGTAAAAATACTGCGGTTGGCCCCAACGTACAGACCCGGAGCACACAGTGGTTAAGTAACTGGCCCGTGGCTGGCAGACAGGAACTAGCAAAGCCGGGATTTGAACTCAAGAACTCTGTCCTTAGCTCCCCTATCTTTGTTCGCTGAGCTCTCTTCTCTCTCGAGGCAAGCCAAAAAAACTGTTGCATTTATATATTTTTATTCCTGCAGAAATTCATATACTTGCTCCAAAATATTATTTTCCTTTCATCCTGTTTCCCATGGATTTTGCTCCAAAGCAGAATTCCCTTCAGGCTCATTTAATTTGGCATCAAGTATTTTATTGGTCAAACATTCATTTTATTAACATTTCATCTTATGAAAAGTTCAGTATAATTGCACCGGTTACATTTTTTCACAAAATTATTTTCGCAGGGGAAAAAAAAAATCAGCTTAGCAGAACCCCCGTGCTTAAAATCAGGAGGAGAAAATGGCAAAGACAGCCTCTCTTGCAAAGTATTTTCCACCTTCCCTCCCTGGAGAAGATGCCGATGAAAGGTTTCCAATAGGGTCCTCACCAACATTCAATTGAGGGTTGAAGTGTCACACCAAGGAGGGCTCACTGCTGTCTCAATCTCCCGATTCTAGGGAGACTGTGAAACCAAAGGCAAGCACGTTTAACTCACGGAATGTCAGAGTTGACTTGAGAATCATTCATTTAATCCTTAGCAAGATATTAAGGTTCAGGCCCTGGCCGGGTGGCTCAGTGGATAAAGCATTGTCTCAGCACACAGAGGTCTCGGGTTCAATTCCCAGTCAGGGCACATATGAGACACAATCAATGAGCACACAACGAAATGGAACAACTAAGTGGAACAATGAGTTGATGCTTCTCTCTCTCTTCCTCTCCCCCTCTTTCTTTCCTTCTCTCTCTCTCTCTCATCAATGGAAAATTTTTTAAAAAGAGAAATTGAGGTTCAGAGGTACTGTGTCTGGTCCAACAACATCCAACCAATGAGCCTCAGGTCTGAGCCTGGATTCTCTGGGTTTTCTCATGTAGTCCCCCAGAAGCCTAGTCCGAGCAAGAAGAAGCTGAGAAAATAAAAGAAAGCAAGGTTAGAACTTGATTTTATCTTCAAGGAAGTGGTGGGATTGAGCCCCTAAAAGGGAGAGGACAAGATCGGGGGTGGGCATGTGGTGGTGGGGGAAGCATGCGTGGGAGAGAGGACTAACAAAGCAGTCACATGGTCTCACCAATAACCAAGCACCAGGGTCCATCACTGGTCAGCTTCCAAAAGACCCAAATTTCCCAAAAGGACAACCCACCATACTTTGTGTAACCTTTAAATTTGTGTTGGCAAACACATACATGGTTCAAACAGGCCGTGTGGCTGTTCATTAAGAAGTTCTAGACAGCCTGTAATCCTAGCTCATAGAAAATTAATGTTCTCTTAAACAAATCCAGGTTTCTTGGGCCAAGCCAGAGGTCTGCAGTGCTTGGAGAGATATTATTAAAAATTGTATGGAAAGAAGGCAGGAGGCCAGATCCGATTGTCCTCAAAGATGGTGAGCTGCTCCCACCGGCCCCACACCAGAACAGTAAGGGTTTTCACACGCTGTGCGCTGGGCACCCTGTGTACACAGCAGATCACCGTATGGGCAGAGGGAAGCGGAACGTAGCACGTGGTCAGTGAGCGTGGTCGTGCCAGGAACCAGCGGC
The DNA here is from genome assembly GCA_037038555.1 of Rhynchonycteris naso. Taxonomy (NCBI): domain Eukaryota; kingdom Metazoa; phylum Chordata; class Mammalia; order Chiroptera; family Emballonuridae; genus Rhynchonycteris; species Rhynchonycteris naso. Next base: position 312,678,697 of record CM072996.1, on the reverse strand, counting down.
GACCTTGAAGAAGTCTCGTCACCCAGGTGAATCACCTGGGTCAATCAGTAGATTGTGTCATGGACAGAGCACTGAGACAGGGACCGTGCTCTGGTGGGCTGCATACCCACTGCGTTACCTTGCCTCGGTCATTTTCCCTCTTTGAGCCCCGCTTCTTTGCCTGCAAGGTGAGTGTCATGACGTGAGCATCACAGGGCGGTTAGAAGTCAATAATGTCCGTCAACGTGCGAGGTCTTGACCATCACCGAGTAGTATTATCCTCAGTATTCTTGGTATAATAGTTACCTCGCTTCCAACTCAGACCACACGAGCGTGCCCGTGTTACAAGGACGGGTGATGTGGTGCATAGCTTTGATGGGCTCAGAGTCTGGCAATGTTAAAAATGGCAAATTTAGGTCTGAGGAAGTAGGAACCAGGCAACCATTGAGGGCTTTCCCCTGACGAAACAACGTGCTGAAATGGCATTTCAGGAAAGACCCATTCGACGGAACTGTGCCAAAGGGACCAGAAGATGAGAAAGACCAAAGTTGGTAAATCGGCTCAGAGGGGATCAGGGAGGGGCGGGGAGCCCACCGCGAGGCAGCTCAGGAGCCTTTGCAGATGGAACATAGAGACCCAGACCCACAGGGTGGGAGGTAACTGTGAGCCGTGAGAAAATAAACTGTGGAAGACAACACACCCACGAAACAAGAATGGCCTCCATGTAAAAGGCACAGTCAGAGAATCAAGAAGAGGGGCAGAACTTGTCTTGGGATTTAAGAATATCGGGTGGGCCAAATTAAGTTCACAGTTGCGAGTACACAAAACGCAAAGTTTATTCTTGTACTATTACTTATTCTTGTATTATTTTTCACAGAAACCACTGTAAACCTACTTTTCCCCACTCTGTGCGGTAGTAAATAAAAGTAAAGGTGGTGAAGAAAAACAGGGAAATGGCCAAGAAAAATACGGAGGAAAAGGGCTCCGATTAAGAGCCCTGTCCAGGAAGTTCGATGTGTGAAGGATAGAAGTCCCCGAAGAGAAAAAAAAAAAATCAACAACATAGAAGAGGAAATCATCAAGAAATAAGCTTCGAGCATACTTTCCAGAACGGAAGGCGTGAGTTTCCGGATGGAAGGAGCCCACCGAGTGCCCAGCATGGGGGAGCTAAAGGGAGCCTCCCTGAAACACATCTTTATGAAAGTCCAGAACACTGGGGACAAGGACGAGATGGCACACCTGGAGAAGAAGACTCGATCACACACAAAGGCCCAGGTGTTGTGACCCTGTCCGGCCCTGAGGGAAAGTAACTTGAATTTCCAATCCTATACCTGGCCTGATGCTCTAGCCGTAGTCGTCAGACATTTATCTCCTCTACGCTTTTTCTCAGGAAGCTACGTGAGGAGGCACCTCTTTATAAAAGGGATGAACCAATTAAGAACACGTTGCGGCACGCAGGGAAACAGGAGCCACCACGGGCACCCAGAAGACCACGTGGAACGGAGAGCCCGGGCGGCAGCCGCCCTTCACAAAGCCCAGACTGGCTCCAGGCAAGCATCTCTCTCCAGGGGCGGCTTCTGTAGGAATACAAACGTGTAGACTATCTGATGTATCAGGATGGCATTTATGTAACCATCATAAAGTAAAAGCAGATCTCAGTCTAAGAAAATTAAGATGAAAATGCATTAGGAGGCTGGAAGAATTCAAAGGTTGGTCTGAGAGGAAGAAATGGGTTACATTTTTTGCAAACTTGGGAAAGACAAGTCCACATTCTCGGCTCAGGGAAGAACCCAGGACTAGAAAGGAGAGCTTTGGTTGCATGGCCCAGGGCTCTTCGCTGGATATGAAATATTTGAAAACTCATTCCAGCTGCACGAGAAGTCACTGTGTAAACTGGGGCAAGTCCCACCTCTTCGTTTCGCGTCCACTTGGGTCTTGGAGCAAGGTAGGCGGGACTGGAGCATCCTGGAGGTCCTTCCTGGAGCCTATAGTCTGTGCCCCAGGCGCACAGACAGGGAGATCAGCCCCTTGCTGGGTAAGGTCCAGGGAAAGTCAGCCAAGTCACCAGGCAGCTTGCAGAGCACGGACAGCTCAGAAGGCTCTGGGGCTCATCCCTGCCCCTGAGAGCTCAGCTGGGTCAGCAGGTCTGCACTGGTTCAGGGGATGGACAAGCAGATGGCTGACAGCAAGTCCAAGACTCCCCGGTTCTAACCAGCCCACGGCGGCCTCTCGCTGTTTGCCGCCCACCCTCCCTCTCCATCTGTAGAGCAGCCCGAGGGCAGGGTCCCTCTTTGGAAACCGGAAGCCTGTCCCCCCCCCCCCCCCCCCCGTTTGTGTCCCATTCAAGTGAAGTTAACGGCTGCTCGGGCGGTCACCAGTCCTGCACACTCTGCTCCCTCTCTGCTGGACGTTGTCCCCTGCACAGGCCATTGCCGGGGAAACGTCGTGCCAGGGGCTGGTGTGTGCACAGAGCCGAGCAGGGCGAACACCTGGGAGGCCCGCGGCGCCCCAGGCACAGTGAGTGTTCCTCACACAGCAGCTGGCTCCCAGAACTTGCTCTTGGCGACCGCAGGCTCTCTCGCTTTAGGGTAATAGAAACAGGCTGGAAAACTCTTTGGGACAAATCAAAACCAAAAACAAAACCCCTGCTTTGGCTGTGGGTTATTTATTGAGGATCTCAGCATTTTAAGAGCAGCGGTGAACATGAGTGCCTGTGGTCTCTGTCCGGTGCTCGGTGCTCCGAGAGTTGACGCTCTCCGCTCTGGGGGATGGAATGGGAGCCCTGAGCAAGCACCGAGCGGGGAGGAGTCCCGCTGTCAAGCAGGGGCCCAGAGAAGCCTGCAGCGTCTTATAAATTAGGAACCTAGATAGTTTCCGGAAGGAGGAAAAAACATAAAACAACTTTCACTGAGTGAAGGAACCCTTGTGTCTACTCAAGCTTTCCAGGAGCAATGCTGCCTTCTGCATCTGGCAAAAACGGTCCGTCTCCCCATCCCAGAACCCCCCCCCCCCGCACACACCCCCACCCTCCACCCCACCCCCCGCACACACCCCCACCCCCCGCACACCACCCACACCTTCCTCTTAAAACATTTCCATACAATCCAATGAGATAAATGAACGCTAAAGAAGCCAGAGTTTAATATTCAGGGGATATAATTCAAGTGTAGCCAACTGGACGACTCCCCTGTTCATCAGAAGAATAATGTTCTTCTCCTTGTTTTCTTTGTGGAACATAAAGTCAATGCTCCGTGGAGGGAGGCCCCAGGGATGTGTGCTCATGAATTCTCCCAGGAAAGCCCTGGAGACCAGATTTCCCTAGCCTAACTGTGTATGAGAACCACCTGAGAGCCTCCCTAGGAGCTCAGAGCCCCAGGCCCGCGGAAGTTCAGCCTCCAAACAGAAGACACCCCCCACCCTAGTCTCTGTCCCCTGCCCAGCCCCAGGGTCCCTCTGACTGCTGGCAAAAGCACTTACATCTCTCTTCTGCCCATCCAAAAATGAGGGCTAGTTCTTCATCTTCTTTTGTTTTTAATATGTCCGTAAATTCTTTTTTTTTTAACTTACTTATTGATTTGAGAGAGAGAGAAACATTGATTTGTTGTTCTACTTATTTATGCATTCATCGGTTGATTCTTATGGATGCCCTGACCAAGATTGAACCTGCAACCTTGGCATATCTGGACAAGGCACTAACCAACTGAGCTAACTGGCCAGGGCTTGGGGTGTCATCTTGGTTGTGGCATTGGTTTCACGGGCCCAATCATATGTCAAAGCTAATCAAACCATACACTTTATATCTGCACAGTTTACTGTATGCCAATTATTCCCAAAGAAAGCTGTTTTTAAAAGAAGCTAATCGAGTAGTCTGGGTGCAACTTCCGCTTTCACCCATCTCCAAAGGCAGTAAGAAGTAAGCGCAACCTGTCAGAATACGTAGGCTAAGTTGCCATAACCCCAAGTTCCTAAAACATATTGGGTTCACCAGCAGGGAAGCTCCTTCCTTTGTCTGCATGCCCAAAGGAAGGCATGCAGCCCTGGGTGGGCAGGGGTCTCACTCTACAAGGTCACCCACGGACCAAGGTTCCTTGTACCTTGCTGTTCCATGCCTACATGATGTAAGGTTGATAACACTGGGGAACAAGTTATTTTTCTGTTGCATGAGGTTTTAGAGCGTTTTCTATATATTTCTGCATCGCTTATTTCAAATCTAAAATCTGTTTTCTGGTGCATGCTCTAGTTTTTATGCAATTTTCATTTCCTTTTGTTACAGCTAATGGCATGCATTGTTTTTTTATTTTCTATTTTTTTTGCATTGGTTTTTAAATTGGAGTTAAAGGGCAACGAATCTCGGATTGAACACAACCATAAGGCAATCAATGTTTTACAAACATCACTTTTACATAATTGTAGTTGTTTTAAATGTCAAAAATTATGATCTGATAAAAACACCCTCTTATTTTGTTTTAAGATTGAATCATGGCTTCTTCGAGTAGGCGTAAATGTAAGAATAGTCCTAAACCCCTCTGTTATATATGTGGCTGTTACACACTTCAGTGTCAAAGGCGCATTATTTCATCATTTGTGACACGTGCATATATTGCCTACTTTCAAGTTCCCCTTGGCGATCAAGACAAGAATTGGGCTCCTCATATTGTGTGTCATAATTGTGAGGAAATGCTTCATGACTGGACAAAAGGAAAATGCAAAGGAAAGCCTTTTGGTATTCTTATGGTTTGGCGTGAACCTAAGGACCACAGCAGTGACTGTTATTTCTGTCTGATCCATACAAAGGGCACTGGCAAGAAAAAACAGCATATGATCGCATATCCTAATATTCCTTCAGCAATATGACCTATCCCACACTCTGAGACACTCCCGGTGCCAGTTTTCAGTGGTTTTATTTCTTCTAAGGATGAAGAAAGTGAACATGGTGATCAAGTGTATTTTGATAAGATGCATGAGGAAATGGTTGTAGAATCGGAAGGGTCTTCTTCTGATGCCAAACAATCATTAACCCCTCAGCAGTTTAGCCAACCCGAATTGAACGACTTAGTAAGAGATTTGGGTCTATCAAAGAAAGCAGCTGAGTTATTAGCTTCCAGGCTTCAAGAAAAGAATGTACTTCACCAGTAAGCTAAAGTATCCCATTTCAGGAAGCGTGAACAAATTTTTGTGGACTTTTTTCCCAAAGACAAACACTTTGTTTACTGTCATGATATCAGTAGTCTTCTCATCCAGCTAGGTGTTACCACTTACAGTCCAACAGAATGGCAGCTATTTCTTGACAGCTCTAAACGGAGTCTGAAATGAGTTCTCCTACACAACGGTAATGTTTATGCAGCGGTTCCAATCGGTTATTCAACTCATCTGTGAGAAGATTATCATGACATAAAAATTGTCCTCGAATTTCTGAAGTATGAGGAGCATAACTGGATCATATGTTTGGGTCTTAAAATGGTAAATTTCCTGCTAGGACAACAGAGAGGTTTCACAAAGTATCCTTGCTTTCTGTGTTTGTGGGACAGCTGAGCTCGGGAGAAACACTGGACACAGAAGGAGTGGCCAAAACTTGAAGCTCTGGAAGTAGGGATGCAAAATATTGTGAATGAACCTGTAGTTAATCGAGACAGGATCATTTTCCCCCCACTTCACATCAAACTTGGTTTAATGAAGCAGTTTGTTCAGGCTTTGAATAGAGAAAGTGAATGCTTTCAACATATTTTTTCTGTTTTTCCTGTCTTGTCTTTTGAGAAGATAAAAGCAGGTGTATTTGATGGACCTCAAATTTGAACCCTCCTACGTGATGAAGAATTTGCCAGGAAGATGAATAAGGAGGAGAAAGCAGCATGGCAGTCTTTTGTGGCAGTTACAAAGAACTTCCTTGGCAACAAAAAAGCAGAAAACTATGAACTTCTGGTTCAAAGGATGCTGTTGGCTTTCCGCAACATTGGATGTAACATGAGTGTTAAGATTCACTTCCTGAACAGTCACCTTGATAAGTTTCCTGAAAATCTTGGAGCTGTTAGTGATGAGCAGGGAGAACACTTTCATCAAGATCTGAAGATGATGGAAGAGCGTTATCAGGGGCAGTGGGACAGAGATATGATGGCAGACTACTGCTGGAGCATCAAATGAGATTGTCCTCAACAAGTACACAAATGCAAGAGCTACAAACTCAAATTTTTGCCTGAATAGAATTTAAATAAATTTTGCACAAATTTTACGATTAAAATAAGTGTTTTAATATGTTCTATTTTGAAATTGTAGACAAATTCTGGTGCAATCATATATTTTAGTGTATTTACTGCATTATATAAATTATTATATTTTCACAAAGATGATGCCCAAGAAGACATTCTACTTCATGATGTTAAACTAAATGTTGAAAATTGTACAATAAGATGAAAACCTAAAATCTTGAGTTGCAAAGAAGACTGTATCTTACAGAGAAAAACTGATGTCAGATTTGAGATCAGCACACCCGAATTAGGTAAGAACAAGTGTTTTTGTGGATGCAACAAAAAATGTTGTTCCCCAGTGTAACCCACGGCTACCCGTGGCCACGTTCCAGCCTACAAAGAGGCAAAAAGAAAAGAAAGAGAGAAATTGGTGGGCAAGCAATTTCCTCTTTGGAAAGTGTTGCGGACATAACACACATGAATCCATGCACATCCACTGGTGAGAACATGGGCACATGGCCACAGCTAGCTGCAAGGGAAGCTGGAAAAATGCAGTCTTTGGCTATCCAAACAGAGGAGGAGTTTTCTGTTATTTCAAGGAGGGAGAAGGTATGATAGAGAATGGTTAGCCAGCTCTGCCTTCGTATGTTGAGAGAAAAGGTATGAAGAAAACAAAACACAGGTCTCGATAAACTGTATTGCCACCTAGGGTAGGTCCTCAAAGAACTGCAATATTCTTTACTCTGATGAATGGTGTGTTAGTTTCCTGGGGCTTCCATACAAAGAGGCTTACAGGATACACACTGATCATCTCAAAGTTCTGGATGGCAAATATCCAAGCCCAAGGCATCCCAGGCTTGGTTCCTTCTGACGCTGTGTGGGAAAGTCTGTTCCAGGTGCCTCTCTTGGCTTCTGGTGGACTCAAGCATTCCTTGACTTAGTGACGATGTTCTCCTATGCATCCACACTGCCATCCTTCCATATGTGGTGTTCTCCGTCTCTCCACAGGGTTGTTTTTTTAAAAGAAAAAAAAGAATACACCCTACTCTAGTATGACCTTATCTTGACTAACTATATCTACAGAGACCCTATTTCCAAATAAGGTCTCATACTGGGGCTTTAGGCCTTCAACATATGGATTTTAGAGAAACACAGTTCAATCCATAATGAGTGGGAAAGATCTGAATTTGAAGTCAGGAAACACGAGTTTAAACCCCAGCCCTGCCACCGGCTGGCTGTGTGATCTTCGACAATCTCATCGGGTCTGGTCTCGTGAACCTCATTTGTCAATGATGAAAGCGCACACCTGCTCCCAGGGCTGGAGCGGGACCTGCCTCCCAACCTTCTCTGACAATGTCTTCTCCTTATGGGTCCGCTGGAAGACAAGCCTTCCAGCACATGCTCCTCTTCTTTCCCTTTCTTTTCTGAATTAAACTTTGTAGAGTATTCTCCACACTGCTCAAGCCAGAAGGGGCCTCTTAGAGAGAAGCTGGGCCACGAGCAAAATACCTTCAATTCCCTTCAAGGAAAAAAAAAAATCCCTTTTGGTCCACAGATGGGTAATTGTATTCACTGTCTCCAAATGTCAAAATGCCAGCCTGGGCCCGCCTTCCACTGAGATCAAACAGGCTCCCTGGGCCCCTTTGTACTGATGTGGGTGTGCGTTTAGCCACGGTGTAAAAAAGCTGGCTTCTGAGCAGAGTGGGTTGCTCACACAGCAGAGGGAAGATGGGACATCTACCCTCCTCCAACATCAGACACCGCCAGGTCACGTCCACACCAAGGGAAGCCCTGGGAGCTCCCAACAGCGGACAGCGGACAGCCTACGTTGCCCAAGACTAAGAAACAGAAGCATGAACATCTCTTAGCTAACGTGACGGTGGTCGATCAGATCACAAAGTACAGGAATATCAAGGGAGCACATTGTACACCTTAAACTTACACAACATTATATGGTACTTGTCTCTCAATGACAAACAAACAAACAAAAAAACAACAACCCTGGAATATCTCATGACATTAATAAGGCAAGCAGGGTTTTCCAGTCTAGGTTTTAGATTTTGTAATTAAAGGCCAGACTAAGTCAGATCACAAGTTGATTCTTTGTTGGTGTCGTTAAAAACTAAGTCAGTAACCCCGTGCTGATGAAGGGAGAGGAAGACAGGCTCTCTCACAAACCCCTGGAGGGTGTGGAAGTTAGTGTGAACTTTCCCTTTTGCTAGGGCATTCTGGGAAGGTGCTTCCAAAGCCTTAACCAGGGTCTTTATCCTAAGGAAGGAATCAGACACGTTTACACATTTAAACGTGGTTATTACAGCACTGTTTACCAAAACACGCAAACAAATGAAATGTTCATGATTCATGATCACTGGCAGCTTGGCCCCCGGACACCCGAGGGTCTCAGCTCCAGAGTTCGCTCATCTGAGAACCCCGCTGAACGGCCCAGAACTCCCCTCCTGGTCCCACCACACCTCCCCGCAGTTCCGCAACAGCAACTGCCTGCATTACTATCCTTAGTTCGTCACGTTTCCCTCTTAACCACGCCAGCGTTTGGCAACCCATGCTGGACCGGCCTGCCACCGGCTTTTGTAAATATGATGCTTAGGCATACGGCCACAGCCATTATGTATATACTACCTATGGCAGCTTTTGCAAAGGAGGCCATAGACTGACAAAGCCTAAAATATAGTATTTACTATCTGTCCCTTTGCAAAAAAAAAAAAAAAGTTTGCCAAATCCTCTACTGTGCTGTGAGCCCTCTAAAGGAAGCAAAAGTCTCAAGGCCCTGGCCGGGTAGCTCAGGTAGTTGGAGCACGTCCCAACAGGCTAAGGTTGCAGATTCGATTCCCTATCAGGGCACATACAAGAATCAACCACTGAATGCCTCAATAAAGTGGAACAGAAAATTGAAGTTCCTCTTTCTCTTTCTCTATTTCTCTTCCTCTCTTTCTCTCTCTCAAATTCAAAAAAAAAAAAAAAATTTTTTTTAAAGAAAAGAAAAACTAATCTAATTTTGCATTCTCGAAGCCTGTGTGGTGCCGGGCATACGGTAGGTGTTTCATAAATGTTTGCTGGGTCAGTTGATGTGCATCAGAATCATCCTGACAATTTATTAAAATGCATGTTCCCAGGCCAAATTCCTCCCAGTCTGATTTGATCATTCTGAGCTGAAACTAGGGAATCTGCATTTTATTAATTTTACATTCCCAAGGTCACTCTGATGCTGACAAACTTTCAAAGCCCCGTCAGAAGACACTGATGGTGACACAGGGAATGAGGTGGGCTCCTTGCAATACGGTGGCCCAGAGAACCTGAACACCCCACTGCTGTGTGCCCTCGCCCCTACTAGCAAATAAAGGAACTTTCCAGAGCACAAAAAGAAGAGGAACTAACACCCAGAGCCATAGCCCAGGTGACTGTGGCTGCCCTGGGTGGCGGGGCGGGGAGGTGCAGAGTTTTGTAACTTCCAGGCTAGGTATCAGTGGGCCAGCCACCGTCAGGAGACCAGGCCTTCGCTTAGGCACACCCAGGATGAGAAATTAGAATGAAGAGTCCCCCCAGAAAGCAGGGACCCTCCGCAGACTGGAACTTCAGAAAGGGATGGATTAGAAAAGTCCTTGTGCCAGCCCCAGGAGCTGACCAACAAGCTAGTCTCTCTCAACCCCAGCGTCTTAAAGATGTCATCCTCACCGCTTGTCCACACTCCTGTTTCGTGCCAGTGGTTACACTTGCTGTGTGGTCGAAGAACCTAGAAGCAGAGAAATTCACCTCAAAGGCCGAGCACACTATCACCGCGAATTAAGAAATTAAGTCACTCGTGGTCTAGTATTCATGAGGGTGGGCGTCTGGGCAGAGACGAAATCTCCTTGGAGATGCATCCCACGCCCCCAGCCGCAAAGCGTGTCCACGGAAAATGAGCTCACAGTCCACAACAACGCAACAACAGCAGTGCAAACAACACGGCTGTCCCCTTCACTGTTTCTCGCCACCGTCACCATGGCGACACCGCCTGGGCTTGGCCACCATCCCCTCGAACTGGGATGATTGCTTCTGCCCTCGTCCTCGCTGTTGTGGACTATCCACCCTCGCCATCAGGGTGAGCTCATTAAAACAGTCTGACCACATCTCTCCTCTGCTCAAAATCCTCCGGCAGCCTCTCCATTTCACGCAGAGGAAAAACCGCGATGCGGGACGTCCCCGAGCCGCCGGACGTGCCCGAACCCCGCGCCGTCTCATAGAGCTGAGCGTTTAAACTCTCTCCCGTGCCCTCACGCCCGGCCCACGGGCGCCGGGGTGCCCTCCACACACATCCATTTACTCAGCTTGTTTTCTCTCTTCTCCACAATCCTTCAAGCCCAAGACAGGCGTTCTGTCTGTGCTGTCCCTTGTGCCTGACCCAGGTGCCGCCAGCACAGACTAGATGCTCAGTATGTGTTGAATTAACTAAGTAGTTGCCATACTTCCCCATGTATGAGACGCACCCTTTTTCAAAAAATTTGGGGTCTAAAAACTGGGTGCATCTTATGCTGTGGTTGTAGATTTCTTTTTTACCCGCACTTCTTGCTTTTTCACGCTGGTTTTTGCACTCATTGCTGTAGCTTTTTTTACTTGCTTTTCCCGCTATTTCTGCGTTTTTGTTTTTTTTTTTTCAAATTTCGGGCCCCGCTATGAGGGTGCATCTTATACATGGGGAAAATATTGTAATTAATTAATGGATGTGGACAATAGAAAACCACTGCGGAGTTTCAATATAAGGAGTAACTGGATCCTACCCATGCTTTAGAAAGATCCGTCATCAGGTGAACACCGTGATTACTGCTCACACTGACTGTCCACGGGTACTGATTTCATTGCCAAGGCTTCCCCGCCGGGCGAGGGGCAGTGGGCAAGTTTTACCCCCACTTCCCTCAGGAGAGCTCAGTGTCTCTCCCGAAGCCATACAACGAACGGGTTAGCCCAAACTAGACCCACGCTCCCACGCGTTCTCAATCTCCTGCTTTCTCCCTGCCGACCTTTTCCTTCTTTCAGGCTGCAGTGTGAAACACCTCCTACCTGACACACCAGGGATTTAGGGGTGAAGACCTAGAATCAAGTGACGTGCTCTAAAGAATGATCTCAGGAATGGAATGTCACTTAAGATGAGGCGTCTCATGGGAGGAATTTATGTGCAGGTGTTTTATCCGGGAAGGACACGAAGTGGGATGCGGCCGCCTCTGGAGAGCCATCATGAACGTGGTTGAGTTGCAGTGGGAAGCCCACCCAATGAGACGTAGAAATCCTGGACTCCAGCCCACCCCATCCCTGGCCAGCTACAGGTTCCCTGACCACCCTGGGTCTATTTTGTCATCGACAAAGAAGTAGAATCTCGGACAGAAGCCCTGATCCACCCTTCCCAGCTCCAAATCTTCTGTTTGAGGAGCTGATGGTTGAACTCGAGAGGCCAAAGCACTGGGTCACTCTCTCTAGTCAACACTTTTCTGACCATTCCCCTCTCTGTGAAATGAGCACAGACAATTTTTGGTAACTCCCAGGCCCCAAAGCCTGGTGTCACCGAACGATATACTAAATTACCACTATTGGGATGACCCTCCATGTTCTGACCTAGTACAGAATGCTGTGCTCACAGCGCAAGGTTTAAGGCCTGGGTTCGAATCCTGACCCTCCTCTTAGGAGCGGGGCAGCGCTCAGCAAGTTGCTTAACCTATGGTCTCAGCTCTCATCACACAAACTAGAAACATCCCAGTCCCAACAGGCAGCGCCAGTGAGTGGACTCAGTGAGATGAGGACCCCTTAGGGACACATCTCCTTTCTGTGGACATCGTAGGGAAGGGAGAAAGGACAGACGCCGGGATAGAGCCTTCCAGGACCCCACCGCCTCTGTGCTTCCAGCAGGAAATACCTAGTTCTAACATCATGGACCACAGAGAAATGGAAGGGCAATTTGCAAACAGCCGTGGCCCCAGGCCCCAGGGGACTTTGCCGGCCATCAGAGTAAACAGGGACAGGTTCTGCTGAGAAAATGTGATTTGTAGGTAGAGCTTTGCCCCACAGTTGGGTCAGCCCCACTGGGGAGGCAGGCTAGGGGTGGTCATGAAGTCCAGGCACCCGCCCTGATCTCTCGTGCACACAGCGCCCCACTTTACTCCCTGTCCCCCAACCCACCAGCTGTCTGTTACTTCCCAGCATGCTCCAGCCTGGTACAGGCTGCCCCTCTGGTAGCTGCGCCCTTCACCAGGGGCAAAGTCCCCTCAACCTGCAGGGGAGTCTCTGCTTAGAACTGATGTCCTGGAGCGGGTCCTCTGAGGGCCTCTTCCGGGACACCGGCCCATGACATTTGCTCTCCCAGCTGCGTGTAGGTTCTCCCTGCTGGTCCTTATCACACTGGCAACTGCTAAATCGTTAGCATAATCTAGTGTCTGTCATTCCAGAAAAGTAGTAACTTGCATGAGGGTAAGGATCACCCACCTATATCCCGTCACTGCTCAATAGCTAGGCCAGTTCCAGATTGTCAACTGAATGAGTGAATGATAATGAGAAGAACCGGCACTTGATGTGGTCCTACTGTGTGCTCTCACCTCATGTGCCCCTCCCAACCCTCGCGGGGTCAGGCTTACGACGAGAAGCCAGAGATGAGGAAATTGCGTCAAGTCTCTCTGCCAAGAAGTGAGGGGGCCAGGAGCGGGGGCCAGGCAGCTGACCCCAACTCGGTGCCGGTCCATGATCTCCTGCTGCTCCATTGTCTGGGATCCCAGTGGATCACCCCAACCTCTCTGAAGTCACCCTGAAGACAGAAGACAAGCCCGTGGTACATATGAAGTTGCTGGCATGCCGGGACACGCGTGGAACATGACTCCCGTTTCCTTCTCAGTCCCATGTGGCCTAAGAGTGCCACACGGTGCGCACAGGTATCTTGGCGATAGAGGGTGTGGGTGGAGGGGCTTCACTCCACTCCATCTGCCCCAGCAGAGGGACCGGAGGAGGCTGAGTGGGCCAGAGCGCTGGCCGGGCCTGAGCACAGGGCGGTGACCATGGGGCTGCCCTGCTAGCCGACAAGGCTTAGCCATGTGCGGCCCTCCGCCCGGCGCGGGGAGTCGGCTGGAGTGGCTTTGACTCCAGTGCCAGCACAGTGGCGTCCTGGGAAGCCAGCTGGAGAGGAAACAAGATTACACAAATCCCTCCGGCTCACAGACTCATCAGGTTAATGAGGCTCTGTGCCCACGCTCTCACTCTGTGAACACAGAGCCCGGGATGGCACCTGTGTGTGCAGCTCCCAGCACCAGGCCTTGACTGTGGTCTGAACCGGGCCTTCTTCCTTACCGAGCAGTCAGTCCTCTCCTTAAAACTTACCTGCAACCCGTCTGACCTTGACAGGGAGTGTCTAACGGGTGTGATGACAGCGATGACTAATGTCTGAGTGTTTACTACGTGCCAGTCACCGTTACACCAGATAACACCCACGGTGATCTTACGAGTTAGGGACTGTGGTTAGACCATTGCACGGATGAGAAAAAGGAGACTGGGAGGAAATTAAGTAACTTTCCCAAGATGCAGAGTCAGGATCCGAACCCGGTGTGGGAGTCTCGGTGTGGGGCATGGGAGAGTGGAGGCCAGCTCTGTGAGAGAGCCTCGGGGAACACAGCAGAGGAAGCCCTGGGCGAACGCCATCTCTCCAACCTCCGTCCTTTGTTCCGGCAGTGGGTATGGGAAGGCCCGCCTCGCGGGTGGAGTGAGGATTAGAAATGAAAATGTGTGTGGAGGGAGAGTCCCAGCACATGCACAGTGGTGCAGAAAAGTGGTTCCGATTCACAGCCCTCAGGGTCTGACAGCTCACAAAGGCAAGGAGAACCACAAGGTCAAGGTGCAGGGAGGCCTGGTGACTTTGAGGGCCACGCAGCCCTGGGTTGAAAGCCCGGCCCACTGACCAACTGTGGGACCTTGAACTCAACTGTGAACTCCTCCATGGTGGGACCCAGTCCATAGGGCTCTCTGTCTGCTTTCTAATGTCCATCCAGGGCCTGGCACACAGGCTGCTGACTGGGGGGTGGGTGGCTAGATAAAAAGACAGGTGTGTGGAAGGAGGGATGAGGGGGTAGAAGCATGGGTGCATGGTTTGAAGTTGAGATGGGTGGCCCTGACCAGGCAGTGGTGCAGTGGATAGAGCATCGGACTGGGATGCAGAAGACCCAGGTTCGAGACCCTGAGCTCGCCAGCTTGAGCGCGGGCCCATCTGGCTTGAGCAAAAGCTCTCCAGCTTGGACCCAAGGTTGCTGGCTCCAGCAAGGGGTTGCTTGGTCTGCTAGGCCCGCAGTCAAGACACATGTGAGAAAGCAATCAATGAACAACTATGGTGCTGCAACGGCAACAAAATACTAATGATTGATGCTTCTCACCTCTCTCCGTTCCTGTCTGTCTGTCCCTATCTATCCCTCTCTCTGACTCTCTCTCTGCCCCTGTAAAAAAAAAAAAAAGTGTTGAGATGGGTGGAAGGGTGGATGAATGGATGGAGAGGTGGATGGACAGAATGTCAGAGCCAAGACAGGTTAATCAGCTCACTACACCTCTTCCTCTTCCTCTTCAAGAAAATAAAGGCCTGAGTGGGGAGGTGGCATGCTGAAGACCACAGCTAGTCAAGCCTGGGGCTGAGGACGCTGGCCCTTTTCACCCTGCCCCTCTCTTCCTTTCAGTTTCGGGATGTTCTTCATCCCTTGGGTGGTGTTTCAACTTGCAGCGGAGAATCTAGACAGTGACCCCCCACGGTCCCTGCCCACACCCTTGTGTCCGGCCCTGGCTCCATGTGGCGCTGCCCATTCGGCCTTCACAGGGAACTATCTGGTCCCCTCTGCAGGCCACAGGCTTCCCATTCCTCCAGGGCTGCCTGCCTCCCCACTTCAGGGGTTAATAATGTTTTAAGGATTGTAATCATCATCATTGCTATCAGTCACTGAGCCTTTATTTGGTGTCATATTTAAATTTGCCTTCATGGAGATGATAATAGTAGTGATATTAACGTTAATGAGAGCCACATCTAACGTTCACAGGGACTTGCGATGTCCCAGACACCGTGCTTAGCTCTGAGCTCCATGAGAGAAGTATAAGAATGTCACAGATGAGGAAAGTGAGGCACAAAATAAGTTAGTGACTTGCCCAAGGTCCTACAGCTTGGAACTCAGGAAACCTGGGTCGGAACCCGGGCCTCTGTTCCCAGGCATGTGCCCCCTTCTCACACCGGTTTCCACTGTGCGCAGACAAATAGCACCCCGTCACACTCGACTGCACCTTCCCGGGAGATTTTACAGCATTTTCCTACTCAATTGCTCGTGAATCCCTCAACACGGTAGGAAGGTGAGTTCAGGTGAGTCTGCCCTCACCTGGGCTCTGCAGCTCTCTCACACACCAAGACCCTAGAAGACTGGAAGTCACCCAAGTCCCTGATTCTGTCACTAAATGACTGTGCCACTGATGGGAAGTCACTGCACCTCTCTGAGCCTCCTGAAGGACATGTTAAGTGTACTCTCAGGGTTATGACCCTTCCCCCCTCCCCCCTTCCCCCCCCCCCCCTGCTGCGAGAGAACAAACCCCAGGGGAGGTTCTTCAAAGTCATCCTGGAGTGCGGAAGTCACGCCTCACTTACAGGAGGTGAGGACCCGGAGCCTGGAAGCCCACCTGAAGATTCCTCACCTGTAGCGCTTCCACGGGAGCCCCAGGAACTTAACCAGCGGCCCCGGGTGTAGGGCTGTCAGGCTGCCCAGCCACGGACAGGCAAAGAGGCAGGGACCCCGTGGCTCTTGTTCAAACAGCAGAAGAAATTGTCTAAATACTGGTTCAGCGGCCAAGGCCACTGGGGCCTCTTGCAAGCTTGTCATTCCACAATGGCAGGGAGCTTTGCCAGCCGGGGCATGTCAAACGTCCCGGTGTGTCCTTGTCCGGTGACCACAGTGACTCCCACAGCCTGCACAGAATGGACTTCGACTTCTTACCCTAAAATAAAAGACGCTTCCGGACAGAAGCCAGTGAAGGATGGTGGAGCTGACGGAAGCAAGAGCTGGGATTGGGGGGAAGCCCCGGGGCAAGGTCAGGGGTGGCGGGGAGGGGAGGGGATTGCCGAGTCAGCAGAACCCAACAAGCCCTGTGGCATGCAGCCGCAAGTGCAGGGGCAGGGAGGGGGCAACCAGGGATTGAGGTGATTCTCAAGATCACCCTGCAAAGTAGGAACTGTTGAAATCCCCACTGTAAGCGTGAGAGTTCTGAGGCTCCTAGCATAAAGAAATTACCCCTCAGTCACATGGCCCCAATCACTGCTCAGGTAATAATACCTAAGTCATTGGGACTCTGTGAGCATTGAGCTCATATAAGCACAGCCCTTAGCGCAGTGCCTGGCACAGCTGAGTGGTGGCTAGTACTATGTCTTGAGCACCTACTGCATACCAGGCTTAGGCTGGGTGCCCTCACTCTGTTGCCACTTGTCCTCTTAATAAATCTATTGGCCCATTTTGCCAATTAGCTCAAAGGGCTGAATCCAGCCAATTCTCTCCATCAACCTATCTGCTCCCTAGTCCAAAATTTGGAATGTTCTTCCTCCAGGGCCTTTCCCTCTCTTCCTCAGCTCCCGTTGTTCCATCTTCAGAGACATTCTCCTGACCTCCCGAACCTAGCCCATACCCCGGCTGCACCTCCCACAACCCCGTGCATCTGTCCATTGCAGCTGTGTTCGTCAGGATCGACCACTCTCTGCTGCAGTGACAAACAGGCCCTCCATCTCAATGGTTTACCGACGATTTATTTCTCTCTCTTGCTATGTGTACATTGTGGGGCGTCAGGGGATGGGGGCAGGGTTGACTCATCACAGCCACTCTGGGACCCGGCCCGGCAGAAGGTTTATCTCCGCACATGCTCCCACATTCTCAGTGCAGAGGAGCTGCGGCAAATGGTGACTGGTTTTAAGGCTTCCACTCATCCCTGAGACACATGACCCTGAAGCTCACATTCCATTGGCCAAAGCAAGTCAGGGTCATGTGTAACTTCAGAGAGTGTGGGAAAGTGCACTGCTACCACGTGTCCCACAAGCAATGGGAGGGCACACTCTTTGGAGAGTGTCACTAGTAACTGCCCCCTTGTAAATGTATGTGCATTTCTGTGACTGATTTCTGTCTGCCTTCCCCTAGAGTCCAGAGGCTGGGAAGAGGGTCCTGTCTGGTGTTGCTCATTACTACCTCCCTGGTGCCTTGCACATAGTAGTCACTCCATAAATATTGAAAAGCAACCGTTCCAAACTCTCCCTGTGATAAACTCTGAATTTGAACCCACATCTCTCTGACATAAAAATTTTTATCTACATCACTAAACAAGTGTTTGAATTCTATTACCAATAGCCTAAACTTGGTGTTCTCTCTCTCTCTCCTTTTTTTTTTTTAGTGAGAGGAGGGGAGATAGAGAGATAGACTCCCGCATGCACTCGGACCGGGATCCACCTGGCCCCATCTGGGGCCGATACTCAAATCAACAGAACTATCTTCAGTGCCTGGGGCCAATGCTCAAACCAATGAAAAGAGAAGAGGAGAGGGAGGGAAGAGAAGCAGATGGTTGCTTTCCATGTGCACCCTGATCAGGGATTGACCCACGATTTCTGTAAACCGGGCAGATGCTCTATCCACTGAGCCAACCAGCCAGGGCCTGATGCTGTCTTTTGAACTACATTTTGTTTATTTGTTTTTAATTCTGAAAGGGTTAAGGTAGGAAAGGTATTAATTTACATCTCAGTGGGAATTAAGTTAATCAGATTTATTATCTTTTTCTTCCTAAAACTTGGCTTAGCTCTACCTGAGACACTGAGCTGTAAGGCAGGGTTTGTGGCAGGGACATGGTTTTACTGAGATAAAAATAAATGCAGACGAGAGAGGAGGCAGGGCTCATATTGGAGCCTCTACAACCTGGTAACATTTTGAGACATGTCTTAGTTTTGCCCACAGTGTGGACTCTGAGCAAAATGATAACAACACTGTCGGACAACACCGACTTTTCCCTTAGACGGGGTGAACTCTAAGAAACTGAGTTGTGGGACTGCAAAATTCCATGCAAGTGGAGTATGTAAGTAAGATAAGGAATCTGCAAAATATAACCTTCCCTCATCTTAACTGTGGTCAGAAGCAATTTTGCCAAGAGTAAGCAGGCCCTGGGTATGAAATACTTTTACTAAAAGCCCCCCCCCCCCCCACACACACACATGAATCCTCAGTCTTGTGCAATGGGATACCAAAGCGCCCTCTTGTGTAGGACCTGGGAACTACAAGCCAACCACAGCCACCGCTGGCCGAACTCACACCCCTTACCTCTGGCAAAGGCAAGGACATGTTTTGCAAAATATACTTCCTAAAACCTTTTCTTTTGTTGTCAACCACAAGCATCCCCAACTCCATGTGGAAGGACTAAGAGGCATGCGTCATCACTGGATTCGTTGGGGTGGGGGGTGGGGCGGAGCGAGGAAAGGCTGCTATAAACTTGAGCTCTGCGGCTGACAGTCACGTGTCCGCAGTGATGAAGCCGTCTGACATTTTCACTCATCACAACCTTTCCGCACGGCCGGCGTGGGCTGCACAAGGGACGAGGAGGAAGACTCCCCCGTTTCTTTAAAGAAAAGAGAAGACGCACTTGGAGAGTGGCCAGGGTGAGGGGCAAGGGTGGGGGTTGGGGCATGTTAATTCAGCACAGACATTTTTGCTTGGAGAATCTAAAGAATTCGGCAGAGAGCCTCCCCTCTCTGGCCTGCCCCCCCACACCCCCCCCCCAAGAAGAACAGAGTGTATTTTAAAGTGCTCCGCAATTTCGTCTCACATCTTGGTTTTCAAAAGCCTGGCTGGGGTTGGGCACTTAAAACTTTAGCCTGGGGATTTTCTGCCTATGAAAACGCATTTCTGGGGACTTGACTACTTGTGGCTCAGAAGCACTAATATCAGCACAATCATCAGCACAAGAGCCTTTTAACCTCAAAGGCAAGGCTTCCTCGTTCTTGTGGCCCACTTAAATTTTAATTTCCCCCAGGAACATGCCCACACCGCCCTGCAGGGTGGGGCTGGGGGGCGCTTGCACCCCCAAGCAGAAAGGGAGCCCCTCTCCTGCCAAGCTACAAGGTTCCCCAGCTCACTGTGCCAAGGAAATTCTTATGAACATAAAGTTTCTTCCCTTGGGGAGGGAGGCAAGGCCCTTAGAAAGACGGAAGACAGACAGATGGGATCCTCGTCATCAAGAACCCGTAACAACCAGCAACGGTTCTCTTAGAATTGAAGTCTAGGCAAAGAGAGAGAATGAAGAGTTTCTTTTAAAGCTAAAGCCTAGAACGTTCGACCGTGACACTGAGACCGTGAGGAGAAAAGCTCATGGGAGAGTGTCAATCACAATATGGACGTGTTTTCAAAGTCGCCTTTCTTCAGCGTGAGGCTACCCCAACAGGGGGGTCCCAACCGTGCGGACAGCTGGGACATGGGACATTAGCTCTGGGGAAGAAGTGTGCTCTCCCGAAGAAGCCACAGTTGTGAGAATCCTCTGAAGGGTTAGTGGAAGGCCTTTCTGGAAAGTTCTAGAAATAAGGGTGCTGCTGAGGTCCGTGTGTCCCCTGTGGGATTGGGGGAAGATGTGGCCTTTCAGAGGGTAAATATTGTGTCACGCCAGTCCTCATCCCCTTTTCTCCAAAAAAGAGAAAATTCAAATCCGCTGATTGTTGTTGTTGTAAGCACGCACCGAAGACTGAGACAGCCCTCCCAAAGCTAGACTGCAGTAAGCATTTAGGAAATGGAGATAATAAGAGACTGGAAAGTGGTGTTTCGGAAATAAACACCCTATTTCCAACCTCCCCGAAGCATGAGACCAACGCCGGCTCTCCGGGAATGGGAGGGAACAGCCGGGAACAGAGAGGCAGACACACAGGTGGTGTTTCCAGCACTGGGCCCTTTCACACGCGCTGGTGTTTGGGGCTTGGTCCTGTGCTAAATCTTATGGAAGGGCTTCTCCGTTGGCCCTGGCCTGGTAGCTCAGTGGGGTGGAGCAATGTTCCCGTGCTCCAAGGTTGTAGGTTCCATCCCTGGTCAGGGCACACACAAGAATCACCCACTGAATGCATAACTAAGTGGAATAACAAATTGAGGTTTCCCTCTCATTCCCTTCCTTTCTCTCTTTAAAATCAATAAATAAAAACTTAAAAAATAAATAGAAAGGGGGCCTGGCCCTGAGCGGGTCTGCCTAGGGCCGTGATGGCGAACCTATTTGATGGCACGCGGCCCCATCCCAGAGAAGTATGGGACCGCATGCCAAGAAGGACGTTTCATCCTCGGCTGCTGCACGGCCAGGGGCAGTAGCCGAGGATAAAACATTTGCTGTAGTGTAGACACTCTGTGCCGGAGGTCTGGAGGCCAAAACAACAGAACTCCGGCACAGAGCGTCTAGTTCTGGGACTTCCGGGCAGGCCGTTTTTCTCGAAGTGACACACCACCCGAGTTATGCTCAGTTTTTTGGTGAATTTTGACACACCAAGCTCAAAAGACTGCCCATCACTGGCCTAGGGCCTGCCTGTACTCGGCTTGTAACAGGTAAGTTCATGACTACATGCACGGACGATTTCACAACATGAGTCCAAGTGATTTTGAGAGCACATCTATTAAAGCCCGGGACAGCCTGACCTGTGGTGGCGCAGTGGATAAAGCGTCGACCTGGGAATACTGAGGTCGCCAGTTCAAAACCCTGCACTGGTCTGGTCAAGGCACATATGGGAGTTGATGCTTCTAGCTCCTCCCCCCTTTCTCTCTCTCTCTCTTTCTCTCTCTCTCTCTCACTCTGTGTCTCCTCTCTAAAATGAATAAATAAAAATAAATAAAGTCTTTTTAAAAAGCCCGGGACAGGGAAACAAGGGCCTAGGATAGAAGCAGCGACAGGAGAACCTGAATGGGGCTGCTGTGATTTCTCTAAGAATATAGGAAAGAAATGAGTCAGGATGGGGCTGCTCTGGCTCATGGAGACGGGTTCACAGGGTGAGCCCAGAATGAGCTGCTGCTACCCTCTGCTTTCCTGGTTGCAAGCATCGTGGGGCCCCTTAGAGTTTAGGAGATGCACACCTGGGGGTGGGGGAAGGAGAGGAGGAGGGGGGAGGGAAAGGTACAGGTCTGCTCCTGCTGGGGTACTTGGTTGTGAGAGTTTTTAAAGGCTGGGAGTTTAGGGGTGGTCTTAGAAGTGATACCAATAGAACATTCACTGGCTCTTCTTCATAGGTGCACCCTTTCAGGGCCGTGGTCTCTACTGATGGGTCAGTGCCAGGGTGGGGGTCTTTATTAGTCACGGCAGCTGGTCCTGGCATTGCCCAGCTGGTTTTGCTGCTTTTCTGGGCCTGGAGCTGAAATAACCTGAGGTTTAGACGTTACCTCTAGGGAGGCGGCCTTCTGTATCTGTAAGTCTGCCGGCCGGTTTGTTCAGCTGTCTGTCTCAGTTTCCCCTTTCTACTGGCCGAGGAAGTTTCCTAGCTTCTCACTCTCCTGCCTCAACTGGACTGATACCGAATTTACCCCCAAAGTCAACAACCGGGGGGGGGCACGTTCTAATGAGAGGTGGTGGAGAGACACCCAGGTGGGCCAGGCTCCGGTCCCCTGCGTCAGAAGTGACAGCTTTGCTTTCGAATCGTCTGCTTTTTTAAACGAGAGCATCACCTCCGTGACTGAAAACCCAACTCTTCGTTAGGTTTTTAACCGAGACACGTGTTTTATCAAATTATTTGTTACGCCACCGTTGGGGCCCATTATCGCCGGCTTCATATCGGACACCAGTGGGGCCTCGTTCTAAAATGCCTGTTTTTATTTTTCTCATTCTTTATTCCATTTATTTGAGAGACTCTCTCTTCCTGTGTCTATTTTAGAGTGATTTCTGGGAATGTGATGGAGCTATATATCATATGGTAGTTGTTTTCTCTCTCTCTCTCTTATAGAAATGTCCCCATACAACATATGTGTCACTTATATTGAAGCACACCCAAACCCAATCCCCAAATGTCCCCTACATACTCCAGGACAAAGTGGGAACACAGCATGACCTGAAATTTACTTCAAATCATTGTAAGTGCCTCCCCCCTCTCTTAGCTCCAGACCCAAGATGCCACCCGCAAGGGGAGATAGCTCAGGCCTTGGGAACTTCCCCTCCTCCTCCGCAGGCCTCCTGAAGCCACCAGGACCACAGGCACCTGCTTGGGCAGGAACAAACCAGGGTGCTGCTCATGGCTGAACCTGAACTCCACAATAACAATGGCAAGGACTTTGATAACATGATGGGAAGGGGAGGGGAAGGAGAAGCATTTCATCTCCACTGGAAAGATTCAATGAGACTGGAGGCCAGGGGGAGGGAGCAGGGGATGACTTAGGGACAAACCAAGGGTTACTTTTCAGATACCTCCAGAGGAATAAAGGACACAGACAGAGGGATCCTTAGGGATCCTTATGTTTTTATTCTGTTGTTTTGAAAACAAATATGGGAGAAGCTCCCAGGAAGTCAGAAGTGGAAATAGTAGGATGGATGGATGGATGGGTGGGTGAATGGATGGACAGGTGGATGGGTGTGATAGACAGATATGTAGACAGGTTGGGTGGGTGGACAGGTGAGAGTTTGGTAGATGGGCAAACAGATGGATGGGTGGATGGATGGGTGGATGGATGGGTGGGTGGGTAGGTAGATGGGAGGAAGTCTTCCAAGACAGCAAGCAGGGAGTGGGAGCCAATGAATGGGAGATGAGATGGGTGTGGGCGTGGCCACGAGGAAAGATGGGCGTGGTCTGGCAGGGGTGGGTGTGGTCTGGAAGGAGACTGGGTGGGGTCAGGGCAGGATCCTGGCAGATGTTTCAGTGAGTGCTCTCAGGCAGTCTTTAGGACAGGGGTGCTGTATACATTCCTTTTTTCGGTGGTGAAGGGGCCAGGTCAGGTATTTTAAGGAAAGTCAAAGAAAGGGGCTCAGAGAGGGGACAAAGATGATTAAAAGCTTTTCAGAACTGAATCTATCATTGAAATCACCAACGGGGCATTTTATGCCGTAGAGATGGAGTTAGGAAGGAGAGCATTTGTTCTGGAACTTTTCAAAATGGGAGAGGGTCAGACACAAACATCCTGGCCATGAAAGCTTCCCAGGAGTTATTTACCAAGATTACCCGCTAATGCAACAAGTGCCTACTTGGTTGGCATGGCTTTAAGCTCTGGGGACACATCAGTGAACGAAACAAACAAATGCCTGCTCTCATGAGGCTTCCATTCTAGTGGAAACAAGCGACAGTAAACCTAATAAGCATGTCCAGGGGGAGCCACGCACTGATGCTGTACCGGGCAGGCGCCATCCCGGGTTGGGGATGAGGGCACTAGGAGGTCTGTCGGCTCGGCCTCACCGCATGGCTCCACCCATCCTCCCCGGAGTCAAAGAGCAGCGGCGAAATCATAATGAGAGAGCCTGATACTTGAAGTATTACCCAGAGATCAGTGCAGCCCCAGCTCACGGCAGCAGCGCGCAGGTGACACCTTCACGGAATGAGCAGCCCATGAATGAATGGGTGCATCAACCAGTCAACTGATCGGTGACAACATTCACCAGGGGAGTGGAAGAATGAGGCTCCTAAAAGGAACTGTACCAGAAACAGGGGGCTTGCCGGTAGGAGGACTCACTGTGTGTCTGGCACAACCTGCCTAGGTAAGAACCCCTACCCCCGACCCTGAGCGCTCACAGTGACCATGAGATGTGCATGCCTGCCTGCTGCCCCACTGTATGACGGGAGCCAGGGTGAAAGCCCACATTCCTCTGCTCTTTCTGCTCCCCTTCCTGGGTGTCCCTGTCATACTCCTGACCTGCCGGGTTCTCAGAAAACAGTGTCTTTGCCCAAGTAACTGAACCTTGGAGAATTTTCCCCAGGAATCCAGGTGTGTTTGTGTCAATGGGGCTGGATCTCTGTGCATCATTATCTAACAAGGCAGAGGTCCCTTATTTAAAAAAAAAAAAAAAAAAACTTTTTAAAAGTTTATATTGATTGATTTCAGAGAGAGAAAGGGAGAGAGAGATAGACAGATGGAAAGGTCGATCTGTTTGTGACCCAACCGGGGATCAAACCGACAACCTTTGCAAATTGGGACAGTGCTCCGACCAACCAAGCTATCTGGCCAGGGCAAGAGGTCCCTTTCAATTGGGTTAGTTTATGGGTGTTTTGCCAGGCCCTACACATTGCTGTCAATAAATTTGGGGCCTGATGTGGTGGTCCTGGTGGCTGACGAGGTTAAATCCCATCTCCACTGGAAGTCTGTAAGCACAGCCTCAGGCCCTCTGGCCCCGGGCCCAACACCCCATCCCCTGAGCCGCCCTACCCTCTCCCAGCCCAGCCCATAGCAAGCATTTGTGCTCTGGGACCCAAAGACCCCTTCTTCTTACAGTGACCCTAAGGATGGGTGAGCCCAGGGCTGTTTGGCAGAGGCCATAAATTAGGCCTGGAATTCTTAGGGTAAACACATTCAGAATTGATTCCTGCAGCTGCTCTGGGAGCTCTGGGATTTACAGTCGTCCCAAGGCCCAGAGGAAATGTGGTCCTGCACATTCTTCTGGAGTCTGGGTGCTGGGAGAAATTCACAGACCTTCTCTTCAAAGCTCACCAGAGAGAAAGGCTCCCTCCTGCACAGATGGAAACTTCCTGCTCTGGGAGGGGGTGGCTCGAGGGAGGTGGGGCTTGGGAAACCTCCCCGCCTGGGGCATTGCTCTGGTCAACCCCCACAGCAAAGCCTTTATTCCGCCAGCTTTCAGTTCAGGGCTCAGCTCCAGCCAGGACAGGTGCAGCGCAAAGGACAACGGGGTTTGGAGGCTACAGGTGGCTTAGCAGCCCGCAGGTGTCCCCACCTCCCTGAGCCGCAAGGTCTTCATTCAGAAAATGGCAGCTCAGTAAAGGGAAAACCAGCCTGTTCTTATCAGCTGCTTGTGTTAGTTACTCTGCTTGGGCCACCAGAATGCAACACCCGCCCAGGTGGCTTAAGCAGCAGATGTTTATTTTCTGATCCTTCTGTAGGCTTGGAAACCCAAGATCACCAAAGTGGGTCCCTTCTGAGGTCTCTACCCTTGGCTTGTAGATGGCCATCTTCTCCTTATGGCCCCGTGCGGTCATCCCTCTGTGTGTGTCTGTGTTCCGATCTCCTCTTCTGATAAAAACACGGGTCATATTGGAGGGGAGTAGGGTCCTAATGACCATAATGGCCTCATTTTACCTGAATCGCCTCTGTAAAGACCTGATCTCTAAGTACAGTCACATTCCGGGGAACACAACAGAGCCCATAACACAGCTCAGGGAATTGACTTGTCTGCTGTCTCCCGGAGCCTTAGTGTGACAGCCACATCCACCAGGTTTCCCAGGGAGAAGAAAGAGCACCCATGTTTGTTGAGCGCTTGCTGCGCGGCGGACACTGTGCTGCGTGCTTTATGTGCACATCTTTGAGTGGAAGCCAGCGTGTTAGGGACGCTCTGCCCGGTGTGTTTTGTTTCTCACTGGGAGTGCGGAGTGGAAATTCCACCATGGGGTAGGGGTTTGGTTTACATGAGCTTTGAGGCCCCTAGCGTTCTGGGAAAAAAAGGGCTTCCTTTAAATTATGCATTCCTCCAAGAAATATCATTTGAGTTCCTACTATGGCCAGACACTGTTTTAGGCAAACAGCATACAAAACTCTCTGTCTCGGGAGGTTCATTCTAGTGACCAGAGATTGACCAGCAATAGGCATAGTAAGTGAATCGTGTAATATGGTTTTTTTTTTGGGGGGGGGGCAGGTGCTAAGGGGAAAGAGAGCAGATAAAAGAGGTTGGGGTGTCTTCCAAGGGTGTAGAGGGGGATATATACATTCAATATAGGCAGTCCTGACTGAGGAGATGACAGCTGAGCAGGACATGAAGGAGGGAAGGGAGTTAGCCATGCAAGTGATCTAAAGCTCAGTGTTCCTGACCGAGGGAGCAGCAGTGCAAAGGTCCTGTGGCCAAGGCATGTTATGGTAAGGAGGTCAATGTGGCTGGACAGAGTCAACAACCGGGAGTCATGGGAGGAGAGGTCAAGAAAGTAATGAAGCCCACAGCAGATTTGGTCCTGAAGGCCTTCGCCTTTTCCCTCAGGGAAATGAAAATTATTGCGGGGTAAGAATTCATGAGAGGCAGAGGCTGAGTTGGGAAATTCAGAAAAACAGACAGGATGAAAACTCATGCCAAGAGATTCCCACGCCACAGGCTGTCGGCTGGCAGATCACTGGAAGGTGCCTGCGTTCGGTGTTAGAGCTCCCCATACTCCTCCCAGGGAAACCAGAGCCTGCTTTAAAAGCTAAAATGCCAGCATTGAAGATATTTCCCAACTTCAGACAGCCTCAACCGTGAAGAGAGGTGGTATTGCTGTGGGTTAATGCAGAGAGTCCTGATAGATAGTGTACTTAAAAAAGAAAAGCCACAGCCTGACCTGTGGTGGTACAGTGGATAAAGCGTCGACCTGGGAACACTGAGGTCGCCAGTTCAAAACCCTGCACTGGTCTGGTCAAGGCACATATGGGAGTTGATGCTTCCAGCTCCATCCCCCTTTCTCTCTCTCTCTCTTTCTCTCTCCCTCTCTCTCACTCTATGTCTCCTCTCTAAAATGAATAAAAAGAAATTTTTAAAAAAATCTTATAAAAAAAAAAAGAAAAGCCACAAACAGCAGGTGGAAAGCATTCAGAGCGTGGTTAAGGGCTGGGTCCTGAAGGCAGACTGCCGGCTCCAAGCCCACACGGCTCACCCTGTAGGCCCAGGTGGTCTCTGTGTTCTGTAGCTCCATCTATACAGTCTCATTCTCGCTTTGAAAAGTACCATTTAGACATGTTTGTACATGGCTAGGCATGAAACAAAAGGTCAGGAAGGAGGCTCACCAAACCAGGAGGTGGCCACCCCGGGCAGAGGCTTACAGGACTCTCCACTGCCCTCCCTCAGCCTCCGCTCTGCTCACAGACCCCAAAGCCAGGGAGACCCGCCAGCCCCGGCTGACTCCCGGCGAGCAGATAAGGAGGTTCCGTCCATGGGATGCTTGCAGCGGGCGGTGCACAGCTCATACACAGGAACCTCTTCCCTGACACCCCTGCAGGACTTCTACAGGTGACTTAGTGACGGTGGCTGACCAGAAGGCTGTGGAGTAAGGCAGGTGACCAGTGCCTGAGTGAACAGACGCCCTGGCACTGGCAGGGAGCAGCTCGGCCCAGGGCAAGACGTGGGAGGCAACTTCTGTCATACCCCCAGACACACACCAGTTAAGGGCCCGCCCGCCGGACATGAAGGCATCCCCCCACCCCAGACAGCCTGCTAATCACATCCCAGCAGGAACTGGCTGCCCGCAGCCACCAGGACCCGACTTTTAGTTGAAAGTGGGAAATTGACAGGAGGGTAAGCTCACCAGAACCAGCTGATATCCTGGGTCTGTACTTTAAAACCGACAAACACATTCCTGGTGCCACCTCAGAGAGGAGCCACGGGGCCTGGTGGGCGGCTCAGACAGAATTTCTAAAAACACTGGAGTTAGTGGCCATTGTGGGCACCATTGTGCCCCCACCCAAAAGCAAATTTATATGTGGACATCCTAACCCTCAGTGCCCCAGAATGGGACTGTGTGTTTGAACATGGGATGTTTAAAGAAGTATTTAAGGTTAAATGAGGTCATTGGGTTAAACACTAATCCAATCTGACTGGTGTTCTTATAAACTGAGGAGAGTAGGACCCAGACACAAGCACAGAGGGAAGACCAAGTGAGGTGCCAGGGGCAAGAGAGGTCTTCAAGGAAACCAACCCCGCTGCCACCTTGCTCTTGGACTTCCAGCCTCGAGAACTGAGAGAGAATAAATGTCTGTTGTTGAAGCTGCCAGTCTGGGATATTTTGTTAATAGCAGCCCCAGCAAACTCATACAGTGGCTTTTTTATTTTTTAATTGCAAGCTTGCACCTGACCTGTGGTGGCGCAGTGCATAGAGCACCGACCTGGAACGCTGAGGTTGCTGGTTTGAAACCCTGGGCTTGCCCAGTCTGGCAAGGCACATATGACAAGTAACCAATGAACAGCTACAGTGAAGCAACTACTTCTCATTCCCCCACGCTCCTCTCTATAAAATCAATACATAAAAACCTTTCTTTTTTTTAATCGCAAGATTGCAAGTAGAAATCCAGCTCTCTGTTTTTTCTTTAAAAATTAGAAGGTGTAGCCACTCTGGGTTTATACCCTGTTCTTGTTGAAGCTGGTAGTAAGCTGTCCACTTTGGAGAGGCCAGATGTCCCCAATGACGGTCAGGGGCCGGACACAGCTCCCACTCCTGGTGGATGAGCAGGGTGTCCCTGAGGAAATGAGAGGGGCTTCCATGCCTTTCTAAGAAGAGCTCAGTACAAGCTCTATCCCAGCTGACTTCTTGGAACTTGCCCCTGCTAGTTCACACCTCGTCCCTTCGCCTGTGATGATCACGATGGAGACCCGTCACGTTTATTGTGCACTTACTGGCTGGAGCCCCCGTTCTATAAACCAGGACGCTGAGGCACAAGTAGCGGATTTTGAACCAGACGCTCTCTGGCTGCAGTACATGCCCTCTTGGGCTCTGGCTACAGCTCTGCCTTCTGCTTCCCCTGCCTGGGGGACCCGGGGCTCACATTCTAGCTCCTCTGCCTTCCAGAAGCCTCTCCGGCTGTCCTCCCACCACGGCAGTATTAGAATCCATCCCTCTTTGTACCACTTGTGTAGTGCACGTGCATCGTGTGTCTACCACCCACCAGGCACTTTACGGACCTGATGACTACCCACCCCCAGCAAGCTGCGAGGTGACCATTCTTATCCCCATTTAACGGTGGGGGCCTGAGGCTCAGGACTTAAAGTAACTTGACCAAGGCTGTAGTGCTCATCAGTGCTAGAGGCTGGACCTGAACTCAGGTCCACCTGACTCCGAAGTCCTTGGCTTTTCACTGTTAAATGCCTGCCTGCCTCTCTACCCGGCCAGTCCCTTGTTACTCTGTGTGCAGTTCAGCCTATACAGTCCTGCCTCTGGGGCTGGGCTCACACCCGACACATCCCCGGTAGCAGGAGCCAGCTCTGGGCCTGGAAGGAGCGTCAAAATATCCTTCGACGCTGGGTACCAGGCACCTGTGGTGAGGGCGCTGACTGGGAAGATCCTGCGTGTCCCTCACGTGGTGCTCCAACGCCATTCATTCATCCCTTGGACCAATGTTGAGGGAATGCCTACAGTGAGCATCCTAGGTGCGATGGAAACGGTGGAGAACAAAAGAGGAAAGTTCCTGCCCTTGCAAAGCTTGAATTCTCCTGGGCAGAGTCACAAAACTAAAAGAAGAGACAGGTCGCGTGTCCGCTAGATGGTCAAGAGCCATGTGCAGGGAATGAAAGCAGCAGTGTGATCTCTGCAGGGGCTGGTCTCCCTGTTTTATTCCCGGTGGTCAGGAAGGACTCCTGATCAGGGGACACTGGCGCAGAGACCTGATGGAAGTGACAAGTAGAGAGGACGGGGAGTTCCTGACAGAGAACAGCAGTCCTGAGGCTGGGGTGGGGCTGAGGGGCATTGACGGATGCAGCTGTCACTTTCAAAGTGGCAGTGCCCAGCAATGGTCATCCCTGTGGCGTGGGCACCGAGCATGCCCCAGGAATTGAGTCCGGAAGATGTTCAGGCTTGACGAAGCGTGGCAGGCTTCTTCACCTCGGATGTGTTTGGCCTTGGGCTGCCGGCCCTTCCAAAGGCTCGGGAGTAGCACAGCACACGTACGTTCCCAAGTGCACCTGAACTTTGGGGAGAGAAGAAGCACTCCAGCCATCACCATTCCTCGGAAAACACATTGGCTGTATGGGAACGCAATTTGCTGCAGGGTCTGTTTTCTGAGCCGGAAAGGTGGGTGGGCGTTGTGGTCCCGGGAAGGCAGCCCAGCCTGCAGGCAGACGCCCCTGGCTGCTCCTCTGAGTTAGTGCCCTTGGAGCACTGTGGATGTGAGCGAGTGCCTCCATCTCCCCGGGCCTCAGCTTGAAGCGGCCCATCCACAGGGGTTTGGTGAGGATTAAGTGACTCAACTTGCGGGGAAATTGTTCGGGAAGCTGTGAAGTGCTAAACCCAGGAGTCTTCCTACTCATCTCTCTCCACAATGGCTGGCGTAAGATATAGTCTCCTTCCCCAAGTACATTTGCATGCCAACTCTGGGGCCTCAGGGAAAAACAAAACCATGGTCAAAAGAATGGCTTTCAGGACAAAAATATTAACCCCCCTCCCCAACACCACCACCAAGAAAGGCAATAATTATGAGGAAGAGAAAGATGAACAGTATAAGTTTTTAGTAAGGTCCTGGGCACCTTCCTCCAGGAGAACTAGCCTCTCCTATATTCAGAGGTGCTGAGTCTTTTATAAACTGGCTCAAGTCAGGGAATTGGTTGAGGTCCTAAATGTTTTCACAATTCAAGTTACACTTTGGTTCAGTTGACCTAGAACTCTTCTGCATATACAGATCAAGTAATAGTGTAGTAGACTTCCCACTTAGTTCACCTCTAAGAACTCCACAATCAAGTCAGGGCCATGGTTCTCCACAAGTCAGCACCTTCTGATTGCAGCTTTGACTCTTCTGTTCGGGTAACACGACCACCTTGAGTTCAGCAACTGAGGGTAGGGTCACCACTTGATTCCTGCCACCCCAGCATAGCCATTAATTTATGGTTGCTGATTTGATGACAACAAACAAAGGTATCCCTTCATTTACCACACACACCTGTGCCTGGCCCTTCACAAATAGCATCTCTATTAGCAGTGACCCCGTCAGGGGGACATCAGCATCTCCCTTTGACAGGTGGGGAAGCCAAGCCTCAGAGTGCGTCAGTGACATGTCCAAAGACACACAGCAGGCACGCTTGCTGCTGGAAAGACACGAATTCATTCATCTATTGAAGAAACACCTGCTTACTGTGGTCTCTGTCCTGTTTTCGCCACTGTTTCATAGGGGACTGACCCCACCACTGTGATGATGGAGGGACCCAGGGACTGCTGAGGGAGCAGGCTTGGGCCAGAAGAAGGATATTGGAGGAGGTGCTGCCCACACTGAGCCTTTTTTTTTTTTTTTTTTACAGGTACAGAGAGAGAGTCAGAGACAGGGACAGATAGGGACAGACAGACAGGAACAGAGAGAGGTGAGAAGCATCAATCATCAGTTTTTCGTTGCTGTTGCGACACCATAGTTGTTCATTGATTGCTTTCTCACATGTGCCTTGACCGCAGGCCTTCAGCAGACCGAGCCACCCCTTGCTGGAGCCAGCGACCTTGGGTCCAAGCTGGCGAGCTTTTTGCTCAAGCCAGATGGGCCTGTGCTCAAGCTGGCGACCTCGGGGTCTCAAATCTGGGTCCTCTGCATCCCAGTCCAACGCTCTATCCACTGCGCCACCGCCTGGTCAGGCGACACACTGAGCTTTTAAAATCAGCAATTCGGGCCTGACCTGTGGTGGCGCAGTGGATAAAGCTTCTGCCTGGAAGGCTGAGGTCACCGGTTCAAAACCCCATGCTTGCTTGGTCAAGGCACGTGTGGGAGAAACAACTACTATGAGTGGATGCTTCCCGCCCCGTTCTCTCTCTCTCTCTCTCTCTCTCTCTCTCTTTCTCCTCTTTCTAAAAGCAATAAGTAAAATTTTTAAAACACTAAAATGAGTAATTCAGAAGGGCATCTCGGAGACACCCCTGCTTGGGCCCGGACAGTGAAGGGTCTCCCATGGAAAGTGGGCTTCCTTCTTCTCATCATCCTGCTCGGACAGTGGATGGAAGAGCGCGCTCAGGTCACCCTGGAGCAGTGTGACCTCAGGAGAGGTCCTTCTCATCCTCAGTTTCTTCGGAGAAGGCACAGACTTTGGTTTGGTTTTCCAAGTGTGGTGCCCAGACCACCAGCATCACCTGGGAGCTGATCAGAAAAACCAGGTCTTGGGGGTCACCTCACACCTGTGGAACCAGGAACTCCAGGCGGAGTTCCGGCATCTGGGGGTTCTGATGCTGGGGGAACAGGAAGACCCCTCTGCTGCCGGAAGCAGGGCACTGAGACCCACCGCATGAGCACTGCCCGGGAAGAAAGCGGGTTAGAAATGCAGAGTCTCAGGCCCCAGCCCGGACCTACTGAATCAGAATCTACACTTCACAAGATCCCCAGGGGGTCGCATGCACATTGTCATTTGAAAAGTGCCACCCAGAGTTGGGTGTCACCCTGATTCTGAGTGACACCCCCTCCCCTACCCCTTGCAGCTGTAAAACTCTATCAGCCTTTCTTGGGAAAATCACCCAACCCCTCTTTCTCTTTCTGCGGGAGGGAGGAGGGGAGCCCGTCGGGCTCAATTAGAGCTAAGAGTCCTTTGATCCTTCCCAAACCCTTCCCGATAAGAAGTCCCGGGCAGGGGGCGCTGGGGGGCGGCCCTCCGGCAATAAGGGGAAAGGGCTCTCCTCCAGGAGGTAGGAAACCCCGCAGCACGCTGCTGCCAGTCGGGCCAAGGAATGTCCCCTCGCGGAGCCTCTGGGTGGGAAGGAATTCCATGCAAATTCCGCAGCCACCCCAACCCAGCGCGCAAAACGCAGGAGCGGCGAGCTCTGAAGCGAGTTCAAAACAATTACCAGCCAACATGTGTTTCCTATGAACGGCGCAAGTGTTAAAACGGATTTAATTTTCTTTTGTAAATAAAGAGGCCGATGCAGACCGGCCAGTTTATCTCCCTGGGAGAGATGAAAGTGTTTCATGTGCCAGTAGCCTCTGCCCGCCGTGGAGGTGGGGGGCAGCTATCTGGACCCCATGTGTTCTGTCTCGGAAGCCCAAGCCATTTCTCCCATGTGGGACTGTTTGGGCACTATGGGGTCTTTTCTCAAATTCTTATTTTTTAGTTATCTCAGATGGTACGCTCCCCCCCTTTTTTTCCTCTCTCTCTCTTTCTCTCTCTCTCTAACATATTAGTGATTCATAAACAGTAAAATTAGTCTGCTAGGGGCTGGTGGGGGTATTCATCCTGGTGGCGCCTGCCTTCCTGGGTTAGTAGTTAAAATAAATCATTGCTGTCACAATGGAATTCAGGTCTAAAAATCACCTGTGGGAATCCCCACCCCCTCCTGTTCCGCCTCCCCCAGGCTCCCAAGCAGCCAGGATCAAAGCCATCTTCCCCCTCCTTCCAGCTGAGGGGGCAGGCGGAGGGGGAGGAGGAGCAGGAGGAAAACCCCAGAACGTACACCAAACCAGGAAATTAATGTCTCTGCTCCATTGTTGAAGCTGGACACACAGCACATTGAGGCCCATTTATGATATTAGTGTTTCTAACGCGAAATACGATTAACCACTTCATTATGTAAAGTTATGTTTCCACTTAACCTCTTTGTGCCGGCATCCAGATCTCGGGAGTTTGTTTTGTTTTGTTTTGGTTTGGTTTTCTTTTTCTTTCCCTCTTAACGGCAAATTTAATAAATTCCAACATGCTCAAACTTCCTGACTTCCACTGTCCACCGCTGGTATCTTTGGACACTTCAATAGCGTGAGATAACTCACACAGTCTGCTCTGCCTACCTTCCCGGCCCAGGCCCTAATCCAGGATCAAGCAAATAAGCTTTCATCTTCGGGGCACTTAAGTTAATTACATGGAGGCCGGTGGAGGCCCCGGAGCCCGATCTGCAAGCAGCCCTCCCAAAGCCAGACATCATAGGATCCAGATGCAGACCCTTGGCAGCTTAAGCCCAACAAATTTCCTTTGTCAAGAAATGCAAACAGCCAAACATTGCAGCCTAGGCTACTTCAGTGAGCCGGCCTCCGCCCACGGAGCAAGGCCTGCAGGCCAGAGGCCAGAAACCATTAAAAAGTTCGAGTGGTCAGGGCCAAGCTGGTTCCCAGGCGGACTTGGGTGGGTGGGTGGCTGGCTCTGTTTTATTTTGGAAAGATTATGGATCAAAATGGCGGGCTGCCTTCTCTAATGAAGCCCAAGGTGTTCTGATGACTCGGGAATCTATCCCAGGGGGCGGAAATGTGGGGGGAAGGTAGGGCTCTGCTCC
Organism: Rhynchonycteris naso; assembly: GCA_037038555.1. NCBI lineage: Eukaryota > Metazoa > Chordata > Mammalia > Chiroptera > Emballonuridae > Rhynchonycteris > Rhynchonycteris naso. The sequence continues at coordinate 312,644,488 of CM072996.1, read as the reverse complement.
CACCTGCCCACGGATCTCTGCAGACTTCCTCCCCTGGTCCCTTCTCCATCCTTCTAATCTCTCTCTGGCTCCTTCCGATCTGTTCTAGCATAAGCGGTCCCTTTTCTTGGAGCCCTCCGCCCCTATTATCGGCCCTACCGCCCCCTCTTGTCATTTAGAGCCTTCATTGTTAGGCAACCTTCTTCCTTTGCTTCACGGTCCATGTCCATCAAAGTGACATTTGTGGTCGCCTCCACCCGCCCTTTTCTCAGCAGAGAGGCTTGGACAGGGGCGAGGCTGATTCTGTCTGGTTCTGGGGGTCGCCAGAGGAAGCCCACTGGGGCAGCAGCAGTGAGCCACAATCCCCGAAGCCAGCTTGTGTGAGCTGTTATGCGGGTGTGCTGACCTCGGGGGACTCAGAGCTCAAGCACACAGCAGAGATGTGGGCTTGATTCGCTTCCTCGGGTGGGTTGAATTGTGTCCCTCAAAATTTATGTTCCAGCCCTGACCCCACCCCCACCCCCCGTGCCAGAGCCGGTAAGTGTGACTTTACTTATATTATAGTGAGGGGCAATCTTTTGAGCTTGGTGTGTCAAAATTCGCCAAAACACCGAGCATAACTCCAGTGGTGTGTCATTTCGAGAAAAAACCCGTAAGTTCGCAATATTTATAGTTTAAATAACAAAAATGTTTTGGTCTCCAGACCTCCGGCACAGAGTGTCTACACTACAGCAAATGTTTTATCCTCGGCTACTGCACCTGGCCGTGCAGGAGCCGAGGATGAAACGTCCTTCTCGGCATGCGGCCCCATACTTCTCTGGGATGCGGCCACATGCAGTCACATGTCATCAAAAATGGCTACGTGTGCCAGCGCTGACACGCATGTCATAGGTTCGCCATCACAGATTTATCATATTACTCATTGTTACTTGGAAACAGGGTCTTTGCAGGTGTAATCCAGGTGGGATGACAGCAGCTGGTGACAGCAGCAGATGACGAGTGTCCTTAGAAGAGAGAAGTTTGGACAGAGAGACACGACGGGGAGAAGGGCATGTGAGAACGAAGGCAGAGATGGGAGTGATGCAGCCACAGGTCAGAAACACCAAGGAAGGCGCAAATCAGCAGAAGCTGGAAGAGGCAGGAAAGACCTCCCCGGAACCTTCAGCGGGAACACCGCCTTCCGGCACCGTGGTTGCGACCTCCCGCCTCCAGAGCTGTAGAGTAGAAATGTCTGTTGGGTAAGCCCCCCCGGCCTCAGTTTATGGTAGTCTGCTACCGCAGCCCCAGGGAACTAAGGCAGTTCCAAATAACTCAGCACTAACCACCTGCGTCTTTGCCCACCTGGACTCAGGGCATCGAAGCGGAAGGCGGGGCAGTGTCCTTCAGCATTGCCTGTTCTCACTGCCACCATGCCATGTGCCATGAGTAGGGGCTTTCCGTGTATGCCCTACCACCTGCAAATGCTAGGCCCTGCCCACCCTGCTGGTAGCTCGGATTTCACCACTGGGCCTAGTCCTCCTGACGCTGGACCCAATCCCCTGGCCCCTGGGCCTGTGCAGCTCCCTGCACTGGGCTGGCTCTGCCCCGCTGGCCCAGGGCTTTGCCCAGGCTGCTGTCCCCACTGTAGCCTCCCTGGCTTCTAGGCCTGGCTTACTCTTCCTCAACTCTCAAGACCGCTCAAGGCTCCTGGAGAGCTTCCCCGCCCCCATTCACCCTGGCTCGGGGTGGGGGGGCTCCCTCTGTGTCCCCACAGCCCTCACAGCACCTGTTGTACCCCACTGTCATTGTCCATTTGCAGGACTCACTAACATCACCACCTGAGGGTGGTGTCGCAGACCACCCACCTCCACGCACACAGCTGTCTGTGGGCCCACAATGTTCAGGACGTGTGTTGAATGAATACATGAGTACTAAATAAACAGATGGGTCCCAACGCCCTCCCCCAACCTGTCCTGCTCATGAAACTCAATGTCCCCTCAAAGAGCACAGCCCCACATGGGAACAGAAATAGGAAGGAAAGTCCTCACCTGGCTTGCTGTGTCCTAAAAAGGCAAAGATAAATAAAGAGAAAAGCCTCAGAATTCTCTGAGTTTGACCCCTGGAAGCCAGACCTGAAAAATGCTGAATTGTTTACGGCGTGTGCACCTAAGAAAACTAGAGCTGGTCTCAGCTGCAGAATAGCTCCTCCCGGTGTAAGTTTCCAAACCCGCCAGGTCAGCCTGAGCTTTTGACGGTTGGTCTTCTCCGGAGGGAACAATACCATTGCTGGCAGGAACGGAGATGCTGTCCGTTCCCGGAGGGCCATCCGCTTGGGAGGACCACCTGGAGAGACCTGTAACATTGATGCTGGGGAGAGAGCTGCAGATGCAGGTTCGTGTTTCATTTACAGAAGGCTGTCTCCAAGCGCCGAATCTAGGGAGAATCCTTCTTCAAGTTCAACAGCCAACAACTTAATATTTTCCCGATGACCACAGCCGACCAGGAGGAGAGTCAGACCAGGCTGTGTTCTCGGAGTGTAAAAGTCTCACTTTCACGCTGAACTTCTTGCCAAGCCTCAGCTCTGCTGCTCGCTGTTGCTCCTTCTGCCTGCAACTCCGTGTTCCCTGCTGGCCTGTGCCCTCCGCCTCCTGCGGGGTTTAAAGTCACCTCGACAGGGAGACCTTTGATCCCCTTTCAGCTCAGCTCCTCCTGCAGCCCCCATGTGTGTGAGGGTCCCTAGGTGACATAACTATATCTTCCCTGGCTACATGGTAGCCCAGCACAGAACCTGGCACAGAGGGGGGCTCTCAGGATCCGGAAAGATAGACAGCTTGGCTGGTTCCCCATAACCACTGATTAAGTGGACAGCACAAACCAATACAACCAGACATTCAGGTGTGGTGGCTCTCACAGAGACCCAGAATAACAGTAGCCTAACAAATTAGGGACCCATGTGCCTCTTATCAAGGATCTACCTCCACCCTCTGCCTTCATAGAAAACTTCCACCTCGTGTCCCAAAATGATTCCACCGGATCCTGCCCTCACATCTATATTCCACCTGGTGAAGTAGAAGGGGACGGAGGGAAGTATGGTCCTGCATTTAAGGGTGTATTCTAGAAGTTGCATATATCTTCTGCAGGCATTCCACTGACCAGAGCTTGATCTCATGACCACACCTGGCTGCAAGGGAGTCTGGGAAAGTAGTCTGTGTGTCTTCTCCCTTTCCCTCTTAAGGATAGTTTTCATTGGTTTGGGGCCCACCTGCATAATTCAAGATCTTCTCATCTCATGATCCTTAACTTAATTACCTTTTTGCAAAGGCCCTTTTTATAAGTCAGATCACATTCACAGGTTCTGGGTTGACATATCTTTCAGGGACCATCATTCTACTGGGGGCCAGGGTGGGCACCAGGAGACCAGGTAAGAGGCCACCACTGTCATTCAGGTCAGTGATGATGGTGACCTGGACCAGAGGGGGGAAGCATGAACGTGGTGGGGTTAAGAGGCACCAGGAGGCAGACTCAAAGGGTGTCATAAACAACCAGACGCAGAGAGCTGAAGAGGGGGTGGTTAAAGGTGACTGTCGGGTTCCGGTTTAAACCACTGGGCAGATGGCCGCAGACATATTTATTGGGTCTGGTGCTGTGCCGCAGAACTGGCTCTTCTCCCCAGACCCAGTGCCCCGAGTTCCAAAAGGGATCAAAGGCCCGTCCCTCCCAAGCCAGGCCCGTCCCTCCCAAGCTGGCTCTGGCTCCCCACAGACATGGTTTCAGGCTGCCCGGCTCTGGGAAACACAAGAAGATCTTCATGTGATTGTTAAATAATTGCTTTCCAACTATAAAAGTAATTAAGAAATGGCACCAATTTCCCTAAGTGTAATGTAATTAAATCCGCTGGCTTGGAAAATCATCGGCGATAAACGGAAGCAGCAAAAGACCGGGCCACGGCGGGGAATTAGGTAGAGGTCTGACAGGAGGGACAGAGTGTTCCCTGGGCCCCTCTAACCCCCCCCCTGAATGCCCCCCCCAGCACGGTAGCCTTGGTAGGTGCAGTACCTGGCAGGCGATGGAGGGGAGGGAAGAGGATGGGGAGAGTCAGCTGCCCGCGGGCTGGCTGGGCTTCCACTGGGCAGCGTCACCTGCTCAGAGCGGGAGTTACCTGCGGGGGCTCATGCTGACGGTTGGAACTCAGGGGCCAGGCGGCGTGGTGCAGAGGTATTACACCAGGAGGTCAAAGGCAGCTCTAATTTGGTCAAAAAAGGCAGCCAGGGAAGCAGGATGGACAGTCAGGCTCAAGGAACAAACCTGGACCACGGACGGAAGCAGGTCAAATCAGGGTCTGCTTGGGCCAAGAAATGCAGACAGGTCAGGCCAAGCAGTGCAGCACCAAGACTGGTCAAGAGACAGAGGTCAAAGGTCTCTTCTTAAATGGTTCTAGCCGCAGGTACCGAGTCCGATGACAGGAGGACTGAATAGACAGATTTAAATATATCTGGAAGCCAGCACTTTATCATTATCATTATCATTATTATTATTATTATTATTATTATTTTGGACGAGTGTGATAGAGAAAGGAAGTTTGAGTTAGGCAAAAGCTCTGGGTTCCAGTCCTGACTCCCCTACTTCGTTATCTTGAGGCTCTTGCTAAGCTCTTGAAGCTCGTTTGCTTTCTTTCCCCTAAGAAAACAGGCATAATTCCTAACAAGCATGTTCTTAGGAAAGGGCGTGCTTTAGAAACTGTCAAGGTCCTTACTGACCCCCCTGGGATTGAGAAAGGGCTACCCTCCCATCCCTCCCATCCCTCCTCCCTCCCGCTGAGGCTTCCCCTCCCTTACCCCCTCCTCACTGGCTCCCTCCCCTTGACCGAGACCCCTACTCTCTGCCCCTCAAGTTGCCACCAATATAAAAAGAAAATTAAAGTGCCTCCCTTGTCAGGCATTGTGAGGGTCAAAAGAGCAAATGCATGAAAAAGCGTTATGATGGGCGCGGACCTCGGGAGCCCGCCGGAGTGCACAGCTAGTATCACCAACACAAAAGAGTTAGAGAAAGCCAGAGAAAAGCAGGAACAAAAGTCACCCGTGATACACTGGCCCAGCAGTGACTACGTACGGTGAACAGTCGGTTAGGAACCTGGTGGGCTTTTCAGAAATGCATATAGGTTGTTTTTTGTTTTTTCTCAGCTTTTAGAAATGGATGATATGATGCACACTGTTTGGGGACCTGTTTCTGTCATGTAACAATATATCATGAGCAACTTCACACACTTCCTTGTCCATCGTCATTTTAATGGCGGCCAAATTGTGTGTGGTATGATCACACCATTGTTTCATCAATCGGCTATTCCATGAGCCATCGGAATAGCTGGTCCCCACGTCTCCTTTCCAACTAACTCGCACCCCAGTTCTGGTCCAGGCTCTCCGCTCTGCATGACGCTAAAACCCAGTGTTGAACACGTCACCCTTCCCCCTCAAACACCTTCAGTGGCTCCCCCGTGTTTAACAGTCGAAATGGTACCTTCTTCTCCTCCTGGCATCCAAAATGCCCTGCAAAATGTTGCTCCAGCCATGCCTAGCTCCTAAATCACCCTGTCATACTCCACACGCCCCCTAAAGGGACTACCTCCTCACACTCGCGGTCACCTGCACCTGCAGGGACCTGCTTCCCCCACCCCTGCATGTCTCTGCCCTATCCATCTTTCAAAGCCCAGCCCAAGTTCATTTCTTCCCTCAAAGCCTGTCTGCCGCCCCTCGCCCCTCATTGTATCACTTAGCACCAGGTGCCCCTGGGAGGAAACGAGACATGACAACCATAGACTATGCAAAACAGCAGCTCAGTCTCTCTGGCATTAAAGGTGAGACCGGGGGCCAGGAGGAGAGCTCTTTGGTCATCTGGGACCCAGGCTTCTTCTGGCTCTCCTCTGCCATTTTTGGGAGTGTACACTCATCCTCATGGTCTAAAAATGGTTGCTAGAGCCCCAGACATCACATCCACACTCCAAACAGAAGGTTTCTGAAGGAGATCCGGAAGAACAGCACCTGCTCACTCATTCAGGAAGCTTTCCAGATGTGCCACCCATGACGTCTAACATTCATTAACCAGACCTCATTCACCTGGTCACTAGGTGCAGAGGGGTTCGGGCAAGGTAGCAGCAAGGTGTCCATTGCTAGGAAAGGAGAGAGAGTGGACCCAGAGAGCCATCCCAGCCTCCCCGAGCCAGGAGATCACTGCTCCTTCCCCCGGAGCCCACAGCGCATTTCACAGGCGTCTCCATAACACTGGGCTTGGACTCCAGGAGGCAGCAGGGTACAAGGAAAGACACAGGTTTTGTGGTCAAACGGACAGAGGTCTAGGTCCTGGCGAGGCGCTTTCTAGCTTGATGATTTAGGAAAGTTACTTAAACTTTTTTCAACCTCTCTATTAAACAAACAAACAACAAAGGCAGTTACGGGAAAGCCATAGAGAAGAGCTTTGAGTCTACAGCCGCTAGGAAAGTGGCCCGGGAGAGCCTGGTACCTAATCCCTGTCGCTGTGCCCTTCTCATCTGTCCTGTCATCTTTCTCCGCGGGCTCCATCTCCTACCAGGCACAAGGGCTGTGACGCCCAGGTCCCCGCCGTCCGGGAAGGGCTATTACAAATATTTGCTGGATTCAATTGAATCCAATAGGACCCACCCCTTTCCTGGGCTTGTTCTGACCGTGCCCCGGCCAGCAAACTCATGACCACTGGGGATGCTGGACAAGGGCGGCCTCAGCAAGGTTAGAACGGGGCCTGGGAACCGATGCTTCCCATCTCCCCAGGGTTGGGAATCGCTGACCCTGACACAGAGCCCCTTCCACCTCTGCCTCGATGGTCTCTAACACAGTGCCAACGCCCGCAGCCAGGGCTCAAGGGATGTTCGCTCTTGTTACCATGGTGGTTGTATTTTCTGTAGCTACTGCTGCTGAGTAACAGATGAACTCTACCGTGCAGGGGTGTTAACCATTTCATTATACGCACCATTCCGTGGGTCAGGAATTGGGGCAGGGTTTGTCTTTGCTCCAGGACCTCTGGGCCTCGGCTAGGAGACTCAGACAGACAAGAGCTAAAAGGTTGGGACCATCCTCAGGGCTCTGCATGCCCCTGTGTGACAGTGGCTGCTGCCTGTCAGCTGAGTTCTTGGTTGGGACACACATGGGCTTGCCCTGTCACACAGCTAGGTTGGGCTTCCTGACAGCATGGCGGCTGGGTTCCAAGAGACAGTGTCCCAAGAGAGCAAGGCAGACGAGTGCATGTGGCATTTTTATGAGCTAACGATCAAGACGTGGAAGTCACAGAGTGTCACCTCTGCCATAGTCACCAGACTGCCCAGGTTCAAAGGGAGGGAACACAGACCCTACTACTCAGTGGGAGAAGTCAGTCACATTATCAGAAGGCCATGTGGATTGGGAGATACTGTGTAGCCATCTTTAGAAAATACTGTCACTGTGTAACAATAACAAGGAGGAGGGAGAGGAGAAGAGAAAAGAAGAGGAAAGATGACAAAGAAGAAGCCATTGTTGTGGTTGGCCTCACCTGTGGTGGCGCAGTGGATAAAGCGTGGACCTGGGAACACTGAGGTCGCCAGTTCAAAACCCTGCACTGGTCTGGTCAAGGCACATATGGGAGTTGATGCTTCCAGCTCCTCCCCCCTTTCTCTCTTTCTCTATCTCTCTCTCACTCTGTGTCTCCTCTCTAAAATGAATTAAAAAAAAAAAAAAAAGCCATTGTTGTTACCATGTCTATGACCACCCAGGACAATACCACACACTGTGCTTTGAAAACAACTCAGGTCCATCACTCACCAGCCTCGTGACCTTGAACGAGGCCCTTCTCTGCCCTTGTGTTCTGATTATATAACATGAAGGTGAGAACTCTTCCTTCCCAGGACTGTCCTGAGACTTAAAGAGAGAGGGCGCACTGACAGTTCCAGGGCCCAGTGCTGCTGGCGCAGGATGAGGCGCGGGTTTCCAGCTGGGTCGTGCTGCAGGGCTGAATGAGAGGCGGCCCCCGCTGCTCTGCGGCCATCCACCGCAGCCCTCTGCGCCGTGCCCTGTGGTCGGGGTCAGGGACCAGGGTGGCCAGCCCAGCCATGTGTCCGGGCCAGCCTTCTTCACGGACTTGTCACGGGCTTCCTGGAGGGCTGTCCTTTTGAAGTTGCCCGCGGTGGGTCGGGTCTCTTTGGGAGAGTTGCCCCGGTGAGATACTCGGTTGGTGACAGGGCTGGAAAGATCCACACGGAGATGGGCGGTTATCTGCCTTCCCAAACTTCCCAGTCCTCCAAGGAGAGGCCGTCTGTTTGGTTTGAAAACAGAACGGGCTTTATCACCAACCAGGGACCTGGAGGCAATCTCTCCCCCTGAAGCTGAGTCAACAGCTCAGGCTCCACTCCCAGCCCAGCTCTCAGCCGATTTAGCCCGCTGGGGCTTATCAAGGCCCGGCCTCTCACCTCCTCACCCCACCCCCGGCCGTCCAGACGCCCCCTTCTGGGAGGCAGGCCCCAGCCGCTGACGACCCATCTCCTCCCAGCAGGAGGCGGATGCAGCTGGATTCCAGTCTCTCCATCCTGGGAACCTCAGCCTCCCCATCTGCAAAGTGGGGATGGCTTCGCTTGCCTCACCAGACTGAGCCGGGGCCGAATGAGGCTATTTTTCACAGAAAGCCCTGGCTTTGGGGGGTGCTCAAGAAGCCCTGGCTGGATCTGAAGAGAATATGGCAAAACCCATGGCCACCACTGTGATGGCTTCTGTGCTGGGTGACCTGGGGCAAGGTTATTATTGTAAACTCCCTCATGAAGATACAATTGCTGTGGAGATCAACACGATGCACAGGCCCTGAATAAGTGTAGTTAATTATTATTATTATTATTAATGCATTACATGTCTTTAGGCAAGAATGAGGCCTTACGGAGTTCATTCCCCCCCCCCCAACATTTCACATATACAACACGAAGCTACTCGGTGCGTTCAGCAATAGAACCTTGCGATTTCACTTCATTTCCATTGTCTTTTTTAATGGAATTGTTTTGTGTGATCCTTGTAGAAGCACAGGCAGACACAAGAAATTATGTAGCGAGGTCCCTGGTACCGTTCTGTCCCATGGTGACTTTTTTTTTTTTTTACAAAATCCTGTAAGGAAATCGTGGGATGTTATCAGGGAATTCAAGCATATTCTTGTAGATCCGGAGCGAGCCGTCAATTCTGAATGAGACTTGACACAATTGGGCCATCCCCATTCTCTGGCCTCCGTGGGGAAGGCAGGGCTCGCAGGCTTCACAGCAGAAACGTCCCCCTGTCCTCCTTGTGGGAGGCTAGGGTGACTCGTGAACACCAAAGACTTCTGATCCCTCACTTGGAGCCTGCTGTTAAGTGTCATTTCCAAACAAACACGGGTTACAATCTTCTTTCTCTCTTCTCTCTCTCTCTCTTTTCCTTTTCCCCAAGATCAAAGGAGGCATTTGGGCCTTTAAGATAACATTCATCTGGGGAGAGATGGTAATATATAAGATTAATGAAAATTAACATAATCCCTCTGAATAGAAGAGAGCTTTTGTTCAGTCGTTTGTCCTGCTGTTAATTATCCGTTAGGTGGTGATAAATGCTTTAAATCAAGCGATGCCTTGAAAACCATTTAAATGATTTTCACCTAATTAGGTTCCTTGCCTTGCTCTGAGCCTGGGGGGCGGGGAGATGCGCAGAAAGGGGTCCCGTTCGGATATGAAACATGCCAGGGCATGGAGGAACCCCGAGCTCCAGAAGGAACGCGTTCTGGCTTCCACCGACCCTGACCTACCAGCTTGGCCCACGGTTGTGATTTATTTTCCCCGAGTGGCTTTGCAGAACCAAAGGAAATTTATCAGTTTCTCTCTCCCTTCAGCTTATTCCACGGTCTTTATGACAAGACCCTGTCCGCCTTAAAGTTGAAAAGTTGAGAAGGCTTGGGCACCAAGGGAGAGAGAGAGAGAGAGAGAGAGAGAGAGAGAGAGAGAGAGAGAGGAGAGGCCCCAGCCAACTGTCACTGTCAGGTCAGGGGGCGGAAATTGCTCTGTGGCACCCTGCTGGCCTTGGACCAGGAGGAGTGCTGGCTTGTGCAGCTCAAAGTTCTAGGGGTCACAGATGCAGAAGGGCCCCAGCTCCACGGCCCCTCTGAAGTTGAAATATCCTCTGTGCATCTTAAAGAAACTGTGAAAAGAGAACCAAAGCTCTGGAGAGGAAGAGCGCGAGGGTGGGGGTGGGGAGCTCTCACCAAACCTCCTAGACAGTGAGGAACCTGGCCTGGGCAAAGGCTTGGACCCGGAAGAACTCCAGCGGCCACCACAGGACACGTTTTTATCTCTAACGAGCTCCACCCGCCTGGGGGCCTCCAGGATTGAAATCCAGCCTGTTCTAGCTCAGTCGCCACCCCTCTGTCTTGCCAGGACATAGGGACATTAGAAGACAATCGATTTGAGGCCCAATTTTTTTTTAAATTTATTTTTATTTATTCATTTTAGAGAGGAGACACAGAGTGAGAGAAAGAGAGAAAGGGGGGAGGAGCTGGAAGCATCAACTCCCATATGTGCCTTGACCAGACCAGTGCAGGGTTTTGAACTGGCGACCTCAGTGTTCCTAGGTCGACGCTTTATCCACTGCGCCACCACAGCTCAGGCTGAAGACAATCTATTTGAAAACAAAGCACCACATCAGTCAGTCTGTAAAAAGCTGCAAAGTGCTGGGTTCTAGCCTTCCGACGGGACATGATTCCCTATTCCGGAGATCAAGACTCGCTATGTCCACGTGGGAGATTCCTGTGTCCATCTGTGTCCAGTGGGCTGAGAGTCACAGGGTGGATGTGAACCTCTCATGACCCCCTCTGAAGATACAAAGAGGGAAATGAAAGAAAGATACCTTCAATGGATACCTCTCTTAGCTTAAAAAGAGAGAGAGAAAGAGAGAGAGAGAAAAGCCTGGGTGGATGGTTGGTTGGTAAGAGCATCATCCTGAAGCACAGAGGTTGCTGGTTTGATCCCTGGTCAGGGCACATACAGAAACAGATCAATGTTTCTCTCTCTCTCTCTCTCTGTCTCCCTTTCTTTCTCTCTAAAATCAGTTTAAAAATATTGTTATTTATCTTAAAAAGAAAAAAAGTCCACATTTGAAGTTGGAGCCTCTGTTGGGCTTTCTCCCTCCTTCTGTCCTGAACAATCTCCCCACTTACAGCACAGCTGGGTCCGAACCCCGTGGGGTTGCAATTATTTGAGCATTTTGGGAACATGCCTGTTAATGATTTGTGATCCTAAGGACTTATTCTGAATTAATTTCTGTTTTAAAGGGCAGTTTGGTTTCCCAGTGAGGAGCAGACCCCGCATGGCACAGCCTCTCCTTTTGTGCTCAGTGAACTTTTTAGAAGTCCCAGATGCCGCTTGGCACCGGGCAGAAGGAAGCCAGTCAGGGAGGTCAGTTCTCTGGGACAAGTTCCCAAGACAGTCCCCCCAAGTCTCTGTGGCAGGAAGTGGTGCCCTCCAGAGCGAGGCATTTCAGAAATGCCTTTGAGAGAAGAGGCCCAGCCAGCCGGGGGCCTGAGCAAGCTCTCCGCACTTCAGAGGAAATGGGGGGACGAGCCCCAAAGCCCCATGGGGCACTCACAGTGTCCCTCCTGCCCCTCAGACACCATCCATCCGGGGCTGCACTGCGCTCAGTGTCCCCAGAAGGCCCTTCACCATTCCCTCACTCCTTAGTGCGGTAAAATATACATGACATCAAATTGGCCACATTAACTGGTAAGTGGCATTCGGTGCATACACATCTTCATCTCTAAAACTCTTCCTCTTTCCAAACTGAAGCTCTGTCCCCATTAAACAGTGAATCCCCATTCCCATTACCCCACCCGCCCCTGCCCCGGGCACCCACCATTCTGCTTTCTGTCTCTAGGATGCCAGAGACCTCCAAAGTGGAAGCGTGCAGTGTTTGTACCTCTATGACTGACTTAGGTCACTTGGCATCATGTCTTCATATTGTAGCCTGGGTCAGAATGGCCTTTCTTCTCAAGGCTGAATAGTATCCCACTGTATGTATGGACCACATTGTGTTCATCCATCCGTCCATCCGTCCGTCCATCCATCCATCCATCCATCCATCCATCCATCGCTGGGCACTCAGGTTCTTCCACCTTTTGCCTATCGTGAGGAACGCTGCCATGAGCATGGGCGTACAAACACCTGTGTGCGTCCCTGCCTTACTTCTTGGGCACGCACCCAGAGGTAGAATGGCTGGATCACACAGTAACTCTGTTTTTAACTTTTGAGGAATGGCCAGACTATGTTTTCAAAGTTGCTGCACCATTTTGCATTCCCACCAGTGGGGCACAGGGTCCGACTCCTGCTCATCCTCCCAACACTTTTATCTCCTGTTTGTTTTTCCATAGTTGCCATGCTAACGAGTGTGAGGCGGTGTCCCTTATGGTTTGGATTTGATTTCCCTGATGATTAGTGATGCTAAACATCCTTTTGTATTTAACTGACCATTTCTATGTCTTCTTTGGAGAAATGTTCACTCATGTCCTTTGGTCATTTTCTCATCAGGGTTTTGGTTGTGGACAGGTTGAGTCTGTATATTCAGGACATTAACCCATTACAGGTTCATGACTTGCAGCTTCCGTTCATTGATTCCCTTTTCATTTTGTCGATGGTGCCCTCGGACGCACAAAAGTCTACAATTTTAATGTAGTCCAATTCATCTATTTTTTCTCTTGTTGCCTGTGCTCCTTAATCATTCTTGCCTCTAAGTCTTTCTTCACCTGTTCCCTCCACCTCGAATGCAATGCCCTTCCTTCACCTCTTAGCTGGACTAACTCCTATAAACTGTCAAGTCTCCATTTAAATGCCACCTCCTCCAGGCAGTGTTCTCTGATAGGCCCACCCTGGAATAGGTACCCTACTGTGTTTCTAAGGATGAGGTGCTTCCTCTGATCAAGATACTTATCTAATTGTTTTTTAATTGTCTGTTTACATGTATGTGTCCCTCCCACCAATACACACATTTGCACCTGGACTTCCAGCCCCTTAGGGACAGGAGTTATATTTTCTAGTTCATTAACCAAGTGCAGAGCCTGGCATATGGAAGGCTCCCCACCAATAGTTGTTGAGGGAAACAAGCTAATTCTGTGTCTCCAGACATTTATTGTTGTAAAGACTTATTACATAAGAAAGTATTTCACAAATCCTCACCTGATAGAAATTATATTTATCCGTTAGTGCTAATTGAGAATATCCATGACAAAAAAAAAACCAAAAACAGAAACAAGCAGCACGTTTTCCAATAAATGTGGTTTTTTTTTTTAAATTTCTTAAAATTTATTTATTCATTTTAGAGAGGAGACACAGAATGAGAGAGAGAGAGAGAGAGAGAGAGAGAGAGAGAGAGAAAGGGGGGAGGAGCTGGAAGCATCAACTCCCATATGTGCCTTGACCAGACCAGTGCAGGGTTTTGAACTGGCGACCTCAGTGTTCCCAGGTTGATGCTTTATCCACTGCGCCACCACAGGTCAGGCTAAATGTGTTTCTTCTTCGTCCCAGGAACGCCAACAGTCATCCCATCTACCACAGTGCTAGGTTTGCACGGAGGTCCCGAGACTCGGAGTCACTACTCAAGCTACACCCTCCTCCTGGGGTTCAGGGCCCACAGACTGGGAACAGCCACCTATTTGATCGATGGGAAAGTTGAGGCTCAAAGGGGCAAAGGGAACTGCCCCCAGGATGCTGGCAATGGCGCGTCCTGAAGCACCAACTGCCAAATCCTGCCCTGTCCTCTCCAGGATGTATCCACCTTTGTTGAATTCTGATCGAGATACTAGCTTTGGGAGATATGGGGGCCGGGGCCACGCTGTTTCTTCTTCCCGGGCATATCCTGCTCTACATTTCCTGGCCTCCCTTGCCCTCCGGTTGGGGATCATAGGACTGAGTTATGGCTCATGGAGTAGGGGTGGAACTCTCAGCTCGGGTCCTTAAAACGTGTCCTGGGTAATCCCCGCTTCCCCTTCTCTTTCCGAGGTGACTTACTTCCTAGTTCTATAGCTTTGGGCTAATGACTTTATATTTATATTCCCGGACCTCAGTGTCCACAGCAGTCAAATGGGGTAGCTGGCCCCCCCAAGCTCACGGGGGATAGGATGGGAGTCAAATGATAAAACATACGTAGAAGCAATTTTTAAATTGTACCTAAGAGATATTTTGCCAGTGAATGAGTTCTTGTTATCACCTACAGATTTTCCACTGTCGACACTTGCCCAAAACATAATTTTGTTGCACTCCAGGTGATAGAGGGATGAATTGATTCACTCAATTGTTGGAGAAAAAGGGAAAAATCAAAGACATCTTGGAAGTGTCAAGCCAGGGAGGGCTAAAATGCAAGCGTTCAGAAGAACTTATCGAGCCCATATGATGCATGATGCGAGTGGCTGCTGGAGGTTCAGAAATTAGGCTGGCCGTCTTAGCTGAGGTAACATCAGCTCCTGTAAGAAATGAGCTCCACCATTTCAGTGACTTCATTCTATGTTTCTCACTTCCCTGACAGTCCCACAAAGACGTAGCTGTCTGTTGGGGATGGGGTCTACTCTTCTCCACAGGGTCATTCGGGAGGAAATGCCGGCATCCCCCACAATGGCTTCCACGATCACCCTGGGCTCCGAGGTGGGGAAAGATGGTGTGGAAGACCATGCCGGGAAGCCTGTGGGCCAGGCCTGATGCTGGCCACCTCCATTCACATCCTGGTGATGCGGGGCACAGGGCCAAACCTTGGTGCCTGGGACAAGGAACCCCAAGTTGGTGCACCGCTCGCTGCCTGTCTATGCCAATGAACTCTGCCCTCCCGTGGCTCATACCATAACCTGGAAATTAAATTAGAAAAACAATCCCATTTTCAATACTGTCAAAAAGAATAAAATACCTAGGGATAAATATAACAAAGAAGTATAACATTTATATGCTAAAACTACAAAATATAGTTGAAAAAAATTAAAGACCACCTAAATAAATAAAAAAGATCCTGTGTTTATGGCTTAGAAGACTTAATGTTGTTAAAATGGCAACACTCCCCAAATTTATCTTACAGATCCTATGCAATCCCTATCAAAAACTCAATAGCATTTTTGTTTTGTTTTGTTTTGCAGAAATGGACAAGCTCACAAGAATTTATATGGAAATGTAAGGGACCCAGAAGAGCCAAGACAAACTTTAAAGCATAATGTTGGAGGACTCACACTTCTCAATTTCAAAACTTACTATAAAACTAGAGTTAGCAAAACACTGTGGTTCTGGCATAAGGGTAGGTATACAGATCAAAGAGCTAGAATCGAGAGCTCAGAAACAAACCCCCACATTTATGGTCAATTTATTTTCAACAAAGGTGCCAAAACCATTTAATGAGACAAAGAATAGTCTTTTAAACAAATGGTGCGGGAACAACTGGGTAGCCACATGCAAAAGAATAAATTTGGACCCTACCTCACACCACATACAAAAATGAACTCCAAATAAATCAAGGACCAGAGTGCAAGAGCTAAAACTAAAATTCTTAGGAAAAAACATAGGCATAAATTTTTATGACCTTAGATTAGGCAATGGTTCCTTCTTTCTTTCCTTCCTTCCTTCCTTCCTCCCTTCCTTCCTTCCTCCCTTCCTTCCTTCCTTCCTTCCTTCCTTCCTTCCTTCCTTCCTTCCTTCCTTCTTTTTTAAGATTTCATTTATTGATTTGAGAGAGAAAGAGACAGAGAAGGATGGGAAGAGGAGCAGGAAGCATCAACTTGGTAATTATTTCTTGTATGTGCCTTGACCCGGCAAGCCTGGGGCCTCGAACCAGCAACCTCAGCACTCCAGGTCAAGGCTCTATCCAGTGTGCCTTCACAGGTTAGGCTAGGCAATGGTTTCTTAATCAGACACTAAAACACACAAGTAATGAAAGAAAACATAGACAAATCGACTTTGCGAAACAAAAACTTTTGTGCGTCCAAGGACACTAACAAGAAAGTGAAAGGAGGGAATCGGAGAAAATCTTTTTCAATCATGTATATGATAAGACTCTCAGGTTCAGAATAAATTAAAGAACTCTTACAGCTCAACAAGAAAAAAATTTAAAAAACCTCATTTTAAAAATGGGCCAAGGATCTCAATACGCAGTTCTTCGAAGAAGGTATACAAGTAGCCAATAACCACAAGAAAAGGTGCTCAACATCACTAATCATCAGGGAAATCAAAACCATAGTGAACTACCAGTTCACACCCACTAGGATGGCTACAATCACTAAGACCGATAATGATAAGTGTTGGCGAGGATGTGTAGGAATTGGAACCCTGATACGCTGCTGCTGGGAATGCAAAGTGGTGCGGCTGTTTGAGAGAACAATCAGACAGGTCTTCAAAAAGTTACATGTACAGCCTGACCTGTGGTGGCGCAGTGGATAAAGTGTCGACCTGGGAACACTGAGGTCGCCAGTTCAAAACCCTGCACTGGCCTGGTCAAGGCACATATGGGAGTTGATGCTTCCAGCTCCTCCCCCCTTTCTCTCTCTCTCTCTCTCTCTCTCTCTCTCTCTCTCTCTCTCACTCACTCACTCTGTGTCTCCTCTCTAAAATGAATAAAAAAAAAAAAAAAAAGTTACATGTACAGCAACCTATAGCCCAGAAATTCCATGCTTAGGTCTATACCCAAGAGAATCGAAAACATATGTCCACACAAAGTCTTGTATGTGACGGTTCATTGCAGCATTATTCATGGTAGCCAACAGGTAGAGGTCACCCAATGGCCATCAATGAAGAAATGACTAAACACATATGAAGGGATGTGGTATATCCATACAATGGAATATTGTCCAGCCAGACAAGGGGTGAAGTTCTGCTTCTACAACACGGATAAAACTTGAAAACATATGCTAAGGGAAAGAAA
Source organism: Rhynchonycteris naso (assembly GCA_037038555.1). Classification (NCBI taxonomy): domain Eukaryota; kingdom Metazoa; phylum Chordata; class Mammalia; order Chiroptera; family Emballonuridae; genus Rhynchonycteris; species Rhynchonycteris naso. Next base: position 312,627,599 of record CM072996.1, on the reverse strand, counting down.
CCTGTCACAAAGGTCACATATGATTCCATTTACATGACATGTGCAGAACACACGAATCTATGGAGATAGACAGCGGGTTAGTGGCGGCCAGGGACTGTGGGATGGAGCTGCTGTCTGAGTCGAGTCTTGAGGGGTGAGCATGGTAGCCGAAGGTTTCCCATAGCGAAGGCACAGACAGGCAGGGCCTCTGCACCTGAGTGCACAACCCCTGTGTGGGACTATCCCCTAGGACTGCTCACGTCTCAGCCCCTGAGACTCAGAGGCTGTACTTTGAGCAACTACATGAATGATCGTCTTCTCCCACTTGGGGCCCCCTTGCCCACTGCCTCTAGGTCCACCCCCTACGACATCGCCTCATCCCTGGCCTGTTGTAGTGGGACATGCACTGGGCAGGGAGCCATTAGGCAGGAAGAAAGAATAATACCTGGCAATGGTAGAATCAGTAATACCTGGGCACCTGCTAGAATCACTTTGTTATCTTCAGAGGTTTGTTTTGTTTTGTTTTTATATTTTTCCGAAGTGAGAAGCGGGAGGACTCCCTCATGGAGACAGACTCCCGCATGCGCCCTACAGGGATCCAGTCTATACCCAGTCTATAGCCGGCATGCCCACTAGGAGGCGATGCTCAGCCCCTCTGGGGCATTACTACATTGCTGCTGGAGCCATTCTAGCACCTGAGGGGGAGGCCATGGAGCCGTCCTCAGCACCCAGGCCAACTTTGCTCCAGTGGAGCCTTGGCTGCGTGAGGAAGAGAGAGATAGAGAGAAAGGAGAGGGGGAAGGGTGGAGAAGCAGATGGGCACCTCTCCTGTGTGCCCTGGCCGGGAATCAATCCTCACAGTTGTTATCATCTCATTTTACTTCACAGGGGCAGGGGAAACGGGGGCTCAAAGAGGTTAGCGACACGACTGAGGTCACACAGCTGGTAAGGGAGGTCGCTCAGTGTGGAGTTCAAACCTGCCTGTGTCCCTTCAACCCGTGGATTCAACCCAGTCCTCCTTGTCTGCATTCGGGAGCCTGAAGTTCGCTCCCAGCCCAGACACCCTCACTCTTGAGCGGCTTAAATGATTTATTTTAACCTCCTTGTGCCTCAGTTTACCCATCCCTAAGAGGAGAGGATTCTGGGAGCTAACCAGGCATTCTCAGAGAGGGCTTCTATCTCCAAGATCCTTTGATCTCGTGCAACTTTGGGTAACACTGGCATTTATAAAAACAAAACATCATCAAACGAGCTTGTAATAAAATCCCAAAGCAATATGTGTGTGTGTGTGGGGGGGGGGAGGACTGTAAATCCACAGGATGTCAATCCCAAGTTGAATACAATTTACAAGAATATGGTTCAAATATCACAAGGTCAAAACAATTTTGAGCTCTCCCGTATTTACAAACATACCTCACTTCATAAACCTTTCCAATCCATGCTGCACAGTCTATACAGGGCCATGTTAAAACAACTCTATTTAATTTGATGTGGCTTTAAGTGAGGTCTGCTAGAAATGTGCTACTAATTTTGGACTTTTGTGTTTAGGGGAAAATGCGATTGAAGCTTAATCCAATTTTCTAACACCCCAAAGCAGCTACAAGGAAACAGGCAGGCATCGAGGAACAATGGCCAGGCTCGCCTCCGAGAAGGCTCCACCGGCCACTGACTCACCCGGCTGGAATGTTCCATACCAGTAAAACGTTAGCCCTTCAGGCACGAGGGAAAGTCAAGCCGTGATGATGTCTCGCGGCGGAGCAGGGAACTTAGGGAGAAAAATCAGCCTCGTGGGCACAGCGGCTCCTCAAGTAACTTTCTGCAATATATTTCTGTCCTAACTAGCTGCAAGGAGAAGTCTCAACATATGTCCACCTAACAGCGAGGCGACCGACGATAGAAGATTGGATAAAGAAGATGTGGTACATATATACTATGGAATTCTACTCAGCCATAAGAGATGATGACATCGGATCATTTACAACAACATGGATGGACCTTGATAACATTATACCAGTGGTTCTTAACCTGGGTTCTATCGAACCCTAGGGGTTCGATGAGTCGGTCTCAGGGGTTCGGAGAAGCCTCTGCCGTGGAGGTAAAGACACATGTGTGTAAAGTCGTGATGACACGCCCCGCTTGGCCGTCACTTGGTGCAGAGGATCACGTTACATTGCTTGGCCAACCAGTGCTGCGGGGAATTTAGTGCGCACAGTAGTCAACGGCTGTCGTAGTTGTACGTCGTGTGATTTCTTTCTTATTATTCTAATCCATACTAAATATGTCGAGCAAAAAAAGAAAGTGGTCGGACGAATATGTACAACATGGATTCACATGTGTCACGGAACGGGATGGGAGTCAGCGTCCTATCTGCATGATATGCAATGTCAAGTTGAGCAACTCTAGTCTCGCACCGGCAAAACTAAATTTGGAGAAAAAAATCATATTTTATTTATCACTAAAGAAGGGTTCGGTGAATGCGCATATGAAACTGGTGGGTTCGGTACCTCAGAAAAGGTTAAGAACCACGGCATTATACTGAGTGAAATAAGTAAGTCAGAAAAAGCTAAAAACTGTATGATTCTGTACATAAGTAGGACACAAAAATGAGACTCAGGGACATGGACAAGAGTGTGGTGGTTACTGGGGGGTGGAGGGGAAACGGAAAGGAGGAGCGGGGAGGGGAGGGGCACAAAGAAAACCAGATAGAAGGTGACAGAAGACAATTTGACTTTGGGTGATGGGTATACAACATAATCAAATGTCAAAATAACCTGGAGATGTTTTCTCTGAATTTATGTACTCTAATTAATCAATGTCACCCCGTTAAAATTAACTGTCTAAATAATAAAAAAGGAAAGAGCATCTCTCATTTGTTGGGCAGCTGTCAGCGCAGACGCTTTGGGTTGCCTTAGTGAAGGGCAGTTTCCTCCCGTCTTCCGCATCAGCCGAGATCCTGCCCTGTCACTGCCCTAATAAAGTCAGCTAGATCTGAGCCATCCACGGTGGTCTCTTCCTCCTCATTACTGGTTAGTGAAGAAGGAAGTGTGTGTGGCCGAAGGCATTTTCCAAAAAGGTTTGCAGTATCTGTCCCCTCCCACCTGACCTCCTGACCACATGGTTTTGACGTGCCTCCCATTGACAGGTGGGAGTCTGGGCTCCCTCCCTCTTAAGTGAGATCACAGCAACAGCACAGGGCACAATGTTTCTCCCGCTCCACCTGCTGTTTTCCCCTCACTACGCGAGGATTCGTTTCCACACAGCAGGGGAGATGTCTGAGAGGGGTACCTCCGGTCTCAGCTGCAGTTAGGGAAACAAACAGGAAGCCTCCGTCTTCTGGTGGGAGAAGGGATTGTCTACGCAGCAGCGAGCTGGGATCTGCGAAGCACAAAGAATGACGTTTGCAAATCTATAAAGAAGACACTCAGAAAGAAAACCCTCATGCAAGGGGCCTCTGCCAACCGTATCCAGAGGTACCGTGAGAACGCTGACGGATGAGGTGAGACCCAGTGTCCCCAGTCTAGACCTTCCTCTCCTCCCAACTCCCGTGAAAAGCCAGGCAGGACCCAAAGTTCTCAGGCCCTTGGTTTCCCGTCTGGAGGGGGCTGAACACCTCTGATATTACAGGGTTGCTGTGAGGCCCACCCAATGGCAGGGGGAAGGGGAGAAAGCCTGGGTGTGGGGTTGCCTGGATGACCTCAGGCAGGTGGAGAAATATCCAAAGCCTCAGCTTCCTCATCTGTTAAATGGGCTCAGTACTCCCTTCCTGTCTCACAAAGTTCATTCGCTCTTTCAAGTCTGAGGAACGAAGCCAGTATCTGCCAGGTACCAGGCTCAACGCTAGGAACCAGGAGTGGTACTGAAATCCAACAGCGTAGCAGTGGCTGTCGCGGGACTAAAATTCAGGTCAAGATCACCCAGGAGAACGTTGCAGATTCCTCAGTACAGAGGGGCCTGGGCATCCTGGGCGACCGGCCTCTGGGACCCACCTGGGCCGGGGTTACAACTCTGACTCTGCAAGTCACTAGCCGGGTGCCTTTGAGCGAGTCACTTACCCTTTCCCTGCCTCCGCTTTCTCATCTGGACAGTGGGGATGATACCGGTGTATCCAACGGTTGTAGGAACTCACCGAGGTAAGATGTGGAAGACTCTGAACACTTCCTTCCGTGGCCTCTCTCTGAGTCTTACCGTTTAATGGAAGGGTCTACATAACCTGGAAGGTCCCAGGCTCCTTCCCTAGCCTTTCCCCACCACGTACAGTCACTCAAAATCTAGTGACACCAAGCTCCTCCCAGTCTCCAGTGCTGCCCACACCTGATCTCAAACTTCGAGCCTCTAGAGCTGTGAGAGATTGGATGTCTGTTGTTTAAGCCCCCCTCCCTGCACCCCCGCCCCAGTCTGTGGTGCTTTGCTATGGCGGCCGGGGAAAACTCATAACAATACTTACATGGAATTTTTTAAAATTATTTTCTTATAGCATTGCGTAATTCACAACCTCGCTGAACCTGGTTCCTCGTCCAGAGAAGGACCCACCCGTGGACGAAGGCCCTCGGCAAGCACCTGGCTGGAGAGAGCAGACATGGACGGGCTGTGCTGCCATCTTCTAAGCTGATCTTCCCGACCAGGCTGCCCGAGGGCTGCTGAGACCGTGGCCGCGGCCGGCCGAGCACTGTATGGGTCGGACCCATCTGGGCCCACTCCCCACTTGCTGGGCATACTCTGCCCTTTCCCCACGAGGTGAGGCCTTTCCAGAGCCCACTTGTTTCTTCCCCTCTCCTTTCTGTCCCCACCCACACCTTGCCACACCTTCCCATCACAGGGTCTCTGGTTCTGCCTAATCATTTCAGCAAAACAGTAATAATAATAGTGGCTGATATTTGCTGAGCGCCTGCTAGGCGCCAAGCCCTGTGCTGAGTGCTTGGATATGGCATGCTTGAATTCATGTCCTCGCGATGACCAAGAGACATCCCACTCCACAGGTGAGGAGACCTGGGCTTTGCAACAGGCTCGGGCCTCTTACCCCCTGCTGCCTTGGTTAACCTCCTTGGATTCCATAAAACTCAGGATCCGCCCCAGGCCTCCATGTGCCCAGGAAGACCCTGAACTCTCCTCAGTCCACCTGGGAAGGGCACAGGGTTCCAGGCAACCAGGAGCCCCACCCTGCCTGTCCCAGTGGGGCTCTTCTCTGGCCCCCAGTTCCAAATGGAAAATCAGTTTGCTGCAGGTGAAGTCACATCGGATGCCTTCAGCAAAAACATCCATGCTCTCAATTCCATACCCACTAATTCAGGCACCACTCGAAGCACCAACTCTGGGCTGGGTGCTGAGCACGCAGGTATGGACTTAGTCCAGTGTCTGACCCTGAGTGGGGGGCACAGCAGGGTGGTCAGTGTTGCAGGAGCCCAGAGGGGTCCCGAGCCCACTTGGAGCAGTCAGGAAAAACTTCGGAGGGAAGTGAGGTTCAAGAGACAAGGTAGCAGTTACGTTGCCCCAGGAAGAAGCCACGGCAAGGGCACAGGCCCAGAGGTCCTCAGCAGCAGCCCACGGAGTGTGGCCTCCTGGCACTGGCCACAGAGCCAAGGCCCAAAGTTCCAGTAGGGTGCTGGCTTGGACACGTCCCACTCCTGGGGCCAGGAATTAGAATGACAGTCACGGCCGCATCTGACATCTGCTCACACCAATTCATTATCATTAGGAAATGAATCCCTAATGAATGTCTGCCACCATTAAGTCTGATTTACAGTAACGGTAATCACCCTTGGAAGCACACACTTCATCCCTTTAATTAATAATCCTCGCTTATCAACAAACCTAACAGTCAAGGGACAGAAAAAGAAAAAAAGAAAAAAAAGAATGGAAGCAAACCTCCCATCTCCAGCCCGGCCTCCCCATCACAGTTAGGGGAAGAGAACAAGGGGGTGTGTCCCTGGAGCAGGGGACCATGCTGCCTGCCTGTGTGGGCATGAACAACCCTCATCCTCCAGCGGAACCTTCTGAGCTGGCCAGAGGCTGGACTTGGACCCGGGGTCCCTACTGTGCCGGCTATTCCTGCGTCTGCAGCCTCGCCCGGGCTGGGACGCCTCCACGCTGCAGTCAGGGGTACTGGGCAGACTCACAAGTCTGAACACGCCGCTCCCTGCTCCAAACCCTGCCAGGGTCCCCGTATGCACCCAGAACAACACCCCAGCCCTCCGCACTGCTGCTCACCTCCAAACCTCCCCCTGCTCCTTTCTCCCACACAGCTGGTGCCCCTGATCACTAATTTCCTCTTCTCCCGGGGCCCCCCGGGACCCCCTTGCGTGATAATATGCCTCCTTCTGATATGACCTCCCGGTGGAGAAGTCCGCAAGTAACTCTTACCGAAAGTGGCCACCATCCCTGTGTGTGAGGCACAGAGGGGACTGAGGAGGGAGCGCTTCCAAGGTGGGGGGATGCCTGAGCTAGGTACTGAAGACAAAATTTACAGTATTACCGTATACCCATTAAACACTCACTCGGGCCACTTTACCTTTGGTATTTCTTGTCAATGCTATACCGATGCTGCCAGGTAAAAAATCATCACCCCCATTTTACAGGTAAGGAGACCGAGGCCCAGAGGCATCAAATAAACTCTGGGTTATGCTGAGTCTGTGAGTAGCAGACGGATCCCAGCCCCCGAGATTCAGCCCCAGGGCACATCGCTCAGACAAGACCCTGTTTCATGGGGTCTTACTGCACCCTTCCTTCCAAAGCCGAACACAATGTGACCCTGCCTTCACCTCACCATGGCTCACACAAACACAGGCCACCTCCGATGGCTCACTGGGGCCCGCCACTGAGCCGGAGTAACCAGCAGGTGTGCGTCCCCACCCACTCTGGGGGCTGTGGGTTTCCGTCTCTCCTCAGCGCTCCTTGTGTTAATGAACTCAGGCTGCTGGAGAACTTCTGGCTTCACCCACAGACCTTTGCTTCTCACGGTCCTGAAGCTATAGGCCTGAGACCAGGGTGCAGCCGGGGCAGGTCTGGGGTGAGGACTCTCCCCCTGGCTGCGGACAGCCACCTTCTCCCTGTGTCCTCACCGGGTAGACAGCAGGCTCTGTGGCATTCCACTAGTCAGTAAACCAATCCCGTCGTGGGACCCCACCCACATGACCTCCTCGAATCCTAGTCACCTCCCAAAGGCTCCACCTCCAAATACCATCCCATTCGACACAAGATGCAGGGTGGGGGTGTCCCAGGGCGGTCCACAGCGCCACACGGACAGATGGTGTGGCCAGCCTACGGGCAAACCCCAGGAGCTGGAGAGAGGGACGAACCAGGGGACAGAGCCTACCGTTGGCTTCAGTCCTGGCTCAGCCCTCTGGGCGCCAAGGCGCTGAGGCAGCTCCCTGTGCCCCCGACTTTCTGCCCAGTAGGACCCAGAGCGCATAGAGTCCCGGTGAGGACTAAGTAAATCGCAACCTGGAACACATTTGTGGGGCGTCCGGTGTGTGGGAAGGACTGGGAAGTGCTGGTTGCTGCTATTGTTACATAGGCAGGAACAGTCTGCTCTCAGCAAAAGCTGGTAAGAGTCAGACCCTCGGGGCTGAAAGATGAAATGGATACAATTGCCCTACACATTCTCTTTTTCTCCTCAAGTGAACGACCAGGTGACACTTCCTCAAATACCCCAGTGATGGAGACAAAGCTAATCGACAGACTTGTGTGTCATTCTCTTCCTTAAAGCCCTGCTTTGGCCTCACCAGGCAGTAGCGCAGTGGGTAGAGCATCGGACTGGGATGCAGACGACCCAGGTTCAAAACCCAGAGGTCACTGGCTTGAGCGTGGGGTCATTTGGTCTGCTGTGGCCCCCTGGTCAAGGCACATATGAGAAACCAATCAATGAACAACTACAGTGCTGCAACAAGAAATTGATGATTCTCATCTCTCTCCCTTCCTGTCTGTCTGTCCCTATCGGTCCCTCTCTCTTTCTCTCTCTTTCTGTTTCTGTAACAAAAACAAACAAACAAACAAGCAAACAAAACGTCCCGCTTTGGCTTTCCTTCACCAGACCCCCAGGGCAGTGTCCATGCCCCTCCTGAAGCCGGCCCCCACCCACCTCTGGATGTTCTCTGCCCACAACACGGGCTCCGGTAACACCCGACACAAGCCCACACATGTGCGCACACACCGCACTGTTTCTAGGGTCGGCGCATGCTTGCTCATCTCCTGTCCTTCACCAGCCCCGGTTCCAACTCCCTGTGATAACGCCTGCCACCCAGGAAGCCTTGTGAGCTCCCACAGCCCCTGTGCCCACGCCGCTGCACTGTGACTCTCTGATAAGGTTGCCCGGGGCAGTGGCACCCCGCGAGCAGACTGGATATGAACGGATCCCAATCTGCTTCTTGCAGGCTGCATGATGGCGGCCAATGACTTGGACCTCTCTGTATCTCTGGTATCCTATCGGTACGTGAGGACCCTGGCAGGATTATGTGGGTACACAAAGCACCCAGAACAGTGCCCAACATACAACCAGGTCAAGAACTCATTATTATTGACAAAACTGAACCACCACCACCCCAACTAATGTCTCTGTGTCCCCACTGCCCAGCACAGCGCGGGAGACTTAGTAGGCACTTAATAAATATTTGTTGAGCTGACTTACCCCACGAAATGGAAACAGAGCGTGGCTCACAAAGAGGGCGATCACTTGTATTACACGTTAGGCGATTTTTCCGGAGTACATCATGCCAACGATTGTTCATTCCTTATTGTAGCGGGGGCAGTGATATTCATTAAAGGGTAGCGCACTTTCATTAGAAACCCGTACTTTAAGAATTTTATAACTCGGCCACAAGAATTCACTCCGGGCAAAATGCTAACTTTCGTCTGGAAATAAATGGGTTTATTTTATAAAAAAATTTTAATGCATTTTCCACACATAAACAAAAGGCCAGATAAGCCATTCTTTAATGGAAGGATTGCAAGAGGAAAACTTGAGATTCTGGCGTGTGAGACATTGAGACTCAAAAAGCTGACAGGGGCAGGGAACTCACATGCCAGAACCTGTGTGTCACCGGCCATTGACATATAACCTTTCCTCTGAGCCTTTTCAAAGGTCCCTCGCACCGTAATGACCGCCTCTGTGAGATCATCATTGGGCTATTGGCGGGCCTAAGGGTTTTCATGGTATTAACTAATTCCCCCCAATTCATCTCCTCCCAAAGAGTAGGGGCATTGGATTAAATAAGTGTTCACCCAGAACAATTATCGTCCACCCAGAACCTCAGAATGGGACCGTACTCGGAAAAGGGTCTTGGTAGATGTCATCAAGGTGAGATGAGGCCACATTAGATTAGGGTGGGCTCCACCCCAGTGACTGGTGTCCTATAAGAGAAAGGAGAGGAATGTGGACACAAACACACACAGGGGGGAGGAAGCCATGTGCTGATACAGGCAGAGATTAGAGTAACGTGGGTACAAGCCAAGGATCCGAAGGGCAGCCAGCCACACCACCAGCTTATAAGAGGTGGAGGAGAGAGTGTTCTTCCCTGGAGCCGTCAGAGGGAGCCCAGCTGACGTTTGTGACAACCTGGATGGACCTGAAGAGTGTTAGGCTACACAAACCAGGTCAGACAGAGAAAGACACACCGTAGGATTTCACCTAGCTGAGGAATCTAGACACAAAACCAATGAACACAGAAAAGAATACAGAAACAGACCCCTAGACACAGAGATCAAACTGATGGCTCCCAGAGAAGGGAGGTGCTGAGGAGGGGCTGGTGAAGTAGGTGCAGGAGACTGAGAGATACAAAGTTCCAGTTAGGAAACAAATCGCGGTGGGGTAGAAGGTGCCGCAGAAGGAATGCAGTCAGCCATATTGTAATAACCATGTATGGTAACAGTTGATAACTAGACGTACCATGTGGGTCATTTCATAACGTATGTAAATATTGAATCACTATAATGTACAACCAAAACAAGTAAGTTATTGTATGTCAATTATATGTCAATTAAAAATTAAAATTAAAAAAATAGTCAGGCGGTAAATACAACTCTAGCACTGAGTCCGGGTACCCTGTGTGGACTTAGAGGCGAATTGGGGTAAAACCAGGAGTTCAGTTACGAGGAGAAAAGCGCTTGGTTGAGCCAGAGCCTCTCAGTCAGGGTCAGGCGTGGGGTCAGGCTGTGTACTGCACAACAGGGACCACTCGGGAGGCTGAAGTCTAGCCCATCCTCTGTCCCCAAGCCACGTGCCCCGGGGTAAGGCTGGAGCGGCCCAGAGCAGTCTCCCTTTCCCGATGCTCACGGAAGTACCCTACGACCTGCAACAGCCCTCCTTGTAGCCTGCCAACTGTCCCCAGCACTACCCCAAACAGCAGCCCTCCAGAGATCGCCCAGGCAACCCCCGGCCGTGAATGATCGTGCCGGCCGTGACAATGAACCACCGTGGAAATGGGCCCTCCAGCCCCAGTCAAGCCCTCAGACGACGGAGCCCCAGCAGAGAGAGGAGCACAGCCACAGGACCGATACCTGGTGAGAAGCGCCCATCAGAGACCTAGGGAACCATGGAAACCGTGAGGATAGCAAATGACCGGGCCAGGCCAGCACATCTCGAGGTGCTTTGCTACACAGGAACAGACCCTGTGAGCTCAGACCCCGTGGCCAGGTTGTTGACTGTCTTTGGTCTCCATGTGCACATTCCCCCTGAGCTTCCCTTGGTACGTAGCCACGTGTTAAGAGAGCACCTCATCGCAACTGTGCTTTAGGAAAACCGATGGGGAGGAGGGTGTGCACACGTAAGTCAGAGAGCAGCAGGCCTACCTGACATGCCCCAGAGGAGAGGACAGCAAGAACTCCAAAGAACAGAAAATTCAGACAGGGGGCCCTGCGGCCAGCAGTCCCTTCCCACTGGGAAGTTGTCACAGGGCTGACCTGGGAGACCCTTGTTTCACCTTATAAAGGGAGGTAGCATTGCCTTCCTGGCATCTCTGGGCTCAAAGTCGCTATGGAAACCACAGGACTGGATGGACTAAGTCCAGAAAGAGCTATGTTCTCAGTGAGGAGAAACAGAGAGCTGAGCCCCGTGGAACAGCAGCAGTCCGAGTGTTAGCCCTGGGAAGAGAACCCAGAGGAGGGAGTAGGTCCGGCCAAGAGGCAGGAGGAGGGCCAGGGCTCCAGAGGGCCTCAGAAGCAAAGGGCAAAGACTTCTAAGAAGGAACGTGTTGGCCTGGCTGGGTAGCTTAACTGGTGAGAGCATCATCCCAATACAACCAAGGTTGATCCCAGGTCAGGGCACAAACAAAAATCAACCAATGAATGCATAAGCAAGTAGAGCAAGCAATCACTGTTTCTCTCTCTCCTTCTCTCTCTCTCTCTCTCATTCCCACCCTCTCTCTCTAGAAATCAATCAATCATTTTTTTAAAAAAGAAAGAGAAGAAGGAACATTTTTGTAACAAACAAGAGGAATAAAACATATTCACTTAAAAAGGAGAAAAGAAAGATGGTATGAAGGATGACAGCCACGTCAGGGGTTCAGGAGGAGTTTGAGTCCAAACGTGGGATCCCTGCCAGAAACCTTTCCCAGACAGAGCCCCTTCTCTAACCTACCCCAACAGTCGCCACGCCCCGTCACGCCAGTGCCCGTGACTTTACAAGCAGCCCATGTTACTTCCCTGTGTCTGTGTCTCGACTTCCGACAAGACGCATCTCTAGAAATCGCTGAATGCAAAGTTTTAGCAGAATGCTGAGGTCAGTCGTCAGCGCCCCCCCCCCCCGGTTTGCGCGTGAACACGGAAGAGATCTCCCTGAGCGTCCCCCACAGGGAGGGCTGGGCGCGGTGGCTCCGCTGTGCGCCGACATGTCCCCGAGGAAGGACGCAATCATCTTCAGTGAGCGGAGGACAATGAGGAGGTGTCTCGTTACATAATTCAGGAGACAATGTCCTTTCTACTCAGTCTGGTTCACTTTTCACACTAAATTAATTTTAATAAGCATCTGCTTTGAGTAAAGGAAGTTTTGTGATAATTCAACCGTGACCTCTGTAAAAGTCCCAATGATTTCGCTTCAGTCCCTCCGCCCCGAGTCTCCTATTGAAATGGTCGTCTTTATTTCATGATCATCAGCATGTTAACATGAGCTGATTAACCCCATCAACCGACTACACAGCGCCGCAGCGCCGACACAGCCCAGGGCCATGACATCATTAGCTCTGGGACGTGAGCGCACAGGATTGCAGGCTGGGCTGGTCAGCTGGTCCCACAGGTCATTTGATCCAGGATCCTTGTTTCTTAGAATTAAAAGCAGATTCTCCCTCTGGCTGGTTTTCTGGCTCCAAGATCCAGGTAAAATGACCCCCACGATGGCGTCGCTGGGACCCCATAAGAGGGGGGCCCACTGAGCCTGCAGTCCCTGTAGGAGGAGTATTTGTGGGCAGGCCGCTGAGCCCTCAGCCAAGACTGGATGCCCCACCCTGCGAGTCTCAGTGACCACCATGGTCTCTGCCAGCCTTCCTGTGTCATTTCTGAGCACGCTGTCCTCATCTGGACTGGATCAGACAACTTCTTCCCCGGAGCGGGATGACAGCCCTGGATGACAACCTGGACCTTTGTGTCCCTGCCTGTCTTTCCTGACTTCTTCATCCCAGTGACCTTTTAGAAAGTGTTTCTTCCTACCTTACACAGACTGTGAGAGAGAATCCCTCTGGCTAGCTTCTCTCAGCCCCACGGCTCTCAGAGCGTCATCCCGGGACCAGCAGCTCAGCGTCCCCTTGGGGTCTGTAAGAAACACACACAGCCTCAGGCCCCTCCCCACCCCTGCTGAATGAGGAAGTCTGGGAGCGGACCCAGCCTCCGTGTTTCAGGGGCCCTTGCAAGTGGCTCTCACAAAGGGCGTTGCCGGAGGTAGGCACGCGGACCGAGCCAGCCACAAATGCACAGATTCCGGGGAGGTCACTCTTGGCCGTGCGCATTCTACAGACTTTGACAAGTGTTATATAGCACACAGCCACCACTGCTGTATCCTACAGAGTAGCGTCACTGGCCTAAAAGTCCTCTGGGCTCCACCTGCTCCTCTCTCCACTGATGTTGTTTGAAGATGCTCGTCTGTGGTTGTAGGAAACAGGTGACGAGCTGGCCCTCTGCCAGGCTTCAGTCTGCAACAGGGACACGATGCAGAAAAGGGCCGGAGGCATCCAGCAGCGCTGGCCCGGCGTGGCTCCCAGGGGCCCCCACGCCTGCACCCCGGCCCCCCAGACCCCACTCTCAGTCTTTCTGTGGGTTCCAAGAGCTGCGCCCGTCCTCCTCAAAGTTGCCTGTCTGCCGAAGGGGCCAGAGTTGGTACTTGTTCCTTCTCACCAAAGGGCCTTGCTCCTACCCTTCCAGAGGGCAGGTTTAACCGTGGAGTGGGGCTAGTCGCCTACACTGGTCTCCATGCTTCCAGTGTTCCGTTCCGTCTCCAGGGGACAGAGGAAAACAATACTGCCACAAAGGGAACAACGTAGCAAGGGCTCAGGTCTCTAACGGCCGGTGAAGGCCACCAAGAGAGCTTCCTAAGCCTTCCAGGCCTTGTCTGAGAGATCACCAAACACCATTGGAGAGATTTATTTACGAGATCCGTTCAGAAACCCTAAGGTGGACACTGTCACGGTCCCCTTCACAGGCCAGGAAACTGGCTCAAGGCCAGGAGGCTCTCCCAGACAGTTCACGCCGTAACACAAACCAGTGCCCGTGAGAAAGTCGCAGCCGGGAGAGGACAGGTGCCATGCCAACCAGCAGCCGGCCGGTGGGCGGCCAGGCCAAAGCTGGGCCCCTCGCCTGACGCAGACAGCTCAGAACACTTTCTGGGCTCTAACCAGCAGTCGGGGAGCCGCCCTCTCCGGGGAGGGTTGTTCACTTTGGGATAGTGCTGTTTTCAACTCTGTCCTAGAAACAGAGACTTTCTTTTAAACATTTTGAGGAACGTTTCTCTTTCGTTTGTTATTTTAATTATAACTTGGATGTGAAGACGCGCTCGTCCGGCCTTTCTTTCCCTTGGGATCCGGGGCTAGAAAACTGTGAGGTCCGATGCAGGACACCACCAACACACACTCGTGCACAAGCACATTCACGCAGTCACGTCAGTATCAGAAGACGAGGCTGGGGTTGGGGGAAGGAAAATGAGGGGGTCAAGCAAGCCCGCCTCCCCAGGGGGGATCCTGCCTCTCAGCCTCAGCCCTCTGAGACCACCGAGAGCCCCTGAGCACACATGGCTTAGATTTCGCTTCCCCCGCCTGGCAGCCTGGCAGCCTGGCACCCTGGTGCAGAGAGTTAAGCCCAAACATCCTGTGAGAGGAAATGAGTTGGGCTGACTCCTGACTCTCACGTTTGCTCCCTTTTCTCTGACTTTAGCAGGGAGCCCGGGACAGAGAGAGGGCCACTGTGGGGTTGGGGGGGGGGAGTGAGGGGAGACCTGGGCTCTAGCCACCGACTGGCTGTGTGACCGTGGGCAAACCATTTAGTCTCTGGGCCTCGGTGTTTACATTAGGGAAAGGGGAAAACTATGTCGTGAAAAGAGACCCCGGCTGGAATTCAGCTCCCTGAGATACTCATCGAGCGGCTGTTAGAGAGGAGCAGACACATCCTCTGATGAGGCAGTCATCGCCGGGATCAGGGGGGTCCGAGGGCTGTCCCTCCTTCAGCCTTGTTTGTCCCACTGACCATCCTCTTGGACAGCCCTGATGTTACAGGGTGAAGAGTGTCCCCCGCCACCATCGCGCTAAAGTCACATGTTGAAGTCCTAACTTCTGAACCTCGGAATGGGACTATATTTGGATACAGGGTCTTCAAGGACATAGTTAAGGTTAAATGAGGTCCTAAGGGTGGGGACTTAATTCGTTAGGACTTGCACTCTCATGAGAAGAGGGAGAGACCCAGAGCACCCGCCTAGTCCTTCTCTCCGGATGAGCAGTGGAAAGCCCTGTGAGGACCCAGGGAGAAGGTGGCCGACCGCAAGCCAGGGAGAGAGGTCTCACCAGACCCGACCTTGCTGGCACTTTGACCTTCGGCGTCCAGCCTCCAGATCTGAGATGAAATAGAGGTCTGTTGTTTAAGCTGCCCAGTCCATGACATCTGGTCAGGGCAGCCTGAGACAGCTAACACAAACCCCCACCGCCGTCTCGGCAGCCTTAGCTTCCAGGGGCAGATCACGGCATCTTTGCCTATTTTGTCCCCAGGACCCTCTGGGAACCTGCTGACAGCAGAGATGCTGGTAGACAGGGCAGGAATTTGGGGGGGTAAAACAGGGATAGAAGGCACACATTTCCATTATTGAACTAGGACATTATTACAAATTCTGCAATTTTTTTTTTTTTTTTTTACAGATAATGAAGAGACATTATGAACAACTTCAGGCCAGTACGTTTGGGAACAGATTAAATGGACAGATCGTAAACTAAAACTTCATCATGTTACACAGGAAAATGTAGAAAACCTGAATTTCCGACATCTATTAAAGAAATTGAGTCTGGATAGTAAACCTTTGCACAAAGCACCC
This sequence comes from Rhynchonycteris naso, assembly GCA_037038555.1. NCBI lineage: Eukaryota > Metazoa > Chordata > Mammalia > Chiroptera > Emballonuridae > Rhynchonycteris > Rhynchonycteris naso. The sequence continues at coordinate 312,612,133 of CM072996.1, read as the reverse complement.
TTCAGGCCAAGCTGGCTGCAACAGCTGATCTATCTTACCAACACTTCAGGGAGAAATAATGTCCGTCTAAACAAGTGCTTTCCGAGAGGGGAATACAAGGGGACCGTCCCCATGAACGAGGCCTGCGTCACACTGGTTCCAAAATCTGAAAGGGACATTACAAGGAAAAGAAACCACAGGCCGATCTCTCCCATGAACATTGATCTAGAAATCCTGAGCAAAGGGACAGAAACGTCAAATCTAATGGTCTATAGTGTAAAAAAAAGAGAGTCCATCATACCTGAGCTGGGCTCATTCTAGGAATTCAAGATCTCTTTGTCATTCAGTCATCGATCAGCATAACTCGCTATATTAAAATGATATTGCTGAAACGTCTTCTAACCGTTTCGACAGGAAGTATTTGATAAAATTCACAATAAGACGTCTCAAACTAGAGAGTAAAGGGAGACCTTAATTTGTTGGAACTGTATCTTTAGAAAAACAAGTGCAGCCTTTTTCTCAGAGGAATCAAGACTTATTCTCATGCAGGAACGTGTACACAAAAGTTTATAGCAGGGTATTCATAATAGTCCCAAACTGTTACCCCAACTGCCTTCGATGAGGATGTGGTCAAACAAACAGTGGTAAACTGGGTGGCTTAAAACAACAGAGGTTTATTCTCTCACAGCTCTGGAGGCCCGATGTCCAAAATCCAGGCGTTGAAAGGATCGCGCGCCCTCCCAGACTTCCGGGGGAGAGTCCTTCCTGGCCTCCTCCAGCCCTGGAGGCTCCACGCATTCTTTGGCTTGTGACAGCATCACTCCAATCTCTGCCTCTGCCTTCACGTGGCCCCCTTCCCTCCGTGTGCGTGTCTCTGTGTTTTCGCATGGCCTTCTCCTCTCTGTGTTTGTTTTCTCTCTCCCTGTAAGGATAGCAGTCATATTGGGTTAGGGCCATCCAAGTGACCTCATCTTCATTTGGTTTCATCTGTAAAGACTCTATTTTCAAATAAGGTGACAAATTTGTGACCAGGGGTTAGGACTTCAAACTACCTGTTTTGGAAGGACAGAGTTTAATCCACCACTCAGGAATAAACCAGGATAAACTCAGCAATGAACAGGAATGCACTACTGATTCATGCAACAAATTGAAAACCTCCAGAAAACTATGCTGAGCGAAAGAAGCTTCAGAGAACAACCGTGTATAATCCCACTTGGGAAACTCTAGTAAAACAACACAGAGCTAGAGAGCCAATGAGCAGTTTCCCACGGTTCAGGATGAGGGGAAAGAAGTGTGTGAGCCTCTGAAGGGGTCATGTGAGCAAGCCCTGTGGTGATATAACAAAATTGCATTGAGTTCTTCACCCTCTCAAATTAGTTGCCTGTGTAACGGGTAGAACCTGAAAACCCAAACATCCTTCACTGGGGGAACAGTTAAACAAACTGTCATACGTCCATATCATGGAATACTACTCAGCAATAAAAAGTAACAATCCATTGATACACACATTTTAAGTGAATCTCAAGGGAATCGTGCTGAGTGGAAACAGCCAATGCCGGAAGCCTACAAGTGTACGCTTCCATTTATAGGACATTCTTAGAACAGAACAGGGTTCACGGTGGCAGGGGTTAAGGATGCAGCAGGGGAAAGGAGCAGTGCTAGTATATTGGGCAATGCAAGGAACAATGGAGCTGTTCTGTCTCTTGACCGAGGTGCTAAATGCACAGACCTCTGTACATGCTAACGTTGCATAGAACTTAATATATATGTATACACACACATGTACATGAAAAGCCAAGGAGATCTGAATAAGATCGATGGATTGCATCAATGGCAACATTCTGGTTATGATCGCGTACCGTGGCTCTGCAAGATGTCATCACTGGGGAAGACCGGATGAAGGAAGGGTGCACGAGATCTCTCTGCATTATTTCTTACAACAGCACATGAATCTACAATAATCTCTGACATCCGCCAGCCAAGGTCTGCTGTCCTGGCTCCATCACAGGCCAGCTTGGGGGTGGGGGGGAGCGCTTGAAGCAGGTGAACTCTCTGAATCCTGTTTCCCCAATCACGAAACGGGGAGTGTCTGGCGTCCTATACTACCTAGGGTTGCGGTAGGGATGGAGTCTCTGAGCACAGTGTCCCTGACAATATAAACCCTCCACAAATGTCACCTTACGGGAAATGATCATTGTGACAGATGAGTGGTCCTTAAAGTGATGAAGTGATTTGCCCCGGATCACGCCCAAATGAGCCATGATTTCAGCCCCGAAGCTGGGTTCTACTGGGTCAGAGAGGAGAGGATCAAAAGTGGGAATTCCGGGGGTGGATACCCTGGTGCTCTTCCCCTGACATTGTGTGCAAGGGTGTTGGGGGAGGAGGCGCCTTCGGAGACAAAGGAGAAAGGGGTCAGAGAGCAGGCACTGAAAAAATGAAAAAGCTGAGAAATCAAAGGGCCGCCAGGAAACAATAGTTTAGAAGGCTATTGTGCTCTTGCCCAGACCCTCTGGCTAAGGCTGAATAGATTCCCCGGCCAGTCCTTCTCTCCCACCAGGGTGCATCCAGGGGTCAACTGGGTTCAAGGATGTGACAGCTGCTTTGACTAGTGAAAAGCACTGCCCTAATGTTTGTTGTTGATGATGACGATGACGATGACGGTGATGATTTTTGTAACTGTTGGTTGAAAGGACCCCTTGGAATCAACTTCATATTCTTCATATGTACTTCCCTAGCCAGCCCAAATCTAGACAACTCTTCATTTGTCATTTTCCGCGTGGCCACTGCCAGGGCTCAGGGTTTGGCCCTTCAGAGACAGAAGTGACCTCCGAAGTCCTCTAGCAAGGACTAGGTACTTAAAGTTGGTTCAAAGACTGGGAGGAGCAACGGCATCACCTGGGAGTCTGTTAGAAACGGGGACTCTCTGGCCCCGCCCCCAGACCTTGAGAATCCGATCCTGGGATGATGCGCTCAAGCTCTGGTCCAAACCTGCTGGTTTACTGCCCAGAAAACAAAGGCTCAGAGAGGGCGAGGGACTGCCCTGAGTCACAAAGCATGTTTGAACCAGAGCTGCAACCAGCACCGAGGCTCCGAGGCTCCCTAACAGACAGACAGCCGCCTTTAGCCAGGAGCCTTAAAAAGTTCAGGTAGATTCAGGAGCAGGGAACTGAGTCAAGAGGAAAGTTCTATCTCGTCTCCTGCAATGGAAACGGGCATCAGGTTAGAAGTGTCCTGGTCCATCCTCATTTTCCAGACCGGGAGATGAAATGGACACCCGGAGAGGGGCGGAGACCTCCTTAGGGACACTCAGTATGAGTAGCAGCACTGGGACTCCCCACACCTTTTCTGGTACACTTTCTGCCTCACAGCCACTTTTCTCCCCTCCCATGAGAAAGTCACAACTCAATCAGTCCTTCCTACCTAGGGTAGGCGGGTAAGTGAAACCTGGTTACGTTTAGGCCCCGCCCTGGGGAAATTTACAGTGTAGCAGGGCTGAGCCGAGCAAGTTTTGCTTACTTGAAAGCCACTCACCAGGACAGGAGCGCCCCCACCCCGCCCCGGCAACCAGTGTGGGGGCGGGGCTCGAGCGGGGCCGGGCCCACATGGGCGGGGCGCGGCCTGGATGGGCGGCCTGGATGGGCGACTGGGGGTTCCTATTCTAGGAGTTGGGTACTTTCGAAAAGTACCTGGGAATCACAAGCTGCTAGGAGGGCTTTCCAACAAAAATGTTGGAAATCTGGTAAAGTAATTTTTGGCTCTACCATGAGAAAAGAAAACTGCAAGTTCAAATCAATAAATGTTTAATTAAATGACTACAGAAAGTAGCGCCGTGTCAACATCATTAAATTGCTAAATTAATTATTCCTAAAATTTTCATTAAACGTCAAAGTGCTTTAGATTTTTCTCACTTTGCAAGAATTTCCCAATTTGGCCAATCAGCCCTAAGAAACCCCAGCCATTGTTAATTAGGACCTCGTAGCCAAGTAAAAGCAAAACTAAAATTATAAGATCCTTTAAAATTGTATAATGAAAAGGCTATATGCTATGTGTGTGATGATGCCCTTCTTAAAAATTTGCTACGGTGAGGACTGGGCCCTCCAATACAGAGGTACCTAAGGGTCCACAGCTTGCGTGACTGGGTACCCCAGCTAGCTCAGGGCTGGTGTGAAATCCTCCGTGGGCAAGTCACTTGGAGCTGTCGCTTCTTTCTCCCTTTCTGAAGTATGCAGAAGAGTCAGTAACCCCCACTGCAGCAGCCTGTTGTGAGAATGCGAAGGCCCTACCTGCCGAGATGGGCAAGGGGTAAGCGAGCGGAAGGATTTAGAAGAGTGCCCAGAAATTAGGTGTTTTAAGTCCTCACTGTTTCGGTGCAAAGAAAGGACTGTACCCTCAGGGGGAACGTCACACTCTGTAGGAGAAACTCAAGGTCACACTGTCACAAACTGCCGTTGGGGCCGGGGCTGGGCAAAGGTGCGTGCTTGCTGAAATTGGGGTCCCCAGCGCTGCAGTTCCCTTCGCGGGAAAACTGTTGGGCGGGGCGGAGCTTCGGAGACAGCTGACCGGGCGCCGGGGCGCGCGAGACCCCGCCGCGCGTCGGTCTCCGCCTTTGTCCCGCTTCTCCACGCGCCGCGAGGCGGCCCAGCGCGCTTTGTCTGCCCAGCCCGGTCTCCGGGCGGCGCTGACATTTGATCCCGCGGCCCAGCAAGCCCCTCATTAGGTCCGGCCGCACTTCAAAGTCTGTGCGACCCGCCAGCTCAGCTCCGAAGGCGATCCCGGCGGGGCCGCGCCCGCGGGGACACGGAGCCAGATGGTCCTAGAGGGCGCGGTGGCCACCCCTGCCCTGCCGCGCACGAGATACGCAGGGGCACTGGCGTCGGGGTTCCGGGTTCACAGTGGCTTCTTCTGTGCGAGGTCGGGGGGGTGGGGGGGACGCTTTTCCTTAACAGGGTCAGTAATCAAACGCGTTTTGTCCACTTCAGTCAAGCCGAGTGCGTAATTATCTTCAATTTCTTCTTTTCAGAAATAAAATAGGCCCCCTTGGCTATTTCTGAGACCAAAGGAACCCCTTGAGACCGACCCCAAGAAGAATTACTGGTGAGAGTGAAATTCCTGCACAAACGTTTCGTCTGGACCTGGCTGGATTGATTGGCAGGGACATTCAGCGGGACCGCTTGTGTATGTGTGTTGGGGCGGGGGTGGGGGAGCTGGGGGAAGGTTACTCTCCCAACTCTGCTGTCAGTCTCTCTACAATGGCAGGGGAAGGCTGAGAAAGACACATCTTCAAGAACCGCCTGTTGGCTCCGCTGCCATGCAGAAGTGACTGTAGGCATCTGGCTCAGTTCCCTGAAGAAGGCTGCAGGTGTGAGTCTTCAGGGCAGAGTGCACAGAAGCTTGGGTGTGGGCATGCAGAGCCCGCTAAGGACTTCCCAGGTCCTGGGCTCAGAGCAGAGCACTGGGAAGTTCCAGGTCAGTGGTTCCTGGTGGCCCGGAAAACACTCTGTTGCTATTATTATTGATGTATCTCCCTCACCCAGCAAACAACCAGCCCCTGGAAGACCAGGACAGTGCCTTATCCTGCGCAGTGTGCGTGGCATCTGCACAACACTCTGCAGACCTCAGCAGAAACAGCGCTGCGGGCAGGGCTGGCTCCACCTCTCTCACTGGCTGTGTGCCCAGCCCCGAGCCTCAGCTCCCTGTTTACCCAGCCACCTGCCCTGCTTCCTGAGCATCTCCCACTGGCTGGCCTTTCATTTCTGGACACTTGGGATAGAGTAAAGAAAACCAAGTTTCCTTGCCTTCGGGAGCCTGAGTTCTCTTGAAAGAAGAAAAGAAACATCAGAATAAGTGAAGTATGCCATATGTAAAAAAAAAAAAAATGCATTTAGGAGGTCTATTATTAAAAAGAGAAACAGAAGATAACAAGTGTTGACAAGGATGTGGAGTAATTGGAACCCTTGTGCGGCGTGCGCAGGAAGCATAGTATTATCATATGCCCCAGCAAATTCACTGCTGGGTGTATACCTAAAAGAATTCAAAGTGAGCCTGACCTGTGGTGGTGCAGTGGATAAAGCGTCAACCTGGAACGCTGAGGTCGCTGGTTCAAGACCCTGCACATGTCTGGTCAAGGCACATACGGGAGTTGATGCTTCCTGCTCCTCCCTTCTTTCTCTCTCTCTCTCATACTCTCTCCTCTCTAAAATGAATAAATAAAAAAAATTAAAAAAAAAAAGAATTCAAAGTGAAGAAGCAAACAGATATTTGCATACCCACTGTGGCACTATTCACAATAGCTAAAGGTGAACCATATGAGGAAAATACCCGTCCTCTCTGTGTAAGCCCCTAAAAGGAGGGTTTTATGTTCGATATTGTGTTCTGTATCAGTGACCTTTCCTAGCTAAATCAATAGCCACAAACACTATAAGTCTAGCACTGTGTTAAGCATTGTATAGCCATATGCCATTTAACCTTTATAGTAATTCTATGAGAAAATGGTATTATTTCCACATTAGATTCTTTCCTCCAAGGTTGGATCTGCTAAAGTTTTGCTATTCCAATTCTACCCAGACTCCTGAGGCACAAGCCCCAGGCCATTTGCACTTACCCCAATATGGTAAGCAATAGTTTTACTCTAGCTGGGGGTGGTCTGGGCAAGAAATGGCCTTGAGAAACAGAGATTGAGCCAAAGCCTGCCACCCCCTTCCAATGCCAAGGGAGAAAGTTGTGAGTTGAGGCTGGAGAAAAATCTGAGCATCTTGGGGTTCCGGGGCCACCATAGCATTTCTGAGATCAAGCAGGTACTGGCGGGTGACTGGGATGAGCAGAGTGCACGCTGAAGATTCTCTGAACAGTCCCATGTCCCGGAAGCAGCCTGCATCCTTCAGAACGAGAGGAGGGCGTTGGATGGTGCCTTGAGAGGTCTCCATGTCACAGCTGAATGATACAATGTAAAAAGAAATGTCCACTTGTTCCTGAAATTACTGTCTGCTGTCTCACCAGTAAGGTTTTCATTTAGGTTAACAAGCAAACACCCCGGGAGAGTTAAGAAGAGAGAGAATACTATCGGCCACTCCTTAGCACGGATTACTTTGCTTTCATGTTCTGTGCGATCTACCTAGGCAAAAAGTGCCCGAACAGCAAAAGTTTTATTAGGGAATGCTGAATACATGTTGCAGAATGAATAAATTGGTGTTTGAATGAGCTGCATTCATGGAGGAGTGTTCTGAAAGCTATGGGTGGGCTCCTCAAATCTGTACTAATGTGTGTATATGCAAACACACACACACACACACACACACACACACACTTTAACAGAGACGTGGAGTGTTTGAGGTCTTCTCAGGTAACAGAAACAAGATTCAAAAGTTCGAGAAGCTAAAACAAGGGGACTAATGTAATAAGACTGTTTAATAAGGGCAGGTGTGGGGCTAGGACATTTGTCCCAAACTGCCCCCCACACAGGCAGGCGATGGGGTAGGTAAGGCTTAAGGGCAGCACATGCGAGCTAAGACAGGGACACCGGCTCCTGTGAGTCAGGGCCGGGGCCTGGCTGCCAAACACATTAATGAGCTTCGGAGCCGCTTTAATACAAGCACCGTTTTCAGAGCGGGAGACCCGAGAGGCGCATGAGTCAGACCACACCTGAAGTCTGGGGTCCAGTTCTGGGGAAAACAGGGCAAGTGGTGACCGAATACAATGTCACGTCATAGCAGAGGGAACAGGGGGGAAAGCAGAGCGGAAGAGGTGGCCTTCCAGAAGCAGGAAGGCTGCGGGGGGGGGGGGGGGGGAGCGGGGGTGTGTGTGCTGGCGGAGAGCAGGGACAGTGCCCGGCCACTTTGGTGTTCCCAGGACCCGGTACAGAACCTGAAACCCAGTCTGGGCTTTGTGCATATTTGCTGGATGAACAGATTGGAGCGTCCCAAAATAGAAAGTGCTTTCCCCAAAAAGAGAGAGCTCCCCATTGATGGGAGCATTTAAGTACAAAATAGCCCCTTGCTGATGCTTTTCTAGAAGAGGTCTAAGCATCCAAAGACGTTTTGGAAATAGAAGCCAAGTTCTAAGTCCTGAGAATCTTATTCTGTAAGTCTAGATAGGAATGCCCTCACCGTGTCTGCCTCTCAGGCATTTCTTTCTTTTTTATGAGTGATTTCCAAAGAGAAAGGAGGGAGGAAGGACAGAAGGAGGAAGGGAGGAAAGAAGAAATAGAGGCCAGTGCAAGTGCCATTGACCCCCTGACGCTCTGTCCCCTCTTTCCACCCCTCAAGGAGGAGACCCACACCTCTGTGTGTCACCTCATTAGGGTGTCCCTGTGACGAAAGTTAACCGTCTCCTTGGGTGCCAGCCTCCCTTCCCTGAGGTCTGAGCCATTTGTCTCATGTCATTTTGTTCCTAACACTCACATAGTATTTGTTGAACAGTACCTGGTTGTAAACATTTGTCCGATGAATGAATGAATGAGTGAATGAACAAATATATAAATCCTGCACTCTTTAGACTGTTGGGGATGGTGTGCTCTCTATACTTGGTGTTCTTCATACAACCTTAGGTAGAGTTTCTGTCTGGATATCATTCCATTAGAGGAAAAGGGAGGCAGACGGGGATGGGGAGGGGGGAGATATTCTGGAAAAGTGAAAATGACACTGCGTGGGTTTCAGAAAAATGCCCCAAGCTGAAACATCAGGTCGTATTTACTTTTTCTTTTCTATAAACAGTTATAAGTTTCCTAAAATACAAACCGCAAACAGCAAAACCTCATTACTTTTTTGTAACAAAATCATATGAGCGTGCCTCTCTGAGAGTCTGGGTCTTGATACTCTCTGTTGCTTGGTCTCCAAGGTTTAGAAAAATTGGAAATACTATCTTGTATCTCGGGTAAGGTCCACAAGGACGTGAAGACATTTCAGTGCGGGTGGGGCGATCCACTTCTCTGTCCTGGTTCCTACAGCTGGAGCCGTGGCATGTAGTAGTAGGCGCTCAGTGAATACTCAGAGAGTGGATAAAAGAGTGGCTGTCTGCCCCAATGACAGATGTCCCCTAATGAGCACATTATTGACCGTACCATTCATCCGAGCAACACATTACGGGTGTGTGTGATTCTGATCTGAAAGACAAAGCAATAAAATGAAGGACCAGTCGGTAGTGGTAACTGAGCGAGTCAGGATTCGAACCCAGTGGTGCCTGACTTCAAACTCAGTATTCTCTCTTTGTCACTCACGTGGCAGTGGCCTGCGGCCCCAGGCCAAGCTGATCTTGGGTATTTCCTGCTTCCTGCCTGACCTGTCCATTCCCCCCATCCCGGTTATTCTTCAGTCCAGGTCTCTGGCTTTTGAAAACAAGGTAGAACATAAAAGTACTAAAAGGATGGGTGGACCGAGTGAGCTGGATGACAGAGGGGTGAAGGACAGTGAACGTGATGAGTAGATAGCTAGTTGCAGTACAAACTGAGGCTCCATCTCCTGTCTGTACCTACAGGGTCAGCCTGACGCTGTCCGTCTGGCGACACATCCTAACAAAACAGATCCGCCTCTGACCCTGCCCTGCTGACTCTGCTCCCCTCCCCTTCCCCGTCACCCCCCCCGCCCCCCCCCAGGACGGGAAGTGCCCCCGGGCCCTGCATGGGGAGGGCCCTGTTGGCTCCAGTGTTTGCCCAGACCTCATTCACTCGGGAAGATGATCCCGGCAGCCGGTGGAAAGCTATCGGATGCGTGCAAACACTCCTTAATTACGGGTTTCCTTTCACTGTCTGCTCCCTTAATAAATTTGGAAACTATTTCATGTAAATTGTATTCTTTGAACAGGGCAATTGCATTTTCCTGCTCCGGCAGTGTGAGCGAAGGTGGGGCAGAGCAGAACAAAAGAAAAAAGAAAGAAAGAGAGAGAGAGAGAGAGAGAGAGAGAGAGAGAGAAGAAAGAAAGAAAGAAAGAAAGAAAGAAAGAAAGAAAGAAAGAAAGAAAGAAAGAAAGAAAGAAAGAAAGAAAAGAAAGAAAGAATCTGCTTTTATGCTCTAAACCAAACTCCTCTTAGGGACACCGCCCATCATCATGAGCTTTGGGGACACTGATCTGAAAGGGAGCCAGGAGTGTGATGGGCGGGTGACAGAATAATAGTGAGGCAGAAATCTTGGCACCGGGAAGAACTCCGAGGGCAGGAAGTGTCCCGGAAGCTGGGAGATGCCTGTGGTGGGGTGGGGTGGGGTGGTTTTAATAAGAAGAAGGTGTGGGTGGGAGTGAGTAGAACACAGGAAAGGAGGTTGATCCAGTTAGCAAGGCAGAGCTGGAAGAGCACCCAGCAAAGGTCCGGCCAGGCCAGGAGCCGAGAGGCAGAGATGGCCCCTGAGCTCAGTCTCTGGGGCCCGAGCTCCTGCAGCTGCCCTCCGTGTCCACCGGCCTGGCACACCAACACTTCCAGATGATGGCTATCTGTAGGAGTGGGGAGAGCTCTCAGACTTTGGAGCTGGGCTGCTTAGTTCCACCCTGCTCTGCCACTTTCTGGCTGTGTGACCTTAGGCAAGTGTCCTAACCGTACGGTACCTTGATTTTTCATATCGATAAAATGGTAATAAGGGTACATACCTTATAGCAGTGGTTTTCCACAGCCAGTGCTGGTCCACCAGAAATTTCGGACGTTCCATGAAAGAGTGAACCACCATGATATCATATAGAGTCTATAATCTTCATACAACATCAGGGAGGTTCACTCTTTCAGGACCAGCAGCACTCTGCAGACCAGCGGTTGAAATACAGCGCCTTATAGGATGGTGTGACTTGTTATCCATAAAGCATTTAAGACAGTGCTTGTAATCCATCTGCTGTCTCATCATCACCATCGTCACTGTCATCTTTATTCTTCCCTACCTCTGTTAATAATGACAACCAGTCACCCAAGTGAGAACTCTCAGTTGATCTACTTGTGGGGAATGGGACATTCCGCTCCACTCCATCCTCTGTCCATTTCCTGGAACCTCCTTTCCTTTAGTGAAGACAAGCAGAGGGGAGGAGGCGGAGGTACAGGGCGGAGAGGGAGGCAGCAGGGCCATACAGGACGCACAGAGAGGCCTGTAGCTTACACAGCCCCCCCCCAAGGGGAGGAGCAGACCTCCCTATAGTCCTTGCATGAGCAGCAGAAGCAAAGATGATTGACAACCCAAGAAAGGGTAGGAGCTCAGGGAGCTGGAGCGGGAGGAAGGGGAGAAAAGGAAAAAGGTCTTGGGGACCAACCAGAAGGGTGGCCATGGTGGTGCCTTAGGAACGGAGAGCTGAGGTCCCAAGCTGGTCCCGGGCACGGGGAGGATGGCTGGGCAGACCCGCTGCCTTGGCCTCTCCTCCCTAACCCCGTGTGGGTAGAACTTGAAGTAAAGGCCTCGTACCATCTTCTGGACTCGGTAGGAGACCCACCTGATGTCAGCAAGTCTGTTTGGTTATGGAAACCACAACTCCTTCTTCCCACGACAGGGGTAGCGTGCCGGACTGGGCTCATTCGGGACTGCTATGCCTTGTCGTGTGGAGCCATCGCACCTGTGAAAGCCCTCTGGGTATAATGAGGGATTTCGTAAATTAAATCAGTGTATTATTACAATAAGTTAGGCATTGCCAACAAAATACTTTGGGGTGGACAGGCCATTTTTGATGACTACCGAATGACCAAAGGACAGGTTCTTTGTGAGACACCTCTTCCAACTTATAGCCACTCAACTTGAAATCTATTTTAAGACACAAACCTAACCCATCAGAGGCTACTGTTTTTGAGGGGTGGGAGTGACTCGAAGCTATTCCCACTGACGGTCCCAGTGAGACTTCTATGTTCAACTTTGAACTTGGAGCTCTAATTTGCCTGTCTTTTTAATGAATAATTATTAAATCCAGTGGCTGGTGGAAAGCCTTCCTAAATTAAGCAGGAGAACGTTGGCTTTCCGGGAGCATCCGGGAGCACTCCAGCAGCATGGCCCACTCCCGGTTACTGGTAACTTTGGGGCCCCCCGCGGTGCTGGCCGGCCTCGTGCCTACAAAGCCGAAATGTGAAGACAAGTCATGATGAAGACCTAAAAATAGAGCAACCGGAATCAACCTGTTGTGAGGAAATTCCAAGCTTTATTAAGTGCGCTTTTGGTGAAAGAGGCCCTACGGAGAATTTCTTAATAAATTTCAAAGAGGGGAGGGGCTTGGTCCCCGGAGTGGCCCACATAAGCAACTGTGGTATTTGTGGAATGTTCAAACTGGAGATGGCCAGAGGTAACCATCCAGCCAGTATCTCGATGCTTTCTTACGAGAGACAGAGGTCTAGGGCAATGGGCTGAGGTGGGCTGAGGCTCACAGCCTGGTGCTGGAAGATTCTGTAGTGTCGTGGACTTCCCAGTTTGGAAAGAGCTTGGGCGTAGTCATCTCTACATGCAGCCAGCGCCCCTGTAGGTGAAGATGATGCATGAGAGGGGACACTGTTATTGAACACCTTGGCAACTCAGTCCAACGTCCAACGGCACCGGCATCCAGGAAATTCTTCCCCATGTTTATCTCTCATGCTTCCATGTAAGCTCATTTGCTCTCCTTCAGTCCGGAACAGAAATGGGGAACAGCTTCTTTTCACCGCCTGGTTCACACACCGGAGGATCGCCACTTCATCCACCCGCTAAGTCCGGTCGTCTCCAGAATAAATACTCCCAGAAACATTTTCTGAGACTGACCCAAACCACGGTAACCAATTACTTTCTAAGTGCTTCCTTTAATTCCAACGTCCATCCAAGGCACTCTCTCTGCGATCCTCTTGAATGCCCCTCATTTGGTGGGTGGTGCAGGACCGGGAATTAGACCCAGGCTCCTTCCAGTGTTCGAAGAAAATGCTCCACCTCCTCCAGCTGTGAAGTTTCATTGGTCTATTCTCATCCTGGACACCCCCAGGGCCATATTTTTATCACTAGCTCTGTGCCAGAAGCTGCCCCACACAGTGTGTGTGTAGATCATCTCACGTAACACCTACAGTGACCCTGTCGGATAGATATCTTTAATTTACAGATGAAGAAATTATCTTCTAAAGGTCTCACTACTAATAAGTGATGGGGACTTGAATCTAGGGCTGTCTGACTCGGAACCCAGTCTCTTGCCACAGTGCCAGGCTAAGACACCCCACCGAGACTAGGACGACTGACACGGCCAGAAAGGACCACAAGAACACCTTCTCTACACCCTTATTTTCGGGGTCGCGGCCCCTTTCTAATTCAGGCATGATCTTTTTCTATCTACAGAGACTACCTGGGTGATCCAGAAAGCTGGTGGGTTTTTTTAAATTTAATTCTTTAGAGACGTCATCTAAAAACAACAAACTTTGTTATTGCACCTATTATGTTTAATTATAATGATCTCTGTGTACACTTGTCTGCCCCATTCGTCTTTGAACTGTTCCAAGGTGGGGTACTTCAGTTGTGTTTTTATATTTTCAGTACCCAACACAGCACCCCTTGGAATGTGAGTGAGTGGCTGACTGGATGGAAGGATGGATGGATGATGGATGGATGGATGGATGATGGATGGATGGATGGATGAGCAGATGCATAGGTGGATGTATGTACATATGAATGCATGTATATATGAATGAAAGAAAAAGTGAATGAATGGATGAATACCCACAAATTCACACTTCTAATTACCCCAATTCTCAAACTCAAAATTACTTCCAGATACATATAGATGCCTTTGTATACATGCCACTCCTTGTCCCCCCTGCACCAAACAAACTGGTATGATGACTTTCAACAGTTGGAAGATAAAGGATCTAATCACATTTCTTCCACTAACTCCAAGTGGTGATCTTGGACAAGTCACTTGCTTCCTCATCTGAAGTGCAAAGGGAGTGGGCCTGGATGACTTTTTGAGGCCCTTTCCAGTCCTAAATTTCCAGAATTCTATAGCTATCCACCTAGCTTAATCAGATTTATCTAATCACACACACACACACACACGCACACACACGCACCACCACCACCACTTTGTGCTGGAGAAACAGTCATAATAAACTAAGCAAAACCAAATGCTCTTCAATATCCTGTTGTGAACTATAAAATGTCCCCTAAAATCACATTTTCCCCTTGAAACAGGATGTAGGAAAAATATTTTCCTATTAAACCCTTTTAAAGAGCAAAGGAAAGCATTTATTCTGCGATTTGCCATCCAACTCAATAAAAAGGAGAGGATTCGGCCGCCCCAATTACAGAAGATACAGCCAGGAAGCAAAGGTGGTAGGAATCCAGGTGGGAACCTGAGATGCCGTGCCTACGAAGCACTGGAGACGTTTCTGGAGGGAGTTTGCGAGTGTGCGTCAAGTGTTTTATTTCTGCCGTTATGTTGGGGAAACCAGTAAATGAGTTTTTATGAGGTGATTTATGAAACTCCTGGGGTGGACGGAGCGAGCGCTGGGGAGAAGTGGCCCCAACTTCCAAACCTGTGGGGATGAAGGCAGAGGGCTTGAACTCTGGAAACTGTTCATTATATTGTTGCAAACTGTATCTTTCAGGATGGGTTAAGCAAGCCCGATAGTTCCTTAAGAGAGATAAAGAAAGGGCTGGATGGCTGAGGAATGCTCCCTGTGCTCTGGGCAGGAGAAAGCCCCTGTGAGAGGGAGTCCTTCAAGGGCTATGCTTCCGTTTGGCTCATTTCTGCAGCCCCTGGGAGTGTTCCCAGGAGCTGGCCCAAGCATTGTATGAGAAATGGGAAATTATGGATCTCTCTTGTTTATCCAGAAAGACACACAAAGGGTGTCTGCCCAGCTCACAATCATCCCATCTTTCTGTTGGAGCTCCCTTACACACACACACACACACACACACACACACACACCCTGTGGTAGGCAGAATAATGGCTCCCCAAAGATGTCCAAATCCGAATGTCTGGGATGTGTAGATGTATGTTACAGGGCAAGGGCTACCTGGGGTGGCAGGTAGAATTAAGGTTATTAATCGGCTGACCTTCAGGCAGGGAGGTGACCCTGGACTGCATGGGTGAGCTGCAGGTCATTACAAGGGACCTTAAGTGTGGAAAAGAAAGGGGTTGGTGACAGAGTGATAGACTGTGAGAAAGACTTGACCCTCTATTGCTGATTTTGAGGATGGAGGGAGGGGGTCACAAGCCAACTAATCTGGGAAGCTTCTAGAACCTGGAGAAGGCAAAGAAGTGAATTTTCCCTTAGAGCCGTGGTTCTTCACCTGGGTTCTATCAAACCCTAGGGGTTCGATGAGTTGGTCTCAGGGGTTCAGAGAAGCCTCTGCTGCGGAGGCCAGAATAAAGTAATACCGTCATTTGTTGTGAGTTCATGCACTTTGTTGGTTTTGTTCTTTGAGCAAGGGGATGTTCATGCACGGCTCATTTTGTGCACCAGTAAAAAAACATATACCTATGTCTTGAATTTGGGAAAAAAAATATTTTATTTATCACTAAAGAAGGGTTCGGTGAATGTGCATATGAAACTGGTGGGTTCGGTACCTCAAAAAAGGTTAAGAACCACTGCCTTAGAGTTTTCAGAAAGGAACACAGCCCTGCACTGGGTTTTGGCCCAGTGAGACCCATCTTGAAATTTTGACCTCTAGAACTATAAGATAGCAAACTTCCATTGTTCCCACTGAGTTTGTGCCAATTTGTTATGGGAAACTAATACAGTATATCCCCAAAGGCCCCAGCCATCGGGAGTGAGTCCTGGCAGCCCTGTTTAAACCATATGACTCTGGATGCTGAGCCATAGCCGATTGGACCAGGGGAGGATGTCTGTCCCAAGCTGGGCCAGTGTTTTTCCTGCATGGTCAGAATTTGGTCTTGGAATTGATGCAACTGTCACTGGAAACATAAACTCGGGGGCTGGCGGTGGCCCATGGTCAGCCACTGAGAAGTAGAGAAAGCTGGTTTGCAGAGACAATTATACTGACAGGGTAGGAGGGGGTGAGAGAGGTCCGTAGTGTTCTGGTTCCTAGCACCCCTCCAAGGCAAAGTACAAGTATGCAGGACAGACCCCTTACCCACTGATATCTACAGAACAGCCAGTGTCCTCAGCTCAGAAATGTTGGGAGATCAGTTCCAACCAACCCCAAACTGCAGACTGGTGCCTGCTGCCCAACAACCAGATGACCACTGCTGGCTCCATGGGGCGGTGGAAGGGAATTTGGGAGGAAATCCCTCCTTACAGAAGCAGGAATGGTTCATCGGTGTTCCTGTTTTCCATGCATTTTCCAGACAGGGCTCAGAGAGGTGAAGTGACTCGCATTAAGTCTCACAGCCAGTGAGTAGGGAAGCTGGGATTTAAACCCAAGTTTTTCAGTTTCCAAATCTCAAGCAATTTTTGTTTGTGCATTTGCTTCTCCCATTACTTATTCTTGGCTAACTTTCCCCCTGGAATTCCTTTTTTTTTTTAGCTAGAAAGAGCTCAGTGTAATGCCAGTAACCGAGGCCAGGCAGGCTCACATTGGATTTGGGCAGATGGCAGAAGAACTGCAGAGCTGGAAGGCATTGGGCCATTCCTGTTTATTGATTCTTGCTACGGCAGGTGAGCAAACAGGCAGGAGGAAAGCGCTTCTCACGGAGATGGATAAGTGAGCTGCACCCAGGGAAAGTACCCGTAGCCTTATATAGGTCACACATGTGTCTTTCTGCCACATGATCACGCACTGGTCATGCGAAGTGCAAGTGAGCAAGCCTAACACAGCTGTCTTCCCTACACTCAGTAATCTCCTTGTACAATTCTTCTTATGCACCCTACAACAACTCCAGGTATTAAAACACGGCTACCACCGTTCGGAGAGAAGAGTGAACGTGTGATAGAGTCGAGGCTGGTCTGGGCCTTGTAGTATCCAGAAGCTACAAATCAGGTACGGAAGGTTAACAGAGTAACTTCCCATTCTCTTCTTCAGCCTCTTGCGCACCTGTGTCCACATCTGTGTGGTTCCTGGCACATAGCAGCAGAGACTGGGTACTCGGCAGCCCTTGGGCCTCTGTCTCTGCCTGATGTCCAGGCGGATAATTCCCACCCAGGAATGATGGTGAGTGAGGAATGCATCCAATAGTCTTGTTTGGGCAGATGTCTGGACATGGGTTTTATCCTTCAAGACAGGCTCATTATTCTGCAGAAACAACCACCCCCCAATCTCCATGCACAAGAACAAAGGGTTACTTTTCGCTGCCAGCACACGTCCTTGGTTGGCTGTGCTCCATGGCATCTTCGCTCAGGGACCAGGAGGATGAAACTCGGAATATTATGGGTTGTCACGGCAGAGGGTAAAGACAGCAGGGAAGCACGTTTTATTTCTTAAATTTGCAACACATGTCACTTTTTATGGCGATAAAGAACCCCCTGGCCAACTTCGTCATCAGTAGGTCAAGGCACTCTAATCCTCGCCTAGGGAGAGGCCCTGACTACGAGTGGACGATGACACAGACTACCACAGAGGGTCTCTTGTTACTATATTATTGTGGCAGGCTCATCATCCCATGGGCTCAGAAAACTGGGTTCCCATGCCGCCCCACAAGGATTCAAACTTCCAGGTACCGGGCATCCTCCCTGCAGGAAACACCCCCTTACCTCATCTTCCCCACGGGAGTCGGGCGAGACAACCACCCTTTCTAAGGCAGGTGACAATGACAGCATCTCAGTGGCTGGCATTGGCGTCTCACAGCACATGTCTGTCATGGGTTGCGCATCTGAAAGTGCACTCCATGCTCTCTTTGGGTGAGGCTGCACTTAAGGACTTCTCTGGAAGTCCCCAAGTGACGCTACACTGCCTGCATCTACCCTGACTGTGCAGAGGGAACTGCAATATAACTTGCTCTTTTTCGAGAGAGGAGTGCCTGGCTTAATGAATGAAACATTGTTACTTATGAAGCAGCATACACGCACTGCATCAAACTGGGCAGTTCATAGCATCCCTCCTCACTGTTCCTCCTTCTCCTCCATGTCCCCTCTCAGCTCTGTGGGGTTTCCAATAGTGAGTAGTCCACTGTCAACTGAAGGCTCCTTACTCTCTCAGGTTAAAGGAAGAAAATAAAATAACAATAAAAGCAAATCTCACGGTTTGTGAGAAGACTAATGACATCCTCGGTGACTTTTCTAGGAATATTATGGTCATGTGTGCCCTTGAGAGCCTCATGTTTTGAGCTTGGGTCTCATCTCCAGCCTCCTCCGCTCTTGCAGATCCAGAGAGAAAAAGTACACCTTTGTTCTCACCTTCTCACCCCAAGAAAACCAACTGCACCAAACACACCACTCACACTGAGGGTTTGGTGTAGCTCAGCCCTCTCCCACTCAAAGACCCTCCCCAACGGGCTGGCTTCTTCCATGGGTTCTGGTTTCCCTCTCTCACCCTTAACGCAGTCCCCTTCACTATGTTATGCGGTTATTTAACTCTCTTCACTCTGCCTCAGGCTTACCTTTGCACAAAGACTCATCAGTATCTCCATAAAACAAAGGGCCATTTATGCAATGCAGAATCATTGGCAGAGATTCTGACAGCTCTTTCTCACTCTCTTTTACTGTTAGGAAGAAAACTGGATGGGAACTTATTTTCCTGATACAGGAGGGCAGAAGCAGGTAGAGCCTGGGTTTTCCCTCTTCCTTTCAGGTTCGTATGTCCTTCCTGGATATCTATTATTGATAAACTTATTTAACATGATAGGTCTCACATTTCTGGTCCCAGAAGTCCTATTTATACTTGTAAAAATTATTGTGGGCCCTAAAGATGAGCTTTTATCTATCGGTATTTACCATATTAGAAATGAAAGCGAAAATTTTAAATATTCACTTGTTTGAAAACAAAAATGATTACATAGTAGCATAAATAGTATCTGTTTTTGTGGAAAAATTCCCAAAATAAACAACAATAAAATTTAGTGAGAATAGCATCATTTTACATTTTTTGCAAATCTCTCTGTTTTGCAATATCAAAAGTCACACAGCCTCTGGAAAATTCAACGGCGTGCAAACTCAAGAAAGAATGAGTGAAAAGTCAAATGCCATCTTAGTATTATGGAAATAACTTTCATCTTACTGACCACTCTTCGACAACCACTGTTTTAATACACATCCAAGTTGATCATCCTCTTAAAAAAAATAAACAAATAATTTGAAATCAATGAGATCCTGAATTAAATCTGAAACTTGGTGTAGTAAGAATTTATTGGCTAACTTTCAGTCAATTTAACTATGACTATATTTAAAAACTGTACATCAAGGACGAACCTGTCCCCGTCTGATAAACTCGTCATCCTTCAAACCTGCCTTTTTGCTCCAATAGCGACGCCTTCTCTGTCGAGCTCTTCACCATAAATAATAACAGGCATGATAGCAACGATATTACTAACAGCGGTAACTAATCTGTGTTGATCACTCGGGGCCTCGCAGCGCCGAAATGCACCTGCTGGCTCTAAGCCTCACAGTGACACGCTGACAACGGAAGGTCTCCGGGCCGCGCACACCTGCTCTGCTGTGGCACTCCTGGCACCCAGGTGGCCACCATACACGTGTTCGGGCCCGCACGGGCGGGTCCTCGCGGTCAAAGGTCAGGCCGGGTCGCCTCTGGTCCCTATCCACCTGCGCGGCGGGGTTCCGGCAGTGCGGGAGCCACGAGAAGGGGTGGCGCCTTTTGGCTTCCCTTCCCTCCCCGATCCTCTCGCTCCCGGAGCCCACCCTTCCCCAAACGGGCTCCGGGATCACCCTGTGCGGTCAACTCGGAGCAGGTTTAGTGCAGGAGAAGCGGACGCCCCTGTGCGCCGACCCGGAGGTGGCGACGGCGCGGGAAGCCGTCATGCGCACGGGCGGAGGCCGGAACTTTTCTCCTCTGGCCTCGTTAACCCCGCGGAGACCGGAACCTTTCTTCTCGCGTCGTCGTTGGCGGGCGGAGACGTGCAGAGACGGAACGGTCCTCTACCGGTCGGGTTCTCGCCGTGGTCGCCGGCTGCTGACGTGGGCCGGCCGAGGCCAGGGCTGTAGGTGTAGATCGTGATGGCGGTAGACATCACACTGCTGTTCCGGGCCAGCGTCAAGACCGTGAAGACTCGGAACAAAGCACTGGGAGTGGCGGTGGGCGGCGGGGTCGATTGCAGCCGCGATGAGTTGTTCCGCCGGAGCCCCCGGCCCAAGGGTGACTTCTCCAGCCGGGCGCGCGAAGTGGTGAGCTGGTTGCTATGGAAACGGCGGGCCGGAGGTCGGGGCTGACCCATGACGCTGACCCTAGACCCTTAAAGCAGATCCTGTCCCAGAGCGTTGTGTGAAAGAAGCGCAAGTGGTCTGAAGGTGGGGGACGGGAGAGTTGATCCCAGAGAGCCGACAGCTGTCTGGAGAAAGGGACAGTCCCATTTGGGAGAATGGGACGAATGTGGGGGAACGCTAGCAGATTTCGCGCGCGCGCGTGTGTGTGTGTGTGTGTGTGGGGGAGGACAGAGACGCGCGGAAGGCTCGATTCGCAAAGTTCGTGGGCTGCTTTGTAAGTTAAGGGAGTTCGCTGTCACTGCAGACTTGGACGCCGCCGGGGAAATGTCTCCACGGCCTTGACGCAGCACTGACCACAGGGCCTTTGCCTCTACTGTTTACTTGTCTCGTGCTCCTCCGCTCCCTTCCCCCCACACTCCGCACTGAGGTCAAAAATCATGTTCAGCCGACCTCGCCCTCCCTTCCCCTTGCTTCCTGCGCTAGCTTAGGACTCCGTGCTAGGGATCAGTACGTCTGGTGACTGGATTAGGGTAAACTTTCACAAACCCTCTGTTGCAGTCATCTAAACTACTTTGTCGCTCCCTGTACACAGCAGGCTTTTCTTCAGGAGAACAGGGACCGCCTCCTCCTCAAGGTCAGGGACAGTGTTGACTTGGCCGACTTGGCCTTAGAAGCGCCCAGGTTCAACTCAGCGTTGCTGAGAGTATGTATGACTGTCGCTTAGTCTGTTGTTTAGTATATGGTTGTTGAATGAACAAATGGTTGTCTCCCTCCCTAAACTCCAAGGGGAGAGGAAACTGTTGGGAGGAAAGAGAATGCCATGTTCATTTCTGTATCTTTGCCACCAAGGGTGGGTATTGTTTTTCTGTAGCTTGACGCTCGTGCAGTTCTGTCTGCACTCTTGAAGAAATAAAAAGACGAAATCACAAAAGAAGGTTTGGAGCTTTGGGAGCTGCAAGGGAGGGGCTCTGAAGCTTAAACTTCATTAATTTCATGGCGAATCCACTTCTGTTTGCCACTCAGTTCAATACCTGATACTTTCTGACACTCAGACTTTTTTTAATGACTATATATATACATGCATCAACTAATGAGTGGCAGTTTGCAGAGGATATTCAAGCATTAGGGTGGGAAATTGACCAGATGAATCCATTCCACCTATCAGTAAACATCTATTAAGCACCTCCCTACTGGCCAGCATTGTGTTAGAATAACAATTTAAAAGGACTGGTGGGGGAAACAGACATGGTAACAGAAACAAGTGCCCTGAAGCTTTGTAGAGGTTGTACGGGGCACAGAGGAAGTGTGTTCAGTTGTACGTGAGTGCCAAGAACAGCTTTATAAAGGCAATGATTCCTGGAACATCTTGAATGAGGAACAGTGGGTCCCAGGGCAGACATGGTGGAGAAGGGCATCTCAGGCTAAGAGAAAGAGTCTGCACAAAGGTGTGGAGATAGGTGACCTTTATGCTCAATTTATATACTCTCAGTGCATGCCTACTCATTAAATTCCAAACAAATTAGGCAGTGATGCCATTTCAGTTTTGGGGGGAGGAACGTACCTGAACAGCTGCAAACGATGACTGTGCCACTTACAGCGAGAGCGTGAGTAGTTAACTCACTTGGACTGTGGGACTCTAGGGGACCTTGGGAGTAGAGAGAGGACTAGGACTTGGATTTAGAAAACTTTTTTCTTTGAATCTGGGTTCTGCCACTTAGAAGTGGGTGACTTGGGCAAGTCCAATGATCTGAGTGTCATTTTCCCAGTCTATAAAATGGGCATGGTAAATACCCTACTTAACTGATAAGCAAGTTGTTAGAATTTTATGAGACTATCTGTATTTCATAAAGAACCATACTGATTATTATTGCTCCCCTTCGCCCCCACCCCCAACCCCATGTAGCCTCTTAGACTGTTTTCATCATTGGTACCAAGCTATATTCCCTAAGCTACTTAGCTTCCTTGGACTTAGATCACTTTCTCTCAAAGGATAGCTAAGTAAGTATGTGAGGGAACCAGTGAGAATCTCATGCAGGTCCTGGTAGCATCAATGGAGAAGGGAGACAGCGGCATCCCTCTGGCAAGGTGAAACTCTGTATCAGCGACGGCAAATGTGTGGCAAGCACGCAGCTGTTCCTCTCTCTTCCTCCTGGGATGGTGGAAGCCAGTGTTCATTTCCCAGCAGCTCTGTGTAACATTGTGCCCCAGGCAACCCTTACCACTTGTTGGGCCTGACATTTAAGTTGAAATCAGACTGACATCTTACCTGACACATAGTAAAAATAGGACCTGTGTGCCTAAAGCGGAACCACGGGGTTTTTTCTTTATGTACTTTAAAGGATCTTAAGTTCATGTTGTATAGGCTTATCATTTTATAGGTGGGAAAACTAACCCCTAGGTAAGTGGAATGACTGGGTCAGAGTCCTAACGTCTGAGGTCACAGGACAAAGCTAGAAGTGGAAGCCGGTGCTTTAATGCTATTTATTATGCATCCCTCCCCCATCTTCCTACCTTTACTTTCCACTATAATTTTAACTAGAAGATTTAATCTTTGGCTTTAGAATAAATGTCTTCTTAACTTAATACTGAATTTATAACTGGAGACCAAGTGGTATTTAGAGCAGAGAGACCTGAATTGGATGCCTCTTACTTCCTTTATGAATCCGAATGTCTCTTATTTACTGTATGAACTTGGGCAGGATACTTAACCTCAGTGTGCTCGCTTCTAAAATGGAGAGGTAGCCTCATAAGGTTGCTGTGCAGGTGAAGCGGGGAAAGGCCTACAAGTGCCTGCACCAGTGTGAATTCTTTTGGTTGCAAATGACAGTAACCTGATACTGTAAATTCAGCAGAGCAGAATAGGGACGCCTTGGCTCGCCTAGCTGGGAAACACAGCTCTTATCCATAAAACCCCAGGAAAGGGCCCTCGTTGGCTCTGCTTGGATCCTGAGTCCTCATTTACGGCATCAGAGGGATAAGGTTCTTGAAATGGCTCAGGTCAGGTCCACTTCAGTAGGTGGGTTTGATACTGTGATTGTTGCCTGACCAGAACCTTGGAGAAGGGAGTGCTGCTTCTAGGAGTACAGGCTAAGGGATGTCGGGCAGGTAAAACCATCAAAAATGGTCTTGGTGCCCGGCACAGTGCCGGGTGTGCCCTCGCCTCACCTACCTGGTTGTCTTCCCTCTGGGGGACGAGCAGCTGGAATCGTGGGAGTTTGTAGCGACAGGCGTCGGGTTTGGGAGTGTGACTGGAGGTGCCTCATAGTGGCAGCGATTAATTGTTTTTACTGACTTATTATGGTTTCAGAGGTCAAGGAAGGCGCCACGTCTGAAACCAAGACCCCCCTAAAGCAGCCAGGCCGGCCAGGAGCAGCAGGGGCTGACGGAAAGCACAGGGACCCCGTGTTGTCATTCAGGACCTGCCGCTAAGTGGGCAGGCCACGTGGCCCCCTGGGCCTCGGTTTCCACGTGAGAAAACCGAGAGCTTAGACTAGGTCACTGCAATGCTTTCTTGTTAAGCCAGGATGTTTGATTGCATGTACGATAATAGTGACCCCAAGTTGTTGGGGGCTCTGTTTTCAGAGTAGATGTGCAAATGAGGTTCTCTTTAGTACACACTGCTTTTGTCAAAGCTAAACGTTGTTTATTTTTATTTTCTTAGAAACCACTTATTTTAAGTTCTGGCTGAAATTCAGAGTTCTTACAGTGACCCAAAGCCAGATAACCTGGTTCCAGCGACCTTTCTGACTTCACCTCCTCTCGCTGCTCTTACATTGCTCCCACAGCCTTGCCTCTTTGCCTTTCTCACACCACCAGGCACATTTCTACCTCAGGGCCTTTGCATTTGTATTCCTTCTGCCTGAACATTTTCTTCACACATTCCACATAATTTGATCATTAGGTCTCTGCTCAAATGTTGCCTCACTGAGACCTTCCTCAGCTGCCCTTATATACTTCATGTGCTTTTTCTGTCCTTTACTCTGCTTCCTTGATTTCCTTATCCGACACAGCGGGTACTCATTTATTTATTGTTTATCTACTGGAATATATTCTTCATGAAAATGAATCTTTGTGCTGTTGAGCACTGAATCCATAGGTCAGTGATAGGCAATCTTTTGAGGTTGGTCTGTCAAAATTCGCCAAAAAACTGAGCATAACTTGGGTGGTGTGTCACTTCCAGAAAAAAGGCCTAACCGGAAGTCCCAGAACTAAACGCTCTGTGCTGGAGTTCTGTTGTTTTGGCCTCCAGACCTCCGGCACAGTGTCTACCCTACAGCAAATGTTTTATCCTCGGCTACTGCACCTGGCCGTGCAGGAGCTGAGGATGAAACGTCCTTCCCGGCATGCGGCCCCATACTTCTCTGGGATGCGGCCGCGTGCTGCCACGTGTCATCAAAATGGCTACACGTGTCAGTGCTGACCCGTGTGTCATAGGTTCGCCATCACGGCCATTGGTCCTAGGGACGGAGGTGCTCAGCCAATATGTCTCAAATTAAGGAGTGAGTGTGAATCCACTTTTTCGGTTTTGGAGCTCCTTGATCTTCATCCAGAACTCCTTCCAGTTCTGGAAATGTGTGACTCGGACACCATTCCTTAATACTGCGTGACACATATTCACACTTCATGCAGTGCCTGCGGTGAGCATTAGATACATTGTAGCTTTTGTTTTATTCAAGAATCTAAATGCACTTTATTATTAAGATTTGGTCCCTACCTCGGTCTCATGGAGAAGCAGACACATAAATTGTATAACTTCTCAGGTATGAGTGACGGCCGTAATTCTCAGCATGGTTTCTCAGGCCCACCTTGATTTTCTTTTGAGAAATTCTGTTGACCTGTGTGCCAATTTTAGGACCTAAATGTTGAGCTGGAACCACCTGAATTGTTACTCAGAGTAGCTGGAAAGAGACTTTATCCAAGGATTGGGTGTAGCTCTATTGAAACAGGATTTCAGTCAGGGGAGCAGGGTCTGAGGAAGCCACATCAGGGAACAGGTGCGGGGGCCAGGGGGATGACAGGTGATGGGGCCAAGCAGGACAGGAATAGATCCGGAAGCAGTGGAGGTTCAGGGCGCAGGCTTCCAACAGAATAGGAACTTGTTGAGTCGTATCTTTTTTGTTGTTCTATTTAGTGCAGAAACTTTTTTGCGGATGAAAGAAGGGGCAGTTGCGGTTAAGGTTAAGGCTCGGTGGCAGGATGTGAAGAGAGGTTTGTTAGGCAGCCTGCCCTCTCCCACCCTCCTCCCTTCTCGAGAAGCCCCGTATGTCCCGGCTCTTTGCAAAGACAGAAAAAGGGTGTTTACATCTTGCGGGAGAATCAGAGGAAATCTCAGAAAGTGACAATCAGGTTTGACCTTGAAGGGTGGCAGCCATTGCAGCAGGCAGAGGAAGGGGTTAGACCATACTCCTGGCAGAGGGGAGAGTGAGCAGAGCAGCAGGGCGACCGTGGGGAGCAAAGACAGCACTGGGGGCTGGACCCCTTTTCCGGAAGAGGCCTGGGGACGGTCAGAATGGCGGGAGGGGAGCCTGTGCTGGACGGGCTCAGAGCAGGGTCGGCCACTTCGGCCCACAGGCCAAAGCTGCCTCGGCCTGTTTTTGTAAGCGAAGGTTTATTGGAGAGCACGCCTGTTCATTTGTGTGCAGAGAGGCTTGGGAGGCTTCTGTACTGTAATGACAGAGCTGTAGCTTGCGAAGGCCAGAACCTATCATGTTTCCTATTTGGCCCTTTAGAAAAAATGTTTCTCAACCCTCAGGCGAAAGCATCATTGGCAGCGCTCTGAGGAGTTTGGACTCGATATTATGAGTTTTTCAAGCAGAGGCACAGAGGGATCCTGCTTGAGTTTGCAAATGATCAGCAGCTTTGAAGATGGGTGTGGAGTGTGACAGGACCGACACAGAAGAGCTAATTAGGCAGCTGTCACAGTGACTGCCGGGAAAGCCGAGAGCTAGTGACAGTAGGCTTGGACAGGAGTGGACGGATAAGTAGATATTTAGGAGGTAGACTCAACTAACGTTATTAATTTGTGGGGTTAGAGAGAGTAAGAGGTAAGATAGTTCCCAGAGTGCTGGTTGCGAAGTCGAATGGTAACAGACATCAGGGTCACTGTTTTTCAGAGGTAGAGCAGAATGCGAGTGACTCATACTGTCCCCTTTCCCAGCTCCAAGCCGCAGGGAGCCCAGCGGACGCTGGAGGTGTATTATGACAGCAGGGGGTGGGGGCTGACTCCCATGGCAGTGTTTCCTAGTCAACCTGGATTGCAGGGGGCTCTCCACCTTCGGCCTGGTTAGAACTTGGAGACCGTTAAGTCTACAAATAAGATACCCAGTAGCGTTGACTCTTGAAGAGCACGGGTTGGAACTGCATGGGTCCACTTACACACAGATTTAGAAAAATAAATATGTAGTCAGTTTTCCATATTCCTGGTTTCATACCCCCAGGTCTTGGTGGTTGGAACACAGTATTTTTTATTGGAGGTTAGGAATCCTTGCATACCGATAGGCAACTTTTATGCACTGTTCTACACCATTTCATAGGGGACTTGAGCATCTGTGGATTTTGGTATCTGAGAGGTCCCGGCTTCAATCCCTTGCCAATACTAGGGGTGACTGTAGTTAATTGTTAGGGAAGTCAGAGTTACACACGGACGTCTGACTGCACAGGGTGTTGTGTCATCCCCCACCATCAACCCCCACTCTTCAAGGGTCAGCCAGTTGCATGGAGACTTGAGGCCTGCCTCACAGACCCAGGAAATGCTGGGCTGGGCTTTCCGTCATGTGCTGGAACCGTGAGGCCAGTCAGCCTCGCCAGACTGCAGGTGGGGTGGAGACTCCTCAGGGCCCTTGTGCGTGCCAGGCTCTCGTGCAGGGTCCCGTTTTCTCAGTGTGCTTTCTTCAAACCAGCTCATCTAGGTGGTAACGGCTGTATCACATATTGCAGAAGCGTGGTTCTTTGGGGCAGCCAGTTCCTTTTCTCCTTCGTGCCAAGAAAAGTCTGGACTGGGTCAAAGAGTCCCCTCTTTCCTCGGTATGCTGTTGGCAGGTCACCAACAGTTCATTGTATCACATACTAGGACAGTGCTGCTGAAATGGGTCTCTGCGGGGTGGCACTTTAAACGAGTTCTTCCTGTCCGGGGTCCAGCTCTGCCTGGCAAGTCTGAGAGCCAGAGTTCTCCACATACCGAGGGTAGGACCATCCATGAGGACGTGCCAACGGGCTTACATCAGCTTGTGTAGAAGTTAGAATGCCAGTTTATTTATTTACTTTGAGCACTATAACTAATAAGAGGGTACAGATTTTGGAAAATCATTATACAGTGTGTCCGTAAAGTCATGGTGCACTTTTGACGCGGACACACTGTATGTTTTTTGAGCTTCAGCTACAGGTCGTGAACTCTGGTAAGGACTTTACGTACCTGATCTCATTTAATTTTTCTCTTTTTTAGGGGATAGAAATATTATATTATGTGATTTTACAATGTTGTATTACGAATAATGTAGTAAAATTCATATATACTTGATGTTTGTGGTTTCTTTTTACATGGAAATCCACTGGGCTCCCTCTGGTGGGTGAAGTATCAGCAAAGTCTGCAATGGTTAGTGATGGCCTCTATTATGAAAAACATAATGTGTTTAAAACATGTGAGGTTGAAAGTTGACTTAAAATGAGGCCTGTTTGGATCCTCTCTGAAAGAATGAATGAACCGGAAGAATGGACGTGTGACGTGTTGGATGAATTCATGGAAACTCGGATATGAGAGCTTGTAGCACTTGTGTAGTTTTAACTCAGTAGCAGTTTTCTCTTCCCAACGTTCAGGATCTCGAGGCCTATAAATACTAGAGTTTGCCAGCTCCTACTTGTCACAGTATAGCTCATGCCTGTCTGTCAG
This sequence comes from Rhynchonycteris naso, assembly GCA_037038555.1. Classification (NCBI taxonomy): domain Eukaryota; kingdom Metazoa; phylum Chordata; class Mammalia; order Chiroptera; family Emballonuridae; genus Rhynchonycteris; species Rhynchonycteris naso. The sequence continues at coordinate 312,584,102 of CM072996.1, read as the reverse complement.
AGCTTTCTTGTGGCGCTCATGAACTGTATTCATGTCATGTTATTGTACAGAATTCCTGTTACTTTTAGACAGAGGATGAGAAGCCCTGAGAACATGAACATTTGCCTTTTAGTCTTAGGAGAAGTGGCAGACAGCCACATATCTTAACTCAGAGACACTGAGAAAAGGATTAAAAAGCAGAAGTTTGAATTATATAAATACGTTTGGACTTTGCCATTCATTCACTAGGTGACTGGAGAAGTCACATAGCCTCCCTTTTGTTTTTTGTTCCTGTTGTTTCTCACTTGTCTTGTCTGTTTAATGAGGGGCCTTGGCTCCATAACCCTCGCACCTTCTCAGCACGGGGCCCGTGACTCAGTTTCTCCTTTCCGAAAGTCCCAGAGGTACAGCTGCTGCTCGACTTACGGCCATGACTGGTTCCCACAGACCGGTCGTAACACGATTTGGTCGTAAGTTGAGTAGGCTATACGGACAGTACTGTAAAATGATGCTATAAAAATCTTTTAAGTCATATTTTATCATAATTTTCTTTCATTATTGTTATATATCATAATTTTCTTTCTTCACTTTATGCCATTTGTATCATCTCTACACCATTTTGTTTCTTATTTTTACATTCGTCAGGTTTAAGTAAAACACTGCATTACCAGTACAACTGGCTTAATATTTGCAAAACATACAAAATTACAAAATACAGGTGCATACAAAAATACAAAATTCAGGTGTAAAAAATACCATAGGAAACATTTTCCCAGTTGCAAAGTGCTGCCGGAAGCTGGTCCGCACTGTCCTGCGCGCAGCTGGGCAACGTTTGTGCTGCCAGACGCGGAGCTGTCGTGGCTGGCGACTGTGGTCGTAAAGTCGAATGATCGTAAGTTGCATAGGTCGTAAGTCGATCAATGCCTGTATTTGTAAATGCTTTTTGCAGTGGTACCCACCCAGTCAGTGCCTTGTGCTACTCCCGCCTTCCCCACCCCGGCTTGCTACGGACTCAGGATTTGCACCTAAATGAAACAATAATTTTGTTTTCAAAGTCATCGTTTTTTATGTTACCATAGATGTAGTTGGTTTAATAGTGATTACTGTATATATTCTTTATAATTATAATTGACTTTCATCATCGGGACATGCTGTTGAGGTTGACTTATTTTTAAAATCTGATTTTAGAAGTAGTAAGAGCTCATTAAACTGAATAAAGAAGAAAATAAAGTTCACATAGAAGACCACTGACCAGAAATCGCCACTGTTAGAATGGTGGTATAGAACGTTCCAGTCAGGTTTCCCGTTGAACTAAAACAGAATGTTCCCACAGTGCTGTTGTGGGGCCTTCCTTTTTATTTCTTGCCATTTTGTTTGTTTTACTTACAATGTATTGTGGACATATTTCAATGCTCATACATACTGTTCTGTGTCGCCAATTTATTTGTCTGCATAACCACTAAAAATAACATTGCACAATGTATTTACCCGAACCCCTTTTGAGAGATATTTAGGCTGCTTTCAGCTTATCACTAATTTAAATACTACATTTTAACCAAATTTGTCTCAAATTTATAATCTTTCAAAATTGTATTTGTTGATTGCTTTTAGGGAGGAAGAGAGAGAGAGAAACATTGATCTGTTGCTCCACTTATTTATGCTGCCATTGGTTGATTCCTGCATGTGCCCTGACCGGGGATTGAACCTGCAACCTTGGCGGATTGGGACGACCCTCTAACCAACTGAGCTACATAGCCAGAGCGCAAATTTATAATCTCTTAAAATAAAAAGGCAAAAACTGTATATTCACCTCACTCATTTTCTTTTGTCCTAATATTGCTAAAAGGAAAATATCCCTAATTTTTTGGAGAGTGTTAAGTGTATTAGAACTTATGAGTGCCGGAGAAGTGTAGGAAGGGGGTGATGGTTAGGGCGGGGCTGGTCAAGAAAGCTCACGTGGGCGCAGGGTCTTGAAAGGCAGGTACGCTGGCGGGGAGGTGAGCGCGAGGGGGGGCGTTTCAGGGACGGTGAGGAGGCTGGCTGACCGGTCAGCGGGTGCCTGCTGGCTAGCATGTGGAAGGGACTTGGGACGCGCTTTATGGCCCCCAGAGCAGATCGCAGCAGGCTTCCAGAGCTTTTGTACGAGATAAATGTACACAAACCAGTGGCCAGTCTGTATCTAATTAGTGACCACGTAAAATGTAAAGGGGACATTTGCAGTAGTAACAAAGCATTTTTGGAAACAACCTTAGTAAGAATTGTAACTGTCCCCTTAAGTCACAATTTCGTACAGAAGCAGAAGACTTGACCAGGTAGAGACTGGATTGTGTACCGAGACGGGAAGAGAAAGAGCTGTCAGGGCATCATTTATTCCTAAACTGATTTGTATATGTAGCACACCTTTAATCCGAACTGCAACAGAACCTTTTGAGAGGATCCTGAAAGTTGTTCTGAAATTCATCTAGAAAAAAAGATGTGTGAAAATAGTTTATCAGATTTTGAAGAAGAGTGAAAGAATATGTGTGTTCTTACCAGATGTTAAAACATTTTAAAGCCCAAAATTAATATGTGTGTGTATGGATCAGCCACTGAAGCCTGTCAGGTTCTGTGTGTACACACGTGCGCATGCGCGTTGCTTGTCTTGATAAAGGAGGCATTGTCAACCAGTAGAAAAAGGTACATTCAGTGAGGACTTGGGGACAGCTGGTTGGCATTGAATAAAAAACTTTTTTTAAGGTCCTTCTCTCTTTTTTTTTTAATTTTTATTTTTTTTATTTTATTAATTTTAATGGGGTGACACCAATAAATCAGGGTACATATGTACAACGAAAACATCTCCAGGTTATCTTATCATTCAATTATGTTGCATACCCATCACCCAAAGTCAAATTGTCCTCTGTCACCTTCTTTCTGGTTTTCCCTGTGCCCCTCCCCTCCTCCCTATCCCACCCTCCCCTCCCTCCCCCCACCCCATAACCACCACTCTCTTGTCCATGTCTCATAGTCTCACTTTTATGTCCCACCTATGTATGAAATCATGCTGTTCTCAGTTATTTTCTGATTTACTTATCTCACTCCGTATAATGTTATCAAGGTCCATCCATTTTGTTGTAAATGATCCGATGTCATCGTTTCTTATGGCGGAGTGGTATTCCATGGTATATATGTACCATAGCTTTTTAAGGTCCTTCTCTCTTAAACATACACACATTACAATAAGTTTTTAAGTGGACTAAAGATTTCATTGTAAGAGCAAATCTGAAGAGAGTGAATATAAATACTGACCTATCCTCTAGAGTGGGATGTCTTTCTGAGTTTAAAAATTAGCAGCACTTGTAATATTGGTGCTGATTTTCACTGTGAGAGTGATGGCCACGATCACAGGCAGGTTCCACAGAGAAGTAGCATTATTTCAAATACAGACGTTTTTAGGTAAATATGGCATGTATTAAAGAGAATGTCATTACATAAAAAGAATTGCTTACCTTATCATATTAGCTTTACAAAAGGACTTCCCAAACCAGGTACAATTAAAACTGTATACGAAATTAAAAACACTCTAGGTGTGGAAGTAACAATGAGAAGGGGATACACCAGGATGTTAACAATGACTATTTCTGCACAATGAGACTAGGGCGATGTGTTTTTCTGCTGCTATCATCCTTAATTTCTTCAGTGAGTACATACTTCTTTTGAAATGAAAAGCAGAGCAGAAGCAGCAGAACTCTCGGAAGACAAGTTATTGAGATGCTGCGGTAGGAAATGAGAATATCTTTTGATTAGAAAAATGTCGTAAGTAGTATCTAATTATATATTAAATGCACAGCGGAGGGGGTCCCTATTTAATTTTTATTTTATTTTATTCATTTTAGAGAGGAGACAGAATGAGAGACAAAGAGAGAAAGGGGGGAGGAGCTGGAAGCATCAATTCCCATATGTGCCTTGACCAGACCAGTGCAGGGATTTGAACTGGCGACCTCAGTGTTCCTAGGTCGACGCTTTATCCACTGCGCCACCACAGGTCAGGCTAGGGGGTCCCTATTTAAAGGAAGTCTGCGGTGAAAGCTTTAGTAGGGGGAGTAATTTTCCCGTAACTCAGCTGGGCATTTGGTTCCTTAACCCATACAGGAAAGTCACCCACAAATGTTGCGTTGATGTCTCAGCTCTCTAGTTGTCATTCTAAAAAATAATAAACGGTAATAATAGCTACCACTTGTTGAGCGCATACTCTACCCGGCACTGGCTAAAAGCTCTATAATTGAGTTGACTATCCTTGCAAGTTAGGTTCCGTGACTCATGAAGAAACAGGTTCAGAAGGTTAAGTGACCTGCCCAGGGTGACGTAAGGACGGTGGGGCTGTGTACCTCGGATTGCCTCACGCCCCTCCAGGCTCTTGGAGTGGGTGGATGTGCACGTGGAGTGCCGTCCCAGGACTGGGAGCTGCTCTGCGTCTGGAATCCCGCAGGGCAGACCCCCGGGCGTTCTCTCTGGCTGGTTGTCAGACCGTCTGCTGTCTGAGGGCGCACATTTTGGTCCATAATTCATATACATTTGAAAGTGCTTGACTAGCTTTCGGGGGAATACAGTTGCCTCCAAACCAAACTTTTTTCTTAAATGAACAATTATCTTTTTAAAAATTTATTTTTAAAGCAAGAGGAAGGGGGAGAGAGAAGGTATGGGGGGAGGAAAGAGAGAGAGAGAGAGCTCAATTTGTTCCACTTACTTATGCATTCCTTGGCTGATTCTTGTATGTGCCCTGACTGGGGATCAAACCACAGTGTGTTGGGACAGTGCTCTCTAACTAACTGAGCTAACCGGCCAGGGCAACAATATACAGATTTATTTATTTTCTGTATTTTAATACACTGCTCACAAAAAATTAAGGAATATTTTATCGCTTCATATTCATTTTGAAATATCTCCTAATTTTTGTGAGCAGCATAGTTAATGTATTTTAATGTATTTCTACAGGTAGTGTTGAGGTATGTATGCTCTTGGGGAAAAGGAAAAACGATTTTTGGTTTTCGTTCGTAAAATCATGAGAAGGAAAGAGACCTGACTTATACATTCTGGACACTCAAAAAGTGTATTTCCTTTTTCTGTTTTTAGGGCACTGTCTTGTTATTTTGTTTATTTGTTCATTCAACAGTCATCCTATGGAGCACTTCGGAGCTGAGGTGACTTTTCAGCATGGTCCAGTGAGGCGGGGCCTCCGAACCCCTGCAGTGGCCAGCCTTGGGGTGGGGGTTTCCCCCGGGGCAGGGCCCTAACAGTGGTGGCGGAGGCAGCTTCCTTCTGCCTGGAAGCCTCAGCAGGCAGTTCTGAAAGCCGAGGGAAATGAGGGCCTCACAGGGTGCCTGTGGGGATTGAAGGAGATGCTGACCTTGTGCAGCACAGGTCTCCATCAGACAGCAACTGCTTTATTATCAGCTGACAGTTGTTGAGTCCCTATGAGTAAAGAAAGCGCTTAGACTGCTGTGCGGGATATGAAGATGAGTGAGACTTTCATCTGGCCCTCAGGAGGCTTACAGTCTAGAAGGGGGCACACATCCATTCATTCAGTAAACATTTCTTGAGCTCCTGCTGAAGACCATGCACTGTTTTGGCCCCTGGGAATAGAGCCAAGCTAAGGCAGGGGAAATCTCCGCTTTCGTGAAGTTTGTATTCTAATGGGAAACTTAAAGTAGATAAGCAAACGGATACATAAAAATATTTATGTCAGGCAGTGATAAGGAAACTCATCAGTGTAAGATGTACTCATGTAATTAGAAAAGGCTTCAAAAGAAGAACTTGAATTAAGAGGACAGAGATTCATTCTGGGTGAGGCTGGGAGGAGAGACTCATGGAAGAGGTGACATGGAGGGGAGACCCGGTCATCTTCATACAGTGTCAGGGTGGTTGACTCTTGCGGACTGGCATGACATTTTTGGCAGACCGGCCCTGGTCTGTGGACTGGCAGTTGAAGACCACGGCCATCTGTGATCCCTTGGCCATTCCTGATCCTCTCTCCACCTTTCCCTCTCTGCCATCACCCCAGCCGGTTGATCTCTCTGCAGGGTATGACTGGGCTCAGCCAATGGGGGGTTCCAGCGGGAGATGAAGGGCAGGAAGAGAGGTGTTGGTTTGCGAGCTGGGCAGAGGCTTGGCATCCACAGTCCCGTGGTTTGGGTTAGGGGTCTGCCCAACAGCCCTCCAGTTTCTCTCTGTCAGGCAGCTGTGGGTTCGGGTGGATTTAGCCCGTTGGCTGGTCCTGGCCAGCAGTGAACAGGATTGCATTGCAGCCCCACGCCTGAAAGCGGCACAGGGAATTCCTCCCGTGGGCAGAGCTTTGGGCAGAACCCCTCTAACTTTTTGTTTAAGGTGGTTTTATAGAAGGCGTATTTCTCTTTCTCCTCCTTTCTAGCTCAGTGTTGCAACCGGCAAAGGCCAAGAATGTGAGGCTCAGCCAGATTTTCTCTCCGCAATGTGGCAGTTCCGTACTCTCTTCCAAATCGGACCCGAAGGGCTGAGGTGGTAAATGGCTCATGTGGCATTTCTGACTATAAATCCAAACTGTAGTGGAGTCTGTAACCCATTATCAGATTCTGAATCAAGCTGCCTTGTCTCTCTCCTGTTTTTGTTTCGCTGGAAACGTGTGTTTTTATTCTGTCAGTGGACAGTTTACATACCTAATATGCCTAATATTAAGAGGGAATTATATAATGAATACTTGATGTGAAGGGACTAGTTAAATACTTCAACTCCAAGGGATTCCATTAAAGCAATAAGGAAATTACATTTAATTTTAAATGGTAGAAAGATTTTTTTAATGTTATTGCTATTAAACATGTATTACACATACTCAAGCCCATTTTTGCAAATGAATTCCCAAAGCACAGTTCATCTTTATACAGGTGGGAAGGAAATATTCCTGCAGGATATGTGGTTTGATGTCTTCTTAACTCTGGGGAGAAGCATACTTTTCCAAAGACTAGAATGTGGTGGCTGATTGGATACTTTTGCAGTTATAGGCTTTTAGTTGTATCTCTTGAAGTAAGAAAATATGTATAAATGGGTCCCCAGATGAAGGTGTGGCGGGTACTCTATAGCCCTAATTGACTCCAGACATAGAGGCCGTGAGTTGTAAGCAAGCAGTGACAAGAGGAAGTTAAATCAAAATTAAATTAAGGAAAGGAAGTAAACTTAATAAAGAAGATATCAAGGCGAGGTGATGAGTTTTCTGAAAGCTTCTAAATGCCTATTTGTGGGCAAGCGGGAAGTCTGTGAGTATACCGCAGTTGTGTCCAGGGATGAAATCTGGAAACATTTCCGTCCTAGAAAAGACCTGCTCTCTTCCATGAAAGTCTTTTTTTATAGTCGTTACTTGGTACAGCTCGGTCAGTACAGGCATATTTGCTTCTGTATTTTTCCATGACTCACTGTCAGTAAAAATCAATATCTTCCATGATGCTCATGAGGTGATATTTTTGGAGGACTGGCTTTTTTTCTGTTTATATTTGACATTCTGTTGTAGTTATAGCTTATGCAAATAAAACGGTGGGAACTGAGGCCTGCCAGACACCCGTCCACAGTGCCCTCCCTTTTTGCAGGAAAGGTTGAGAGGACTTTTCCTAACCCACGAGGGCGGGGTCCGCATTCCACTCCCCTTCACGGCGCAGAGCGCAGAGCTAACGCGTGGTTGCGAAGTGAGTCAAGTGAACGAGTGCCCGGTGCTTCCCCTCTTTCTCATCCATCCCACTGTGACTTGTCAGCTTGCTCAAAAGCCAAACGCGTGGGACCCTGCACACTCCCACCCGCCCATTCTCGGGTGTCTGGCTGGTGTTCGAAGGGCCCCATGAAGCTGGCCCTGCCCACTTCCCTTTCCAGCGTTACGGCCTATGCTCCCTGGGTCATCCCACCAGGGCCGCTGCTGCCCTCTTGCCCCCTTGTCTGTCTCCTGCTGTGTCTCGCATGGGTGCCTGTCTTCCTTAACTTACTCACACGCTCCCTGTCTTTAAAGGTCCAGCCTCTCCTATACTCGCCTCCCGCTGAAGTTCGGTTCTTCACTGCCTGGATTACCCGCCAAGTAGGGACCTGTGGCTGTGGCCGCCTTTGCATCAGGGTCTGGTGCTGTTGGTTACTGACGGCATCGCTGCTCAGCTTTCTGAGTGCTATTGTGTTGTCTCCCAAACGATACCGTTGACTTTGCAGCGTGGGGCTGGGAAGGAGAGGGTAGGACTCTGACTGGATGCTGCTTGGTATTTCCCTCGGTGTCTCTTACAGCGAGCGTGGCAGCTAGACAGACCATCACCACCTCGCAGTCATTTCTCTGCCCCCAGCGCCTGGCACCGTGTCTGGCCCACAGTAGGGATTCAGTCTGTGGTGTGTGAATACATGAATAAAAGACATTCTCAAACATTTGTGTACTAGTTCGACTAAAAACCAACATCGGTGACTTGCTGTCTTCCAACAGCCATTAAAACCCAGGTTTTCCGTGAGCGTTTTTTGTTACTCACAGTGCTCCCTAAAGTGCTTCTTCCTTTCACACCCAAGTGTAAGTTGGTTTCTCCTACTTCTTTCCCTGTGAAGTCGGAGAGTAGCTGTTTAGCCACCTCCTTGTAAATAACCTTAAACAAGTTCAGGGGCCGCTAGGTCTTGCTTTCTCCAGATTAAATGATCCCAAAGCCCTCCCACCCCCCTTCTTTTTCTCGTAAAAGCCTTTTCAAAAAGAAGCATTCGTTATTTTTTATCTTTTTCTAGCTCTTCATAAAACTCATTATTATTATTATTATTTTCTAAATGTACCATAGGATACCGCTCTGAGGGCACGGTTAATGCTGTCTGGAACCGGAGGAATCTCGAATCTCATTCTCTTACTTGTGTTTTGTGGTATCCTGTTGATTTTTTTTTCATTGCCTACTCGATATAACTTGTGGTCCACTCGTACTCTCTTCGTTTTGTTTCTTCGTGTGTGTGCGTGCGTGTGTGTACAGTTTTGTTTTTTATTGTTTATTTAAAGATTTTAGAGAGAGGAGAGTGAGAGAGAGGAGAGGGTAAGGAGGAGCAGGAAGCATCAGCTCGTGGTTGCTTCCCACACGTGCCCTGACCAGGCAAACGTGGGTTTCAAACCAGCGACCTCAGTGCCCCCGGCCGGCGCTTTGTACGCGGCATCACCGCAGGCCAGACGTGTGTTCATGTTTTAAAATATATAGCTTGATATTCTTCCCACAAACACGAACTTGCTGTATCAAGAGTCTTATGGTTACAAGTTACAGAGAACCCAATGTAAATGACCTTAAATGGTCAAGGAAATTCGTTGATTTATCTCTGCGAAAAGTCTAGTGATATGACTTGACCTCTGGGATGGCTGGACCCGGTGGACAAAGCAGTCTCACCAGAGGCCCCTGTGTCCTGCCTTCCCGGAGCTAGCATCTCCCATAAGGTCTCCCAGATCCTTGCTTCATGGTAGCTGAAGCTGTAGCACTGCAGACCCTCTTTTCCGTAGAGCCCTACCCAGGGGACAGGCAGGGCTCTCTTCTCCTGGTCCCCACCAGCACCTTGGGACCCAGTCATTCTCACTGGCTCACACTGAGTCATGTTCCTCCCCTGAAACCCACCCATCTCCAAAGGGAAAGGATGCACTTGCCCCACGTGGCTACTGAGGACCGTACGCATGGCTGAGAACAGGGGAAGAATGATTTCCAAAGGGAGCTTGTGCAGCTGTTCTGGAGGGAGGGAGCACTGGGTGTGGGTGGCCCACAATAGATGTTCATTGCTCTCGAAATTGTAAAATTGTGCCCTTCAGCCCTGGCTGGTTTACTCGGTCTGTTGGAGCATCATCCCCAAATGCCTGGGTTGCAGGTTCGATCCTCAGTCAGGGCACATGCAAGAATCAGCCAATGAATGAGTCAATAAGTGGAACAACAAATCGATGTTTTTCTCTCCCTCTCTCTTTCTCTCCTTCCTCTCTCTCTCAAATAAAGAAATAAGAGCATCCTGCTGGCCACTGGTGATCGGGCAGAGGTGAGGAGGACTCCAGCACGGAGGAAGGCCAGCCGGGCTGTTGCCGTTGTCAAGGCTCATCAGGACACGGTGAACGCCTGCACTGAGCCAGTGACTGCAGGGACAGAGGACAGAGTCCAGCTATGTGACGGTTGGGACTTGTTGGGTGCAGCAGGTGAAGATCAGTGGTTCGAGGGGATTTGACGGTTTCCAGAATGGGTGCCTCGCTGGGTGGTCGAAATGACGTATCTGCTGAACACCCAAGGGACATGTTTATCAGGCAGTTATAAATACAGAAATAGACCCCAGGGAAGGTTTCTGAGCAGGAGCTGCAGATGGGGAGACACCAGAGTGGAGGTGGGAGGTTGAAGGCTTGAGGAAGGAGTGAGGTTGCCCGAGGGGCATTTCAAGTGAGGAGAGCCTCAGAGTTGTTCCTGGGCAGAGGATGAGGATTCAGGGAGGGGCTGTGGGCAAGTTAGGTGTATGGGTCCTTCCAAGTAATTGACCCCTTCTTACCGTGACCAAGGCGATGTCACCTGCGGTGGTTTGTTGCGTGGACTCTGGGCTTTGCTACTTGCTGTCATATGACTTATAGGCAAATTACTTGACCTCATCACCTGATCTATGGAATGGGAATAAAGTAGGACCCAGTTGTGGAGGGGTCAGGGAGCACAGCGCTTAGGAAGCGGATGGCCCAGGGGAAGTGCTGTAATGTGAGAAATAAACGTTGTTGCGGCTGACTTTGTCTCTGTGCTGCTGGCCAGATGGCCTGAAGTCCAACACTGGCTTATTCGGACCTTAGTAGTTGACTCTTCTGAGAACCGCAAGTTCTGACTTCTTGAGGGTTTTCCAGATTATTTATCGGATTATATTTTTCTAACGGCTATTAATTTTACCTGTGACTTTGATATACTTTTCTTTGTTTCTTCTACATGTAACGTATTTCTAAACTGTACATGATATCCCATAACATACAACTTTCACTTCTTCCTTTTTCTTTCTCTTCTTCCAATCGTCCCTAAAGGTCTGGAATGCTGGGTTAGTAGCTGCCCGCACGCGTTTCCATTTTAGTCGGTTTTTGGCGCGTACCTTCGAGTCAGCTCCTTTCCTCACCCATCTGTCGGAACTGGCCCGGCATGGGCAGGAATGTGAACTTGCTGTCTCTTCTTCTTTATCTTCCATTTCCCAAGCCAATGTCTTGAACTGCTGATTAGACCTATGCCCACAATAACATAAGCAGGCACGAAGCTTAAATCTGATTAAAGGAGTATTGTACTGTCTTTTACTCCGCTAAAGTTTTTATTTCTTTTAGTCTGAGTAAAGCGTAGCAGTAAGCAGGGTGTGAGCATGTTGCCGAGTCTCTTCACATTGTTGAACCAGACATCGTGTGTGTTCGTCTTTAAATAACCGGGTGGGTCACTTTTTTATTTATTACGAACACAAGCAGTAATGCTAACAACTGACATGTGAAAGGAGAACACGCAATAGTGATGAAAACCATTTAATGATTAGTGAGGAAACAAATATTGTTTAATGAAAATAAAAACCATGTCTAAAGGGCCTAATGCTGACTTTTGGAAATATAGCCATGTTGCGGTCTGTTGTGTACCCTCTGTCCTGTACAGTAGATATTGTTTAAAATTGCTTGGGAACTGGAGCTTGCAATTGTGAGCCTGGAATGTCCTGCAGATAATTAAGTTGTGGTCAGGCTTTGGAAAAATAAAAAGTTCTCGAACTATGATTTTATAAACATGCTACAATAACATTTCTTTATATTTAACAGTTTCTTATAGAAAGCTGATACTCTCATGAGGCATTGATTAAAGGTAAAACATCAAGAAAGAAAAAATATTAAATTAAAACTTCACTTAGGATGTTGACAGTTGGCTTGTAATATTAAACAGATGTGTATGTTCCCGGGGGTAGTCTTCTTTCTGAACTGAATTGCTAAGTTGTATTTTTTTTTTAATGACAACTACAAATTTTTGATCAGTTAATAATTTTAAGTGCCCTTTCTACAGTCTTCTGTATTCTAACTTCATCTGTAGTTTGAGCCCTTTCAATGATATAGTGATTGGTGGAACTCACTGCCTCTTCTAAAGTCTCTCACTTTCTTTCTTCTTTCTTCCCTCTCTTAAAGCTTAACGGGCTCTTCTGATTTCTTGATGCATTCTTGGGGACTGATTCCTTGAAATAATTTTAGGATCTTTGGGTGGAATTCTACCCTGTTAAATTTGTGTCTGTAGTTTACCTCCATATAAGTTTCGGGTTGGCATTTGAGTGCACAAGTTGACCTACATGGTGGTATTGTGTTTGTGTGGTCAGTTGTAAAGGCTTCATGATCTGGCTGTGTAGCCAGCCGTGCAGATCGGCCTGTGCCCCCATGCTGTGGGGCCGAGGGAATGTCAGAGAGGGGACTTCCAGGGAACCAGGCCGTGGGGCGAAGAGAGCTTCCCTATATCCTTCTTTTTGCTTAGAAGGTTTTCGCCGTATTAGGCAAATAGCAGAGTCCAGTGGGGCTACGGTGTGGGGTGAAGGGGGCCTCGGGAGGGTGGGCAGACTGGTCATTGGAGGAGGAGTTAGGCTGGATTTTGTAGGATGAGGTGAAGCTATTTTGCATCTTCGCAGAGTCTTCAAATCTATTTGCAAGACCTGATAAATTGTTCATTATTGCGTTTGGGCTAATGACATTTTTTAAATTCTGAAGATCATTTTAAGTGTAAGTCTTTGACATCCTAAGTTTTCTGAAGGCTGTATTTCACTAGGAAGGAGTCTTTGATGAACCTGGAAGCACAGCTTAGTTGGTTTAGATAGATTTATTTATCTTGGAACTATGCATTGTTTGTACAGTCTTCTTTAAGGAATCAGTGGTTTTTCTCTGCAGGTTCCACTTGGGAAGCTCTGATTTGGGGCCGAAAGTCTATGGAAGGCATTTTCAATAAACAGAAACAAAGGCCTGCTGGACTGTCTGACCACATGTGACCACATATTTTATCATATAAAACTTGAACCTCGTGATTGGTTCCTTTTTAATAGCACACTATTTAAATGTGACTATTTCTTCTTTATATCTAATAGTATAGTTTTTAAGTGCCTGTTTCTTAAAGTTTGATTTAGAAACAAAAATATTCCTTTGATGTAAAACAGTGCATTCTTATTTGAAAGGATTTTACAAGTGTACATTTTAGGTGCTCGACTTCTACTCTCTAGTCACTGTTTTAGAATTATTCTTACACTGTGTGTGTGGAGAAGGCAGAGCAAGTTTCTGTGCACGATGTCGGATTAATTGAATCACTGCTGTGTTCTCCTAGAAATTTGAGATGCTAATTAATGGTACCCTTTTGGAAAGAGTTGGGAACTTGATATGCCAAAATACTATATAAGTTTAGCGTATGTTGTTACTGTAGAAAGAGCCATGCCTTTTAGGGTAAGAATCCAAAAAGCAGTAAGCCTATCTGTTAATGTTTCCATCAGTTAACTTGTTTTGGGGCTTTCTATTTCATTCCAATTCTCTTGCAATGCTTTGCTGTAAAGGAGTGCTATAAATATTTTAAATAGTTCTCGCTAACCAAAATGAATAAGAGCAGACTTAAGTAGAAAATGCAGCTTCGTTTTTACCATTATTACTGCATCATAAGAAAACACTCCGTAAATGATACTCTGTTATATTGTGGCGTGGCTCGCTGGTCCTAACGTCAGTATTATGCCTGACTTGGCACCGCGCTGCCATGGTGGGCCGTGGTGAAGTGTATTAGGCAGGCTTTATTTTCCTTATCATTGTGGGAGTACAGCCCTCGCCTCCCCTGATGAGAAACGCGTGGCTTTCATACTGTCTGCAGGTTTAGTGTTTAATAACTCTACCAAGGGGAAGGAAGGGAGGGAAGTTTCTCAGGATAGTGATGATTAATACTTGAGCTACTATATTTTTCGCTCCATAAGACTCACTTTTTCCTCCCCAAAAGTGGAGGGGAAAATGCCCGTGCATCTTAGGGAGTGAAAAACACGATATTTTATTAAATATTTTAACACACCATTTGGTTCAGAATATTTTTTTCTCTTATTTTCCTCCTTAAAACCCTAGGTGTGTCTTATGGTCAGGTACGTCTTATGGAGCGAAAAATACAGTACTTGCATCTTTTAGAAATTGACTTGCTCATCCCTTTTCTTTTCAGCGCCATGTTGGGATCTTCTCCGCTGTTTCACCCCTCATGAGTCTGGTTCTGTGGAGAAGGGAGGACATTGCCAGCTTTGCTGCGTGTTAGTTCTGTTAATTATTAGTCACTCATTTGGGGATGGAAGACATTTATTGGTCCCTAGTGGTCTGAAATGGGAAATGCACCTTTTGAAAATTCCGTTAGAACTTTCTATAAAGCTTAAATTAACATTTGATTAGGAACAAAAATGTTAGCAATTTTAGGTAGGCTGTGATTGGTTTATTTAAAGTGTTATTTGAGCAACTGTTGAAGTTACTTATTTTCTTGGTCTTTTATTGAAAATAGATGAACCACATGTAGACATTTGGGTCTAAGATTAGCACCTGGATTTCAATCCACTTAGTAAGTGGAGAAAATTCTGTAAATGCTTGTTTTGAGTGCTTGGGAAAATCTGAGAAGTTTTAAATTTCCTCATCTCTTTGTTAGCTCTATCATGCTTAATTTTCATGAAAATAATGTGTTTGTTACTGTGGTCACACCGTGATTTAGCTTTGGCTTATGTATGATATTTTACTGTCCCTGTCCTAGAAAATTATAGCAGTTTTTATGAGGATGGTTTGTGGGATCACACAACCCACTCGGAGTGCCATTTACTATAATTCTTTTCTAAAAGGACCATAAAACATCATGTAAATTGTTTAAAAAAGGGAAAGGCCTTTTTTGAGAAGGGCCAAGAAGAAATCTCTCCAGGCATTCTTTTGTTTCCTATATTCATTTTCAAGATTTGAAGCTCACAATTTATTGAAAGCGTTAATGTTCATAAAAAGTGCATGTGTCTCTGAGTAAAGACGGTTGTGAGCTTGAGCTGGACCGAAACCGGTGCTGATTCAGAATAATAGAGATCACGTTCGTGATAGTAAAATCTTTAAACATGTTCTCTGTGAGTTTGGAAATGAAATTAAAGGAAGGGGAGGAGGTTAGGAGGGAGGAAGGAAGGAAGGATGGAATTAATTTATAGCATGTACATCTTTTTTAAAAACCGAAAATTAACTATATTCCTTCAAGTTGTTGTATATCTATAATTGATATTAAGGTGGAATATTTGGTAACCAGTCTTGAGAGACTCATATTTAAATTCATCAAGAGATTTACCTAAAGAAACTTCTCTTGGCAGTTTTGCTATTTTGGTTGGCTTGTTGCACTCGGTTTATATACATTCTTACAAAAACAAGAAAAGCGCAAAACCAGCACCAGTAACAAAGGCAAAGTCTCTCATGGTTTTCTGTACATGGTTTTCTTACTCTGTTACTGTCCTGCTTTTGTGTATGACTTCTGAGACAGCAAAGACAGAAATTGTTAATAATTTTCCATAGCATTTACATGGTACTCTGAGCTTGTAGGCACTTAATACAGATATATCTTATGTTTAACAAACTAAGAAACTCCACATACATGTGAAATATAAAATAGAAGCAGCTGTTCATTTTTGCATAAAGATATAGCAAATATATAATAGATACAATGTTAAAAACCACTTCCTTTAGTACATCTTGTTGAGATCATTATATTTATAACATTCCATAGAAACACTTATAAGTGAAATGATTGCTGTGTTCTGTAAATAGTGTTATAAACATTTGTTTCTGCAAAATTTTCTCTTCTATTCAGATAAGCATGTTTTTAAAAATGAGGTTTAGGAACTCCTTGGTTTTGTGACAAGAGGAGGCTGCAGGTAGGTCATGTTAGTGCGTCCTGTTGGGAGCACCAGTAAAACTGTTGTTTCCTTACACATGGTTGTCTTTGTCTAAGTGTAAGTACTTCCTACGTGCATTTGTAATTACATAAAGAATACCAACTTAGGTTTTATGTGACTATAAATGCCCTTTTCATATGTGTTAAAATACACAACCAACTGCCTAAAACATATTTTAAAAAACTTTTTGAAATTATTCTTTATTCTACACTATTTTTTTTTTAATTTTTCTGGTATTGGGATGTTTCTGCCCCATCAGGGTCACAGAGTAGCTAAGCAAAATGAATTTGGGGAATAGAACATGAAGCTGTGGTTGGAAAGAAGATTTAAAAATGTCCTGGCATCCAGTGTCATGCTGGGATGCTCTGGGAGGGAAGGAAATGTACTCTCTGGGAGCCTGCGGGGACTCCGCGGCTCTTCTCTGGGGCTGTGTGGTGGGACTGGGGGCTCTTGTCACCAAGTCTCTAGCCTAGGAATCCACTGTCTATGGGTAAGCATGCTAAGCAAAGAAGGCTTTTTCTGGCATTTTAACCCAAACTGTTGAGTATGCCACAGATTTTCATAATTAAAAATTTTGTCTAGCTCCATTGAATAACTTGCTTTAATAGGAGATGTTTGGAAATAGGATTGACTCGACACTGAAGGGACCAAATACCGAATTCTCCAAGTTGGATATCATTTTGCACTATGAATTTATAATACATTGCTACATAATGACATCATTATCCTTGTAAGTGATACAGAATGCTCTGTTTAGGGGTTTTCTTTTAGATGAGGACACAGTTTTTCCTTTTTGGTGTTAGGACAGACAACATACTTCCTAGTCAAATTATTAAATAAAAATACATAGGACTTTGAGTCAAGTATGTTTTATAAGTTATTCAGTGATAAGACATCTAAACTTGTTCATACAACTTTCGTCCAAAATGTGGATGTTTTCCTATTTCTCTGTTGCACTTGAGTTGCTTAGAAAATATTTTTCACGGACTTTAAATGACACTAAATCATTTGTTATTAAATAGCTACGTTTTTTTTCTTATTTTAAAATCTTCATCGTATGAACAATTCCTGTCAGAAAAGGGGCACAGTTTTTCAGTTATTTCCCCCAAAACTGCAACTTCAGAAAATATGTAAAAGATGTAGCAATTAACCTACATGCACATTTATAATACTAGAAAATGGGCAGCTAGTTACATTCACAGACAGGATCTGATAGGCCCAAATTGCTTAAAACATCACAGTTATTGAAGATATACCCCGGGGAATCTGAGAAACCATTTAACAGATGAAAGTACATTTTGAGAAGTCTGACCTTACAGGCAATCATAAAATGAATCAAAACAGTGCTTTTTCCCCCTGAAATGTACAGAGCCCATCTGTGTCTAATCCAGTAATTATAGACTGTGTTCAATTACCTTTTCAAACTTGGAGCAGACTGGAGACTAGGCAGCGAGCAAACACAGGGTTTTGTCTAGACCTCAACTGACCACAGTCTAAAGCTTGAATTTATATCTAATTTTGTTTTTTGTTTAGTTTGATAGTTTGTAAAGGATTCGTTTTTGCTACTTGGTGTTTTACCTTCTTAGGTTTGAGATGCCGCCTTTTCTCGTCACAAGAGCTTTAGTGTCAGCGATAGCCTGGGCTGCAATCAGATGTTTGTTTTCTGAGCACGCACTTCTCTCTGCAGATCAATAATTTGAACTGAAAAAAAGCTCTGGGGTGGGGGAGGGGATGATGCCCGTGAGTAGTAGTTTTTGAAAGGAGCCTTTACTTTAAAAAGTTTCCGTTGCTGCTCACTAGAACTCTCTTTTATCTGCTAGGGGGAACTAATTTATTTTTCTCTCAAACTCAGAAATTTTCAGTTGCTTTGTACACTTAATAAGGTATATTTTTAAAAATACGTGTAGACTGATAAGACAAATCTTTCTCTCTTATTACATCTGTCTTACAGTTTTTTTCTCTTCATAGACATTTATTGTACTTGCTCTTCAGGCCGGTGTCTGTTAGACATAGTGGATAACATTCGTAATCCACTTCAAGCCATTTCTCAAAGTCATTTTATGACTTGATGAATCTGAGAAGTACCATGAACAGCCACAGCCAGTTCAAATATTTAAATTTTATCTAGGAATTTTGGCAACTGAAGTTTTTCTTAAAACACAGAACAAATAAAAGATAACCACAGTTTTTTAGAATGCTTACACAATGGTCAAAGCTCTCTCCCCCCGCCACCCCTCCATTTTTTAGTATTCAAGTCATTCTCATCTCATGTTAGCACTGGAAGCAGATGTTCGGAGGTATTTATGAGATGTCATCGCTGCATGTTAGACCGTGGTTTCTTCTAGACGTGTTGCGACATTGCCAGTGTGGTTGGTGTAGTAATTAAATATATAGAAATATAAAAATATGGAAGATATATAAGAGTAATTAAAAGGATATTGAAATAATTATTAAAATTAAATAAAGTTATGCCATTTGGATAGGAATTAATATAGTGGCTTAG
Organism: Rhynchonycteris naso; assembly: GCA_037038555.1. Lineage (NCBI taxonomy): Eukaryota > Metazoa > Chordata > Mammalia > Chiroptera > Emballonuridae > Rhynchonycteris > Rhynchonycteris naso. Next base: position 312,565,732 of record CM072996.1, on the reverse strand, counting down.
CGCCATAACTCTGTCATGTGATAAACAGACTGACTTTCAAGCAGAGCCCAGTTAGTACGTGTGTGAAGTTTAGTTATACATAGATAAGAAGTGGCTTGGTGTTATTTACATTAACTTTGTAAATTAATGAAAATAAGAATATCTTAAAACGTGGTTTAATGTAAACATTTCAGTAGGATGACATAAAGGGGATTCCCTGCAGGGAACTACCAAAAAGGTGGTTTGAGGTGATAATCCTGTAGATTGACACCTGTTAGAGGGTGTTGGCCAGAAAAGGTACTAAAGCTGAGGGGCCCCTGCTGCGGTAGTCGCCCAGACTCCAAACTTGATGTCGACTGTCTCCACGCCGCTCTGAGCTCTGACCAAAGCCAGCCGCGAGGAGCACGCCGACGGGGCCCCCTTAAGCTGTACCCAGGCACGCCAAAAAGATTTGTGAGTAATAAATTGCCTGTGTGATTATTGCAACTAATTTGTGTGTTGGTCGTGTCTTTCCTCCGGTGGCACTTAACAGTAGCATCCTCATAGCCGCCTCAAGAGTAGTCTCGAAGAGGCTGCCAGCCCTGCTGATAAGCAGGAGGGTCCCACTGCACGGGGAAATCCAATCAGGGATGCCTGATCAACATAGAGCTTGGGCTCTACTGGGACAATGGTATAGATTTTTTTTATTTATTGATGTTTAGAGAGAGAGGAAGAGAGAAGGAGAGAGGCACATCCATCTGTTGCTCCTCTTATTCACGCTGTCATTGGTCGATTCTTGTATGTGCCCTGCACGGGGCTGGAACCCCTGCAAGGGGCTGGAACCCCTGCAACTTGGCTTGTTGGGACCACACGCCAACCAACTGAGCAACCTGGACAGGGCCAGTGCTATATTATTATTATTTTTTAAGTTGTGTTCATTTAGGTCTCACCAGCCTAGGGAAGTTTTAAGGATCCTGTCACGGGAGGAGAAAAGTAGATTTATTTAGTTGCATGAATGTAACTTTATGAGAAATTATATGGGGAACACGAGATCTTTAAGTCTTTAAAGGATTGCAGATACCTTAAGCTTCATGTTTCTGTGAGACATTTGCTCAGGAGCACGAGGACAGTATGGTGTCTATACTTTCTTCCTGTCCCCATGCTTCTTTGGCTCTTCACAGTGCAGGTGAAAGGTCAGTCTTGCTGAGGACGCCCGGGGAGATGCTTCTGAGGCTGTCTCCCTCCCTGCTTTCCGTAACCCTTTCCATGGACTAACACTCCCCATGTCAGTGTCTGCTTTTGTTACATAATGTGTGAGCCACTGAAGCCACCTTCCTTGTGGCACTTCGCGTGCTTTGGGTTTTTGTATTTATTGACCTGTTTCTGCCAGTCCCACAGAACCGGCAGCCCCCTCAGCCCCGGGGCTGGCTGCGTGTTCCAGCGCCACCCACGATGCCCGGCCTGTGGCGGGCACTTGACTGGATGATGAATGCCCTGTCCTCCTTACTTCCGTCCCATCTCCCTGGCCCAGTCACCATGCCCATACTCTTTCCTCAACTCCTCCCAGCTCCTCTCAGCCCAACGCTGGTCTTCCTCTCGTTTTCCTTTGTGCCATGTCGTCATGTCGACTCTACTTCCCTCCCCAAGTGATTCTCGTGGTGCTGGAGCCTACCCAGAACACCCTTCACCATTCTCCTTTGAGCCAACCGGTTACTCTTCCTCTAAAAAAATGGTCCGCTCCTTGGAAACCTCACTGTCTCAAGCTACGCCTCCTTTTTAACACACTTTTACTTGCCTGGTGTTTGTACTTAATTGAACATAGCCTTGAAGAAGTTATGTTGTTTATAGTTCAAGACATTGTTTTCTGATCTGTTGATCCTGACCAGTATAGTCTTCTGTGCTGTATTGTTGGGAGGCTCACATGAGGTCTAAGTATACCTAATATTTCTTTAAGCATTCCAGTTGGTCATTTTCACTTGATTCTCACAGTCTTCTTAGGAGGATTCTTCCAGTCCTCTCCCTGTGTGAGAGATAAGAGACATGAGCTTCAGAGAACCCAAGTTGACTTGACTGAGTCATAAACCTCAAAGCATCAGGACAAGAATTCAGATCAGAGCCTGACCTGTGGTGGCCCAGGGGATAAAGTGTCGACCTGGAACGCTGAGGTTGCCAGTTCGAAACCCTGGGCTTGCCTGGCCAAGGTACATGTGGGAGTTGATCCTTCCTGCTCCTCCTCCCCTTCTCTCTCTCTCTCTCCTCTCTAAAATGAATAAATAAAAGCTTTAAAAAAAAAGACTCGACACCTTTATAAAAAAAATAATTCAGATCAGAGTTTACACAAAATCCTATGTCCTTTCTAGTACATTAAGTTCTTTGTAAATGTATATCTTTATTAAGTGAGAGGCAGATGGGTAGAGAGACAGACTCCTGCATGCACCCAGACTGGGATCCACTCACTCATCCCCTCTATCAGGTAGATGTTCTGCCCATCTGAGGCTGCCACTCCATTGTTCAGCAGCTGAGCTATTTCAATGCCTGAGGCAAGGCCATGGAGCCATCCTCAGCACCCGGGGCCAACTTGCTTGAGCCAATCAAGCCATGGCTGTGGGAGAAAAAGGGAGAGAGCGAGAGAGAGAAGGGGGAGAGAGAGGTGGAGAAGCTGATGGGCGCTTTTCCTAACAGGTCAGGGCTGTAAATATTTTCTAAGTTTTATTTTTATATGCATTCTGGACACTTGAGAGATTGTACTGATTGGTTGATATGATACAGCCTATAGTTATGTCTGTTATATTTCTTATTGAACTACACTGCAGTTGTTGGCTGTTTTCCCCACTTTTACTTCTTAATCAAATGTCCTATTTGATCATCATCCCACAGTGCAGGGTCCTCGTAGAAATGCAGAAAACATTTGTTGGATGAGTGTAACAAATCAAGTGAAAGAAATGAAACAAATGCAATCCTAGTAGACATCCTTAACTGGTGTAACTTCTGTACCCTTATTTTTTTTCAGAGCACTGGAGAGGCAGTTGGGAGGAAGCTGGTGCCTGGCGTATAATCTAGAAGGGAAGAGCGGGTCATGTAAGGCATGCAGGGGGCTGGTTAGGAGCAGAGGCCCTGGGAGTCAGTCAGCCCCCATCTCCAGCCTCAGCTTGGGCGCCTTCTAGCTGCGCAGCCTGGAGAGTTACTCTACCTCTGTGTGCATGGTTTTCTCATCTGTGAAGTGGGGAATATAATGGCGCCTGCCTCGTGGAGTTGTTAACAGGCTGTGTGTGTGTGTCACACGCTGAGAGTCCTATTTGGCCCATAGAGAGCTTTTATTGCTCAGTGAGTATTAGCTTTCATTGACATGGAGCACATAAGGCCACTGGGCCATGAAGGTAGGCATCCGTAAATAAACCAACACCGATGTGCCTAATTCTGTATAATTGTACAAATAGTAGAAGATCCAAAGGAGCGGCTGGAATGATCAGGGGGCTAAAGCAAGTGAGGTCAGCGTGAGAGCACACAGTGGGGAAAGTGAGCGTGTCTGGGCAGCGGCACCCCGCCCCCCCACCCTCCGGCAGCTCATAGGCAGTGTTTCCTGCATAGTCTTCCTCGCGGATCTGTGCGAATCCCACAGGCCAGGATTACAGGAGAACCGTGCTAAGAGGAGCTCTTTAGCCCAGAGCCACGGACTGTTCCTGGGGTGTGCTCTCAGGGAATCGAGAGGACAGACCAGAATACCATGGATCCCAAGGAAGACGAATTTTTTTTTTTTTTTTTTACAGGAACAGAGAGAGGGACAGATAGGGACAGACAGACAGGAAGGGAGAGAGATGAGAAGCATCAATTATTAGTATTTTGTTGCCGTTGCGACACCTTAGTTGTTCATTGATTGCTTTCTCACATGTGCCTTGACCGTGGGCCTTCAGCAGACCGAGTAACCCCTTGCTGGAGCCAGTGACCTTGGGTCCAAGCTGGCGAGCTTTTGCTCAAGCCAGATGGGCCCGCGCTCAAGCTGGTGAGCTCGGGGTCTTGAACCTGTGTCCTTCCGCATCCCAGTCCGACGCTCTATCCACTGCGCCACCGCCTGGTCAGGCAGAGGCAGAATTTTGGTTAAACAATTGTTTTAAGTATCATGAGGCAGAGGAAAGGCCGGGAGGCTTGACCAGATTAATTGGTAACCATGTAGAGCAGTGCTTTTTAACCTTCTTACACTTGGGGACCAATAAAAATAGAAGTATATCAGAGACCACTAAGGCAAAATGAGTATATAAGCAAATTTGGCTGAGTCATTGGGTCTGCAGTCGTCATACAACATCAGGGTGGTGGACTCTTTTGGGACTGGCACAGAATTTCTGGGGAACCCGTCCTCAGACCAGCGGTTGAAAGACCCTGATGTAGAGAATAGTTTCAGTGAAGAGTTAAGAGAGAAGCTAGATTGTAAGGGTTTAGGATTGAGTAAATGCCATGTTGAAATAGGGGACAAACGTGGGTTCTCAGCATTGAAAGCAGGAGAGAAGGATCCTTAATAGAAATCCTATCTAAATAACATTTAAACTCTGCTTTTACCATATCCAAATAGCTGAAAGAACTTTATTTTTATTTCTCACTCTAAATGTTTAAAAATTAGCCTGACCAGGCGGTGGCGCAGTGGATAGAGCATCGGACTGGGATGCGGAAGGACACAGGTTCAAGACCCCGAGCTCACCAGCTTGAGCGCAGGCCCATCTAGCTTGAGCAAAAGCTCGCCAGCTTGGACCCAGGGTCACTGGCTCCAGCAAGGGGTTACTCGGTCTGCTGAAGGCCCGCGGTCAAGGCACACGTGAGAAAGCAATCAATGAACAACTAAGGTGTCGCAACGGCAACGAAAAACTAATGATTGATGCTTCTCATCTCTCTCCGTTCCTGTCTGTCTGTCCCTATCTATCCCTCTCTCTGACTCTCTCTCTGTTCCTGATCTCTGTAAAAAAAAATAAAAAAATAGATCAGTGATAGAGTGAAGTTTATTCATGAAGCAGTCTGTTTTCCATTGAAGCTGCACTATCTGTTGCTATGCTTGGCCAATGGATGGCTTAACTTAGGATAATATTTATCCAACTGCTTTCTGCATCTGTAGTGAGAAGATTGTGAAACCCTTCTCTGCTTTGTACCTATACATGTCTTCCCAATTCGTAGAGCAGTCTTGCAGAAATAACCAATCATTAACCAGTTGCTGAACACTTCACGGTGCTGCTTGGTGTGGTGTAGTCACTAGCACACATGTCCTCGCCTCCTGGAATTTGAAGTGTGAGGGTTGATTGTCTTGCCTTCTGTAGGTAGATTCGCTCCCCGAGTAGAAGGTGGACTCACAGCTCTGACTCTTCCATATGTGCATGGCTTCCCCGCGAGGCGCTCAGGTTGAAATAGAAAGAAATCATATGATTTATAAAACCAGTGATTGGACATCAGTCTTTTATAAGAACAGATAGAAATTTATAGTTCTCGAATTCCAGCCAACTAGCAGGTTGTTGCTGCATTAGTAAAGAGACGTGCAAGCCCTCTGGCTTTGCAGTGAAGGTGTGAATGCTGGGTTATGTTTTGTCCCTCAGGATTAAAAATCTTGTTGGCCTGACCAGGCGGTGGCTCAGTGGATAGAGCATTGGCCTGGGAAGCTGAGGACCCAGGTTTGAAATCCCAAGGTTGCCGGCTTGAGCACAGGCTTATCTGGCTTGGGCATGGAGTCGCCAGCTTGAATATGGGATCATAGACATGACCCCATGGTTGCTGGCTTGAGCCTAAGGTCGCTGGCTTGAAGCCCAAAGTTGCTGGCTTGAGCCAAGGTCACTGGCTTGACCCTGACGTCCCTGGCTTGAGCAAGGAGTCACTGGCTCCGCAGGAGCCCCCCAGTCAAGGCACGTATGAGGAAAGCAATCAATGAACAACTAAGGTGCTGCAACTCTGAGTTGATGCTTCTCATCTCTCTCTCTTTCTTCCTGCCCCTCTCTCTCTCTCTCTCTCTCTCTCTCTCTCTCTCGGTAAAAGAAAAAAAAATAATCTTGTTGGTTATTCCTTTTTGTCAGGTGTCTGTTTAAAATGTAGGAGTGTGACTTTTACCAACATTGGGATTTTAGAGATTTTTTTGAGGGGCCACATATGAATAATGCACTGATGGATTTTGAAAACCTTGCTATCCTGTGTGTTGTTCACTGGGGGATGTAGCCCCTAAACCAACTAGAACACAGTGAAGCCCGAGGACAGATCAGAGAGGGCTGTGACCATTAGACCCGACTCCCAGGAAGCTGGCTGAGATGCGTATGCTGGTTGAAATCCCTCCCCACACTTCCCTCTACTGCCTGAGACCTTTTTCTCTGCTCTCTCTTTGATTATGATTGACTCCTGGCCTGATAAAGGGGAGCTGCTTCTGGAAATAAAGTTGGGTCAGGTGTTTGAGCCTGCTGGTGTAACGGCAAACCCTTGGGAGACCCAGCTTGCCCAAGCTGGGGCTGAGCTGGGAGGTCCGGCCTGGCCCGCCCCCTTGCTGACCGCCACGCCCAGGGAGCAGGTGCAGCGGTCGTCGGTCGCCAGGGAAGGTGATGTCTGCTCTGTGCTAATGAGAACTCGGGGAGGACTTTCTGTCTCCTGTCTCCTTGCAGTCTTTGGGAAGTCTTAAAAATGTTTAACTTAGACTGCTTCCTTCTTTGAATTCTGAATCGAATATGTGTGTGTCTGCCTGACGTGTATATTATCTTATTCCCGGGTTTTATCCTCGAACTTCACTGGAAAGTTTTAAGGCAGACATGTGGGTTTCTGTTAGCCCACAAATTGGGCACTGGTTGTCCAATTACGGTCTTCTGTAGACTTAGGCAGGGTCGCATTTTGAAAGTATATGTTCTTAGTAGCCCACAAAGCATACCAACTGCCAGTCCTTTGTCATGTCTGACTGTGGGCAGTAATATTACAGTGATAGTAATAGTCCCACATTTCATCCAGAGATTCACTTTAAAATACATCGATGACAAAACCAGCCCATCATAGATATTAGGTACCATGCTTACCTGGTTAATCCAAAAATTAATAACAGTCTCCCAGTGGACTCAGGTGCTCCCTGGAAAACCTAACTCACCAACAGGCTCAAATGTAGGACAGCAAACCCAGTTCGCTCTCATGAAGAGCTGTTAATATCTCACCTACATAATGCTCAGGACTGCATGGTCATGAGGGACACCTATTATTTTTTTGTCCCCAAACTGGCCTCTATCAACCGCACCCCCTTCCTGCTTTGGGGACTATCCTGCCTCTGACTAAAGACGCCACTTCAGCAGAAGCTGCTCTGTTGCCCCCCACCCCCCCTTTCAGGCTACAGAACAGGGGCAGGTCCCAGACCCATCCACCCAATCAGAATTCTTCCCTAGGACTTTTTACAAATTGGGATTAGACAAAAGAGTCAGTTTTTGTCCTGAGGCCTAGATGTTAGTTAACAAAGCTCAGAAGCTGTGGGTGGCCCTGTTCCCATCGCAGAGCAGAGCTGCGGTGAGATAATCACGCAGAGGAAAAGCAGACTGGAAGCCCAGGGGCTGAGAGATGTTCTGGTGTCTGCTCCCAGGCATGTGAGAGCCCAGCTGTCTCTGTCCTGCCTGTGTTCTCCTCAGCAAGCCGGCTTTTACCTGCTGGGCCAGTTTTGCCTGCAGGGAACATTGGGCATCTGCAGGCATTTTGGTCGTCTCAGCTAGGGGGCGCTGCTGAGCGTCCTCCGTGTACGGTGCAGCTTCCCCCAGTAATTCCCCTGCAGTGAAGAATTTTCTGGCTCAAAATGTCAGTAGAGCTTAGGTTGGTAAACTCTGAATTTTAATCTGTCTTTCAAATACGTTGAGTAACCTTAGTATCTATTAAATACCACCCCCACCCCCCGCCTTTCTCAAAAGCGAGCTAGAATTAATTTCTGCTTAAGAGAACGTTAACCTAGAGGTGTCCACAAACTGTGGGTGTTTGGTGATTGGCACACATTTCAGCCCCATCTTTAAGAATTTCCAGCACACTGCTGACTTAGTACACAGCTCTCCCATCATCCGGGTTGAGTGAGGCTGTGGGCTCACCTGTCCCACAGGCTCAGTGGGACGTATAGTATAGGTTTGGGGTACCGAAACAACGTACTTCCCAAACTTGAAAACTTTTAAAGCTAGGCCCACGCAGAAACTGCTACCAGGATTGCATCAAAATTATGCTGTCCTCTAGATTTCTTTGGAGATCTATGCTAAACTCACGTATCAGGGATGAAACATGCATTTTTAGGACCAAGTACGATAGACATCACACCCTTGACTGTGTGGGCTGAGGCATAGCCTTGTCTTGTAGCTGCCTCGGTCAGCTTGGCTGGCAGAGGGCACCCCAGCCTCAGCTCCGACAGGCTGGGCGCGCGGGACTGCTCTCTGAGACTGTCAGAGGGTGGGGACCTCGCTTCCTCTCCTGACCAGGCCAGGGGCTTCCAGGGAACGGACCTCGGAGGAGGGTGTGAGGGACGGTTTCACAGCGAGCGTCTGAGACACAGCCTAGTTCTGCAGCCAGTCCCCTAGGTCCCTGGTCGGCAAACTGCGGCTCACGAGCCACAGGTGGCTCTCTGGCCCCTTGAGTGTGGCTCTTCCACAAAATACCACGTGCGGGCGCTACCTCGATAAGGAATGTACCTACCTATATAGTTTCAGTTTAAGAAATTTGGCTCTCAAATTAGATTTCAGTCATTGTACTGTTGCTATTCGGCTCTGCTGACTCATGAGTCTGCCGGCCACTGGCCTAGGTTCTAAGAGGCAGATTTAATACTACCTGCATCTTACACTCAATCTTTTTTTTTTTTTAACTTTCTTTGCCTTTTTATTTTCCCCTAAAACCATGACTGGACATTATCTCACAGCTCCTTTTCCCTGACCTGCCCCATTGCTCTGGTTAAACTCCTAGCGCGCATTGTGTGAGGCCGAGTCTCTCTCCTTTCTCTTTCTTAGCTTTCTCTCTGTGTCACACCTTTGACATGCTGGTCATTATATTTGTTATACGAATGATAAATGCCGACCTCATCCAGGTGTCTACCCATATAGCTCTCTTCTGTGAATTCCAGTAGCTCCCCAATTTTTACTTCCAGGCTTCTTCAAACCCTACATGTGACTGCCTACCTGACGTCTCTGCTGGGAGCCTGTTGCACATTTGGATTCCTTGCTTTTCATCACACATGCCGGGCACACTCCTGTCTTGGGGCCCTTGTACCTGTCTCCCTCCCAGGTGTCTCTGGCACACCCTCACCTCCCCTCCTTCAAACCTGTCCTTCTCTGTCATCTCAGTGAGGGCACCCTGCCACACTGCCTAAAAGACCCTTCCCCTCTTCCCTCGTTCTACTCCCCACCCCCCACAACGCTTACCATCATCTACCATAGTTTATTAACAGACTTATGATCTTATGTTACTTGTTAACATGTTTACTGTATTTATTATTTCTTATCTCTCTAGAATCTGGCTAGGTTGTAAGCAGAGCCGTGATCATTCAAACTGGGGTCGTTTGATTGCAAGTTCAGTTCAGTTTCTGTTACAAACCAGCTCCTTCTTGTTGACTTCAGAGTGATCCTGACATTTTGGGTTTTACTATCCCTGGTCTATTGAAGTTCTGGGGATCAGTGTTGGCTTTAGAACAATAAACCTTATACTGTATATATAGTCTACCTAATTAAGCTGACGTTGCTTTGTGTTTCCGACCGCAATGCAGAAAGACCCTGGATTTTCACCAAACCTGGAAGTTATGTTTGAGATGGTCTCAGGTATAGCACGGGCTACATAGCATGAACGAGAGGCAAGAAGGGGCAGGCTAGAACCACAGGCTGCTGTCCTCCAGGGTGGCTTCACTAGGGGGCTATGGAAAGGCCCACATGACAGGCTCATTAAGACACCGTGAACAGACAAAACCAAAAAACCGAACAACAGCTGTTTGAGATATGAACCTCAAATTGAAAGTCCTAAAAGCAGGTGCTTTTCACAAGGGCATTTCTGTGTCCTGTGCTCTCCGGGGGAGTGTCCGCCATGACCCATTTATTCAATGATGAGTCATAGTTCTCCTCAGCAGTCCTGGGAAGCCAGCTAGTATTTACATTTGAAAATACCCTTCTTTTGGACGCAGTACCCTTACATCGAGTCAGGATGGCCAGTGTCGCTTGCTGCTCTGCGGCGAGGGGCAGACAGCGGATGAGCTCGCAGCCCATGTGGATGGAACGCTTGTCACGCTGGGGCCTCGGTGCTGGGGGGTCGGCATGTATCTCTCCAGTTAGCCTCCATTTTTATTTTATTTTAAAACTAACATACAGCAAAACTAACTTTTTCGTTGTACACAGTTCTGTGCATTTTAACATTTTATTAGTATAACCACTTCACAGTCAGGATACAGAGGTCACAGTCAGGACTCACGCCCAGGATCTCCCTCACGTCATCTTTCTGTAGCTGCACTAGCACCTCCCTCTGCCACGTGTGTGCACGCACACACGCGCACACGCACACGCACTCTGGACTTCCTTGCTGCAGTGCTGCTTTTCCGAGAATGTGATGTACGTGGAACCCTCTGGACACGACTTCTTTTAGTCAGCGTCCTGTTCCTAAGAGCCACCCCCAGGGCGTGGCGGTGGCTCCTTCTGTCATCCCTGCTGTTCTGTTTTATGGACGTGCTATGGTCGCCCGTCTCCTGTTGAAGGACATCTGGGTTGTTTCCCGTTTGGGGGCACTTATGAATAGAGCTGCTGTACACGTGTGTACAGGTTTCCATGTGAGCTGGAGTTTCCATTTCCCTAGGGCAAGTACCCAGGAGCGGGATTGCCCGCCAGGTCACACGGGAAGTGTATGCTTAATGTTATAGAAACTGCCCGTACACAGCTGTTCACAGCAGCACTATTCATCGCGACCGAAAAGTGAAACTCATCCGAATGCCCGCCCGCCGGTGGCTGGGTAAATGCAATGTGACATTTGGATACAGTTCTGTTATTTGGCAATAAGAAGGAATGCAGTGCTGACCCTACAACCTGGATGAGCCTCGAGAACGTGCAGAGTGAGAGAAGCCGGGTACCAAAGGCCCACACCGTGTCTGACTCCATTTACGGGAAATGTGCAGAATAAGCAGATCCACGGAGGCAGAAAATGGGTCGGTTGTCTAGGCGGGGGTGGGGGTGGGGAACGACACCTCGTCAGTGTGGGGTTCAGGAGGTGATGAAAATGTGCTCAGATTGATTAGGGTGATGGTTCTGCCACTCATGAGTATTCTAGAAACCATTGAAAAGCACCCTTTAAACAGTTAACGTGTCTGCTCTCTGAATCATGTCTCAATAAGGCTCTTGTTTCATAAATAAATAAGCAGGCTGCTAGCTTGTTTCCCAGAGTTGCTGCACCATGTTGTGTTCTCACCAGCAGTGTCTGAGAGTTCTAGGGCTTCATATCCTCACCTGCACTTGGTACTGTCAGAGTTTTTTTTTAATGTGAGCTGTTTTAATAGGTGTGTAATAATACTTCACTGTTAATTTGCATTTCCCTGTTGGCTAACGGTGTAATAGCTTTCATGTGCCCGTCTGCCTCCCTTAGTGCGGTGTCTGTACACCCCTTTTGCCCAGTGTAAACTTGAGTTGTTTCCTTAGTGTGAAGTTGGAGTGTTCCTTATGTACCCGCAATACAAGTCCTTTGTCAGATATGTGACTCACAAGTATTCTCTCTTAGTCCCTAAATTAGCTCGTATTGTAACTCTCTTACAGTAAATACTTCTTGATGGGTTGCTAATCTTGTCAGGGCTTCACGGTCTGTTTAGTTCTGTACCTTCAGAGCCTAATACAGTATCTGGCACAAAACACATACTCAGTTCATACTTGATGGATGGGTGCAATGACTTCCTGCGTCTTACTGATTAGCAACAGATTTTTCTTTTCCCTGAGAGATAATAAATACATAAAAAGAAACCTGATTGAGTCATTTCCCTGATTAAACTATTTATTTCCAGTTACCTCTTTAGAAAAAAAACAATATGGATTGTCAGACACGGCATGATCCGGCTTGACTCCACAAACACTCCACGTTCTTTTCTGCCTTGTGGGCTTTACCTAGGCTGTTCCCTCTGTCCAACACGCTTGTCCTCCACTCGCTTTTCCAGCCCAAGGACCGACTTCTCTTTCCAGCTGAAGCTTTGCTTTAACTCCTTCGTTCTCCGCCTTGGGAATGAAGCGTGAACAAGACAGACACCGTCCTTGTCCTCAGGCTTCCTCGCACTGGGTGTCTGCCCCCCCTCCCCCCAATACCAGGCTGGTCATGTGGTCACGTCTGTGTTGGGCGCTTCGAGCATCCCTGTCTCTGCTCCACGGAACTTCAGTTATTTGTAATTATGTTTGTTCAGTCTTCTTCACCCGACCAGGTCACAAGCCAGTGCCTCTGAGCACGGTGCTCACTTACCCTGTAAAGGAGTTTGGGAAAAAGCTGGTAACCGCTCACATACATATTTCAAGCTGACATTGTTTTCATCATAAATTTAAGTTGTTGCAAAGGGTATTTCCCATATACTGTAAAACTTTTTATCATTGTTAAAAGTTGTTTTAAGTGAAGCTTTTTATCATTGTTTATAGTGTATCCCATGGAATTTAAATACTGCCTTTGATACTATCATTTGTTGAAAAATAAATCCCTGAAAAAAGTCTGATAGTTACAAATTTCACAACTGTTCTTTTCCTCCCTGCACTCCTGTTTCCACTTCACTGCCCCACATCAGTGTCCTCTCTGTTCCAGTGTGAAAACCCCTTATTGATTGTTCTGTCACACTTCCAGGCAACAAAAAATAGGCATGCGAGTGGAAATTTAATTTTTGAAAAATTTCCAGTGATGACCCGAAGGCTGTGGTTGCTCTCTGCCGAGTTACCTTTGCAATGATTGTTAGTGTCGATGGAGTAAAACAAAAAATACATTTTATTTGAAAAGCCTCTTAAAGCAATGGCTGGGTTTGTTTTTTTCTGAGTAGATCATGTGTAAATAAGTGGACAACCCTTACTTTTTCCTAGATGACAGGGTTCAGTATCAACTGCATTCTCAGGTCTCCCATAATGTGAGAGCTAGGAAGCCCTTTATGTAAATGGACGAGGACGGAGTCCTGTGGTACCGCCGGGCTTCACTCTGTTCTGAGTTATGTGCCAAAGCTGGTGTCACAACTGATTTTTTTAGTGATCTGTCCGACGCAGACGACAACTTCGTAGAGCCTCCCTCATTTTGTGAAAGGCTCTGTTGTCCCGCAGGAGGGCTGTCACGTTCCCCGCTCACCAGGGTTTCCCGGCGGCGCCTCTGTTCCGAGGGTGCAAGTCCAGCCCGGGTCACCGCGGGAACTGCGTGCAGCGTGGCAACAGCCGTGTTTGCTTGTCGTGGTGTGGGAGGGGTCTGCAGGGGCGAGGCAGGGAGAGCGGTCTGCAGGGGCCCAGGCCCACCTGCTCAACAGGGGCGCTTGTGGACGTGGGGGCCCGCCCCTGCGCTGCGTGGACAGGCGCTGCCGCGCGCTCCCTGGGGCCAAGGGCTGTGTCCGCTTTTCCTTTCGGTCCTGGCGCCCCCCACGCAAGGCATTTCGCTAGAACTCAGTCAATGTATTTCCCTGGGATGGAGTCCAACGAAAAGCCTTCTATGTAAAATTGGACTCCAAATCTATTAACCTTTTCAGTTTCCTCTGAAAAGATACGGAGGGATAATTTTTAAATTCCCGAATGCTGTTGTGTGCTATAAAGTTAATTTTTTATTTTCAAGGATAAAAATGGTCTTTTACAAGTAGACGTTCGGACTCAGTAGCTGTCTTGCTGACTTAATCCTGCTGCTTTCCCCAAATTCCTCTTCTCTGTTTTCCCAGCGACATTGTTGTAGGTGGCTCTTACTGGCTTGCAGAAGCGGGTTCTGCTGGGGCTCTCCACTGGAATAAGGTTTAGAATATTTTTGGTCTATATTTATACTAGTGTAATTTTCAAATTAAAAAAACACTGTGTTGTCATTTGTCTTATTTCTGTCTGCGGTGGTTCTGAGGGACCTGCCGGTCCTTAGGTCACATGACGCCTATAGAGTGACAGGTCTGTGCGCACATATCAGATCACCGTGTCCCGTGGCTGATAAGAAACGTGAAGCAGATTGGCAGCATTATCTTTCTGTAATGTGCACATTCTTAATGCTTAGTAGTATCTGGGAGGTTTCTGTTTTTCTGCAGAAAATCTAATGCAGATTTTTGATGGCCTCTTAAAATGCTGCACTTCTCCAGGCAGTCTTATCTGCGATAGAGCATCTGGTTTTCTGTGAAGTCGTAATTCTGAATCAGAATTTCCAGCTGTGGAATCTAGTTTTCTGGAGCCTGCATTGAGAATCAAAAACTAGGTTATGGATTTAAATACCAGAAGTGAATGTTATCTTTCTTTTTATAAAGCAGAATAGCAATTATGTTTAAGTATTTCCAATTTGCAGAGTTATTGTTCATGATTTGCTCCAAGAGAAACCAGATTGAATAGCAGCTGAACGGCCTTAAATGAATAGGTCACACTTTATTCTCCTGTTGGTGTCCTGTGAACCTACACACGTGGTGTGTCTGCAAGGTGACAGATAGGAATCACAAAGCCTTAGAATGTGAAAGATCCGTGAGGCCCTTGCGTCTGACTCGGCTGGTTTCCCAGGCAAGGAAACTGCAGTCTCATTTTGCCCTGTATATGGGGAATGATTACTAACTAGAGGCAAAAGGAATTGGATTTAATGGTATTAGGATAACCGTGTTGTTGGCTGCTCTGAATGCAGTCAGTCAGTGTGAACAGGAAAACAAAGGGAGAGGGGTCTTGGCAACACTGTTTTGCCCTAAGCCGGGACTGGGGCAAATAGGTCCCTTCCTGTCTGGGACAGTGTTTGGCTATCTAGGTCAAGATTTTAACGTGTGTAACATTTTACCTTGTAATTCCTCTTTTAGACTTTATCTTAAAGAATAATAAAAATCAGATAAAGGTTTAGTATACAAAAAATACTCTGGTATGGTGTAGCAAAAAGATGTTCATTACAGCATAATTTATTCTCATGAAAAATGAAAAGAAACAACGTTGTTGGCCAACAGTAGAGAAATAGTCAAATTATGGTAAATTTAAATAATGAAATGTTAATGTAGACATTAACTTTTAGAGGAATTTTAATTACTTGGGGAAGTGCTTATTATGATGTTAATTAAAATAGGCAGAAAATAGAATTATACATCTAATATGGTTTCAATTATATAAAGGAAATATGTGCATAAAATGGATAATAAATACATCGAAGCAGTGAAAGAGTTTATTTCTAAGTGGTGATATTATGGGTTGCATTGAATTTCTTTTTTATATTTTATATATTTCACAAACGCCTCTCTAAGCAGAAAATAAGTTTATAAAAAAGGAATTTAAAATGTAGTTGAAGAGGCCAATTATTTTTGTAATACCAAGTGATGGAAAGCCCACTTTAAAACCCCATTAAGGACAGGGTATGTAGTCTCTGATGCCCTGACAGCGTGGATCCTAGATGTGGGGGGCCGTGGTCCATCTGCACCGTGTGCAATGGGCAAAATCCACAACTAACTGCTTTTAATCAGATAGGAAAAAGTAAATTTGAAAAAGCCATTTCCCCTGTTGAACGAATGTTCCCTTATTCTTTCGTTTAGCAAATGTTCTCGGGGGCCTGCAAGTGGCTAGTTCTGACGTGCAGGTAATGTCCTGCAACCAGCGATTCTTCGCCCAGTGACCGTTGAAATGTTCATAAATCTGCTCGCCAGGGTAGTCTGTTATGTAGGTAACCTGACACAGTTCCTGTTCTCACCCGGCGCAGGTTTAATAATTAAAGTGAGTTAGCTGCTAAATAACGAATGTTTGTGTAGAAGCCAGTCAGGGGAATACCTGGGAACCCCAAAAGACAACCTGAGCCGGTGCGGGTCCCGGTGGGCTCCACGTCGCTGCTGCTTCGGTGCGGCGTGCTCAAGCCACCGCGCAGATTAAGTGCTGTTTTTCTGAAAGGTGAGCTTTTCCAGAGCAGCGCACGGTCTTCTTTGCTCTCAGAATTCTTTGGGGCGGGGGGATCTATGAATATTTTGAAGTCCTGAATTCCACTTTATAATTTCAAATTAATGACTTCTTACTACTGTAATTTCATACGTTTTATACTACCCCCTAGGAAAAAAAAGTATTTGCTTACTTCAGATTTCTTATATTGATTTCAGTTGGTCTCATTCCACATTATAATTAGGGCTTTCCATTCCGCAAGGTATGGGTTAGAGTTGTGTTTCAAATTTGAAATGGGTTATGCATTAATAAAGCTACTGTTTCTAATTTAAAAGAAAAGATCTTTTAAGGAAAGTTTAGTAGGCACTGGGATACATTTTTGAAATGTTTGTTTTATGTAAATCCAATGGTAGCCTCAAATTGTTACCCCTCTGCTAGGAAATGCCACCTTTCTTCTCTTTGTTCCCCTGTTTGGCCTCACTTTCTGTTTTGTATCAGATACTGTAACCAAGGAGGTGTAGGGTTGTCTAAGGAAGCTTCTGTCTGTCTGCTGTTTTATATTTTGTATCAGGTGCTATAACCAAGGAGTTGAAGAGTTGTCGAGGGACGCTTCTGTCTTCTTGCAGAAATCGCCCTCAGCCTGTGAAATGTAGATGATGTCCTTGTTATTCTTACAGGCCTCAGAGGGGGACACCCCGTGTACCCAGTGTTCAGTTTTCCTCGTCGTCCATGTCATTTTTCTCTCTTTAATCTGATGTGAAACCTAGAACTCTTTCTTAAAACTTATAGTGCTTGGCTATTTGCCTAACACTTTGGATTGCTAAATCCTACCCGTATGGAAATAAGCTGATTGTTGTTATTGTACTCCCTAAATGTCCTGGCTGTGATTGAAGGGGTGGTTTTGTCCTGATGACAGTGTGAAGCACCTGTGCTCAAGTGTCACAGAGCTGCTTTGGTTGGAAAGATTATGAAGCCTTTGATTTTGGATTGGACACATATATATAGTAGTCCAAACACATGTACCTTCTTTTATTTAACAATTCAATAAGTACTATGGACTAATGGGACTCTGCGCCAGTCATTGTGCTGAAGTTTAAAGACACACGAAAATGGTGAGATTAAGTGTCTCAGAGTCCAGCAAGTATAATAGGGAGACCTTCCTGATCTATTGGCAGTAATATCATTATTTGGGGTTTATTTTCCTAATTGGGCTTATTATATTTTGCAAAGAAATAGAAGAGTCATTTTAGATTTATTTGCTTTTTTTTTTTTCCTGCTGGGAGTGATTTCTTCGAGATAAAAATTATTTTAAAAAGAAGAAAAAGTCTTCCAGAGTTAAAGAAGACATATAGGAACGTGTTGTAAATTTATGGTGACAAGCAGTATGCATGAAGGTTCGGTGGAGCAAGGATTAAGTTTGATTATGCAGTTAGTATTTTATTAAAGTCTTTACGTGTCTCTTCTAGTAAGTAGAAAAGACGACATCAGTACTTGGAGGAATTAGCAGCCCTCCCTCTCTCTGACACACATTCTGAGCCTTCCGCTGTAAACACCTAGCAGTGCCCTCTCTCTGGACCCACGGCCGGCCTCTTGTCCCCTCACACTCGTGTTTGGAAGATGAAGTTATTCTTAGTTTGGCTCAGCAGGCACTATACAGATTTTGTCTTAAGCGTCACTGAGGTGCCTCAGCATGATAGGGCAGAGTGACTCTGAGGACCATGAGCACAGTTTTTATCAGCAGACCTAGCATGGCAGGCAGGATAGACGGCTAAGAATGAAGACCCCGGTGTCAGCTTAACCGAGTTTTAATCCAGTTATGCTACGTATAAGCCGAGTGATGTTGGACACAGTGTCTAACCTCTCTGTGCCTCAGTTTCCTCGGGTGTAAAATAGAGATAATAAAACCATTTGCCTCGTAAGGGAGTTCCTGAGAATTGAGTTTATGTTTGTAGGATAGTACGAAACCACATCTGGTGAGTGAGTGCTAGATGTTGAGTTACCTGTTGATGTTTTGGGGTTAACCACAGAGTAATAGAGCAACACGTAGAGTTCCAGGGCCTGGTCAGTCAGTGCTGAATAAGTTGAATGGTGACTTACTTTTTTCTAGTATTTTTTTGACACCCCCACCCCAAGTTTTTCTCCACTGATGTGCCTTATAAAGATCTTGAAAACTGGGAGTCTGTGCTGTTTGGGGGCATATTGTCAATATAACCTGAGAATTCAGCCTGAGCCTCTGAGTGCGAAATCTGAGGTCACACTATCCTAAACCCATACCACGAAGGTCTTCTTACAAGTACTGGGGTGGGGGCTATGGCGTCTTCACAAGGGGCGCCTGGCAGCTGTCTCCTGGCCTGTCTGGCTCGGGAGGGCAGGCCCAGCACACGGCAGGAGCTGTGCGGTGGACACTCGGGGCTTTTGTCTGTGGGATCTGTGTCTATGTAGAGCAGTAAGGGGCCCGCTCTTCCATTGGCCAGGCCTTCCAGCTGACCTCCCAGTTACCAGCCAATCGTAGAGGCGGGATGAAGGTGTGGCTCCGGCGAAGGACACAAAGTGCTGCCTCCCACACCTCGTCCGGCTCTGTCAGCATCTGTTCTCTGTGGCCCTCAGCACGCAGGGCTTCTGTGTGGCACTGTGGTTTGATGTGATGGGTGGCAGGTTGTATTTCACCCCAAACCCACAGCACAGTAGCCTCCCAGCATGGAAAGGGTTAGAGGCGAATGGCAGCTGGGTGGGGCCGGGGGCGGGGCAGAGGCGGGGAAAGGGGAGGAGCTGCTAAGCTGGGGCAGCAGTGAGGACTTGCCAAGGTCAAGGTCAAGGTCAAGGCTGCTGGATTAGCAGGAGGGCAGGGTGCAGGGGCCCCTTCAGAGGCAGGACTTGTGGGACCTGCTGACTGCTGCCCAGCACAGCCCAGTGGGCAGTAGTGACCGGCCATGGGGCCTCAGCCAAGAAGACGGTGCTGTCCTCAAGGGCACAGCCAGCCAACACAAGGGCTGCTCTGAGACCAGGGACGGGACGGGTAGGCACCAGGATGGGAGACGTGGGCCCTCCTCTGCCTCCGCCCCAGGGTTGCCTAGTAAGAAATCAGCACTCATCTCACTTAACGGTGGCCTTGGGCAGTCCCATTTCCTCTGTTCTTAAATAGAAGAGCCTGCACTGTTTGCTTTACCTTTCTCTCGGGAATGTAAAGAATAGATGAAAAAAGAGAGAGAGGGAAATCTTATTTTTGAAAGTGTTGATGACAGAGATCTTGATGAAGTTACACTTATTTAAGGAAGTGTAATTCGACTATGGGATTAAAAGTCACAATCTGACAGAGATGCCCTCACTCACCGTCCCAGTGCCTCGGATGGGCCCGGTTTCAGGGCCCACGTGTGCACTTTGACACAGCGTCACCGAGCCCTGTCATTGTATTTCAGACTCTCAGACCCACTTAACTTGCTCCGGTGCTTCACATCAGGGTACTGTGGGAGCCGCCTTTACAAAACCTTGTTACAGTTTACGCTGCAGGTTATTGTAATTAGGGATGAATTCTGTTACGTTTTCTTCCTGTTTAACAATTTAGACACGGGTTGGGGGAGCAGGAGCCGGATGGAGCTGGTCCCGGATGGGCAGAAAGTTACCATTTACTTTTTTGCATTGAAACATACAACTTCCACATGAAGGAGGTAGGAGAAGAGCCGTCATCTTCTGTCCCCACCTGGGAAAGGGAGCACTCAGCCCTTTCGGCCCGTAGGACGGCCGCCTGGCCGTAGCCGGACTCTGTGCTGAGCGCTTTGCAGAGAATGACTTACTCCATCCTCACACCACACGATGTACGCACCGTTACTTTCCCCACTCTGCAAACGGAGAAACTGAGGCAAACCTAGGTTAAGTAGTTTGGGAACGGGCAGCAGCCGGTGGCTGTCACAGCCTGCATTTGACCCAGGCAGCCCCACTCCACAGTCCTCTGTCCTGTGCCGTCCCATCGGCTTCTCAGCCCTGCAGCCCTGCTTGTCCGTCGGGGGTCCTCAGCCCCGCTTGTCCGTCGGGGGTCCTCAACCCCGCTTGTCCGTCGGGGGTCCTCAGCCCTGCTTGTCCATCAGGGCCATCTGAGGAGCTGGTAGAGAGGGCCAGAGGCTGGAGGCGGAAATAAATGTCCCCTGGCCCTGTGTGAGTCCAGTCACACCTTCCCTGTCCTGCCCTTCCCAAGTCCAGGTCACTCCCTTCGTGTCCCTCTGGTCCACCTGCCTTCCCATGGCCCAGTTTGTCGGCACAGTGGTTCTTAATGGCCTTTTGCAGCTAGGGACACACAGCGCCATGGTTTGACCCTGTGAGGTGGGGCCTGTGGAGTTGTGCCTGCCTCCTCCCTGCGTGCCTGGCTCCCACGCACATTTACACACGCACAGTGCTGCCTGCTCCCTCTGCGGGGGAGGCACGCGTGTGGGCGCTCTGCATCAGGCAGAGCCGTGGGATGCTGGAGGGGGGTGGGCAGTTCGTTGGACAGACCTGATTTCGTCAGTGCTAGCAGACCTAAGCCTCAGTTTTCTCACCTATGAAATGGGAAGGTGAGACTGTGAGAGGGTTGTTGTGAATACTAAATGAGATGTGTGGAAATACGGAACCTGCTTCGTCATGTAGCAGGGTCAGAAGAAAAGGCAGAGTCCTTTCCCTCATCAGTGAATAACGGTTGCTCATAAAACCTGGATATGAAAAATCACTTTAAAATACACGATCCGGTTTTCAGTCTAATGTTAGGAGTCGTGGAGTTTTTGGAGCTCAAATAGAACGTAGGGATCAGGAAGGGCCCACGGTGGGCCCCTGTTATCCCTGTGGGCAGGTAGGTGCTTAGTAAAGCCTCTCTTCCTGCTGTGGTCGCTGTTACCTTTTACCTCTCACATGGGCATGCGCCCCTCGAGGTACTCCTGCGTGGGTTACGTAACCCCAAGACACCTCAGCTGGGGTGTCTGACCCCAGGGCAAGGCTTTGCCCGTCATGGGGAACCCTGGAGGAGACCGGCATGGGGGGCGCACAAGGAACATCTTAGATTTGCCTAGTTGGTTTTCTCGCTTGAGAAGGAGAGGAGTTAGAAACATAGAGACAGGGCATGCTTGAAAGTTCTTGTGTTTCCCATGAAAACAGTCTCTTGTAGCTTTTATAAGTTCTTTCCCGTGTGAGGCTAAAAATGGGGGTGGGGGTCGAAGGGATTGCAGTCGTGCTTTTAAAAGAACATTGATGTTTTGTTTTTATTAAACATCATATTGTAAACGTTTGCAAACAGCGTCATGCCGTGAGTTTATTTTTAAGCCATTTCAAACAGTGTGTATTAATGCGTTAGAATATATTTTTAGATTTCTGTCATTGAACTAAAAGTGAAAAACAGTTCACCGTGACACACACATGGTTTAATCTGGGGACTAATTGCTAGATGCATGCAACCCATAGTGAGGACAGCGAGATGTGCTGTTTCCTACAGTCCGACCCACAATTCTTGATTCCCGGTGGCCCCGCAAACACGACGGTGTTTGTGTGGAGGAGGAGTGTTTCGGACCACCACGGTGAACACACTCTGGTCTCAGATACTGTGGAAGCCGCCCGTTCTTATCATGTAGAATCCCTCCTCATTTTCTGTCTCCTTTGTGCCTCATTACACACGCCAGGATGTCTAGATTCTCTTAAGTACTTGGGAAATGCTTCCTGTGTAGGACCGTACAATTAGCCATGGACAGTGCGGGGAGGAAGTGCATTCTCTTTTCCAAAAGGTGGGGTTGCTTAGAGACAACTGTGTAGCATTCTTAGCGGCACCTGAACTCATGCGGAGAAACGCCGGTTTCTGGCCTCTTTAAAGACCGATTGCTCGAAAGCAGAAACATTTGTAGTTTGGATTGACTTGGTGTGTATGTACAGCGCTCCGTGTGAGCACTTGGCAAATAGATAGTGTTTGTTTGTCTGGACACGATCAGCAATATCTTTGCCTCCTAATGCTACAGTAACTGTTTTAGTTTTTATCTCATTTTCCAGAAAAGCCCAACGGTCTGGGTTTTTAAAAATGTAATAGAAACAGAATGTGGCTAAACTTTTAAAATTATTCACCGTAGAGAAAAACCCGAAGCTATAGAAGTAAATCAAATTTGGTAGTACACAGATTTCATCAAAACCTGAATTTTATAAGCATTGAAACTTTCGCTTTTTAAAAATGTCTGGGGACTTGGTCTTTCCCGTCCTTCAGTCCTTCAAACGCACACATTCCTCCAGTCCATCCGGGAGAAGGGGGCCTGGAGGGCGCCCTGATTCCCCCTGGGCCTCCCCGGCGGGCTTCTCAGCCCGAAAGCAACCTCTGCATCCGACGGTGATAAGCCGCCTCGGAACACGTCCTTCCTGTCTTTACTTCAGTCCCTGTGAAACGAAAAGTGAGAGTGACCGCCAGGATGCCTGTGAGTTAGGGTGTGTTGATGGGCCCCTGGGTAAGGCAGGATGGATGATATTTTCAGTTTCCTAATAAAAACAAAGCTCGTTCCACTCTGAGTGACTCTCCTCTTCTGCGCCCAGTTAAATCATCTACAAATACTGCTGGGCTCCTGTGTCTCTCTCTTTTCTTATGTAAGTTTGCAGCCAACGTGTTCCCTGAACAGTCCTTTCCAGCAAAGTATTTCACTTTCTGTGCACACCAATTCGAGCCAATTAAACATGTTTGATTAATTTATAACAGAATGCCACCTGAGTTAAAACAATTCTACTCTGTGGAGAGTTCTGTCTGCTCAAAAGGGAGTCCTTATTTCTAAGAGCAGAGCTCTGATTTTAATTAAATAAAGAGCATTTTATGCAATTTTATTTTCTAAAGCTTAAGATTAATTTCTATGGTTACTAGGGGTATAAATCTCTAGATTGCTTTAAAACAAAGATTTTTGTTCAGGAGAGAGTTGACAGCTCCCTTTAAGAGAAGCTATTACTTAATTTTACTTTCCAAAGTTTAAACACATAAAAATATTTGTAATGATACCCCAAAGGCATCATAAAAATGTAAAATAATTGTACTCTAAAATATCTAAAATTACAGGAAATAGACCTCATTTTAAAAAATGAACCGGGATTCATGGCTGGGGAACAGGGGTGTGACATACTTCAAAACCAGAATCTCTTGTCAGGAGACATGTTTAAATGGTAAAAAAGAAAACACAAAGCCCTTTCTGTTGCCAATCACACAGACTTTAAAATACGTTCATTCTGTTAAGAAATATCTCTTTCTAGTTTTATTAACTTGAATGTGTATTACTGTATGGATGGGTTCAGTCCCCTCTGAGGGACAGATTTCTGTCTCTGGAATTAAGCGGCATCCCGGGGCTTGTGGATTAACTGTAGCAATCACCCTTCAGACTATTTATAACAGTTGTTTTAAAAGCAGACACATACATAGCCCAGGCTTCTGCGCAGTTTTGAACAAGAGCAGCACAAATAGTTTCTAGTGTTTTACTTACCCAGAGTGTACGCCCTCTCTCAGGAGATAATGTTCACTGGTAAATTGTTCCCAGGTTAAAGGGTTATCGTATTTTAATAAATGTAGTGTGAAATCTATAGTAGATACGCTTCAAAGAAAAAAAAAAACAAAAGAAACCCAACTTCTTAAGTAAATGAATTGATATTCATGTCTTTCCCACTTTAGTTCTGTCCTATCTGTTCTTTTTTACTATTTTCATTGACTAAAATTTTAACTGGGTCTGAGATAGTGAAATAGCTTCGTTTTATCTGGAACAGCGAAATTAGATTCATAAACTATTCAGACTGCAGTTTGGAAAGGAACGGTATTTCGAATGCAATCTGAATGCTGTTGAGACTAGGTTTGCTTGTAGTTTAAAAACATGTCTCGGTCCAGGAAATGCTCTGAATTAAATGAGTTTATGTTTTGAGAGCAAAATGGGGGGGTGGAGGGAGAAAACTACTTTCCCTCTTTTTATTTTTTTTAAGAGACAAAAAAATGAAGCTGAATGCAGATATTGAAAGTGCTGTGAGCGGAATGTCTGAGCAACGAAAGTAAACACTGATTATTGCAAATCTACATTTGGACCAATTTACTTTTATCTTTCAAGCGAGACATTTCCCACAAGTTTTGTGGGGTTTTATTTAAGTTTGGAAAACTCTGGAAGTTTGTGTGAAAGTATAAGTAAGTTTGGGAAAGTCGTGATTAGAGTTTGATAATAAACATACAAAAAAGCAAATTAGGAGACTCTATTAAAGTCAGATGTACATGTAATAATAATGTTTTCTCCAAAACTCATTTTCGGTGAGAAGAATGGTGATTTATGTGGTTCTCAAACAAAGACTTTGGCTGCACTTGAAAATAAGGGTTCCATAAGAATTCTTCAACATGAATGTTTGCTTTTTTTTTTTAAAAAAAAAAAAAAGAACCTTAGTGGTTGTCACAAGAGGTCCCCACAGTGCCCCTCTCCAATTATGGGCACAGAAATTACATATGTATTTATAGATCTCATTCGAAAAGCAAAATACATACTTAGTCTCTGGGAAAATTTAAGTTTTTTTTTTTTAAATAAAATAAGCATTCCATTTTAGCCATATAGGGAAATTCTTAATTTTGCAAGGAGGAGGAATAATTTTGTTGGTTTTAATAATTGAAATAGACCACAATATAGAGTGTAAATAAAAATAAAATTTAAAACCCTTAATCTGAAATTTGTTTTAATTTTCATTGTTATAACATTAATCTCACCATTGCAAATTGGCATTTTATTTTGAGTTGCTTATACACCAGTTCTTGGGGAAATTTGTCCATTTGTTACCGTAATGATATTGTAAGAGTAGAAAGATATTACTAGTTGTTACATATAAGCACTTTTGAAATAGTAGTTGTGCCAACATTTGGTCAGATACTGACTGATAATAGTTACAAAGGAGTTCTTGAACATTGTCAAGTATACATTTCTTTTCTTCGCTAGGCTACTCCATTGTCCCTTAAAAGTGTACGTGTGTGTGTTTTTGGGGGGGGCAGTCAGTGTTACATTTTGATGACACTTTTATTGCTTACAAATTGATGTGTGATTTTAACCAAAATTTGTTGCTGTGATAAGAATGGAAATTTTTATGTGTCATGTTTTAAAGGCTTTACCTAATGATCTGAAAAACTGTTAAAAGTGATTTAAATTATATACCCTGGTTTAACTTTTAAACCTTTAAAAATGAGTTCTGAATATAAAATTCAAATGCAAGACAAGTCTTTTTGTGTCTTAGTAAAATAGTATATCTTACAAGTAGGATGTAAGATAATGGACTTTGATTCTTTATTAAGATCTGTAACAGACAGCTAGGGAGCTAACCATTATTTTTCTAGTTATTTTAACACAGATTTTTCTCTGGCAAGTGTTATATTAGGGGCTAATTATTTTATGCTATTTAGAACACTTAAGTAAGAATCGATTTTCATCCGACTAGTCCGCCCCCATTTTATAAAACTTAGCAGTTAACAATTTGCTACAGTTTCTTTAAATCTCAGAAACAGCTACATTTTGTTTTTATATTTTTTCAAGCAGAGAGGATGCTAGAAATTTTTCTTCTTTGTAACTTATTTCTTGGAATAATGTTTTCTGCTTTTTTTGTTTTTTGGCCTCTGAACGGAAGTACATTAAGTTTCATACCCTATTTACTCCAAAAAACACCGAAATGAGGGAAAGGAATCTGTAGTTTCGGGGGGACGTTTGTGTTAAATGGCCAAGGACAGCATGGTCTGCCTTTTATTCCCGCTCACTCAGCTGAGAGATGACTTTGGAAGCGGGGCTCTGTATCTTGTTACCCAGACCCCTTTCTCCAAGCTCCGTGATAAAACCCACATTGATTCCTTTGCTTTTGTTTTTACTAACAGACAAAAAAGCAAAAAATATATGTGTGTGTGTATGTGTGTGTGTATATATATATAATATATATATATTATATACATATTATATATAATATATTATATATATATATTCTAACAGAACCAAGTTCAGCCTTCACTTTGGAGATTCAAATGTTATCCAGCAGCCTTTTCTGTTGAATGTAAATTATTGGTGTCCATCAAGAAGTAGGTTCCCCCTTTGTACCACCCGCAGTGGGCTGCACTCCCCTCTTGGCTGATGTGAAGCAGAAACTGGACAAGGTAACAGTTTTGATGATGAGATTAGAGGTAGCCAGGCTGACTGTCTCCTGGCTTTGAGAGACCCTTGTAAGCTCGGGGCCACCCCCTCCCCTTGTTTAGATATTACTTGCTCTTTTGAGTTTCAGATTACAGGAGCAATTGATCTGCATGACCTATCTTAAGAACTTTAGCTTTGCAGTGGAAACTTAAACCAAATGTATATCCTCAAGAGACAAATCATCTTAAAACTAGACTGTTGTCATTTTGATGTGCTATACTGCTCCCGGAGGGACAGTGAGGCAGAGAGCGCCACCTAGTGGGCGGGAACTGCGCTTGCAGCTGTGAGGAGGAGGTTTCGAGAGCTAGTCCACGTTGATGGACTCTTGTCCCTGGCTTGCAGATAGAGGTTTTATGTTGTTCCCTGCTCATACAGCTAGTGCTCGACTTACGATCACGATTGGTTCCCACAGACCGGTCATAACACGATTTGGTCATAAGTTGAGTGGGCTATATGTATAGTACTGTGAACTGATGTTATAAAAATCTTTAAGTCATATTTTATCATAATTTTCTTTCATTATTGTTATATATCATAATTTGTTCATTTTATGCCATTTGTATCATCTCTACATCATTTTGTTTCTTATTTTTACATTCGTCAGGTTTAATATCCGCTGCCAGACTCGGAGCAGTCGTGGCTAGCGATTGTGGTTGTAAAGTTGAATGGTCGTAAGTTGATCACTACCTGTAGTTTCTACCCAGGGTTAGGGTCCTGGGAGAATGAGATTGGGAGCGCCTGTGATATGTCAGTCTTATTGGTGATTGTCTCACTGTTATAGGTGTAGGTGCTGGTCCTTGCCACCTTCACAAACATTTTCTCCTTATAGTTAAAGTAAAAAGATCATTTATAATTCAAATAAAAAGGTAAAACGTCAATAGGGCAGCCTTTAGTCTTTTGGGGTTTTATGTCCTTGAGTATATATGTGAACCTTACTGATAAGAGACTACCTGTGGGTACAACCTCTCTGTTGCCACAGAATTTACAGTCTCCTGCTAAGCTGTGAGCCTGTGAGAGGAGGGGCTGCTCGTGATTGTTAACTGTGGACCTGGGTTTGTTGACATGCAGTTTTTAAAAGTCTTTTTAATTCTTCATCCTAGAAGAGAACGGACACGTTCCAGGATGTGGCGTGTTCCACAGTGGAGTGCGAGTGTGTTTGCTCGCTGGTATTTCCTGCCACAGGGGGAGAGTTCAGAAGACCTTTGGCAGATACTTTTGGAGAAGCTGATGAGTAAAGTGAATGGCCCTGTTTTAATGTGTTCGGCGTGTGGGGAGTTGCAGGACACGGAGTGATAACTCTTCCTTGGGTCGGCTCTCGGCTCGAGTTGTATGCTCGAAAAGCCCAGTTTCTGGAGTCTCTTGAGTGTGGACCTTGGCTTTCCAGCCCACTAGCTGTATGAACTTGGACAAGTTAGTTAACGGGTCTGTGCCTCAGTCTCCTCAGCTGCTTTCTACAGTACCTGATCCATATGAAACACCAAATATTGATGGGGAAGGTGGCGGTTCTCGCCCGTCTCTGCCCTATTGTGCCTGCCGTGAGGGTGAGGCAGAGGCCAGTGCTTGTCACTGTGCACTCAGTCTCTCCTCCACACCGGCAGGCCCTCACCTGTCGCTTGCTAGGGCTGGTCACTGTCGCCATGTAGCGCCCACAAACGGCGAGCCAGCAGCATCTCTGGCGCAGAGCTGTGAGTGCTCCTTTGCCCGTGTGGCGTTTACAGACAGTACACCCTCCTGTGTTTGTGTGCTTGTGTCCTGAGCCACCTTTGGGATCCAAGGCTCCTACCTGAGCGCCACAGAAGCCAGAGCCTCTGAAATTCAAAATGGCAGGTAGGTTTCTGTACCTGTGGGAACGCTCGTCGCCCTAAGAAAAGAGATCAGATACAGGGCTTTAGTCAGCATCTCGAGGCTTATGTGTCCCCAAAAAGGTCACATACACTTCGGATGCTCTTGATTTCTCCTGGAAGGCCACTCAGGAGGTTGGAAATAAAACCCCCTCCCAGGAAATGAAACTCAAATTCGAGTTTTATGCTATTTGTTTTATATGATATATAAATAATTTTGAGGATAGAGTTGATATTGTAATTTGCTGTACTATAATATAAATGGAATGTTTTTTTCTCCTCCTCCTCATGTCAGACTACTGAAGCATCATAAAGGCGAGGAGAAGTTAGGCGTGTAGACTCTGGAGTAGACCCCTGCTTCAAGTTCAGCCCTGCCACTCTCTCGTGAGACCTTGAGCCCGTGATGCAGCCCCGCCCACCTGGAAGAGGGATAGTGACGGTGTGCACCTCACGGTCGTCATGATGAGACGTGGAGTGAGCTGGACAAAGAAGGCCCTCATAGCTCTGCTTGGCGTACACTAAGCGCTGTGTCCATATGGTAGCCTTTTTTTTTTCCTTTAGCAAGAGAGAGAGAGTGAGAAAGAGAAAGAGAAGGAAAGAGAGACAGGAAGGGAGAGAGATGAGAAGCATCAACTTGTAGTTGCGGCACTTTAGTTGTTCATTGATTGCTTCTCATGTGTGCCTTGACCAGGGGCTCAAGCTGAGCTGGTGACCCCTTCCTCAAGCCAGCGATCTTGGGATCATGTCGATGATCCTGCGCTCAAGCTGGATGAACCCGTGCTCAAGCCGGTTACCACGGGGTCTCAAATCTTGGACTTCAGCGTCCCTAGGTCGACGCTCTGTCCACTGTGCCACCACTAGTCAGGCACCAGTCTCATTTTTGCTGCATTTTTTTACTCCGCGACATTTATAATATAGACAAGTTAGCTTCCCGTCACAACTTGTCCCATTTACCTATACCTCAATGATGTGTGAGCAGTTAGAACTTTTATTTCTTATGACCAGACTTACCAAGCTTCTACACCTGAATTGTCCTAAATCAGACACCTTGATCAGTTGGAACCCCAGGTACATGGACCCTTAGACTCCTGCTTGAAACTGGAGCGTGAAAGGAGTCCGACTAGAAGCCAGCACGGTTTGGTCAGAAGGAGCTTCCAAGGTGCTGAAACACCAGCAAGCTCTCTGGAGCTGCTGAGTCGAAGGACCCTCTCGTCTAACCTCTGCAGGCAGGCGAGGGGTTGAGGTCCAGCGCAATGACTGTGAGGGCCTAGAACTGGATTTGTTTCCCTGGGGTCCTAGCGTCTAAGAATAGGCACATTCACCTTCCGTGTGGCTCCTCCCCTCCAACCACCCGCTTCTGTGTGCCCGGAAGAAGTAGCAGTCGGCCGGCTCTGGGGCCAGGAGCGGATGGCGGAGTCCAGAGTGGGTTCTGTGAGCGTCTGCGCCTTGTGTGAGCTTCCCACCGTGGGCACTGAGGTTAGGGCTGACGTGAGGGGCGGCCAGGGAGCAGCGGGACAGAGCACTAGTCCCAGTTCAGCTCTTTCTAGGAGCTGCTTGTGCCCAGGTGATTTGTCCCCAAGTCACCTTTAAGAAAGGCTTTCAGGTGCCCCGCCGCCGTGGAAGCGCTCACATCTGTTACTGCTGGTGTCATGGCCGCTGTCCTGTTTGCCGAGTGTGCGCCCGGAGCTGCTTCTCCCCTCTCCTCGGAGCCGCGGTTCTGTGTGTGACCTTCCAGTCCAGTCCCGGCTGAGCTTCCCGGGAGAGACCCCGGCCGTGATGAGGGGGAAGCAGAAGGAAACAGACTGACCGAGCACCTGCTGTGTGCCAGACAGTGCGTGTGCTCACCCTCAGAACGTGCGTGTCAGAGCTGGGGGCCCAGAGAAGCTCCGTGCCCTGCACAGGCTATGCGACTAGTAAGCGATGGGGCAGGGGTCTGAACCCAGGTTCTGTATGACACTGTAGTCCATGCTTGAATTACCGAGACTGGGAGGACTGCAGCACACATGCACTCTGCACACGCATCCATGCACACGTACTCTCTGCACATACAGTCCCTGCTCACGTAGTCTCTGTACACAGAGTCTGCACACACAGTCCATACACATGTAATCTCTGCACACGCATTCACGCACACGTAATCTCTGCACATACAGTCCCTGCACACGCTTCCATGCACACGTAATCTCTGCACATACAGTCCCTGCACACGTACTCTCTGCACACGCTTCCATGCACACATACTCTCTGCACATACAGTCCCTGCACACGTGCTCTCTGCACACGCTTCCATGCACACGTAATCTCTGCACATACAGTCCCTGCACGCGCAGTCTCTGTACACAGAGTCTGCACACGCAGTCCCTACACACGTAATCTATGCACATGTAATCTTTGCACATACAGTCCCTGCACACACAGTCTCGGCACACAGAATCTGCACACGCAGTCTCTGCACATGTAATCTCTGTACACGCAGCCCCTGCACGCGCAGTCTCTGCACATGTAATCTCTGCACACGCAGCCCCTGCACGCGCAGTCTCTGCACATGTAATCTCTGCACACGCAGCCCCTGCACGCGCAGTCTCTGCACATGTAATCTCTGTACACGCAGCCCCAGCACGTGGTGCAGTCTCTGCACATGTAATCTCTGCACGCGCAGCCCCTGCACGCGCAGTCTCTGCACATGTAATCTCTGCACACGCAGCCCCTGCACGCGCAGTCTCTGCACATGTAATCTCTGCACACGCAGCCCCTGCACGCGCAGTCTCTGCACTCAGCCTCCAGACCAGGGCGGGTTTGGGTTGGATCTGAAAGGCAGTGTGAAGCCATATCAGGTCCTTGGGTTGGAGCTTTGTTTACTTGCCCTCCTCGGTCCTCTCTTCCTCCTTATTCCCTCCTTTCTTAATGTGCCCGTCCCGTCCCGGGTCTTCCATACCTGTCAAGGGAACTAACGAACGGAGGAGTGTGCAAGCACACAGAAAGCAGTGGTGAAGCCGGGTGGGCGCGGCCCCACTGTGCGCTTCCGGCTGGCTCCCTGGGCAGTTAGTTCGCAGAGTCTCTCCATGGACGGAGACCGTGGGGTGTCAGGGCATCTGTGACTCCTTGAGCTGGTTGTCCACAGGGAGGGTTCTGTAACTCCATGCTCCTTTTTCAGGCCTATTTTTGTCTCATTTTTTTTAATTGATGGTTTTGGGTTTCAGATGTCTTAAATGGCAGAATGATCAGAATGCAGATGACAGGAGCTGGGGGGGGGTGAGCATGGTGCACACTCAGGCTAGCAGCAGCAGCGGTTGAGGAAACGGCTAGTTGCCGTTAAGCACCTTGACTCAGGACGCAGGAGCCCCGGGGCGCAGCCCGAGCGCCGCCTCTGCTCCCCTCTGCTCCTCTGGCTGGCATGCTGGGCACGGCACCTACGCTCGGGACTGTGCTTGAGTTTTCCTGCCCCTGGTTGCTGCGCTCAGGAGAATGGAGAATTCTCCAGGGGATTGAGTGTGGCTGGGTTAGGGAAGAGAGAAGACTCATGCTGGGACACAGCAGCTGCTCTGGACGCAGAGTGAAAAGAACCCTGAGCTGACCTGGGAGAAGCAGGAGGCTCCCTCCTGTGGGGCCCTTGCTAGTCTTCAGACTCCAGGAGGGACATGCCAGCGCGGTCTCAGTGTCGCCCTGCTTGTGTGCGGCAGGCAGGAGGGCCCCAGAAGCTTTGGCAGTGTGCTCAGTAAATGCAGTTTGCGGGGCCAGGAGGTGGGGGCTCAGACGTCTGACGGAAGTGTGCGTGTGACAGCAGTGGGGACAGAGGAGTGAGGAGGCACGGGTTGTGAACACGGTCCTGGACCTGCTTCAGAGAGGAAGTCCCCTTGAGCTCCCTGGGTCATTAAGCACCATATGGTGCTGCCCAACTTTTTAACTTAACTCATGGGTTCTTTCTGTCACCAACACTAAGAATCTAAGTTTTTACTTTTTTTTTTTAAATTTCTGAATTTCTTAAAAGGGGATGGGACTCAATAGTAGGGAGCAGCAAATGTTTCAGGTTCTTAGAAAGTAGTGGCTCCTGTCAAAAATCAGACCACCAAAATCATCCCAGCGAGTGCGAGTCACCTTGTCCCCCCGCCTGACCACCCTTGTTGTCTGTAGTCGGGACTCGGAAGCGAGCGAAGAGGGAAGAGTGAGACCAGGAAAACCAGTCCCCCTCTTCCATGCCACGTTTCTCTCTCTTGAAGAACACGTGCTGAGTTCTGAAAGCTGCAGTCCAGTAAGGGGGACGCTGGTTCTCAACAGGTTGTTTAGAGCAGATTATTTAGCTACTTACTAGTTTTTCTTAGACCAAAATCTCCTTAAATCTTTTCTTTTTCTCATGACATTTTCAGACTGATGGGATGGGGCACTTGACATATCCAACTAACGTAAATATATATATATAAAAAATATTATTTAGCCCTGGCTGGTTGGCTCAGTGGTAGAGCGTCGGCCCCGGCATGTGGAAGTCCCAGGTTTGATTCCCGTCTAGGGCACACAGGAGAAGCATCCATCTGCTTCTCCACCTTTCCTCCTCTTCTTTCTCTCTGTCTCTCTCTTCCCCTCCCGCAGCCAAGGCTCCATTGGAGCAGAGTTGGCCTGAGCGCTGAGGGAGGCTCCATGGCTGCCACCTCAGGTGCTAGAATGGCCCCGATTACAACAGAGCTACACCCCAGATGGGCAGAGCATCGCCCCCTGGTGGGTATGCCGGTGGATCCCGGTCAGGTGCATGTGGGATTCTGTCTCTCTGCCTCCCCGCTTCTCACGTCAGAAAAAATAAATAAAAAATGTTATTTATACATGTATACATACATATATAACATATAGAACTTACATACATTCAGCTACCAGACACAGTGTGCTTAAAGGAAGGCTTTCTGCAGAGAATGTGGATGTGAACCCAGAATGCCAGACTTTTTAAAAAATTATCAAGAAGAAAGGGGGTGGAGGGGGGAGAGAAAAGCATCAATTTGTTGTTTCACTTATTTGTGTATTCACTGGTTGGTTCTTGTACACGCCCTGACCGGAGATCGAACCCACAACCTTGGTTTACTGGGACGGTGCTCTAACCAACCGAGCTACCTGGCCAGGTCTAGAATGCCAGCTATTGAAACCTCCTTGGGCCCAGCACGTTTGAGTAGACGTTTAGCCGATGAGAAAGAAGACCTTCCCGGCAGAGAGAAGGGCAGGTGCCTGCTTTTCGGGCAGATGGTTAACAAGTTGAGTGGACAGGTCCAGCTGACCATGTTAGTGTGTGGGACGAGAGGGAGGGAAGAAGAGTCTAAAACAAGAGATTTTCTAACTTGGGGAGTTGGGAGGGAGCTCTTCCTCTCTCCGCAGGGGGGAGGGGGAGGGGGAGGGGTTGGCACAGGAACAGGAGGGACCCAGAAGAAGCCAGGAGGGTTGAGTGGCAGTGGCTAGATAAGTAGGGCTCTGGGACACGTTGCTGTTGAGGCTCAAGTGGGACCTGCTCCGGACAGTGGGCTGCACCGACTGGACCCCGCGGGCTAGGCTGGGGCTGAGTGGCACACTCTGTAGACAGTAGATAGAGTGAGTGGGAATGTGGGAGGGCCGCAGTCAGAGAGAAGGAGGAGGCAAGGGGGTGTGGAGGGGATGAGAAGGGGGGCTATCCCGGGAGCCCAGGGCGGGGGACAGCACGGGGCAGTGCGGAGCTGGGAAAGAGCGGCCAGGGCTCCCACTGGGACTGTCCCACTCCTGGCACTCACTGAGGAGTGGCATGGAGCAGTAGGCATGGCGGGGAGGCTAGGGGAGCCCCGCGGAGCAATCGCTGAGGGAAGAAGTGAGTGAGCGTTCGTGCCCATGACCCTGAACAGCTCTCCCGGGCGGCCATGCCATGTCTGCGGCCGTGCCAGGCCCCTTTGTGTGTGATTAGACACTGGGGAGCTTCTCCCCTGCAGGGACAGGACTTGGGCAGGGTCCCCACGCCCAGAGGTCTGCTGGTCCTGACCTTGTCGCTGGAGCTGGTTGGGGCGCCTGTTGCAGTGATGACTGGAGTGGGCTCGGGGCCTAGTGCGTGGGTCCCCTATTGAGCTCAGGGTGACAGTCCCGTGACAGTAGCTGGCAAACACTCACACAGCTGTGGTGGTTCTGGCTGTACCTCTGGCTGTGTCCAGGGCGGAGTGGAGAAAGTAGCGATTGTGCGTAGCACAGGCAACTTCTCACTCTGTGCCAGAGGGACCTACTGGAGTCTCTTTACGCCTGAACAGTGGTGGTTTCTTGCAGAGGCAAATATGCAGATCGGTACTTAGTGTTTCATAATCAATCAGGTCTTTGTTGGAAGTGTTGTGAGCACTGGCAGAACGGAGTTCCCTTGGTCCTGAGGGAAGGGGCTGGCGGGCGGCCGGCCGGTCACAGCAGCACCGTTATCAGCAGAGGACAGTGTGATGCTTTGAACTCCCCATACAGCTAAATGCCCCACCCTTTGAGAGGAACCCTACCGAGGTGTACCAGGGCTTCTGTTTTACAGTTTCTCCTCCTTTGGGTAATTTACAAAACGCCCTCAAGGGAGCAGCCGCAGGACTGTTCTGTGGTGACACACAGTCACCAAGCGGGCAGCGCCTGGGTGACAGATGGCAGGCATATTCCCAGCTCCCTTTGTGTTGAGTTTCTCGGGCGCAACCCAGGCGCCCGTGTGTACTCTACAACAGCGTCATTTCAGCGTCAGCCTGCGCACAGCAATTAGCCTTTAATAGTCCTTTGATTCCAGACCAAAAACAAAGAACGGGAGAACTTGAAAAGCCCTTGGGAGAAACCTGTGACATTTTGGGGAGCGTTCCTGGCATTGCTGCAGCTGTAAGGCTCATGCTGCCATCTAGTGGATAGCGTGGGTTGTGGCCATCCAGTGAGTCGTGGGGACTCCCTGGTCAGAGTTCCCCCCGACCGCCGGTGGGCTCCTGAAGGAGAGCCGTTCAGTTTGGCGTCACATTGCCGCTGAGGAGCTGCCCTGGGCCAGGCATGTGGGCAGCCCTGTCACATGTCAGAGCCAGGGGGTAACATGAAGAGGGCACCTGAACCTGGCCGGGAAGTGAGGACCTTCCGGAGGTTGGTCACCTCGGGAGTGCGAGTCAGAGGACTGGGGCAGGGGGTGGGGAGGGCTCCGTGTCTGGAGCAATCAGCAGAGAGGGGGCCGTGGAGGCCTGGGGCTTGAGGACTTGGACTTGATCCCGTGGGACAGTGTACACTAGGGAAGTATGTGTGAAGATTCTTTGTTTGCTTAAAAAAGTTTTCTGTCTGATTGTGAAGCTTGTACACACTGATCCTGGAAACGTTTTGCCGTACAGAACGGCACGCATTAAGGATAAAGCTCTCTCCAAACCGGGCCACCCAGACAAACATCAGTGTTTTGATGAGCTGCCTCCCAGTTTCCTCTCTCAGCGTGTCAGCAGCCTTGGGGATGTATTTCATGTACTTTCCGTGCCGGGAGTGGGCAACCCCGGCCCCCCACTCAGCAGCCCGTCGTGTGTGTGTGGGGGGGAGTTGTCCTGTCAGTAGTCAGGGCAGCGGCCCTCACAGCGCAGGTGCCGGGGTGTTTGGTCTCCCGTGGGAAAGCCGTCTGTGTGTATGAGCACAGGTGAGGAGAGCTGGCCTCGGGCACCTACCGCGTGCGGGGACCCCGCAGCTGCTGCCGCGTCACTGATTTGTACGGAGAAGCTCGGTGGGATGACGACTGTGGGATTAGCCTTGTTAAAATACAGCCACCCGATAGTGAACTTGGCTTATGCTCCTAGAGGGAAAGGGGCGAGTCCGAGGTCCACCCGGAGCGTCAGCACGCAGTGTGAGTAAGTGGGCGGGCTAACCGCAGCTGCGGGAGGAGGCCGGGAAGCTGCGGACAGGGCCTCTGCCCCGGACAGGTCACCTCAGCAGTGGGCACTTCCGAGCTCACTCCTGGTGAGAGCAGCCCTCAGAGAACTGCCCAGTTCAGGTGGGGCCGCAGGGGCATCTGTGGGAGTCAACTTCTGTCCCATTTGTTTTGAACCATTTATACAAGATGCTATGGAGGCGTCTCTCATCTGTGAGATGGGGTCATAATGGACTCCATCTCATCGGACTGTGTCAGGACGTGAGTGAGGTCATGGATGTGGAGCCTTTAGCTTGGTGCCCGCCACATAGTATGTGCTCAGTAAAAGTTGGCTCTTAACTTATGCTGCTGCTGTTTCTTAAAATACTTTTCAGGACCCTCCCTTTTTTGGTGAAGCCCAGGGATATTAAGTAACTTGCTCAAAATTTCAGTTGGCAATGCTTAAGAGTTTAGGGGAGCTTATAAAAACACCCTTTATTCCCAGCCCAGCTTTGGAACCACCTGAAAGGGAAATGCAGGAGTTGGAACACAGGACTCCGAGTGGAGAACCCAGCTTCAGATTTGTGGCCAGATGTGGGCGGAGCACGGGCCAGAAGAGACCCTGTCACGCCTAATCCGTCTGACGGAAGTGTGTGTGTGACAGCAGTGGGGACAGAGGAGTGAGGAGGCACGGGTTGTGAACACGGTCCTGGACCTGCTTCTGAGAGGAAGCAGCCGCACACTCACCCTCCTCCCTTCACAGGCCAGGTTGTCTCTCTTCTGCCTTCTGAGAGGGTGAGCAGAGGGCTGGAGAGGCCGGCAGTGTTCATCCAGCGGGGGCCTCCGCACGCAGCCTGGGGGGGTTGTCAGGGTCCCCTGAGCTGTCGGTGGCAGGAACTGCGGCCGGCTACCCGGGTTTCCTACCAGCTCTCCTGGCTGCCCCACTGCACGGACCCGCACAGCCTCTGCCCGAGTCTGCCCCGCTGCCCACACCCCACCCTGAGCTGACCAGGGGCAGGGACCAGCTTGGGGAGGGGAAGAGAGCCCATCCGGGAAGTCGCCCTCACACCCTGGCTGGTGTTGGTCTTCTGATGAGGTCTGGAGGTGAAGCGGTCACACTGGACGGTCCCCGTGGCCCTGTCAGCTCAGGCCTCCATGCAGCCGCTGGGGAGGAGCCGACATCGGGCCAGGAGCACACTCTTCAGATATGTTCAGGTTTCTCCTTTGTCGGCGGAGGGGCCATGACATGAGCACGCTGTGTGGACACACTGGGAGGCCTTTCTCGCAGACCTTGCTAGCGCCCTGCAGTTAACAGTGCACAGTGAGTCCACCTCGCTCTCACCTGACACCTGCCCACACTGCTCTGAGGACACACCTCAAACCTAAGCTCACTATCAGCAGTTGTATCAGGTTTCCGTGGAGCACGATAGAACAAATAACCACCTCTGAGTCACAGGCCTTCGGTCCAGCCCAGTCAGCTCTGCCACCAACTGGCCTTGTGTCCCAGGTTTATGCAGTGGGAGTGGGGGGTAGTGTCTGATCCACCCGATTGCCCCGGGGCAGTGACGGACAGCACGCATGTTGCCCAGTGTGTGCCCAGCGCACGCTGGGGCTCAGCAAATGTGGCCATGCCGGAAAACCCAGGCGTGGCGCATTGTCGAGCCCTGAGAGAGGACAAACAGGACAACTTGGCACTGCTCATCCTGTGCTTCCCCAGGTCCCGGCCGTCCCCTGTGGTCCCTGTCCTGGAGAACTACAGTTGTCACCTACCAAGAACCTGGACTTAGGTGTGTGCCTGATAGTAGACACGCATGGGCCCCAGCCCAGCTTCACCCCATGCGTCCTGAGCAAATTCCATGCCCTCACCGTGACCCAGTTTTCTCATCTGTAAAATGGGTGTGATTGTGACACCTGTCTGGTGGGGCTGCCGGAAGAATCAGGTGGGCTGATGTGTGCGGTGCCCTCGGAATGCTACCCGCTACATAGTAAACTCTTAAAGAGGACGCTCGTCTCTTTTAGGTGGTACCCAGTCTGTCAGGCGGAACCTCCAGCAAAGGTTGCAGGTGCTTAGAGATTGTGGGTGGTTTTAGCTGTTGCTTCAGGTGTAGGTTACTGTTTTGACAGCAGACAATCTGTGCTCCAAAATGACTAAAAATGTGAGGAGAGGAAAGCGCTCAAATGGGAGATTTTTGAAAGTAATATTCTGTTAAGGAAAATGAAAAGACAGACCCCAGCCCACGGGTGGCATGGGGACCGCCACGCACATGGCCCATTGTCCGCAGTTGCGGACTCGTGACTGGTCCTGTTGCACCTGCCCCCCACCCCCAGTATCATTGTGAAGCGGATCCAGGGATACCATTTTATTTGTAAATTTTTCAGTATGAATCCTTAATGTCATTATATTTTCAGTGGGAGGTTTTCAAACCAGTTGAACAGTGGTACACAGCAGGCATTAAAGTCATTTGAATGTCAAAAACGTA
Source organism: Rhynchonycteris naso (assembly GCA_037038555.1). Taxonomy (NCBI): domain Eukaryota; kingdom Metazoa; phylum Chordata; class Mammalia; order Chiroptera; family Emballonuridae; genus Rhynchonycteris; species Rhynchonycteris naso. Next base: position 312,527,512 of record CM072996.1, on the reverse strand, counting down.
GCGTAGTCGTTGGCCTAACAGTATGGAGGGGCCCCTGTAGCTCAGCGTCCAGCGGTCGGCCATTCTGTCTTTGGTTTCTTCCCTCTGAGGAAAATGTCTTTCTCCACCAGGCTGTTGTCAGAATGGAAGGAAGGAAGGCACCTAAGGTGATGGGTGGGGAGGAAATACCAGGTGTGGCTGCCTTCCTTCCCTTTCTTCCTCTGTTTCCCTCCCTCCCTCCTTTCCTTCCTTCTTCTCTCTGTTAGCTACGCTCCAGTCTGTTCTTACTTAAACCACGGGATCCACTAGAAGTGAGGGCTCTCTCCTCTCCGCCCACACCTGTGCTCTCTGGCAGAGGCTCATCTCCTGGGATGGGCGTGGTCAGAACCGTGGCCCAGCCTGCCCCTCACTCTTCCCCTGGAAGAGGATGGCTTGGGAAGGACTGGCCCCTCTGTGGGGCTTGTTGGGACACCCCTTCTCCGTGGATTTTGCCTGTGAGGCTGCACGTTCTGAACACACCTCACTGACTTTCTGGGAGAGTTATTTGCACAAAGGCCAGTGAGTTCTTCATGTGTTTGTTCACAGTTGTCTAGGTGCAACCTTGTGACATCCTTGCTACATTTTAAGCCAGCTAGCTCTTAAGTCAGGGGTAATCTGATCGTGAAAACCTTTTCTGGTGGCTGCCCCCTCCATGGTTCCCCCTGTCCCCTGTCCCCTTAGGCGTGACTGGAGATGCAGTGGTGAGCAGGACAGGGACCCTGACCTTGTGGAACTCAGTCGGAGCCCAGGGGGAGTCACAGGTGCTCCTGATACAACGTGGAGAGTGCTGGCAGGGTCTGCAACACACTCAGGGAGGCGCTAGGGGCAGCTTCGTGGAGAAGTTGGCATTTGAGCGGAACCTGGCAGGAGGTGTGGGGGTTCCTTGGGCCGCTTGGGGTTGGAATGAAGGAAGAAGGCTGGAAAGAGCAGAGAAAGAGCAGTCACGAAGGCCCAAAGCTTGAGAGCAGAGTGTCCTCCGCCCAGCCTGTGAGATGCCCCTCCCTTGTGGTGCAGCCCCCACAGCACTCCCTGACTCCAGTCCTTGCTCTCATCACCCTTCCCTGCCTGCAGACACTTTCCCTGTGACCCCTCCCCCGCCCCACCCCTGCCCGGCCTTCTCCCTACCCTGCTCCGGATGCCTTTCAGTGATATCAAGACAAAAACAGACACTAGTTTTAGATCTTTATGGGGGCAAGTGTACTTTTCATTTTACTCTGATTTCCTTGTCACACTTCACACTGGAATGATAGCCTTCCGTAATTTTTTTTTTAAATAAGGGGCATTCTCTGTATATACATGCATATGAGGACTCTTTCAAAATTAGCACCGTATGTGGAACTATTCAAAACCCAAAGCCTACAACTACACAGCCTCTCTAATACTTTGAAAATACCGGGAGTGTATCAGAATTGTGTGAAATATGTTATCTTTGGCAGTTTATTCTCAAAAATAGGACTTAAACACAACAGTAATTAGGTCAGAGCTTGGCCAAGAATTCTTATAAAGATGGTAGTGGTACTCATGTGATTAACCTGTGAAATCATTTTTTATTAAGATAACCCTCTCCTGGGATGCAATTTGGGAGCTGAAGCTATCTGTTTAGATAAATCACAAACCTATTGAATTTTTTCTTAGTTATTGACTTGTGATTTTTGTGCTTATTTTAGGAAGCTAATAAATTTCGAGGCTTTCAAATACCTACAGAAATTTTAATGCTCCTGTATTTCTATTTTTGGCATTTGAAATGTTACTTTATACATTGTGCTCATGTTAAGTACGAAGTTATTATACTGATGATATTGTTAAGTCAGTAATGACTTAGCACCTCTTAATTTACTAAGAATTTCATTTAATCCTGAATAAGTTTAACTCCATTTTAATAAATTCCTTTTATAGAAATTTGCCATTACGGAGCATAAGAAATTGCAATCACATTTGTTCTACTTTAAGTGAACCTCTTGTAATTATGTATTTTGAGATGCCCCTGGGGCCTTGTCGTTCCTGGCGCACACCCCAATGCCCCCGCCCCCCGCAGACTAGAACTAGCTAAAGACGGGGGGGGGGGGGGGGGGCAGCTGGATCTAGCCTATGTAGAGGATTCCTTTTAAAACTTTCCTTGGACCTTTTAAAACATTTTATGAAAAACTTTTTTGACTCCTAAAATACCTGCTTTGGATTAAGGCCCTAAGTAGGTGTGCTAGGGACTGAATGTGTGTGTCCCCCCAGAATTCATATGTTGAGCCTAAATCTCCATTGTGATGGTACTTGGGGGTGGGACCTTAGGGAAGTGATCATGTCAAGAGGGCAGAGCCCTGTGAATGGGCTTGGTGCCCTTTAAGAAGAGACGTGGGAGGGGCGCTCTCCCTTGATCCTGAGGGTTCAGCAAGAAGGCAGCATCCGGGCAACCAGGAGGGGGGCCCTCGCCAGACCTGGCACCTCACCTCTGGACCTGGGAGGAAGACATGGCTGTTGTTCAGGCCAGCCAGCTGGTGGCGCTTGGTCACGCGGCCCAGCTGACTGAGGGGGGGGGTGTTAGCTTCTCCCGGCTGCAGCTGTGCTAACAACACATAAGGCTGCTCTCTCAGCTCTGTAGGTCTGAAGCCCAGAGTGGGACTCCTGGGGCTGAGGTCAGGGCATGGGCAGGACGGTGTTCTCTCCAGAGAGACTTGAGAGAAGAGTCCGTTCCTGGCCTCACCCAGTTTGTAGAGGCTCCTTCACTCCTCGGCCCCCTTCCTCTGTCACCGAAGCCAGTAGTGTTGGATCGCCTCCTTCTCCCCTTGTGTCATTCAGCTAACTCTCTGCCGCTCTCTCCCACACGTAAGGACCTTGTCATGACATGGGGCCACCTCCCTGCATAGTCCAGGGTCATCTCCCTACTTCCAGGTCAACTGATGAGCAGCCTAACTCCAGCTCCTCCTTCCCCTTCGCCATGTAACAGTGTGTTCACAGGGGGCAGCAATTAGGACTTGGACGTCTTTGGGGCGGACATTATTCTGCCTCCACAGCAGGTGTGAGCCTTTTGGGACTGCAGTATCCACAGTGTGTTGAGCATTTGGTAAAAGACTTTGAGGTGTGCTTTGCCCAGCAGCTGCGCCTGACAGGCTCCGAGGAGAGAGGGCCCTGGCTGTCTGGGAGGCTGCAGTCTGTGGAGGGCTGTGAGCCCGTCACTAGTCCCGTCTCCACGGAGGAGCAGGGTCTCCCATAGATGCATGTGTGGATGGGGGCTGGCTGTGCTGGGTGTGTGGAGGGGGGTGCAGGGAGGAGAGAGGGGTCTCGGGGGAGGAGTGGGGGGAGGGGGAGGAGGAGAAGGGGAAAAGTAAGACCTTGCAGTGGAGAGAAGGTGGTCAGGCGCTCCAAGGAAAGGGAGAGCCACGGGGGTATGCGTATTGGGAAGCCGGGACTTGGAGGAGTCTGGGGGGAACATGGTGGGGACTTTTGCAGCTAATTGGACACATGGTAGGTGCTGTAGGGAGGGTTCATGACACTAGAAATCAGCCGTCACAGACTGAACCCTTTGTAGACCTGTGTTCTTTCGTTCCTCCGTGGAAGTGGGCCACAGGGAAGATGGGGTCCGCTGTGTGGGGCTGAACTGTTGCCTGGACCTTGTGACGCGCTGCCCGTGCGAAAGCCGCAGCCCGGGGCGCCTCCCCCAGCTCAGTCTGTAAGGTTTACATACCGGCGGGTAGTAGGAACTGGCCTCTCGGGCTCGCGCCGCAGAGATACTAGGCGTGCATTATTTCACGCAATCTCGGCGTTCCTTCGCGATCTTTCCTTCCTAGTGTCACAGATCACAGCAATCACGGGGAGAAAGAACCATTATAGAGACCAGGGCCCCGGGAATGTGGGTGACGTTGTTGATGCCACCCACGTTAGTGATGACACTGGAGTCTGAAACCAACATTTGTAGTTTCAAAATTTTTCTGAAGTTTGTTTCATGTGGTTGTAACATCTACCTAAACTGATTTTTTTTTCTTTAAATTTTAGATTTCACACATTGGCAAACTGAGAGACTTTCTCCTGGAACACAGGAAAGACTATATTAATGCGTACGGGTAAGTGCGTCTTTCTTACCATGACTGCTGACTGTTCTCCATACCTGTGTTCCCTTTGTGCTTTTAGGCTCACCTGTTACCTGACAGCTCAGAGTTGTGGGGAGGATCCATTTGACAGGGGTGCCTACAGAGCAGAAGGGCTCCCAGAGCCGGGGTGGGCTCTGCGCCCCGTCCTCAGGGTCCCCGTACCCCCAAGGCCACGCCTCCTATTCTGATGCCCGTGTGTGGGCATCTCCATACATACCATACATGTGAGCGGCAGAGCTGAGTGGGACAGAGCTTCCTACTCAGTAAATAGCAAGCGGACCAAGAGAGGCCGCCAGCCATGTGAAAATGCCATTTGGAGAGACGGGCTCTTGCCCCCAGGGACGGTTTTGGTTCAGCCGGTTTCTAACACGAAAGATAACATTTCTACGGAGGCTTCCAGCACGGCTGGCTGGCTGGCTGGCGGGGTAGCCCCCAGCTCCGCAGACAGGAGCGCCGCCCGCTCTGCATCCTGCTCGGCCGGCCTCCGCCGCACCGCAGGGCGCGCGCAGTCAAGCTGTCCTGTGATTGGTGGGAGTCGGACTGGACCCGGGAGGGACGTCCCAGCAGCGTTCCTGAAGGAGGGCGTCTTTCTGAAACGGCATTTGAACTTCAGGTTCCTCTCACCCTCTGAGTTTTCAAAAAACCTCGTCAATATATTTTGTATAAACTATTTTGTACAAATTCTTTAACAGGGAAAATAAGTATACCTCAGGTGAATTTTAAGTACTCTCTGCTGCTTTGTCTGCTGAAACAACAAGGCAACTTTATACACTTAAGTGTATTTCATTTGTACTTTAAAATATACTAAAGTGATCTTAGTGCATAGTATCAAAAATTATTCTGATGCACAGTACCAAAAAGAACTTATTTTTTAAGTTCTTGGTTCAAATAGTTGATCAACACTAGATGGCAGTATAAATCTTATTTCAAAAGGTGTGTTTGGATATCAAATCCTAATTTCAGAGGCCATCAAAAGGGAAGCTACCAGCTATTTTGGAAATCTGAGACCACACTGTATGACCCTGTCGTCAGCGCCTTTGTTTGGTGCCTGACTCCCTGGGTTGCAGGTGGAGTTGTGGAGCGCTTTCATGGGAATCAGCCAGCTTCCCTTCGCCGTGAAAAGGCGTCCAGTTGGGCGAAGGCTATAAATAATCTGGTTTGAGCCACCGCCCGCCTCAGTTAGCCTATAAAACCCCACGTCTTCCTCTCAGCCAGGGCTGGGCACACTGCAGCCTGCAGCCCCGGCCAGCCCACCACCTGTGTTTGTACAGCCTGTCGGCTAAGAATAGCTTTTACATTATTAAATGGCTGGGGGGAAATAATCAGACTTTACCACGTATGAGAATTATATGAAATTCAGGTTGGAGTGTTAGCTCATAAAGTTTACTGGAGCGGCCCCGTGTGCACCCGTTGGTGACTGTCTGCGCTGCTTTGGTGCCGCACAGCCGAGCTGAGCGCTGCGGCAGGCCACGTGGCCCGCGGGGCACGGCAGGTGCCTCTGACCCCTCAGACAGCACCTGCGGAGCCCTGCTTGAATCGGGGTGCTCATAGCCCGGCGGCTAGTGGGGAGACTCAGATAGGACAACCAAGTTGAAATGGGTGCGGAAAGGAAAAAGCAGTGGAATCAGAAGAAGAAGCTGCATTGCGGCACTGTTCTGCACCCTGCATAGTTCTGACCTCTGATTGTGACAGTGTCACCACAGTGTCACTGTTCCCTGACTGCTGCGGCCAGCTCTCCAAGTCCTTTTCTCTGATGTGCCTTGGGAAAGCGGGCACTGGCTTCAGCCTTTCTCTTTGCCGGCACTGACGGCAGCAGACAGTAGGACTGAGGACTGGGGTCCCTGGGGCCAGTCTCAGCCCGGCCACATACTGGCCGTGTGGCCTGAGTGTCAGGTAGAATGATAGCTCCCAAGGCTTTCCTGGTCTTAACCAATCCATCGTCCCTTTCCTGGTGACAGCCAGTCATTGTTGACTAGTGTCCTCCGAGTTCCACCCTGACCCTGTTTTGGTCCCTTTGAAAGAGCACGGGTTTTGGGGCGTCACACCTGAGAGCCAGGTCAGCTCTGCTGAGTGCTAACCGCGGGGCATGCAGCTCCCAGGCCGGCCCGGGCCTGGCACCTCCTTTGTAGAATGTGCACAGTGTTCTTACAAGGATGAAATGTGACAGCTCTTGGCACATAGAAGTCCCTTGGTGAATGGTAATTGAATTGGAACCCCATTTGACCTAGGATGCCTTTGGGGGGTGGTCTTTTAAAAAAGAAAGCACCTCTATTTCCTGCAGGGAGAGGGGGAGGGAGAGAAAGAGAGGGTGCAGGAGTCGGGTCAGTGTGACGTGTCAGAGATGGACGTGCTACGAGTTCCGTCGCTGGTCAAATCTAGGGTGGCAGGCAGTGGCTCTGCCTGTGAGGGGGTGGGATGGTCTCGATGAGGACCCCTGAATAAAGCAGGCTCACTCAGCCATTGGTGCCACTGAGCGGTCACAGTTCCTGGAGCGCAGGCAGCTGGGCAGGTCCCTTTAGAGCGACTGAGAGGACCAGAGCAGGACCCTTGCTGTTCGGGAGGGAGAGGAAGGAGCTGTGCTAGACAGGTGTGCGTGCCCAATTCGTCCGCCAGGTTGTCAGTCAGGGAAGTCCCGCCTCATCCCGCGGGAGGGTAGGCGGAGGGGGCTGGGGGAGGGGGCGGGGCGTCACCCTGGTTCACAGAGAAGCCGAGGCCGGGAAGGAGCGCTGCGGACAGCGCCCTGTATGCTCTGCAGACCGGGAAAGGCTGCCCTTCCCTTCTCCCAGGAAGCTCTCCGACCCGACGCCCTCGCCTGTTGAAAGCCTTTCTTTTCCTCGCCGGCAGGTGCTGGCTGCGGCCTGCTGCGGCCGCGTTTTGGATGCAGTATGATGGTGGAATTGAAAGAACATGGTTAGAAAGAAATATTGCCTTCGGACCCATAAGGCTACGTTTGACATAATTAGGAAGCTGTAATTTTTTCCATAATGTAGAGCTCAGACTTTATTGACCCATTTAACTTTTTTTAATAATGACATTTTACTAGAGCAGAACAGCATCCAACCTGGGTAGCCTCTGGCTGCATCTCTTGAATGATTTCATTTAAAAATAATTTCTTCCCATCTGGTAGTTGTGTCTTTTCTGCAATATCTTGGCCACAAAACACCCCCCACTTGGGGGAAAGCTCTCTTGGTCTCTGTTGTTGTTGTTACTAATAGAAGAACCATCCTGCTGATTCCAGTTTTAAAGGTTAATGTCTAATGTGTCCTGAAGGAGCATCACCTTTTGATTGAGTAATCATTTTTATCAAATTAACCTTTAGTTCTCTTCCATTTCACTGAGCTGAAGGTCCATTAAATCAAAATATATATCATAGGAGGATGTTAATCTCATGTTCTTGGAATTGGTCATTTATAAGTATGCTCTGACCACGGGTGCACTCTGACATGGCAGTGAGGGACCTCTCTTCTAGTTTGTCCCTGACCCCTTAGCCTCTGTGTCTGATGAGATGGCTCCTGCTCAGGACCAGCACGCGCTCTGGTCCCCTCTGCTCACTGCTCAGTCCTCCCACAGCGATATAACTCTGGCTGGGCGGGGGGCTGAGCGTGCTGGCTCAGACCTCTCTGTCACTTTTGGGTCCTCTGCCTCAGGTAGAGTCCATTCTCTTAGGGTAACCATGTTAGGTCACACTAGTTAAGAAAGCAAGGTGCAGGGGGCGTTGGGTCAGAGCTAGGGCGCGGGTGCAGGATTGCCCCATGCGCTCCTGTGTCCCTCTCCCTCTCAGATGTGTCTGGTTGTCCCCACGTTGTGTGGCCATTCCAGCCATGACCCATGAGTTAGGGGTTTGTAGAAGGTCCTCTCTGGCTCTCCTCTGTGTGGGGTGTCTTCTGCTCTGCCTGCATGAACTGACCACTCCCTGCTTTGGGTCCCAGCACTTCCTTGTGCCCCCGTTTCTGTGTCGTCTCCCCTGTTGTACAGCCCTCTGTGGGCATCAGAAATGAGCCTTATTCAACTTTGAACCCCAGTCCCTGCCACAGAGCCTGACATGGGTGTGTGCAGTGAGCGTGTGAGTGCATTGCAAGGATCGGTCAGCAGGTGGAATACATGCAGGGCACTGAGAAGCATGCCTGGGACCTCCCAAGGGCTCAGCTATGTCTGCACACCTGCTGTGCGCTGGCCCTTGTTAGGCATTGGATAAACAGAAACGAACGCAATAACGTCCCTACTTCCTGAGGCTGCGTCCTCACAGAAGGCCAGAGACGTCAGTACGTGTAATCAGTGTTATGTATTAGGGTGGTGAGGACTACATGTGGCGTGCAGGGCCCTAGGGAGAGCCCCACCCTGCCCACAAAGCGCGGGAGGAGGGTGGTTGTGGTGCTGAGACAAAGTGTCGTAACCCGCATGGGACTGAGGACCCCTGACCCCAGGGCTGGGGTCGATGCAACTCCAGATAAAAGTAATGAACCTGTTCATCTCATCAGTAATACTTTCACTGCTCTTATTAATTATAACAATCATAGCAGCAATGTCTGATACAGATAGGCGACCTACTTACCCAAACTACACATGGCAAACCTCTTACTCTTTCATAGCAGGTCACATTTGAGTCTGGGGTCTGAGCACAGAGGGTGGCCAGGGAGCCACTCCACTCAGGCAATCTGGGCAGAGACCCCAAGGAAGAGGGAGCCATACATCTGCTGCAAGAACAGCCCGCTGTGATGGGGGTGGGGGGTGAAGCGAGCTGGGCTGTGGCCAGATGGAAGGTCACGGGTAGGGCGGTGTGGTCAGGACTTTGTATTGTGTTCTCAGCACAAGTGGGGGCTGGCGGGTGGAACTGGAGTACTGACTGTCACCTGAGTTCCCTCCAGCTTGAGCTCCGGTGGTCATGTGTCCACTGTTATGTCTAGCGTGTTTCATAGACAAATAGTGTCACCCATAACAAAGCTGTCACACCTGCCCACATCTTATGAGATGCGCACGGTGACACAGCTTGTGCCTTGTGCTGAGAGCAAGCACCTTGCCCGGCTCAGAGTCTCAGGGAAGTGAACTGTTTCCCAAAGCTCCTCGGCGGTGCCAAGGCTGCTTGTCAGTGTGGAAAACATGGCAGCCGGAAACATCCCCGCACACGCCTCTCGGGAGCCTCCGGATAGTGTCCACGCCGTTCTGCCTGCAGCACCCCGGTGTCCTGACGCAGGCTCCTCTGTCCTGCCTGCACAGGCCTGTGTGGCGGTCCCATTGAGGGTCAGAGCCCACGGGCTCTGTCCAGGCCCCCACGTGCCCGCCTTGCCGTCTGTGCGCCCCACGGCTCCAGGTTGACCTCCGCAGGGGCTTTCTGACCTGACAGCTCCCAGGTGTTGGTTTCGCCACCTAGATCATCCTCTCTCCTCTTACCTGGCTGATCCCTCCCGGCCCTTCCAGTCTCCCCTGCAGTGTGCCTCCGGCAGGGGCGTGGCCCCCCCTCAGGCCCGTCCGCCGCCCTGTAATTCTGCCCCACCCCCTCTCCTTGTAGCCATGTCATGTCTGACTATGGGCGGATGACGGACTCCGAGCGGGACCAGATTGACCAGGACGCACAGACGTTCATGAGGACCTGCTCAGAGGCGATTCAGCAGCTGAGGAACCAAGGTAAGTGTTCGGAGAGACGCAGGCAGACAACCGTGACTCTTCAGTCCTTAAGCTTCTTGTGGTGCCCAGTTAGAGTCCCCTCGGTGGGCTGGTTGAGACTGAGGCTTTACGCCTTTCCTGGTCAGCGTGTTAACCAAGCTGTTGAACGTAAGGGAAGGGCCACAACTGAAGTCACATGATGGGGAGGGTGGAGGTAGAAAGGACCACTCCACAAAGACCGAAAGTGTGTAAGGGCCAGGGTCAGAGCACACGAGTGTGTGTGGGCACACGTGTGTCGTGTGTGCGCCTGTGTCGTGTGTGGCGCTCGTTGGGCAGTGGTGGGTGGTGCGCAGACAAGGACAGAAGAGGTGGTCTCAGCTCTGTCCCTGTGCTGTTTCAGTGACTTCAGTGGCAGATGCCGTGGCTAAGAGGCAGGCTCTGGGTCCAGGGTGGCTGGGGCTCCTACCACTGCTCCACCAGGCTCCAGCCGTGTGGCCTTGGGCAGGTCGCTTCATTGCCCCGGGCCTTGGTCTCTTCACTGTGAAAGGAGATTGTGACAGGGTGCCGTGGGGACTAGTCCCTGCGGCCTGCCCAGGACCACAGCTGGCATGCCTGTGGCATCCCGCCTCCCTGCCACTCACGTGTAGCTTCAAATGAGGCGCAGAGAGGGCTCCCCGAGTCACCTGTCCTCCCGTGTTCTTTCTGATTTGCTGAGGCAGACTCAGCACATGCACAGTGTGGAGTTCAAGGTGGCCGCTCCAGCGGAGCTCTGGACACAGACACCTGTGCGGGCAGCTCCCATCAGCACCCCGAAGGACCCCTTGGAGAGAGTGACGAGAGCACGATTCCATGGGTCCTTCACACCCCTCACCTGGCTTTCAGGTGAAGCAGCCCTGTGGGCACAAGATCAGTGAGGCCCCCTGCCCTTAAGGGTCTGTGCTGACGTGAGCTAGAAAATACAGACGAACGTTAGTAAGACCGGGATTAGCTACCAGACCCTGTGACCTGGGCTCCTCGGGAGTAAATGAGCGTGAACACAGCAGCCTCTGGACTGTGGGCCGTGAGCAGTGATACATGCAGGGCACTAGCAGGTGCCCGCACCCGGTAGGTACTCAACCTCTCAATAAACGGGAGCAGTCCTGCCACCATAATTTAGGAGGATGTGGCAGTGGCAGGTGAGAGGCACCCTGTGGCTAGGAGCCAGGAGAGGTGTGACTTGTGGCCGGGACCCCTGGGTTGTGATGGCTGAGGGCGGAGGGCAGAGCGTCCCAGGCTGACAGCAGCGCCTGTCAGTAGCAGGAGTGTGTGGCCGCGTGTGACTGGGACCTGCTACCTGAGGTCACCTCGAGCGCTGCTCGCTGTTATTACAAACGGGGTCAGCTCTCAAGAAGTGGGCCGCGCCCAGTGCCATCAAAACCTGACGCATGTGAGTGTCGTTTTTGTACAGGTTTGATCGCTTGCTCTTGCAAAGACTGAAAAATCTCAATGTTTTAAAAACCTAATGTCACTTGACACCGCGTTTGTGTTGCGATTCTCTTTTTAAAAAGACTTGCAGCAAAGAACTGCTGTAGGGGAGCGGCTGGCCGGCACGGGGCCCTGAGCGCTGTCCTTCTGTCTTGCAGCCCACGGGGTCCTGAGCGCTGTCCTTCTGTCTTGCAGCCCACGGGGCCCTGAGCGCTGTCCTTCTGTCTTGCAGCCCACGGGGCCCTGAGCGCTATCCTTCTGTCTTACAGCCCACGGGGCCCTGAGCGCTGTCCTTCTGTCTTGCAGCCCACAGGGCCCTGAGCGCTGTCCTTCTGTCTTGCAGCCCACAGGGCCCTGAGCGCTGTCCTTCTGTCTTGCAGCCCACAGGGCCCTGAGCGCTGTCCTTCTGTCTTGCAGCCCACGGGGCCCTGAGCGCTATCCTTCTGTCTTACAGCCCACGGGGCCCTGAGCGCTATCCTTCTGTCTTACAGCCCACGGGGCCCTGAGCGCTGTCCTTCTGTCTTGCAGCCCACGGGGCCCTGAGCGCTGTCCTTCTGTCTTACAGCCCACGGGGCCCTGAGCGCTGTCCTTCTGTCTTGCAGCCCACGGGGCCCTGAGTGCTATCCTTCTGTCTTACAGCCCACGGGGCCCTGAGCGCTGTCCTTCTGTCTTGCAGCCCACGGGGCCCTGAGCGCTGTCCTTCTGTCTTGCAGCCCACGGGGCCCTGAGCGCTATCCTTCTGTCTTACAGCCCACGGGGCCCTGAGCGCTGTCCTTCTGTCTTGCAGCCCACAGGGACACGCACTCCCAGCAAGTGAAGGAGCATCGCAGCGCCGTGCTGGACTTCGTCGAAGATTACTTAAAAAGTACCTCATTTTAGCTTCCACGTCAAATGGGGCGTTTCGCAATAGATGAGGTGCAGGGTTTAGCTTTGCTAGCAAGACCGTAGCGTCTCATTCTGTGTCACGAGCCCTTTGCCTGGGAAGCAGCTTTGAACGGTCTGTGTTCTGGTGTCTTCCCTGCAACAGGAGTATGTAAACTCTACTCAGAGCAGAGAGCCATCCGCGTCAAACGAGTGGTGGATAAGAAGAGATTGTAAGTATTGTCCCTGCCGGGGTTCTTCAGCCGCTCTCAGTAATGCTGCTGCTCGCTGAGCACGCCCTGTGCCAGCCTGCGCTCATGCAGTCTGCTGTTCCCCTCACTTCGGGGCGGGGGGTGGGGGCCGCGGCTCTGGAAGGTAGGCTCCTGATCCAGAATTCATGCCCTTCCCCATTCTCTTGTCTGTGCCTCTTTGACTCCCATGGCCCTCCTGCTGCCTCTTAAAGTGTGTCCCTGAGGAAAGAGCCAAGCACAGCGGGCAGTACCCCCAGCAGGCCTCCCTCAGGCATCTGTGCCATGCTCCTCCCTCCTGCGAGCACACGCCCCCTCTGGACCGGCCCTATTCAGTGCAGGTGGGCACAGGCAGCTCTGGCGGGCCTGATGACTTCCGAGACCACACAGCCAGACTCACAGTGTTTCCCGCGGCCTCTGTCTACCTCCCCAGGTGTCCTCCCTGCTGGGTCTGCACCAGCTCTGGAACACAGGGCCTGGCCCTCCCAGCTGTCCGCCAGGCTGGGTTTGGATCCTAATGAACATGGGGTGCAGGTCCAAGTCCAGTTCTTGGTCACTTCTAACTTTGGAAAGACTTTAGGGTGTTCTTTCAGAAGATAACAGTGTACTATTTGGGGACAAATTTTCTGCTTTCTTACTGTGTCGGGGTCTCAGCAGCACCCTCAGGTCTGGTGATTGACTGCTAGGAAGACCGGTAGAACTCAGCCTGCTCGTGGCCGAGACCCATTGCAGGGTGCACGGGCGCCGCAAGGGGGGTGCAGAGGACACCAGGGGCACGCCGCCCGTCCTCTCCAGTGCCGTGCCACAGGAAGGGACTTGTGACAAGAGGTGGCAAGTGGTGTTCACCAGGAAGCTCTTTAGAGACTCACTGGCCAGGGACGTGGTTGGAGCTAGTCGGGTAAGCACCTGCTGGCTGGACTGCACCAGAGTTCCAGCCTCCGGGAAGGAAGGCGGCTGTGTGGCATGAGCCCCACTGTTGGCACAGTGAGCCCCTCTCGTCAGCGCGGTGGGAGCCAAGTCCTGTGCCCAGGCCCTAGCCAAGGCAGGTAGGCCCTTCTCAGGAGAGCCATCTCAAGCCTGCCGAGTTAACTGTTTTCTGTACACGGTGAAACGGACTTGCAATCGCACATGCCAACCGATAGACATTTGTGGAGGAGAGTAAGTAGGTGAGTCAGGCCACCCGTCAGCAGGAACTGTTGGGTACACAGGCCCAGAGAGCGCAGGCAAGGAGACTCTGCCCTCTCGGAGCTCAGTGTCAGGCTGGGCTGCCATGTACACATGGGAAATCAGCCGGCTTACTCCGGATATGTCATAATTAGCGAGGCCAGCACCAGGTCCTGAGGGGAGATGGAACTGGCGAGTAGCACAGCCTCGTGCCTGAGCGCTCAGACTCTGCACCAGACAGCCTGTGTTCAGATCCTGGCTCTGCCCCTTGCAAGCTGTGTGACTTTGGGAAGCTCGCTTAACTTCTCTGTGCCGTAGTTTTCCTCCTTGTGTAAAATGGGAAAGTTCGTGACACCTGCCTGGTTGGGTGTCGCGAGAACAAAATGCGTGGGCACAGGTAACCAGTTGCACGAGCGGCTGCCGTGTTAGTGTGCGCTTGTCTACTATGCAGTGTTCGTCACGGGTCAGGTAGCGTGTTCACTTACTGTATTTAGTGCTCACACCACTCTTGGTAAGTACTTAGCATCCTCAGAGGACCTGGGCCACTGGCCGAGATCTGAGCCGAGCGTTCGGCCTGGTGGTGGCTGAGGAAGTGACCGAGAGGAGGTGAGCAGTGGGGCCTGAGGACGCTGCCAGCAGAGGGCCTGATTCTTGGAGGAGAAGGCGCCTCCGCTGTGTGATTTACTGTCCAGATGATGTCGTCGCTGAGCCCACCCACCAGAGGGAGAGGCGCCCGTCTCTGCTTCCTGACCCCAGCCAGGCAGACCCTGACACCTGAGACTTAACAGATGACCCGGGTGAAGTAGGAAGAGGCTTTTGCTGCTGCCTCCTCAGTCCCTGAGCCTCAGCAGAGGTGTTCGCAAATTAAACTCGGTCCGATGGGAATTGTTCCCGTTTAGATAGTGAAGCACGCCTCGCCTCCTGCCGGCTGGCTGCCCTGTGCCGGGTACTTGGAGCACAGGACTCCGAGGAGTCGCTGGCCCTTCCCCCAGGCAGTCCACCCCCTCCTCGTCCTTTCCTCACCTCGCTCCAGAATGCGTCTGCCGTCTGCTGGAGCAGGTGCTCAGTGCTAGCCCTCTGCCCCGTGTCCCACAAAGCGGACTTCACAGCGCGGCTTTCGAGACCCCTGGCGATGGGACAGCAGCCTCTGTGTGTGGGTGGTCCCCCTTGGCTGGATGCTCTGGCCATACTCGAGTGCTTGGTGTTCTACGGGGCCTCATGCCTACAGCTCTGAGGCCGCAGACCTGGCTGCCTTCTCTGCCCAGAGCGCCCCTCACTGTCTGTCCTCTCTGCCCTCTTCCCATCCTTCGGCTGACAGGCGCCCCTTCCTCCTCCCAGCCCCCGCCGAGGCGGGGCCTGCACTCAGACTTCCGCTTCCATGAGGAGCTCGCGCGCAGGTCCCCGCAGTGTCATTCGTGGTCTCGGGAGCTGCCCCGCACCGCCACGGTGCCCTCCTCGGTCCGGGGACCCCGATTGCTGGGGACTGTTGGTGAATGAATGATACACCTGAAGACAGTTTGTTTGTTCATGGTCAAGTTGGATTGGTGGGTTATTTTTGTTATTTTGTTTTGGTTGGTGATGAATTTTGGTAAAAATCGCTCTGATAAAATGGATTTGAGAAACCCAGGTGCTCAGGTTTTGTGGCATTGTTGCTACTGTTGTGTTTGTTTGGTTCTCAGTGAAAGAAAGGGGTATTTGTTCATGAAGGAGCCGTCTGATGTTTTAAGTCTTTTCACAGGAGAGGAGAGAAGGTATTCTGTGCTGGTATTTGTTTTCACAGAAGGGCAGTGCCACACTAATCTGTCGTACCAGAGGGTTCTCGTTCCAGGTCGGGGGCACATGTCCTGCTCACTAGTGGGTAGTCTCAGCTACTGCGTGTTTCCATCGTGACTGTGTTTCCTGGAAGGACACTCCATGGTTAAGTGGGATGTTTTCTGTGCATCCTCGGCTGTGCCCTGTGCTGACAGTGCCCCTGCTGCTTGCTGCCTTACGCTAGAGCTCAGGGGTGGTGACAGCTGTGTCTGGGGTCCCCTCTCTGTTCTTTCTCCTGCTACAAGACTGTGAGTCCTCTAAAGGCAGGGCCACCGTGTCTCTTGTCTCGGCGCTACCAGCGCCTGCCAGAGCGGTGCCCGTGAACAGTTCTGAACGGGGGGAGGGACGGGCACAGCCTGGCCCCTCGGGTCTGCATAGCAAGAGCTTCTAATTGGGAAGGCTGTGGGCCGGGGTTGGGCACAACCTTAGCACAGGTGGCCTTGCCATCCCAAAGGGTTTGAAACAGTGACCCTTATCTTCCTGACCGTGGGCAGACACTAGCAGTGTGGCTCTGCTTTAGGTAGAAATAGCCATCAGATGTCCTCCTGGGTACACACTCTGATTAAAAAACCATCTGAATGAATCAGGAACATTTCCCCTTTCCAGAAAGTAATCAGGTTGTGTGTCACTGGCCTCTTTCTCGTGGGGACTGTGTCTAAGATAGCAACCTAGAAATCGGATTTAACCTCTGGCAGTCTTGTCTGCTACTGCAGAGGGTTTTTTCTGCGAGGGCCTAATAAATTATACAGCAGTCCAGGGACAGATCCAAACCTGGAACGGTAGGCCTTTCTCCAGACAGTTGTTCCCATCTGTCGAGTTGTGGGTTGTCCCATCCTGCGTGTCCCACGGCAACCGTGCTTTCACACTGCGGCTTTTCATTCAGACGTGCCACCTTCACTGTGACAGTGATGTGTTTAGAGTGGCAACTTGGGCACAAGAGATTGAGAAGGATAAGACAGTGGTCTGAAAGATGGTGGTTTCTCCTAGCACTGGGTGGGCGCGGGACAGCAGGCAGACAGCTTCACCGCACCGGGGCCTTGGTCAGGATGGCATACGTGAGTGCATCCGGCGGTGAATTCTGAAGGATGACGGCAGTGGGGCTCTCCTAGGTTTTCTGAGGAAAGCCTGGTGAGCTAAGTCAGTGCCACTCTGAAAACTGTTTCCGGGGTCCAGCAAGGTGTGCGGGGTCCCCGAGCCCTTGCAGAGCCTGCCTGAGTCTTCCACAGGGCACCCTGCTCCCTGTGCGGGCTCCGCTCCCAAGACGGCCCCGGCAAAGCCACTCCAGAAAACGCAGCATCATCCCACAGCCGGGCCGTGACCTCCAGTTGCTCACTCCTGAAGCTAGCACGAAAGATCAAAGTGCTGCTTCATTCCGTTTCTCCTTTTATAAAACAAAGCAAAACATTGGTGCTCTTGCATTCTCGGCATCCTCATTCGGTACCCTTCCGTCACTGTCTGTCTCAGCCCAGCGCCCCAGCTAGACGGCAGCGGGGGAGGGCAGAGTTGTCCCCTGCCTCTGGGCCCGAGACACGGCAGAGCTCAGTCAGCAGAGCTTGTCAGAGAGAGGCGGTCGTGATGGGGAAGATGTGAAGAAGAGGGGAAGCAAGAACAAGTGATACTAGGTTTATAGCAGTGGGTTTCTTTTTTAAAAGTTTAGCTCTACTGAGGTGTAATCGGCCAGAACTGTGAGCTGCTCAGAGCGTGCGCCGTGGCGCCGTGATGCTCACACACGTTCTGGAAGGGTCCCCGCCACCTGGCGAGCCCACCTTTGCCTCACGTGTCTGTCCTTTCCGGCGCGTGAGAAGTTTAAGTTCTGCTCTCCCAGCAGACGTCAGTCGTCTAACGGTGCTGTCAGCTGTGCTCACATGGTTTACGTTCGATCCCTAGACCTTCATCTCACAGCCTCCACCCCTTTTCCCACCCTTGATGTCTCTTCCACGACCCACAGCGGGGTCTTCCTCGTTGCCTAGAAGAGGGGTCAGCGGACTGGCCTGTGAGCCAGGGCTAGCCCTTTGTCTCTGTACAGCCCTCAAGCTAAGCATGGTTCTTATATCTTTAAAGGTTTTTTAAACAAAAGAGAAAAGAGTATGACACAGAAGTCATATGTGGCCTATAAAGCCTAAGACACGTCCCACCAGGCGCTTTCCAGAAGTGTGCTGAGCACGGGCAGCCCAAGCTGCAGGACCGCTGTCTCGTTGTTTGCCGCTGCCGTGGACTGAGGTGCCGGGCAGCATGCCTGATGCCACGGGGCCCTCGCTGTGGTTGAGTGACACCAGGCCTGGTCTACACCCTGTTCAGGAGAGGCGTCCCCTGGTGTCAGTGCCGGGGTGCTGTGCGTGTCTGCGCGCGTCAGAGCAGCCAGCTCCGTGACAGCGCCTTAGTCTGGTTCCGGTTTGGGCCCCGCTCTGTGGGCAGCACTGGCCTGAAACCCCCTCGGACGCAGTACGGAGAGCTCTGTGCACAGGGGAGCGGCGGTGGTGCAGGTGCTCAGGGAGGGGTGAGGCCGGCCGGGCTCCACGGCAGTTCACGGAGCCACTTTGAGAATGGCCGTGCTGTCCTATTGCGTGTCTAGCGTCTGCCCCCCCCGGGCCATCACTGGGGGCATGAAAGAGGTTGAACCTGGTACGTGAATCACCGTTCCCTAATATTTGTGTAGGGCTGTATTCCAGGTTTGCAAAGAACTCTCCCACGTTTCCCTGTTCCAAACTGAAAAATCTGTTCCTCGCCCTCTTTTCCGTCTCCTGCTCTTTTAAACCCTTAACCAGAATCCCAGGGCTTCTCAGACAAGGGACGTGGAGACCGCCAATGGCCAGCTGTGAAGGGCTCTGGCCTCAGTGAGAGGAGCTCTGAATAACTCACGGGGCATAAACTGTCCTTTCTGGCGACTTTTTAAAAACGGCTTTTCTCAAATTGCCTTCAACTAGATAATCTGTAATTTCCTTGAGGGATTTCAGTAGACAGTCTGTGTTTAATTAGATCTGTTTTTATCACTTAAAGAAAAGCAAGGAACTTTGTCTAAGTCTGCTGCACTGCGGGCTTTTGTTTATTTTAAATCGAAAATGGGCACATCCGTGTACACGCAGAGTGACAGACGTCAAAGGAGTCCTTTATTTAAGTCGATTAAGCCCCTCCTCTTGGTGAGCATTGGGGCGCAGGGAGAGCAGGGATGCGGCGGCAGGGGGTGGGGGTGCTTCCGGGGCAGGGCAGGGTCACCTGAGCTGAGGAGCCCAAGAAGCCAGGAGAGGCCGCACCTCCTGGGGAGCATGTGGGGAGGTGGCGGGTGGGTTGTATGGAGAGAGATTGATCACCCTGTTGGCGCTACAGAAGGGTGATGGGAGCCAGGAGGAGCCCTCTGGGGCTGGATTGTAACGGAAGGTGCTGGTGTGAACCCACGGCCTGCCGTTTACGCGGTAGATACAGAAATGTGGTTGTACATGTGTGTGTGTGTGTACTGGTGTGCAGATGCACACACATGGTTTCTGGCGCTGCCCGCTGAGAGAGCCTAGAACCAGTGACTCACCCGTGACAGTAAGCACGCGTAGCATTCAGGTCCTGGCTTCCGAGGGGCAATTTCAGCAGTCAGGAATCAGGGCTCCTTGGAGAGACGGCTGGGTCAAACTGAGCCTGGAACGTTGTGCACCAGGAAGCAGGCAGGGCTCCGAGAACGGCAGGGATGTGCAGAAAGGGCACACACCACTGTGCAGCGGCTTCTGAGGGCCACACCGGAGACACTTAGGGCGTCGGGATCAGCGGTCATAGAAGAGTATAACCCGCTGAACAAAACGGCCTCGTGTGTCCATCTAAATAGAAATAAGTAAATGAACAGATTGCAGGCTTGAAATGGATAATTCCATAGTGTCAAAGTGTCCCCTCCCCCAGCCCTTGTTAATTACAGAAGGGGAAAGCGTAACCATGGTGGCGGAACCTGGCAGGCACCCCCTTAATCAGGCGGTTGCCGTGAAATCACACACAGCCTGGATGCGAGGAGAAGAATGTGAATAGAATGTATCACTTCTTTTAATGCCAAAGACGCCTGACCTGAATCCAGCACGAGGAGAGGTCACACTCAAACTGAGGATGTTTTAGCAAATAGCTGGCACATGATTGTGTGTCAAGGTCATGGAACTCAAGGAAGGCTGACGAGCTGCTCCAAGCCTGAGGGGCCCAGGAGAAGTGACAGACAGGTGCACAGATAGGGACTCTGAGCGGGCCCTCTTGTTAGAAGGGACACTGGCAGGGTTGACCGAAACAGGACAGGTGTGGGGAGGGCACAGGAGAAGCGTGAGGGGTCCCGGGTGGCTGCCTGCTGTCAGAGTGGAACCTGCTTCCTAAGTGACCTCTGTGATTGCTGACTGTTCTTAGATCCAAGCTGGAGCCAGAGGCTAACGTCAGGACAAGAGAGTCCGTGTCTCCCGAGAAAGCGTCCCAGGGTCCGTCGGAAGACTCCGAGGAAGGCCCTGTCCCCGAAGACGACCCAGGTGAGAACGCACGCTCAGTCTTGCCTTGCCTCTCTTCCTGCGTCCTGCTGGCAGGAGCTCAAAGCAGAACGGGGACGTCCCTTCCCAGACCCGGTGACGTTTCTGCTCGAGGGCAGCAAAGGGAACTCAGGATTGGCCGCCTGTCCTATCGCAGGTAGACCTTCATTGCTGCTGCTGGGACAGAATGGGAGGCCTCCCCCCTCCCGCCCCCGTCACCTGGGGGCTGGCAGGGCCCAGGAGAAAGGCCTGACATCGCTGTGCACCAGTGGGTGGGACCGGAGACTTAGAGTCAGAGGGAGGCATTGGAGCTCTCTGCTCGAGGAGTCTTGCATGCACTGTCCCGTGGCCTTGGGGCGCCCTCAGCGCTGGCCCTGCAGGGTGGAGCACACGTGGTGGGGGCCGCCCCGCTTTCCAGGGCAGAGGGAACAGGGACACTGCTCAGAGGCCAGAAAGCGTGGAGAGAGGCTTGGGGGCGGGGTCAGCAAAGAAAGCACAGGGGTCCATGAAGTGCGGGGTAGGATGGGGGTGGGAGTGAAGGCTGAGGCCGGAGAGGTGGGTGGGCTGGACCGACAGAGGGCTCTGAATGCCAGGCCAAGGGTCCGGCCGTGGCCGCTGCGGGCAGGGCAGAGCCCTGGCCGGTGCTCTTAGCAGCCACAGCTCCCGGTGGCCACACAGGCGAGCCCGCGGGTGCAGCCCAGGTCCCCTGAACACCTGTGCTGCTCCTGCCCAGAGAAGCAGAAGCTTGCCGTGGGTGCCCGCACGGTGAGGGCGAGCGGGCACGGGGGGCTTCAGGGGCAGAGGGGCAGGAGGGGAAAGTGCCGTCTCACCTGAAGAACGCTGTCTCAGAAAGCACCACGTCAGCTTCCAAAGATGCGTCAGCCTGTCTTATATAAACGTGTTCTATCTATGAATTACAGAGACAGTTATGTGTAATATGTAAAGCTACATGTCAGTGTGTCTTTTATAAACACAGTAACAGTCCTGGCAAAACCAGCCACACAGCCTTTTTTTCTTACACCTGCACAAAGTCACAGGTGACAGAGTGTTTTGGTGATGATGTAACCCAAGTAGCCGTACCCTGTACGCATGGCCTGCCTCATCGCTTCCTCGAGACTGGCGGTATCATTGTGTGTCCCTTTGCAGTCTCAGAACGAACACGCTGGACCCTGTCCGTCTCGAGGGGCTGGGTCAGCCGTGGGGGCTTACTGAGACGCAGGAGGAGGGGGAGCAGTGACTGCCTTGGAGCACTCGGCAGAGACCCCAGACAGTGCCCACCGAGGAAAAGCGAGCCCGTCCACCCTGCGCTCCCCCTCCCCACACCCCTAGGAACACCCAGGCCTCTGACACGTCCCGGGCAGCCCAGCCCTTCTAGCTGCCTGTGCTCCGGGAAGGACCCATGTCCATGTGACCGTGACCATGCTCTGCATTAGTGTCCGTGCACTGCCAGCACCAACCCACATGGGCACAGCACGGGCTGCACGGTGCCACTGTGCCCGCAAAAACACAGTGACCGAAGTCCCCAGCGGAGTTGTGGTTGTGTAATAACCGCGGCCTCACAGTGGGACACCTTACAGTTTACAAGAACGATGCAGAAGGGTGTGGACCTGCACAGGATCATCCCCAAGCACATGTGAAGTCACAAAGAGCAGGTCTTACAACCATGGGAAACCACCACACACGGAACTACTGCCTGGGCTGGGGCGTGGGAGGCGGGAGCCACAGACCTGAGTGTGCTTAGGTCGAGTCTGAGACGGCATCACAGCCCGGCACAGTACTTCTGGGGGCAGTTCATTCCCACATTCTTTGTGCGTATGTGATTTTATACAGTGAAATACCCATGCATTCTGCAGTCTTCCAGAAATAGAGGGAGGCGTGTATGTGAGTGCGTGTTGTGAAGTAAAACGTGTGGGAAGACGGTCTGGAAGATGCCCATGGGTTTGTCCCGTGGCTGGAGACGGTGCAGGACCAACACCGCACAGGTCCCGCCATCCCCCGCACACGCACGCAGACATGACACTCACCAGCACACAGGTCCAAGCCTTGTAGAAGAGTCATGCTGCCGTGTCTGAACACCGGCCAGCAGATAACCAGATACAGACAGACTGGATGTCTGCATCCCCAGCCAGCCTGTTCTAAGATAAATACTCTGCCTTGCATTTACGTTCGATTGTTTTTTTAACAGAAAAGGTCCTGCCCGAAAAACCTCCCGAGTTCGGAGCCTGGGGCGCTGGCGAAAGCGAAGATGAGCTGTCCCCCGAAGAAATACAGATGGTAATGCTGCTCTCCGCAAGCCGCCTGTTCCTAACTGCTTGTAGTAAGGACGTTTCACTGAGGGGGAGGTCAGCCAAAAAGCCCTCGGCTGCTTTCAGACTGTTTGAGAAAGTATCAGTAAATAGCTTAGTTTGCTCACTAGATTTCCTAATTCTTAGCATGCTTTTCATATACAGTGTGTCCATAAAGTCGTGGTGTACTTTTGACCGGTCGATGACTTTACGGACACACTGTATTTTTAAACTGGCTTGATTGGGGTGGTACTGGCTGGGAAAATTATACAGGTTTCAGGCGCACAGTCCTACATCACATCTTCTATACACTGTACTGTGCGTTCACCCCCAAATCAAGTCTCCTTCCATCTCCATCTGTCCCTCCTCTACCCCCCATCACCACACTGCTGTCTGTGTCCAGGAGGGTTTTCTCTGATTTTTTCTTTTTTTGCTCAATCCACCCCCTCACTCAGCCCACCCCGAACAGCTGTCAGCCTGTCTGTGTATAAGTTTGTCGATATTTTGCTTGTTAGTTCATGTTGTTCATCAGATTCCACATACAAGTGAGATCGTGTGGTGCTTGTCTTTCTCCGCCGGGCTTGTTTCACTTAGCCTAATGCTCTCCCGGTCCATCCACCGTCTCACAGAGGTGAGATTTCCTTCTTTTCTATGGCTGAGTAGTATTCCATGGGGTAAACGTACCACGCTTCTTTATCCACTCGTCCACTGAGGGCACGTGGGCTGCTCCCAGACCGTGGCTATTGTAAATAACGCTGCAGTGAACACAGGGGGCATGTGTTCTTTCGAATTCCTGTTTTGGGTTTCTTTGGGTAAATTCCCAGAAGTGGAATTGCTGGGTCATAAGGCAGTTCTCATTTTAGTATGTTGAAGTAACTCCACACTGCTTCCCACGGTGGCCGCACCAGCTGCACCCACTCCTGCCACACCCTCTCCAGCACTGCTGTTCGTTCATTTATGGACGACAGCCCCTCTGACAAGGGGGGACGTGGCATCTCATTGGGGTTTTCATTTGCATTTCTCAGATGGTTAGTGACACTGAGCACCTTTTCATGTCTGTTGGCTGGCTGTCCTCTTTGGAGAAGTGTCTGTTTAGTCCTTCGCCCATTTACAAATTGGATTGTTTGGCGGGCTTTCTGGTGTTGAGTTGTGTAAGTTCTTTATAAATTGTGGGTATTAACCCCTTATCGGACGTGTCACTGGCAGATAGCCCTGCCATTCAGTGGGCTGTCTTTTCCCTTTGTTGATGGGTTCCTTTGCTGAGCAAAAGCTGTTTAGTTTCCTGTCGTCCCGTTTGTTTATGTTTCCTTTCGTGTCCCTTGCCTGAGGAGATAAATAAGAAAACCATTGCTGCCAGAAATGTGCCTGTTTTCTCATCCAAAATTTCTATGTTTCATATCTTTTAAATTTGCAGTAGCATAATTAGAGAAGGAATTGCCTGGTAATAATTTGACGAATATTAGATATCTTTTCAGCAGCAGTAAAATCTCTTCAAGACTAAATGCTCTTTTATAATTGCTGCTCTGGTGCCTTGTAACTGTTTGACTTGCTGGTGTGATGGTAACGTGAAGAGAGCCTGAGTGATACCTGAAACGCACAAAGGGTGGTGGTACCCCAGTGCTGCCCTCGCCTCCTCCTAGCACCCCGGCCTCCAGCGGCCGGTGTTGTGCCCAGTGCTGGCTCAGTCTCCAAAGGAAGTGGGTAGGTGTGACAGGAGCCCCTGCCGGCTCGTGACCGCAGCCCTGCGCAGCCTCTGTGGGCACAGGCGTGACGCAGCCCGGGGAACATGCCTCCCTGGGCTGGAGCCGCCCTCGTGAGACTCCGCCCTTCACCTGAGAGCTGAGAAGCCGGCTCCCACATGGCAGCCTCCGGGCAGCGTTCTGCCCTCTGTGAGCCTCGTCCACCAAGGCCTTCTTGGGGCTGAGCTCTGGCTGTTCACTCCCGTCTCATGTCCCTGGGGAATCACAGCTTATGTCCTCAGAGAGGCCCTCCCTGGCCACCCCCGGAAGAGCCTCCAGCCATCTGTCCCCATGCCCTGCCCCCCAGAACTCCAGCACCGTGAGCGTGAGCGGGGGAACTGGTCTGCTTCTGTGACCGGGTTCCGAGCCTGGAACAGTGAGTGTCTGGTAGTCTGGTAACTACTTGTTGAATGGATCAGTGACTGACGAGTATAATGTCAAAGCTGTGGGTCATTTGAAGTGGGAACACAGGGTCACCGGTAGGAACTGCTGGCTGGTCAGTCTGGTTTTAAGGTATTACCATTATTTATACTCGTGAATGTGAGACACAAAAGCTCCGAAGCCTTTGCTGGGGACACAAGTGTACGCAGTGTCGTCACTAGGAAGGAGCAGGTTGGTGCTGTGGCAGTTTCCCTCTGACGGCTCTTCCCAAAGGAAGTGGCTGGGATTCAGCAGTCGGGGGCCTGCCAGCCTTCCTCCCGAGGCAGCGGTGAGCAGCAGGGGCTCGCGGGAGCATGGTGGGTGTGACCCTGGTGGTCTGTCCCACGAGAGATGGTGAGGGAACACGGGCTTGGGGACCAGACAGAGGTGGGTAGGAGTCCCCTTTATATCACTTGCTGTCTGGAGTTTGGGCAAAAAGACCAGCCTCCCTGAACTTGAATTTGGTGAAAGCCCATAGCCCACCGGCTCGTTGGGAACGCAGTGACGTGTGCGCAAGCAGCCAGCGGAGCACGGGACCCCCTGTGGCGGCCCTGTGGCAGCCGGCGCTGCTGCGCTCCTGGCCTGCGTGCGACCTGGCTCAGCTGACGCACACGGAACAGAGATGTCCGTCTCCTCCCGCTCTTCCTTCCTGGGTGAGTGCCCCAGTGAGTCACGGTGTGTGTGCAACACGCCTCTGCCGTCCCCAGCACGCCAGGTACCGGGGCCTGGCTGCGTTGGGGACTCCAGTGACCAGAACCGGCAGACGTCCCTGATGTATGTGGCGTGACTGCAGGTGCACCGGGCAGAGGCTGTGACGTTCAGTACTTCTGTGAGAAGCTGTTTAACGTTCAGTTCACTGCTTTTTCAATCGGGAAAAATAGCTAAGTACCGTATCTTATCGTCTGACTAAACCCAAGTCATACTTTAAAAGGCTTACCTCTGCAAATGAAGAGAAAGAAATACTCCAGACCTGGTTTTAAGTGGGGAGGCGTTGTAGCAAATGTGGTAATGATTTACAATCACTGTTTTGGAAGCTTTCCTCAGGGTAAAATAATGAATTGAGCCCTAAAATAGCACTTTGTTTCATGGTTTCACCCAGAGCGACAGCTGTCCTGTGTCCCCCGCGGGCTGCAGGGTGTTGTGGGAGCTCCACAATTTCCATTTGGACCCCGTGAGGCAGGAGTGTGAGCGTCTCTGAGCAGGGCAGATGCCAGCACGTGTCTGCGCTCAGCGTGGGAAGGCCCTCCTGTCCTGTCCTGGGTCCCCACCCCTTTCCTCTGTGTCCGGGGAAACCGGCTGCCCTTGTTGATGCTTTCCCTGGGATCCTGTTCAAGGACAGCATGTGACTTCTGTTCTTAAATCTGCAAGAAAGGGGCCCAATCCGCTGTCCCCTGAGGTGGCCGTGGAAGCACCAGGCGGCCAATGGGCAGGGTTTGTGCCCTGTGGTTGGCTCATGCACCGAGAACACGCGAATCATGGGTAGAATCTGAGCGCCGCATGGGCAAGACCTGGGGTCCAGACCTGGGGAGGTTCTAGGTTCACGGGGTCCAGCTCGGGACCACGGGCAGGGGTGTGGAGCGCCAAGTGTGAAGGTGTTTGGCATGGAGCTGGCACACATGGTAGAGCCCAGAGAGGGCCGTGGGATCCAGGCCCAGGGGCAGCCGCTGAGCCCTGTGGGTCCCCAGCCTGTCTCTAGCGCTTTGGCCCTTTGCAATGCAGGTACCTCTCCTGGCCTCACTTTACACCCCAAGGCCCCCGTAGGAGAGGCGTTCCTGTTAAAAGTATGGTCAAGAGGATGCAATTAGAAAAGGATTTCTGAGCAGTGCATTGACAGCCTGGACTTGTGTCCTTTACCCAGACTAGAAATCGTTTTTTTTGTTGGCCCCGTTGGAAAGTCTGGCTTCTAAATGTAATAAAGCAGTTAAATAAAATGCTTAACACTGGTGAAACACGCGCTGCGTGGCAGGTACCACTCCGTCAGGTCAGTGTTGCTAATCTGTGCCGCCCCTTCACTGGGACTGACGCTGGCCCGGTTGTACAGAGAGCTCCCTAGTCCCGGACACTTACAGGGGCCCTGCCCGCCCACCTTCCTGGTCCTCCAGGCCTCTCGCCCCCCCCTTCCAGTGATGGACTGGACGAGGGTAGCCACTAAGGCGGGCTGTCTTCCCGGTGCCTACATGTGCCCCTGTCCCTGGTGCTGACCGTGAGGTCAGGCCTCATTATCACTCCTGCTTGTGATGTCCCTGTCCCTGCAGCCCTCTGGGGCCAGGCCGTGTGCGTTTCCTGCGCCCAAGAGTGGAAACCGGGAGTCACGGCGCCCCCCAGAATTTGAGGGCAGAGCAGCGGAAGGGCCCTCGGTGCACTTAATGACCATCCGGCTCGTCTGGGCTCCCGACTCCAGAGAGTGACTAGCGCTGGGCGGGGCTCCCCGTGTGCCGTGCGCTCCGGTCAGCAGCTTACATGCGTCAGCCCTTGTCTTCCTCCTAATGGTCCTGTTAATTCAGTAATGTTATTTCCCGTTTTAGTGCTGAAGACAGAGGCACAGAGAGGTTCAGTTACCTGCCCAAAGTCACACAGCTCAGAAGGATCAGGCAGGGAAGGATAAGAATCATCGCATCTGTTCACAAAGAGAAACCGACAGGCCACTCGAAGGCCACTGACTGACCCAGGGTCAGCCAGGGAGTTCCCACGAGGCCCCTGGCATCACTGTCACCTGCCCCTACCATGTGGCTGCTCCCTGCCTTACTCAGCCTGTGAGAGGCGAGGGGTATGGGGTGGCCAGGGAGCAGCGGAAGCCGCCCTGGAGCTTGGCCCAGGGAGGCTGCCGGCCGGGGACCCTGAGCCTCGGGGTCTCACCTGGGCTGTCTGCACTTGGTGTGGGAAACAGGTGTTGTTTCTAAGCCGCAGTTTCACTGTAGCCCACCCTCTTCCCTCCCCTCAGTACGGAGGCCGCTCTCCACAGCGCTCCGGGCGGCACACTCCTCAGCCCTGAGCGCAGCTTCACCCTGCGGCATGGGTTTCTTCCCCTCTTCCAGGGACCGCTGTTCCCGAGGAGCTTCTGGACCTGTGGGCGGGGAGCACGGCAGAGCCAGACTCTGCCCTGTCCTGCCTGCCCTCCCGAAGCCTGGGAGGGGCGGTCACCAAGTGCAGCAGGAGGCCCTGGCCACGGGGGTGGGGGTGGGGGTGGGGGTGGGGAGGGCCCCAAGGAGCAGCCCAGCAATGTCACCTCAGACCCCTAGTGAATTGTTTAGGGACAGTTTAAAAGCATAAAAGGCTGTGGAATTAAAAGGACAGGGATATATTTTGTCATTAGAAAAATTCAAAGACCCCTGCTAAAAAGACCACCCGAGCGGGGCCTGAGAGCCTGGGCACCTATGTGTAGACAGGAATGTGCTTCCTTGATCACTGGGCTCTCACGTCACTGCTGACAGGGGAGCTGACCATGTCAGACCCAGAGCGAGATGTTTGATCTCTAAGTGGCCTTGGTGTGGTGTAGTTAGAAGGGCCCTCGCACTGCGCCCGCAGCCATCCCTCCTGTGTGGTTGGGCTCAAGGGGGGCTCCTGGTACCATGGCCCTTCCCGAAGCTTTGCGGCCCACTGACCTCCGACCCAGGGGGTCTGGGGTCAGGGTCCAGGAGGGACGGCAGGTCCTGAGCAAGTGTGGTTAAGATGCTGGGGAACCTTCTGAAGAGTGAGGTGACCTGGAATGAGGTGCCGGACGTGTCCGACCAGAAGGGGCCTATGCTGGCGGAGGGGGGCGGGCAGCGGCACTCTCCTGCCAGGGGCCCTGCAGGGAGGCCTCAGCCACAAGCGCAGAGGGGCGGGGTTTGCAGGAGACCCCGCCCACCAGGAGAGGTGGGTGACCCATAGGGGCCAGTACAGAGCGGCGTGCCATGACTGGCTCCGTAGGTCCCGTTGACCAAGGAGTGGAGGACACACTGGAGGAGAGATTAAGGGCGGAATTCATGCCAGAGGGAGGAGTGAGGGCAGCAGGCGAGCAGGGGGCGGGGGGGGGGGGCGTGCCTCCAAGGTGGGGGAGGGGCAAGGCAGAGAGGAGAGGGTGCAGGGCGGGGCCAGGAGGTCCTGCGTGGGCCTGTGTGCAGGGAGAATGGGCTGGTGGGCGTCATGAATTTGAGAGCCAGGTCTTCCTCCATTGCTAAGCAAGTGATGAGCGAGGAGCCTGCTGCACTGTGTTCGGCGCGGGACACCTCGGGGCATCTGGGAGTGCCTGCAGCGTCAGCGCGGGAACGGGGTGTGGTGAGGTTCCTGTCCCGCAGCGACGCGCACAGCCAGGCACACAGCAGACAGCGGCCCCTGTCCCGAGCGGTTTGCGGAGCTGCTGGCCCCGTTAGAAAATGAGAGATCATTTCAAGCTGGGAGACCCAGAATGGTGTCGTGGGGAAGGTGGTGGCTGACCTGGGTGTGTGGGATGCGGGAGAGGAGAGGGGAACACTCGGGGCGGCAGGGGCGGCCCTGCGGACAGGAGATTCTTCCGGGCGCCTCCATGGTGGGGCTTCAGGTGCTCTGTGCTTTTGTCTGGCCCTGTCCCGGCGAGGGCGAGAACGGCCAGGCAGGCAGGACCAGCTATCCGCTGTCGCTTAGGAGCCCCTAGGGCGTCATGTACAGGTGGCTGTCCTTACCCGGACTGAGCCCTGCCGCCTCTGGCGTGGCACGGCGCGGGCTGGGGCTGGCTCTGGAATCAGACGGCGTCCCAGTGCAGCTCTGCCTCTGGCTTGCTCAGCAGAGCCGCTCGGCCCCAGAGGCAGAAGGCAAGGCCCTGGGGAGCCCAGAGGAGACCTGGAGGGACGGGGGCAGGACGAAGACTGTCCTCTCGCGGTGCATTTTAACCTCCTCCCAGAAGCGGATGTTTTCAGCTAAGGATGCGCGCGGGGTCTGCCAGCAGGCCGCGTCCTGCCGCGCTGGAGAGCGTCTCGGGTTCCCGGAAGGACCAAAGGCGGCCGCGCTGGGGACGTGCCTTTGGCTGCGTCGCTTTTGAGACTTGAGCTCAATACGATGACATTTCTACTGTTTGTTCCCTCGCAGTTTGAACAAGAAAACCAGCGCCTCGTTGGAGAAATGAACAGCCTGTTTGACGAAGTGCGGTACGTGGGCCATCCCTAGTGAGCTGCACCTGGGTCACAGCGCCTTCCTTCACGCGCGGGCGTTGGCCTGTGGCTCTCGGGCCACATGAGCTCCCCCGCTGCACGGTCACACAGTTCACCGAGTCCCTCAGCTCGCGGGCCTGCTGCTTGTGGCTCCCAGGAGCTGCACCGTCAGAGGTCATTAGTGACCGCTGATTATACCCAGTGCAGCGAACACGCCATCCGAGCCCTCTGAGATGAACCGGGGCCTCGGGAGGGCCGTCTGACCACGGGAGTGCCTGCTGCAGGTGCCCCCCACCCATCTCTGCCCTGCCCCAGTGGGGTGGGCAGCACAGAGGGCAGGTGGCCCTTGGCTGAAACACTCAGGCCCGTTTCCCTGGGGGTGTCAGAAAGGAAGGCCTGAAACCCGTTGCCTCGTGGGCACGTCCCAAATGAGTCCTGACGTGGCACCCACAGGGCTCTGGAGACCGAGTACAGGCGTCCCTGACAGGCGCCCAGCCCCTCCCGGGCCTGTCCCTTCATGGTGCGCCTCCAGGTCCCTCCTCCGAGCCACCACACCTGCTCCACCTCGCTCTTCTTGCCAAGCCTCCGCTGTCCCTCACCCGGCCCGGGAGGAACGTAGGCGCCCGTGACAGCCAGAACACCTCTGCTCCTGCTGGGCTGGGGCCCATGGCCTCCCGCCACTGTCACTGCCCATGCCGGGACAGCGCCCTTTTGAGACACCCACCAGCCCACCTCGCTGCCCCCAACACGGGACAAGTGCTGATGACACTCAGTTGCTGATCCAGGGACGTTTTCAGACAGGATCAGAGGTGTTTTCTCTTTTGACGGGGAGCTGGTGTCGGCGATAGAGCAGGTGCCCTTGACCTGCTGTGCAGGAACAGAGCTGGGCCGTCAGCATGTCTCGTGTTTTCTTCTGACTCCATGCGTCACCTGTTACTAGTCTAGGCGCGGGCCTAAAGGCTTTGCTCCTTGGAACTGCCAGCTGAGCATGGCCACGTGCTCCTGGCCGCACATGCTGACTGAGGCGGGCACTGTGGGTCAGCTGGCACGGGAGGGCGGTTTGCACAGCCCTGTGTCCCCACTGGGCTGCGGGACCCTCGGGAGCTGCCCCTTTGTGGTGTTCCTCCCCCCCACCCACCTTCACCTAACGGACTTCTTTAGAAGCGTGTGAGTCCTACTGGTTACCAAGTACTAATAGCTAATGTGTAACCTATTTTCTCACGAAGGCAAATCGAGGGGAAGGTGGTTGAAATCTCCAGGCTCCAGGAGATATTCACAGAAAAGGTTTTACAACAGGTAAGCTAAGTAGTGTTTCCCGTTTCAGCTTAGAAGAGGAATGTACTAAGGGTGTCTGCAGCTGTGTGCCCTCGGGCGAGTCCGTCGCCCGGCAGCCGTGGGGGCGGGGGGGGGGCAGCTGTGCACTGGGACCGCTCGCTGGCCCGGGCCTTGTGCAGCCGTGGGGGCGGGGGGGGCAGCTGTGCACTGGGACCGCTCGCTGGCCCGGGCCTTGTGCAGCCGTGGGGGCGGGGGGGCAGCTGTGCACTGGGACCGCTCGCTGGCCCGGGCCTTGTGCAGCCGTGGGGGCGGGCAGCTGTGCACTGGGACCGCTCACTGGCCCGGGCCTTGTGCAGCCGTGGGGGCGGGGGCGGGGGGGGGGCAGCTGTGCACTGGGACCGCTCGCTGGCCCGGGCCTTGTGCAGCCGTGGGGGCGGGGGCGGGGGGGGGGGGCAGCTGTGCACTGGGACCGCTCGCTGGCCCGGGCCTTGTGCAGCCGTGGGGGCGCGGGCGGGGGGGGGGGCAGCTGTGCACTGGGACCCCTTGCTGGCCCGGGCCTTGTGCAGCCAGATGGGGGCGGGCGTGCATCTTGGCTGTACTTGCCGCTGGCCAGCAGGGTGGCCTCCCCGAGGCTAGAAAACGCTGTACGTTCAGTGGTAACCCACGGGAAGCGTTTGTCCAGCGCTGGCCCGACGGGCAGTGGCTCTGCCAGCAGCGAGACGAGGGCTTCTGTCGGGCACCAGCTCCGAAGCGCTCCAGGCGTCTGGAGGAGGTGTTCTGCAGACACCCCTGCACCCCACTTTGATACTCGGGGCCACGTGCTGAGACAGCGTGGTTCTGCCGCCAGCCTGGTGTTCGCACACGCGCGAGGCTGTCTCTGCGCTTCCCGGGGAACGAGCGAGCGCAGAGGGGAGGCCCTGGCGTGCGGTGGCTGCCCTGTAGCTGGCAGGTGGCACAGGAGAGGAGCAGTGGGGGCGCGAGGCACAGCCCTGCCACTCGGCGGCTCTGTGACTTTGGGCAGCTTACTAAACTTCTCTGAGCCCTAAGTGCCTCTTTTGTAACACGGGGTGCTGCCCGCCTTCGGGTGCAGCGAGGACTCACGGGCTCACGGGTGTAAAGCCGGGGCCTTCGTGCGCTTGGGGCAGAGGCGCCGGGCTGACCGCCTGTCCTTCCCCAGGAGGCCGACATCGACAGCATCCACCAGCTGGTGGTCGGGGCGACCGAGGACATCAAGGAGGGCAACGAGGACATCAGAGAGGTGGGCACGGGGGGCCCGTGTTGCGTGTGGCGTCGCCCTCACTGGTGGGGCTGCCTGGGAACCTTGTAGGGCACCACTGTAGGCTTGACGGCCACTGCCCGGCCCACCGTCACCAAAGGGGCGGGGTGCTCCAGCAGGCCTCTCCCCGACACCCCCACACACACCTGGGACCAGAGCCCAGGCGCCGTGTACAGAGGCCACCACGACCGACTGCAGAGGGACCTTTTCCTGTGAGTGTGCTCCGGGGGTCCCTAGGCCACCACCATCGCCTGCTGGGGACACCAGCCAGGGCAGCCATGGCGCCAGGTCTGTGTACAGGCTCAGCCTGACCCAAAGGGGAGCCTCCTGGGGTCCGGTTTCCCAGGAGAACCATGCAGAACTTCACGGAGCAGCGGGCCAGGGGGAACCACCCCTCCCCCACTTTCACTTAGGGGCTTTGAACCCACTTTGTGGTTTTGCTCCCTAACAAGCTGTCTGCTCTGGGTGAGCTCCGAGTGCAGCACCCAGAGCCCTGTGCTCTGTCCCCCACAGGCCATTAAGAACAACGCGGGCTTCCGAGTGTGGGTGCTCTTCTTCCTGGTGATGTGCTCCTTCTCCCTGCTCTTCCTCGACTGGTACGACAGCTAGGCTGTCCCCGCGGCTGCCGGTGGCTGTGACCAGGCTTCGCCATGGGGCCATGGGGGGTAGGGGCCGAGACTCTCCAATACACTCACTAAAGGGACACCAGACCTGGGGTCTAAAGCCCATGTAGTAGCTGGAAAAGGAAACAACGAACACAAAGTGCTTTGTGTGGGGTCACGAGACCAGGTGGACGAATGGAGGGCGTCGCTTGTCTAACCGGAGGCCGCGGACCGGCGGGCCCCCCAGAGGTCACAGCAGCTCGTGTGCTCCAACAACCATCACGGGCTGCAAGGACGCGTGACCTGCCCTCCCGAGGACCGACCTGCTCTGGGCCAGGGAGCTTCTGCTCAGAGAAGGAGAGGGCCGCGGAAGGACCCAGGAAACAGGACGGGAACGGCCGTCTGTAACAGCAAGAAGGCAACACCTAGAGCCACCAGACAGCCCCACACGGCTCCCTGTGCTGTCAGTCGCGGGGCAGCACTGGGGACCCTTGTGTTCTTTATTTGCAGAGAAAACGTCAAATGTTACATGTGAATGAAGTGACAGTCAATAAAGTCCATGTCACCAGAAAACAAATGGGGCTCGCCTCAGCACCACGACGGTCAGGACCCCCTCACGTGGTCTCCCTGTGCACACGGCCCCCAGCACGGTCAGGACCCCCCTCACACGTGGTCTCCCTGTGTGCCACGGGCTCCAGCACGGTCAGGACCCCCTCACGTGGTCTCCCTGTGCACATGGCCCCCAGCACGGTCAGGACCCCCTCACGTGGTCTCCCTGTGTGTGCGCGGCCCCCAGCACGGTCAGGACCCCCCTCACACGTGGTCTCCCTGTGTGCCACGGCCCCCAGCACGGTCAGGACCCCCTCACACGTGGTCTCCCTGTGCACATGGCCCCCAGCACGGTCAGGACCCCCTCACGTGGTCTCCC
Organism: Rhynchonycteris naso; assembly: GCA_037038555.1. NCBI lineage: Eukaryota > Metazoa > Chordata > Mammalia > Chiroptera > Emballonuridae > Rhynchonycteris > Rhynchonycteris naso. The sequence continues at coordinate 312,494,160 of CM072996.1, read as the reverse complement.
TGTGTGTGCGCGGCCCCCAGCACGTCAGGACCCCCTCACGTGGTCTCCCTATGTGTGCGCGGCCCCCAGCACGGTCAGGACCCCCTCACACGTGGTCTCCCTGTGTGTGCGCGGCCCCCAGCACGGTCAGGACCCCCTCACACGTGGTCTCCCTGTGTGCCACGGCCCCCAGCACGGTCAGGACCCCCTCACATGGTCTCCCTGTGCACACGGCCCCCAGCACGGTCAGGACCCCCTCACACGTGGTCTTCCTGTGTGCCACGGCCCCCAGCACGGTCAGGACCCCCTCACACGTGGTCTCCCTGTGTGCCACAGGCCCCAGCACACCCCACCGCCCTGTGGTCGCCGTCCTTTGGTGAGAAAGCAGCGTGTGCTGGGAGCACATCTCGGGAAGCAGCATAGGCAGGGCCGTGAGCACCACACCTGTCCCAGCAGCTGTCACACCGTGTCCTTTATTTCTGATCTACTAAGAACTGGGAATTCTTGACACGCCCACCGAAAACAACACACTCAAAGGACATGGGAGAAAAATGAGTATCTTTGTCCTATTTAATCGTCTTACACACTTAGTTTCTCTAACTGGCAATTTTGTAAACATATACTTTAATGTCAAGATTCAGGTGGAAACAGATTTCTTACAAAGATTGAGTTGCAATGTCGTAATTGGACACGGCGGCAGGTGCCGCACCCCCCACCCCAGCCTCTCCTGCCTGCTGCTGACATCAGAGGGGTTACAGCCCTCGCACAAAATCAAGCCAAAGCAGCCTCGGCTCACCGTGGTTACATTTGCACTTTCCCCACCCAGCTAATCTTTTAACCACTAACTTGCTAACAGGGCCGTTGGTGCAAATTCATTCATAATAGAAGTGAACAGGAGGACCAGTCTGGTTGCCTCCTTGTTCAACTGACGCGTCACAGAGCAGACAGACTATGCAGGGACCCGGCTCTGGGGCCATCCCCTCGTGCTGACTCAGTCCACATGCACTCGAGCAAAACACAGCGACCTGCGAGCCGTGTCCCCCGGGGTTTCGGTGACGGGCCGTGCCTCCTACTGACTGCCGGCTCCAAGCAGCTCGGGGGTCCCTCCAGCTGTGGCTCGGGGCTGCCCACGGCAGGTGGTCTAACAAGTCAGTTCCACAAATGCATTCTTTATCTGAAGTCTAACCCCCTCGCATACCCAGTGTGAATTTGTTTTTTTGTTTCTTCCACAGCATCCAATAAATCCCAGAAAAGTAGTTAAACTAAGATTTCTTAACATGGAAGTGCCGTCAGCTCCTGAGAAGCAGTGCTGACACGCACCTGACTCTATGCCCATGGGTGGTCTGCAGCACGTTTGATTTGAGAAGCAGCATCAGCAAACAGAAGCAGTTGCACCATAAATGAGTAACCTCTAAGTTATCGGTTATTATATTTGATGAAATGTCCCTCAGGGTCCCTGCGTTACCTTCAGGTGACACACTGTAAGGAACCCGCCCGTCCCGCTAAGCCGACTTCTCCGCGGCTTCCGTCTCCTGCTCCGACAGCTTCTCTTCCGACAGCAGGGATGCCCACGGTGACACGGAGCGCACGGTGCTCTGCCTGGCCAGGTTGTAGCGATTCACGAGGGCGTAGAATTTATCCGGGGACTGCGGGTCCTGCTCCGCGTAGTAGGCCGCCAAGCCATTGGGGATGCACTGGGTGTTCTGAAAGACACAGGCCGCCAAACCTCGTGGTCAGCGCAGGAAGGGGCTGGGGCGTGTCCCCCCGGAGTGCAGGCCCTGGGCACACAGGCCGAGGGACCACCAGGCCCTGATGAAGCCACCACAGAAGAGCCGTGGCTATAAACCAAGGTGTGACGGGGCCTGGGCCCCCAGGCATGTGTAATACCACAGCAGGCCTGCTGCTTCATGACAGACCTTAGGCTCGTTGTCACCTTAAACCTAGAAAAAGAAACTGGGCCCGTGCACCGGAAGTAACATTCAAACAGCAAGGGGAGGGAAGAGAGGTTCCTGTGGGCGGGGTCCGGAGCTGGCCATATTGGGGAGGGAGGGAGGGTACTGGGGCGGGGGACAGAAAGGCCAGTGGCTAGAGAAGAGTGACAGGTGTGACAAAATCCGCGGGGGGAGGTGAAGGTCCGAGGGTCGGGCCACACACCCTGCGGGGCCTGCTGGGGGTGGCAGTGCACCCTTGTGATCAAGAGCAGGGTGCCACTGAGGATCTAGGAGGACATACGGAGTGAGGGGCGGGGCCTGTCCTGGGCAACTGTCCCCTAACAAGGAAGAGGCTCCCTCCCTACAAGGCCAGAGTTCAGGGAAGGGGAGGCTTCAGTTGGCCAGAAACCCTGTGTGACATTCTGCCCTCTGGGCGTCAGCTGCCAGGCGCCCAGGTCTGGACCAGCACAGACGTGAGCATGTGGCCACACAACGGGGCAGCAAGAAGCAAGGCCAGAGGCAGGCTGGGCGCTGGGTGGGCCAGGACCCAGGGGAGGAGGGCCTCCCAGGCGCGCCCAGAGCCGCACTACAGGCTGTGTCCTGGCCCCTCCGGCCATCATGTCGCCCACGGGTGGGCTTGGGGAGGTCACAGGCCTGACCCTGCACCTCATTTTAAGAAATTGAAATGATCCGGGACCAGTGAGGTCACACACTGGGTGTTCCCGACAGCCCTGGCACACAAGTGTTCCTGCCATTCCACCTTCCTCACATGCAAATTCTGCCGAGAGCATGCGTGTCCGCGGACGGAGTCCACAAGGGAGACCCACGTGTACAGCCGGTGTGGTCTGGGACAGCTCTCCCACTATGTTTAAACCCATCTGTAAACTCAGAGAGAAGCGGAAACCCTGCCCCCCTAGCCCACTCTGCCTTTTAAATCCCGTGACACGTGGCTCAGGCCACCGGGTAGTGGCCCTGGGGAATGGCCAGCTCATCAGGAGCCCATCCTTGCCCACAGCCTGGATGGAACAGACGCCTGCCCACCGGGGTGGGGGACTCCCTCCACACCAGCCCACGGGTGGGGGGACTCCTTCCATGCCTGCCCACTGGGCACTCCATGCCCAGAAGATCTGCTGGGCCGCCTGGGCCTGTGGTCAGCAGGCCCAGCCCAGTCTGTCCTCCCTCACCCGTCTGGTACCGAATGGGCCCTTCCTCAGCTCCCAGCCCAGGTGAGCCCTGTGACCGTCCCCACAGGAAGAGGTGGCCCAGGCTCTCAGTCACCCCATCTCTCTCATCTTCCTAACACTTAGCAGTTTCCAAACTGGGCATCTGTCTGCCTGCTGCCCGTATCCACGGGCACACAAGCGCCAAGGGCAGGGACCTGAGTGATGCTGACCCACACTGTGTCCGGCGCCACACGAGAGGCCACACTTAGGAATGTGGGGAACATGTGGGTGGCCCGCAGCACCGTCAGCATCTCTGCGCTGCATTTTTGTGTTGGCGAAATGAGGTCTCCAGAGTCTCCCCGCAGGGTTTGTGGCGGCATGCAGAGATCGTGGGGTAAGGGCGCCTTGTAAGCCCGGCATCAGCGTGTGATAACATGCACACAAACATGCAGGCTTTGCACACTCACAACTCCCCTTTCTCCAGCCTCAGCCAAGGGCAGTGGGGTTTGGACACCTCCCAGCCCCCAGCTGTGTTCTCCAGACACCAGTGGAAAACGCCGGCATCCCAAGGGACAGAGCCCCGGAACACTCGGCCAGGGACTCCCCATTCCCAAGGCTGGCCGTGAGCCAGAAACAGGGACCTCTCCCCAGACTCCACCTGGACCAGACGCCAGCCCACTGTGACCCTGCAGGGTGCCCCTCCTCCAGCCTGGGGCTATGTCGTGTTTGTGAGCAGTCTGGATGGGGACTTCAAGTCCCCAAGAGGCTGTCCTCTGTGCGCTCAGATTCCTATCAGGTCACCGCTTCTGTGACATCTTTGCCCTTTCCCTGTGACAGCTGCCCGTCTGAGTCAGCCAGCTGGCTCTGGACCAGGTCTGCACCCCTGGCTCCTCCCCTGCTCCCAGATCGCACTCCAATCCGATGTTCCATGAGCCTCCCCTCTGAGCCCGGCACCCACCCGTCCAGACCCTTACCTGCTTCTGGTCCATAGCGGCAGCCCCCCAGGTCATTGCACTGCCTGTCACTTGCTTCCCGCAGCCAGCCTCCACGGGCCAGAGTGACCATCCTCCAGGGATCTTTGCCTGGCCCTCCATTCTGGCCCTAGCCGGTTCCCAAACTGCTGCCTCCCATTGCCTCGCTGGGCCCTGCATGCCCCGCACCAACCTGCAGCCACCTGGGCGTGCTGCCCCTCCAACCCCCGCCCGGCTCAGCCGGGGCCTGCGGTGTTTGCTCACCTGCTCCTGGATCAAGGCCAGCCTCCCCCTCCTTGGAACCCCCGGCCTCTGGGTCAGCTTCCTTTAAACCACAGAGGCTCCAAACCTCCAAACAGACTGAACTCAGCCGCAGCCCAGAGTGCGGGCAGGGCCTCCTGAGGGTGGGTGGGGCCACCCCTGCCTGGGTGCACTTCCCCAGGTCCCTGCCCAGCGCCCGCCTGGGCCCCCTCCAAGCCTTGCTCAGACTTGACCACCCTCCCAGCAGCTGCATGGTCATCCTGGCTTGCTTTTCCGTTTTCCAGTGCTTATAACCCTCTGGCTTATATCAAGTTTCTCTGGAGAATGCCGGGGAGCCTCAGGAAGGTGGGCTCCTCCCCTGATCAGCTCCTGCTGTGTTCTAGCCCCTGGGACAGCAGCAGCCCCAGCGTGCGGCCAGCAGGGAACACAGGCCAGGCCGGTGGAGGAAGGGCAGACAGCGCGAATGAGGACGAAGAGGGCCAGTGCCAGCAGCGTGGACTCCGGCCTTGCCTGCTAACTCAGCGAGGGCCTGGGACCCCCACATCAGCGACACCCGAAGTGACGCGGGCAGACCAGGCCTGTCCGTGCCCGTGCTCAGTGCCAGACAGCGGGCTCGCCTGCCGTCACATCAGAAATGCTAATCCTGAAAACGACGGCGCTTCCTTCACACAGGCTCTGGAAAGTTCAGGACCAAAGGTGCGGTCCGACGCACAGGGCGTGGGAACGGGAGCAGGTCCCGCCAGTGCCCTTGCACACCCCCCCTCCCCCCCCCCCCCGTCCTGTCTCTCATCCGCTTCCCCCCACTTCCCGCCTTCCCCCCACCTCCCGTAGCCAGGGTAAGTGCTGTGTGCTCACACTGGCCCTGGGGACCTCAAGCAGTGAGCCTCACGAGTGAGGGCCAGGACGCAGCAGGTGGACTGGATGGTGGCCAGTCAGGAGGGCGGTCCATGTGCCAGCCCCGCCTCTCTGTCCCCCAGGGGCCCGCCCCACGCAGGGCCTCCCTGGGAGTTTCTTGACCACAGGCCCGCCCACAGGAACCCTGCCCAAGGGCCCCCTTGCCGGCCCCAGATACACCTGCTCAGTGCTTGTCCCTCAGCTGCTGCGAGGTCAGGTGAGACGCGGGTGCAAAGGTGTCTCGGCGTGGGGGGTGGGGACGAGGGGGGCTTTACCTTGAGGATGAAGCCATCGGGGCAGAGGCGCTCGTACTTGTACACCTTGTAGACGACCAGGAAGACGACACAGGTGAGGAAGGCCAGGGCGATGAAGACCAGCACGGAGACCTGCGGGCAGAGAGGACGGCGTCAGGGCGGGGGAGAGGCTGTGCGCTGGGGCGGCAGACACACAGATGCGGCTGCGCATGGACACACAGACGCGGCTGCGCTCGGACACACAGACGCGGCTGCGCATGGACACGCACTCAGCAACTGCAGAGCCGTCTGGGGAATCGGGCACAGAAGCGAGGCGCCAGGTGGCCTGGGGACGACGGAAGCTCTTCCCCGGACAGCTTCTTGTGTCATTTTCACTGTAGCAACACGTCACCCCTGGTCTCATAAGTCAGCTATTTTTAGTGTTCCAGGCCTTTCACTGAGAGCTCTGGATACAAATGGGACCAAGCCCCATGGACTTGCACCCAGCTGATGGCTGCCCGTGACTGATGGCTGCCCGTCACCGGGGTGACACCGCAGCCACCAGCTACCAGCTGGTCCACAAGTGTCTCCTGAGACCTGGACGCTGGCCCGGCCCTGGAGCTGGGACCAGATGAGCAGGAACTGCAGGCCTCCTGGGCCCGGTCACCTCCGCCCTGATGGTGTCCTGTGTGCTCCGTCAGCTGCCGCCTGCAGAAAAACCCGCGACGGCGTGCGGGGAGAGCGCGGAACAGAGGGTCCTGCCCCAGCCAGAGGACGCGGGGCGTAGAGCACAGAGTGGCACTGGGTCTGGGCCTGGAAGGTACTCACTGTCAGGGCAGTCACCCTCTCTGAGGGACAGAGAATCCCTAGTTGGTCGGCCTGGACAACCTATACGGCACACAGACACCGTGTCTGGCACTAGAACGCTGACAGGGTGGAGCCCCAGCTGCCTCAGGGTTGAAGGGGATCGTGGGGAAAGTGCCATCCGATTCCCGTGGCAGGGACACAGGCATCTGGCCCCGGCAGGGAGCCGGCCGAGTGAGCTGAGCGTGAGGTCCGGGAAGGGGACAGGGGCTCAGAGGGAACAGCCACGCAGGTTCAGGGCTTTCCAACAGGCACAGGAGGGACAGGAGAAGGGGAGGGCGAGGTCACAGGGCAGCCCCTGCAGCCAGGCTCTAAGTCGCTGGGCTCCTCTGGGCCCAGGTTCCTGCCCACCAATGGCAGTACCGGGACCCAGCTCCCAGGGCCGGAGGGGCTGAGGACTCAAGAGGCACTGCTGAGGGCAGCACCTGGGCATGAGGGAGGGGGAGGGGCGCTACAGAAGGGAGCAGCTGCTCCTGTTACTGCAGCTGTCACCCCTCGCTCCCTCGGGCACACAGTGGGGGTCTCGGCCCAGGCCGCAAAGCCTCCCCCAAGCCTGCCACCCTGTCCCAGCCGAGCCTCCTCCCCACACTTACTCCTGGCCACAGCTCACTCAGATCTGCCCAGCCGGACCCAGCCACCTGCCGGCAGCCTGGGGGGGGGGGCAGTCTGGGCGGCTTGAGTGGCTCTCTCCACACACTGGAGCTACAGGGCTGCCTCCCGAAGAGCATGGTGGCCACACTTAATACCGTATATTGGAAAGTTGCTAAGAGGAGATCTTAAAAGTTCTCATCACAAGAAAATAAATGGATAACTCTGTGAGGTGATGGATGTCAACTAGACTTAGAGTGGTGACTGATCATCTCCCAATATATACAGATATTGAATCGTTATGTTGCACACCTGAAGCTAATATAATACTGTCATTTATAACTCAGTTAAAAATGCATAGCACTATACATAGGATTGCAAAGAAAACCAATTATATTGAAATACTATTATCAAAATATTGCAAAAATGTAGATACATGCAAGATATATATATATCAGTGGTTCTTAACCTTTTTTGAGGTACCGAACCCACCAGTTTCATACTTTTTAAATAATTTTTCATTGATTAAAGAGAGAGTGCAGGGGAAAGGGGGGGAAGGAGAGAAGCATCAACTCGTCGTTTCACCAGTTGCTCTGTTTAGTTATATACTCATTGATTGCTTCTTCTACGTGCCCTGAGCAGGGGTCAACCCCGCGATCTTTAGTGTGCTGGGTCAGCACTTTATCCACTAAGCCACTCAGTCAAGGCCAAACCCACCAGTTTCATATGTGCATTCACCGAACCCTTCTTTAGTGATAAATAAAATATTATTTTTTTCCCCAAATTCAAGACATAGGTATATGTTTTTTTACTGGTGCACAAATGAGCCGTGCATGAACATCACCTTGCTCAAAGAACAAAACCAACAAAGTGCATGAACTCACAACAAATTACGGTATTACTTTATTCTGGCCTCCGCGGCAGAGGCTTCTCCGAACCCCTGAGACCGACTCATCGAACCCCTAGGGTTCCATAGAACCCAGGTTAAGAACCACTGATATAGATATATATAGATAGGTAGATATAGATAAATAGATAGATAGATGCTTTTTTTTACTAACATACTAAACAACAAGATCTTACAAATACTATGATTTCAAAGCAACGATGAAGGTAAACGTGTCCCAGAATCTTGGCAAGAACTGAAGAGTGACACAGAAACACCTGTGATTCGCATGGGTGACAGTCACAGGTGTTACTACAACCCGAGTTTACTGCCTCCAGGGAAAAATGTAAGAACGTGTACACTGCACAGTCTAAGACGTTGCTGGAGGGCACTAAAGAAGACCCCAGTAAACGGAAGACACCCTGCATTTGTGGATTGTGAGGATGGGAACACTTCCTAAACTATTTACAGACCCCATGCGGTCCTATCAAACTCCCAGCAGACCTTTTCTTGCAGAAATGGAAATTGCAAGGGACCCCGAATTGCCAAAGCAATCTTGAAAACAACAACAACAAAAATAACCAAGTTGGAGGACTCACCCTTCCCAATTTCAAAACTTACTACCAAACTACAGTCACCCAAACAGTATGGAACTGGCATAAAAACAGCCATAGGAAGCAATGGCATAGAACAGAGAATCCAGAAATAAAACCGTGTGCCGTGGTCAGGTGACGTTCAGTACAGGTGCCAAGATCATTCAATGGGGCAAGAACAGTCTCCTCAGCAAATGGTGTTGGGGCCACTGGACAGCTTCATGAGAAAGAGGAAAAACGGGACCCTTACCTCACACCATATACAGAAACTAGCTCAAAATGGAATAAAGACCTACATCTAAATGCTAAAGCCATAAAACTCTTAGAAAAAACTGTAAGAACAGAATCTTCATGACCATGGACTTGGCAACGGTATCTTAGATACAACACCCAAAGTGCGAGGAACAAGCACCAAAACATTAACTACAACACAAAGAACAAAAAATCATGATCCTATCAATAGATGCAGAAAAGGCATTCAATAAGATACAACATCCATTTATGTTTAAAACACTCAATAAAATGGGTATAGAAGGAAAGTACAGCAACATAATAAAGGCCGTATGTGACAAACCAGCAGCCAGTACATTACTAAATGGTGAAAAACTGAAGGCTTTCCCTCTGAAACCCGGCACAAGACAGGGCTGCCCACTCCCTCCACTCTTATTCAACATAGAACTGGAAGTCCTAGCCAGAGCGATCGGGCAAGAGAAAGAAATAAAAGGCATCCATGTCAAGGAAAGAAGAAGTAAAGCTCTCACCTATTGCAGATGACACGATCCTACAATATATATAGAAAATCTCAAAGATGCCACCAAAAAACTATTAGAAACAATAAACAAATGCAGTAAAGTCGCAGGATATAAAATCAGTATACAAAAGTCTACTGCTGCCTGACCAGGCGGTGGCGCAGTGGATGGAGCGTTGGACTGGGACGTGGAAGACCCAGGTTCGAGACCCCGAGCTTGCCAGCTTGAGCGTGGGCCCATCTGGCTTGAGCAAAAGCTCGTCAGCTTGGACCCAAGGTAAGGTCACTGGCTCCAGCAAGGGGTTGTTTGGTCTGCTGAAGGTCCCTGGTTAAGGCACATGTGAGAAAGCAATCAATGAACAACTAAGGTGTTGCGACGGCATCTCCGTTTCTGTCTGTCTGTCCCTATCTATCCCTCTCTCTGTCCCTGTAAAAAAAAAAAAAAAAAGTCTACTGCTTTCATACAAGCAACAATGAAACTTCAGAAAATGAATTTAAAAAAACAATTTCTTTTACAATTGTAACAAAAAATAGTAAAATACCTAGGAATAAACTTAACAAAGAATGTGAAGGACCTATATACTGAAAACTGCAAAGCATAAAGAGGAAATGGAAAAAAAGACATAATGAGCCTGACCAGGCGGTGGCGCAGTGGATAGAGCATCGGACTGGGATGCGGAAGGACCCACGTTCGAGACCCCGAGGTCGCCAGCTTGGACCCAAGGTCGCTGGCTCCAGTAAGGGGTTGCTCGGTCTGCTGAAGGCCCGCGGTCAAGGCACATGTGAGAAAGCAATCAATGAACAACTATGGTGTTGCAATGGCAACGAAAAACTAATGATTGATGCTTCTCATCTCTCTCTGTTCCTGTCTGTCTGTCCCTATCTATCCCTCTCTCTGACTCTCTCTCTCTGTCCCTGTAGAAAAAAAAAGAAAAAAAGACATAATGAAATAGAAAAATATCCCATGTTCATGGATCAGAAGACTCAACGTAGGTAAAATGGCTATATTATCCAAAGCAAAATACAAATTTAATGCAATCCCTATTAAAATACCAATGTCATTTTTTAAAGAAATAGAACAAAAAATCACCAAATTTGTATGGAACCATAAAAGACCCCAAATAGCCAAAGCAATCCTGAGCATACAGAATGAAGCTGGAGGTATCACATTACCTGACTTCAAATTATACTACAGAGCTATGATAACCAAAACAGCATGGTATTGGCAGAAAAACAGACATACAGACCAATGGAGCAGAATCGAGAGCCTAGAAGTAAAACCACATATATATGGACAGATAATCTTTGACAAAGGAGCTAAAAACATACAATGGAGAAAAGAAAGCATCTTCAATAAATAAATGGTGCTGGGGAAACTGGAAGGCCACATGGAAAAGAATGAAAGTTGACTACACCTTGTTCTCATGCACAAAAATTAATTCAAAATGGATCAAAGACCTATATATAAAATCTGAGGCTGGCCTGTGGTGGTACAGTGGATCAAGTGTCCACCTGGAATGCTGAGGTCACTGCTTCAAAACCTCAGGCTTACCTAGTCAAGGCACATAGGAGAAACAACTAATACAAGTTGATGCTTCCCACCTACCCCCTTCTCTCTCTGTCCTCTCTAAAATCAATAATAACAATAATAATAATAACCTAGAATAAATTACATTGAGGAAAACATAGATACTAAATTTATGGACCTTGGTCATAGAGAACATTTTATGAATTTGACCCCAAAGGCAAGGGAAGTAAAGGCAAAAATAAGTTGGACTATATTAAACTAAAAAGCTTCTGCACAACAACAACAACAACAAAAAAACAAGAACAAAGCCTGACCTGTGGTGGCGCAGTGGATAAAGTGTCGACCTGGGAACACTGAGGTCGCCAGTTCAAAACCCTGCACTGGTCTGGTCAAGGCACATATGGGAGTTGATGCTTCCAGCTCCTCCCCCCTTTCTCTCTCTCTCTCTTTCTCTCTCTCACTCTGTGTCTCCTCTCTAAAATGAATAAAATAATAAAAATAAAAATAAAAACAAGAACAAAACAAAAAGGCAGCCAACCCAAAGGGAGTTGATATTCACAAACAACAGCTTTGATAATAAAGAGTTAATATCTAGAACTCACAAAACTCAGCAACAAACAAGCAAACAATCCAATTTAAAATGAGGAGAGGACCTGAACAGACACTTCTCCTGAGAAGACGTACAAATAAATGGCCAACAGATATATGAAGAGATGCTCATCTTCCTTTATTAGAGAAATGCGAATCAAAACTCCAGTGAGATACCACCTCACACCTGTCAGACTGGCTGTTATCAACAAAACAGGTAATAACAAGTGCTGGAGAGGCTGTGGAGAAAAAGGAGCCCTCACTCACTGCTGATGGGAATGTAAACTGGTACAGCGTTATGGAAAACAGTATGGTGGTTTCTCAAAAAACTAACAATATGACCCAGCAATCCCTCTACTGCGTACTTATCCAAAAAATTAAAACCACTGGTATGCAAAGACACATGCAGCCCCATGCTCACTGCAGTGTTTACTCAGTGGCCAAGACATGGAAACAACCACAGTGTCCCCTGACAGAGGACTGGATAGAGAAGATGTGTGTACATATACAATGAAATACCACTCAGCCATACGAGATGATGACATAATGCCATTTATGACAACCTTGAGAACATGATACTGAGTGAAATAAGTCAGAAAAATCTTAATAACTGCTGTATATGATTTCACACATAGGTGGGATATAAAATTGAGACACAGACAAAACTGAAGTAAGTGGTCCCCAAAGGGAGAGGAGTGAGGGGAGGGGAGTAAAGACGGACAAATACACGGTGACAAAAAGTGACCCAACTGTGGGTGACGGGCACACAACACAATCCACAGTTCAAATGCTGCGGAGATGTTCACCTGAAACCTATGTGCTCTGATTGACCAATGTCACCCCAATTAAGTTTATTTTCTAAATAAAAGAAAAAGAAGAAAAGAATCCTGGAGCATTATCATATATTAAAAAAATAAAGGAAGTGTACTTCACCAAAATTAAACAGTTCTGTGCATTAAAAAACACTGGCAAGAAAGTGAAAGGGTAGCCCCCAGCATGGTTGGGGACTACCTGCCACTGGGTCAGGGTCTCCCATCCAGGACGGATGAAGAACTCCTACAGCACAAACAGCCCAGGGACAAAGGGGAAATGGCCTAAAGTGGACATTTCTCCAAAGAAGATCCACACACAAGCGGCCAACGGTCACAGGAAGAGACGCTGGACGTCCCGAGCCCTTGGGGCAATGCGTATCAAAAGCACCATGAGATAGCGCTAGAGTGGCCGTAATAAAATAGGTAAATAAATAACAAGCGTTGGTGGGGATGTGGAGAAACCGGAAGGCTTCCACCTCGCGGGTAAGAAGGTGCTCAGTGTAGCTGCTGTGGAAATCAAGTTTCTCAGTATGTTCCGACGTGAAATTATCACAGAAAGGCGCAATTCCGCTCCTAAGTACAAACCCGAAACAATTCAAGACAAGTGTTCAAACGAAAACTTGCACGTGAACGTTCACGGCAGCACTAGTCACACTAGCCAAAAGGTGGGAAATCCACAGCCGGAGTGTCCATCCACTGATGATGGATAAACGAAAGGTGCAACATCCATGTGATGGAGTATTACCTGGCCGTGAAAAGGAGCAAAGCCCTGAGACCTGATACAACGTGGATGCTGAGTGAGAGAAGCAGTCACGAGAGGCCGCATAGTTAGTGTATGACCCCAGTCTTATGAGACGTCCAGGACAGGCAGCACCAGGGAAAGAGAGCAGACTAGCAGTTGCTTAGGGCTGGGGGAGGGGGAACAGGAAGTGACCCGCAATGGGATGGGGTCCCTTCTTGGGGTGATGAAAATGTTCTGGAACTAGACAGTGGTAATGGCCGGACAACACGGCAAATGTACTAAATGTCACTGAATCGAACACTTTAAAAATGGTACATTCTGTGTCTATGTATATTTTACCACAATTTAAAAAAATAGGCAGGAGTCAGGACAGGATGGTGAGCCCAAGCCAGCACAGCCCTGCCCAGGGGCAAGAGGGATCTGAGGGCTGTTTCCAGGGAAGAGCAGCCAGGAATGGAGGGCGAGTAGGGTATGGGCCTTGGCGTCAACCTGGCGAGGAGTTTGTAAGGGACCACGTGTCCCAGGTGCTCCCAGTCCTGGATGACATTTCCTGCCTGGGCATCCCCAAAGCACTGTGTCCACCACCAGTCCACAGTGTCCCGGTCTGGGCCATTCAACTTCCAAGGCCCCGGTCCACAAACCAGTTCTCTAAAAGAGAATTAGGAAGCACCCCATCTTATAGATGATGGAATCAACTGGCACTTCAATGTGCTGTGTTCTTATCTGCCCTTTCTGGCCTGGAGTCTCTTCTCCTACTGGGGTGTAGGGGCTCCTAGGGTTGACTGCCCAGCTGGGGTGGGAACTTGAATGTCTGTAGCAGCGATCAGTCACCCCATGGAGCCCATGCGGGTGCAGGAGACAGAGCTTGGAGGGCTTGGTGTCGTAGGGATGCGGGTCCAAATCTACCCCAGTCCTGGTTAGCTGGGTGACCTTGAGCCTGCTCCTTAACCTCTCTGACCTTAATTCCACCCCCCCCAACAACAGGACAACAAGAGCAACCCTCAAGACTGTTACCAAGACAGAAAGAAACAATCTTCGTGAAGTGGGGCCCTGGGGGGTGCTGGGTGGATAGTGTTGGGTTGTTTTTACTCTACAGTTGCTGTCTGCCCTTGGGGAAGGGGAAAGGAATGTGCATCCCCACTGAGTAATACCATTAAAAACAATCTTGGGAAAATTAAGTTGACTCTGACATTATCCAGTGTTCACCGCACTATTTTAGGTAACCCACACAAAAAACACAGACGGGTCACCGCAGATGACGGAACCCACGCGTTATCCGATTCTGGATGAAGCCCCTACTTGACAGCTGGGCCAGAAAACACTGGCTCTGCACCCTCAAACCAGGCGGCCAAATCCCACGGGTGCTCAGCAGGGGTTAGGGGGTGTCTAGACACAACTCTAGGTGGCCTCAAGGCCACCGCATGAAGACCCCCCACCACCACCACGGCTGCATGCCAAGAAAGGGCTGTCGCTGTTCATAAATATTTAACAAATGCGTCCTCACACACACCCGGGGAGTATCCAAGACTGTGTTCAAGGTCACTAAGGATGTGACAGGATGCACAGGGTACAGGGAGACACCCCCCCACCCCCACTGCAGCACTGAGTACCAACAGAGACCATTCACACAAACGAGGTCTCTGCTTCTAGGAGTTTCTCCCAGCTCTGTGCTGACCCGGGAAGACATTCACACGCAAGCCCAACCCTGGAATCTCCTAAGAGCCCCAAAGGTGGCCCACAGCAAGGGTGAGGGGGTGCGGTTTGCTCACCCAGACCCTTAACTCACAAAGAGAGGGCGTGTGGAGGACCCGGCACGGCAGCCACTGAGCACAAAGGGTGGCAGCGCCCTGCAGGGACCCTTGTTGAACCCACCCAGTTATGGCCCCAGTCCATGCAAGGTGGGGGTTGGGGTCGGTGAGCGGGGGGGACCCCCACAACCCCCAGACGGCGCTCTGCACAGGGAAGCCCGAATGCGCAATGAGGAAAATGTGCGTTCTCGGCACAAAGAGCCTCCCACCGAGGGGGCGGCGGCTTTTCTCGCCAACACTAAGGAGTTTGGCTTTTCTCGTGACAATAACGTGTTGGGAAGCCCGGACGCCGCCGCTGCTGCGGAAGCATCCCTGCAATCCCAGAGCAGCTCTCAGGAAACCCCGTCCCCAGCCAGCAGTTACCTAGCAACCTCGTAGCCAAGGGATTAATCCCGAGTGCTCGTGGCGTCTGCAGGACAGACGCCACGCGAAGGTACCCAGGCCAGGCTCCGCGCCCCCCCGAGGCGACGGCCTGAACCGCGCCATTTAGAGACAAAGGAGACATTGTTTACGAGTGGCGTGGGCAGCTGAGACGCAGTTTCACTCCTGAGCCGCCTGCGCGGAGACGGGGAGATCCGAGGAGACAGACGCCTGGGCCGGGACAAACACGGCAGGAGCCCGGTCCCGTGAGGATGGAGAAGGCGGCCTGCCCCCGTATTCAGAGAGTGGGTCCCCAAGCTCGACCAACCGACGCCTCCCGAGGGAGGGGCTTCAGAGATGCCAGAAACAGAATGGCGATAAAAGGCCAAGAGAACATTCCAGAAGGGCACACACTCAGCATTTCTAGAAGGCGCCAAGCCCTGACCTAGCGCTGGAGGGCACCCCATGCATAAGGGGTCAGTCTAGAGAGAGCTGTCACAGCGCACACTCCCAGGTCCCTCTGTTAAAGTCTCCGCACAGCAGCCGGGTGACCCCTTTCCCTGCTAAAAGGGCCTGGGAGCCCCTGCAGGAGGTGTCACTCAGCGTGCAGGCCGTTTCCTCTGTGAGTCTAGCCTGTGAGCCCCCAGGTCAAGCCACCCGGCCAACCCGGGTTCAGACTGTGTGACCCTTGGTGGTCCCCAGCCCTGCTGAGTGAAACGTGACAAATAATGCCTGTGACCACGTCAGGCCCACAGAGCAGGCTTTATCAGTGGTGCCGCTGAACCCAATGCCCAGCATCGCCCTCAGCCTACCTGGCGCCGAGGGGCTGATGGCGATCTGCACTATGGGCACCTGCACCTTTGTTTCTGGCTGACGGCCTCTCCAGGGCATCATGCCCCGATTCCTCTTCCCAGGTCACTAACTAGGGCCACCTCACTGACCTTGCCGGGACGCCTGGTCACAGGCCTCACTGGAAGCGATGCCTGGACCAAGAACAGCCCCTTAGAGGAGGGGGCGGAGGGGCCCGGACCCCGTGACATAAAAGCAAGGAGGGAAGCAGTTTACACCTGGAGGACCCAGGATGGGTGGCCACCACGTAGCTGTGGGCTGCTGAGGAGGTGACTTGTTCTGTGTGGCTTGGGATCTCAGAGGGGACTTAGGTCAACAGAGAAGCAGAACAGCCCAAAGGTGGCCTGGGCTGAGCGCTCCCCATGCACACACATCCCCCAGGGGAAACCATGTAACCCCAGGGGTCACAGCCAAGGACAGACGGCCTGGGGTCAAGCCCTCTGCCTCAGTTTCCCCTCAATATGATACGGAGAAAGTCACGGTGCACCCTTAGTGAGGTTTCTATGAGGATGGAATACATGTAACAAGCTGGACGCAGAGTGTGATTCATGGGAGCTCCTCCACAATGCTAGGTGCTCTTACTGCCTCCTGACAAAGGGCTGTGGAAACACCCAAGGGGTGATGGTAATCCCCGGAGGCTCCACGGGGGAGGTATTACCTGAGCTGGCACTGGAGATGGGTGGAGTGTGGGAGCTGGGAGGTGAGGCCTGTAGGGAGGTACATGTGGCACGGGGTTGATGGAAAGACCCTGGCCTTGCAGGCAGGGAGTTGAGGGGCGTACCTCAGCCTCCCCCAATCAGTGACCACCTGGGCCTCAACAGCTTCATCTGTAAGAGGGGTCAGTGCGCCCCCTCGGCATGCCTGTGAATTGTATGGGCACAGAGGGCAAGCACCTGAGCACGTCTGGCCGGCTAACGGACAGGCTGGGGAACAGGCTGACTGCAGGGCTCCATGGAAGCGCTGAGCACAAATTTCATACACCTCCTCCTTAGACATCCCCAGGAGGCGGGGGCCAAGGTGAGGCAGGGTTTTGCCACCACAGCCGGTCCGCTGAGACGGGCACAGGTCCTCCTACGTCATTGGGGCCCAGGCTCTGGGCAACGGGAGCCAGGTAACCACCCAGAGGCCCAGCTGTGGCTGCTGAGGGCCCTGGTGGCCAAGGTGAGCCACCCACGCCCTAAAGCAGGGTCCTAGGGACCTGTATCAGGTGAATGTGTGGGCAAAGCACCAACAAAGGACACCAGAGGTGGGGGACAGAGCCTGGCACCCAGTGGACATTCAACAGACAAAGGGATAGCCATTCAAGTACCACGCCAGCTGGGAGAGGCTACGGCAAACCAGGCATGAGAAACCCAAACAGACTCAGGTGTCCAGGTGGTGACCCCTCCCCTCCGGGGAATGATGGCTATCATGATCTTCAAATCGAGGTCACTTTTGACTCAATCAGGGACGATCCCAGGACACAGATGGGCAGGCAGTGTGTGAGCGGCAGCAGATGAGGCTAGGCTAGGCTGGCTGGCCAGAGCGAGAGGGGGTGGGGGTGACCTCAAGTCAGTGCTTCCTGGCACCAAGCATGAACCTCGTGGCCATGCCAGCAGCTGTCAGACAGCCTCCACCTACACGCCCCCCTCCTTAGACCACCAGGAGGGGCCTCGGCCGCAGACCTCCCTGGGCCCCAACTTCTCCACTTGTAGCACGGGCTGTCCTGACAGCACTGACTCCCGGGGAGGACTGTGGGAGGGTCAGGGGAGCTAGCCCCAGGAGACCCCCTCGCCCTACAACTCTGAGGGACCCCGTTTCCCCAGCCCAGTGCGGCAGCGTGGAGCGGCCGGGAGGAGGCAGGATTTAAGGTCGTGCCCAGCTTCCCTGGTCCCCCCGCCAAGCCCCCTCACCTCCCCGGGCTTCGCTTTCATCTAAAACCGATCCACAGGGTTGTCACGGAGCTGCGATGGGACCCCGTGTACAGACACTCTGGACACTGCAAGTGTGTGGTACCCACCCCAGCACGAGCCAAGCGCTCGCACATCCACGTGAGAGCCAGCCAAGGCCACTCTTCAAGGCCTGGAGACCTCTGATGTCTTCCAGATCACCCCTTTCCATCTGGGTGAGGGCCACGGTCTCTCGTGTGTACCCAAGAGCAAGTGTGCAGAAGGTCAGCATCTTCACTTGTTCCTACATCAACACAGCTTATCTGCACCCTCAGAGCACCCTGCTCTATGCCTCGATTCCCCCATCTGCAAAATGGGTTCTCCGGACAGCCCCGACCTGGGGGGCGGGTCACAGAGATGAGCCAGCAGCAGGAAGGGGCTCAGGTCTGTGGCGGGCGCAGGGAGGATATGCAGCAGCTGCCCTTCTGTTGCTGTCCCTTTCCCCCCTGCAACTTGGTGGGTCAAGACTCTCGTGTTTGCTGAGTGGCTTTTTTATGTGCTTATGACATCTGTGTAAAAAGACAGTTTAGGGGTGGATTTTCCCCATTATTAAGACTACGTACATAGTACGTCATTATTTGGGGAAGGTAAAGAGATGTAGTTTTTAAAAACTACAAGGTGGTCTGGCCCAGCTGGGACCGGCCCAGACCCACCGCATCTCACCCTGTCCCCGTCACTCCCCGGGGTAATGTCGTCTCTGCAGCTCAGGACCCCTCCTGAGGTCTGGCCGCATCTCCCCACCTCCCCACCCCCAGCCCAGGACCACTCACCTTGAACCTCTCGGACATGCTCTCGGTGACGCTGACGGTGAACTCGGCGATTTTGTGCACGCGCCCTCTACCTTTCTTGCGGTCAGGCTCGTACTCGGTCTTGGTCTTCACGACCACCTGGGTGAGGACACAGAAGCACACGTTTGGTCAGCGGTGCGACCAGGCGCCTTTGGACACGTCTGCCCACAGAGGACGTGTGGGAGCACGCTCCCTACCACGCGCTGGCCATCTCCTCCGTGCCCAGACTTTTCAGCTAGATTACCCACTAAGAACCCCGGTGGCAACCCCAGGAGGGGACTGCGATGACTCGGGGCAGAGAAGTTCAGCTCACTGGCCAAGGTCACATGGCTAGTCAGTGGCCAGCTAACAGGACTCAGCACCGCTCCTGACGCTGGACGCAGTGCTCCGTCCACTGTCCAAGCCCGTCACTGGCCCAGGTGGCGACAGGGTGCCTTGGCTTTGTACTGGTCTCTAGAGGAGCCGGAGGTGAAACAGAGACCGGAGCCCACTACAGTATGTCCCCCAGGATTAGGGGGATCCAGCCTTCAGGAACTCTGATCTCGGGTCCGTCTCTGTCCGCACCCACCGTCCTATGAGGTGGAGATGTCTTTCCGGCCGGGAAGCCCACCTGCCTCGCCCACGCACACCCTTCCCACACCCAGGCCAGCTTCCAGGGAGCCCCCACCCACGCCTTCCAGCCCCCTCCCTTGGATGGGCAGTGTCTCCTCGCTGTCACTGCCCTTGTCACACCCTCTGTCCCTGCTGGGCCAGGAGGCAGTCAGGGGCAGTGTCCGGGGTTACACTCTCACCCCCAAACCCCCACTCCCAGAGCCGGAGCCAGGAAATGGCTGTGGGACTGCAGAGCCCTGTCTCTCACAATACCCCCATGACAAGGTCCCCTCATCGGTGGCCCATAGTTTGGGGGAGACAGCTAGTCTCTATGACAGTGGGACCCAGGGCAGAATGAGGAAAACCCATCAGGTCAGAATGGTCACCACAGGGCAGACAGCTGGCAGCGGGCATGGCTCTCACACTGAGCTGTGCCCCGGGCACCAGTCTCAGGGAGAAAGTGGCCCACACCTGGGTGTCCCTGAGAAACACATGCCCTGTAGCCACGTGCTTATCTTCCCTTCTGCCCCCTCCTCCCATGCAGAGTGAGGTGTGGAGGGTGATGTCAGCCAGGGGCCCAGAAGGCGCCCGTCTCGGGGTCATGCTGTAGCATCACCCCCTGTCCCCCTGAAATTCCAGCTGTGCCTGACTAGCTCTGTGACCTCGGGCACACACTCGGCCACTCAGAACCTCAGTGCCCCTGCCTGGGAAACGGGGACGAGGACTCTCCCGACGGACTGCCGTGAGGTGAGGGGACCCACAGAACATCATCCCCGTGGGGTCGGAATCCCTTCAGCCTGGGTTCAAGCTGCATCTGCCACTACCAGGCTGGGTGACCTTGGGCAAGTCCCTTACTCTCTGTGCCTCCAAGTGGGGTAGTAATGCTGGCGACCTCGCAGTGTCGGCAGAGGGGGACTTACACCGGTGAAGCGCACAGACCGTGCCTGGTGCACAAGTCCGCATTCAGGACACATCAGGGGACATGGCCCTGACCCTACTGCCAGCTCTGTGACGCCCGTCACTATTGTGACAAGAACCTCAGCACTCGGTACCTGTTCTCAGAACAGATCCCGCTGACCACGCTAACTACCCTCAGACACTGTCACCTGTCCCAGAACCCTGAACCCTGGCTATGAGCAGCACACTGCTGCCATCTGGGCTCAGACTGGTCCTCTCTGAGAGCCGTCCAGTCTGGCGGGTGGCCCTGCCAGGAGCGTCTGTGTTCCCCATCTGTGACCTCAGAAATCTTCAAGACCAACCCGCAGCCCCTGCCAGAATTCCTCTCTCCAGGGTGTCCCTACCAGTCGCCCCCTTTGTTTGAATACATCCAGCAATGGGAGACTCGTTACCCTTCCAAGCTGCCTAGGCCACTTGGCCTGAACTCCTCCCTGACACAAGCTGCCTCTGTGCCAGATGGCCCTGCAGTGGGGCAGACTGAGGCCCAAAGAGGAGGGTCAGGCTGAAAGGAGGAGTCACCTGACAGGTGCTTCCTTGGACACGGGGCTCCTGGCCAGGCCAGGCCAGGCCACCATCACTCGGGGACGAGGCGGGAGGAGGGGTGGGAGGCATGGGGCAGGTGTGACGCCTCGATGGAGGCCCGGAAGTTGAGGCCTCGGGCAGCCCAGCCCGCCCCTTCCTCCTCCCTCTTGAGAAGCCTCTTCCGGACCACCAGTGCCCCAAATGGCTCCACCTGACTCCACCGTGGCCCAGGTGCACACTGTGACCAGCTGATCCTCCTTTCTGACCTGCAACACACCTGTGTCAGCCTCGCTCCTGCCCTGTCCCTCCCCCCCCCCCCACACACACACGCACAACCCAGGCAGTACAGCTGGGGATATGCCCGCTCAGGAGGGCCCACCTGGCAATAAAGGACCCATCTAGAAGGGAGGGGCCCACCTAGGAATATCCCCTCCATCCCCATGGCCAGCCATCACCAACACGCCCAAATAAACAAGCAAGCCTGAGTCAGAGCCTTCTCCCGGGGAACAGAACGACAGCACAATGCGAATGTGCTTCACGCAGGAACAGAGTGTGCTCGCCCGTGGCCCGTGGCTCCCGGCCGGGGTGGTTTTTAAGCAGCAGCAAGGTGGTGGGGATGGATACTGGTTTATTACTTCAGGTTTGTGTTTCACAGTACAATTGTGTAGGCTTTTAAACATGGTGTTTATCGTTTTAAGAGTTAACTCCTGAGAATATTTTCCCAATGAACAAGCTATGTACTTGAGAGGGTGCTGGATCCAACAAAAGACAGGATTCTTTAAGAAAAAAAACAAAACAGTCCACCACTTGGGGGTTGTCCCCCTGACGCTGAAGGAGGGGCACCATTTGGAGATTTCACAAAAGGAACAAAGGAGGCGGAGACTGGATGGCAGAGCAGCGGCTTGCAGCATCAGCAGCCGGCCTGGGAGGGGCGCGCAGAGGGTGAGGGGACTCAGCCCCTAGGAGAGGCTACCTGGGCAAAAAAACTGGCCTCAGCTCCACAGAGGGGAAAACTGGGCTGCGATTGTACACCCCGAGAAGGCAGGAGGGGGGGCAAGGCCTGCGCTCACCCCAGACCCAGAGCGGCTCCCCACCCCCTCGCCATGGGGCAGGGGCAGGAGCGGGGGTGGGGTGGCAGCTATGGGACCAGGCACACCTCTCGGACAAGACTCCCACGAAAATCAAAAGGGGACCTTTCCCGCCACGTTCAGATGTCCTCATGAAGCTCTCATCTCAGGCCCCCAAATCACCCGATCCCGAATGCCGCGCCGGTAGGCTTTCCTAGGGGGAGGGGACCCCAGGGGAGGGGGCCCCCAGCCCGCCCCACTTCGAATCCCCTGAGCACGCGGCGGGTTTCTTTTGTTGCGGCCGCCGCCAGAGATTTGGGGGTGCGCAGCGCAGGGTGCGGGGCCTCTCACCTTATCCGGGGGCGGGAACTGCAGCTGATTGACATCGAGGGGCGTCATCAGGGGGATGGTGTCGAAGCCATCCTCCAGCAGCGCCTGCTTGGTGCCCTTCTCCACGAAATTGTTCCCCAACTTCACCATGGTTCCGGGAAACCCGAGGCTGCCGCCTGTGGAGGGAGGGACGCGCCGGTAGTCACGGCGAGCAGGACCCACCCGCTGTCCCCAACTCGCCATCCCCCGCCTCGTCTGTAAGGAGGAGTAGCGAGGACGCGGCGGTCACGGCCCGTGGGTGGGGAGTGGTGTGTCTTTACAGACTCCGGATCTGCCGGACGAAAGCGCTAGGGCGCTGCCGTTGCCCGGCGGCTCCACCGCGCCCGGAGACCTCCGCCCCACCTGCCAGGGGAGACCAGCGGCCCGAGCCGGCTCCCGGCAGGAAGGGCCGAGCCGCAGCCCCAGCCCCGCGGCCTCCGCACTCACCCGCTCCCGGCTCCGACAGGTCTGGACTCAGACGCGCTCCGAGCCTCCGCGTCCCCACTCTGCTCGCAGCAATGGCGGAGGCGGCGCCGCGCGGCCGGGGCGGGAGCGAGCGATTGGGCTCCGCGGTGGCCCCCCTCCTCCTCCTCCTCCTCCTTCCCCCCTCCCACCTCCCTTCCTGCCTCTCCCGGGGGCTAACTGCGCGCCGGAGAGTGTGCGCCAGCGCCCGCGGCGCCCCTGCCTTGACGCAGCGCGCGCCCGCTGCACAAAGGAGCTCCGGGCTGGCGGGCGGGGACGCTCCCCAGGGACCTCGCGCCGCAACCTGGAGAGGAGGGGGCGAGGACGCGGGTGGGAGTGCGCCACGGGTGGGGGATCACAGTGGCGGAAGACACCACGCGGCTGGGCGCCCGAGATGTGGGGCGCGGAGTGAGGGCTGCGCAACCCTCGGGCGGCGGCTCGGGCACAAGGCGAATCGTAGCGAAACGGGCGATATCCTAGGGTTGGAGCGACCCCGAAAGTGGGGGAGGGTGCCCCGCCTGCAACCGCTCCGACCTGAGGATCTTGAAGGATGGTGAAGAGTTTGGGTGGTGCTGGGGAGATTACAGGAAGGGGTGGGCGGTAGCTGCGACCAGAGCGTTCCCTTCCGCAGCTGGGTTGGAGAGGGCGCATCCCTGTATAAAGTGGGCACGGAGGGGCGAGGAGGTGGACAATGTTAAGTGATGCGGGGTGTGGGGTGAGCGCTTTCCGGAGCTGAAGACGGTGCCCGGGTCGGGGGTGGGTGGACGCCCTGGGTAGAGGAGGGAAGGTGTTCAGGGCAAAGAGAGCGCTTCGCGCACCGCGTCGCTGGGCGAGGGAAAGGTTTCTCAGGTCTGGTCGGAGGAGAAAGCGGACGTCCCCTCTCCGCAGCCGCAGCCTCAAGCAACTAGAGGAGGTACCGTTTGAAATAAAGAGGTGGTTCTAGTCTGCCCCACTCGCCCACCCCCAGCGGGGCCACTGTCACAACCGCGGACAGCATTTGGGTCCCCACAGTGGGGCCCCATTTTGCACACCGAGCCCGGGCTGCAGGACTGCCCAGATGAAAAGTCGCGGGGTGGGGTGGGGTGGGGGGGTTGCTGCTGCTGGAGAGAGGCTGCCCCCCCCCATCGCCTTGTGTCCTCTTCTGCAGGGTCACAGAGTGGGCATCCCCCAAAGTCAGGGTTTCAGTCTTGCCCTGGTTCCTCCTTTGCCTGGCTGATGGCCCCAGGCCCGCGTTCCCGTTAGCTAGCTGAGTGAGAACTGAGAGAACCGCACACACATACACTATGAACGCAGAGAGCAGTAATGGCGGCTGCCTGCTGTGCGCCGAGCCCAGAGCCATGGCTAGTCACCTGGCCCAGGCGCCCTGATTTCAAAATCCCCAAGACGGCCCCTCCCCTTTTACAGATGAGTCACGGGATTCCTCTTCACTCACCCCAGTGCCCAGCAGCAGGGTCCAAGTGGGCCTTTGACTACAGGGCATCCCCACAGGACCCAGACTCTTGGCAGAGGACCTATGGCCAGTCCAGCGAGGGCAGGTGTCCCAGCAACTGACCCCTACCCCCTGCCTTGGGGCCTGGCTTCAGCATCCTTTTGTCAAAGGCCTCCTGAAACACAGGACTCGTGTGTTGCTGAGGCGTCTCTGTGTGTCATTCAGGTTTCTTGCATGGAGCACAGGGAGCCTGCTTCCTGACACCAATCCTTCCTGCAGCGAGTGAGGAAGAGAAGCTAGAAGCTACCCAGGTGCCAGCCTGAGTTATCTCCCGGAATGCCAAGGTCTGGGGTCCGGAGAAACCCTGTGGGCTTCAGGGAGGGAGTGGCTTTGTCCCCATGTCAGGTGCCAGCATGTGACAGACCCCAACACAGGCACGGTCTCAGACGCTGTAGCAAGAATCCCATACAGGCTGCTGCAGGGCAGACTGGCCTGGACACCTGTGGACCCCTCTCTCCTCACAGCCTCTAGCAACTGAGAACCACAGAGGCAAGGAGGACCAGAGGACTGGAGATAGCTATGGACAGTCATGGTGCTGTCCTGGTTTTTGGTCTGGCACGGGTCTTAAGGACATTGCAGCTTTGTTCTATGTGGGTTTTTTTGTGGGTACCCAAAGTGTGCCAGGCTCTGTGAGGGTCACATACAGGCAATATGGACCACAGCACACAGCCCACCCTCCAGGAGCTTACGGAGAAGGGAATGAAAGGGCCAGTCTCTAAGGGAAGCAGTGAGCCCAATGGGGGGTGGAGAGGGTGGTCACCTCCACGGGGGGCGGAGGGGGCTGTGGATAAAGGACCCACAGGGAGGCCTAAGAGATAGCTCAGACCTTGTGTGGAGGGAAGAAGGCATTCCAGGAAGGGGAACACAATGAGCAAGGCAGTGCCACAAACTTGGTGGCTTAAAACAAAGAGAAATGTGTATTGTCTCGCGGCTCTGGAGGCTGGATGTCTAAAGTCAGCGTCCCCATAGAGACTGGAGGGAGAGCCTGTTCCTGCCTCTTGTGGCTCCTGGTGGGCCCTGGCATTCCTTAGCTGTGGCCACAGCACTGCCTCTGGGGTCACACGGCCTCCTCCTATCTCTTATGAAGGCACCTGTCGGACTTCAGGCCCAGTGAGATCATCAGCATACAGTGCTCTTCTTTGAACCCTTCACTTAATCACTGTCTTTTACCAAAAAGACGTGGTTACAGGTCCCAGGGATCAGACATGGACATTTTGGGGGCAGGGACACCAAGCCTGCCAGGGTGCAGTGATTTGGGGAACTCGGGGTTCTGAGAGGGTCAGAATCTTGGCAAAGATTAGGTGGAAGAGGCCACAATCACAGAAACAGGGACTATGGAAGCTGTGACGGTGGCCGTGGGACAAACAGGTATTTTTGCAGTGCACACACAGTGCCGTCAACAGGGCGTGGTCTCCCCTACAGGGCCCCGGTTTTGCCCAAGCACCGACAGTCTATAACCCCAAGTACCTCTTAGGAGTTTTGACATGCGTTTGTTTTTCTCTAAATGACTCTTAAGGACACTTTCTAGGGTTACTGACCCAAGGGACACACCCATCACTGCTCAGGCAATTGCAATAACCCCACCCCCACCCATCCTCTGCTCCCAGTACTCAAGACACTGCCATTTCCAAGTCCAAGCCTGTCACAAGATGTCCCTTGTCCCACTGGTTGAAACTCAGACTGCTAAAGCAGGAGGCAGGTATGGCAGTCCGATTTCTAATCCCGTCTCCCACTTCCTAGCTGTGTGACTTTAGACCAATTGCTTAACTTCTCTGTGCCTCAACTTCCCCATCTGTAAAATGAAGATGATGCTCATACCTCCATCATAGTGGTGTTATGAGAAGCAAATGAGCCACCATTATACCCGATAATAAAAAACAGAGCCTACTTTGGCTATGATTATGGCTTCAACCTCTAATTTGGTTCCCGGTGGTCTCTATTCTTAGTAGCTCATGCTGGAGCCACGAGGTGGTAGATGTGTAGAGTTAATGCTGGAGCCACGAGGTGGTAGATGTGTAGAGTTAGTGCTCAGAGGGGCTGAGGAGAGTGTCCCCAGGTCTTGGTGAGGCTCCGCGTAGCTCAGGGAAGGACATGCCGAGGCCCAGGCCACAGCACGCAGGGCAGAGGAGGCAGGCTCCGGCTCACCCAGCGGCCCTCCTCAGAACCAGCCGGACCTGGCACAGGTGAGGGGATGGTTCTGCCCTGTGCTCCACAGTCCGGCCTTGTCCCAGGGATACTTACACTCCTGTCTTTGAGATGTAATTCACATGCCACATATTTCTCCATTTTAAAACGTTCACATCATTGAGGTTATTAGTACAGTCACAAGGTTTGTGCCCCCACAGCACTGACTCCAGAACATCTTCCTCCCCCACACACACACCCTCCCCCGGCCCAGAAACCCCGTGTCATTTAGAGCCAAGCCCCTGGAAACTGCTACTTTTTTCTTTTGTCATTGCCAAGGCACTATTTTTAGAAACGTTTAGCTTTCCGGAGGTGTAATTGACATAGACCATTGTACAAGTGTAAGGGCTACACTGTGATGATTTGATACACAGAAACATTATGAAATGACTCCCACAGTGAAGCTGGTGAGTATCTGCATCACTGCACAGCACCTCCGTTAGGCGTGTGCGGTGAGAAATTTAAGACCTGCCTGCTCCCAGTGTCTGTGGCTGTTCTGCACACAGCCTCCGTAGCGGCCGTGTCAGGTTTCTCTGGCACACCCCAGTTCTCAGAGCCCACCAGCGCTGTTGGCAGGGACTGGGGGCAGAAATGGGGCCTCTGGGGCTCTGTGCTTATGGGAAAAGTCGGCCCCTCTCTCCCATCTCTCCTTGGCCTTGTATTCCAGTCACCCTCCTTCCCTCCCTCCCCCCCCTCCCTCCCCAGAGTGCCTGCATCCAGGCCTTGGCCAGTGCCATTTCCTGTCTGGAATACATGCCCCTGTACCCCTTGACAATTTGCCCATTTGACAAACTTACACATCCTTCAAAGCCCAAATCTAATGTCACCTCCTCCTTGAAACCTTAACTGGCTTTTATGCTTCTCTGCTCTTGAGTTTGGGTAGTTATACCTTTTATTCCATCACGATCAAATCCTGGCAGAACTTCGGTCTTTCATTTCTGGGTCCCCTGTGCCTGGAACAGGCGGGGTGTACAGAGACTTGGGTCCTGTGCGTTAAATGAACAGGCGTCCATAGTAGATTCAACACTGAAGTGTCAGGTTTGCAAAGCCAAGTTCACATGTGTGGTAAGAAAAGTCATGGTCTAATTCAAGCTGAAGGCAGGGTTGCCCACAACAGCAGTGTGGTGGGGTCCTTCCTCGACTCAGCCCTGCTGCAAAGCACTCATTTCTGGAAGACTCTGAACCTTACTCAAATAAAGGTAACACATAATGCAGTGCCTGGTGTTCTTCAGTGTTTTATTTACTTTAATATTCCTCAGTCAATGGCTAAGACCTGAATGATACTTTCTGCTTGTAGAAACCAAGTCAACAGTATCAGGGGCCCCAGACCGTTTGGTGACTTGTTATGTATTTAAACAGAACAGTGTATGTGTTTAGCTCGGGTTGGGTTTTTGCTGGGGTTTTTTTTTGGGGGGGGCATTTGCTGTTGTCTATATAGTCTTGATGAACCACTCAGCAATTCCTAACTTTCCCCAAATGTCCCTAAGATCAAACTTGCTTTGGCTGTGAGGCCCTTGACCTTGGTGAGGGGTGCGTGTGTGTGGGTATGGGTGTGGGGAACGAACAAGAAAGAGATGAGTAACGATCCCCCTACCTCGGTTTCCTCGTCTGCAAATAGATGGGAGTGATCACAAAGGTTTTCTTCTTTTCAGCTCCAAGGTTTGGGGTATAAGGAAAGATGGTTTTTATCGAGGCCCACATTTAGATTTGGGGTCAGAGCATTGCAACTTCCGGTGGCTGATGGGCGCATAGAAACGTTGTTGCCATCTGGCCTCAAGGAGCCTGAACGTGTCCCCGGTGACCTGGGCAGAGAGGGTGGGCGGTAAGCAGCAGCCCCACCACTAGAGGCTCACCAAGGTCTCCTGGGGGAGTAGTTACCGTTTTTTTTTTTGTTTGTTTGTTTTTGTATTTTTCCGAAGTTAGAAGTGGGGAGGCAGTCAGACAGACTCCCTCATGCGCCCAGCCAGGATCCACCCGGCATGCCCACCAGGGGGCGATGCTCTGCCCATCTGGGGTGTTGCTCCATTGAAACTGGAGCCATTCTAGCACCTGAGGCAGAGGACATGGAGCCATCCTCAGTGCCTGGGCCAACTTTGCTCCAATGGAGCCTTGGCTGTGGGAGGGGAAGAGAGAGACAGAGAGGAAGGAGAGGAGGAAGGGTGGAGAAGTAAATGGGCACTTCTCCTGTATGCCTGGGCCGGGAATCAAACCCGGGACTTCCACATGCCGGGCCAACAGTCTACCACTGAGCCAATCGGCCAGGGCTGGGAGTAGTTACCTTTTATTGAGGGGGGGAGTTGGGGGCCACATGAAGACAAAGCTCCAGTCTTGCCCAGGGAGGATACAAATGTCATGCAAGTTGCTCTGAGGGTCCAGGGCCTTTCTGCGGTTGATAACCCCTTAGTTCCACACCCCGTTTTCCAGCCGGGGAGCCCGGTGCAGTGAGCAGTAGGGTATTTTGTCATTAAGACTCAGCTGGGGGCCTGACCTGTGGTAGCGCAGTGGATAAAGCGTCGACCTGGGAACACTGAGGTCACCAGTTCAAAACCCTGCACTGGTCTGGTCAAGGCACATATGGGAGTTGATGCTTCCACCTCCTCCCCCCTTTCTCTCTTTCTCTCTCTCTCTCTCTCTCTCTCACTCTGTGTCTCCTCTCTAAAATAAATAAATAAAAAGAAATTTTTTAAAAAAAGACTCAGCTGGAAGTAGGACCTGGCCCTCGGCTTTCGGGCTGCCTTCACCCCCACAAGAGCCATGGCAGGGCACTCACACAGCCGGACGCCCCCCCCCCCCCAAGGACCCCCATGGCCCTAGGCACTGGGGATGCTGTGCTGGCCCCGCCCTTTGCCAGGCCCCGCCTCTCCCCAGCCTGCAGCTGGCCTGCACAGACCAGGGCTTGCCTCACCGGACTGTGTGCCCTCTGGCCAGTGGGAGCCACTCCCCTGGGCCCTCTCAGGTTGTTCCTGTCCTTCAGAGAAGCCGCCAGAACTCCTGTGTCCCAGCTTCAGGACCCCAGTCACCTCTCCCTGCCCGCTGGCCCCGAGCAGTCACGGAGGCTGCGCCGCATGGTCCGGCTGCTGGACCACCTCCCCCAGGCCCCATACCTTTGCAGACAACCCCCTGGACATAAAGCCACCTCTGATGGGCCCGTTTTAGCCGGCCATCTGAGAGTCTTGGCGTCTGGAGAGAAGGGCGAACATTTTTCAGTCCTGCCTGGAGCCCCCAGAAAGACCCCCACCCCCACCGGGGGAGAGTCAGGAGATGATGGTGACGATGACACTCTTCTCTGCCTTGCCTGTTTCTCTCTAGCTTCCCACGAATTCTGGAGTGGAGGGGCAGGTGTGACTAGGCCCATTTTACCCGTGACGGGGTCGTAATCATTGATTAATAACAACTAACACGCGTGAGTGCTCACGAGTCCGCAAACCACCTCTGGGGAGGGCCCAGAGGTCCGTCTCTCAGGTGGGGCCACTGAGGCAGAGGTGACCCGGGGTGGTTAAGAGGGTGCTCAGGAGATTCACTGGCGGGAGAAGCGGGAGAACCGGACACTGCAAGAGCCAGCCACAAGGCAGACCCCCAACCAAGCAAGCAGCCCCTCACCCCCAGTCCAGCCCTGCGCCCACGCTCACAGTCTGACATCTGATGGACAACCAGCTAGACCTCCGATTTCTCTTTCTTGCTCCAGGTCGGCCAGTGGCCACCCACCAAGTGGGGGAGAAGGGTGCCCTAAACGTGACTGTTACCCCTGGGTCCTGAGGTCATGCGGGCCTTTCCATTAGCAAGCGGGCCCCACCAGCACGGTGGCCTGGGGCACAGCATGAGCCTCCTGGGCCTGGGTCCCCCCCATCCATCCATAAAATGAGGGGTTGGGCTACAGTAACTTAATTCCCCCACAGCTGAAAAGTCTTGCTCTTGTTAGGTTCACTGTCACATGACACGCAGGGGGTGGTTCAGGACCCGAGGCCCGAGGACAGAGGGCATGTGGAGGTCAAGCAAGGTGCTACTGCCCCAGCCAGGAAGAGACAGCTTGGCCACGGCAGAACGATCTCCCTCACTCCTCGTGTCTCCCCGCCCACAGCTCTCCGCAACCCCAGGCTCTGCGCGCAGCAATAACTTGTGTTAAATTATTTAGCTGGTAAGTGATTCTAAGAGCGTTTTGTCAAAGAACCACAGAAAGGCTATGTTTTAATAACCGTAATAGCACGGTACGCTTGAATTAATTGTTGAATTTTTTAAAAGCCCACAGATGGATGCGCGCAATTCGTTGCAAGCTCTGTGGAGCCAGGGTCCCTGGGAGAGTGGCTGATGTTCACGCGGTCCCTGGGGTGTGCTGGGGACTGCGGGGGCAGGCAGCTGGGTGGTGACCTCATGGGGCGCTTCTGTCTGTGAGGCCCCCAGCCCGGCGGCTGGCGCCCTCTGGACCACAGACAAGTGAAATTAGCAGGTGGCTGATTCCTGGCTGTGAGCTGAGGAAGGACGCCTGGGAGTGGCGGGATTCTTTTTCAAGCATCCACCATGTGTCACCTTTTCTTTGTCAGGCTGTGTCCCCTCCTTTCTCTGGTCCAGCAGGGGAATGGGGGCGGGATCTTCATGAGCAGATTTTCCAGAAGATTAAAGTTTTACCTCTCCAGGTCTAATTTTCCTAATTTTAGACCAGAGTCACTCTGAAACACAAGGCACGTTGCCCTGACTTCCAAAACAGAGGATGTTGCAAAGAATCGGTTCCGCTTTAGACAAAGAAGCCGGACCGAGGCCAAGGGCTGGGGACCCTTGTACCCCCAGGCTCCCGGGCTTGGCTAACTGTGCTGCTGCTGGCCTCTCTGTGGCCCCCGTCCTGGTCAAGGTTGCTTTCCCAGACCATCCTCTCCACTCCCCCTTCCCCTTCCCCCTCCACCCCTCCTCCATCAGCTCTTTCCAATTTGCTGTGAGCAGAGAATCCAAACTGCCAAATTTATTAGAATGACAAAAGAAAAATAAAGTCACGAGGCTGTATATAGTGAGTTGAACGATGTCTCCTAAACATTCATGTGCACCTGAAACCTCAGACTGTAACTCTGGATATAGGGTCTTGGAAGATATAATCGATTGAAGATCTTGGGATAAAATCACCCTGGATTTAGGATGAGCCCTAAATCCAGTGACTGGTGTCCCTCTGAGACGAAGGGAGGACACAGGGAGACCCCAGGAGAGGAGGACAGCTAGAGACAGATGCCTCTACAAGCCAAGGAGTGCTGGATCCACCACCGACCACTGCAAAGCAGCAGAACCACACAGCAGACCTCGCCGGGAGCCTTCGCCAGCACACAGCCCTGTGGACACCTTGATTTTGGACATCCGGCCTCCAGAACTGGAAGAGAGACTGCATTTCCATTGTTTTAAGCCCCCAGTTTGTGGTCATTTGTTATGAACACCCTAGGAAACTAATTACAGAAGTCCCACTGTCCAAATAGCTTACTTCACGCTTGTACACTTTTTATCTTAACCTAGGACATATTTTGACGTCATATGCATTTTTAAAATTTTTTTTATTTATTTATTCATTTTAGAGAGGAGACACAGAGTGAGAGAGAGAGAGAGAGAGAGAGAGAGAAAGGGGGGAGGAGCTGGAAGCATCAATTCCCATATGTGCCTTGACCAGACCAGTGCAGGGTTTTGAACTGGCGACCTCAGTGTTCCCAGGTCAACGCTTTATCCACTGCGCCACCACAGGTCAGGCTGCATTTTTTTAAATAGCTCGTTGGAGTTTTCAAAGTTATTCACAAGCGTAAATCTCCATGGCTGAGGCTCAGTAGAGTGAAGGTGCACGGCCCCCAGTGGAGCTGCTGTCCTTGCCCAGAGCCTGAAACAGGGCGCATGGGGCTCCCTGTCCAGAGCCTCATCGGGACGGCTGCTTCCTGCCCTCAAGCAGAATGCCTGCACTTTGGGTTCGAGAGTCATGAACCTGCATTGCAGAGCTGAGCTGGGACTCAGCATTAGACAGGGCTATAGTTCTCTTCTTTCCTTCCCTTCCCTTTCCTTTCCTCTCTCCTTCTCTCTCTCTCTCTCTCTTTAAGTAAGAGGAGGGGAGATAGTGAGACAGACTTCCACCCAGCAACCCTGTCTGGGGCCGATGTTTGAATCAATTGAGCTATTTTTAGTGCCTGAGCCAGACACTTAGACCACCTGAGCCACCGACTATGAGAGGGGAAGAGGAAGAGAAGGGAAGAGGAAGGGGGAAAGAAGCAGATGGTCATTTCTCCTGTGTTACCTGACCAGGAATCGAACCTGGGACATCCATATGCCAGTCTGATGGTCTATCCACTGAGCAAACTGGCCAGGACGGGACTGTAGTTCTCAAAGTGGGGTCCTGGGACCAGTGGCCATCAGACTCATCTGGGAACTTAGATCTGCAAATTCTTGGGCTCCACCCTGGTCCTGCTGGACTAGAAACTCTGGTTCCACCAGCCCTCCAGGTGACTTCCATGCACACTCAGGCTCCAGAATCATTGGTTCCTGGTCTGCAAACTGTGAGGTCCCTACTCTTGTTACAGCTCTTTCACAGATGGGGAAGCTGGAAGTTTCCAGTGAGGGGCAGGCCTGGAATTCAAACCCAGAGCACTCACACCAGCTTGTGTGATGCTGTGACCTTGTGTGCATGTGTGTGCGTGCACGTGTGCATGTTTATTGTGCATATATGTTTTTGTGTGCATATATGTTTTTGTGTGCACATGTCCATGTGCGTGTGTGTGTGCATGCCTTGTACACCCACTGAGGCCAAGGGCCTGTCAGGAAGGCTCTCGTCTCCCGGTTGGTCCAGGTGGCTCAGGGTGGGATAGAGCGGGAGAATGCAAGCTGCAGAGGAAGTCTGCCGGCCTGCCCCCAAGGGATGCCAGGCAGAGAGGGGCGGGGACCTGTGGCCAGAAGCTACTCTCCCATGGTCAACCCCTCCTGACTGAATTTCAAGGTCAAGTGCCTCTAAGAAACCACCACTTACTGGGGTCGCCGGGACCCAGTCTCGAGCAGGGGGCTTTCAGATTTCCCTCTGTCCCCTCCACCCCCCATCCAGCCTTGGGAGTGAGGGAGGCAGCCTTATTGGCTGCACATTGCCTGCCAGAGAACAGAAGCTCACCAAGGTGAGGTCCTTGCTCAAGGTCACTCCGCTGGGAGGTGGGGCCCCTCCCGAAAGATTCTCCGCAAGTGGCGCGTCAGAGGCATTGACGTGACTGAAATGGAGGCGGCAGGGTGGGGAACCAAGACTTTTATTTGTCCTCTGTGTCATCTTGGCTTCTGAAGATTGTTTCCAAACATCTAACAATGACCCTTGCATGTGAAATGGACACGTCTCCCCAGCAGACGCGTCCACTCGTGTGGAACAGGAGGCGGGGCTGCGTGGCTGCTCCCCCCTCACCCCATGTGGAAGGAGATGGGAACTTACAAATGATACAGCTAATTGTGTTTTTCTACAAGATTAGTTTTAGTGTGCCATGAAATGCTCCTTCTGAAGCCATTCGGGGGTGGATTATGTCTTAGCTTTCATTAATAATCAGATCACCTTGCAGCCAGGAGCCCCGGAGGATGCATGCTGGGAGACATCTAGCCGGACCGGAGACCCTGGGCATGCACGGTGTTCTGGTTGCTAAAGTCAGGACGCCTCTGGGTCAGGAGAGCGTGCTTCCTCCAACATCCGAGGTCAGCAGGGGGCACCAGTGTTTGATTGAGGTTGGCCAGGTGGCAGACACTGTGCCAGGGGCACTTGGGAAACAGCCCGGGAGGTCAGCACTGTGGCCCCGTCTTGCAGGAGAAGGGCCGAGTGTCGCCTCAGTGGGACGGCAGAGCAGGAAGTCAGGGAACACAGATTTGAACCACAGCTTACCCAGACACTGCTGTCCCTGTCTCCTCACATGGGCCCAACTTTACCTCCAGAGTTTCAAGAGTGGGAGGACAGAGTTTCACTTCCCTGAGAGCGAAAATATAAACCAAGAGGAAACCTTTTTAACGAGGTGTATCCGACACACTGACGTTGGTTAGTTCTGTCCTCTCGGTAGGTGAAGGATGGGGCGGGCGAGGGACGGGTTGGAGAGTCACACACACCACCTCCGACTCAGACAAGCCCTGGTCTTCACTGTAACTCCACAGGTAAAGGGGCTGAGGCCACGCAGTAAATGCTGGCTCGTGAGTGGAGACCTAAACAACACATTTTGAACATTAAGGATGTTTTTGAGTTCCACAGTGACAAGCGACAGTGTCATTATAAGGGGTTAAATGACAATAATTTCTTGTAAAGGCTCAGTCGCAGAATTTCCGGTAAGGATTTACGGCATGGTAGATAACCAGAAACTTAGTTCACAAATCTTCACTGTTACTTTGTTTCCTAAAGAATGCCGGGAGTCTCTCTTGCGGATGGGTCCCCAGAGGTGCCAGACCGTGGCTGCTACGGAGCAACATCAGGGATGCCAGATAGACTTGTGCCAGTGTCCGACGACTTTTCAGGGAGGCATTCCCGCAAACCAGACTCCCACCTCCCGCAAACTGCTGTGTGACTAACCGCACGCTCTATAACGAATTACTAACTTCCCAAGATATATACACCAGCCAGTCAGTCGTGACTGTTAAGGCAGGCTGTGGATGCGGTGAGGCCCCTCCCCTTCTCAGGTGTGATTAAAGACACCTGTATTCCACTCGGTAACCATCTCTGTGATTGGCTCTGCAGCAATAGGCAGCTTAAACCCCAGCTCGGTCCGGTAACATAATGAACACCTTTGGGTATATACGAGTCTCTGTGCACAGCTTTGGTAATAATGGCTGGGATAGGAGTTCCTAGAAATGGATTAGTGGTCAGGCGGTACATATGTTTTGATGTTATCAAAGAGAGAGGCTGGTTTTCCAGACTCCCTTGCAGCTAGGAAGGCCATGAGACCCAGTCCTGGCCAAGGGGGTTATAAAGTAAGTCTGGGAACATCTGTGAATGCTTTTGTTTCCTACTGAAGAGGGACAGACAGGCTGCAACCTTGGTCTAGAGCAGTGGTTCTTAACCTTTTTTGAGGAACTGAACCCACCAGTTTCATATGCGCATTCACCGAACCCTTCTTTAGTGATAAATAAAATATGATTTTTTTTCCAAATTCAAGACATAGGTATATGTTTTTTTACTGGTGCACAAAATGAGCCGTGCATGAACATTTGTTCAAAGAACAAAACCAACAAAGTGCATGAACTCACAACAAATGACGGTATTACTTTATTCTGGCCTCCGTGGCAGAGGCTACTCCGAACCCCTGAGACCGACATATCGAACCCTTAGGGTTCCATAGAACCCAGGTTAAGAACCACTGGTCTATCGGTACCTAACGAACTGAGGTAGCTGGTCCAGGCTTCCCACCCAAGCTCCCCACCCAAGTTCTAGTGTTTTGTTGGTTTTTTTTTTTACAGGGACAGAGAGAGTGTCAGCGGGAATGGAGAGAGACAAGAAGCATCAATCATCAAGAAGCATCAATCATCAGTTTTTCATTGTTACACCTTAGTTGTTCATTGATTGCTTTCTCACATGTGCCTTGACCGCGGGCCTTCAGCAGACCGAGCACCCCCTTGCTCAAGCCAGCGACCTTGGGTCCAAGCTGGTGAGCTTTTTGCTCAAGCCAGATGGGCCCCGCGCTCAAGCTGCTGACCTTGGGGTCTTGAACCTGGGTCCTTCCACATCCCAGTCCGACGCTCTATCCACTGCACCACCACCTGGTCAGGCCCAAACTCTGGTCTTTAAGCCACTGTTACATGGGCATTTCTGTCACGGCCAAACCTAATCCCAGCTGTGTTAGTTCCCTGTGGCTGCTGCAACCACTTGCAAAGCTCCCTGCTTTAAAGGACACGCGTATATTCCCTTGTGGTTTGGGGATTCAGGAGTTTGAAACCAACTTCCCTGAGCTGAAGTCCAGAGGCTGCCAGAGCGGGTTCCTCCCGAGGCTCTCGGGAAGATTCTTCTTCTTTACCTTTTCCACCTGCTAGGGGCCACCTGTGTCCCCAGTTCGGGGCCCCTTCCTCCATCTTTGAAAAGCATCCTTCCAATCTCTGCTTCTGTCACCGTGTCATTGTCCTCTCTCCTGGCCCTCGCTCTGTCCCCCTCACAGGGACTGCTGTGATTCTGTCGGGCACCTGGGTAATCTGGGACGATCGCCCATCTCCGGGCCCTTCATTTAATCCTACCCTTGAGCCAGTTCGGTTTCCCGCCTCACGCGTCACTGATTAAAGGTCCCACGGCCAAGGTTCCTTGGAACGCGCCGAGGCCAAAGCAGCGGCAACAGGTCAGCCAGCAGGAAGAGGCATTTCTCCTTAAAGCGGGGAGTCCGCTTACTCTGTCTTCTCTCCTACACGTGCGGGGCCGGTCTCCGGCCAGGGGCCCCGATCACATCGCCCAGCAAGCTGGGCGTCTGAGACACCGAAAGGAACACGTCTGGCGTGGGCATCAGAGGCCGATTCGTTAACTGGGTTGCTCAGGACACTGCTGAAGCAGGTCCTGGGGACACCAGAGCAGCTGCCTCTACAGTCACCCCGCAGGATTCCTGGCCACCCCCCCCCCCACACACACACGCCATGCTCTCTGGCCCTCCTGTTTCTTGCTCTGTGTTATGGGCTGACTTGTGCCCCCCAAATTGTTGAAGCCCTGACCCCTAGGACCTCAGAATATGACTGTATTTGGAGACTGAGTTTTTAAGGAGATGATTAAGGTAAAATGAGGCCTCTGGGGTGGGTCCTGATCCAATCTGACTGGTGTCCTTATGAGGAGAGACTAGGACACAGACACACAGAGGGATGACCGTGTGAGGTCACCAGGAGAAAACAGCTATCTGCCTGCCAAGGAGAGAGGCCTCAGAAGGAGGCGACCCTGCTGACACCTTGATCTTGGGCTTCCAGCCTCCAGGACAATACATTCCTGTGGTTTAAGCCAGTAGCCGGCCGGTGATACTTGGTGATGGCTGCCCGCGCAAACTAATACAATCTATACTTGGAAATCTAACAAATTCAGGCATAAATTAAAGAGTAAAACAAGAGAGAATTTTGTCTCCTTCTGAATAAACTTTGCTCTCAGAAGTCTGTTAAAAATAATTAAAAAAAAAAAGTAAAATCATGCCTCTCACACAGATATAAAAATGAGTATGTCTTAAAGACTTAATTTAACTCGTTACTCAGGGAGGGAACCAGGCAGATGTCCTGACCGGTTCAGCAGAGACCCCCAAAGAAGAGATGCATTTCGGATCCGGAAGACGGACAGGCATCTGATTGGAGGTGGGGCCAGCTTTTCATAGCCACTGGAGGAGCCAGCGGAAGCTCTGCTTACAGGACCGAGTTCACACATCCGCTGACAAGAATTATTTTTGCATTCTGATTGGCCCCGGGCAGAATCTGTTTATACTTTTGCATGTTTAATTATAAGGGGTACTATTTTGAAAATTATTGATGTTAATTTGTTTCTCTTCTGTCTCTCAGCACATGACCTTCCTCCAGGATCCTCAAAAGCATTCCTCTGCCTTGGGTGGGGTTGGGTGAGATTAGCAAAATTACGGAAGATGCAGAGATTAGGTCAAGGTACTTGTGACCCTGGCATGACAGCACATGTCCTCTGCCAGCCTATCCTGGGGCCACGCCCGGCTGGTTTAGGGGGTTCTCAGGAGATGGGGAGGACATGGGGATTTTTTTGTCTTGAAGGTAGAGAGGGGAGAGAGCAAGAGGGGGTCAGCCAGGAGACGGCCAGACCAGACAGGTGTCTCATTCCTCCCTCTCCAGGCACCTGCCAGCGCTTTAACTCACTGAGGCCACAAATCAGGAGCACAGGGGCGCCCCAGTCCCCACTTCCTGACCAGCTCTGGCACCTCTTCTCATAAGGACACCAGTTTTGTGGGATACGGCCCCAGCCTTATGACCTCATTTTTTTTGCGGGGGGGAGGGGGGAGAGACACAATGCAGTCCATAACAACGACTATCTTGTTCCAGAACGTTTTCATCATCCTGTCAACAAAAGATGGCTGATTCAATGCCAACCAGAGTCCCTAATCTGAGGTGTGGTGAAGTGAGAAACTCTGCCCAACTGGAAAAGCTTAAGTAAGACAAGTAAAGAGACCGCAGCTGGGGAAACAGTCTCCAGTACACACGGCCGGAACCTTCACCAAGACAGAGAAGAGGCTATTTTATTTAGAGAGAAATTCCCACCCTCTCATTCTTGATTGGTCCACTTATATGCAAATGAGAATTCCTAAAGCATGGTTTGATTGGCCCAAAAAGCACTGATCAGATTTGTCATTCTGGAGCCGCTCTGATTGGTTGGAAGAGATGCAAATGAGGATATAGCTGTGCAGCTCCAATAGGGCAGGGCAGGTATCGGCTCATTGGTGGAAATACGATTCCAGGAACTCCTTTATAAGGCTGGGCTCAGCAGGCAGAACACAGTGCAGGAGACCCTGCAGCTGTGGCTGTGGCTTCCTCCCTGAAATGCTGCCTGCCGAAAGCCTGCCCTCCTTCCCCATGTAAACAACAGCTTGCTAGAGTCATGAATTCAGCCCTTAGCAGGTACAGCTTTCTTGGGGGTCACAGATCCCAAGTAGAAACCCAAACTCATGAGCAGTCAGTTCATATCCCCCCGCCCCCCAGCCCTTGGCAACCACTCATCTGCTTTCTCTCTAAGAATTTGCCTACTGTGGGCCTTTCCTATACATGGAACCATACATGTGACCTTTTATGAGTGGCTTATTTCACTTAGCATCATGTTCTCACAGGCTAACCATGACTTGAGCTGTTTTTTTGAGCCCATTGGTACAGAGGGGACACAAAGAGCCCCGGGAACTGCACCGAGTTCATGAAGTTGTTGGGGTGGAGCTGCGAGGTCAGGGCCTAGGCCAGGGGTCCCCAAACTATGGCCGGCGGGCCGCATGAGGCCCCCCGAGGCCATTTATCCGCCCCCGCCGCACTTCCGGAAGGGGCACCTCTTTCACTGGTGGTAAGAGGAGCACAGGATGCATCCGCACCCATAGTTCCCATTGAAATACTGGTCAGTTTGTTGATTTAAATTGACTTGTTCTTTATTTTAAATATTGTATTTGTTCCTGTTTTGTTTTTTTACTTTAAAATAAGATATGTGCAGTGTGCATAGGATTTGTTCATAGTTTTTTTTATAGTCCGGCTCTCCAATGGTCTGAGGGACAGTGAACTGGCTCCCTGTGTAAAAAGTTTGGGGACCCCTGACCTAGGCTGTGTCTGTCCTGGGGCCTCTCCTGCATGGGCACTGGAGGCTGGGACATTGTCAGCACTCAACAGGGACGAAAAGTAAATGAACAAGGGACTTTTCTTAAAACACATTCCTCCAAACTGGGGAAAGAGAATGCTCGCTGGCCAACAGGCTTCTTGGGGAGCTTGAGGGGGGCCAGGTAGCTAAATGAGCTTTGTGATCTGCAGGGTGCTTCAAAAATGCAGGTCTTCCAGGCGGCTGTCCCTCCCTACTGTGAGGGGCTCCACCGCCCTCTGGTGGCTGGAAGCAAACCCAACACAAAACAGCAGGAGAGGCCCGTAAGTTTCCTTGTGGAGGGAAGAGGGCATTTTTGTGGAGCATCGCTCTGGGCTCAGACCTGTGCTGGGCCTGTTGCAGGCAGCCTCGGGTTGAAGGGATTGGAAGGCACAGCAGACAGGAGTTAGCATTGATGTCAACACGCTTTTTTTTTTCTTTTGACAAGGGAAAATGTTGATGACAATTTGCTATGTGACAATGCAAAGTATGCATGGTATGAGCTGATAAAAAAGTGTTTAAGTGGTGAAGTTATTTGTACCTGATTGCAGAGGAACCTGTCTAGGACACAAGATGTAGACGCTGCACTTCCTCCCTGGGTGCCGACGGGCTAAGGGAGAGAGTGCTCAGGAGGTGCCTGAGCATGCCGTCCAAGTCCTCATCCATGCACCTCCCAGCCTTCTCTCCAAGGCGGTTTTCTTTATTTAGGTTTAGGCTTTGAGGTGGACTGGTAAGGCCATAAAGGGAAGAGACTGAACTATGAATTAAAAGAGCTTTTGGTTTGCATTTCTTTCCTCGAGGTTTATTCTACAAGAACAAACTATTGATCTTGTCAAGCAGTTTCATTCAAGGCGAGTTCCCTCAGCCCAGGCAGGATGTATTCTGTGAGCCCCGGGCAAACCCAGCGCCTGGCATACAGGAGATGTTCCACAAATGTCGGCTGGGGGGTGACTCTTAAGATTCTTAGCCTGAGCCACTGGGAGGACAGGACTGCTGTCTAATGAGGCAGGCATGAGGAGGGGAGGGGAGGGGCTGTGAAATGTCCCGCCTGATGTCTGTGGCACTTTAAGATGAAGGTGATGGGTAGGCAGTTGGGTATATAGGGTTCTAGAGTTCTGGGGAGAAGCCCAGGCTGGACACCAGAGTGGGAGTCAGAAGCAAATAGCCCTTACAGTCATTAGACATGGCCTGTGATCTGGTACACTGCAACTTTTATTGATTTTAGAGAGAGAGAATGGAGCAGGGGAGAGAAACATCAATTTGTTGTCCAATTTATTTATGCATTCATTGGCTGATGCTTGTATGTGCCCTGCCTGGGGATCAAACCTGGAACCTTGTCCTTTCATGACGATGCTCTTACCAACTGAGCTATCCATGCAGGGCAGTACGCTGCAACTTTTTAGTGTGGGCTGAGAGAAGTGGGAAAGGAGTCTGAGACTGAGCGGCCAGGAAGTAAGGGAAATCTAGACAGAGCCATCCTTCAGGAAGTTCTGGTTCCTGTTGCACAGAGGAAGGAGGGACCAGTTTACAGCTCACCTGCCAGTGCTGCCCGAGTCAATTAAGTTGGGGACAGAGAACTGACCACTGGTCAGCAGCAAAGACCAGTGGCACAATGTGTTTCTATGGAGCAGTGGGGATAAGAGTCATTTGATTGAACAGGGTCCAGAGAGAAAAGAAAACCAGAGGATCGATGCAGAAGGTCCAGTATGTTAACTACAAAGCATTCCAACAACATCCCTCTGACAATTATTCCCTGAGCATCTACTGAGTGACACTGTTCTAAGGCAGTCCTGAACAAGGGACAACAACCCCAGGGCCGCACACGGGATGACGGGCTCAGTGGAGCCCTGTAGGACTGCGGAGACACTCAGACTAGGAAAGAAAACCCAGAAAAGATTCGGAGATTCTGTAGCTTGCCCACAGCCTAACCAGCAAGGGCCAGCCAGGATTCGGGCTCTGCTCTGGTGGTTTCTGAAGCCCGCCGTCCCCGGATGACTGGCTGGGGACTGGTACCCATCCCTGAAGGGTGAGCCCTTCATTGTCTTTACTAACACTATGGCCTTTAGATGAACAGAAGTGCTGGAGGAAACATACATCATATAGAGATGCAAGTTTCATTTATTCAAGTTAAATTATGAGTTTCATAAAATCTGTGTAAATAAAAATACAAAATACTACAAATTTCAATCATGTAAAAATACAAAACTACTTGTATTATATATATATATAGAGAGAGAGAGTGTGTCCGTAAAGTCATGGTGCACTTTTGACCTGCTGACCCAGAGTCTACACTCCATGATGCTAGCCAGCCAGTGAAACGTTCTCTGGCCTTTGGCCTCTGTGACGCCAGCTCCCAGTCTGGGACCGCTTCCACGGTGAGCCCACAGGCCTCCCTCCCAAGCCTGGGCTCCTGAGGCTCCCAGTGACCAGCCTCGCAGGGGGCAAGTGGTGCCACGTGCCAGGGACAGTTAGAAGGCGCTCGCTGGGCGTGGTCCCCTCCCAGAGGCTCAGGGCGTGGCCCTGTGGGGCGGAGCACGCCCCTCGCGGAGACTCCTCGGAACCGGAACCTGGAACCAGAACAAGCAGAGAGGCCCTGCGCTGAGGAGCGCCGGCGTCAGCATCACTGGTCCAGCTCGTTCTCGTTCTGCAGCGTCTTCATCGCCAGCCCCCACAGAGTCATGCTGGAGAAGAACTGACCTTCTGAGTTCCTATACGCCGTGGCTGACGCCCGGCCACCCAGGGGGTCGCCGCAGTGGTTGTCCAGAGTGGCCAGGGAAGAACGGATGGTGGCCATGCCATCCGCCGGCAGTGGCCCGTCACTGGTGGCGGTGTCCGCGGCCGAGTAAGCGAAGGCCTGATGCTGTGCGTGCTGTCCGGGAGCCTTGGCGAGCTTGCCGGGATCCAAACGGAGCTTGTCCTGGTCGCTGACGCCATGAGCCTCAGGTGTGGACCGGAACTTGCAGTAGGAGCCATCAGAGGGGCTGTCAAATTCTGTCACTGATTCCACCGGGTGGAGCGGAAGCTTACCAGCCGCGGGCATCAAGGTCACAGCCACGTCTGGAGGAAACGAGCTCGAGCCGTGGGCCTGGTCCAGCTCGGAGGTCTCGATGGCTTGTGCGAGCTCCCGCAGCGAGTCCTGGCCCTCGTCGTCGGCCCTGCAGTGCATCCGCTGGTGCCGCCGCAGCACGGCCGGGCGCGTGAAGCACTTGTCACAGATCTCGCACGTGTACGGCTTCTCCCCGGTGTGCGTGCGCACGTGCCGGCGGAGGTCGCCAGATCCCCCGAAACATTTCCCTGGACAAAGAAAGGGGTCTTTTCAGAAGTGGGCATTGGGAGGGCCGTCGCCCCTTCCAGAACACGGAAGGAGTGGCTCTCAGGCAAGTGGAGGTGAGCCCCTTGTGCGCGCTCACTCTGGGGTCTCCTCCTCCTGCCCCCAGCCGCAGTCCCTCCTCCCACAGCCTGGGCTGTGCGGGGCTCCCAGCCGCTGTCTCCCTGCACAGGGTCACCCACTGGCTAAGCCAGGCTGCCGCCCCTGCCCGCCTGTGGGAGCTGGGAAACCTTATCTGTTTCATTTAAATGTTTGTACCCAGCACAATCTCTAATTTATTTTTATTTACTTATTTTTTGAGAGAGAGAGAGAGAGAGAGAGACAGGAAAGGAGAGGGATGAGCAGCATCAACTCATAGTTGTGGCACTACAGTTGTTCACTGTTTCTCCTATGTGCCTTGACCAGGGGGCTCCAGCTGAGCCAGTGACCCCTTGCTCAAGCCAGTGACCTCAGAGTTTTGAAACCTGGCACCTCAGCGTCCCAGGTCGATGCTCTATCTACTGCGCCACCACCAGTCAGGCAGCACAGCTGATCTATAATTTAAAAACACCTTTTGCAAAGGCAATTTGTATTCTTCTTTTAATGTAACGTTACCCATATTTCTCCTGGTTCTGTTTCCTTTGCCTGTATGTGTGATCGAGGCAGGGGACGTTTCCACGATTAGACTAGGCAAGGGGATCAGAACATGGAACCAGTCAATAACTGACACAAGCCATGAGGTGCTTACAAAGGAGGGAGAACTACATGGTTTACGTGCACATTTATTGACTCCTCTCTTATCCGCCTGTCACTCTATTTGAATTCTCAGCTCTGCAGCCCTGGGCAAGCAATGGTGGGCTATCTAAAAACACTGCCTAGGAATAAAATGATGTCAATGCCCACATGTTCCATTTTCGGCATTTTCCTCTGTTAACCTAAAAACAAGCCCTTTCAAAGCAAGAGGCAACAAGCATTTATTTGAGATCCGTAAGAATTCAGGATGCACTGATAGATGGAAGGCCGAACAGTGTTCCCACCTGGAGACAAAGGCGAGGGGTCTCGATGAGAACAGGAAGGGGACAATGATGCCCACAGAGGACAGGCACCTGCGATCGGGGCAGAAAAGCTCACAGTGATGCTAACTTGAAATAACGTTTTCACTTTTTAGTTGTGGTAACCTCTGGACTAGTAGTCACAGCTGCTTTCTTGAGACCTTCGCAAACAGTTCTCTGGAGCACCAGGTCGCGCTGGGCCCAGTGCCGACGCCGTGGCGCCCTGTCCTAATGCTCCAGAGATCCAAGGCGGCCTCTCTGGACTCTGAAGTGGCTCCGTCTGCGTGACCACATTCCCGTGCACATGGCACTGGACCGGGCCACAGCAAGCCCTTCCTGTTTCCTCTACACGTCGCCCACAATGCCCAGCCTGGCCGCCGCCACTGCACACCACAGGAAGAGCACTTTCAGCTGTGGACTGCCTCCACAGTGTGCGTTCTATTCAGACGCGCGGCATTTATGGGTCAGATGCTTCACAACTGGTCTGCTACTGGTGCACCTTTGGGCTGCTTCTGGCGTTTGCTGTGTTATCTCAGGTTCAATTAGCAGCTTTCTTTTCGCTGTTTCCTTAAGATAAATTCTCAGTAGTGAAATTACTGTACAGAAGGGGATACCATTTTTAGGGTGCTTAATATGAATACATTTTAGTGACAGACAGGCACTAAAGAGAGGACTCTGGGAGCTGTTCTCCTCTATCCCTCAAGTTGATGCGGCCAGGAGCCAGGCGTGACCCTGCCTGTGCAGGACGTGGGGAACAGTGTCGACTTCCTGTGTGGAAGGTCTGTTGGGAGCTGGGAAACCTTATCTGTTTCATTTAACTGTTTGTACCCAGCACAATCTCTAATTTATTTTTATTTACTTATTTTTTGAGAGAGAGAGAGACAGGAAAGGAGAGGGATG
The DNA here is from genome assembly GCA_037038555.1 of Rhynchonycteris naso. Classification (NCBI taxonomy): domain Eukaryota; kingdom Metazoa; phylum Chordata; class Mammalia; order Chiroptera; family Emballonuridae; genus Rhynchonycteris; species Rhynchonycteris naso. Next base: position 312,449,503 of record CM072996.1, on the reverse strand, counting down.
AGCAGCATCAACTCATAGTTGTGGCACTTCAGTTGTTCACTGTTTCTCCTATGTGCCTTGACCAGCGGGCTCCTGTCTCTGCCACCTGTGTTGGTGGCAGAGAGAGGACAGTCACCTCTGGACTGTGTGGGCCTGCAGTCCCCTGGAACACAGAACAGGAGTGTTTCCGGCAGAACAAGGGACAAGCGACCAGGAGAGCAGCCTGGAACCCTCTTAAATCCAGTGTAAGAGGACTGCCCAGAGGGGCTGCAGAGACCCCAGGCGAGACTCCAGGGGTGGCCCCGGAGGAGACCCCAGGGGAGGCCCCAAGGGAGACCCCGGCGGAGACCCTAGGGGAGGCCCCAGAGGAGGCCCCAGGGGAGACCCCGGAGGAGACCTTAGGGGAGGCCCCGGCGGAGACCCCAGGGGAGACCCCAGAGGAGACCCCAGGGAGACCCTAGGGGAGGCCCCAGAGGAGACCCCCGGAGGAGACCCCAGGGGAGGCCCTAGGGGAGGCCCCAGGGGAGACCCCAGGGGAGGCCCCAGGGGAGACCCCAGGGGAGACCTCAGGCGAGACCCCAGCCGAGACCCCGGCACAGGCAGTCCCGGAGTGAAGTGCCACACACTGAGGGCTGGGGACAGCGCTGGTCTGCACGTCAGGAAGCACACCGAGTGCTGGGGGGCATCTTTAGGGGAGGCCTGAGATGCCGGGGAAGGGGAGGGTGGGGGAGAGCAAAGGACGGGGAGGAAGAGGGAGAGTAAGGCTTTAAACACTGCAAACACACCCTCACATAAACCTGCACGCGAGTGTTCACAGCAGCTTTGCTGAGGGAAGGAAGTCACTCACAAAGCACCACATACGGGGTGACTCCACTCCTATGAAATGTCCAGAAGCAGCAAATCCAGAGAGAGAAGCAGATTAATGGCCGCCTAGGGCTGGGGGTGACAATGCGGAGTGACTGCAGGCAGGTGTGCAGTTTCTCTAGGGCTTGACTGTGGTGAAGACACACAACTCGGTCACCAGCACAAAACCTCTGAAGTGGTCACTTGGAATGTGTAGGTTTACGGTACAGGACCTTTGGCTCAACAGAGCTGGCTCCAGGGCTTGACCCTGCCACATGAGAACGGCCTTCCTCCCCAAGCTGACCCACCTGTCAGGTCAGAAGCCGGTGGGCGGGGTGGGGATGGGCTAGAGGTAAGGTGAGGAGAGAGGAGCTCCTTAGGGGAGGGGCCGCAGCTGCAGGTCCCTGCAGGGAGCAAGAACATGGACCCTTAGCTCACTGTCGCCTGTAATGACCTGGAACTGACACTGCACACTAGTGACCCGAGACTGCACCCATGATGTACAGGACCGCAGTGTCGCTCGTTCAGGCTGATGGGAGCAGCGTGGAGCGGTCCACACCTGCGTCCGGAGATGCACAGCCAAGCGGGAGATGAAGCCCAGTTGTCTTCTGCTTACATTCAGGTCCTCCCTGTTTTAAATTCCCATTCCGCTTGGAATGGGCCTCTGAACAGCCTGAACTCCAGGCTTCCCATAGCTGGCTCAGGGCGCTCTCCCCTGTCCCACTCGCAGTGTCCGGTACTGTCACAGGCGCACACACGTGTGCGTGCACACACACGCACACACACACACGTGCGCACGCCCCCAGCTCCCCAGGGGCTGGGACATGCTGTGATGATCACAGGTGACAGTGACTCAGCGCAGAGTCCCTGTGTCCGTCCTGGCCTGCACAATGAAGCACAGTGACGCGGCTGTCAGCTCTGTCTCCTCCCGAATGTCTCACTGATGTGTCAGATGCCCATGGAAATGACCTGGGCTTCATACCGCGTGATCCCAAAAAGCCCTCCCTCTTGACCCCAGCGTGCCCCAGAGGACAGACAAGCCGGTAGCCCTGCGCCCTGTGCTCCAGGTGCGTGCTCGGGCATCAGCTGCCGGACCAGGTGTGTGGCCTCGGGGACCCTGTCTTACGTCACCCTGGTCCCTGGAGCATCTTGGCCCAGTGTGGACACCTCAGAGACACTCGGGATTCTGATACACTAACGTGGAAATGAACAAAGACCACGTGTGGTGGTAAATAAACAGCATGACTGCCATGCTACCTGTGAGCAAGGGGTGAGTGTCGACACCAGCATAGCCAAGGCCCGCCCACAGCTGGGGACCGGGTCGCCCGGGTCGGGATGGCTGGGCACTCACCGCAGGCTGCACAGCTGTAGGGCCGCTGGCCTGTGTGCCGGACACGGTGCTTCACCAGCTTCCTCTGAATGTTGAAGGACTTCCCACACTCGTCGCACGTAAACACCTTGTCGGCTGTGTGGGTCTTCTTGTGCTCCTTCAGGTTACTGAAGTTGCTGAACCCTGGGGAGACCACACAGCGCTCAGCTGAGGGCCGAGCGCGTGCCCGCCAGTGTCTGCCAGAGAGGGGACACACAGGCATACCTCGGCCACAGATATCGCACAAGTGTGGCTTCTCCCCGGAGTGGATAATGATGTGGCGCTGGACATCCCCAGAGGCTGCGAACCTGGAAGGTGTTTGGAAAGACAGGTAAGAGTCTTTCCACATTGTGCCGTCTTTATAACCGTGAGTGGGGGACTGCCCGTGGGCTCCTTCATTCAGAACGCAGCCCACAAGCAGCCTGACCGCATCGGAAATGTGCACTCAGAAACAGCTTTATTTCTTCCTTTTTTAAAGAGAGTAGAAAATAACGCACGTGTTTTGTTGTGAAAACGCTTTTCTCTGCCTAGCTGCATCCTCTTTCTTCCTCAGAGACGGCCCCCGACAGGGCCCTGGGGGTGGGGGGGCCTAGGTCTTGCCTTCCCACACCTGACGGGGAGCTCGCGCTGCCCCTGGCAGGGAGGCGGCCTGGACTTCTGTCCTCCCCCGTGTGCAGAGACCGAGGAGAGCAGCCCTGCCCTGGCGCCCCGGCCGCCTCCCCCCCAGACTTGAGTACCACCTTCTCCGAGGCAGAGTCCAAGGTTCCCGTCCACAGGCCCAGCACAGCACTCACAGCAGGTGGCTGATAAACGCCCAATCAGTGCGTAAATGAATGAGTACGGAGCCACGTGGCTGGCCCAGCCCTGGCTGGTGCCTGCTGCCCCAGCATGACCGTTAGATGGGGGTGGGGCCTGTGATAAGTGACCCCGGGGCGGGTGTGCACACCCTAGGGCCCCTCCTCAGGGTGCACTTCACCTTCCGAGTAATCCTGCAGTCAGGTCCACTCGCATCTCCCAGGTCACAATCCCACGCGGCCCCGGGCTCAGAGACCCCCTCACCCCCATCGCCACCCCCACTCTCCACGGCCCTGAGGGGCCACGAAGGCCCTTCCTCCCACCCCTCTCCAAAGTCTGGGCATCCGTCTATTTCATAGCCATTCTCAGTGGAAATTTTAGTGTAAATCTTTAATGTCAAACCCTGCTTCCCAGGACTTCTGTCCTGGGTCTCCCTTGTCTGAATTAACACCGCTTTCTTTGTTATTCCGTGTGTCACACGCAAGGCTCTGCAGAGGGTGACTCGTTCCCGGGCCGCTCGCTGGGAGCAGTCCGAGAGCGCGTGCCCAAGTCCATGCCACAGGGCTCCCCACGGCGCACGCAGACCCAGCACTGACCTCTTTCCGCAGACTTCGCAGATGTACGGCTTTTCACCAGAATGCCGACGTAAGTGAGTCTGCAAGTTGCCTGCCTGCAGAAAGGGAGAGAAAGCACGCTGATAATAAAAGGGCTTTTGAAAAGGTCATACACGTTCACATGGAGAACTGACAGACGTAGCCAGGGTCCAGTCCAACTTCGAAAGGAGGGCTGGATACGCACAACACAGGAGCCCCATGCGAGGCTAAGGTCAGCCCAGCTCTAACGGGGGTGGGAGGGGCGATGGGGGGGGCGGAGAGGTCCCAGCCCAGGTCCCCCGAGCCCAACTCTCTCCCACCTGTGCTCCCGCGCCAAGGGCTGGGCGTGAGCTGCTGATGACCCATCACAGGCCAGCCTTGTGCCGCTTCTCTCATAAATCGTGACACAGTGCGGCTGCTGTGGAGGTCACTAAGCTTTCATTTTAAACAGACCTTTATGTATTATTTAATCTATTTTTAAATCTGGACCATCCATATGCAAGTATCACTTAGAAAACAAAAGGTGTGCTTACACAGGTTATTTCCTATTCACTGTTTCTTCCTAAAACACATGCTTTTGTTCAGAGATAAGACATTTCTGAACAGTATTTCCTTTGCAGGACAGCTGTGCTACCCGACAGGTTTGTCATTTTGTCCTCTGCACAACAATGCAAATCAGGAGTCACAGGAGTCCTCAGCCGCAGGGACTTTATGTTCCTAATTTCCGACACCGGCAGGGCTTTCCAGAGAAAAACTTACGTAAATGGAGGTCACAACATAGGCTTCCATGTACTAATCAACAGGAAATCAGTATGGGATTGCCTCCAGCACAGTGAAACCCAGTTGGCAGACGCCTGAGATACTAAACTCGTGGCTGTCTCATCTGTAAGTCAGGGCTTGGAGACACAATCTTCCACAGCTATCATTTAAGTTAATAGTCTCAATCTGTCATACGCCCTACTTAATTTTTTATAGTGTTCCGTCACAAACACAAACACTGAAATGGGCAAATATACCCAAGGGCACAATGCACGGCATGATGCACAAAATAAGCCAAGGAGGGAGAATGAACAGTAATACTCAACAACACACTGGCTTTTTCAAGTTGTTAATTATTTCTTAAAGAAAATGCAAAGGTAGTTCACGGTTATAGTTCTGAAGATGGGTCTGAAGCCCGCCTATAAGTGCAAACATACAGAAATAAAACACGTCTGGACTCTCAGTTTGGAGAGAATCTTTGTATCTACCAGACTCTGGGAAACACTGCATTATAGGTAGTGCCTTTTAGAATACAGTATGGTTTAGACAAAAAACTTAGCTTTATTTTCAGTAGCCAAAAAGAAGGAACTTGGCAAAATATTGGGAAACACCTAGATTTTAACAGAATGAGTACGAGTGGCCATAAAGCAACAAATGGCAATAGCAATGTGTACGTGCTCTACTGAGGCCTTTACACGCACTGCCTGGCTGCCCTCAGCAACTGTTATCAACAGCTCTATTTCTAGACAGACACTGAGGTTCAGATCAAATGGTGGCTCTGGTGACACGGCCGGGCCAGAGACTAATGTTGGTGTGTGTGAGCCTGAGCTCTCGTGTCACCTGAGGGATGCACCCTTGGCGTGACGGGGTCACCTTGCCTCTCAGGAGCAGCTCACGCTCACGGGAGGAAAGGTACTCACCCCGGGCTGTTCTGGAGCAAGTGCTTCCGCATTTCAGAGCAGCCCGTGGGTTACAGAACCACCCAAGCAGCCCGACCGCTCAGCTGCCGGATCAGACCCCGCGTGTCCAGGTATTTCGTAAACTAGGAATTATGACCGCCATTCTGTCTCTGAGTCAGTTCTCAGCAATGCTGCATTTTTCCTTTTTAAGTAAAGCATAACAATGACTTGTTTTCCGAGCAAGTGTAATTGAATCGTCTTCCACTCAATATGGTAATGAGCAATAGTAAAAAAAAATTGAATGTTTCTTTAGCTACTCAGTAGTGGAAATGAATACTGTAAACAATTATCTTTTTCCACATAAAGGAGAACTTATTAGTCTGATAAATAATATAAAAGTAGTTTAAATAACGGAAAAATTCAGGCAAAAAAGTCCAATAGTGTATTCAGATAATTGATACCAAATTATGTGGCAAACAGGGGCCCAGACTGTTTGACCTTTAGTCATGCTTGTGGTTTTAGTAAGCCATGCCATGCTCTAATTATATGCTAAGTATACAGATCACGTCTTAGAGATCATTTGTAGTTGGAGCCACGAAAACTCCAGCAGGTGACAATGACAACAGCCATCAAGTACTGGGATGTCCCAGTTGACGACGCACGTTGCTCAGCACCATGTCCTTATAAAGCAGACGTCACACTGCACAGAAGAGCGGACCTGGAGGGGAGTCACCAGCGCAGTGGACAGTGGACTGGACCCCACGCCCGCCCGCCTGCCCTGCCAGAGAACGCCAGCAGCCCAGAGGCCGCGCCCTTCCTAAGCAAGTGCGGCTCTAAGTTAGGACGGAGCTGTCAGAACTGAGGGCGCAACGCCCCGCTGTAGAAAAGGGCATCTGATTTGAGCAATTCTTCAAATGCTGTGAAATCCTTCTAACAGGTCCTTGAGCAGCAGTGTGTGAATGTGAACAAACCAAGCAAGTCACTCTCTACGGCAGCTGTCTATGTAAGAAAGTCAGGAAACCACAGAACTTCGGAGAGAGCAGGGACCTTAGGTCTTAAAAGTCCCCTAGTTGGGTTCTAAGACTTTAGGATCTCACAAATAACATTAAAAGGGAAAAAGAGAGATTGACACAGAGATGTCACCTACACAGAAATTATCACTATACTGTTAAAAGGACATTTAACAGAAAAATGTGGGAATTATCACCTCAGGAGCTGAGAATTTAATAACTTGGGAAAAGTTAATTAAACTACTCCTAGTTTCACCCTGGCCAGATGGCCCAGCTGGTTAGAGCACTGTCCTGAAGCGTAGAGGTTGCTGGTTCGATCCCCGGTCAGGGCACAGACAGGAGATTGACATTCCTGTCCCTCTTGCCCTCTCTTCCTTCCTTTCTCACTAAAGTCAATCAATAAACATTTTTTAAAATAAAAGAATAACTACTCTTAGTTTTGCACTTGCACCCTGGATGGCCTGTAACTGTCACCTCTGGCATCAGTTACATCAGTGTCCTGGGAACCACGTGCCTAAGCAGCTCCCCAGTTTGTCGTGTCCCTCCCCCCACACAGGGACAATGCAGCCACCGCCTCCAGACCGCCCCATCCCATGGGAGGACACTGTGCCCCTCGCACCTGCCTCACTTCCCTGCACCACTGCCCCTGGGGCGGCAGACGCTCTTCCTGCCCCCAGACAGCTGACCATGCCGGTGCTCCCTCTCTGTCCCGTGTGACAGGCACTCGGGACCTGTCACTTCACCTCAGTTTCCTCCCCCGGTGCACCCACGGCCCCGCCTCTACTCACAGGGGACTTCCCTCCACACAGAGAAGCTTTCTTATGCTGCAGCGTGACCCCTCCTGCCCGAGACCGGGGAGACAGTGTCTAGAACTAGGTCAGTACATGTATATTCTGTGGCCCAGCGCAGGACAATGGTAGTTTCTTAAAGCTGACATCTCATATGGCTTGCTTTCTTTCTTCTTTTTTTTTTTTTTTACAGGGACAGAGAGAGTCAGAGAGAGGGACAGATAGGGACAGACAGACTGGAACGGAGAGAGGTGAGAAACATCAATCATTAGTTTCTCGTTGCCATTGCGACACCTTAGTTGTTCATTGATTGCTCTCTCACATGTGCCTTGACCGCGGTCCTTCAGCAGACCGAGCAACCCCTTGCTGGAGCCAGGGGCCTTGGGTCCAAGCTGGCGAGCTTTTGCTCAAGCCAGATGGGCCCACGCTCAAGCTGGCGAGCTTGGGGTCTTGAACCTGGGTCTTCCGCATCCCAGTCCGACGCTCTATCCACTGCGCCACCGCCTGGTCAGGCTCATATGGCTTTCTGATGCACTGTTAAGGTTGTGGTTAACTTTTTCTTTTAAAACTAACCCTACTAAATATGAATTAAACACACAACATAGAAGACAATTCTCACTGGCAAACGTGTTTTCTGACTTTCAGTCACTGCAGGAGGGAAACACTGACCAGCTCGTGTCAGCCCACGCAGACACTCTGGCGGCTCCAGGGCCCACCCACTCCACGGCAACCCGCCCGCCCGTGGAGAATGACTGAAGCGCTGCAGCCCCCGCCACATGTTCCCATCACGGCACTTCCGACAGCTTGCTGCCCCTAAGGGCTCACATGTGCTCCGTCCTCTAAGCACCGGCCCCGGAAGCCCCCGTCTCTGTCCCCAGCGCATGGCAGGGCCCCTGGACACTGCAGGCTTGTAGCCAACACACACTGACTGAAGTGTTTTAGGTCTCTGTTTGTAGAAATACCAGCATTTCACTATGAAATAAAACAATAGACCTCTGAAAACCATAACTACGTATAACTCACTCTACATTTAAAAAAACCTGACAAAAATATATACGTCCACACAGAAGAGCAGGCCTTCCGTAGTGCCCCCCAGGCGGGGCTGCCCCGTAGGAGCCCAGAGGGAAGTGCTGGACAAGGTCTACAGTGCGGCCTGCAGCCCTACCCGCACACCATGCTGCTGCCACCCCTGCCTCCGCCCCAAGCCGACAGAGCCTGGATGTGGGCCTGGCGTCGATGCCAGGGGAGAGGGCCAGGGGGACGGCCAGATGCCTGGACATCTGCCCTCACTTTACTTGGCGGGCAATGAAGTCGCAGAAGGTGTCCAGGCAAAGAGAGGACAGAACTTAAATAACAATTTAAAAGTAGCAAGGGCTTTTCAGTCCATTTTTTTCTCATTTAATTCTATTAATATTGCCCTGACATAGTATGTTAAGAATTACTAAAACGAGGCCGAGAAGCTGTGATCACTAATAATTACTGGTCACTTGAGTCCAGCCCTCTCCCAGCGAGGTCACGGTGTGTGTGCGGGCACTGTCTCAGACCGCCTGCAGGAGCAGAGCTCTGGAGAGAAGAGGAAGATGCTGGCCCAGGACAGGAAATGACGTTTCCTGAGCATTCGGGGCGGGCCAGGTGCTGAGCACTGACCCTCACCCATCACTTACTCCTCTGCCTGTTTTACAGGTAAGGAACCCGAGGGCACACAGGAGGAAGGTGGCAGCAGGGTGCAGACGCAGGCTGTCTGGCCCTGGAGCCCACGCTCTGAACCCCAAGGCGAGGCTGGTGCGAAGAAGCCCCGACTAGACCGACCACCAGAGGGACGATCACTCCATTCAGTTCTCAAAATGTACTGAACTCAGTGGGTGCCGGGCAGTCTCCTGGGTGGGGAGTAAGATGTGGCCCCACCCGATGGTAAAACCGGAGCAGGCAGGCTGAGGAGTCATTAGGACTGCGGGTCTGGGTGGCCCGGGTGCATGGGGGACAGAGGGTGACTTCCTGGGGAACGAAGGTGTCAGGGACAGCACCGCTCTGGCTGTTTCCATGCCTGACAGAGCCGCCTCCAAACTCCCACCCAGACTGGCGGTCTCCATTCCTGAGCAAGGCCCAGCCGGAAATCTCTCCCCCAGCGGAACTAACAGCCTTGCACATGCTGCCACTGCAGGGATCACCAGCCGGGTAGGTACTGTCCCTTCTGTAGGACTGAGTGCCTGGGTCCAAGTGGCTTCCGTCTCACTTCCCTCTGGAATGTCAGGGCCTGGCATGAGGGCACGGAGTTTCCTTCTGTTTTGGAAGGAAAAGCAGGTTCCCAGAAGCCTGCATTCAGAGTTTTCTCTAAAACATTACACCTTTGGGTGCCTTTAGGTCCAGTGCCCAGGTCAGTATACAGCCCAAAGGGGGACACAATAAACACTGGCTGGGTGAGACAACTGGTACATCATCTTAGCAGAGGTCAGCTAAAAGGTAGCAAAAGCAGGGAGTGGAAATTGTTTGGTCTGTTTTCTAACACCCTAACACCTACAATTCCGATAAGGGGATGTCTGTCTTCCCGGAGCCCAGCGTAACCTGCAGCCTGCAGGTACGGCACACGGCTGACGTTATGCGCGGGAATGTACCAGGACTGGGCCCGTCCCGGGGCAGGGACGGGGGTGACTGCAAGTCCCCCCACTTCCACAGCACAGCATTTCCCCCGGAAACTAGGGGTTTGTTTTCTCCTGATGTAATCTAAAGTCTTTTGAGTTACGAATATTTTCAGAACTTCGAAAGTATGTCTTATTTGTAATAAAAATCAACACTGGCTTTTAGGTTTCCAATCATTAACAATAAATAAAAGTATTCCCACCTGAGAGAAATGTTTCCCACAAATGTTACATTCAAAAGGTTTCTCACCTAAAACAAAACAAAACAACAACTTGTAAAAATTATTCGTGTCATTTGCACAGTAATTCTCTGTTTAAACTATTTTAAGCCAGGGGTCCCCAAACTGCGGCCCCCGAGGCCATTTATCTGGCCCCCGCCGCACTTCCGGAAGGGGCACCTCTTTCACTGGTGGTCAGTGAGAGGAGCACAGGATGCATCCGCACCCATAGTTCCCATTGAAATACTGGTCAGTTTGTTGATTTAAATTGACTTGTTCTTTATTTTAAATATTGTATTTGTTCCCGTTTTGTTTTTTTACTTTAAAATAAGATATGTGCAGTGTGCATAGGGATTTGTTCATAGTGTTTTTTATAGTCCAGCCCTCCAACGGTCTGAGGGACAGTGAACTGGCCCCCTGTGTAAAACGTTTGGGGATCCCTGGTTTAAGCAATCCCTCATGTCTGGCCATTCAAAGCAGAGATTACATTCTTCGTCACGAGAGGATGAAGATGGGAGTCTCCACACCCTCTTCCTCGTCTCTCGTCCGCAGGTGGCAGGCAGGGATGACAAAGTGAAATACGATTACTTTTCTTGAAGATATCAAATTGTTCTCCAAATATAAACCTGTGTTGCAGCTGAACTTATCTGCACTCACACCCTGCCTAGGTTTTGGACACTGTCTTTTCTTTCCGTTGAAAATTAACTGTGAGTTTTCCTGCTGAACGCCAAGACCTTGCTCACGGCCCCCTCAGCCTGGCTCTTTCCCTTACCAACGGTCCCCAGCAGAGCGAGGGTCTCGCTCACACCCCCTGAGGTGTGGACACGGGACAGCCCCAAACAGAGAGGGGCCTCTGGAAAGGGGACAGAGAAGAGCCCCTTTCCACTGCCCTGTAGTCTTGGTTGAACACGCTAACGGTGGAAAACAAGATGTCATTACACGAGTCCCTGTTTTCAGTAACTGACTGATGACATTTGTGTGTGGGACGGATTATGTAGAATGGAAGTCGGCTGCAAAGACGTCGCAGCAGGTCTAAACAGCCTCTGGAAAATGACCAGTGTAAGAGTGTACTTTGAGGCACCGCCTTTACAGTCTCAGTAACTCGCATAGACTTGCGAGCCCAGCAACCTTCCATTCCCCACCCCCTCACACAGCTGGTTTCATTAAGATTCTCTTTAAAAAATAACCACCACCCTTCCTACTACATTGTTGGGGCTTGCTAGCTTTCAAGTTACTTTCTAGAGAACTTTTAGAATTACTCAACTAAATTACTTTTAGTCTAAATTAACCTACTATATACTTTTACTTTTCTTTATTTAAATGTTGAATTTTTCGTTTATTTTATTTTTAAATGAATTTATTGTGGTGATACTGGCTAATAAAATTATATAGGTTTCAGATGCACAATTCTACAATACATCACCTGTATATTATTCATTGTGCTTTAGAAAAATAAACAATTTAACTTTAAAGAGAAATATAACGTTTTAGAACTTGAAATTTTCAGCAATTCAAAATAACTCACTATACTTCTTTAGAGATGGAAAATTTATAATATAAAAATGTAATTAAAATAAAAAATAAAAAGTGTTATTTTTTTTTTGAGAGGGGAGACAGACTCCCAGATGTGCTCCAACAGGGATCTACCCAGCAACCCCCATCTGGGGCTGATGATCAAACCTGAGCCATTTTTAGTGCCTGAGGCTGACACTCAGACCAACTGAGCTATCCTCAGTGCCCGGGCTGACACTTGAACTAACTGAGCCACTGGCTACAAGAGGGGAAGACAGAGAGAAGGGGGAAGGGGAGAGGGAGAGGGAGAAAGAAAGGGAGGAAAGAGAAGCAGATGGTCACTTCTCTTATGTGCCCTGACCAGGAATTGAACCCAGGATGTCCAAACGCTGTAAGGATGCTCTATCCTCTAAATCAACCAGCCAGGGCCAAGCATGACATCTTTTAAAAGTGGCTCTATGAAAGCATCTACAGAACTTTAAGATTCTTCTTTAAGATGCATCACCAAAAATATAAATGAAAAGATAGCTGATGCTCCTCATTTTTGTTTTGTTTTGGGCAGACGTCAATGACAGGAGGCGACGGCAAAGCTCCTTACAGACAGGAGCAGGACTGGCGCGTGACCGTCACCTCCTGCTGCGGGCGCTCCGTCAGTGTACCTGTATGAGACCGTTTGTGAAGCTCCAGATTGCTTGGGTGTTTAAAGGGCTTCCCGCACAGCTCACACACGTACTGTCTCTGGGCCTGGAGCATCGGGGACTGGTCTTCTGGCGCCACGAGTCCCTCAGGCCCCTCGGTGCCGTTCATGCTGAAGGCCTCGGAGCCGACGAGGGCCTCGCTCTCTTTTCCCTCCGCGCCTGGACTGCCGGGTTTCTCTCCAGTGTCCTCACTCGCAAAGCCGGCCCTCCTCGTCAAACCCTCATCCGACCTAGTGTCAGAGGTCTGCTCTGCAGATTTCTGTGACTTCAGGAAACTGAGCTTCTTAAGGTGGATGTGCTTTTTGAGCCTCACCTGTTTTGTGGGGGGCTGGCATGTGCTGTCGGGGGCTGGGGCTGGGTCGCTTAGAGGCGGGGCCAGGAAGGGAGAGGGTAAGTGCTGTGCGACCCGCAGGGCGCACTCAGAGGGGCTGACGGCACAGGGCTGGCCCTCCCCAGCGGTCAGGTCTGGGGGGGGGCTGGCGGGGAAGGGCTGCTCGGCTGTCCTCTCGTGGCCGGGACAAGTGGCTTGTTTATAGTACTGCTTGCTGTAAAAGTTCCTGAGTTTGTAGTAGTTTGGCTGCTTGGACGGCAGTTCTCTGCAGCCACTGTCTAAAGTCTCAGGAGCTGGTTTCGGCATTTCACCTGCAAGGTGATGCAGATGGACGGACGGCACAGCCTGTGAGTGCGGCTGGTCCTCCAAGCACTCCGGCAGTAAGGGGTAGTGCTCCCCGACAGCGACAGCGCAGTCAGCACCAGCTGCCAAGGCGCTCTGCAGGGGGCACTCACTGCCACAGGGCATGCCGGCCTCTTCCACGGAGGGGGACTTCAAGAACGCGTGACACAGGCTCAGAACGTTTTGGACTTGCAAACACTGTGCTATGTCCAGCATCACCTGTACGTTGTCCTGGTTAAGATCGAGATGAGACGTGTACATGAAGTCCAGGATCTGCCCAATGCCACTCACGTTTTTAATATCCAAGTGAAAAACATCACTCTTCTGGCCAGGAGAATTCTGAAAGAGGCTCCTGATAAAAGAAAAGATTTCTGTGTACAGTGTTAACAGTTCATACATGCTGGCAACTTTCTCATAAATAATACTCATACTACTGTTCAAAATTACTATCCTTCTAGGAAGGCCACGATTTTAAAATTAAGTATGCTTTACCACTTTAAAAAAAAAAAGGCAAGCCACCTAATAAAGCAATTCAGATAAATAAAATTAGTGTGTTGAATATTTAAATTCCAAGTAGATCTCAAAGTAAAATTTTGCAATATAGTTATAACTGTTTTCAAATGTAATTACCCATATGTATTATTAATTGCTTACAGATAGAGTACAGAAAACTAAAGGACACATATTTTTTCACTATTTAACGTTTAGTCTGTCAAATCATATATTTGTGGCCATAAAACACATCCAAAAATACTCCCATATCTAAGTACCTTAAAAAGTCTAAAAATAAAAATAGGTATAATAAACCAACCCTCGGTATACACTCAGTTTTTTAACCTTAATTTTTAATTGTGGCAAAATATACATGTTAAATTAAATACTTAACTACAGTTCAAATGGTAAATTCAGTGTTATTAAGTACATTCACGGTGTGCCACCATCACCGCTCTCCATTTCTAGAAACTGCATCGCCCCAAACAGAGACTCTGTCCCCAGGGGACAGGAACTGCCCCTTCGCCCAGCCCCACCCACCATTCTCTGTCTGTGAACAGGACTGCGCCAGGTCCCCGACACACACTCATTCTGCACTCAGGACCTTTTCTATCTGCCAGAGGCCGTTTCTCGGCACCGATGGTCCACACATCCACAGTAAGAAAGGAAAGCCCTGTGCGTTACTGTGGGAATAAAGGCCCACTTCCAACAAGCCCAAACACTCTATTCCGGAACAAGTCAAATCCACCGGAGAAGGGGTCCGTATGTACAGAATACCAAGCTGAATGAGGGAAGTTGTCTCGCAATGTTGCTAAAGGCATTTTCTCGGATGCAGTCACCTGCTTCCCACGAACACCCTTCAGTTCTGATTTTTCTCCAGAAAAGGACACAGTGGAAGGGGGCAGGGAACACCAGTCAGTGCACCACAGCCTCCAGACCCCACTCTCGGGGACTACGGAAGAGAGGCAGGGACCAAGCCTGGGCCACTCTGCACGTGGGTAGAAGCCCTGCCTCCCTCAGCTCTCGGGCGCTCACAGCACACGTACATGTCACCTCACCCTCAGCTCTCGGGCGCTCACAGCACACGTACATGTCAACTCACCCTCGGCTCTCGGGCGCTCACAGCACACGCACATGTCACCTACCCTCAGCTCTCGGGCGCTCACAGCACACGTATATGTCACCTCACCCTCGGCTCTCGGGCGCTCACAGCACACGCACATGTCACCTACCCTCAGCTCTCGGGGGCTCACAGCACACGTACATGTCACCTCACCCTCAGCTCTCGGGCGCTCACAGCACACGTACATGTCACCTACCCTCAGCTCCCGGGCGCTCACAGCACACGTACATGTCACCTACCCTCAGCTCCCGGGGGCTCACAGCACACGTACATGTCACCTACCCTGAGCTCCCGGGCGCTCACAGCAGGTGTACTGGCTGAATGTCACCGCATGACCTGGGATTGCTGAGGGAAGATTAAACCCTGTGCCATGGGCAATTCCCAGAGCAGTAAAACAGTATTTATTCTGGGGAAGAAAAGTCACTAAAAAGAACCTTCGGTGCTTATAAAGCGTTAGACCTATGTAGTTCATCAGAAAACGTATGGAGAACACTACTGGTACAGGGAATAAAATGTTGTTGTTTGGTGCTATTTTTAAGTAAATCTTTCCCACAGGCACAAACCATTCATTACAGGGGCGAGGAAACTGATTGAAAGCTGTTTTCTTAGTTAAATGAGAAACAAGAACTAAAATGTTATTTATTTATTTATTTAATTCAGTGAGAGGAGGGGAGAGACAGACTACCACAGGCGCCCCGACCAGGATCTACCCGGAAAGCCCACTAGGGGGCAATGCTCTGCCCATCTGGGGCATTGCTCCATTGCTCAGCAACTGAACTCTTCTTAGTGCCTGAGGTGGAGGCCATGGAGCCATCCTTAGCACCTGGGGTCAACTTGCTCCAGTTAGGCCATGGCTGCAGGAAAGGGGGAGAGGGGGGAGGGAGATAGAATGAGGGAGGAAGGAAGGGGGAGAAGGGAGGGAGAAGTGTAGGGAGAGGTGAAAAGGGGGAGGGGTGGAGAAGCGCATGGTTGCTTCTCCTGTGTGCTCTGACTGGGAATTGAACCCGGGACATCCATATGCTGGGTCACTACTCTATCACTGAGCCAACCACCCTCGGCTAAAACATTTTAATAATAAAATAAAAAAACAAACAAAAAAAACCAAACCCTGTGCCTGACCAGGCAGTGGCGCAGTGGATAGAGCGTCGGACTGGGATGCAGAGGACCCAGGTTTGAGACCCCGAGCTCGCCAGCTTGAGTGCGGGCCCATCTGGCTTGAGCAAAAGCTCGCCAGCTTGGACCCAAGGTCGCTGGCTCAAGCAAGGGGTGGTTCGGTCTGCTGAAGGCCCGCGGTCAAGGCACATGTGAGAGAGCAATCAATGAACAACTAAGGTGTCACAACGACAACGAGAAACTAATGATTGATGCTTCTCATCTCTCTCCGTTCCAGTCTGTCTGTCCCTATCTATCCCTCTCTCTGACTCTCTCTGTCCCTGTAAAAAAAAACCAAACAAACAAACAAAAAAAACCAAATCCTGCATATAGGCTGTTTCTCCTCTCTGACTTTTTATCACAGAAAAGTTTCTGCTCGGAATTTTATTCTTCAATTCTTTTATACTAAAAGGATAAGAAATATATAGAGAGGGCTGACATTATTAGAATAATCTCATTCTAAGGAAAGGACCAAAATGCTTTTAATTGCCCCAAATACATGTTATTTAGTTCAAACATTCTTTTGCTCTTGGGTTACTGTAAATATTGTACAAGAGCAAAATAACTCAAGCTGGGGTACACAGATAATGTACTGCAACACTGTATACCTGGAACCTGCATAATTTTGTTAACCAATGTCACCCCACTGAGTTCAATTAAAAAAGTAAAGAAAGCCTGATCAGGTGGTGGCACAGCGGATAGAGTCGGGCTGGGATGCGGAAGACCTAGGTTCAAGACCCCGAGCTCGCCAGCTTGAGCGCGGGCCTATCTGGCTTGAGCAAAAAGCTCGCCAGCTTGGACCCAAGGTCACTGGCTCTGGCAGGGGGTGGCTCGGTCTGCTGAAGGCCCGCGGTCAAGGCACATGTGAGAAAGCAATCAATGAGCAACTATGGTGTCGCAACAAAAAACTAATGATTGATGCTTCTCATCTCTCTCTGTTCCTGTCTGTCTGTCACTATCTATCCCTCTCTCTGACTCTCTCTGTCCCTGTAAAAAAAACAAACCCCACAATGTACTCTGAAGGGAGAGTGAAATCCAAGGAGCAAATAAAATTTGGTCAGAATATTTCCATCCCAGCAGGGCTTCTTCCCCACGCAGTCAGAGAGCAAGGACTAACACCCGTACCTGAAGTACTGGCTGAACGCCGCTAGGACGTTCTTATGGGCTTTGAAGCAGACGCCCTTCACCACCAACATGCAGTCGCACAGCAGGCCCTGAATGCGCTGCTCGTGCAGCTGCTGGAGGAGGTGGCAGCTGTGGGTAGCGACGGCGTCCATGCTCAAGCATTCGCAACACCTGCAACAGAGAACAGAGGTAGAACGGTGACTCCCTGCTGCGAAATAAAAGAGATCTCTGGTCCCATTTCCAAGGCATTCCAAGAATTCTCCCAAGTGCAGAAAAACGCCACCATACCTAACATCTTGGGGGGGGGTAGTATAAACAACCCGGCACCACAGCTAACAGCCCTCAGCAACTTCACAGAGCAAGCGAGTGGGGGGCCGGGCAGATGTTACTGCCAGTTCCCACATCTGTCCACAAAAAATCTAAACTGCAAAGACCCTGTTGGCTTTCAGTCCCCAACATAGGGTAGAACGGTGACTCCTGAGGACACGACTGGACACTCCGAGGTACCAAATCCCTCTGATGATCTGTGGTTCACTGTCATGATTCCCTGTGACGGCAGTTTAAAACACAAGCAGGCTAAGGTTCTTAAGCATCTCAACAGTGCTGTGTGACACAACTGCCCGCAATGACAAAAATACCCCTTCTCTGCACGGTTCAGTACAGTAGCCGCTGCCACACGTGGCCACTGAGCACGCGACACGTGGCTAGTACGATACAGGAACTGAGGCTTTAAGTTCAATTTAATTTATACTTAAACGGTCACATATAAAAATACTTAAAAAGGTTAGAAATAAAGCCAGCAGGAAAAGGTCCAATCAGTATGTAGCGAGCACTTGTGTCAGGGGCACTGAATGAGAAGGTGAGGAGAGTTTGGAGCTTATCTGAGAAGCTCAGGTCCAGGTCAAGATGAGCTCACACCGCCAGACGACAGGAGCGCTAGCCCTCAGCTGCACGTCTCCTCCGTCTCCTCAGACCCACCTGACAGGGTGCTACATTAGCAGAGACCTGAAGGTGTAGTAAGGTACCAAACAGCTGCAAAATTAATACTGATATTCTAGGAGGAAAGGTCAGGCTTTCCTGTCCCGTCCCTCCTTTGAGGAGGGGAGGGAGAAGAATGTAGAAGTTTCTTGCTTGCAAGAACAATGGGTCACTTAGTTTTAAATCTAAAACAAAGGTTAACTGAGAAACTTCTCTTTCAATGGGAGACAGAACTTACATACCACCCTACACTGATTGAGGTTCCTCCCCTTCCTGGAACCCCGAGAGTAACTTATCTCTAGGCAACAGGGAAGATGAACCCTAAAAGATTTATAAACATCTTTGATTGTGTTGCCTTAAAAGTCTTAATGTTTCTGTGTATCCCCTAAACAAATGTTGTCAGCTTGTGCCATGACGTCATGCTCTCCCCAGCCTGTGTGTGGTCAGGGGTATATAACCAGCCCCTCAGATGTATTTGGCGCACGATTTGGGTCTGCAAATGCCCCGTGTCAGCCATATGCAGCCGCCATATTTAATAAATCTCCTTAAAACTCATCTGGACTTGGTGTCTCTACGTGACCCCGCAGAAGTGAGGTACGGTGCTTTTCAGCATCTGGGGTGCGGTGCTTTACAACAAAGGAAGTGCGGGAACGGGCTGTGGGGACTAGGACAGAAGTACTGCGAGTACCTCTGTGGCGAGGACCTGACAAGAGCGACGGAGAGAGGGAGGAAATGAGGGACAGAGGAGGGTCATGGAGGGTCCTGTGGGCCCTTTTCAGAACTCTGACTTTGACTGAATGAGATGGGAAGTCATTACGAGGATATAGGAAGTTTCATCATTCAGTATCTATTGATTGACTAACTACTGTGTGCCGTGTTCTAAAGCGACAATGAAGAAAACACATCAGGGTCTGACCTGTGGTGGCGCAGTGGATAAAGCACTGACCTGGAACGCTGAGGTCACCGGTTGTAAAACCCAGGCTTGCCTGGTCAAGTCACATACGAGAAGCAACTATGAGTTAATGCTTCCTGCTCTCCCCCCACCCCATGCCTTTCTCTCTAAAATAAGTAAGTAAATAAAATCTTTATAAAAACAACAACACGTCAGGCCCATCCCTCATTTAGCTGTGTGTGTGTGTGTGAACGCCCCCCACACACACACACACAAGTACCTGACACACAACTAAACCAAACAGCTAGACATCTGAACCCACAGCCGAGCAGGACTCAGGCTGACACCACCTCAGTCTAGTGAGAGGTGACTCATGGAAGAGGAGTTCAGGAACACCCCGTTTTACTGTCGTGCTCCACAGATGTTGCATGTTCTACAAACTGAAGGCAAGACCCCTCCACCAGCAGAAAGACCACTATTGGCTTTATTGTGATACTTCATTGCTGTGCATCTGGAACTGAACCCACAATATGTCTGAGGTGTGTCAGTTGTGGGGAGGAACGAAGTCAAATGGGGACAAGACTACGGAGGTCAACATGGCAGTCTGATACACTGAAAACCCAAAAAGTCACCATCTGTTTTATTTGCATTCATTCTCAGTGCATAAACATTACTGAAAAAAGTCACTAAACCAAGAAGCCCAAAATCGAAGCTATCCAACATGGCCCCTCCTTCTGCGATTACTATGATTACAATAATTGCCTCCCTCCTATTACTCCCAGGTGTGCCAGCCAACATACACTACCTGCGGTTCCCAGGTTGTGTTCTGGGACAGTGTTGGGGCCCCAGCCCACTCTCCCAGGTAGGCTGTGTGACGTTGGGCAAGTGACAGCTCCATGTTCTACTTTCCTCATGCTATCTCCCAGGTGACTGAGATAAGTGTGAGAGCCCAGGTGAACATTAGAATAGCAACTGGCAGGTGGAAGCATTCGACAGATGTTATCTGGAAGGAACGCCCGCAGAGCCTGTTAAAAATGCAGACTCCTGGACACTGTCCAGGTACATCTGTTCACCCCAGCCTCACACACACTTTCACACTAGCTGTCTCTGCATCCCACGCTGCCTTCTGAGGACTCCTTTCTCTGCTGCCGTTCTCACCGTGCTGAAGCAGACTTGCCACACGGCCTGTCCTTGGTCCATCACCCAGCTTTCCTGCAACACGTCATGTGCAGTCTGCCTACCGCCACCTCAAAAGTCCTCCGTTCTTGAACATTTCTGCTCCTCTTGTCATGGCCCTGGCCTGCTGTACTGTTCCCCTGCAAGCCCTTCAAAGCTTAAAGTCCCTTCACACTCAGCACATGGCCCTCTTCTCTCCCCTTGACAATCACATCTATTCTTGGCCGTTATCTGTCTCTATGCAGACAAATCCTAAACGTGAACTTTAGCTTTGATCACAAGTTCCCAAAGTCCAACGTTCTGCTAAACATCTTTAACTCAAGTAGGAATCCCCCAAACTCATCCCCACCCTCTCATCCTCAGCTCTACACCTTATTCTGACTGTCCTATTTCTTTATGGAAAGCTTCATCTCCAGAAGCTAGGGTCTGGGCACTAGCATTGTCTTCTGGTTTGAGATCAGGGTAGGGTTAGAGCAGTGGTTCTTAACCTTTTCTGAGGTACCGAACCCACCAGGTTCATATGCGCATTCACTGAATCCTTCTTTAGTATAAATAAAATATAATTTTTTTTCCAAATTCAAGACATAGGTATATGTTTTCTTACTGGTGCACAAAATGAGCCGTGCATGAACATCCCCTTGCTCAGAGAACTAAACCAACAAAGTGCATGAACTCACAACAAATGACGGTATTACTTTATTCTGGCCTCCGCAGCAGAGGCTTCTCCGAACCCGAGACCGACTCATGGAACCCCTAGGGTTCGATAGAACCCAGGTTAGAACCACTGGGTTAGAGAAAAACAGGACTAGAGGTGAGGTCAACTACAAAGAGCGGTACTGCAGCACTGGGAGTGGAAAACATTACCCAAAACAAGACCGCGAAGAGGGAAACTTTTGTCAGGTGGTGGGGCACTGTCCCCAGTGCTGAATCCCCCCAGGTACTGAACAGCCAAAAGGCAGAGCAATCAGTACCTTCCCTACCCCACTGGCTGCCCGACAGGAAAGGGCTTCCTGCTCTATTAGTTATTATTAGTTGTCATGCACTGACCGCTTACTGTAGGCAGGGCACTGTGCTAAGCATATATTACATATGTTAACTCAAATAATGCTATAAGAGCCCCATTTCACTATTTTACAAATCAGGAAATTAAGAAATGGGGAGTTTGAATAATTTGTCCATTATCATAAAACTTCTGTCCCAAAGCCAGGGTTTCAATTCTGTTCCCTGAACTGTACAGTCTGTGCTCTTAGGCTATGCTATCTCTCATGAGAAAAGGAATGTCAGCCTGACCAGGCGATGGTGCAGTGGATAGAGTTCTTGATTGATGTGTACGCATCAGTGGATAGGACTGGGCTGCGGAAGACCCAGGTTCGAGACCCCGAGCTCGTCAGCTTGAGCGTGGGCCCATCTGGCTTGAGCATAAAGCTCGCCAGCTTGGACCCAAGGTCGCTGGCTCCAGCAAGGGGTTGCTCTGTCTGCTGAAGGCCTACGGTCAAGGCTCATGTGAGAGAGCAATCAATGAACAACTATGGTGTCACAATGGCAACGAAAAACTGATGACTGATGCTTCTCACCTCTCTCCGTTCCTGTCTCCCTATCTATCCCTCTCTCTAAAAAAAGAAATGTTAGAAAACACAACATAAAACCTTCCTCCACAGACTTAAACACAGCAAATATTCTGAATCTACACTAACTATTTTCTAGCTACACAAAAGTGATAAAGGGAAAAATTCATTAGAATGACTCTTAGAGTTCTGATGATACGCAATGTTATGAACTACTCTGTAATTTACCCTGACAATAAAAACTATAACCTATACTACTTAGTGTAATTCTCTAATTGCTTCGTGATGTTATTTCTCTAAGTCCCTTATATAAAAAAAAACCCTCTACATAACGAATGGGTAATTTCAATTTCTTATGTGTCCTATGCATAACAACTATAAATAATAATGTGCATAACTCACATAAGCAATAATAACAAATATTTACTAAACGTTTCCTACAAGCTACCAGGCACTATTCTAAGCCCTTTACACACATTAATTCATTTAGTTGTCAGAATAATGGTAAGATAGGTACAGCCATTAACCTCATTTGCTAGATAAGGACAATGAAGCACCGGGCAGATGACAGAGGGCCACACCTTCTTTGACATTCCTCCCAAAGGGAAGTGGGTTCTATCTCCTCCCCTTGAACCAGAGCAGCCTCTGGGCTAATAACAAAACAGGGAAGAGTAAGGGTGTAAATCTGCGCTCATTTCTGGGCCCAGGCCCTAAAACCGACAGCTCCCACCTTCCACCTTCCATCCTTTGTAACACCAGCTCTGGAAGGCCCAATTGGCAGCAGGGCTATAAGGTGCCCAGGGAGAGAACACACGAAGCAGAAGGGCTCAGCTGAGCCCAGCCTACTGGCCACCTGTCCCAGGTACCAGATACAGCAGCAAAGCCATAGCAAACTCCAGACCAGCCCCATCATAAGCTGAATCTAGCCCCTGCTGACATCACATGGAACTGAAGAACTGCCCAGCAGAGCCCAGCCCGAATTCCTGTCCCACACAATTGTGAGATAAAGTACAATAGCTTTAAGTCACTAAGTGTGGGGCACAGAGATAGAGAACCCAACCAGGTACAGAGAA
This sequence comes from Rhynchonycteris naso, assembly GCA_037038555.1. Lineage (NCBI taxonomy): Eukaryota > Metazoa > Chordata > Mammalia > Chiroptera > Emballonuridae > Rhynchonycteris > Rhynchonycteris naso. Next base: position 312,427,155 of record CM072996.1, on the reverse strand, counting down.
GATGGTCACAGAGTAACAGGCAATTAATAAGGGGCAGAGTTGGAATTGAAACACAGGAAATCTGACCCCAAAGCCCACAGCTTAACCCCCACTCTGAGTTACGTGTGACAGATCAAAGGGCTTCCTTGGATCAAATCAGTTGCCTCTTCAGTCTACTGCCCACGCCTGACTGTCCAGGTGACCCTGCAAAGCAGCAGCACACCTGAGGAAGCGGCACACAACACCAGGTGTGTGCTGTGATACAGGGGCACAGGACTCACTCCATCTTCGCAGCTAAACCACTCCATGACAAGGAGTGGAAATGGTCAGTGTATCTCTCCAGCCTAGAAGAGTGCCCTGGACACATAGTTCTCGACTGATGTGTACGCATCAGACTTTTCACCTGTAAAAATGAAGGGGTCCTCCACTGGGTTAATCTCTGAAGTTTCTTCCTGTTCTAAATATGATAATAGAAAGATGAACTGAAAGGCACAAAAAGAAAGAAAAGAAAACAGGGAGAAAGAGAACAGAAAAAACTTAAGGACATGTAAACGAAGAGGTGTTTCTACAGGGAACAAGGGCGAAAATGGAATTTTATCCTGCAGAGATGGCTCGTAGAGCAAAGGCTCTTCTTTCTTGTGGGACAATTTACCAACCTGTCAGGCACCAGAGGAAAGTATCTGCAGGGGTTTGGGGGACCACTGATGGACTGCCCCTCCAAGGGTGCACAGTTCACGCGCCTCAGCACCAACCGAGCTTGTCTCAGACTGACCCTGCCTTCCTCTTCGACCATCAGGCCTTTCAGACAGCGTATTGCCAACCCTCCACCCCAATCAAACAACAAAGGCACGGACTTCAAGCAAACACGCCTGAGTTCAGGCTTCACTTAGCTCTGTACAGACTCCATGACACTACGAAAGCCAATCCAGCCAGACCAGTATCGTGGGCCTAGTATGTGCAGATGCTGTGGTAAGGATGGAATGCCAACAAACTGAATGGGACGCGCTCCCTGCCCTCTACGCCATTCACTTAACTTTACTAAGTGTCCACTAAATGCCAGGCACTCAGGGCACAATGGTGAAACTCAGATGTGGTCATCCAGGCCTTCCTGAAGCGCCAGTCTAGTAGGAGAGACAAGTCTAGCTCTCTACTGGAGATACTAAATGGAGGAAGTACAAAATTAATTGGTAGTGGTGGGGGAACAGAGGGTTGGAGAAACTGCCTTGAGAAAGAGACATCCATGCTGAAACCTGAAAGTCAGGTCTGCCAGAGACAGTGAGGAGAGCTCACCCTGAGTTTTCAGGGGAAGCAAATGAAAAACCAAATGCAGGGAGAACAAATAAGAACAAGGTGCCCACGTGTGCCCCGCACACAAGATACCTGGAGCACCCTCCTCTTGGACCTCGTGGGCACTCTGTCACCTCTGCCCGCCAATATTTCCCTCCTAGTCCACTCCACTTACAGGCTGAATTGTGTCCCATATGCTGAATCTCTAACCTCCAGTACCTCTGAAGGTAACTGTGTTTGCAGATGGGGTCTCTAAAAGAGGTGATTAAGTCAAAACTCAATCCGACTACGTTAAAACCGTAATCCAATCTGATTGATGCCCTTAAAAGAAGAGGAAATCTGGACAGAGACCCCAAGGACGCTCGTGCACAGAGGGACGACGACCAGATGAGGACACCACAGCAGGTGTCAACCTGCAAGCCAAGACGTGCAGCCTAAGAAGACACCGAGCAGGCCGACACCTCGGTCTTGGGCTTCTCGCTTCCAGGACTGTGAGCAAATAAACGGCGGCTCGGCTCTTCGAGTCACCCAGCCTGTGGCGTTCCGTTATGGCGGCCCCAGCAAAGGTGTCCACCTGCGAGACCAGGCCCCACACGGCTCATCTGCAGACTTCCTTATGGCCCCCCCCTTGGGTTAACGTTTCTCAGGACACTCTGCTCACGCCCATTCACCTTCCACGCACGCGTCCCAGGCACACGCCCTCGGCGGTCCCGCCGCCCGGGGAAGCAGCACGCACCTGCACCCGCACGTCCCCAGCAGGGTCCGGGCAGCGGAGCGCGCACAGGAACGGGCGCGGCCGGCCCGAGCGCCCACGGCTCAGGCCTCCCACGGCAGCGGGACGGGAGCGGCGGGGCCCTGCGGCCGGGACGGCCGGGACGACCGGGCCGGACGCCGCCGCGGTTTCCAGGCCGAGGGTCCCGGGGCAGGGGCGGGAGCGGACCTCTGTGTCCCGTCGCCGCTTCCCTGCAGCACGGGCCGGCAGCTCTCCGCGGACCCTCGCGGTGCCCTCCGCGCGTGGCGCGCACGCCGTGGCGAGGCCGGCCCCCCGGCGCGGCGGTCACTTTACCCTCAGACGCCTCTCTGGGACCCGCCGCCACCCTCGCTTCACCAGCCGCCCCGTCCTCCGCGGGCCCGACGCAACCATCCCGACAACGCCCCCTTGGCTGGCCCAGCCCGCCCGACTTCCGGTGTCGTCACTTCCTCCAGGGGGCTTGCGGGGTTGCGGCGCGCGTGCGCGCTGGGAGGCTCAGAATCGAATTCTGCGCCGGGAAGCTGCGGAACCTGGAGACAGCTACTACGCTGGGCCGGCGGGCGGGCGGCCGCGGCGATCCCACGTGCTCCCCGCGGCAGGTTGCAACCGTCGGCGGACGCCGGCTGAGAGGTGAGGAGCGTGGCTCCGAGGTCCGACCTACGAGCCTGGACTCAGAGACCGAGGAGGGGTGCGCACTGCCTGCATTTCCACCGCTAGGGTCTCTCTGGTTTCCGTACAGGGAAGGAAATCCATTCAGATCTTATTCGTGCTCTGGGCAAGTGGAAGGAGTCCTGGACTTAGAATGACCAATTCTTCCTGGATTTAAAACGGAAAGGTTCTTGTGCCGGATAGCTTCTCTGTCCTCCGCCAAAGCAGGTTGGTCCCCGGGGGACCGGGCTTCAGGCTTGCTGCATGCTGGGGACAAGGATCTTGTCCTTTCTGAGTCTGGAGGGGCTTGGGCCATAAGGAGGGGGACCTTAGGGCATAGTGGGGTGAGAGCACGGACTTGGTGCCGGAATAACGAACAGCGTGTGAATCCAGGGTTGCCACCAACTGGACTTGTGGCCCGCTGCAAGTTACTAACCGCTTTATACCTACCTCAGTTTCCTCGACTGCGAAAAGGGAATAATGCAGAACGTAACTCCGAGGCCCGGTGTGAGGAGCACATGGGCACAAACGCGTTAACCACCCAGGCCAGGGTTTGGCACATAGTAGGTTTCCTGCAGCTCCTCTCTGAGACAGGTAGGGGAACAAAGGGGTGTATTTGCAAGGCTGACTTTCCTGCAGAGAGGGCCCACTCGGGACTTGATCACACAGCCTCCCACCCCACCCCACCCCCAGCGTCTAGCATGGAGCCTGACAGCTGGTTGACTTCCACAGACAGTCATTACACCAGTGAAGGGATGCCGTGTAGAACATGACTGGTGATGTTGTGTGTGTGGGGGGGGGGTGAGGTTAACTTCTCCCAGCCTCAGTTTGCTCATCTGTTAAGTGAAGATAGGTGTACCCACCTTCTTAGAGCACGTGGAGACCTTTTCACCTCCACCCACGTTCGGGGGTTTGGGTTTAGGCGGCCTGGGAGATAGCATGTAAGTATGTGCCCTTCCCTGGTGCCACACCAGCGGTTTCTTTTAATTCTCCCCTTGCAAGGGGCTCGGGTTGGCCTGATTCGCTTGATCCCTTGTTTCACAGGGGGGAGAACTTGGAAGTTCAGCAGGGACAATGACGAGCTGAGGTCAGAGTGCTCCCTGGGGACTGCTGAGGTTGTCAGCTTGGCCTGTCAGGTTGGCTCTTTTGGTGGTTGATGGTGATGGGGTGGAGGTCTGTGTGTATATGTGTGTGAGAGAGTGTTTTAAGTATAGTGAATGTAGTTTTTGTAAAAAAAAAAAAATTGTAGAGGAAGGAAGGCAAAAAGTTACTTCAAATCCCAATCCCAGAACTAAACCTTAGATCTTGGTATCAGGGAACAGAGTAGCACCCATGGGGTGGGGAGCCAGTGGAGACTGGAGTGAATTTATGAGGACAGACGGGTGGGTTAGGTCGTATATAAAGAAACATGGGTTTAGGTGGACTATAAGAACACTAACATGCAAATTAATAGGTCATAGGAAATTCTACCATTGGGTAAGGAGGAATCGTTTGTATCTGGTACTTTGACTTTCTGCACAATGCTGTGAGGTAGCTATTAGGCCCATTCTATAGGTAAACAAACGTTCAAAGAGGGAACCTTTAGGTCATTTAGTTTTTAATTGACAGGGGCGGGCACCAGCTCAGATCCTGTGGCCCTCAGTCCACGACCAGTTCAACAGAACATGCTACGTCTAGATGAGGGACACGGAGATGCCCTCAGTTCCTCCCCGTCCCCAGCGCCTTACTGATGCTGTCTGCTGCCCCTCAGCCCCGCTTCCCACCATCCGTCCGCTGTGACACACGTGGGTTTGTTCTGGGGCTGGCCTTAGAATGAAGACTTAGCGTCTGCATATTTTAAAGTGGACGATCATTTGGAGAGCCTTTAAGGTTTTTTTGGATGACAGTCCCAGGATCCAGGTACTGAGTAATGGCCAAGGACATGACAAGTCAAGATGGAGGCAGGGTGGGGGCTCCGTCAGGCTGCCCCTGCTATGAAGTGTGCCTCCAAGCAGACCACTGAACCTCGATTAGTCCGGTTGGTGGGGTGATCACACCTCTTCTGGGGGTGTCGGTGCAGTCGTGATGTTAAATGAGAAATGGCTTTGTGGAGAGCGAAGCTAAGTGGTCATGTCCTGTCCGTCACCCTTTTCTCGGTTTATGGCACATGATGAGAACTCAGTAAATTGACCAGGCAGACGAATAGACAGCCAGATGCTCACATTGCATCTACTTGGTGGGAGGGCACCTGGATGCATAGGGATCCCTGTGTACAGCTGGCATTCAGTCTCGATGTCCGCTGAATGGCATTGTAGTGACTCACCTGGGGCTAGAACCCGCGGATGCCCTTAGCCAGTCCACACGTTGCCTCTTGCTCGCCTATCTCTGGCATGCCCACATCTGTAGGAGGGAGAATTCAGAATCTCTGTGGCCGGATTGGGACCCAGCCTTGCGCCCAGAGAGGGAGGGGCCAGGGAAGGAAAAGGGGACTCGTATTTAGGTTCAGACCGGAAAAGAATGCCACCTTTTTACACTTGGGTCAAACGTTGAAATGCGTGACATCTGAGCCCAGCAGACGCGGTCCTAAGTATTCATGCAGCATGCTTTCAGCTTTCCTAATTTCCGAAGGAGAAATGTTACAAATTTACCAAAAGCATCATTTGAAAGTGTAATTATTTAAATTTCTTTCACATCTACTCCTGTTGAATTGTATTGTTTGAGTTTTTGTTTGAGGCAGAGCTTGCTGTCTTCAGTTGCAGGGACTGTTCGCACGGTGTGTTTTTGTGAGTTTGTTGCATGTGTGCTTCTGAGATTGTTAACCTGCACTGAGGCTTGGGACACCTGTCTGCTGTGCAGTTAGGGTGGTTTCCAGCTCCCTGTCCTTGCAGCCTGTCCCCCAAGCAGACAGATGGACACACACAGACACACAGGTGCCTCCTGCATGAATGACAGATGTTTTCCTAGGGGGCTAGGTCAGGCGTGAGGCCTGATCACGGTGACCCTCTGCTGGTGCTGGGTGTCCTCTGGGCTCTGGATAAGTGAGGGGTAAGCTCCTTACAGGCCTTGTTTATCTGATTAGCAGGCAGGCGGCCACACTGCCCATTTCCTATCAGGACTGAAAGCGCATTGTAGGCTCTGAAAAACCCGAGGAAGGCACCATGAGATGGAGTCTGACTCACTGCAAGCCACCCATTCTGACTGTAAAAGAAAGCTAACACATTTCTAAATGGGAGCGTGGGCCTTAAAAGACCGAGTGAAAGGGTTGGCTATGTTTTTCCGGTGGGTCTGATCCCCAGAGCGGTGGCAGGCTCTGCACACACATTCCCGCAGCTTTGTCAACGTCACTGACTGCTTCCAGTCCGGGTGTTTTGTTTACACCTGCCCCCTTCCCAGACCTCAAACTTGAGACCTTCTGAGACAGACCGGGTCTCCCAGTGGGATGTCAAAGATCGTGGAAGCCGCCTCCTGTCCCGTCCTCCCCCCCAATCAGGAAACAGACCAGACCTCAACAAGGAAGGTCAGAGAGCTCTAGGCCGTAGCCTGACTTAGAGGGGTTAGTTTTCATTGTTGAGTTCCACCATGAAGTCACTTACACGTTGTTCAGCAGATAATTTGGCGTCTTGCAGCTGTCTCTCCCTTGCTTGTACGATGGCCATCTATAGTATTTCTAGGTGACAGGTAATGGCTGGCTCTTGTTCTTACACCAAATAGCCTCTGCATGCTATTTATTTGGTAATGTGGTGCTGGCCCTCTTTCCGGCCTCTGTTCCCCTGAGGTGCAGGGTGGCCACTGTCCTTGCTGCCTGTCATTGACCGGGCGTCCACCGGTCCATCTGCCATGTGCAGAATGCTGCGCATGGAGGGCGCTGGGCCGGGTGCATGCGATGCCCGCTCCGCAGGACCAGTGACTGTTAGACACACCGCTGCCGGAACCAGATGAGAAGGTGGTGGGGTTGCTGTGCATCTCAGCAAACAGTCACGTTGCTTTCCCAGGATCAGCGCAGGGCTGTAGCCGACCACCTCCTCCCTGGCTCACCGACCCTTCTGGCGAGCCGAGGAAGGGGACCGGGGACGAGGGTCTGCGTTTGTACAGAGCTTTTCAGGCAGGCTGATGTCCGGCAGTGCCCGAAGAGCCAGAGGCCTCCCTGAGGGACCAGCTGGCCTCTGTACACCGTGGGGTTGCAGCCAGGACGTGCATTTTCTTTCAAGGCTGAGCAGGGGAGCAGCCCTGATCTTTGCGTGGGTGCGGCCTCTCCTGCAGTGACCGCAGGTGGCCGTGCTCCGGGAACCAAGGGTTGCTCCTTTGTGCTGAAGGATCCGGGGGTGAAGTCTTACCCTGAAGCAACTCTACCAGTGGACTCGAGCCTTTCCTTAATTTTCCATAGTGAGCAAGACAGTGCTGGGTTCAACAGTTCTTGGCAGTTCTGCTGTGAAGCGTATTTATAATGTAAATAAGCGATACTCCTCGAGAATCTAGTGATTAGAAGTTATGTAAACATGGAAACTTACTGTGATTTCTGTCACGTTTAAATGGCCTGTGTTGTTTTGAGCACAGTAGCGGCCCCACTGGTTTTTAAACGGAGGGTTGTGTCTGTGCAGGTGTATATAATGTGGGCCCGGCCGGGACACCTGGGACTGTGAACGCCCTCCAGGGACTCAGCACCAGCAGCTGAGACAGCTGCATGTCACTCCATTTCTTTATTGGTCCGGGAAGCCACACAGGGGAGGCCCTGCACCTATTCCCTGTCTGTGGTGCCTGAGGGCACATCCTACTGCGCCTAGTGACACCCAGGGCTGCATAGTGTCCTATATCAATGTGTCCTGTGCGTAGAGAAGTTGTTTTATGGGCCTGTTCTCCACTTTCTAAAGCTTCCTCAACTCCCCTCATTATGTTCTTACTGTATTTGGGGACCTGAGATAATTTGCAGTGCACACCTAAGGGCGAGAGAGAGGGAGGGGAGAGAGAAAGAAAGTTATTAGAAAATGTAAGGTATTTCACTTAATGTTTCCAAAACTTCTTCTCTTTAGAGCCAGCCTGCCAAGTTTAAATCCTGGTTCTGCTACTGTGTGACCTTGGGTAAGTTACTCAATCTCTGTGCTTCCATACCTCGTGTAAATTGTGAATAGTAGTCTCTGGCTGAGGGTTGCTATGAGGATGAAATAAGTTTCTATGTGTGAAGGTCTTGGAGGGCCCAGCACATGGTTAGCACACACTCAACAAATGTTAGCATGAGCGCCCCTGTTAATTAGAGTGTTGCTTACATGGCAGTAGTTGTGTGTAGATTGGCAATCAGCTTTGATGCTCTTGTTTGTAGTTATTTTCACACAAAATTATGGTTGAAAAGTTGTGTGATTATTTATTGGGAATAAAAGTTCCAGATTACGATAATTATCTTTTTTTCCTTTATCTTTAATTTTTTTAGGACGAGACTTGACACCTATCTTGGATAGGGACTATTTAATCATTTAGCTAAAAATGGTATTTTTTACATGCAATGCATGTGGTGAATCAGTGAAGAAAATACAGGTGGAGAAGCATGTGGCCGTTTGCAGGAGCTGCGAGAGCCTTTCGTGCATTGACTGCGGTAAAGACTTCTGGTAAGTTCCAGGTAACTCGTGTAGACCCTAGCAAGGGTGCATGCCCGTTTAGGGAGCGTTGTTTCCACTGACCTGGACAAAAGAGAGGCCAGTTCAGGGAAAGCAACGACGGAAGAGCTGGAAGGGGTGCACAGGACCGTGCGCCTTGTACGGACGGCTTGCGAAGAGGACTGCGGGAAGGGTGGCGCGTGCGCGTGGCGACCGGAGCATCTGGTCAGTCCGGGCACCTGCTGATGTCACCTTGCCCCCGTTACCAGACCTGGGAAGTGACCACGGAGCGAGGCTTCGGGGCATGGTGTGCTGACCCCACTGTGGAGATGGGTTTATAAACCAGAAAGTGAGCTGATTCACAGAGAGGCTGGGTCCTTCCTAGGACCTCAGAGCTGATGGGGGGTGGAGGCGGCTCCTGCTCCCTGTGTGTGTCCGCACTTCCATGGAGGGTGGCTCTCCCTGGACAGGGGGTCTGGGGGAGGGGCAGGACGGACCTCAGAAGGGTGTCTACGGATGGCTTCTTCCGCCATCTCCTTACCCCCCTTCAGCCTCCGAGGGCTCCAGCACAAGGCCGACTTGGGTGTGTCTGCCCGCTGTCCTCGGCGGCATTTGGATGGTAGCCCGCTTTAATTTTATTCTAGAGTAGTGATGTGTAAAAAATTATTTTGGAAACTGCTAAAGTTTTTATTCCTGTAGTCCTAGGGGGAAGCTGGAGGTAGGTCGGGCTCTTAGCTGACCTTGCCTCACACACGTTCCCCGAGGGCCCCATGTTACCTTGTCTGGTCCCCAAAACTCTGAGATCAGAGAGACTGTACAGCATCCACTCCGAACGTGACACACTCAGGACTTTTTAATTTAAGTTTTTATTATTTATTTTTATTGCACTATATTGATATAACATTGTATTAGTGTTACACCAGCTTTTAACGTATTCTACAACTGAGTATTGATTGCCTACTATGTTACCAGGAACCCAAACAGATTTTGTCACTTAAGATAAAGCCACCTGTTGCAGAGACTACAGTGTGTCCGTAAAGTCACGGTGCACTTTTGACCCGGTCAAAAGTGCACCATGACTTTACGGACACACTATATTTTTTATTCAGAGTGTAGTCCTCTACGAAAACAAATACTGCTGATCCCCTTGGTGTAAGGCACTTGGATATAGAAATGGGTGGGAAGGTCAGTGGTGGGTTTTCTGTGGAACGGTTCAGAGGAAGGATGTGGTCAGCAGCAGGCTGGGAATGGGAAGCACAGTGAGTGAAACAGGTCGGCGGGCCTGTGCGCGGGGCGGGTGTGAGACACGCCGCGTGGCTGCAGGAGCAGGGTGCTGCCCCCACCCTGAGAATCGGTCTGATGGTGCACCCTGCCTCCCTTCCCAGGGGCGAGGACTATAAGAACCATGTGAAATGCATAAGTGAAAACCAGAAGTACGGAGGCAAAGGCTATGAAGGTAAAACCCACAAGGGCGACGTGAAACAGCAGGCGTGGATTCAGGTAAGGTCTGAGTCAGGCTGCAGCTCCATCTCACACCTTCCGCTTCTCTCCGGAAGCCTGAGAGACCAAGAATAATGACGTCATCCATGCAGACAAGACCGGAAACAGCATTCTTATCATAGGCTAAGGCTGAGCACTAAACCTTAAAAAAGAGTCCTTTATTTCTCTGTTAATAATCACAGTGTGTTCATATGCTTTGTAGATATCTTGCAAAAATAGTGTAGGATTCTCACTTCCTCTGGACTGTGCAGCTTTCTTAGCTGTACCTGCTTCCAGTGCTAACACAGCTCTTACAACTCAGACCACGTGGATCTATTATGAGTGTGGGTCATCAGGATCGGGTAAAATAAAGACATTTTCATAAATATGAGTTTTCCACTTAAATAATAAAATGAAGACATGCACAATAAAAATGACAAATCCCTGATTCCCTGAGATTGCTCGCTGTTTACAAACTAGATGATAGCAGGAGAAGGGAGGGGTACAGGAAGGAAGGAAGGTAGGAGAGTGAAGAGGCAGGTGTCATCTATGTGGAAATTCTGCATTTTCCTAGAAACCGAGTAACGAATAGTTACTTTGAGGTAACTCCTGGGAAGGGAAGTCCCTGCTCACAAAGGACTAACAGAGTGCGCCCAGTGCAGATTGACAAGCTGGTTAACCCCCTCACTAAGATATTTAGGCAGGTGACCATCAAGCCACACTATCTGTAGCCCCTCGAGAAACAGGTGACATCCCCAGGCCACCGAGCCGGAGGAACCCGTGTGCAAGAGCTCCATCCCCGTGGTCATCACTTCGTGAACGAAATCTGTAAAGCAGGGACCAGCACGCGGTAGCCGTGGGTCCTCCACCTCTGTCTAAATAAAACGTCATTGGAATGCAGCCGTGCCCACTTGTGTTCGTGTCCAGCTGCGGGCATGGCGTTGAGCACCTAGGACAGAAACCGGGTGGTCTGCAGCTCCTGACGTCTCTGCTTTCAGGCCAATTATGGCAGTGGGCTCCCTGGTGACCGTCTTTTTGTATACTGTCATCTCCCTAACTCATAATGACTTTCTTCCTCTGCCTTCACTGGGGTTGCCATAGCATCCTTTTAGGACACAAATTTAATTTTTATCTCTGTTATTGTTCCTTTCAAATTTATTTATTAGATATCAGTGTTTTTGTTTTGGTCCTTATTTCCTAATCCCTTTTGACTATATTTTGTCTGATTCATTTTTTTTTTTTTTTTTCAGAGACGGAGTCAGAGAGAGGGATAGATAGGGACAGACAGACAGGAACGGAGAGAGATGAGAAGCATCAATCATCAGTTTCTCGTTTGTGACACCTTAGTTGTTCACTGATTGCTTTCTTATATGTGCCTTGACCGTGGGCCTTCAGCAGACCGAGCCACCCCTTGCTGGAGCCAGCGACCTTGGGTCCAAGCTGGTGAGCTTTTGCTCAAGCCAGATGGGCCCGCACTCAAGCTGGTGACCTTGGGGTCTTGAACCTGGATCCTCCGCATCCCAGTTCCATGCTCTTATCTACTGCGCCACTGCCTGGTCAGGCTGAGCATTTTTGATTTGTTTACTTTTTTTTTTCTACTCTTTAAAACTTGTGGTGAATTATACATGATATAAAGTTTATCATTTAACCATTTGTAAGTCTCCAGTTAAGTGCATTCACCATTTTTTGTCCATTCCCAATTGAATAATATTGACACCCTCGTCAAAAATCATTTGACCAAGTATGCAAGGGTTTATCTCTGGGCTCTGTTCCACTGGTCTGCACGTCTGTCTCCGTGCCAGGTCCTTGATGATTTGATTACTCTAGCTTTGTGCAGTACGCTTTGGAATCAGAGTGGGAAACCTCCAACTTTATTCTTTTTCAAGATTGTTTGGGCTACTTGGTGTCCCTTTTGAGTCCATGTGAACATTAGGGTAGAATCTTCTATTTCTTCAAAAAAAAAGTTATTGGGCTGTTAATAGGGACTGCATCTGAATCTAGATCATTTGGGTAGTACTGACGTCTTAGTCTTCAGTCCATGAGCATTCCCATTTCTTTGTGTCTTTTTCCTTTCAGCAATGTTTTGTTAGTTTGAAATAGATAAGTCTTTCATTTATGCCTAAGTAGTTTATTCTTTTTCATGCTATTGTAAATGAGATTGTTTTCTTAATTTCTTTTTCAGATTGTTTATAGAAATGCAAATTATTTATGAGTGTCGACCCTGCAACTCGGCTGAATCTGTTAACTGATTCTAAAGTTTCTTTTTGTGGAATCTTTAGAATGTTCTACGTATAAGACCTTGTTGGCTGTGCGCAGAGATAATTTTGCTGCTTTTTTCCCTATGTGGATGCCTTCTATTTCTTTTTCTTGCCTGATTGCTCTGGCTAGACTTTCCCGTACTATGTTGGAATTTGTAAGCATAGGTATTCATACAAAAGTTGGGCTTGAAATGATCAGTTCTGTAGCTCTGGCTACTTGATACTCATATGTCAGTTTATTGTTTTTGTTTTATCTTCCTTTTGCATAGAAAATTAATGAATTAATTAAAAGACCCAATGTCAGCCCCAAAGTGAGAGAACTTTTAGAGCAAATTAGTGGTTTTGACAACATTCCCAGGAAAAAGGCAAAATTCCAGGTATGTATTTGATGGAGAGGATGTGCACCCCTCAGAGACAGCTGTGTGCACCTGTCAAGTGGGCTAAACTTTTTTTTTCTCTGTTTGTTCCTGATAGAATTGGATGAAGAACAGTTTAAAAGTTCATAATGAGTCCATTCTGGAGCAGGTGTGGAATATTTTTTCTGAAGCTTCCGGCAGTGTAAGTCAGATCTAATTTTAGATTTGTACTGTTGCAGAAATCGTTAGTCACAATGCAGTAGGAGTGTCTTATTGTCGGAGGTCAAGACAGCCTGTTTCTGCAGAGCCTCTTGGGCCTTCCTTTCTGGGGTGGGATCACCGGAGGGCTCTGCCGAGAGGGCTTCCCTGCTGAGCTGGGCACAGAAAGTTGGTTCGTCGCAGCACTGGGTTCTGGCAGCAGCGAACAGGGACTGGCTTGCTTAGAAATCAGGTGGTGGGCCTGACCTGTGGTGGCGCAGTGGGTAAAGCGTCGACCTGGGAACACTGAGGTCGCCAGTTCAAAACCCTGCACTGGTCTGGTCAAGGCACATATGGGAGTTGATGCTTCCAGCTCCTCCCCCCTTTCTCTCTCTCTCTCTCTCTCTCTCTCTCTCTCTCTCTGTGTGTCTCCTCTCTAAAATGAATAAATAAAAATTTTAAAAAAACAAAAAGAAATGAGGTGGTGGGACATACTGGGAAAGAACAGGAGCTCTGGGTGTCAGCCAGGCCCAGATTGAATCCCTGCTGCTCTCTGCCCGATGTTTGATCTAGGGCCTGTTACTTAACCTCTCTGAGCCTCAGTTTCCTTTTCTTTAAACACTGGATTGTCACATTCATTCATTCCTTCAATACTTACTAAGTGTCTGATCTGTGCCAGGCTGTGAACAAAACTGAAACATATCCCCGGTGGTAAGAGTGTGGTAAAGGAAAAGAAACAGGGGGAAGACGTGGAGAATGACTAGGTAGTCTTTTAGGTAAGGGGCGAGGGGTCACGAGGGCCCCTTACATCTGTAGTTTTAAAATGGATGAGACTACAAAAGCATCCTACCTTATTCCCAACTTTAAGTGGGCACTTAATAAGTGTTCTTTTTTTCCTTCTGGTGGAGGGAGAATTCCACGGGATTAATTCAGTCAACTGCCCACGAGTCAAAATGGTTTGATAGAAGAGGTCTCAGTGTGAGCCCTGGCCGGTTGGTTCATTGGTAGAGTGTGGATCCAACGTGTGGAAGTCCTAGGTTCGATTCCCAGTCAGGGCACACAGGAGAGGCCACCATCTGCTTCTCCTCTCCCCTTTCTCTTTCTCTCTTTTCCTCTTGCAGCCATGGCTCGATTGATTCGAGCACATTGGACCTGGGCCCTGAGGATGACTCTGAGGAACCTCTGCCTCAGGTGCTAGAAATAGCTCAGTGTGAACATGGCCCCAGATGAGCAGAGCATTGGCCCCAGATGGGGGTTGTCAGGTGGATCCTGGCTGGGGCGTATGCGGGAGTCTGTCTCTTTATCTCCCCTCCTCTCACTTAAAAAATAAAAAAAAAAAAGAGTTCCCAGATGTGGATACACAGGCAGAGAGTTTTGGTTTGATAGCTTAGCCACATTATTGGTTACATTGTTAATGTGACTGCTTTCACATTACTTCAGTTGCGTTCTCTTTCTCTCTGGTGCTTATATCCCATTCAGAGACTGACACTGTGAGTAGTTGTTAAAGAACGGTGGGTCTTGCTGGTCTTTTATCCTGGTTACCTTGTCAGGAGTTGCCTTGCTTTGTAGAGAGAGCAGCACTAGTTTGAGCAGCAAATTGATAAAAATGGGACTTTTATCTTGGCAGTATATCTAGCATGTCTCAAATGTGCAGGTTGGGCCTTTGAAACCCTACATCCAATCATTTAATCGGCCTTTATATGGCACCTAAGTTTTAAAGGCTATTTCCGTAATTTTTACCAAGAACCAAAGATTTGTAATGATTTAGTTCAGTTGCAGAGTTTGAAGTTCTTTCTGACTTCCCTTTTGAAGCTGTGAACATTTTAATTAAAAAATCAGTAAATGGCTTGTGATGACCCCTGAGCTTGTGTGGCTCTGCCTCTGACCCTGTACGTCACAGCACAGCCCAGGGTGTGTGCAGAGCAGAGGGACCCCAGCTCCCTGTTCCTTCATGCCTCCCGTTACTCTCCGCTGAGCTTCCTCTCCTCTTCTGTGACACTGTACCCGGCACAACTCACACATGGTGGGTTTGTGCTAGAACATCAGGTCGGAGTAAATACTAGAAAGAAACTGAAGGCAGGAGGAGGGGCAGAGAGTACAGGAGGGGGCTCTGTTAGGTGAGAGTCTGAGGGCAGTGCCGAGACCACTCTGTAGGAGAGCCCAGAATGAAGTAGAAGGAAGACCGGGAATGGGTTGACCATGCCCTGCTGAGTGGCTGCTGAGGGGGGTGGAAGTGTGTCTCCTGGCTCCTCCCCCTCCTCCCCCCTCCTCCTCTTCCTCCTCCTCCTCCTCCTCTTCCTCCTCCTCCTCCCCCTCCTCTTCCTCCTCCTCCTCCTCCTCCCCCTCCTCTTCCTCCTCCTCCCCCTCCTCTTCCTCCTCCTCCTCCTCCTCCTCCTCCTCTTCCTCCTCCTCTTCCTCCTCCTCCTCCTCCTCCTCCTCTTCCTCCTCCTCCTCCTCCTCCTCCTCCTCCTCCTCTTCCTTCTCTTCCTCCTCCTCCTCCTCCTCTTCCTCCTCCTCCTCCTCTTCCTCCTCCTCCTCCTCCTCCTCCTCATCTCCCCCCCCTCCCCCTCTTCCTCTGTGAGTTTGGTTATGGAGCCAAGGCACCCACTAGAGACTTGGTCTGAACTGGGTGGACGTTGGGCTGAGGTTTTTGGTCCTTAGTGGTTAAAGTAGTAACCAGCAATACGAACAACAGCGTAGGATAGATAGGGAGCTTCTTTGCCCACTTCTTCCTTGTGAGTCCAGTCCGTTTCTGAACTCATTCTCCGCCCCTCCCACCCTGTGCCTGGACGACCTTATTTCTCTGAACTGCTATGGAGAAAACTGATTTGGTTTAACGTCATTTCCTACATGCTGCTCTTCCTGCCAGAGGCTGAGCATCAATGTCAGTGAGGCAGGGCTTTGTGATGATCTTGCCCTAGAGTTAAAGCCAGTCCTTGTTTATTTGGTCCCACATGGGGAGAAGTCGCTCCCTTCTTATGACCTAGTCTCCGGAGGGGGAAGATGGGAGGTAACTTGGAGTCAGCTGGTTGGTGAGTTACTGATGGGACTTGGGACAGACAGGTCTGCAGATGCGTAAATCCAGCTGCCTTCCCAGAGCTGCTGCCACCAACCGTCTCTCTGCCCGCCGGGCACCCCGGGCTCACGCAGCTCAGCAGAAGGCTCTGCACCAGCTCCTGAGCAGGGCCGGCCCAGATTTCCAGCACATTGTGAGTCGGGGAGTACAGCAGGCACTGGGACTAGCTGTGCTGAAGGCATTTTTAAAAATGGCTCCATGTGCTGATTTGAATTAGGGAATGCAGTGAGTGGGAAACAGCTCTTACCCCAGGGCACGCGTGATTTCGTTTCCTGCGATTCCCTACCCACCATACGTGACTCTGTCCGAGTGTCTCTGACATCCTCGGGGTAACCATCTCATCTGAAGGATGATTAGATCGTGCCTCTGGCTAGTGCTGTCGCTTACAAAGCCCATGGCGCACCCTGGGCCGGTGCTTCGAGCATCCCTGCGCGGCGCCCAGGACATGTTTCTCTCCTCTTTCTGGTACACCAGCTGTGGGAGGAAGGACTGCTGCCTCTCAGGCTGCAGACAAGCAGGCAGCATGGAGTAGATGAGGAACTCGCCCGAGGACCCTGGCTAGTCATTGCAGAGCTGGCCCTTGGACGGGTCTGCAGGAGTGTCAATCTGCCCGTGCTCCCTTTCACTGGAAAGGAAGGTGAATAATGAGCCAGAACGAGAGATCTGGCCCAAGGGACTTCAGGAGTCCTCGCTTTTCCAGTGGAATGAAAATGTTCCGTGCTGAGAAGGGTGTGGGCTGGGGCAGTGCTTCTCATTTTGTGTATCTGCTGCTGAATCTTACCTGTCGCGGGCCACCATCCTAAAACAGTAAGTAACGAGGATGCTTTCCCTGAAACAGCGAGTTTGGTAGGTACACGCAGTAATTGAACAGGCGTGTCTGGGATGTGTGCTCACGTGTTTCTTTGTTTCGCCTAATAGGAACCAGCCAATAAAGGGCAAGATCAGGAACCACGTGACCAGGTGGCCAGGCCGCCTGCAGAGACCTCCAAGGTGACGCCTTCCAAAGCAAACGACAGCACAGAAGGACGAGCGGATGGGAAGAAGAGCAAGAGAGAAAGGAAGGAAGAGCGGCAGAAGGCTAGGAAGAAGGAAAAGAAAGAACTAAAATTAAACCACCAGGAGAAGTCACGGAGTCAGAAGCCTAAGAAGCACGAAGCGGGGCAGGAGGCCGGAGGGGAGGGCGCCCCCGAGAGCGCCGGCTCGGAGGGAGTGAAGAGCCGGAGGAAGGGGCAGGGTGGCCGGCGCGCGGAGGCCGTTGGAGTGAACGGAGACGCCGAGAAGGCAGAGACAGACACCGGTCCAGGGGACAGAAAGCGGAAGCTCTCTGAAGGTGTGTGGCTAGCGGATGCTGCAGGGCTTGTGAGAGTTCACTGCTGTGAATTTGGGATATGTAAAATCCGTTCCGTCTTGCATTTTGAGCCAAGCTGCCATCCCTACACCCCCACTCCCACCCCCGGCCCCTTGAGGAGAAGCCCCACGTGCTGGGTAGCTTGGGGAAGGAGCAAGATGGCCTGGCATGAGAGGCACACTGAGTGCCGCTGATGTCATGAGCGCAAAACCTCTTTGTTTTAAATCTCTAGTTGAAGCAAATTCTAAGAAGAAAAAGATAAAGTTCTCAGGACATGCTGAGGGCGGAGAATCGGAAAACCATGAAGCTCCTCCTGCAAAAGGTATCTCTCCGTCATTTGGAAAAGCCTGGCCTCTCCAGGTTGGGGGGAGAGGTGAAGCAGGGCGTCCGGGCAGGCTGTACCCTCCAGAGGCACATGGAAGAATAAACGAGTCCCCTAGGGTGTGACTCCACGGTAATCCGGGAGAACTGCGTCACCCCTGCAGGGCCGATGTCCGGCTCTAAGGACGGAGGGAGGTTCAGAGCGGTCTGGACTGGAAACGCGTATTCTCTTTGGAAGTGAAAGCCCGGCATGTTTTCCCGGCCAGCCTGGGCTGTGCCCCTTTTCTCTGGGTCTGTCCTGGTGTCTCCTGGACGTCCCTCTCCCAGCTGGAGTGTGGACTTGTCAGCATCCAGTCCTCGGCCTCCACAGAGCTGCTCCTGCTCCTCAGGCCTGGAGAGCCCCGGGTCCTGCCAGTTAAGAGGAGGCCCAGGGACTGAGTTGGCAAATGAGGCCTTACTAATGGATGCTCAGTGACTGCCCAAGTTGGGTTAGATCTCTCAGCTTGCAATCCCCCCCTCCAACTTTATATAGATGAGGCTGTTAAAACAATTGTGTGGTGGTCAGTGTAGAGTAGCAGACAGTTGCAGAACGAGTCTTAGCCCGGGCTGCGTGATGTTTGCGGCTGCCCTCTGGGTCAAGGGCAGGCTCCTCTGGCTCACCTCTGTC
The DNA here is from genome assembly GCA_037038555.1 of Rhynchonycteris naso. Lineage (NCBI taxonomy): Eukaryota > Metazoa > Chordata > Mammalia > Chiroptera > Emballonuridae > Rhynchonycteris > Rhynchonycteris naso. The sequence continues at coordinate 312,409,223 of CM072996.1, read as the reverse complement.
TGGCTTGCTGTGCTCAGACAGCCCGTGATCTTGGTGGGTGCTTACTCGATCTTGCCGAGGTCATTCAATGCAACCCTGCCTCTTTACAGGAATTTGCAGTGGTGGTGGTGTTCATGATGCTCAGTCTGCTCACACTGAGAACAAGGATGGTAAAGGGTGGCCAGAGCCTCTAGGCCACTGTGATTGGACAGGTCAGGTGCCTGCCTGCTGTACAGCAGCACCATATCCGGCCCATTCAGGATCAGTTCATTTCCGGGGTAGCAAATGGGTGTGCGGGAGTCATTTCCTTACTCCTCTGGTATCAGCCACACAGTGCTTTGCATGCTCTTTGCATTGCAGGCAAATTCAACTGGAAGGGAACTATTAAAGCAATTCTGAAGCAGGCCCCAGACAACGAAATAGCAATCAAAAAGCTAAGGAAAAAGGTAAGGTGCATGAATCCAGGTACGGAAGCGGGGGAGAAGCCGTTCTTTATTTTAAAATGTACAGGTTTAAAAAGATATGTAAATACTCTGAATGTACATGTGCGTGCCTCAGTGACTCCACGTTGCCCCAGTAGCTCTCTGGACCCGTCACTCCCCTCTGGCCGGTGCACTGTGTGCGCTATTGGAGGTTATTGTCCTAGATGGTCTGCTATCTTTGCATTGTTCCAGAGCATCCGCTTCTCTCTCTGTCTTCTAACTTCCTTTCGCCATACGGCCGCCACCCAGGTTTTCACAAGCAGAACACCTGTGCAGCCCGCACCTGGGTTCCTTTCACTTCTCTCTGTCACCCTACCTCCGGATTAAGTAACGAACATTGTAGGTCAATCCTCAGGACCATTGCCCTTGATTGACAGTCGCTCTTCTTTGTCAAGGTGCTGGCTCAGTACTACGCGGTGACGGCAGACCAGCACAGGTCCGAGGAGGAGCTGCTGGCCACCTTTAACAGGAAAGTCAGCAAGAACCCGACCTTCCAGCTACTGAAGGACAGGGTCAAGCTTTTGAAGTGAACATTCTTATATTGATACATTAAGCCCATTCTGTTGATTTCTTCCTGTTACTGCTGTTTGTAATACATGTGATGAGTAATAACTCAAATTTTGCTGTCCTAACCTGTACTTTTAAGAATATATATTTTTGGTAGAACTTTTATGAGAAAATAAACTATATTGTCCAAAATTTAAAATTTGTGATTGTGAAAATGATTATATGGACTTAATCCTGTCATGTAGAAAATATTTGTTAAGTGTCACAAGTCAAAAAGAATAACTGGTCCTTTGGTCAGACTGGAAAGGATTAGAGGTTTTCAAGGGTTGGTTTTGCCGGCCGGCTGGTGTGGTTTGGCCCAACCTGGCCTGAAGTCCGCCCTCTGCAGGTGTCCCCGTAACGGTTTGTCCGCACTGGCCTGCCCAGGCTCTCCAGCCGGAGACAGATCTGTCGGTGAGGAGAGCTGGGGTGTGGCCTGTGACCAGATCAGGCAAACAGCTCGTTTCAGACTGGATTCCAGCAGTGCAGGACTCTCCCCGGTCACAGGGCTTTCAGAAATGCCACCGAGTCCTTGTGTGTCGTCCTGGAGAGCCGTGCTGAGCCATCAGGGATTCCGATAGGTTTGCCCACAAGTCCCTGAAAAGAAGAATCGCCCCTCTATCCAGTGTTGACCAGCAGTCAGCACCTCCTTCTGCAGAGGAAAGCAGGTGGGGCATGGTGGGGACGGCTGGGCGGGACAGAAGCCCAGGCAGATGCTGTCTGAGCCTCCGTTCCACGATGAGCTCACTTGGGGATGCACCGCTGTGCAGTGATGGGAGGGACTCTCAGGGGAGCGGCACTGTTGTCAGGATACATGAGGCCTGGAGCCAGCCCTGGTGTGGTCTCTTAGTACCTAGTTCTCTGAACCGCACGTGCCCATCAGGACAAGGGGGAAAGGTCCCTCTTGGAGTGTGAATGAATGAACGAGGTTGTGTGAAGCCGCGGTTTTCAGCCGCTGGTCCGCTAGAGGCAGCCTGCCCGGTGCTGTGTGAGGGTTACAGTCCAGTCACTGGGCCTGGAATATTCCTGCAGCGGGGGGGGGGGGGGGGGGGGGGGGCGCTCTCCCGCAGACCGGCGCTGGGAAACACGGGTAAGGCCCATGGCGGTGTCCCTACAGCCTCGCAGACGCTCGTTCAGTGGTTGCCGTCACTCCTGTGAAGCTTTTAGTAACAATTTCTGAGCCAGGAGAAGCTTCAGACACTGAGGAAGACGGTAGTGAAGCCAGACCCAGGTCACATCATCAGGGACAGTAGCGGAGCCCACCGCGACTCCAGAGGCCAGGCCAGGAGTGCTGGTCCAACTCCAGGGAGCAGAGGTGGCCCCCGTCCCTGTGCAGAGAGGGGTGCGGAGCCCTCCCCAAGTCACGCTGATGCCCAGCACCTTAGTCCTCATGACCCGATTTTCATGTCAATTTTACTGTGGCGCATTTAAGACTAAGTCCAGCCAATGTGACAATTAAACCACATCGATCACTTTGTAGGTGTATAAATGTGAGACCTCACTATGTTGTACCCCTGAACTAATATAATGCATGTTAAAAAGAGCTTATGTTCCAGAACAGAAATTAGACATGGAAAAAACAAAATTAAACCATATACTGAAACTGTGATAGGGTCCTCATTTCTGTATCTGTCAGACCTTCCCCGGGGTTCTCAAGAGTGGGGACTTTGTTAGCGCGCCCGCTGGGGCAGTAAGGAGGAGTAGATGGTCTCTCAGTCCCCTGAGGGTCCAAGTACGAGAAGGAAAGCCTTGGTGGTTCTGACAGGCCTCTGACCGGCTGTCAGGGAGGCTGCCGCGGTGCCCCTGTGGGCGTGGCTGCCGCGGGTGGTGGGAGGAGCTCTGCCCCGTTGCCCCTGTGGGCGTGGCTGCCGGGGTGGTGGGAGGAGCTCTTCTCCGTTGCCCCTGTGGGCGTGGCTGCCAGGGGTGGTGGGAGGAGCTCTGCCCCGTTGCCCCTGTGGGCGTGGCTGCCGCGGGTGGTGGGAGGAGCTCTGCCCCGTTGCCCCTGTGGGCGTGGCCGCCAAGCAGGACGCACAGGCCACCCCCCCGCCCCATCTCCCAGGTCCTTGCACGGGGACTGCCTGCCTGACTTGGACACGGGCACACCACATTGGAGCCCAGGGCCTAGAAACCAATCTGATGGTATTTATGTCAGGCTTTACAACCTCATCTAGTCTAAGATGAACATAAGATTGAATTCTACAAGATTGAATTCTACCGTGTTCTGCCTGCCTGTCTCCATGCAGGTCTGATGGGCCTGGCACTTGGGTACCACAAACCTGCCAGGGGCACACTTGACACACAGGGCTTCTTATATGATCCCTTCCTGGCACTCCTGGTATTCGTCACCTACACCTGGCACGTTCGGTGATGCTGCTTATAAGGGGACTGGGCAGATGGGCTTGCCCTCCAAAAGATGAAGACGTTTGACCATGCCGGGCTGGGGCCTCTGAGTGTCAGACACACCGGGCATCTTTCAGGCTGATGAGGCTGCTGGGGCTCAGAACGGGGAGGCCAAGAAAGAGCAAGCCCCGAGCCACCTTCTCTGCCTGCTGTGACAGCTGGACATGGCTGAGAGCAGAAGGGCATTTCTATAGAGAAAGTTTAAGAACTGCAGAATCGCTCCTTCCCAGGTTACTGCCTCAGGCAGGTGAAGTGGCTTCCTCCCGTGGGGAAGCAGTGACCTCAGGCTGGTACAGTGGCTTCCTCCCGCAGGGGAGCAGTGACTGCAGGCTGGTACAGTGGCTTCCTCCCACAGGGGAGCAGTGACCACAGGCTGGTGTGGTGGCTTGCTCACACAGGGAAGCACAGTGACCTTTCTGAGAGGCTCTCAAGGACCCCCTTCCTCACTCTGTTCAGCCCCCCTCATAGTGTGGTTATGAAAAAAAGCTAATTGTAAGAGTCAAGATTAATAGCATTTTGTATTGTTGTTTTTTAATTCAGTGAGAGGAGGGGAGGCAGAGAGACACCCGCATGCGCCCCAACTGGGATCCACCCGGCATGTCCACTAGGCGGTGATGCTCTGCCCATCTGGAGTGTTGCTCCATTGCTCAGCAACTGAGCTCTTCTTAGCACATGAGGTGGAGGCCATGGTGCCATCCTCAGCTCCTGGGGTCAGCTTGCTCCAATGGAGCCGTGGCTGCAGGAGGGAAGAAAGAAAGAGAGAGAGAGAGAGAAAAACAAGAGAGAGAGAGAAGCAAGAGGAGGAGGGATGAAGAAGCACATGGTCACTTCTGTGTGCCCCGACTGGGAATCAAACCAGGAACATCCACACACCAGGCTGATGCTCTACCACTGACCCAACCAGCCAGGGCCCATTTTGTAGGTTTTTATGAATCTCTCTGGAAAACTCTCATCCTAAACATGTCGTTTTTCTGTGAAAGTGAACACTTGAGCTGAGCAGACCCTATAAAGACAGTTTCCTCTGATAATCTCACTAGCCTGTAATGGCCACTCTTTTCCAAAGTAGACTTCTAGAAATCGGGGGTGGGGTGGGAGGAAGAAAGTCTTTCATGGCCTGTATTTTAGGTAACGCGTTTGTAGGTGAATAAGGAAAGCTTCGAGTGCAGCAGTTTTATTCAATTCATCTCCATTAGTGAAAGCTATTGATAGTATCACCTTAGCTCTCTATTCCACCATTGAAAACCGATGCCCCTAGCTTTGTTTTTTGTCTCAATGATGAACCTGGACCCCAGCATAAAGCAGAAGATTGTATATTGTTGGCTTTTACCAGGATACTGAACCAGGACACCACAGCGCTCCATCCCTGTGGGAAGAAATTGGAGATGGATGATTACGCTCGTCTAAGATAAGGCCAACAGCGTATTCTATGTATTTACCGAACCTTGTGGGTCCTGGATCTCAGGATACACTCGGCCTTTCTCCCTGGCTCCTGTCACGAAATGCCTGCCATCAGCCTTCTGAGTCTACTTAGTGAACGGAGGGGAGCACATTCTATTTCTCAGTTCAGTGTCACTTTATATTGAGTCCTGAATTACACATGGGCAAGAGGTCAGTTCTGTGGTCAATCTTCATCTGCGGCCCAGTCAGCTGGATGTGGCAGGAGGGTGGCACACGGGAGAGAGCCAGCCCCCCATCCAGCAGAGGAGGCACGGACCAGAGGCATGCCCAGGAGCTCACACTCAGTCTGTCGGGACGTGGTCTTGTGCGCACTGGTTCTTCTTTTCAAACAGGTTTGGACCTGAATCCTCCAGTTCCCTTGCTGCCCACAACTCTTCAGTTTTACCCTCTTGTCCTTGAAACCATTCCAAGTCACAGGGACAAAGGGAGCGATCCTAGAGTGCCCACCCCGGGCAGGGCTCCATGCTGTCTGTAGGGAGGAGACACACACCACCTGCTGCAGGCACAGTAGCCTGTCCTGGGGGTGCATGGTCACAGCCTACGCCCAGAGGGAGCGAGCCATTCCCCTGGGGTGCGGATGGAGGGTGTGAGGTTAGAGGTCCCCTGGACTGACCCTTGAAAGGTGTTTCTTACCTACTTGCTGTATTGGGGTGCCATTCTCTTCTTCCTGCCACACCCTGCACTTTCACTGGCAGACTGTCACCCCTGCCCGTGAGGGGCAGTGAGAAGTGACACGCTCTGAACAGGGCTCCGGGGACCTCAGTGAGACGACCCTGAGTCTGACTCTATCTTCTTAGCCAAGGGCGTCTCTTGGGCAGGTTATGGAGCCTCCCTGAACCTCAGGGTTTTTGTCTGGTATACTGACTTCCCACGGTATATAGAGTGAGATGTAAAATATGTACACAAGGTCGCTGGCACACAGGTGTGCTGTGTCTGCAGCACCTCCTCTGGCCACGCGTGAGGGATGCGCACACCGAGCGCAGTGTGCACCGTTGCCCATTGGGGTGCTGGCCCGGGAGAGGCCCGTCCCGACACCTTGCCTTTCGGGCGTGCGGCTCTCCAGGTGCCTGGGCTGCAGCAGGAAGACCCAGACCAGACCGGGCGGGCAGTGCAGCAGCACGAGTCATGATGGAACCCACTTCAACTCTGAGGTGACAGTCCACAGCTAACATGATCCATTTTTCAGGACAGACACCGACATACAGTTCATTCTGTAATGTAAACTTTGAGTGAAGTATACACACAGAAATGTATAAAAATCTAAATGGACAACTCAGTGCACACACCGGTCCCAAAGCAATGACATGGACTATTACTAGCCCAGGGGCAACCAGAGCCTTACTTCTGTCCGCGTGGACTGGGCTAGCCTGGATTTGAACTTGATGCAAATGAGTCATAGGGTAGGGACCCTTTTGTGTCTGGCTTCCTTCTCTCAACATTCCCAGAGAGTCCCCCGTGTGGTTCTGACACCCTTCATGCGTACTGTGTACGGTGCCTACCCACCTTCCTGGTGACGAGATGCGGGCATTTCCAGGGCGCTGGCTCGCTCATGAAACCCACGCCTTCTCCGTCTCCTGACTTTCTCACTTCTGCTGAGTGGCCCTCAGGGAGAACTGCCGAGTCACCGGTACGTGTCCGCTGTGACAGCCACAGCCACTTCCCAGGGCGCTTTCACGTGTTTGCACCGCTGCCCTCCATGTGTGAGGGTAAATGCAATTTACTTGGCCCCCAAATGCACTGAAATTTGTTATTTTTCAACTTTCTGTCTTTGTATCCCTCTTTCCAAAATAGTTGTTTTTCGATGCTGTCAAGTCAAGTCACTGGGGCTTACCCTAGATTATCAAACTGGAAACGGTCTCTAGGGGTCTCCCTAGCAGATTCCAGTCCCGAGGGACGCTAGAAACCAATCAGGGTAGCAACTCCCCTTGCTCAGCAAACGCACCCTTGTGGATAGCCTCCCACTGTCTCTTTAACACTTAAAGGAGCGGAGCACAGGGGCTTGCTCAGTCACTGCTCATCAGGTTTCTCAACCTCTGTGACTCGAGTCAGGGGTGCCCTCCATGTTGGTCACAGGACAGTGCGGGTTCCTGAGCAGCAGCCATGTGGCACAGGCCAGCGCAGCTGCTTTGCTATGGGATCCGGGGAACCTTCCATTTACTCCCTTTGATATTCATGATGAAGCTGCCCCTTGGACAGTCTCAGTTGTCATCGCTGGGTAAACACATGTACATGTTTGTCAGAGCTGAGAGGTCGGGCAGCATTCGGAGGGTGAGCCTTTGTTTGGTCACAGGGCAGGTGCCGTGAGCCGCAGAAATCCTGCCTTCACTGCCCAGCCACCCCAGGCAGACTTCAGTCAGGGGGCCGGCGGCAGGCCATAGATTGGATTTCTCTGTTCAGATCAAAGGCAGGTGAAGACTCGGTTCTCCTGGGCAGTTTCCAACAGCACTGCTCTTGGGATCGGCCAGCAAGTTTGCACCGGGGCGCTACCAGGAACCCGAGAGGACAGCCCCACTCTGACCAAGCGTGTCCCGGACCTGGACGGGGGCATTTTATAGCCAAAAAGAAAACAGCACTCTTCTCTAATTTCGCAAAAGAGTTAAGGTTACAGAATTTTCTCAACATTAAGGGTTTCTGCATCATATTTCTTAAACCTCTGGGCACTTGTTACAATTCTAACTTAGATGCTATGAGACTTGGCATCAACTTTCAGAGCTCTGGGTTATTTTCCCACTTAATTTATCCACATTTCTTGATGTTCCACAGAAATGCCCAGATCTCCACCATTTGGACGAGTTTGAGAATCGGGTCTGTATGGAGAGCCAGTGGTTCCACACATTGTCACGACGGCAGTCACTGTGTCTGGAGGGCTCTCTGTGCCATTGCTGGGAGGTCCCTAACGTCAGCTCTTCCTGCTTCATCAGAGCCTGACACTGGCTCGTGACATGGCCGTCCCCGCTCCTCGCCTCAGCCTATCTTGAGAGGCAGGTGCTTTCTCCCCCCACTTTTTTTTAACTTGAGGGCACAGAGGCTTTTTCAGAGTTGTCTGTGGTATTGGGGAGGTGAGTCCAGATGACCCCCTGCATGCAGGGGTTCCCCTCCAGTATGGCCTGTGATGCCTCAACTTTCCTAACATTGGCAGGGGAGCCCCTCTGGGCTGTTTATGTGTGTTTGCATATTTAGGATGTGACTTTTCAGAACACCTAGGTGAGCAGTGCGTTTAGTCTTTTAAGGAAGAACACACAGACTCTTACTGGCACCAAAGCAGCCCCGTCTGCATTTCTGAACGGCGTCTGCCATGCCAAGCCCTCAAGCTGAGGACAGCAAATAGATTTATCTGACCTATCAACTAGTCAGCTGGCGATGATTTTCTAGTGTTCTTCAGGATTTTGAGGCCCTGCTCCTGCTCGCAGGAAGGGGAATAAGTGCTGTGATCAATTAGCAATGTCTGCATGGGTCTGGGTGGGGAAGGGGCAACAAGGGGCCGCCAAGCCACCACCTGTTCCCTTCCCGGCTACCAGAGGAGTGGTGTTCCTGCAGCACAGAGCTAGTATTCAGCAAGGATGGGTCCCGGCATTCTGCTTTATTCTGGTGTCAGCCCCAAGACACTGCACAGTCAGAGGCGGCTCAGCATGGCGCTCGGAGGCCGGGGCTCAGATCCTATCTCCACTTCACTTGCTGTGAGGCGATGAGCCATGACCCCAGTGAAGGCACACCTCTAAAATCCCCCCAAGCTAGACACTGACTCAGCAGTTAAACTACCTAACAGTTCCTTTAGTCACTTACATCGAGGGAATAAATTAAAGCTTCCTCGTATCCCATAATAAAGGAGCTGGTGCCTCAGTTTTCTCATGTATAAAATAAAATGGGATCACAACAGTAACTACCTTGCGTGGCGGTTAGAAGGATTCCATGGTTGGTACACGTCAGATGCTCCACAAATGGCCATCATCATCATCAGTCCCCACTGTGCCACAGCCTGAGCTCTGACCTGCCGCTGCTCCACTGGCACTGACCATGTGCCACTCCTGAGCTGCCTCCTCCCACCGCCTAGATGCCACCTCCCCCAAAACAACAATAACAATTGTTCCCTCCTATGGAGTACTTACTGTACATAGGCACAGTGCCAAGTACACACCAAACCTTTCAACGGCTCTAGAAGAATATTATTGTATCCATTTCATGGATAAGAAGGTGCAGAGAGCTTATGTGATGTGCCCCAGGTCACACAGCAAGGTGATATTTATTATGTGGCATGTCCCCCACACGACATATACTAACACTGGGTACTTTCCACCTGCCAGGACTTCCCACTTAGACCCCATGCGGCAAGCTCATGCTGAGTCTCTCTTCATCAGAGGCTATGAGAAGTTCTAGAAACCAAACAAAACATAGACACGAACGGATCAAAATTAAAAATGAACAGGCCTGACCAGGTGGTGGCGCAGTGGATAGAGTGTCGGACTAGGACACAGAGGACCCAGGTTTGAAACCCCAAGGTCACCAGCTTGAGCGTGGGCTCATCTGACTTGAGCGTGGGATCATAGACATGACCCCATGGTCACTGGCTCTGCTACAACCTCCCCCCACCCCCATCAAGGCACATAAGATAAAGCAATGAATGAATAAGGTGTTACAACAAAGAAATGATGCTCCTCATCTCTCTCCCTTCCTGTCTGTCCCTATCTGTCCCTCTCTCTCTGACACACACACACACACACACACACACACACACACACACACACACGAACAGTAAATTGGAAAAAACATAATCGCCACAGATCTGATATTCAACAATATCCCTGATCTATAAAAATAAGTGAAGAACGAAAACCCCAAAAGGAAAATGATGTACCAATAACTAATTACTATGTTAATAAAGTCTGTTAATAAGAGAAAAAAGAAAGGTAAAACAGCTGATTCTCTTTCAACTCCTCAATTCTGAATTGGGAAAAACGTACCAAAATGATGAAGCCAGTTTGGTGGTGCACATGTTGTGGTTTCTCCTGCCCCCTGGTGGAGGGAATGTGAAATGGAACAATGCACTCGAGCTGTTTTAAAAAGATGGGTCAAAAACCCTTTTAAAATGTTCAGGTCTTTTCAGCTAGCAATCTCAAGTCGACAGCTTTTGTCAGTGAAGGAGAGCCATGTAGAAAGAGACACATACCTCGCTGTATCATTTATACAAAAAGAGTTTTATAAAACTGGCTTTCTTCTTAGGATGAAGGGCGATACGTTAACGTTCACGAGCACTGTCGCACTGTACGCTCGGCAGAGGCCTCTCTAAGGGCTTTATATAGATGAACTCGCTTCTGGAGGTGCTCCCAGGCCATCCCGCTGGGGACTAGTGGGGCAGTTTCAGGGCACAGCGAGGGAACAGGGCTGCATGCTCCGGTCTGGCCTCAGGGTTGCAAGTCATAGAAAACAACTCAAATTAGCATTAATTTGAAAAAAGATATATATTTTTTTCTTTTTGCTGAGCAATGTGGGCAGTTGCAATGCTGGATATAACAACAGTTAAGACGGAGAGCTTTCCGTGGGCCCAGCATGGGTCTAAGCACTTTGCAGGATTAGTACTTTCAATTTCCAGCCAATCTACGAGGTAGGTACCGTTCTTCACCCCGCTTTGCAAGTGAGGAAACGAGGACAAGAGAGAGGGTTGTGGCCTTCCAAGGCTGTGATGGCCAGTCGTGACAGACCGGTCATGACAGCCAGCTGCAGCCAGCTCCAGAGTGCATGTCCTTAACTAGGCGTGCCAGGGCCTGGCTGGACTCCGGAGGTGAGACGGTGCTGCCAAGACCTCCTGGCTGGGTTTGCATCTCCCAGCCTCCTTCCTGGGTGCGCTTCTTCCATGCGCCTCCATGGTGGCGGCCCGCCGCCCACTCACCCGCAGCCCACACACCCACAGCCGCCCCTGCCTCCGTCCGGAGGGCTGACAGATCTGCGTCGGGCCACAGACGCCGTCCCAGCCTCCCAGGAGCTCGGCAGGACCACTGTGGAACGCGGGCAAAGGGCTTTCTCGGAGGGAGGGATGCGGGGCAGACATGTATGGCCACGCTGAAGGCCAGGCGATGGAGCTCCCGCTACGGGGCCGGTGTTCGGGCCGGTGTTCGCACGGCACAAGGGAGCTAGGACGTGGCGGCTGCCCCCACCAGCTAGGGAGAGAACAGGCAAAACAGCAATTGCAACAGAGTAACTGGAGACTGCAAAGGGAATAACCGATGAGGAGTGAGCAGGAGCCTGATCGGGCAGGTCTGGCAGCCCAGGTAGGTAGTAATGCGCAGTAACTTCCGCCGCTTGAACGCATACTACATGCCAGGCGCTACGCTAAGCGTCCGTATCCGTTTATCCTCTCTGGTGCCTGCAGTGTCATAGACGAGGACACAGACACTTAGAATAATGAAGTAACTTGCCCAAGACCCACAGTGATGGGGCCAGAATTCAAGTCTATAAACACCTTGTACTTAACCAGACTGCTATAAGGGGAGGCCAGCAAAGGTTACAGATTCATGTTCTCCCAACAAGCAATTCACATCGAAAATAAAAATTTCTTGGTTGGTAGCGCGCTGATACCACGTATTTGTCGTGAAGGTGCACAGCGCACACGTTTAAAAACTTATTTGATGGGCTCCCACTATGAAGACGTGCTCGTTACATACTGCAGTTTTTTCAACCTGCTTTTACGTATCATAGAGGTGGCGTGTGAGTGGTGCCGTTTAATGTGCCCCAGGGGAAAAACTGGAAGGGTTTTAGAGCCCAATACAAAGGCCCCGAAACCACCAAAGGGGAAACCGGATCTGACTTGCACATACTACATATGGAAACTCTGGAATTGCTGCCATGCTCTGGGAATATCCGGTTACAAGGGAGACCCAGCACTGACCTTTCTGCAAGGAGACAATCCACAGAAGACTGTATTTGATAGGAGGAGTTCACTTCCTGTGACTGAGGCTTCTAACCTCGTACAAGAGAGAAGAAAGGAGGGCAAAGACCCCAGTTGGCTTTGAAAAGATGAATCCTGATTCTTTAGGAGCCTGAAAAGAAACAAAACAAGAGGAGGTATTGTGTAGAAAGGCCATACGATCCACTCAGCTGTTCAATCCTTTGCTCTACCGGGTTTGCTAAAAAGGCAGAAGAAATGACAGAAATAAACCATTAGAAACTTGACATTCTTACTACATTTCTTCGGTAAAATACCCACGGCGTATAGAAGATATGAGAGTGCCAACTGACTTGTTTAAATTTTACTTCCTGGGTAGTGAGCTTTCTGGGCTATCCACCCCTGTTCCCCACACCTCCCAGCAGAATACAATGCCCTTTATTCAGTACTTGCACAATGCTACATACAGTGTTTCTACTATGGCATTGCACTGAAATCATCTCCTCACTAGGTGCTAACCTACTTGTGTCCTCAGCATTTTAGTAGACAGAGCGGCTCAGAAATGTTTGTTGGCTTAATGAAATGCTTCCGTGCATATGTGAATACTGCAACATATGGTAGTCTAGTACCTCTCCATGGCCATCTTTGGTCCAAGAACTCAAGTGCAACATCCCCTCTTATTTATCTTTCTCTCCAGTGCAGGGCGCCTAACAGTTCCTAGCCAACAGTAGGTGCTCAGTAAATGTCTGCGTAGCTAAAACTAAGCACATTCAACACAGGACACGGTAGGAAGCGGGCAGAAGAGTAATACGTAGGATGTTTGCAATAGAAAATCTTGTGAATTAGTGACACAAGTCTTTCCCGGCTTATATGAATGAGTGCTGGAAGATGGCAGTTCTCCGGGAAAAGTATCCATTTTATCCACATTCCCAGCTGGAGAAATTTCTCATTAGTTGGAAAAAGGGGGTTAACACGAACCACATTAACAGGTTCTTCGCACTTCAAGCCCACAACACATCTAGGAGGCAGGTACAGTCCCCGGGGTGCAAAAGGGGAAACAGGCCCAGAGAGGTTTACTTCTTGCCGAGCCCACCCAAGTGGTCTATGGTCGATGGCTTCTTGGAGGTCCTTTCCGCCGCTGCCCCAACCCCCCGTGAAGGCTGCTTTCGACTCTTTCAAAGCCTCGCTGGGCCAAGCTGGGGGCTGGGAGGGGAGGCCTGCACAAGGAACTTCTCCGCCTTGGGCACCTGGGAGGCAAGGACAGTTCCGGAGGCGGCACAGCCACCCACGCGGAGCCCGCGGGCTCGGTCCGCCGGAAGAAAGCGGGATATTCTCGGCCACGAGAGGCTCGGCATTTTAAATTCAACTCAATTCGCGGACTTCCGCGCGCAAATTACGAAGGCACCTTGGTCTCCACCCCTCGCCCACAGAGGCCCCTCCACCGGAAGCGGACAAACGGAAGTTTCCTGTGTGTGACGTCACTTCCGCCGCGTTTCCTAGGCGCGCCAAGATGGACGCTCTACGGGCCCGGGCGCAGCTCCGGCGGCGATACCTGTTCTCGCCGGACGCCGAGGCCTCGCTAGACCGGGAAGGCTACGCCCGGCCGGGTGAGGCGCTCTTGCGGGCCCGCTCCGAGCCGCGCCGAGGTTCCGGGGCCGCGGCGCCCGGAAACGTCCGGCCTTGCGGGCCTCCGGCAGCCCTGCCCAGTCGGGAGGGACCGGGTTCCGTTTCTCAGGGTTGACCAGTTATTTGCAAATCGGGTAGTGAGTGTCCTAAAAAGATCCTTAGAGATCCGTAGCCCTGCGCATCTTCATCTCAGGCTGCGCTTCAGGACTCCCAGGGATGCTGGTCTAACACCGGTTGGGTAATAGCCATGCAAAAAACCTGTCGGTTCTATTTCTAAGCATCGACCAGACACCCTCCCACGGACACACGAGGCCGCGTGCGCCCCGTGTTTTCAACTGCAGCATTGCTTGTGACAGCGAACGACGGCGAATGTCTGATTGCCCGCCAGCAGGGAGCTGGTGAAAGACACACGGGCACACTTACCGGCCAGTGTAGATGCTTTTCAAAGGGAGGCACCGAACAGTGTATGGCACGCTACCATTGGGGTGCAGCCGGGATCACGTGCGGTGTGCGTTTTCCGGTTGATGCCAAGAGTATAGGTCCTATACTATAGGAGAATGCAGTAGAAGGCGATGGTGGTGGTGGTTGCTTCTGGGCAGGGGAGCTGGAAGAGATGGATACATTTTAGACCTTTTTTTTCCCCTCCTGTTTGTTGTAAGCTATTTTCATTTATTACCTTTTTAAAAATAAACAGGAAATGTCATGCCCTGGCATCCTGGTTTATACATTTTGAGGGAATTCTCTCCTGGAATGTGTGTCAGGAATGAACAAGGATCTTAGGAATTCTCGGTGTGTACCAGGGGTTTTCACATGAACTAAGAGGGGCCATGCCAATCACCTGGGGAACTTTTTGGTAAGAACTCATTTGTTCTTTCAGATTGGGTTCCAGATAGAAGAAATTTTAACTTGTCATCACCTGTCTGGGTCTAGACCCAATGTGCCCCTTCCAATTTAGAGCTGCCATAAAAGTTTGTGTTTGTTTAAAATGCATAGTTATCAAGTAGTATTTTTGGAAAATTACAAGTCTATTTTGTGCTCTAACATTTGCCTTTTTCTTAGTAGCACCAATTACTTTCCCAGATGAGATATGAAACAATATTAAAATTCTTACACTACCAGATGTGTCATTCTTTCTGAAAGACTGAGTATGTAAATTTGATTTCAGAATTCATGCAGAGGAAAATAGTTGACTGTTTTGAGCATGCTCTATATTGACCTCGTAGTAATCATTTCTGCAGCTATAAACCTGTTTTGGGAATTTACGCAAGAAATTTGTGCTATGCTGGGAAAGAACCTTGTTCTTAGAAAGTTCTAGGATACATTTTTTTATTTGGCTTAAAAGAGGTTATTTTTTCCCATGAACTTAATGGTAATTTAATAAGTTGTAATATTCCTTACATCTAGGAGCCTCTACAGCCGTTGAGAAAAAGCAGAAACCTCTTCCGAGACTTAATATCCATTCTGGATTCTGGATATTGGCATCCATTGTTGTGACCTATTACGTTGATTTCTTTAAAACTATTAAAGAAAACTTTCACACTAGTAGGTGAGAAGTCTTTGCTGGTAGCTAAGTTAAACATCTTTGTCTTACTTTTCATATTTTGTCAGTTGAATTCTTCTAATGGCTCATAGGCTCATCCTTTCTCGCCTGAACACCCAACAGATCGAGGCTTTCTGAAATCTGGGTGAACATATTGTGGGTCCCTCTGTGTTCCTCTTCTGGTTAATATTTCTCGTAGAAATAGATTTTTAGGCTGTCAACCAAAACTTGGTAAGATATCTGTGATTTGCTAAGTGCCGTCAACCCTGACATCATTTTGTCTGTGCAGCTGGTTTCTCCTCGGTGGCGCCTTGCTGCTGGTCAGCTTGTCCATCGCAGTTTACTGCATTCTCTACCTGGAATGGTACCGTGGCGTTGAAGATTACGATGTCAAGTACCCAACCTTGATACCCATTACAACCGCTGCATTTATTGTAGCGGGAATTTGGTAAGTTAACTGTGAAATGACTGACAGGAATAAACGTTTTGTTGGTCAGGTACTGGTGTACACGGTCCAGATTTCAAAGGAAACAGAGGAGTAATGGGAAAATAGTCTCCCTGTCATTTCTAGTCTCTGGTTCCCTTGTCAGTAATATCTTGATGTATTCAGTTATCTAAAACACAAACGATGACACGCTATATATATATTCTGCAGTTTGCTTTTTAAGTCGTTTTTACTATGAAGTATGATACATACAGAAAGTGTAAGAAAAGGAAATTGTACCGTCTTGGGGAAATTTAGCAGCAAATTATAAGTGGTAGTTTTTTTCTTTGTGTTTCTAACAAAAACGGCTTCTAACCACCTTTATACCACTTGGTTGGATAGCGTGCGAGACAGGAAGAGCAGGCGTAGCTGGCTTAGTTCACGTGCCGTGGCCGACAGTGGCTGTCCTGTATTAAGCCACGCCGGCTCTCATTAGGAGACCTTTACTCATTCTAGTCCGAGTACTTTCTGTAAAGATTGCAGTATTTCCCATATCCGTTAAATCATCTATCTGGGGGGGGGGGAGCATTGCTGTACACATATATATAATGTTGCCGGCTGAATGAACTTCCCTGGACAGGGTAACACGTGAGCTCTTCAGGTCTGCCTTCCACAGTGGAACATGTCTGCGGATTGTAGCTAGAGTGTCAGCCCTGTGTTCCTTCCCTTTCAGCTTCAACGTTGCTCTGTGGCCCGTGTGGTCATTTTTCACTCCGCTGTTGTTGTTCACCCAGTTTATGGGAGTTGTAATGTTGATCTCACTCCTTGGATAATCGCTAAAGGTAAGATCTGTGGGGTGGCCTTGCTAATGATGACCTCATGTGAAAGTTCTCTCGTGACAGTTTTCAGGTGACGCAGAGTAACAGGCTTGTGACTTATTTCAGTGGTGTTCACACAAGCTGTTCATCCACTTAACCCAGATAAAGGGACCGAGACCCCTTCCTTCCCTTTTGTAGAACTTAGTTCTGAGTACTTCTCAGAGAAGGCTCATGAAGACAGTCCTTGCACCTTTCAATATAAATGAGTTCATCCATTAGATCATTTTTTATTGATGTCAACTTATATGCAAGTGACTGTTGGCTAGATTGTTCCTAAGGAATGGGAATTTTGGGGAAATGGGCAATTAGGAAAAAAAAATTCTGCCATTTTCTAACTATTCTGGCTTCCTCATAAAACTGTGATGGACGACACATCGACCATTTCCTTCTTGTTACTTACAGAACGTCTGCCTCCCACAGACCGCTGCTGCTGTCCACAGGGGGGCTGTGCGGTCAGACAGCCCGTTTATTCAGTGTGTGTATTGAGAGCACTCACGCTGTGCGTAGGGACGTGGCGGAAAAGACAGGTCTCTCCCTTCGTGTCCCTTGCAGCACTTGGAGGATGTCTACTCCATGCATCAGTTTTCAGGAGGAAAATTAGGCCCAGAGAAGTAAAAGTTAATACACTAAATGACACGCTAAAGAACACGGACACTTCGTTACAGACAGCATGTTACCCCTTTGGAGTTTTAAAGCAGAGTCACCGTAGCCATGGGCATAACCTGTTGGCTGCCAGGCTGAAAGTTGTTAGCACGTCCACGGCTCACTGTGTGCACAGTCCCACACTGCTGCGGAGGGACCGCTGGGGCACGCGGGGCAGCCGTCATACCTGCTGACGTGTGTCCCTCGTCTGACCACGCCTCCTGCTTCTCCCCTTCTAATGCTGTTCAGTTTTGAGTTTTTATAAACATTTGGGAGCTTTTGACTTACTGCTGACATTTGTAATGGATAATGGAAAGCCAGACGGCGTCATAGGCTTGTAGATTAAACTGTGCTTGTTCACATTACCTCCAACAGCGTAACAGGAATGATCTCACTTGGGATGTAACTGCCGGCTTTCTTTCAGGTTCAAGGGCGTGAAGATGCAAAGAGAATGATTAAACGTCGAGCCCCTGAAAGCATCTCAGACGTGGAGAAGCTTCACTGTATTTTTGCCTCTTGAAGTGAATGGCTTTCTAGGGACAATGGTAACTTCATAGATCTGTGGTTGAAATCAGAATAAATTATATTTCATTTGCATATTCTTAAACTCAAGAGACTATTGGATTTTTTAGATTCAGTATAGGAATATTCTCTTCAAAATAGAAATAGCTAATTTGCTTTGTTGATCTGACTCACTGGAGAGTGTACTGGTGTAAAAATTGAGAGTTCTATTATAGGTGCATGGTGTACTCCCAGTATCGTGGGTGGGTTGCTCCCTCCTGTGTAGGGGCCGGGTCCGCTGAGCACCACGGCTGGGTGTGTGCACGCGCCTTCACACGTGCCCGCTTGAGCAGGTTTCGCGTGCTTTTGTTAGGGGCGAGGACCAACCGAATGGGCTGTGCGCGCCCATCACTTTAGATTTCATCCTGATGTAAACTACTGGGTTCTAGCATGTTTCAGATAGGAACTTTTAATGATTTTTATGTACATACAATGTTTTCCTTAACATTTAAATAAAATATTTTTATAACCTTCTCGTGCGTTTTGTTAGCACAAACTTTAGAATAGTTTCTGATTCAGCTGTTAGCACTTTGATCTAACTGTAGAAATAAGTCTTTTCAGGGAAGGCTACTCAGCTCTTCAGAGACCTCATGAGGACGGTATTCACACGGAAATGCAGTTACGTTCACCTTAACCCTAACCATCATTGTGACGTCATAGAAAGTACCCGATGTTGACCTTTTTCCCGTAAAGAGACTTCCAGAGACAATCTGATTTAGTCACCATTGTGTCTGGCTCGCGTCACCCGCACCTGCCGCTGCCTGACCTTGAGTAGTAGTCTGTCTCCAGCCGTGAGGTGGGAACAAGGTCTTGTAGGGTTGTGGGTCATGGGGATGTTGCTGATGGAGCACCTGTGGCAGTGCCTGGCCCACAGCAGGTGCTCATCAGTAAGTGGTAATGGAGAGTGCTGGCGACCGAATAAATAAGCAGGGTAGTTTGCAATCTGGACAGAGGTGCTGGGCCCAACCCCCACCTCATTTGCCTAGTTAACAAAGAGCTATATCTGATTCTCATTTGTCTCACCCATGTTCTCTGGAGGAGGGCTGGAAGCTAGTTTCTTATTAGTGTAAAGTAGATTTGGATGGTGGGGGTTCTCTTTGAGTTGCCTTGGAAACTTAATTGAATTGCTGATGGACCACATTTTTCTATGAATAAAAGTGGATGTGCTTGGGGAAGCAGAAGAGGTTACGACTAAGGAACAGTGGAGACTATTTGCTGTGGCGTCCTCCCGAACCCGTCTACATCTGTATATAAATACATATATATATCTTTAAGTCTCTATCATTTATTTAATTCCATACCTTTCCCGTTCGAGGACCCCGTAATAGACCCGTCATGGTTGGGCTACGACAGGAGAGGGAAAGAAGGACAGCAGACTTGGGATCAGCAATGGGAGAAGGCAGGTGTGGCCAGTGAGCGTGACCCGGCCCAATCTGTGTGTGTGTGCGTGTGAGGTGGGGAGAGAGTTTCATTTAAAATAAAGAGCAAGGTCAGTAGAAGTCAGTTAATGATGTGGGGGTCCCGGGCAAGGTTGAGGCTCCAAGCTCCAGCAGTTAGGATTACAGACAGCATTGGTTCAGACCCACTGGAGGTGGGGCCAAAGGTCACTTCCCCAGTGACAAGATTTTCTGGCTAATACAGTTTAAGATCCAGTTAGCCAGTGCTGACACTGGTCAGCTAGGATGGTAAGATCACCCTGTTATGAAGACATTTTAATAAATTTGTTTAAACAGCATCATGCCCGGTTTCTGATTCTGTTAAGTAACTACTATGCAGGTTATTTATGGGTCTTTTCCTGTTACAGCAATTAAATAAATGAAAAGTGTCACACAGTATTGCTGTTGCTTCTAAACAAGCTGTGGGAGAGGCACCCACTCTTAAGAGTAATGAACAACTAAAGTAACAGTTATAAATCTCATGAAAGGGAGACCACAGAAGTGGGTGTATACTCTAACGTCCCTGACTTTAACAATCCCAAGTGTCAGGACCAAGTTTTCAACCCAGGTTGCACACTCGTTGCTTAGGGGTTCAGATTCAGCTGGTGAGCAGGACGGTTTTATCCCCTGGTGACTCCGACATGCAGCAGGCTGAGACCTCTCATGCTCTAGATGTCTGAGAAAGAGACATCTCTTTAGAAGCTAGAATGTGTAATTTGTCAGGGACCGTAGCGATAACAAAATCCTTGTGTCTTCAAATTTTCCCCTTTAAAAAGGACAGTCATAATAGAGTAAGGCTCACCCTAATGACCTCTAGTCACTTGAAAAGACCTTATTGCCAAATAAGGTGACATTCACGGGCACTGAGGATGAGGACTTCAACATCTGGGGGGGGTGCACATGGGTCATGTTTACTGAGCACCTACAACGTGCTGAGCGCCATGGTTCTGCATCCTGGACGATACAGCGGCAGACAGGACAGGCGACGTCCTCAGAGCTTCCGTCGCAGTGGGAGAGGCTGGACTCAGCGCACAGTCCAGGTGACGTGTTAAGAAGGGACGCAAAGCTGGGGACGCACCACGGGGAAGACGCGGCATCGGGTCCCGCACCCTCACGGGTCTGCTGAGGAGACAAGCTCTCCTTGCTGGTTCGTGCGGCAGCCATGCACGGGGGCATTCAGTAACTCGGGTCGTCAAGCAGCACTTGCCTTTCTCCCGCATTGCTGTGCACCGGCTCCATCCTCTCTCTGGAATGCCTTCTGCTGGCCTGCCCCATGTCACCCGGTCTGCTCTGCTGCCCTGCCTCATTCACCCGGGCAGCTCTGCTGCCCTGCCCCATGCCACCTGGCCAGCGTGTAAAGACTGCAGGTGCTGCCTCCTCTGGGAACCTCTCCCCCTTGCTGGCGGACACGGGCCCAGCCAAGCATCTCATCCAGGCAGCCCTGCCTACAGTGGCTGCTTGCTCCGTCTCTTCCAACGCCGTGGCCTCCCAAGGCAGGGCTGAGCCTCACCCTGACGCTCTCCAGCTTCCCAGTGAGAGCTCGATAAAGAATGGCCTGTTGAATGTGTCTCCACCAGAATGTCAGCTCATTGTTGAACCCACAGTGCCTAGAACAGAGTCTGGCAAACCCCAACTGAAGGAATGTTGACCAAATAAATGAATTGAAAAAAAAAGGAATGAAGGCAAGACAAGGTCCCCAGGTTGACTCCCCCTCGTGTCTCAGGGCTTCCACAGCCAGGAACCTCTGGCCATCAGAACTAATTTGCTGGATCCACTGCAAAATGAAAATGTGGGTCTCCTGTTTAAAAATGAATTTCAGGATGGCGACAGCAGAGCATTAAGTGGAGCGGGGAGGGCGTCTCGGAGCAGAACCTTGTCCCAGTGCACAGGCCCTCCCCCAACCCCTTAGCAGCGTCTTCCTCCCAGCTCCCTGCTTGGCCCTGCTCTTTCCTGCTGTCAGCCGTGCCAGCCAGCCTGCCAGCGCTTACACACTCCACACTCGCAGAAACCTCCCAGGACCAACTCTTAGCAGCATGTCAGCAGGGCGCTCAGGCGGACAGTGTCAGCTTCCCACAGGCTGAGAGTCAGGCAGGGGCTGGGTGCCCACGCTAACAGGGAGAGCCCCACCCCACCCCATCTACCCTTAGCATCTCTCGGTCCCAAAGCAGCTAGCTCCTCGTTCCCTTGTCGGAGGGAGAGAGGGGATCTCTTTTCTTGGGAAGTGCCTCCTGTCTAATCCGCATCTGGGCGTCTCCCTGCAGACACACAGGTACATCGGACGGACAAACATGGACACAAAAAGACACGCCCTCCCCCTATTCATAGATCTAGGGACAATGAATGCGCCTCGAAGACAGCCGGCCAGACAAAGAGACCCGAACTGAGAAAACACGGCAGAAATAATCAGGGACAAGGACAGACAGGCAAAATCACGCACCAGGTTACTTCCAGGATCACCTGGACCTTGGCGGTTGGAAGGAGACGCAGAGGCTCGGGACTGCGGGGGACAGCCGGGGGCAGCCCACGCACTTGCAGAGCCCGGGAGCGGGTGCACTGCCCGGCCGCAGCCACGCCCCCCGCGCCCATCCCCAGGGCTGTCTCGGGCGACCTCCTGGCCCATACCTCCACCCCAGGAGCCAGCGGGAGGCACTTGTCGCTAGCCAGCTTTTCCCGGGCTACTGGGCGGGACGCCCTGGGACTGCAGCTGGAGGACGCCCGGGCGTCGGGGCAGGGCTGGTGGCGGGGCGAGCGGCCCGTGTGGGTCACGGAGCGGGTGGGAGGGCTGCCCGGGGCATTGCAGGGCGAGGGGAAGCGGACAGTGAGCATCTGCGGCCCGAAGTATCTGGGGTCAGCCGGGTCAGCCGGGTGGGGGACGGTGCTAAGGGGACCCGGTGAGTACACTGACTGCAGGCAGAGACTGGCAGGTCGGAGGGTGATCCGGAGAGGGTGACTGATTGGGAGAGGGCGTCGGGCAAGGACCGAGTCACGGGTAGCAAGTGGGGGCCCGATCGCAGCCACCCCAGGACTAGATAGACTCCTTACGGGTGGGTCACTTCAATAATGCCCGAGGGCCATGGGGCGCCTGCCTCTCCCCAGGCAGCCCGGAGCGCCCCGGACAGAAGGTCGTCGGCACCCGCGGCCGGCCTGCAGCCCCACATTCTGGCCCCGGAGTCCCCGTTGTCCCCGGAGTCCCCGAACCCTCGGCGGGGTGCCGTCCGCGCCAGCGTCCCGCAGAAGCTGGCCGAGGCGCTGAGCAGCCAGTACGGCCTGAACGTGTTCGTGGCGGGGCTGCTGCTCCTGCTGGCCTGGGCCGTGCACGCCTCGGGCGTGGGCAAGAGCGACCTGCTCTGCTTCCTGACGGCGCTCATGCTGCTGCAGCTGCTCTGGATGCTGTGGTACGTGGGCCGCAGCGCCGCGCACCGCCGCCTCATCCGGCCCAAGGACACGCATGCCGGCGCGCGCTGGCTCCGCGGTGAGTCCGCAGGGGCCGGCGGGGCGGGCGCGGGGCCCCTCCTGCTCGCCCGCAAGCTGCACCCGGGCAGCTCCGAGCCCTTTCCCCGTGTGACTTCTTCCCTTTGATCTTTCCTGTCTCCGGCTGTCTTCCCGTGCATCTTTCCGGCGCTCCCGTCCTACCCTCCATTCCTTCTCCTTTTTGGGTAAGCCCGAATGCCCGCGGCAGCCTCCTCGCTCTGCCTCCAGGTCCTCGCCTTGCGTTCCGGCGGTAGAGCTGTCATTACACAGACCCGTTCACATCTTTCCTTGGCTTCAAGTCCTGCAGCGAGTGGTTCTACTGGCCCCGTGATGAAGGTGGCATCTCAGATCTGGCCCCGGACGACCTGTTTCGTTTGATCCCCTTGTTCTGTGCTCCACAGTCTCAAAGGCTTTGAGTTCCCATCACAATACTTCACGTTTGCGTGACATTGCATACTCTGTTCCTTCCCCTGGAATACGCTCCCCTGCCGGGCCCTCTCCCCAACATCTCCCCCATCTTCCCTCATGTTCCCCACCACCACGGCCCCACCTCAGAGGTTCTGACCACACTTCTCCACCCCTGGCTGTGCCCTCTACCAGAGGGGAGATCTATGACGCTCATCTTTTAGTCCCGTCGTCCCCCCCACCCCCACCCC
Organism: Rhynchonycteris naso; assembly: GCA_037038555.1. Taxonomy (NCBI): domain Eukaryota; kingdom Metazoa; phylum Chordata; class Mammalia; order Chiroptera; family Emballonuridae; genus Rhynchonycteris; species Rhynchonycteris naso. The sequence goes on along the minus strand of CM072996.1, from coordinate 312,386,247 downwards.
ACGAGGGCTTGGCATTGAGTAGGAGCTAAGAAAACACAGTTGTGATGAAGTAATGACGAGGAGGTCAAGTTCGGGCACTGGGGGGTAGAAGCCCTTTCTAGGTACTCACAACATATCCACTGAAACACTGTCGGGATAGGAACCCCCCCCACCCCCACCCCCCACCCCCCCCCCACCCCAGGCCCCGAGCTTTCACCATCGGGAGGGAGACAGACTTGGTGCAGGTCAAGGGGAGGAGGCGGTGGGGTGTCTGGGGAGAAGGCCACTGTCTGAGAAGTCTTCCTGGGACAGCCAGGTACAGACACGTCACACATCTAGTTGAGTGCTCCTGTTGAGATCTGAGATTAAAACTCAGTGTGTGGCTTCTCTTTCCTTGCGTGACAGCGAGTGGGTTTCTACATCTGCCCGCTCTAGTTTCAGCACGTGTGGAACGGGAATCTCACTCAGTAGGACCGATGACTGCCAGGTACAGGGCAGGTCATGCAGTCATTCTCCTTCCCACTCCCGTTCCCGTGGCATGTCTGCCCCAGTGCCACCCTCACCCACCTGCTCACTCCCCTGAGTCAGCACGGCTCTCTGGGGAGAGCTCTTTTGATCCTTGTCAATTTCTGCCTTGTATTGTGACTCGTGTTGGATATGAGCCTTGTCATTGGACGAGATTTTAGATTATTATTTTTTTTGTGTGTGACAGAGACAGAGAGTCAGAGAGAGGGACAGATAGACCATACAGACAGAAAGGAAGAGAGATGAGAAGCATCCATTCTTCGATGCGGCACCTTAGTTGTTCATTGATTGCTTTCTCATATGTGCCTTGTCCGGGGGGCTACAGCAGACAGAGTGACCCCTTGCTCAAGCCAGTGACCTTGGGCTCAAGCTGGTGAGCCTTGCTCAAACCAGATGAACCCACACTCAAGCTGGCTACCTTGGGATTTTGAACCTGGGTCCTCCATGTTCCAGTCTGACACTCTATCCACTGCGCCACCGCCTGGTCAGGCAGAGTTTGGAATTTGTAGGCTCAGGGACTGTCTAGTTCATCCTGCCTTTGGAAAAACAGGACGCAACTGCTGGGTGGCCCAGATTCCTGTTCTGAAAATGGTTGCTTAGGGGAGGTCCATGGTCTTGTGACTCTCTGTGAAGGGCAATGATCCAGGGCACAACGACCAAACAAACAGAAATGTAATGGGGTTTCGAGGATATGGACTTGCACAGGCTAAAAAAATATTAGAAACATGAGTTTTTGACCTATGCTTCCTGTAGTGGAAGGATCCTTTCCTTTTCCCTCCCTCCCTTCCTGCCTTCTTTCCACCCTCCTCCATCCTTCTGTTCTTCCCTTTCTGTTTCCCTTCTTCCTTCCTCTTTATCCATTCCTTCCTTTCTCCTTTACCCTCCCAGACCCCTCTGCCTCTCTTCCCTCTCCTTCCTCTCTCCCTCCTCTCCCTGCTATTTTCCCTCACGTTCTCCTTCCTTCCGGGAAGGCTCCACGCATTGGGGCCTGAGTAAGTACGTGAACAATGTTGCTATTTCTGAGGATTGAGGAGATGGGGTGGGGCGCCGGGGCGGGGAGGAGCGGAAGTGAGGACCCAGAGTCCAGGTTTCTCTTGCGGACACTTACAATTTGAGATGTCTGTTAGGCACCACGTAGGGATGGAAGAAATGAGGCAATAGAGATAGATAGAGCACATGGCAGGTGTTCACTGGATGGTGGCTGCTTAGATACTCAGCAAGTCGCCCCATAATAACATAACCTTTCTTCAAAGGAGGCAGGAGGATAATGGCAATGGTGCTGGCCGTGGAGGGCGTGGCTTGGTATCTCAGCTTCATCACCATCACCTTCCTGTGTCCCGATTTCCTCATGGGTAAAATAAGAATCCTGACCATCTCTCAGGGAGGGGCTGGGAGCTGTCGCGTGAACACAGTTTGCAAAGTACTGCCCATCCCTCTCAATGAGCTGTGGCTCATCCAAGGAGCAAGAGGCCAGTTATTCCCAGAGAATGCTGGGAAGCCATGGTGCCAAGGGAAGTGTCCTCAGCCCCAACAGAGACTGAGGTTTTCCCCGGAATCCTAGCTGGAAAGACGGGTGTGCGTTAGTTAGCCCTGCTCTGCCTTCTGCGACAGCCACAGAGGTCTGGGGCTCTGAGAAAGAGCCAGCCTGAGGAATCCCAGGCACTGAGGTTTTCTAGAGGAAGTTTCCAGGTGTTGGTGGGGGTTGTGAGGCTTTTCTTTGAGAGGGGAAACATTCTATTCCACCTACTGGGTGTGAGAAAGTGAAGACTTCTGTTGAGCAAATACAGAGAGTCAGGAGGCTTTGGCTAGAAATAAAGAGCAAAGATTTATTTAAAGGTCTTAGAGTTTGCAAATCAAAAATACAGGTAAACAAAACAACAACAACAAACAAAAACAGGCGTTCCAAAGAAGGAAGAAAAGTTCAGAGTTCTTAGAGTAAAAGGTGTATCCTTGAGAATAACCAGTCCTGCACTGTCAGCCCTTGGATTGGTCTGGGACAGCTGTCCGTCATGTGTCCAGGGTCTGAACTGTGGATGCTGGGTGGTTGGGAGGATGGGTGGCAGGAGGTCTGTCACATCTTGAGTCCTTTTGGGGGGCTAGCTGAAGGTTTAGTGTATGTCCTGACATTGACACACACGGACTGGTGTTTATCTAGGTATTAATGCAACGCTGGGAAGTTCAACAGTTTAAGTTCTCAGGATACTCAAGAAATAGAATTGCTTCCTCATACCTCAACATGTGTATTGCTGATAAGTTAGCAGTGTGATTAAATGACTGCCTGTCATATTTGCCCTGTCTTCACTCTTTCTTCACTTCCTTTGGAACAAGAGATATTGAAGTGCTTTTAGAAATTTGGTAGAAATGATGTTAACCATTCAGCTCCTCTATTTGCTAAGAGTCTGATTTCTTTGGAATAAGTGACAGCAGCCTGGCTCTCTCCTGCCAGCCCGTGTGCAATGACCTGAAACCCAGTAAATAATAGCTGCTTCATCTCATTAATGACCAGGTCCTGTTTCTGCTCTGTTTCTAGTTTCTTAAAAGACGGCAGTAGTAAAAGTTCTTTCTTTCTTTTCACTTGTTTCTGTCCTGCCTCAAGTCCAGAGAGGTGTTACTAACACACAATTATGGGACGACAGTAAGAAGAACAGATGCAGTTACTGAGTGCGGCTGAATGCTGGCGTACTACGAGCACTGGCCCAGTTACCATATTTTTCACTCTGTAAGACGCATATTTTTCCTTCCCGAAAGTGGAGGAGAAAATGCCCGTGCATCTTATGGAGCGAAAAATACGGTATTTTATTAAATATTTTAACACACCATTTTGTTCAGAATATTTTTTTTCCTTATTTTCCTCCTTAAAACCCTAGGTGTGTCTTATGGTCAGGTGCGTCTTATGGAGCGAAGAATATGGTATTTGTCACAGCGATTCTTGTGTGTGTGTGTGTGTGTGTGTGTGTGAATAATGATCCTCAGCTTTACTTCCTTTATGAGATCAGCTTTTCTTTCTTTCTTTCTTTCTTTCTTTCTTTCTTTCTTTCTTTCTTTCTTTCTTTCTTTTTACTTACCATGAGTTCACCTGTGTAAATGACACGTGGCATTTCTGTCCAGCATGCCATCCGGGAAGTGGGCTTCTCAGAGCACTCTGCTCATTGTCCTGTGGGGACTCGAAGTGTAGGGGGCAGAATGCACTGCTTACAGAAGACCAGCCAGGCTGCTGGATGTGTGAGCTGCAGAAACACCGTGTGGGGAACACAGTGATGACTTCGGGAAGCAGGCTGCCCCCCCTGGTGAGAGGCTGAAGGTTGCTGAGGGGGATGTGTCTGAGTGCATGTGTGAAGAGGGGTGGGCGTTGTGGGGCATGGTGGCAGAGACTGGGGGTTAGGGCAGTGTTAAAGGCTATAGGACACACAGATGCACACAGGGAACCCACAGTCTGGCAGTGAAGCCAGGACCGACGGATCCACTCTGTGGATTTCCAGGCAGATGCAGCAAGGTCATGAGCGCTGGCCGGCCTGGGACCCATTTTCCCTCCTCAGAGTATGTGCTCATCTTACTGTGACAGCCTCGCCCTTCGTCAGTGTGCCCTGGCCATTTCCAATTCTCTTTTTCTAATGCGGCTTTTTAAAGATAGAGTCAATATACGCGACCACTCACCCATTTGCTGTGCACAGCCTGATGGCGTTTAGTATAGTCACGGACATGTACAGCTGTCACCACAGTCAACTTTAGGACATCACTGTCATCTCAGAAAGGACCACTGTGCCCTTTAGCCATCGTCCCCCTACACCTCTGTTCCCCGCTAGCCCAGCAACCACGGGTCTACTCTGGGTCCCCGGAGATGCCTGGTGTGGACACGTCCTATGAATGGAATCATACAGTATGTCACCTTTGTGACTAATGTAATGTTTTCAATCTCACAGCAGTTCTTAACGTGAATGTGAATGTGTCACCCCCAGTTTTCAGACCAGGAAGTCGGAAGGGCTTTAGAAGGAGGGTTGAGCCTCCATTGCTGGTGAAGTTCCTCCGACAGAGTTGAGCAGGAGAAGAGGAGTAAGCTCCTTGCTTTGGGGCAGATGGTGTGATATTGGAGAAGCCTTCTTGCTGCCATCTTGCTTTTGTCTTCTCCACTGAGCAGAAGGATCTTCGGAGCTTTGCGGTGGCTGAGCAGAAACCTTGGGCTGGTCTCGTTCACCCCCTTGGACTGAGCTCCCATCCTGTGCCAGGCACTGGCTGGGCTCTGAGGGTGGTACAGTGATCAGGCATGGCCCTGCCCAGAATGATGCAGAAGGCAAGGATGGCGCAGATCATGCAGGGCCAGGCAGCAGACACCGTAGCCAAGAGCACGGACCCCCAGGCAGGGATGGAAGACACATGGCTTCCTGCTCCAGGACCCTCCCACTTCCTCTCTGCTCCAATGAGATTAACCCTTGGGAAATCACTTACTTCCCTTTTTCTGCTCCACTTATGGCTTGTACCCATCTCTTTACCATGAGACCTTTGAAAGGTTTTCCATCTTTGCTTCCCACCCAATTCGACTCTAACTTCACTCTGTATCACAAGTCTTTATAGAGCATGTAAATCAAGTATTTCCAGACAGTTCTTCATCCACTTGGGTTTAATGTCCGTTACCTTGTTTTCTCTTCTATTAATCTATTTATCTATCTACTGGACTATGCATCCACCCATTCTTCTCCTTCCTCCCTTCCCTCCCTCCTTCCTTTCCATTCTTTATATCCATCTCCCTCTCCAAACTTTTGCCCAGTTGTTGCTCACTATTGGTCCCTCTTCTCTTCATCTTCCTTAACTGTGAGGATTGGTTGTTTGGTTAAAGCCCATTGCCAGGCAAGTTATGTGGAGGAAATTTTTCTCCGATCCTAGGACAGTCCTTTTCAGACCACCCGTCGTCAACCTCAATCCTCTTCCCTGCTCTGCTTTTCTTCCCGCCCCTACAGCTCCCTGATACTTCTTCTGTATCAATTTATTTGTGATCTTCCATCTTCCCCACCAGAATGTCAGACTCACTGAGGACAGATATTTTATTTTATTGACCTTGTTATATCCCCAGTGCCCGTGACAGTGCTTGGGCCATAGCGGGTGCTCGACAGATAGCTGTTGAATGAATTATACTTTGCATATCTTCAAATACCTCGCTCTCTTTTGCCCTGACGAGTGGGTGACAGCTTGGCTGGGGGATAGGATTCTTGTGCTGCAGACCTCTCCTTGACGTGAGCTCTAGCTCTAGCGATTCCTCCACAGGCTCTGGGTTTCCCAGGCTGCAGATGAGAAGTCTGGGGCCAGCTCCCCGCTCCAAATTTTGCGCACACCTTGACTTATGCAATAGTAGACCCGTGCAATTTGTTTCCCCGGAAACCTGGTTGGTTTATCTTCGAGCCCCTGGCAAATGCCTTGTGCACAATGGGAGTCCCCCAGATATTTGTTGTATAAATATATGGATGAATGAATTCGTGGGTGGCGGCTGGATGAAGGACGGAAGGACTTCATGAGTGTGAGAAGGTCCTTGACGTACTTATCACAACTGTTGACATGTCAGTGACAGAGATGTTCTAGACCAGGGGTTCTCAAGGTAGGGTCCCAGGCCAACAGTATCAACCCCACCTAGCAACTTGTTAGAGATGCAAATTTGGGGGCTCCCCTCCAAGTCTGGTGACTAGAAATTCTGGGATGGAGGCCCAGCTAGCTGTGTTTTAACAAGTCATGCAGGTGATTTTGATCCATGATCCAGTTCGAGAACCATTGCTATGGGCCAGTCTCATTTTATTGATGGTAAAACTGAGGCAGGGGACAGGGGAAAAACTTGTCGGAACTCACTGGACAGGTGCCCAGGTGCCCAGGTCCCCGTAGCTCGGGCCTGTGACCCTGCCACCCCAACCACCAGCCTCGCCTCATCTTGCTGTGTCTTTGTCATTGAAACGAACCACGCATTTGTCCAGCTCTTTCAAAGCAGTGCCATTGAATCTCTGCTCTTACAAAGTTTCTCATTTCACCGGCTGGGGGGAGGAGGGGATTCCAAGATTTAAAAAAAAAAGTAACTTAGAGTTGTTTCCATAGGGCTTTGAGCAAGGGCAAGGAGCCAGGCGATTGCATTACGGCTGGCGGGAGGCTCCTTAGGCTGGGCTGTAACGTTATAGCTCAATGTTAGGGCCCCTAACCCCCCCCCCCCCCCCCCCGCTATCTCACGCGGGAAAGCATGTCACACACGATCCAGTTTCCTCCCGTCCGTGGGAGAGGACGTGTAAATGGCGGTCAGGGTGGGCGGTCAGGGTGGGCTCAGACGACGGATTAGGAACTTTGACGTCGACCAGATCTCCCCATGATCCCTGTGTTTTTCTGGCTAATTTCTTCCTTTGTTGCAAGTTTCTAGTTCATGTATTTTGTACATTCCTTTCCAGTCTTTTTCTTACATGCATATATATTTTGTTTTTGTTTTTTACTTTTGGGTCGCAGCCATGCTGGATAGACCATCAAAGAAAGTTTCTTTTCTTCTCTGTGTGCAGCATAGACCCCTCTCCATGACGCTGTTCGAGAGCCCTCACCTATCATTTAGAAACAAAACTTTCTATTTGAGAAAAGTTTTAGATTTATGGAAGAGTTGCCAAGGTAGTCCAGTGAGTTCCTGCATACCTATGTATCCCTTGCCTTTATTCTTTAGAGAACAAGGATTTGAGGATTAGAGAATTGGGTAGCTTTTTATTTTTTTAATTAAAAAAATTTTTTTTTTTTAGAACTGTGGGTTCTTGAGTTCATGCAGGAAAGAGTTCACAACACGAGTCCAGCTGATTTTGAGAGTAAGTTTGTTCCACCTGGGGAGACTGAAACAGGGGAAGGGCCTAGAATGGAAGAAGCAACAGGAGAGAGGCTCAGGGGGCTGCGTTGGCTCCCTAGAAACCTTAAGGGAAGGAAATGAGCCCACACTGGGCCGACAGGGGAAAGGGGGCCTTGGAGGCAGGTTTGGCGGGTGAACCGGGACAAGCCACTGCTGCCCGCTGCTGCCCTGGTTGCATGCCTGTGAGGACCTTTATACTTCAGGAGACGCACGCCTGTGGGGAAAGGAGAGGGAAGGTGCAGGCATGCTCCCAGGAGGGAGAACGCGCCGAGAGCTGAGATTTCTGAGCAGAACAACGACACCCTTAGATTGACCATTTTGGGGGACATCTTCTAGAGGCCTTCTGTTGAACCAGCCAGTCTGCAGAAGGGACACCATTTCTCAGCCACTGGGACACCATTTCTCAGCATGGGGTGGGCCCAGTGGTGAATCATAGGACCCAGGACTGGCTTCTAGTGTCAGCTTATCAGGCCAATAGTAGAACTTATTATATATGTCTGTTATTTTTCACTGTGGTAAAACCCACATAAAGAATTTACCAACCTAATTATTTTTACGTGTACGGCCCAGCGGTGTTAAGCACACTCCCATTGTGCAGTTAATCCGCGGGCTCTTTCATCCTGCAAAACTCTGTACCCATGAAACGACAACTCTCCCCTTCTCCCCTCTCCCCACCCAGTAATTCCCTCCTCACCTTGGCTCCAGACGACGTCATTCCACTTCCTTCCCAGCTCTGTGACTTTAACTCCTCTAAGGAACCTCAGGTCGGTGGAAGCGTGCAGTGTCTGTCTTTTGCAACTGGCTTATTTCACTTGGCGTAATGTCCTCCAGGTTCAGCCACATTGTTGCATGTGTCCAAAGGTCCTCCCTTCCCGAGGAGGCATCTGCCATACGGATAGACCACGTTTCGTTTGCCCATTCATCTGTTGATGGACACTTGGTTGGCTTCCACCTTTCGGCTGTTGTGAATGATGCTCCATGAATGAGAGTGTAGAAATATCCCTTTGGGTCCTTGCTTTCAGTCCTTCTGGGTATATACCCAGCCGTGGAATATGCTGGGTCACCCAGAAATACTATTATTATTATTATTGGAGAAGCTATCACACTCTTTTCCACAGTGCCTGCACCATTTTCCATTCACGTCAAAAGGGCGCAAGGGTTCTGATTTCTCCACATCCTTGCCAACACTGCTATTCTCTCTCTCTCTCTCTCTCTCTCTCTCTCTCTCTTTCTCTCTCTCTCATATCAGCCACCTTGGGTGGGAGCTGGTTTTCATTTGCATTTCCCCACTGATCAGTGATGTTGACCATCTTTTCATGTGTTAATTAGCCTTTTTTTTTTTTTTTTGAGAAATGTCTATTCAAGCCCTTTGCTCATTTTTAATTGGGTTGTATTTTCTTCGTTGCTGTTAAATGGCAGCTCTTTATACATTCTGGATACTAACACCTTATTAGATACGATTTATAAATATTTGATGGTATCCTCTGATGTACAAGTTTTTTTTTTTCCATTTTGATGAAGTCCAATTTATCTATTTTTTTACTTTTATTGCCTGTGCTTTTAATGTTATAGTCAAAAAATTATTGCCCAGTGCAGCACCGTAAAGATTTCCCGCTATGCTTTCTTCTAAGAGTTTCATAGCTTTAAGATTTGCATGTAAGTCTTTGTTTCATTTTGAGTTAATTTTTGTACATCGTAAGGGTCCAGCTTTATTCTTCTTCACCATCATTTGCTGACATGACTGTTTTTTCTCCATTGAATGGTTTTGTCACCCTTGTTGACAATCAGTTGACCATGTACGTGTTTAATGGAATTTATTTGGAAATTATATCAGTGGATAATAATACTGATATGTGTGTTTTCACCCCTTCCTCTCCCAATTTAGGTAGCATCACACTGTTTGCTGTCATTACCGTCATCCTGGGATGCCTTAAAATTGGGTACTTCGTTGGATTTTCCGACTGTTTGTCAGCTACTGAAGGAGTGTTCCCTGTCACACATGCCGTCCACACTCTGGTGCAGGTGAACCGCACGGTGTTTATTCCTGCTGCCGCGGCTCCTGGGTGCCCCAGGGGGTAGAGCGGGATGCGTGGGGGCTGTGTGAGGGGAGCTGAGTCTGTGAGTCTGCCTCTGGGGCTCCATCCTTCAGCCCCCATCACGGGGAACAGGACTCGGTGTCCCTGGGCCACCTTTGTGGGAAAAGCCTATGAGGCGGAATGTGTGCTGGTGAGGAGTCGGGAAACCCTGCCACGCCAGACGCCACCAGAAAAGGGTGGGAGCAACCTTAACATAACAGTTTTTTTTGTTTTAGTTTTTTTTTTTTTTTTACAGGGACAGAGAGAGAGGGATAGATAGGGACAGACAGGAACGGAGAGAGGTGAGAAGCATCCATCATTAGTTTCTCGTTGCCGTTGCAACACCTTAGTTGTTCATTGATTGCTTTCTCACATGTGCCTTGACTGCGGGCCTTCAGCAGACCGAGCAACCCTTTGCTGGAGCCAGCGACCTTGGGTCCAAGCTGGCGAGCTTTTGCTCAAGCCAGATGAGTCCGCGCTTAAGCTGGCGACCTTGGGGTCTCGAACCTGGGTCTTCCGCATCCCAGTCCGACGCTCTATCCACTGCACCACCGCCTGGTCAGGCAACATAACAGTTTTATTGAGATATAATTCACCTGCCATACTGGTTGCCTGCTGGAGTGTACAATTCAGTGGGTTGGTATATCTGTGAGGTTGTGGCAGCCAGCACCACCATCTATTTCAGAAAACTTTGATCACACTCAGTAGAAACCCTGTGCTGTCACCGTCACACTTCTGGGTCACTGAAACACTTTTATTTTGTTAGCCACCTTGTGGGTTAAAGTCTTTTAGAAATCTATGAGGAATTTAATTTTTTTAAAAAATTTATTTATTTATTCATTTTAGAGAGGAGACACAGAGTGAGAGAGAGAGAGAGAAAGAGAAAGAGAGAAAGGGGGGAAGAGCTGGAAGCATCAACTCCCATATGTGCCTTGTCCAGACCAGTGCAGGGTTTTGAACCGGCAACCTCAGCATTCCTAGGTTGATGCTTTATCCACTGCGCCACCACAGGTCAGGCTATGAGGAGTTTAATTGATCACAACCCCCTTGGAGGTAGGGTCTATCATCACCCCCATTCCACAGATGGGAAAACTGATGCAGACAGGTGCCCTAGCTTGCCCAAGGCCAGGGGCGCCAGGAGTTGTGCACGGGTCCGATACCCGCCTCCCGGGCTCAGCATTTCCCACACCTGTTCCGGAAGTTGTACAGCTTCCAAAGTGTGCAGGTATAATGACAGTTTCCCACTGATGGATGCTTTCTCTTCTTTGTTTCCGGCTAGGTCTATTTTCTCTGGGGTCATGCAAAGGATGTCATCCAGTCTTTCAAAACACTGGAAAGGTAAACACCACCTGCCCTTGCTGTACATGTGGAATTTGGTGCTCCTTTAGAACAAACCAGATGCCATCTTGCTCGGGTTACATAAATATACGCCTAACAATCCCCTCCATCCTGACAAGTGAAGCCCTTCCCTTGTGGCCGGAGAGGAGGCCTTCTGACCTTCAGTCCCTGGATGGCGAGGGTGTGAATTTCAACTCCACCTTCTTAGACACATTCCCTCCCTGACCCTCAGTTTTCCCCACCAGTAAAGTGGGGATAGTAGCATAGCCAGCCCTTCGGGACTGAACGAGGGCACTGACGTAGGGCCTGTGTCCGGAGCACGCAGGTGCGAACTCGGTAAGCGCTGGGCCTGCGATTATCTCCTCCCGCCTCTCTCCCAGACTGGGAGGGTCAGGGGAAAGAGTCCACGGGGTAATGGGGTGGATGAAGCACAGTGTTATTATCGTGCGAGAAAGCCTTGCGTGCACACACACAGACTGATGTTTCTAGAAACATTCCCCCTTATCCTAATGTCTGTGAAAAACAGGAAACTCCCTCAGGAATGCTAGTGAACAGACTGATTCGTGCTTGACTGCTGGATAGAACTATTTTAATAGATGATTGAAATAGAAGGAACTCACCAACCTTACTGTGCACAAAGCACCAGCTTCGACAAGCCGGTAGGCATTTATCGAGCTCCTACTGTGTGCGGGGCCAGCGGCCAGCCCCGCGGGGGCTGGGCAGTGATAACAGCAGAGATATCCCAGATGTGAGTGCTGTTCAGTCCCGGGAGTCGTGCACTGACTGGCCGCCTCTGTTATCCCCTGTGCTCCCCCAAGCAGTGGCCTTGGCAGTGACCTTTAACCCCAGTCTTAAAGACAAAAAGCCAGGCCTTCTGCTGGGAAAGGAGCAAGGGAGGGAGAGGCAGGGGAGGACCCCAAAGTGGCCACCAGTTCTCCTGCCTGCAGTGGGGAGGGGACGGGCAGGTGGGGCCACATGAACAAAGCAGGGATAAATGAGGTCCGGGTCCTGAGGACCCGGTGACAACATCTTTAATCGTCCCTTTGAGCAGGACAGAGACTGGCACACTCATCCTCATGTTTTATCTCCGTGTGGCTCTGTGAGGGTCACGCTGGTCACGGGGTTCTCTGCATCCCAGGGGTGGGGCAGGAGGCTCCCCAGGTCAGCGGCAGGCCTGGGGCTGCGTCCCTGTCCCTAATTCTGGGGCGCGAGGCGGACAAGTGTGTCGCCTGCCCTCCTTCCCATCAGCAGCTGGGCTCCGCTCTCAGCTTCAGAACACTGAGCTTTGTTCTGGGCCGTGGGTCTGGTTTTGTCTGCTCCACAGTTATTCTTTAAAATTGTACTTCGTTTCCTGATAAAACTTGTAAGGATCCAGCAGAATTTAAAATCATCATAATACCCCTGTTTTGAACTGAATATATGTGTCCCCCAACATTTCTGGCCAGACCCTGAATGCTCAGGAACTTGCCACCCCCAGACTTACTGCTTTCTCCCGGTCTTTCGAGACAACATCCCACCATCCCATGCTCTTAGAACCGTGATGGCGAACCTATGACACGTATGTCAGCACTGACACGCGTAGCCATTTTCGATGACACACAGCTGCATGCGGCTGCATACCAGAGAAGTATGGGGCCGCATGCCGAGAAGGATGTTTCATCCTTGGCTCCTGCACGGCCAGGTGCAGGAGCCGAGGATAAAACATTTGCTGTAGTGTAGATGCTCTGTGCCGGAGGTCTGTAGGCCAAAATATTTTTGTTATTTAAATTATAAATATTGCGAAATTATGGGTTTTTTTCTTGAAGTGACACACCACCGGAGTTATGCATGGTTTTTTGGCAAATTTTGACACACCAAGCTCAAAAGATTGCCCCTCACTGTCCTAGAACATTTAGGGATTTTTTTCTTGATCCAAGCATTCCTCGTACAGGTGGGAGTCCTTTCCTTTCCTCAAAGGGGGGTTTGGCAGAACAATCATTTTGAAAGCAGAGCTGAACATATAAACGTATCTGAAATGGCTCGTGGGAGACTTCTCTGCATTGTGGTCTGGGGTTTTGGAACCAAGCATGAGACAGACAGCTGTCAGGAGAAAGTGCCGTCACCCTGAGCTTGTAGAACAATTTCCAGGTCAAACCAATGGTGGCACCCTTACCAGGTCCTCGGGCTCAGTGGCTCTGGGCTTGGACAACCGCCATTGGGACCAGGAAAGAGAAGAAAAGGGAGGCACGTGCATTATAAGTAGAAGAAAAGCTAGCCAGCCTGAGGCCAACGGCATTGTCTGCTTTGGTGAAAGGCTCTATACAACACCTCCCAGACTCTGGAAGGCTGGCCACAGTCTACGACAGCTGGGCAAGTGAGGGCCCGCAGGTGGGCAAACACCTGACTCAGACACCCCTTCGCTGTTCCCTTCGCTGCGGGTGGCAGTGCCCGGACATTATGCAGCTGCTAAAGGAAGCAAGGTTTTACCTGCAGTCGCTCGTGGGAGCCTCAGAGGGGTGGGCTGGGGCTCAGACCCAGGGGAGAGACAAGGTCAGGGTTGAGGACCCATTGCACCATTTTCCTGAAGGCTGGTCATGGACAAGGTGTTCTTAGTTAGACAGGGAGGGGACATGTGTCTTCTGGGCCCCTGCTCTCCAACTGAGGAGCAATCAGTTGCACATCAGTTTCAAGGAATGCCTCTCGAATCACCCGTATTTGCTGCACCTGCTACGGGCGAGGCCCCTTGTTAACCACCCTGGGAGCTACAGATGTGAATACGTCTTAAAGCGGCGGGTTGGGGAGGCTTCGGAGGTTTTGCAACAGGCAGGGGCCCCACTGGAACCATATTCCCTACATCTCTCTCCTCTGTTCCCCAGAGTCCAGCGTCCTCCTTCCACTTCATCCCTTTTCTTCCTCTTCTTTTGTTTTTCCCCAATATCGGGTGCATAAGTATTTACAATGGTTATATCCCCTTGTTGGGTGGCTGTCTTTATCATTACGCCGTGACCTTCTTTGCCTCTCACTCTCACCTTTGTTTTAAATACTATTTTGTCAGATATAAGTATTGCCACCCCAGCTTTTCTTTTCATTTCCATTTGCATGGGGTATCTTTCCCATCCCCTCACTTTCAGCCTGTGTGTACCTTTTGTTCTGAGATGGGTATCTTGTAGACAGCCTGTATATGGGTCATGTTTTCTTATCCATTCCGCTACCCTATGTCTTGTTTTTAAAATCTTTATTTTCTAATTTAATTTATCATGTTGACATGGTTTCAAGTGTCCAACTCACTATAACTCCACCGACACCCCTCATCATGTCTCCCCATGCAAAGTTTCTTCCCATCTCCATTTCTCCCCCTTCGCCCCCTCCCCATGTCTTCACCCCCCTTCCCTCCGGCTACTGCTACCCTGTTGTCTGTATCTATGTGTTCTGTGTATATACTTTTTGGGCTAATCGGGTCACCTCCTTTGTTCCAGTCCATCCCTCTTTTTCTTCCTTAGAAGGTCACATGGCACAGTGACTAGGGCCGGGCTCTGGGGTCCAACTAAACCAGCACAGCTGCTTAACTAACTCTTCAAACCCCAATATCATTACTTACCCTATTTGTGACCATGCCCTCATTACGGAACCTGTCAGAAAGTCCAGAAGCTCAACAGTGTGGTTATAGGACAGGCTTTCTTATGGTTCCACTCTGCCATCCTCAGTGGTTTAGGGTTTCATCCCATGTTGATTGCTTCATGGTCACAGTAGAGATGCCAGTACTCCAGCCTTCATGTCTGCATTCAAGGCTGAAAAAAAGGGAAGAACGACAGTACGTTGGCTTTTCTCGTTCTTATCTTATTCATTAAGAAAACAAAAGCTTTGCAGTACCTCACATCTTACTGGCAACAGTGGCCATGCTTAGCTGCAAGGGAAGCGAGACAAGTCTCTGGCTTGTAGAGGCGAGTGTCAAAACAGAGGGGTTGGATGATGATTGTTGTGTTGGCCAACCAACTGTAAGGACATACTCAGCCCTCCAGATTTCCAATGTAGCTCTTCCATCATTTCCTCATTGTTCTCTCCTCTTCCCCTCTAGAAGAAAAGGTTTAGGGTACAATAGGGTTGGTTGCCTGCTTTTAAATAATAACCATCCCTGTGTCCCTGATTCCAAAATCCAATTTCTTTCTGTCCCATGGACAATAAGTTGAGTACTGTCCAATTCAAGATTAAGGCAGAATGCCAAGACTGTGGTTTAGGTAGTTCCCATGGTACTACCCCCCCCCCCCGCCAGCCAGACAGAGGACCCACCTAGAGACTGAGTGGCCAGATGAAACCAGAATCGTGGCTAGGAGGAGGCGCACGCGTGTTGTGTGTGTGTGTGTGTGTGTGTGTGTGTGTGTGCGCGCGCTTGCGTGCAATGTCTCTGTCTTACTCCATGGAGCTTGCTGCCTCCCAGGGCTGCTCAAGAACTGAGTCCTTGTGTTTTTCAGGTTTGGGGTGATTCACTCGGTGTTCACCAATCTGCTCCTGTGGGCCAACAGCGTCCTGAATGAGTCCAAGCACCAGCTTAACGAGCACAAGGAACGGCTCATCACCCTGGGCTTTGGGAACATAACGATAGGTGAGTGAGGAGAGTCCCCCTGCCGCCATGTTGGAATGTCCGGGAAATCCGCAGAGACCAGAACATTCAGAGGTGAAGGCACAAGTCCCATAGAACTGCAGGGTCCATCCAGCTCAGCATTGGCCAGACAATCCCCTGTTGTTGAAAATCTTTCAAAACCTCCTGAGTCTCTCCTCCTGGTTCCATAAGTAGGGTGTGCTGAGCATAATTAGAAGTTTCTTCAGTGACTCAGGGGCTTGTCAGACCCAAGGGTATTGTCGGGATCACCATGCACACGGTCCAGGTTGGTATGGACATAAGCGTCTTTGTTTACAACCCTGGAAGATTGGTGGTTGTTTCTGACTATTTTTAATTAAGCCCTTCTGACCAGTTCTTTCTTCTAAAAATATAGCTTTAAAAAATCCTTAGACATCTAATGGTAGGTTTTGCTTAATTGGTTTTAGTTCATTTGAAGTTTTCATTTAACTCTCCTTTGCTTATAATTTTGGCCCACTTTTATTCCTCCTCATTCCTATGTGAGAGCCTGTACCACTAATCTTACTATTTTCTTCCAGAGTCTTCTACCATTTATGATCTATCACTTCTACATCAGAATACTGGAGTGGAGAGGAGTGTGGGGTAGAAGAAGTACAGTGTCCTGGGAGCTCTCTGTCTCGGGTTTGGGACTTGTTCCCATCACACACTAGCTGTGTGATCTTTGGGAGGCATACAACCTCTCTGAACCTCCCTTTTCTCATTGGTAAAGCGAGGAGACCAGAACCATGTACTTTGAGAGGTCCCTAACGGTTTCACTGTACTCTCCACCTATACTAGCTGTACTGCCCTGCACCCGCCACAGGGAGCGACTTTCAACCTGTGTCTTCCCCAGTGGGGTGGGGATGAGGAAATCAGGGCTCACACTATATTTCTTCACCACCCCCAACCAGCAGCCCACTCTTGGGAAGATCCTTCTCTCTCTTCTGGCCTCCAGTCCTCACCGTGATGACAATAACAAAAGCAAAGTCTTGTCAAGCATTTGCTGAATGCCTGGCATTGTTCAAGGCCCCTGACGTGGCTCATTGAATTCTTGTCCCAACATCGGAGGTAGGTAGTGTGGACCTCATTCTATGAACGAAGATATTGCACCACCGAGAAGTTAAGTAACTAGCCCTAGACCACACTGAGTAAATAAATGATCAAGCCAGGATTTGAATCCTAGCAATCCTGGCTCCAGAGACCTCTGGGAAAGATGGGATTGAGCTAATTTTTTTTAAAAGGACTCTATCAATAGCTCTAACATTCTGTGGATTTGAACCTTCCCTCCTGATTTCTTCCCTTGTCTTTGCATTGTACTTCATGGGGTTACAAGTGGTGGGTGAACTCTCTAGGAATAGAAAATTACAGTGTTCTGCAAAAGTGAAGGTAATCATTGCCCCACAGAGCTTCTCTGATTCTATCGGTAATATGTGCATATCGTAAGTTAAAACAGTGACAAAGTGCATAGAAATAAACCCGCAATAATACCTGCTCAGAAATTCAGGTAAATGCAGTTACCATTTGGTTTTTTTTCTTTGTCGTGTGCTGTGTATTTATATTTGAGAGTATACTGAATATATCTAACCTTTATTTCTACTACAACCTACGAGAAGAAACAAATTTTACATGATAACTCAAATGCACACACACTTGGATGTGTGTACACATATATTATAAAATAAGAATCAATATATTAGAGACAGTCTCACATTTCTAATGTATTCAATTCCATTCATTGTATCTCATTTTATTCCATTGTAATTCTGCTCTGTTAAAAAAATTGGTTGCTAGTTTCTAAATTGATTTTACAACTGAATACTGGGTTGTGGTTTAAAAATTAGTGATACAGCCTGACCAGGCGGTGGCGCAGTGGATAGAGCATCGGACTAGGATGCAGAAGACCTAGGTTCGAAACCCCGAGCTCGCCAGCTTGAGTGTGGGCCCATCTGGCTTGAGCAAAAGCTCACCAGCTTGGACCCAAGGTCTCTGGCTCCAGCAAGGGGTTGCTCGGTCTGCTAAAGGCTCGCGGTCAAGGCACATGTGAGAAAGCAATCAATGAACAACTAAGGTATTGCGACGGCAATGAAAAACTAATGATTGATGCTTCTCACCTCTCTCCGTTCCTGTCTGTCTGTCCCTATCTATCCCTCTCTCTGACTCTCTCTCTGTCCCTGTAAAAAAAAATACTGGATACAGAACTTATTCTTACAATTTTTCCATTGTTATTACAAGAAAATTATTTTCCTGTATCATTGAAACACAACTTAATTATAATTTTCAGTGGCTGCCTTCTATCCCATTGTATGGATGTACTTGAATCCACTTAACCATTTCTGAATTGTCGCACATTGAGGTCTCTCTCTCTCTCGCGCACACACACACACACACACACACACATACACATACAATTTTACCTAAAACTTTTATTATTATTTTTATTTGTCCCTTAGAATAGTTTTGAATTATAGGTCAAAGACTATATTTATATCACCTTTAAGGCTTTTGTTACATATTTCATTATTTATTCACACCATTTTCCCTCCTGGTAATGAAATGTTTCTTTGTACCATGGCCAACTGTCTCCCAGAAGGTGGCGCAAACTTGCCCTCCTGCCATCGGGGCTGGAGGGTGCCCATCTCATATCCTACTTGCTAGCATCAGATATTCTCAAAAAGGAAGACCTCTAATAAAGAGAAGGGGCAATTTCCTTCACAAAGTTACTTTTTAAAAACATTTTTTAGATCACACATGCAAATCATATCCACGCTGAAAGTTTAGAAAACACGGGGAAGCAAAATCTAGAAGGAAATAATGTACTGTGCACCATAAACTCGCACAATGTTAACTGTATCTCTGTAAAGCTGGGGGAAGGGACATGTAGCAGTTTCCTGTCTTGGAGAAATAGAAAAGAAAAACCAGCCGCCATTTTTCCTCCCAGAGTTAAGCCTCGTTAGCATTTTTGTTCATGTCTCTTCAAGTTTTTCTATGTCTGTCTGTCTATCATCTATAGATGTATAGTGTACAAAAATGAAGTCATGCTCCAGCCTCTTTGACAAGTTGCTTTGGTTCGACGATATCTCGTGAACGGTTTGACAGGTTGATAAGGAAATTTCTACCTGCCATACCGTGTATAATGGCTTTACAAAGAAATTTTCTAACGCAGGGAGAAAATAGGATTTGTGTATTCATTCTCTTTTGGGAACGTTCATAAGGTTGTCAAGTTAGCCATGATGTTAAACATCATGGTAATAAGCTGCGAAAGACAGCTTGTCATTCAGTGGGGGAAACCCAAGTGTGAATTCTGTGAAAAGACGTCCGGGATGTTTCATTGCCCCCCGTGTTTGCGTCTTTTCCCCAGAGCTGGATGACCACACCCCTGCGTGTAACTGCACCCCACCAACTCTCTGCTCGGCCATCTCCCACGGGATCTACTACCTCTACCCTTTCAACATCGAGTACCAGATCCTGGCCTCCACGATGCTCTACGTCCTGTGGAAGAACGTCGGGCGCCAAGTGGACGGCTACCAGCACCAGAAGATCCAGTTCAAGTTCCACAGGGTGGTGGCGGGCTCGGCGCTGGGCCTGAGTGCGCTGGCCGCCACCATCGGGGTCGTGGCGGTCTACCTGATTCGGATCGGCCGCTCCAAGACCAAGAGCGAGTCGGCCCTGACCCTCTTCTACCTGTACGCCACCACCCTGCTGATGCTCATGGGGGCGGCGGGGCTGCTGGGCATCCGGATCTACAGGCTCGAGGAGCAGTCCCTGGACGAGTCCAAGAACCCGGCCCGCCAGCTGGACGCGGACCTCCTGGTGGGCACGGCCTCCGGCTCCTGGCTGCTGTCCTGGGGCTCCATCCTGGCCATCCTCTGTGCCGAGTCCCGCCCCTCGTACACCTGGTACAACCTGCCCTACTCCACCCTGGTCATCGTGGAGAAGTACGTCCAGAACCTGTTCATCATCGAGTCCACGCACCGCGCGCCTGGGAAGCTCTCCGAGGACATCAGGACCCTGCGCGTGGTCACCGTCTGCAACGGCAGCCACCACAGTGGCGCGTCCCTCGCCTCTTCCTGTCTCAAGAGCGCAGCTGCGGGGGCCGTGGCCGAGGAGGCTGGGGACACGGGGGCTGGGGACGCGGCTCCCCAGGGCGACCGGGAGCCGCGCGCAGGGAACGGGAAGATGTGCCTGAGAGGAGGCAGCGGCAAAGGGGAGCCGGAGTCCGTCTGGGAGGGGGACCCCGGCCGCGCAGGCCTCCCCCGCTCCTTGCGGGGCAACGCCAGGAGAAGCATCTTGCGGAATATTGCCGCCTTCTTGTTCCTCTGCAATATTTCGGTAATCTGCGCCCATTTACTTTTTTTTAATTTAAATCAATTTATCTCTTTCTTTTGCCCTTTTCAAGGAAGGAATGGAGGCAGCTTGTAATCAACATAATTTGGTGTAAGGTTAAAATAAAAAATGAGGGTGGAATGTAGGTCTCTAGCCTACAAGCCCACACACCTGCTCAGTAGCTGCCCTGGGCCAGGAGCTGGGGGTGGGAACTGAAGAATAAAGGTGAGAAGGCTCCATCTCTTTCCTCTTAAAGGTCACCCACTGGCCGGGGAGGGGGACAAGGAAAAGTACAATGCGAGAGAGTGGCATGTGCTAGGTGTAACACGAGCATGGGGCCAGGGATGGACTTCTCTGAGCAGGGGGTGCTTGAGGTGAGGCCCCATCTTCATTAGGAGTGTTTCTGGCTTCAGATTCTAGAAAGCTCGGCCAGCAGTATCCTCGGTCTTAAGAACAAGAACTCTGGAGGTTGGCTGCTCGAGGTTGGCCTGGCAGCTGAACCGTATCACCCGGGATCCAAGCACTGTTCACCATCCCGCTCAGCCATGCCCGGTGTGTGCTTGGTGCCACATGGTCAGAGACGGCTGCACGTCAGGCATCCCGTCTGCTGTCGAGACAGGAAGAAGGAGGAAATAGTGGCACCCCGCGATGTCTTTCACCTGGCTGCTCCTCGCTGCAAGGGAGGCTGGGGCAGTGGGGGGTTTGCTTCCCAGCCTCTGTGACAGAAGGTAGCAAGGTACAGTCAGTCACTGAACATCACCTGCCTCGGCCTCAGGGAATGGTTGCCAGGTTACCAGATAGTCAAGGCAAGGAAAAGCCTTCTGGGCAGAAGGCACAGAATATGCAAAGTCACAGAGGCAAAAGAAACCATGGCCCATTGGGGAAGCACCGAATAGGCTAGCATGACTTCCACACCCGTTAAGCGGAGCAGCAGAGTGAGAAACAGGATGGAGAGTCCCCTTAGACAGGTTGGTTTGAGCCGAGCTTCATAAACCTGGCTGAGCCCGGTCTTTATGCGGAGGGCCCTTCTGTTTTGTGTTTTGGAATGACCCCTTAGCATCAGTGTGTGGACAGGAGGGAGAGAGGCAAGACCAGGGGCAGGAGCCTGGGCCAGAAGCCCCTGCAACTGCCCTGACGGGGAATGAGGAGGACGTGAACCGGGGCAGTGGTGGCAGGGATGGAGGGAAGAGGGGAGACACAAAGCACCACATGTGGTTGGGATTTGTGCCAGAGGACGTGGCAGGCTGGCAGGGCCTGGTGAAGAGTGGGGAAGGCAGCCTGTGGTGACACGGGAAGTCACGGGCCGGCAGCTGGTATTCATCACTGAGTAGGTTGCATGTTATAACTGGGTGAGTGTAGAAACATGACCCCGGGCCTCATGCACAGAGAAGAGGACCCAGGAGTGAGCCCCGAGACCAGCCAATGTTAAGAGGCTGAGCAAAGGAGGGGGAGCCTGCCAAGGAGAGGGGCGAGAACCAGCCAGGGTGGTAGGACAGAGCCCAGAGAACAACACAACGGGATAGAGACAGGACTAGAGGGAGTTCCAGATGGAGATGTTAATGAAAGCCGCCTGGACCAGTTACTGATTGCTGCGTAATAAACTACCCGCACACTTACAACCACACATGCTGGTGATTGCACAGGGTCTCTGGGTCAGGACTGCACTCCGAGCCAGTGCCTCTGCTCCGGCCGTAGTCCAGCTGCCAGCCCGGCCAGCAGTCGTTTCAAGGGTTGACTGTTGGTGGGGGCGTAGATCTGTTTCTGAGCCCACGTATGGGGCTGCTGGCAGGGTTCTGTTCCTTGCTGGCCCCTGGCCTGAGACCTCTCTCAGTTCCTGGCCGCATGGCCTCTCCATAGGGTAGCTCACAACATGGCGGCTGCTTCTGCTTTTGCAAGAGGGGACGAGTAAGATGGATTCCGGGTCCTTTGTAGCCGAATCTCCGAAGGAACAGCCCGTCCCTTTGTTTCACTGTCTGTTGGAAGCGAGTTGCTAGGTTCAGCCCACCTTGAGGGAACAGGGCTCCCTGAGGCTGTGACTCCCAGGCGGTGGGGGACACAGGGGTCCTCCCAGGGGCTGCCCGCCACAGTGCGGGGCGGAGACAGCTGCGGAGGCATGCTGTCCGAAAGAGAAGTGGCCTGGGAGCCCGACAACCCACGAGGAGGCACAGGAACGTGGACAGGCTGGGAAGGGGGAACTCGGGTGTGGGTTCCATGAGCATCAGAAATAATAGCTGATTGCTTTAGGTTTTGCAAATCAGTTACCATTTTATTCTCATCTGAGGCCCCTGAGACAGACGTTAGCATCCCTACCTTCCAGATGAGTTCACGGAGGCTTGAAGTCACAGTCTGTAAGTAGCATGAACTCAGGTCTGGCTCCAAAGCATGTGTTCCTCTTGCTGATCATAGGCGACGGGCAGGGTCTGGGCTGCCTCTAAGTCAAGGACGAGGCAGAGGAGACAACAGAACCCACCACCCAGACCTGGGTGGCTGGAATCTCCAAGCACCAATGTTAGTGTGTAAAGGCGGGCGTGGTAAACAAGAGATCGTGGCTGTAGATAAACACTGGGAGGCCCTGGGAGCACAGAGGGAGTTCCTGCCCAGGCTGGTTAGATCCAAGAGGGCTTCCTGGGAGGGGTGGTGCCTCGGCACGTGGAGGAAGGTAGGGTTTAGCAGAGGGAAGCCTTGTAGTTTTTGGTAGAGAGGGAGGCAGGAACAAAGCCCTGAAAACTTGGGAAAGAAGGGCACATCTGGGGACTGCACAAGAGCCTCTGGTGCAGAGGCTGCCTATCACGGTGGCAGGTGTGACTCAGTCTCCCTGTCCAGATGAGCACCTAGGATTTGTTGGGGCCTCCTAGGTGGCCGCATGGATGGTCTCCCTTCTCTTACAGCTTTGGATCCCTCCCGCCTTCGGCTGCCGCCCCGAGTACGACAACGGGTTGGAGGAAATCGTCTTTGGCTTTGAACCCTGGATCGCCGTGGTCAACCTGGCCATGCCTTTCTCTATTTTCTACCGGATGCACGCAGCTGCCTCCCTCTTTGAGGTCTATTGTAAGATATAGTCTGCGTCCACACGGAAGGCCGAGGAGGGCGCTCACAAGAGAACGTGCTGGCACCACCTGGGAACAGCCCGGCTGGGCAAATATTGCCTTAGAAATGCGAGAGGGGCTGTCAAGGCCATGCTTTTGTCTGCTATGGTTGTGTGTCCTGCAGGCTGGAATTGTCCGCCCTGAATGAATGTAAACATGCGAGGTCAAGATCAGCGAGGCGGCTGGAATCTGCCCTGGTTAGTGAATTCTAATCAAACCCAAATGACTTTATCTCCTTCTAAATGGGATCCTCTGGTTTTGAAGAATGGGATCCTAGGTTGGGGGAAAAAAAAATTACCCAGTTTATTTTTCATGAACATCATTTTTCTGTTTGCAATTTATCATGTTACTACGTTCAACCTTTACGGACCATCTGGGTAGGCTTGTCACCCACAGATTTTATCCTGCCCAGAGCTGGTGAACAGGGGATATGACCATATTTTGTATACATTATCCTTTCTGAAGGTGTTTAATTTCTAAACAAAGTTGTTTTTATCATTTGGATGGAAATTT
Organism: Rhynchonycteris naso; assembly: GCA_037038555.1. Lineage (NCBI taxonomy): Eukaryota > Metazoa > Chordata > Mammalia > Chiroptera > Emballonuridae > Rhynchonycteris > Rhynchonycteris naso. The sequence continues at coordinate 312,362,970 of CM072996.1, read as the reverse complement.
GTGCATAGCTCACTATAAAGACATATTTCTTACCTAAAATTTTGGCACATTTTTGTTTTGATCATTTCAAATATTTTTTTGTTTTCTTTTTGTTTGTTTGTTTTTTTTCCAGGGACAGAGAGAGGGATAGATAGGGACAGACAGACAGGAACGGAGAGAGGTGAGAAGCATCAATCATTAGTTTTTCATTGCCATTGCGACATCTTAGTTGTTCATTGATTGCTTTCTCACATGTGCCTTGACCACAGGCCTTCAGCAGACTGAGCAACCCCTTGCTGGAGCCAGCGACCTTGGGTCCAAGCTGGTGAGCTTTTGCTCAAGCCAGATGGGCCTGCGCTCAAGCTGGCGAGGTCGGGGTTTTGAACCTGGGTTTTCCCCATCCCAGTCCGACGCTCTATCCACTGCGCCACCGCCTGGTCAGGCTGATCATTTCAAAGTTTTAAAAAAGAAATATTTTACTCTTTTTTTTCTCTCTCCCTATAAATACATACACACGTTTTTGTAGAAAGGTTGGACATTTCAGAAAAGTGGAGAGAATGGAATTGTCTAGGATGACGTTGGTGAATTGACAATCACTTTTTTTTTTTAGTGAGAGAGACAGAGAGAGGGACAGAAAGGGTCAGACAGACAGGAAGGGAGAGAGATGAGAAGCATCAATTCTTCACTGCAGCATCTTAGTTGTTCATTGATTGCTTTCTCATACGTGCCTTGATGGGGAAGGGGGTTATAGCCAAGCCAGTGGCCCCTTGTTCAAACCAGCAACCTTGGGCTTAAGCCAGTGACCATGGGGTCATGTCTATGATCCCACGCTCAAGCCAGTGATCTCAGGGTTTTGAACCTGGGTCCTCTATATCCCAGGCCGAAGTTCTAGCCACTACGTCACCACCTGGTCAGGCAACAATAACTTTTTGACATCTTGGTGTATTTCCTTTAGCCCTGAGGACACAGGTGGTTCTTTTCATTGTTGTTATTGTAACACTTCACACCAAGGATGAGATATCTTCAGTTTTGTACCCCCCCGCCCCCACTTAACAATCCGGCTGCACCTTCTCCCATAGTGTTATAAATGCCCTGTAAATATTATTTTAATCCTGCATTAGTCTACCAAGTAAATGTGTCATAATTAACTTAGTTTCCTACTGTGGGTTTTAGAGTGTCTGTAACTTTTTTGTTTTATAAGTGACTGCAAAAATCTACCATATCTGTAAGGCATTTTCTATAGTCAGAAGGGCTTCTTTAAGACATATACTTAAGATCAGAATGCTTGTTCCAAAGGATATAAATATTTTAAAGCCTCTGATGGAACACTGACATTTGGGAGGCCTCTGCAGATATTTTTCCAAAATTATTTTCAGATCATAATAAAGTTAGTTTACTTATTGTAAATACTAATATCTTTTCATTTGAGTGTATGAGTGTGTGTGTGCGAGTGTGTGTGAGTGTGTGTGTGGGTGTGTGAGTGTGTGAGAGTGAGTGTGTGTATGAGTGTGAGTGTGTGTGAGTAAGTGTGTGAGTGTGAGTGTGTGTGTGTGTGTGTGCACACGTGCCAGCACAGGCAAAGGAACATGAAGAAAAACTGAATTTTTTTACATGATTAAAATACTTTCTGTTAATTTTTGAAAAAGAAAATAAAAAATGGGCAGATGGACTGAAAACAAAGTAAAACATCATCTAGCCTGTCTCTCATCTCAGGCAGTGGCTCAAAGGTGGAGCTCTCTTGCTCCTAGGGGACACATGGCAACATCTGAAGGCATTTTCAGTTGTTACCACTGGAGCGTGTTGCTGGCATCTAGTGGGTAGAGGCCTGGGGTCTACAAAATGCACAGGACATTTAGCCCAGCCCCCCAGAGTCATCTGGCCCCCCCCAATGCTAATAGTCTGAGTCTGAGAAATCGCAATCTAGAGGTAATTGCTATTAATTGTGGGTTCCTAGGTACCTATTAATGTGCTCACACACACACACACACACACACACACACACACACACACACGTGCCCAGGAACAATTGGATTGTTTTGAGACGTACTGAATTTGCACGTAACTTGCCTTTTTTTCTCTTACGCACCACTAGCACGCTCCTCAACTGTGGTAGGGTCCCCATGGCATTGAGTCTGACACTTCCGTGTGCAGAGGACTCATCCAGGGAGCTGTTAGGATTCCTGTCTCCCCTCCCTCACCCCATCTGTAAGTTCTGGTTCCCCGCCCCCCCCCCGGGGGGGCGCTGGTGTGAGGCCCAGGAAGACGCCCACGGGAAACCTGACATTGACTTGTCTTCCCGTGGGACCCTTGGCTGCGGGGACAGATGCGCCTGACACTCAGCTTATCAGGAACACCTCCTCCTCACTACGCACCTGCTGCAACCTCCCCGCAAGGAGCCCGCACATTCGGTCACTTGAGCTCATTCATCCCGGATCTGTCGCCAGCCCGCCTGACATGTGGGCCTGATTCAGCGTCACACTCCGTCTGCACGAGGGGGCTTTGACAATGACCGTGTAGCTTGTAAGTTGAAGCACTTGGACTGTTAGGTCTTTTTAAAACTTGCTGCCTTTCCTCTCTCTCTCTAAAAAAAGGCAGTTTATGCCTTTTGACCCGGCTATCCCACTTTTAGGAATATACCCTAAGAACACCATAGCACTGTTCGAAAAGAAGAAATGCGCCCCCATGTTCATGGCAGCATTGTTCACAATAGCGAAGATGTGGAACCAGCCCGTCCGTCAGAAGACGAGTGGATTAAAAAGCTTTGGTACATATATACTATGGAATACTACTCAGCCATAAGAAACGATGACATCGGATCATTTATAACAAAATGGATGTACCTTGATAACATTATACGGAGTGAAATAAGTAAATCAGAAAAAAAAACAGAACAGCATGATTTCATACATAGGTGGGACATAGAAGTGAGACTATGAGACATGGACAAGACAGTGGTGGTTACAGGATGGGGGGGAGGGAGGGGAGGTTGGGATAGGGAGGAGGGGAGGGACACAGGGAAAACCAGATAGAAGGTGACAGAGGACAATTTGACTTTTGGTGACGGATATGCAACACAATTGAACGATAAGATAACCTGGAGATGTTTTCATTGTACATATGTACCCTGATTTATTGGTGTCACCCCATTAGAATTAATAATAATAAAATATATTTTTTAAAAAAAGGCAGTTTAGTAAAAAAACCCAAAAAACACCCATCAAACAATGACCTGCGGATACGTGTACAGAACAGTCCAACCACGGACAGGGCATGCCACTTTTCTCCCAGTTATAAAATGCTATTTACACTTCCCTTAAAAATGATGAAGGGAGGAAGCCACCAGCAAACAGCTGCCGGGAATGTACAAAGCATTGCCGTGGAAGAGCATGACCAACAGGGGGCGCTGGTGCCTTGTTTTCTGAGTCCTCACGGGCACTTTCAGGTCAAATGAGGCCAGGGACCTGGTGGGCCTGACTGAAGCAGCCTCCGGATAACAGACATAGGATGCCAAGTGCCCGACTGTACCCCATCCGCGGCTTTGGACTTCTGTAGTGTGTGTCAGAAGTGGCTGTCACTGCTCCCAGGTGAGGTCGAGCAGGAAGTGATCTGAGTTCTCACAGGGAAGCTGAGACCTAGTTAACCTTTCAGCAAAGATGTCCCCTCCCTCTGCCGCCACCACTTTCGACTCCCCATGCGTGGGACATCCTCGTCCCCACCCAGAGGCTTTGGAGGAACAGGGAGGATGCAGGGTGTTCTGTGTGAGGAGAGTCCCCAGCTTGAGAGCGGGGTGGAACTTGCTGGGCAGCTGGTGGGGAGGGCACTTCCATGGGGTCTGATGGGGAGTGACCACACCATTAGCTTCTCCTCAGAGCAGGCCCCCGGGGACCACAGGGAGGGGACAGGAAAAGGGAGAGTGCAGTGTTGTGTGCTCAAAAGGGGTAGCGTTTCAGCCTCACTACTAACATATGGAACACCAGAACGACAGTAATGTTAACCATCAAATCACCTGCTTAGAGCCCTTCAATGGCTGCCCACTGAAGTATAAACTCCTAACCGTTCGTTGTCTATCAGGATCTTCATGATCGGGCCTCTCATACTTCTCATGCTCACTCCTTCTTCTGTTCCCCTCTTTCCCAGGCACCCCCATGGGTACTGCGGCAGCCACATACATCTTCCTTCACTTCCTTGAATGTTCCAAACTCTTCTGTGCCCCAGGGCCCTTGCATGTGCTACTGTCACTTGGGAGTGTGTTTCTCTGGTTTCCTTGACATGGATCAGTCTCTTTCTCATCCTTTAGGCCATGTGCAGAGGTTGCTGCATGGTGAGGTGTGCCCTGGTCATCTATATAAACACACTTCCTGCTACGCTTCACCTTGGCACCCTTTGTTCCTCATCGTCTATTTACTTGTGCTTATCTCTCCTGGAGAGGAGGGTCGACGTTGTGAGAGTGGGGACTTTGCCTCTTTCTCTCCCAGGGCCTCCCCACACGGGTTGCATGAACACGTGTGCTGCCCTCCCAACACCAGCACTACTCTAGGGGGGTGGGAGACATGCTGGAAACACGTTGGGCACCCACGACTGGTGTGCTTCTTGGAATTGTTTCTGAGAACTTGGCAGAGACTCTGCCTGCTTCTGGTACACATCCAGCCCTCCATTCGCCTTCAAGGCACGAGGTGGCAGTTCAAGCCTGCTGGGTGATAACCAGTTCGAAGAACCTTGAGTAAAGATGTGCTCCACTCTGCTTGCTCTGGATGGGGAGCAGCAGTGGGGCCCGTCTCCCCAGAGGTGTGCACCTGGCTCCCCTCTCCTCCCCAGGAGGGGAAGAACCAGCAGCCAAGGGCTCCTTCCCGCTGCCACCGAAGGTGGAGACCTGACAGCCAAACGTGCCGCCCACACGTCTCCGGCAGATGTTTCTGGGACATCAGTTTTGGCTGATGGTCTAAGCCAAGCATCATCAACCCACTCCTCCTTTGCTGGAGACTGGTATAGAGGTAGGAATGTGACTAGTTCTAGACCAGGCGTTGAGAAACTATGGCCTGTGCGCCAAGAACGATTTTTACATGTTTGAAAAGTTGTAAAAAAACTAAAAATAAAAAAGAATATGCTTTAAAGACCATAGATGGCTCATAAAGCCTACATTATTGACGCTCCGGCTCTTTATAGAAAACGTTTGCTGCTCTTGGCAATGAGGGTAAGGACCTCCACTGAATAGCCCCGGAAGGATTTTGAAAGAGTTGAGGTCTGCCTTTCTTAAAAGTGATAGTGGGATGAAGTCAAGCCCAGAGGGCCTGTGGGAAGGCCAACAGTGCCTCCCACAGAAGTCCCCGTCCCCATGCCTGGAACCTGTGAAACCTTCCATGGCAAGAAGACTTTGTGATGAAGTCCAGGAACTTGAGGTGGAGAGCTAATCCTGGATTCTCTGGGTGAGCCCAATATCATCACAAGTGTCCTTATAAGAGGAAGGCAGAGTGAGATTCAACTGAAGAGGAGGAGGCAGTGTGACCACAGATTAGAGCCGTGATGGCGAACCTTTGACACACGTGTCAGCACTGACACGCGTAGCCATTTTCGATGACACGCGGCCACATGCAGGGCGCATACCAGAGAAGTATGGGGCCGCATGCCGAGAAGGACGTGTCATCCTCGGCTCCTGCACGGCCAGGTGCAGTAGCCGAGGATAAAACATTTGCTGTAGTGTAGACACTCTGTGCCGGAGGTCTGGAGGCCAAAACAACAGAACTCCAGCACAGAGCGTCTAGTTCTGGGACTTCCGGTTAGGCCGTTTTCCTCCAAGTGACACACCACCCAAGTTAGGCTCGGTTTTTTGGCGAATTTTGACACACCAAGCTCAAAAGATTGCCCATCACTGGATTAGAGGGATGTGGCCAGGAGGCAGAGATTAGAGGGATGTGGTCACAAGCCAAGGAATGCCAGCAGCCAGCAGAAGCCAGCAGAGGCAGGGGTCAGTTTCTCTCCTAGAGCCTCTGCAGGCAGCCCTGCCAACACCTTGATTTAAGTTCAGTTGGACTCATTTAGGACTTCTCGCTTCCAGACTGTAAAAGATAACACATTTTGTGTTATTTTAAGCCATTAAGACAAACTACTACAAACTTAATCTTGGCTCCATCTGCTTTTCTCCACTTCTACCCTCACCACCTCCACTTCTCGTCATTGCAATCTCCCAGTGGGTCTTCTGAAGTAGCTTCCTTGTTGTTTCTTCAGCTCATCCTCTGGCCCTGCAACTCTGTCCTTCTTGCTGTGGCTAGAGTGGTATTTGAAAAAAGCAAATCTGCTCATGTCTCCTCCCCTGCTCAGCATCCTCCAATGGCTTCTCATTGCTGCAGAGATAAAGGACAATATCCTCACTTTGGCCCCCAGGGTCCTGCATGGCCATTTTTGCCCACCTCCTCAACCTCATTTCATATCATTTGTGCTTCACTTCCCCCCTGTGTACCCTCACCCTGACCAGCAGCTTCGTTATTTTAATGTGCTACATTCCCTCCTGCCTCAGGACCTTTGCATATGCTGCTTCTTCTTCCTTTCATGTAGTGAATCCCTACTGATCTTTCAAATCTCTTTATGAACAAGTTTCTCAGGAGAGTCACACTTACCTAGAGAACAGGTTTCCTATCCTTATTATGAACTCTCCCAACACCATCTAGCTTTCTCCTTCACTGAAGCTATAGTACTTTTTTTTTTTTTTTTTAACAGGGACAGAAGTAGGGATAGATAGGGACAGACAGACAGGAATGGAGAGAGGTGAGAAGCATCAATCATTAGTTTTTCGTTGCCGTTGCGACACCATAGCTGTTCATTGATTGCTTTCTCACATGTGCCTTGACCGCGGGCCTTCAGCAGACCAAGCCACCCCTTGCTGGAGCCAGCGACCTTGGGTCCAAACTGGCGAGCTTTTGCTCAAGCCAGATGGGCCCGCGCTCAAGCTGGCGACCTCAGGGTCTCGAACTTGGGTCTTCCGCATCCCAGTCCGACGCTCTATCCACTGCGTCACCGCCTGGTCAGGCTATAGTACCTTTTAATCACATAAATGTGTGGGGATGTTTGAGTAGCAGCCCTTTTAATATTTATTTTTACACCACTTAACTAGAAGCCTCAAGAGGGACAGACACGTCTATTTTGGTTTATAACTGTATCCCCAGTGTCAGCAGAGGAAAAACTCCAGTGATCATAGTTGACTGAATAAATAAATGGATAGTTAAAGGTCTTTTGAGATGAAAATATGGGAACTGAGAAATAGTTTCAATATTATAGAAGGCTCAGATTATTATTTATTTATTTATAATGTAAGTGAGAGGGAGGCAGAGAGACAGACTTCCGCATGCACCCTGACCGGGATCCACCTGGCAAGCCCCTTACCAGGCAATGCTCTGGCCATCTGGGGCTGCTGCTCCATTGCTTGGCAACTGTGCTATTTCAGTGCCTAAGGCGAGGCCATGGAGCCATCTTCAGCGCCTGGGGCCAAATTGCTCAAACCATTCAAACCATGGCTGCGGGAGGTGAAAAGACAAGAGAGAGTGAGAGAGAGAGGAAGGAAGAGAGAGAATGAGAGAGAGAGGAAGAGAGAGAGAGAGAAGTGAGAGGGGGATGGGTGGAGAAGCAGACTGTCGCTTCTCCCGTGTGCCCTGACTGTAACTGAAGCCAGGACTTCCATACACCGGGTCGATACTCTACCACTGAGCCAACTTGCCAGGGCCGGAAAGCTTAGTTTAAAAAAAGTGCATTCTTTTGGTATTTGGCTATGCAGGTTAAAAAGTTATCTATTTACTTTTGGAAAACCCCAGCTCAGCGAGGTCACCTTTTCCTGGCACTCCATCCTAATTAAGCTCTGAAGGGACTTCCTGGTTGGGTGGAGAGCTGGTGGCAGGAACTATCCGAGGACACAGGCTGTGAGTTTTGGGGATGGGTACTAGGTCTCCACCCCTAGAATTCCGACGTTTAGCACAGTGTCACCCTGAGCAGGTGTGGACAAATATTAATGATGGCACAAGCTGTTAACTGGCTTCCTGGTAGCGAGTCCCTTGCTTGCTAAGAAAACCCTGAGTTTGGTTGGCGATGCAAGCTGCCCAGTCTCAGGTGATGGATCAGGGTTTGTTGAAGCCAAACCTGGGTTTTCTGTGCCCTTCTACCCTGTGCTGGAAACAGTTTACAGTCTGCTTTGTAGGGAGGGGTGGCCATGTGATTCACTTCTGGCGAGTAAGACATCAGGTCTTTCTAAGATTTTCTTCACCGGTGACAGGCGGGTGACTCCTAGAGAAAGGTCCCCTTGGGGTAGCTTCCCCACCAGTTGCTGTTGAAGTTCAAACTCAGTCCTGGTGTCTGGAGCTGTAACTGCCATCCTGTGACCGGGAGTCTGCAATGGTGACAGAAGTAGAGCCTGTGGGTGAAAGGAGGGAAAACTGAGAAGAATCCAGGTCCTCAGTTACGTTGCTGAGTTTTTACACCAGGCCTTCCCAGCCTCCTCTTAGTTTCCTGTTGTGTTAGAGAATTAAATATCTTATTGCATAAGCCACGAGTAGTCAGTTTTTTCTGGTATTCACAGATGAAAGAATGCTTGATTTATAGATTTATTTATAATAATTTCCAACTTATACAAAAGTTGTACAATGAAGCACTGCACCCCCACAAAAGCAAACCCCAGGGGGCCACTGGCCTGGGAATGAGAAACGTGAATAAACAGAACTTGACCCACAGACTGGGGCAAAGTGTTTCCAGCTGACGGCAGACTAATAGGAAGAAACACACATTTGTTGTTTTAAGCCACTAAGCTAACGGGGTGCTGTTTGTTACACAGCATTATGGTAACAAAACCTGACTAATACTGACTTACCATTTCTGAAGTACAGCATGTCATTTATTCATAACATCCCTGTATAGTAAGTATTATTAATGTTAGCACTTTTTTAAAATTTCATTTTCAATTACAGTTGGCATTCTGGTATTTGTAATTGGTTTCATGTGTACAGCACAGTAGCTAGACAAGCACATAATTTACAAAGGGATCCTCCTGATAATTCAGGTGCCCACCTGGCACCAGATGTAGTTACTACCATATTATTGACTCTATCTACCCCCTGTGTTGAACTTGACATCCTTGTGACTCTTCCGTAACTACGTACTAATCTGTACTTCTTAATCCCTTCACCTTTCCCACCCAGGCCCTCCAACCTGTCTCCCTATAATGCCTCCATTTTAAAGACAAGGAAATCCAGGCTCAGAGAGGTGAAGTAACTTGTTCAAGGTCTCAGAGCATGTAAATGAGAGAGGAAGGCATTGGAAACCCAGGACTGTCTGATTTGCAAGCCCATCTTCCTCCCTCTACCTACACGCATATGCACACTTCTGGCGTGACTATTTCAGCCCGCCTGAGATGGCTGCTTTCAGCTTCCCATGTTTCTGAGCTGGGGGTGGGGGCTCAGGCACTGACCTCCGGGTTTGAAGAGGCCTCCAGGTCATCATCAGTGCGTGCGTGCTTGCAGTGGCTCTTCCAGCCATAGGGCTGGATGCTGACGGGTCACCTCTATCTTTCTGCCTGGGCTGCGCTGAGCCAAGCTGAGTGCGTCAGCCAGCAGGGCTGATGCCTGGGGAGCTCAGGTGCACCCTGTCGCCAAGGCACCAAGCCTGTCTGGGCGTAAAACACGTGGATTCTTTAGACAGCCATTGGGACAGCAGCAGATCCTGGCTATAGTCCTATTGATTTAGCCATTTGTCTCGGTGAAACAAATCCAATTTAAAATAGAGCTTCAGAAAAAAAAAAATTAAGAGGGATCAATATGTTTAAATAGAAGACTGTTTGCCGAGCGGGTTAGGAAAACCCCGTGGGCTAAAACGTTCTGGACAATCCTCTTAGTCCAGTCTTGCAGGTGCCAAAGCTGCGACAGGCTCGCTTCCTTCCTGGTGATCTTGAAAGGCAGAGCGCCTGCTGGGATCGGGTAAGAGATAAAAACTTTATTAGCCGTCTCGTTGGTGAGAGTCTGTGCTGATGGGGCTGGGTGCTGAGGGTGACTGAAGACACGCCTTGGCCTTCAGTGGTTTGATCTGCCCAGCTCTTGTGGAAAAATGTGGAAAAGAGCCCGGCTGAGAATAGGTCTCCAGCACTTCCGCTAACCCACCGTCCCCACCAGACACACTGCCCCAGGAGCACGCCCCGGGCAGGAGGGAGAGACATGTGCTCCAGCTACCTGCATGCATGCTGTTACTTTGCATGCATAAGGTCCCACTGATGAAAGTTTGGATAACAGGGGGAAAGTCTTAAGAGTTCTGAAGACCTATCCTTGCACAGCTGAAGCTCCATGCCTCTGAGCCTTTGCACGTGCTGTTCCTGGTGTTAGCAATGTCCCCCCCCCCGCCCCAAGAATGCTTCCCCCGCCAGCTTGAGCATCCCCTCTCTGTGTGCAGCCCTTGCCCGTGCTGCCCACCCAGACGGCCAGCCTACCCCGTGATTTTAATGCCACCTCCTCACGAATGCATCTTGTTCATTCCTTTGTGCTAGGCAGGGCTTTTCCAGCTGCAGGTGCTAACTGAAACCCAGCTCAGGCACGTGTTAGCAAAAGGGAGGATTTGCTGGCTTTTGCAAGTGCAAAGACCAGGCTGTGACTGAAGCTGGAGGCTCCGAGATGCCCTTTCTCTCCGAGTAAGACACAGTATTTTGATTTAAGAAGTTCATCGTCTAGAGGACCAGGCAGCCATAAGTGGTAACAACACAATCTCATAACTGTGGCAATGTGAGCCAGCACAGGGGTGTCCCGGAGCACAGGACGCCTACTCAGTCCAGAAGAGCCAGGCAGCCTCCTGGAGACGTGCAGCAGACCTCAGAGCTAGAAGCACAGACACAGGCAAGTGCTCCACGCAGCCGAGAAAGCCACGCAGTTCACGTGGTCCGATCTCCAAGGTGCGTTCTGTGCAAGAAGGTCTGTCCAAACTCAAATTGTTGTTCCTGCGTTGCATAAGTTCTGTGAAGGCAGCAGACAGATCTTTCTGCAAAATTCCATCTTCCTTTTCGGTCTCCACTTTCCTACAGATTTTCCCTTCACCTCACTTCCCTGGAAAACCCCACCCGGAGCTTTAGTCACTCTCCCCACATTTCTGCTCTTTAGCATGAAGGCAAACGTTGTCTCTTCCTCCTGGCACCATTCCTTCCTCTTCCGGCCTCTTAGGTCCCATCATGCGTCTGTTTTCTGACTCCCGGTTCCCAAAGCCAGGGCAGAAGCCTCCTCGGAGGGCCGGCCAGGAAGTGCACAGGGACAGCCAGAGGGGAAAGGAGGATCCCAGCCACTCGTACAGGATCTGCTTTGGCCACATCTCACGTGACTTTTCAACCACCCTAATCAACCCATTCTGAATATGAGGAAACTGAGGCTCCAAAGAGATCAAGTGACTTGCCTAAGATCCCACAGCGAGTAAATGCCTGCTCCTGCCTGCCCTGCTTTCCTTCTCTCTGCCTTCCCTTTTGTTCACGAAGCTGTGATTTCAACCCAAAGAGGGACTTTCCCCAGGAGGACTTCCTTAAATGCCTCGCTGAGGCCAGTCCTGTCGTAATTCTCTATGCCGTTCCCTCTTGGCACTTGGCAGGGCTGTAACTTTCTCTGGGTAATTCTCGGGTTTAAAGTCTGCCTTCAATGCGTGACTCTAACCTCGACGAGGGACAGGACGATATGTATCCCTCGTACACTTTTGCCTTCTCAGTGGATAAAACAGCATCTGGGGCGTCATAGGTGCTCAACAAATACATGCCGAGTGAAAAAGCAAGTAACTGAAATGTAAACTCCTGTCTCCAAAACCCAAGCTCTTGTCTGGCCTTGTGAGGTGGTGTTCCCCAGGACAAGATCGGGTGGGGGGTCATCCAGAGTGACCCAGTAGGGAAATGACATGTGTGTGCATGGGAGGGGGACATAGGGTTGTTTTTTTTTAATTTTAATGGGGTGACACCAATAAATCAGGGTACATATGTACAATGAAAACATCTCCAGGTTGTCTTATCATTCAATTGTGTTGCATACCCATCACCCAAAGTCAAATTGTCCTCTGTCACTTTCTGTATGGTTTTCCCTGTGCCCCTCCCCTCCTCTCTATCTCACCCTACCCTCCCACCCCCCACCCCATAACCACCACTCTCTTGTCCATGTCTCATAGGCTCATTTTTATGTCCCACCTATCTATGAAATCATGCTGTTCTCAGTTTTTTTCTGATTTACTTATTTCACTCCGTATAATGTTATCAAGGTCCATCCATTTTGTTGTAAATGATCCAATGTCATCATTTCTTATGGCTGAGTAGTATTCCATAGTATATATGTACCATAGCTTTTTACGTAGGGGTTTGAATCCAGGCTATCCATGGACAAGGAGGAGTCACAAGAGAAGAAGCAGGAGCAGTGAGCAAGGCCAAGACGATGAAGGGACTTTAAAGACCTTACACGACTATTTATGGGTCAGGGACCACTGAGAGCTCCCGAGAGCTGTCCACTGGGGGAATGACACGCATAGTTATATTTGACAAGGATCACTCTGCCCGCCACTGAGTGGAGGGTGGACGGAGGAGCACAGCAGAAACCAGAGTGCATTAATTAACCCAGGATGCTGTCACCATAAAACAGGGTGGGGAAGACACAGTCCTGGACAAGGACGTCAGCAGTGGGGAGGAGTGGCCCAGCTCCCAGGAGATGGCAGAGACAGGTGGTAAGTGTGACTCTTCAGTTTTAGGCATAGGCATCGGGCCAGACGGTCTTGCCCTCTCCCGCGGTGGAAAGCAGGGCTGGGGGAGAAGGTTGGAGGGGGGAGAGCCGTTGAAGGCCCTGCCAGCTGGGTCTGAGAAGCTGGGACCCTTCAGTGTTGCTGCAGGCTGCAGGTGGGGCCAGGGTGAATGGGGCTGGTAGGTCCGAGCCGAGGGGTGAGAGTCCAGCCCGTTTCTGGACCTCCCAGCAGGTCTCAGATGAAACCGTGAAGCATGCCAACACCTCCTCCGTGTCTCTCTAGTTGCCTTCTGCTGAGCTTGGCGCCAGCAGAGGGCTGGGCCGCTCCCACGCGGGATTTGCCAGCTGGGGAGGAGTGGTGAGATCCTAGAACACGGCTCCCCCTTCCCAGGGTTTCTCCACCATTTAAAGGAAATTAGGCTTTGAGTCACCCATCCAAGCCTCAGTTTCCTCTTCTGTGGAGCACTGAGGTGTTATTAGCCCATCCCTCTCAAGGTTAAAGAAGAGGAAGACTGTGGTATGCCATGCAGGGAGGAGGCTCCCAACTGCTGGGCCGCCCTTCCTCCTCCTTGTCTCCTGGGTTCTCAGCAATTATTCCCCAAAGGATCAATGGCTCCGGAATTGGGAGTGGGGTGGGGAAGAGGACTCTCCCAAGAGATCAGGAGAAGCGCCCCCACCCCATTTTAGACTAAGTGTGTGTGGAGGGGAGGTTGGGAGAAGTTCCTAGGAGACAGGTCTCCTATGCAGGTGGGCCTTCTCTGGCTGGTTTCACTGAACCTGTCCACCACCCGGTGGAGTAGGCATCATATCCCCATTTTGTGGATGAGGCAATCTAGGCCTAGGGAAGTTAAACTGCACGCCTAAGGCCACACAGCCAGAAATCAAGTCCGAATTGGGATTCAGGTCTGTGATTACTTTGAAGTCGCCCCCTTGACAGACAAGTGCTCTTTCCCCGTCTAGAAGCCAGTGCTTCCTGTTCCCTAAAATGCGGCCAGGGCCAGGGCACCAGGGCTGGGCCAGCCACCTCTTTGTCTTCCCAGGGCGCTCCTCCCTGGCACGCAGCGAAAATCTGGCACTGAGGTGCTTCTCGTACCTGCAGGTTCGCCCTCAGACTCCGGCGGGCAGGTCGCGGAGAGAGAGGGCGCCCAGGCACCGGTGGGCCGGGTGAGCTGGAGAGAGGGCGCCCAGGAACCCCTGTGGTGGGAGAGCGGGGAGCGCAGCGGCGCGGGGGCGGGAGCGCTGGCCCTGAGAGCAGCCGGGGACCAAGGCAGCACTGTAGCACTCGCCCCGCACCAGCCGCGCCCGGCCTCCGCCCCCTCGGTGGCTCGCTGTGCGCCTCTCTGGCTCCGAACCGGACGCCGCTGCCGCTGCTGCTGCTGCCGCCGCTGCCTCCCGGAGCGTTGCGGGTTCCCAGGAACAGCCCCGCGGTCCCCGGCTGCTTCTTGTCTCCAGGGTCGGCACTGAAGGGGCGCGACGTTGCCACCAACCCGGAGGCGCTTGAGGCGAGAGGGTTCCCCGCGCGCTCCCGGATCCCTGCGCAGCTCACGGTGAGCGTCTTCCGGGGTTCGGGGACCCCTTAGCTGCGGCTACCTTCCCGCTACCCCCGGGTGCCCGATGGGGCCACCCAGGGGCACAGGGCTGAAGTTGGGAGCGCACTCAGCCCGCCCCTGCCGCGGAGTCCGACATGCTGCTGCCGGGGCGCAATGGAACCGCGTACCGGGCGCGGTTCGGGGGAGGTGCCCTGGAGGGCTCGGAGGGGGCCGCGTTGGTAGGGCCAGCGCAGGTGGTCACCGCTGGCCTGCTGACCCTGCTCATCATCTGGACCCTGCTGGGAAACATGCTGGTGTGCGCGGCCATCGTGCGCAGCAGCCACTTGCGCGCCAAGATGACCAACGTTTTCATTGTGTCTCTGGCTGTGTCTGACCTCTTTGTGGCGCTGCTGGTCATGCCCTGGAAGGCTGTTGCTGAGGTGGCTGGTTACTGGCCCTTCGGGGCCTTCTGCGACGTCTGGGTGGCCTTCGACATCATGTGCTCCACCGCCTCCATCCTCAACCTGTGCGTCATCAGCGTGGACCGCTACTGGGCCATCTCTAGGCCCTTCCGCTACCAGCGCAAGATGACCCAGCGCGTGGCCCTGGTCATGGTCGGCCTCGCCTGGACCCTGTCCATCCTCGTCTCCTTCCTTCCAGTCCAACTCCATTGGCACAGGGACAAGGCTGGTTCCTGGGGCGGGTTGGACCCACCATCCAACCTGGCCAACGGGACGCCCTGGGAGGAAACTGAGGAGCTTGAGGTGAGGGCAGAGAACTGTGACTCTAGCCTGAACCGAACTTACGCAATCTCCTCCTCGCTCGTCAGCTTCTACATCCCCGTGGCCATCATGATCGTGACCTACACACGCATCTATCGCATCGCCCAGGTGCAGATCCGTAGGATTTCCTCCCTGGAGAGGGCCGTGGAGCATGCGCAGGGCTGCCGGAGCCGAGCGGCCTGTGCACCGGGCGCCAGCCTGCGAGCATCTATCAGGAAGGAGACCAAGGTCCTCAAGACCCTGTCGGTGATCATGGGGGTCTTCGTGTGCTGCTGGCTGCCATTCTTCATCCTTAACTGCTTGGTGCCCTTCTGCAGCGGGCCACCGGAGGGCCCTGGCGCGGGCTTACCCTGTGTCAGCGAGACCACTTTTGATGTCTTCGTCTGGTTCGGCTGGGCCAACTCCTCCCTCAACCCCATCATCTATGCTTTCAATGCTGACTTCCGGAAGGTGTTTGCCCAGCTGCTGGGGTGCAGCCACCTCTGCTCCCGCACCCAGGTGGAGACAGCGAACATCAGCAATGAGCTCGTCTCCTACAACCAGGACACGGTCTTCCACCAGGAGATCACGTCCGTCTACAGCCACATGATCCCCAACGCTGTGACCCCCGGGGACGGGGAGGTGGACGAGGAGGAGGGCCCTTTCCATCATATATCCCAGATCTCCCAGGTGTCCCCAGAAGGTGACCCTGCTGCTGAGTGTGTCTGGGAGCTAGACTGCGAGGGGGAGATTTCATTAGGCAAGATAACGCCTTTCAGCCCAAGTGGAGTCCATTAAACTACATAAGAAATGGCGCTGGCCGATCTCTAGAACTGCACAGATATTAAGCAGCCTGGGAACACGCGCACACACAGACACAGTTTCCAGTGTCGCTCAGTTTATCACCTTTCCTCTGTCTCTGTGTGGGAGCCTTTGCACTTCTCTGGTTGGTTTGTTGTTAAAAAGAATTGGCAGAAGCAATTGGAACAAACTCAGTCGAATATACATACCCCAGTCTGGCAGACGTGGACCAACGGTCCTTTTAGAGGTGGTGTTTGGTTCTTGAGGAAGAAAAAAAGTGGGACTTGGTCTTTAACTTCTTTTTTTTTAATTTTATTCATTTTAGAGAGGAGACAGAGAGAGAGAGAGAGAGAGAGAGAGAGAGAGAGAGGAGGAGCTAGAAGCATCAACTCCCATATGTGCAGGGTTTTGAACTGGCGACCTCAGTGTTCCCAGGTCGACGCTTTATCCACTGCGCCACCACAGGTCAGGCGGGACTTGGTCTTTAAAAAATATTCTTTCCTTTCCCCTTTTAAACAAATGTATGGTTCAGTGACTCATGTTTGGGTGGCTTTCTACAGGATGGGTTCGGTGTGTGTGTCCTGCTTCCTGGGGCCTGTGTTTATGCCGTGTCTGTGCTGCGTGTGTCTTTCCTGCAGCCAAGGAATTCTTCCTGACTTGTCCTGGTATCTAATAAACACAAACACAAATTATGTGAGCGATGTGGTGGTTACCTTTGCTTTGCTGAATTTTCAGGTTTTTCGGATATGCTCCTGGAGCAATTGTGAAAGCATCCTTTCAAAGCAGGGAAGGTTTCCGTGGGGTCTGGAAGCTTACATTCATTTTCTTTACAAACAGTTTTGGCCTTAAAGATGCACCCAGGGCCAAGGGATCTTAAAGGAGCTTCTAATGTCTCAGGTTTAAAAAAATAATTAGGTGTATACATACATCTTGAGTCTGTGCTAAAAGCTAGCTTCCATGTCATGGCATCAGACAGGAATGCCTCAAGACTGGGATTCTAATTTTTTTTTTTTCTGATTTGGAATCTTCTTTTTAAAATAACATAATATAAAACAATTTTCTGATTCCTGGATGGTGTCTCTCAGCTCAGTAGGCAGGTCATGGGAATGACAGCTAGCTCTTTCTCAATCACGTCTGTAGCATTTTAGAGTTACGTGGCTTTCCATCAACTATGCTTTCTGAAGGGCTTTGAAATGGGTGCATGGATACACTTTTTAAAAACAATCCCATTTATAATTAGGAATTTTTATCTTTAGGCAATAAGAAAGGAGGGAATGCGTTTTAACTGACATGTAGGAGCTAGAGATGAAATCTGAATGAACTTGAAATTGGAGAAATCTGTTGATCTAGGTGCTTCACCAAATGCCCAGCCAATTCCCATTGTTCCATGTCGCCTCTCTGCAGTCTGTACAGTCAGGGGAGCACGTTAGCCCCAGAACCATTCCAGGTGAGAGCAGCTCACCACCATCCGACCTGAATGTGGGCATTGTTAACGGAAGCAAATGACCTGTGCACGTGTGATTTCTTACAGTCGGTACTTTGAAGCAGGCTTATCAAGGGATGGGGTCAATCAGTTTAGCTCTCTTTTAGGGGCAATTTTATTGTCAGTCTCCTGAGCAGACAAGTCTTGTTCCTTGTAGAATGTGTGGTGCCCGGAAACGTGATGCTTCCTCAGTATTTGTTGAATGAATAGCTGACTAGTTCTGGAGTGGTGAGACTGAGAGGGAATCCTATTTGGTACATCAGTCCTCATATATGATTTAGTCAAACCGATATTGGAATCTGAGGTCTGTGTTCTGGGTCTGACCTCCTGTGAACCCATTGCTAAGTGGACCATTACAGGAACATGGGGGGGGGGGGAGGTGGTGAAAAGCACCCAAGCTGTTTCAGGAGATGGCTGTGTGGCCTTGAGCGACCTCTCAGTTAACCTCCCTGAGCCCCAGGTTCTGTCTGCATTTGTAAGTTGAAAAGACTTACTCCAGAGCATCTCCCCAAATCGTGCTTCATGATGCAGGCATTAATGGATGAGGTCTCTGGTGACATCCGCCGTGACATCCACTCTGCAGACCCAGACACAGTGTCTGTTTTCTCCACGGGGCTTCCTGGTGCCTTTCTGATGCGTTGCGAAACTCCACACCAGAGAACATCCCCCATTTCTTTCCAATGTCTTTGGCCTTGAGAACCCACGTGGAAGGTGGGATTCCTTATTACCGGCTCTTGGAAGACCACAGTGTCAGGGAACCCAAGTCTGAGACATTCCAGTTGATTTGGAAATCTCTAAAATGCAGCTATTCTAGGCAAGTTGTTAGAAGCAAAATCTTCTGTGGCAAACATTGTTCCAGACCCTGTTCAAATAATTTCTGTGTTGGGAAAAATGGGTTCTATGAGGACTTTGGAGACCCCCCCTTCTGAAAAATAAACATTCATTATGATTATTTACACCTACTGTGTGCTATATGCATTAGCCTAGGAATATGCCGTATTTCCCCATGTATAAGACCCACCTTAATTTGGGGGCCTGAAATTTGAAAAAATAATGTATTACATAAAATGATGGAACTCAAGTTTTATTCGTCATAAAATTCATGCAACTCCTCATCACTGTCAAAACTCCCCCCCATGAGCTTGTCCTCATCTGTGTCTGATGATGAATCACTGTCTTCAACAATGAGCGCCAAAACAAGCGTGAAAAAGCGGGAAATGCAAGTAAAAAAAAATATCTACAACCACTGCAGAAGATGCACCCAGTTTTTAGATCCCCGATTCTTTGGAAAAGGGTGCATCCAATACATGGGGAAATATGGTAGTCACCAAATGCTGGGGTATCTTAGAACTTCTATTTTAATTAATTAATTTATTTATTCATTTATATTACAGGGACAGAGAGTCAGAGAGAGGGATAGATAGGGACAGACAGACAGGAATGGAGAGAAATGAGAGAATCAATCATTTGTTGCAACACCTTAGTTGTTCATTGATTGCTTTCTCATATGTGCCTTGACCGCGGGCCTTCAGCAGACCGAGCAACCCCTTGCTGGAGCCAGCGACCTTGGGTCCAAGCTGGTGAGCTTTTTTTTTTTGCTCAAGCCAGATGAGCCCGCACTCAAGTTGGCGACCTCGGGGTCTCAAACCTGGGTCTTCAGCATCCAGTCCGACACTCTATCCACTGTGCCACTGCCTGGTCAGGTAGAACTTCTATTTTAGTGGGAGCGTGTGATGCAGGTCAAGGCCAGGAGGGTTCTCAGTGCATCCCGGCAGATGGTAGAGGAACTGCGGAGCTGGAAAGCGTGGAGCCATCCCTGTTAATTGGAGGCTCACAGAGAACGGGCAAGTGAATGAGCAAAGAAAAACGACTTGACTTTTCTCAGTGAAGGGCTTTGGATCAGGAACACCGCCCCTCGCACCCCGCGCCTCGCCCCTCACTCCTCACCCCTCACTCCTCACAGTGGCTGCTGGTGGTTAAGGGAATCTGGGAACCGCACAGCGTGGTGGAAGGAGAGCGAGAATCGCCACCTAGCCACAGTACCCGTGGCCTTATACAGGTTACACACACGTGTTTCTCTGCCACGTGCTCACGCACTAACCATGCAAAGTGCTTGCCGCTGGCAAACAAGCAAGCAAGCCCAACACAGCTGTTTTCCCTATCGCGGGACCAGCAAGTGAATTCCCCGGTGCGGTAATGGACTGCAGCGCGCTGTACAGACTCTGAAGCGTCACGTCAGGTGGTAATAATTGATGTGATGCCCAAAACCACAGAGTGCGCGCGCAATGATGCAGCTGCTGTTTATTGAGGGTGGTCCAGGAAGGCTTCTCGGAAGAGGCGCCATGAAGAGAAGTGCTGATGAAGTAAGGGGCGGAGCAGTGCAGATGTCCAGGAGAAAGAGTACCCCAGGCAGAGGGTACGGCTGGTGCCAAGGCCTGGAAATGGGACTGTGCTTGGCACGCTGGGAGGAGAGGAAGGTGGCCCCTGTGGCTGGAGGGCAGTGCCCGCCGTTTGTGCTAACAATGGTGGGTACTCCAGAGACCCATCCTGGGCTGGGCACTACCCACCTGCGAGTTCATTTAATGCTCACAGGCCTGGGGCATGCACATCTGCGAACCCATTTCACAGATGAGGAAAGGAAGGCACCAGGAGGCTAAATCGTTAGGCTTGGGTCCCATTGCTCACGAGTGGCCAGGCTAGACTTGAACCTAGTTGGCCTGGCCGTCTTTAAACTGCCCAGCAGTGGTGAGAAGGGGCTGCCAGGATACCCCCCGTCAGCAAACGCACCACTGCCTGGACCAGAGGGTTCCTCGTTCGTACGCTGGTCACGCGGTTCACTGCGGTATTCCTGTGTCCGTCCGCGCGGAAGCCCACCTTCACTCTGCGCCTGGCTGAGCGCTGCTTTGTTCAGAGGGCAGGCAGCAGAGGGCCGTGCAAAGAAGAGCCCGTGTCCTGAGCCCTTCCGTGGGTAGCCAAATGCTTTCCTGATCCTTACTTGAGCCTCCCATTAACCTCACAATAAATAAATGAAGTGTTATTTTTCCATTTTACAGATGAGAATGCTGAGGCTCAGAGAGGATGAGTAGCCTGTGCCATGTCATATCACGTGTGAGTGGTGGGACCAGGGTTTACCCCAGGCCAGTGGTTCCCAATTGGGGTGACTTTTGTCCCCCAGGGGACATTTGGCCAATTTTGGTGTCACCACTGGGTGTGGGGTGCTCCTGTCATCATCTAGTGGGTAGTGCCCAGGAGTGCTGCCAGACATCCCACAGTGCCCTGAGAAGGTCTGACCAGGCTGGAGTCCAGGTCCCGCCTGCCTGTCCACACAGCCATGCAGCCCAGGCTTTGAAACTTCTTAGCCCCAAGTTTGAATTTTAGCACCCCCCCCCCGCCCGTGTGTTAGTTGTCAGAACTTAGGCTCCTCATGTAGCTTCAGTTTGTTTATCTGAGAAATGGGCACATCAACCCAAAAGGTTTAGGTGAATATTTAAAATGAATGCGTATAACACTGAGGTTATTTTTGTGTTGTTCTCTTTTCTTCTTTTCTCCTTTTTAAACAACTCCATAATGTGACACATTTGAAGATGCCTTTGGGGTTCCTAACTTGGGTAGAACTACATGGTCCCAGACGCCAAGGACCGGCACAGCTGAGACTTTTTCCGGCTTATCTCTGCTGTCCTCTCAGCCCAGAACAGTGGCGTCTGGCACCGACCAGGTGCTCGCTAACATCAGTCTCTACCTCAGTGTGCTCCGTGTGTGCATGCGTGCGCGCACACACACACACACACACACACACACACACATGTCTTAGGTGCTGCAGCTGAGTGAGTGAGGTGCTTACACAGCGAGGCCTGGCGTGGCGTTGCCCATTGGGAGTGGGGTCCCCACATTTCGGGCCTGCAGGTCTGAGAGCCACACAGGCAGTGTTATCTGTACACACACACACACACACACACACACACACACACACACACGTGAATGCTCTTTTGTAACCAGCAAAGTGCCTCCGCAGTCTTTCCCCGGAGCTCACTAACACCCGCGAGCCCCTTCCCGCCTGCCCGTTACACAGAAGGGACAGTTGGCCTGGGCAGGGGTCCAGAGGCTCATCCAAGTCACTCAGCCAGAGAGACTCACGTTGGATTTGGAGATGGCCTTCCTCCCATCCCCCATCCACCACACCGGGCTCAGGAGAGACCTGTGACGACAGGTGAGCAAGGAGCACATCATTGAACTTGCATCTCACTCTCCCCACCCGATTCCTGTCTCTGTACGAGGACAGGAGCGACCTGTCCCCCCCTGGGGAAGGTCCACGGCCTGGCTACTGAAACACGCAGTGGCAACTGAGAAATGACCCTCCGCCTCTCGGGAACAGTCGGGGCCCTCTCTGCCACTGCCACCTCTCGGAGGTGTCCCACGCGGTCTCTCCCGCACAGCGGCTTCAGGGCCGGTGGACTTCTCATGCGGTGACTCGGTGCTCACAGGGGTGCACCCCGAGATGGGGAGAGCCAGGTGAACACTGAGCCCCCTCTCTGACCTGGCCTTCCCAGGCCACAGCGGCGGGTTCCTGAGGCCAGGCCTTGTGCAAGAGGAGGAAATTAAACCTTACGTCTTAATGGGAAGGGTGGCAAGGAATTTGCAAAAGAGATGCTTTACATTTTCTGTTTATTAAAATAATTATTCTGGCATGATTTTATACTTATGGAAATGTCGCAAAAAATTACAAAAGAATTTCTAATTACCCTTGATTCAGGGTCCTCCAAACAGTATTTCACTCTGTTACGTCCTCTCTCTCTCTCTCTTTCTGTCTCTCTCCCTCTCTTTCTCTCCCTCTCACTCCATCTCTCCATTTAAGACATGATGCTCATTTACCCCTGAAACACTTCATACTTCAGAGGGTTTTTTTTTTCTACAAGCAAGGGATTTTCTTATCTAATCGACAGACCTTATTCAGATTCCATGACAACGTCCTTTATAACAAAATAACCCAAGACCGTGTATTGCCTTTAGCTGTTACATCCCTTCAGACCATCTCTATTCTGAAACAGTTCCTGTCTTTCATGACACTGACTTCTGTGAAGAACACCCAGTCAGGCACTTGGTAAAAATGTCCCTAACTCTGGGTTTGTCTGGTGCCTCCCAGAGCTGAGGAGATTCTGACCTGCTCTTTAAGCAGGAACACCACAGATGTGGCGCTCAGTTCCACTCAGAGTATCCTATGGGGGGGGGGGATGTGCTGATGAACCCACAATTAACAACAGTCACTTTGGTCTTGAGAGTTACGATGGCATCCCCTAGAAAGCTTTGAGGCTATGAAAATGTCCTATTATTCCTCAAATTTTCTCCCGTAGGTTTTAACATCTATTAATGATACTCTCCTGAATCAATGATTATTGTGGTTGCCAAATGGTATTTTTTTTTGTTTTTAAATTCCATCATCTTTTCATTGTTGGTTTTCTGTTGTCAGCAAGGGTGTTTATTTAATTTTTTTTTTTTAACAGCAGTGTACGCTCTCGGATTCCTAATGTTTCCATCACGTGATAATCCTTTACCTTCCATAGTTATGATGATGTCTAAATTGCCCCAGATTCGGCCCGTGGGAGTTCCTTTCAAGTTGGCTCCTGTGTCCTTTTGGTATACAGTACTCTCGTTATCCTTTGAGCAGTTTGCTAAGTTTCTGGCATGAGACATTCTAGACTCACCTTGCATGCTCCCTGCCTGAGCCCTCGAATGAGCCCTTTCTCCAAGTGACACTGGATGGCCTCAGCCGAGAATGGCACATAGGAATCCAGACCTGGGCACGGGGGCGTTATTGCTGCTGGGGTGACCCTGCTCCTACGCCCTCTCAAAGGACGGAGCTGGGTAATACATCTATTCCTATACGCCTATGCACATACCCACGAGCACCTACATATATGTCTGTGCCTGGCTGCATCTGTGTATTAAGTTCTATGGGCTTGTTCTGATATGTTACGGACATATTTAAAAATATTTATCTCTGGCTCAAATCCTGACTCCCTTCATTTCTTAGTTCGCGAGACCTTAAAGGAATTAACCTAGCGGCCAAGGTTTTGTTGTTTGTTTGTTTCATATTGAAACGGGGGCAATAACTTACGTACCTTGCTGCTCGTTGGCAGCGTCTGCGACCTGACACGTGGAATGTGGAAAGGCTGTGTATACAGTGAAAGTTCAGAAACTGTCAGCTCTGAGATCGTGTCTTTAAGACCTGAGAGCACAGGGCAGAAGCTCCTTGTGTCCACGTAGGACAGGGGCCAAGAGCTCAGGGCTGAGATCCGGGGTGGTGGGGTGGGGTGGGGTGGGGGAGAATGAATCAACAGCACACCAGCTGTGGCCACACCTGGAACAGGAAGGAACAGGACAAGATACCAAGCTTGAGAAGGAGATAAACGGCTGAGAGCAGGGGACGGATAAGAGGAGGGTGTTCTTGCGGTCCGACAGAACCCCCGGAGCTCTAGGCTGACTTGAGAAGAGCTTACGGGGACATAGGGCAAACATGATGGCTGCCACCCGTGAGTCTAGGTTATAGAAGTACTGTTACTTCCCTCTCGCCTGCTCTTTCTGGCCCTCTAGCTTTCCTGTTCTGATGGAAGCAAGCTGCAATGTTGTGAGCTGTCCTGTAGAGAGAGCCAGGGACAAGAAACTAAGGGGGGGGGGCAGTAGCTATGTGGACAAGCTTGGAGGTGAAGCCTCCCTTGGTCGAGTCTTCACATGAGCCTGCAGCCCAGGCCGACACCCTGACTGCAGCCTGTGGGAACCCTTGCACGAGAACACCCAGCGAAGCCCCGCCTGGGCTCCTGACCCACAGAAACAATCAGATAAGCTGTGCTCCGCTGCTCACAGTTGAAGTAATTTGTTACTGAGCAAGAGATCACTAATACAGAAGACAAGGGAGGAAAGGACTGTGTACCTTTGAGTTGGGGGTGGGGAGGGGACGCTCCCTGTCCCTGGACATTCATTTCCAAAGATCACGAGCACAGACAAGTTCGTAGCCAATGGTTCTTTCCATGTAAAATGACATCAATGACACTTAGGCTTTCCGCACAGTACCTTCCTGCTAAAATGGAACATTGTCAACTTGTTTGTGGATTAAATACAGATACTCGGGGATTCTTAGGACCTTGATTAATCCCAACTGAAAGAAGTGCGGAGATTGGTAATTTACAACTGACAACTGTTGTTTCATAGGGGACAAAACAGCATTTAGAAGAAGCCTGTTTTTTTTTTTTGTTTGTTTGTTTTTGGTAGTTTGTGAAAGAGAGCTGTCCTTTCTAGGCAAAGGGTGAAAGACCTGAAACATTTGAAAATGACCTGAGAACAAGCCCAAAGGCACTGGGATTCGTTATGGCAAGGCCCCTCCCGCAGGGAGAAGGGGTGTTAAAAACAAATCAAGAATTCAAGCAACTTCCGGTAAAGTGCTTCAGATATTTCAGGCCACAAAGAAGAAAGAAGCGTTGGATCAGGAAGCAAGAATTTGGGTTTGCGTCCCTGTTGTGTGGTTTTTCAGTAAACAGTTCAACATCTCTGAGTTCACTCTCCTCACCTCTAATAACGAAAACCGCCCATGTTTACATCACAGGGTCATTTTTAATGTGAAAAATGCTCATTTACTAGAATGTACCCCATTCCAGATGCCAGGCTTGGGCCTGTACCCTGGTGTAAAGCCAGTAGCCAGGGCCACCATCACAGCCGCCTGATACCCTGGTGTAAAGCCAGTAGCCAGGGCCACCATCACAGCCGCCTGGTACCCTGGTGTAAAGCCAGTAGCCAGGGCCACCATCACAGCTGCCTGGTACCCTGGTGTAAAGCCAGTAGCCACAGCCACCATCACAGCTGCCTGGCTCGTGCAGGTTCTCATTTGATTCAGACAGACGGTAAAGAAACAACAGAGCCAAGAACTGGTGGGTCATTACCTTTAATCCTAGTTCACACCTGGCGAACGAGAAATACACACAGTGGGAAAACACTTCCCTTTCCATTCAGGGCTCCCAAAGATACTGACTCATCCGAGTTTCCTGGAATCAAGCGTTTCTACCTCACCAGCCTTATTCACCTCTGTTCCCCATCTCCTTCTCTCAGCACAAACTCTGCACAAACTGGCTTCTCCTTCAGCACTCCGCCATCTTGGCTGCTTCTCCTGACCTCCTCCATGTGGCCTTTCTCTGCTCTCCTCTCCAATGCTAATTTCAGGAACCGAGAGAGAGCGCAAGCCCCCTCGCTCTGCCCCATTTTATAGCGTAGAAATCAAAACCTTTAATCCAATATACAAATAAGGAAGTCTCTGATACAAAGTCACTTATCTGAGGCATAATGGGATTCCTCATGAGAGTGCACCACCCTACATCATGCAACAGTCAAGGGTGTGGGGAAAAGCTTAATCTTAAAACTAAGCCTTAGGTTATAACGACCCAGCCTGTTTACAGCCTGTCCCCCACACCCAATGCAAACTATAAGCGAGCAAACATATCATATTTACAAACTGATTTGACCAACACCTGGGGTCTCACTGATCCTGGGGGGGGGTGTAGAACAAGTCACCCCAAGGGGTGCCTCTGTGGGGTATGGGTTATTTTGAACTAAAGGCAATATAAACCCAGTGGACTCTAGAAAAACTTGGTCTCCCCCCTGCCCCCAGCCCCTTAATGACCGAGGAGAATTGGCATTGAAGGCCTTGCCCACAGTAAGGGATTATCAGAGATAACCTTTGACCTAGCATTAGCTGAGACAGACTACGAATTACTGAAGTCTGCTCTTACTGTCCTGTCCTGAGAATGCCCTTCTTCCTCGGAAGCCTGAGGTGTTTTACCTCATCCCTAGCACAGAATGTCACACACGCCTCATTGTCCCTTTCTGTTTCCGACGCCTGTCCTGTGTGTGGGGTTCCCATACACACAGACGCCATTCCATCTGGGGATCTTCCCTTGCCAGCCTGCCTCGTTCGACCAGCCGAAAGGGCCTTGGAGGGTAGAAGGAAGCTTTCTTCTCCCACAACCCTTCACAGCAGTTTGCTATGGTCTAAATGTTTGTCTCCCCCTCAACTGTGTAGGTTGAAATCCTGACCCCCAGAGCGATGGTATTAGAAGGCGGGGCCTTTGGGAGGTGATTAGATCATAAGGTCAGGGTCCCCACCCCAGGATCAGGATTGGTGCCCTTAGAAAAGAGATCTGAGGGAGTTCCTGTCCCCTCTGCCACATGAGGTCATAGCTAAAGCAAAAACACTGCTGTCCTGGAAACAAGCTGTCAACAAACATGGGATTGCCAGCACCTGGACCTTGGAGCTGCCGGCCTCCACGCCCTGAGGAATAAATCTCTGTGGTTTACAAGCCACCCAGTCTGTGGCGTTCTGTTGTAGTGGCCTGAGTGGACTAAGACACAGCCCTGCATGTAGAGAGCCGCTCATCCCCATGGTACAGCTGATGATGCTGAGGTTCAGAGAGGTTATGCTCCTTGCTTCAGGTCACACAGCTCGGAAATGCCGAGGTGGGGGATTCGAACCCATGCCTGTCTGGCTTGACACTATCCCAACATAGTAAGAATGTGAGGTGACAATAAACTGCAAATCAGAACAAAGTTTCAAAGACATGCCGATGGCCTACTTTATGCCCCTGTGCTAGGAGCCCAGAATTAAAGAGAGGTAGGCAGCATGGTCTCTACTCCAGTGTCAACCAAGATCGTAGTGTGTGGAGCCCTTAGGGACCCGGGAGAGAAAGGAGTGTGGAGGGGGTTGAAGGGGGGAAGGATGCTTTTAGACTCAGCTTTGGACTCATGTTTAAGATGCATATGGGTCACCCAGGTGGGTGTACGAGGCGAGGACCAGCACAGAGGTCTGCATCTGGGACCAGCCACCGCCAAAGATTATAGCCGACGTGGACTGGTCACTTAGTGCGTGCTGGGCCCCGTGCCAAAGGGCTTCTGGGTAGTGATTCAGTCCTCACAATGACACTGTGACACTGTGACATAGCTGCTCTCCGTGTCCCTGTGGTACACAGCAGCGTGGCAACCTGCTTCTCAATCCCGCACAGGCAAAAGCGAGAGCCTCGGGGAGCAGAAGAGCCGAGTCCCAGGGCCGTCCTGTGTGGGGGTTCATGGGTCCACCTCGTTCCTCCAGCTCCAATGTCCCCTCTCTTCTGGATCACTGTCAGTCTCCCGAGGGCTCCTCTGACCCTCGCTGCTTCCTTTGAGTTCTCCTGGGCGCAGAGTGTGTCAGACATTTTCTGTCGAGAGGCTGGAGAGCATTTTCCTGATGGGGTGGCCGAGGGACCCTTGGGATCACACCTCTGCATGCCAAGAGGAGGGACCAAAACTTCATCTCGGATCCAGAAGACCAGAGGGAAGGATTTGCCGCTGGGAATGTTCAAGGACGCACAGACCTGGCCTTTGCCAGGGTTCCCGCGGCTCCTCCCTGTCGTAATCCTGCGCAAGCATCAGCCATGTGCATTCTCTCTGTCCCCGAAGGACCTCGGGGGCACGAGAGAGAGAGCCCCGAGCAGGGAAGCCCTGATGACCGTGATTTATTGTGTGCATGCCACAGGCTCACGCTTCATGCTCAACACTTCCTAAACGTGAATTCACTCAGTGTTCACCCCAGATCCGGGAAGCAACTACTGCTTTGCAAATGACAAGATCCAGGAAGGCAGAGGTTCAGTGACTTGCCCAACGTCACACTGTGGGTGTGACAGATCTGAGATTCAGACCCAGGCGACAGAAAACCAGGTCCCACTGTCCCCACTGTTGGTCAAATAAGTTTACAAATATGAAAATATGATGTATTTGTTTGCTCACTTATAGTTTGCATTGGATGTGGGGGACAGGCTGTAAACAGGCTGGGTCATTATAGCCTAAGGCTTAGTTTTAAGACTAAGCTTTTCCCCACACCCTTGACTGATTGCATGATGTGGGTGGTGCACTCTCATGAGGAATCCTCCCAGTATGCCTCAGATAAGTGACTTTGTATCAGAGACTTCCTTGTTTGTAGATTGGATTAAAAGGTTTTGATTTCTACACTATAAAATGGGGACAGATAGGGGAGGGGGGGAACTCGCTCTCTCGATTCCTGCTATTAGCATTGCAGGGGCCTTCCTGATCCCTTGCCCTCCATGGGAAAAGCTGGTTTTCTGCTTTTCCCTTGTCTTCTCTTGTGGCTTGCCTGTCTTGGTGAGACACCAATAAACAGAATGGCCACCATCCTCCAACTCCGTCATTTCTTTACCGTCTGCCCGAATCCAGTGGGAACCTGCATGTGAATGGCCACGATGGCGGCTCCTGGCCATACAACTGGCGTAGTTTGTGGCAGGATTCGGAGATCGGTATGGGGCCGTGTTGGGCAGATAAAATATATTATGCTCACTTTGTTAAAGATGGCACTGCCCACATGCAAGTCCGTTGATATTAATGTGTTTTGGGGGACAGGCTGTGGGCAGCCCCGGTCGTTATAGCCTAAGGCTTAGCTTTAAGAGTAAGCTTTTCCTCACACCCTTGACTGACTGGATGATGTAGGGTGGTGGACTCTCATGAGGAATCCCATTATGCCTCAGATAAGTGACTTTGTAAAGAGACTTTCTTGTTTGTAGATTGGATTAAAAATTAGGATTTCTACACTATAAAGTGGGGCAGAGCAGTAGCTTGCTCTCTCTCGGTTCCTGGGGTATTAGAGAGGAGAACAGAGTAAGATCACATGGAGGCCAGGAGAAGCAGCCAAGATGGCAGAATGCTGAGGGAGAAGCCAGTTTGTGCGGAGTTTGTACAGAGAGAAGGAGATGGAAAACAGAGGTGAATAAGTCTGGTGAGCTAGAAACCTTTTGATTCTAGGAAACTCGGATAAGTCAGTAGCTTTGTGAGCACTGAATGAGTGGGGTTTGGAGCCCAGTGTGTGTTTTTACTTGCTTGCCGGGTGCAAGCTAGAATTAAAGCTGATGGCTCACTAGTTCTTGGCTCCGTTGTTTCATTACCGACTGTCCGAATCTAATGTGAACCTGCATTGGCCAGGCGGCTGTGATCCTGACCCTGACTACTGGCTTTACAGGCCGCCACCCTTGAGGGGTGGGGTAGAGGACTGGTTGCTGTTCTGGCTCCCCATGGCTGTCCTTTTAGGGGCCGTGGGCTGTGTGTTTTTTACTCAAGAGGAAACCAGGAGTTCTGTGCGAGAAGCTGCCCGAGGTTGAAGGCTCCAGGATGAATTACAAATTGGACGGCAGAAAAGGCTGGAATTGGAGCGAGCACTGGAGAAGGAATTACGGGTTCACAAGTTGCAGTTTGCTCTGGAAGCTGAACGTTTGCACCGGCAGTTGTTGCAGAAACAACTGCGGGTTTGAGAGTTTGAGTCTCAGCTTCCGGCCAAAGGCCAGCAGCCACAGAAGCCTAAACGGTCGCCAAAGGAGCAGCAGCACCCGTGCCGGTGGGTTGGCTTTGAGTCAGTGGGAGCAGGCGCTTGCAACTCCTCTTCTGAGGATGAGAAGGCTCATGCTGAAGCTGCCATACACCCACTGAGAGCCTGACCAGTGGTCGCCAAGAAGGTAAAACCCCAGCAGTGCAGAATCCCTCAGGGGCAGCCACAGCCTCCTGTCCAGGTAGTGGAACACTCTGTGGTCCGGCCCTATACCCAGGCAGAGCTGATGGAGTTGGGGGCACAATTTAGGCAGAAACCTACTGAATCCCTGGTAGCCTGGTTACTACGATTATGGAACATAGGGGTGGATGGCATCATGCTCTCCGGAACAGAGATGGAGAAATTGGCCGCCATTACCACACACTCCTCCTTGAGGCAGCGTCTTCAGAACTGCCATGGCAACCCAGGAGACCATACCCTACTAGAATGGGTGATGGCTGCCATTCGTAGGGTCTGGAAGAATGCTGGAGAATTGCCAGGGGCAATGAGTCGGTGGCTGTGCTACAGTGAGTTAGTAAAGGTCCTTTGGGAACTAGGAATGAAGAATTCTGTTTTCAACCCTGGGTCCCGTGGCCAGACGAGGGTGTTTACGGCAAAAATGAGGGAATTTATCCTTGCTAGCGCCCCGTCAGCCCTTTTTGGGTCACTTGTGGCTATCTTGGGCCCCTATGTGGGGCAGCCCACCAGTGCAGTTACATAGATGGTAGCAGATTTGGGAGAGCTGGAGGCTGCTTGGGATCATAAAGCAGTGAGGGCTGCTGCCCGTGTTGCCCCCCCCCCCCAACTAACAAGGGAAACGGGCCTGTAAAGGTTACCCGAACACAGATGTGGGGAGATTTGATTGCGGCTGGAGCAGATAAGGGGAAATTGGATGGCCAGTCTAATAAAATTCTTTTGGAGCTTTGGCAGCAGCTTAAACCAGAACACAAGTTCCAGCCACTGAGACGAAAGACCCCAGTAGCTACCAATAAAACGTCTGGTGCGCGGGCAGCTCGGTTACAAGATTATATGATAGAGACGGCCGAGGGAGAGGAGAACTCCCAAGACCCATTGTACCAGTTTGAATAGGAAAAGGGCCGAGTGACCCGACTAACAGGGATGGGTGGGGACCGGAGGCCACATGTGGAACTGGCTATTCACTGGTTCCCTTTCAATGTACGACAGGTGTTGGCCTTGGTGGATCCAGGTGCAGAATGTTCCCTCCTCTATGGGAACCCAGAGCAGTTTGCTGGGACCCCAGTGGCCATTGATGGTTATGGGGGCCAAACTGTTCAAGTGAAGCCAATAACTATTCCATTGGGGATAGTCTTGTAGTAATATAAGAGTATAGTAATTAAATATATAGAAATATAAAAATATGAAAGATATATAAAAGTAATTAAAAGGATATTAAAAATAATTATTAAAGTTATGCCATTTGGATAGGAATTAGTATAGTGGCTTAGTGCATACCTCTGTAATGTGATAAACAGACTCTGACTTACACGCAGGGCCCAGTTAGTATGTGTGTGAAGTTATATACCAGGGGTCCCCAAACTATGGCCTGTGGGCCACATGTGGCCACCTGAGGCCATTTATCTGGCCCCGCCGCACTTCCGGAAGGGGCACCTCTTTCATTGGTGGTCAGTGAGAGGAGCACAGGATGCATCCGCACCCATAGTTACCATTGAAATACTGGTCAGTTTGTTGATTTAAATTTACTTGTTCTTTATTTAAAATATTGTATTTGTTCCTGTTTTGTTTTTTTACTTTAAAATAAGATATGTGCAGTGTGCATAGGGATTTGTTCATAGTTTTTTTATAGTCCAGCCCTCCAAAGGTCTGAGGGACAGTGAACTGGACCCCTGTGTAAAAAGTTTGGGGACCCCTGGCCTAGACTGTGTGCGTCCTGGTGCTATAACTCTGTAATGTGATAAACAGACTCTGAGTTACAAGCAAGGCCCAGTTAGTATGTGTGTGAAGTTATACCTAGATAAGAAGTAGCTTGGTGTTAATTACGTTAACTTTATAAACTGACGTAAATAAGAACATCTTAAAAAGTGGTTTGATGTAAGCATTTCAGTAGATTGACATAGAGGAGATTCTCCCAAAAAGGTGGTTTGAAGTGATAATCTGTAGATTGACACCTGTTAGAAGGCGTTGGCCAGAAAAAGTATTAAAGCTGAGGGTCCCCTGCTGCAGTAGTCGCCTGGACTCCAACGTTCATGTGGACTGTCTCCAAGCTGCTCTGATCTCTGACCAAAGCCGGCCGAGAGGAGCACGCCGACGGGGCCCCCTTAAGCTGTACCCAGGCATGCCAAAAGGGTTTGTGAGTAATAAATTGCCTGTGTGATTATTGCAACTAATTTGTGTGTCAGTTGTGTCTTTCCTCCGGTGGCACTTAACAGTAGCATCCTCATAGCCGCCTCAAGAGTAGTCTCGAAGAGGCTGCCAGCCCTGCTGATAAGCAGGAGTGTCCCACTGCACGGGGAAGTCGAATCAGGGACACCTGATCAACATAGAGCTTGGGCTCTACTGGGACAAATAGAAAGACTGCCTCCTAAGCCATAGAAGGTGTATGTATCTCCTATTCCTGAATATATTTTGGGGGTAGATGTATTGCAAGGACTGTGGTTGGAAACTACAACCGGGGAGTTCCGGCTACGGATCAGGGTTGTGAAGGCAGTGTTGCGGGGACACGCATCACATTCCCCTTTGCAATTGCCCATCCCTCGGCGTGTGACTAACACCAAGCAGTACCGCCTGCCATGTGGTTGTGAAGAAGTCACAGGGACAATCCTCGAACTAGAAAAGGTGGGGATCATCCGGCCAGCACACAGTCCTTACAATTCCCCGGTATGGCCTGTGTGCAAACCAGACGGAACCTGGAGAATGACAGTAGATTACAGAGAACTTAAGAAAGTTGTCCCCCTTTGCACGCTGCTGTTCCCTCGATAGCTAACATGACGGATCGGCTAAGCCATGAGTTGGGGGCATACCACTTTGTGGCAGACTTGGTCAGTGCCTTTTTCTCTATTGATAGAGCTGCAGAGAGTCAAGACCAATTTGCCTTCAGTTGGGAAGGGAGACAATGGACCTTTACAGTATTACCCCAGAGCTATTTACATAGCCTCACCTTGCGTCATGGGCTAAATGGAAATAGTCAGAGGCAGTTCTCATGTACCATTGATTATATTGATGATATTATGCTAACTAGTGATTCTCTTCCAGAATTGGAGCAAGCAGTCCCCACCCTGCTATCCCATTTGAAAGCATGTGGCTGGGCAGTCAACAACAAATTACAAGGACCTGGGTTATCTGTTAAATTCTTGGGAGTTGTCTGGTCGGGTAAGACAAAAGTTATCCCTGACGCAGTTATAGATAAGATCCAAGCATACCCCGTGCCCACTATGGTAAAATCATTACAGGGATTCTTAGGTTTGTTGGGGTATTGGTGAGCATTTATACCCCATTTGGCTCAGTTACTACGCCTCTTGTACAACCTTATTCGGAAGGGGGTTCGTTGGGATTGGACTGAGCAGGCGCAAGGTTCATTTGCAGCAGCTAAGAGAGCTGTCAAGGTGGTACAGACCTTGAATGTGTTTGATCCTGCCAGGCCCTGTGAGCTAGATGTTCATGTAACCTCGGAGGGGTTTGGATGGGGCTTGTGGCAGCGAACAGAGCGCTTACGGCAACCTATTGGGTTTTGGTTCCAATTGTGGAAAGGTGCTGAAGTTCGTTACTCATTAGTAGAGAAGCAGCTGGCAGCTGGGTATGCTGCCCTCCTGGCCACTGAGAGTATTACAACCACAACACCAGTTACAGTCAAGACAACATACCCTATTGCAGGATGGGCGAGAGATTGGGCGACCAAACCACGTAGTGGTATGGCCCAAATGTCCACCCTGGCCAAGTGGGGTGCCTACCTGCAACAACGCTGTGCTCTTAGCACCAGCCCGTTGAGGGCAGAACTGCAGGAAGTCTTGGGTCCAGTCACCTATGCAACCTTAGAGTCAGGTGCAGCTGGGGCTCAGGAGGCAGAACCTGATGTCAGTCCCTACCAGGAGGTGCGGGTGCCCATCCCTGAGGATGCCTGGTATACTGATGGTTCCAGCAGGGGCCAACCTGCCAAGTGGACGGCCATAGCCTTCCATCCAGCCACTGAGACTATTTGGATGGACACGGGTACAGGCCAAAGCAGCCAATGGGCAGAATTAAAAGCTGTTTGGCTCATTGCCCATAATGAAACTTCACCTCTGGTGATCTGTACTGACAGCTGGGTTGTCTATTGTGAACTAACACTTTAAATTGCTACTTGGCACATTAACCAGTGGATGGTAATGCACCATCCACTATGGGGTCAGGCCATGTGGCAGAACTTATGGGAAATAGGACACCAGAAGCAGGTGACAGTATATCATGTCACGGGGCATGCCCCTCTAGCCCATCCTGGGAATGATGAGGCAGATACATTGGCAAAGGTGCAATGGTTGGAGACTGCACCTGCAGGTGATGTGGCACAATGGCTCCACCGGCGCCTGCTCCATGCAGGACAGAAAACTATGTGGGCTACGGTTAAGGCGTGGAACTTGCCTGTGTCCTACGCAGAGGTGCTTGCAGCTTGTGAGCAATGTGCAGTGTGTTCCAAGGAGTACCCTCGGAGACCACTGGTGTCACCTGGACAGATCCAGAGGGGTCATGTTCCACTGACACGATGGCAGATAGACATCATTGGACCCTTACCAAAGTCAGAAGGGAACCAGTATGCAGTCACTTGTGTAGATACTGCCACTGGTCTGTTTGCTGCTTATCCTACCCGTAATCCTGACCAGAGGGCAGTCATACAGGCTTTGGACCACCTGAGTGCTGCATATGGGCGACCACTCGTCCTTGAAAGTGACAGTGGTACCCACTTCACTGGTTCAATGGTGAGGCAATGGGCTCAAGAGCTGGGGGTGGACTGGAAATACCATGTTCCCTGCCACCCCCAGGCTGCTGGTATCACTGAGCGGTATAATGGACTCTTAAAGCAGGGACTGTGACAGGAGGGGGGCACCAGTTCCCTTACTGGATGGACACGCCGCTTATGGACAGTACTCCGGATTTTGAATGAGAGACCTTGACGGGGAGCCCAGCTCCAGTGGAGGCCCTCCTGCATCAGGCAGCTGCCCCCATTCAGTTGCAGATACGCACCAAGGACATTTCATTCAAGCCAGGCTTTGGACAGCAGGGCAATGTGCTCTTGCCTGCCCCAACAGCCCTTCTTAAAGGCCAACGGCTTCGATGGACTTGGCCCTGGACTGTCCAGACCCCCACCTGAGATGGGTGGCATTGTTGGCACCATGAGGAAAGGGGCTAGAGGTGGACCTCCAGTTAACTCCTTGGGCAACCAGCACCTGGCCACCTAAGGTAGAAGTGTATTATCCTTTGGGTGCTCAGGGGGACAGCATAATGAAGGGCACCTTTGTAATTTCTTTATGGCCAATAAAGAGTTCTCCTATTTTACTACACATAGAACCAGCAGATGCTGGTGTATTGGCCAATAAGGTTTGGTATGCCCGCTCAGGGCACCCTCTGGTACCAGCTACGGTGCTGTCTGCAGACAAAACTCTGGCCTGTATTCTGCCAGAAGGAAAAGATTTGCCTCTCTTGGTGCTGCTGAGAGCTCTCTCATTTCGCCCATAGCTTTTGATTTGTTAATCCTATTGCTGTAGTTGGTACTGTTTCTGTTTATGCAATGTGCCCCACTCCTTGCACAGTGACCACCATGGAAGTACCTGTGGTTTAGATTGTGAAGCGAGCAAAAGGGGTGGAATGTTGGTCAAATAAGTTTGTAAATATTATACACACACACACACACACACAAACATATGTTTGCTCGCTTATAGCTTGCATTGTGTGTGGGGGACAGGCTGTAAGCAGGCCGGGTGGTTACAGCCTAAGGCTTAGTTTTATGACTAAGCTTTTCCCCACACCCTTGATTGTTGCAGGATAAGGGGTGGTGCACTCTCATGAGGAATCCCATTATGCCTCAGATAAATGGCTTTGTATCAGAGACTTCCTTATTTGTATATTGGATTAAAGGTTTGGATTTCTATACTATAAAATGGGGCAGACTGAGAGCGTGCTCTCTCCCAGTTCCTGCTATTAGCATTGCAGGGTCCTCCCTGATCCCTTGCTCTCCATGCGAAAAGCAGGTTTTCTGCTTTTCCCTTGGCTTCTCTTGTGGCTTGCCTGTCTTGGTAAGACACCAATAAACAGAATGGCCCACCATCCTCCAACTCTGCCATTCTTTACTGTCTGCCCGAATCCAATGGGAACCTGCATGTGAATGGCCATGATGGCGGCTCCTGGCCATACACCCACCAAATACCTGCCTGTCATGGGACACGGTTCAGGCTCCTGTTTGGGGGGAGGGGAAAATTCATCTTTCTCTCTTGGTTCTTGTTTGGCAGATAAAATATATTATGCTCACTTTGTTAAGATGGCACTGCCCACATGGAAGCCCGTTGATATTAATGAGTGTTGGTGGGCGGGTTGTAAGCAGGCAGAGTCATTATAGCCTAAGGCTTAATTTTAAGAGTAAGCTTTTCCCCACACCCTTGACTGATTAGATGATGTGGGGTGGTGTGCTCTCATGAGGAATCCTCCCATTATGCCTCAGATAAGTGACTTTGTATCAGAGACTTCCTTGTTTGTAGATTGAATTAAAGGTATGGATTTCTACACTGTAAAGTGGAACAGATCGGGAGCTTGCTCTCGCTCACTTCCTGAGATTAGCTTTAGAGAAGAGAGCAGAGAAAGGCCACGTGAAGGAGGCCAGGAGAAGCAGCCAAGATGGCGAAGTGCTGAAGGAGAAGCCAGTTTGTGCAGAGTTTGTGTAGAGAGAAGGAGATGGGGAACAGAGGTGAGTAAGTCTGGTGAGCTAGAAACCTTTGATTCTAGGAAACTCGGATAAGTCAGTAGCTTAGTGAGCACTGAATGAGTGGGTTTTGGAACCCAGTGTGTGTTTTTACTTGCCCACCGGGTGCAAGCTAGAATTAAAGCTGATGGCTCACCAGTTCTTGGCTCCATTGTTTCATTACCGACTGTCTGAATCTAATGTGAACCTGCACCGGCCAGGCGGCTGTGA
Source organism: Rhynchonycteris naso (assembly GCA_037038555.1). Taxonomy (NCBI): domain Eukaryota; kingdom Metazoa; phylum Chordata; class Mammalia; order Chiroptera; family Emballonuridae; genus Rhynchonycteris; species Rhynchonycteris naso. Next base: position 312,326,199 of record CM072996.1, on the reverse strand, counting down.
TGGTGGCCTTACAGTTCTTATGGCTGGTCGAGTAATTAAAGTAACATCAAGTGGATTAACAGGGGGAGGAAAAATGAAATTTAACATATATGCACAGGGAATTCACAATAAACAGGGAAAATGACAAAGACAGTATATTTTCCAAAGGCAAAATGAGGTCTCGGTGTCATTCTGGACTAAGGAGAAGGAAGTGAGGCAATTAATTTACAGGGTGATGAAAAGAGTTAATGTTTAGTAAAAAACTGTTTGCCGGGCCATCTAGAGACAATGGGGCACGGTGAGGACTTTGATCAAACGGTCTCAGGAGTTCCTCCCTGTCTGCCGCACCTAGTTCAGAGGGAACCTTAGTCACCATGGCGACAGCTCCTGACATTCTTTTAGGCAGTTAGAAAGAAGGGTCAAAGGTTCTTCCCTTAAGTCTTCGGGGCCTTAAAAATAAACAACCTAAAATAATCAGTATTCCAAAGAGGAATACAGTAGGGACCCAATAATGTTCCCTTCCCAATTCCCAGGACCTGGGGATGTTACCGTATATGGCAAAATATGGGATTAAGTGAAGGCTCTTGAGATGGACAGTCGTCCCCCCCCCCCATTATCCAACAGGCCGTGGTGATCTTGAGGGCTGAGCTGGCCTCTGCCGGCTGGTGGGCTGGCCCCAACTCTGCACACGGCTTACTCCTGTGCTGCAGGCTGTCCCTTTAGTGTGACTGGGGCAGCCTGGGCTTGTCTGGGTTGGCTGGAGGGTCCCTTCTCTGTCCTTCTAGACCTATTCCCAAGGTTTCTTTGCCAGAGCAGTTCAGAGTGTCGTGCTATGAATCGAACAACAACAAATATGAGACCCAAGAGAGAAGTCATAGCAGATCGCTTAGGGGAGTGTGACCGCTGCCGCTGGTTGGTTGACGACGTTAATTCACACACTTTGCGGGAGACATTGCGTGCCCAGACGCCCCGCCCCGCTCCCGGATTCCAGGTTCCCATCAGTTCTAACCTGCACCGACTGCCTCCTCCCCCAGGCCTCCCTCACTACCTCCTCCCGTCCCGTCAGAGTATGTTGAGCCAGAGGAAACCGCAATAAATAAAACCCATATACGCCGGCATTCTTTTCCATTGCCTTTTAAAAAAAACATTATATAGGTGCGCACTTGGGCCCGAGTGCTTGCTCCGCCTTCTACTCCCGTTCACCTTCGATCTTGGCAGACAGATGCGGTGGGTGAGCTCCCCAGGTGACCCACACGCACGCTCAACTCTTTCAAAATCCTTTGCCTGTCTCCCACAATTCCACATGTCACGGTGGCAAAATGTTCCCAGCCATTGTATGTGAAGGAGGCGGGCACTGAGCCCGGGCTGAATAAGAGCGTGCTGGATGGCTGGAGGCTGCTGGGTCCACAGAACGGACAGCATGTGAGATGTAGGTTGGTCCCCACCCCCTCTCTGAGCCTTTGGAGGGAGTCTGTGCACCCAGGGACCAGAGTCGCCCAGGGCTGCAGGCGCAGAGAGGGCAGTAAAGGGAGCCCCCTTGGGTACCTCGGGAAACAGTGGCCGTGGGATGCCCTTGTCATTTGTATTCTGAGAAGTGACCTCGACGCTGTGTCCACTCTGCTGGCTTCAGCCTTAGCTCAGATACTCCACTTATGCAAAGCGCCCAGCTCAGACGAATCAGAAGTGGCAGCTTCCATCAGTCTCCTGGGCTTGTGCGGTCAGGGACTGTCACGGTCAGTCACGTAGCGCAACACTCACTGCAATCAGGGCTTGCCTCGGAGCCTAATTTTCTTCCTGGGTTATTTATAACCAGATCATAGTGGGACTCATTATGTAAAAGAGGACTGCTTCCTTCTCTCCCCCAAGGTTGATGATCTCTCTCTCCAGGTCACGTAAAACTCGGGCTGCAGCAATCAGACTTGACGAGTGGACTTGTGGATTGAAAAGTGTTGAAAGCGAAGAAGTCTTGTTCGTCTCATCCTCTGAGACAAGAAACCCCAGAGCTGAAGGGAGCCTTAAGAGACTGTCTAGTCCAGTGGTTCTTAACCTGGGTTCTATCGAACCCTAGGGGTTCGATGAGTCGGTCTCAGGGGTTCAGAGAAGCCTCTGCCGTGGAGGTAAAGACACACATGCGTAAAGTCGTGGTGACACGCCCCGCTTGGCCATCACTTGCTGCAGAGGATCACGTTACATTGCTTGGCCAACCAGTGCTGCGGGGAATTTAGTGCACGCAGTAGTCAACGGCTGTCGTAGTTGTACGTCGTGTGGTTTCTTTCTTATTATTTTAATCCATACTAAATATGTCGAGCAAAAAAAGGAAGTGGTCGGACGAATATGTACAACATGGATTCACATGTATCATGGAACGGGATGGGAGTCAGCGTCCTATCTGCATGATATGCAATGCCAAGTTGAGCAACTCTAGTCTCGCACCGGCAAAACTAAATTTGGAAAAAAAAAATCATATTTTATTTATCACTAAAGAAGGGTTCGGTGAATGCGCATATGAAACTGGAGGGTTCGGTACCTCAAAAAAGGTTAAGAACCACTGGTCTAGTCTAACCATGTCAGGATACAGATGGAACACTTGAGGATCAAGAGGTTACCTTCGTTGCTGAAGTCAGACAGTCCGAGGGTTCTGAGAAGGACGAGGACTTGGAAATCTGAGCCTCCGGTGTTCCTTCAGGTTTAAGCGCTTTATTATAACTTTTATATAACTTTTTTAACTTCAGCTTTAATCACTTTATTATGACTCTGAGCTAGTTTCCTAGTGTTCTGGGGCCTGACTGTCCTTTCTGGCAAGTGGGGAGACGAGTACCTACCCTGGGACAACGAGGGACAAAGTGGATTAGCTGCTGGCCTGTGGTGGATGCCATGGGAAAGAGAGCTCGAGCCCGAATCAGCGTCCTCTCCCCTCCCCCTCGCTGCTTCCTCTAGCTTACCGCCATTGCTGAACGAACGACAGACGTCGACTTACGTTCTGGCCCTCGGTGTGACTCCTTCTGGTTTGTCATGGATACAGAAGAAGCAGGAATCACGTGGGAGTTCTCGTTCCTCTACCAGCGGTTGGCAAAACGGGGCTCACGAGCCACATGCGGCTCTTTGGCCCCTTGAGTGTGGCTCTTCTACAAAACACGCGTGCGGGCGCTACCTCGGTAAGAAATGTACCTACCTGTATAGTTTAAGTTTAAAAAAGTTGGCTCTCAAAAGAAATTTCAATTGTTGTACTGTTGATATTTGACTCTGTTGACTAATGAGCTTGCCAACCACTGGTCTAGATGGACGGGAAACACCCGCGGAAGGGGGGCAAAGGGGAGTCGAGGGAGAGCGGCACCATACCCCTGACCTCCGTGACAGCCCCTCTGGGACGTGTTCTCAGTCTCAGGTGAATTGTTCTTCAGACGCAGCTTCAGCGATCCCACCTTGCTGCCTCTGAGGCTTGAATCATATCCCCTCAAATCCATACGTACACTGAAGTCCTAACCCCCAATACCCCAGAATGTGACCTTATTTGGAGACAGGGTCTTCCAGGAAGGAGTCAAGTTAAAATGAGGTCATTAGGGTGGATCCCAATTCAGTATGACTGGTGTCCTTAAGAAAAAGAAAAATTTGCCCTGACCAGTGGCTCTGTGGCTAGAGCATGGGCCTAGCATATAGATGAATGTTTCCAGGTTTGATTCTCGGTCAGGGCACAAAGAAGTGACCATCTGCTTCTCCCCCTTTCCTCTCCCCCTTCTCTCCTACTTCCCCTCCCACAGTCAGTGGATTGATTGATTTGAGCGTAGCCCCAGGTACTGCCATCAGCCTCAGGCACTACAAATAGCTTGGTATTTGAGCATTGGCACAAGATGGGTTTGCTGGGTTGGGGCACATGCAGGAGTCTGCCTCACTATCTCCCCTCCTCTCACACAAAAAAATAAACATAAAAAGAAGGAAAGAAAAGGGGAAATTTGGAAACAGACACAAACACAGGAAAGACCCTGTGGAAACACAGGGAGGAGAGACAGCCACCCACAGTCAGGGAGAGAAGCCTCAGAAGGAACCAACACTGCTAATCCCTTGGCCTTGGCCTTCCAGCCTCCAGAGCTGCAAGGCAACACCTGTCTGTTGCTCATGGCAGCCAACCCACGGTATTTTGTTGGTGAGCAGCCCTTGCCAACTAATGCAGTCAGTTATAATCTCCGTAATTGGAGGCCTGCGAGGCGCGTCCTTAGGGTCCTACATCAGTCAACATGACACAGAGTCTTGGAAGGGACTTGCTACCTGGGCTTTGCCTGCCTGCTACTGGTGAAAACCGTGTTTCTGCCACAGAAATAGGACACGTGACTCAGTTATCCTTATCACTCCAGATGACAAGCCAGCCAAGCCCCTGGCATGTGACTGAAGCCATCCTAGACCTACAGTCTCTGAGCCGATCTACCAGCTGACCGCAAATTCAAAAGCAAAACCAGCCAAGAACAGCCCAGAAGAACCTCCCCCTGAACGGGAGACTCAGAAGCTAACTGGAGAGTTTGGTGTGGTTTCTTACAGCCATCGCTAATCAGAGACAGCTACAACCTAACAGAGGAAAAGCCAGCACCAGGTGTGTTATGGAGCTAGTGACCGCTGTGGGTTCAATCCCACCGGAGACACTGTAGGATGCTGTGTAGACTCTATGTCAACCTTGTAGCTCTGAGGGCCAGTGAGGCTCATCCGCTATCACTGAGAATTATTCCCATGGGCAGTAACTTTCTTGAATTTCGGGGCCGTGGGGCTGAGTCAGCAGCCATGGCCTCAGAGAAAGGTGAGGTAGGAGTAAGGTGACCAGATTTTAAAATTGGTAAAGCGGGACACCTTTGACGGGGGGGAGGAGGGGGGGAGAAGGGGGTTCTTGATTAAAAATTTGGTCTATATGGAGCAAAAAATTTTTTCATAGAATGCAAAAATAGTATTGCAATATATTTTTAAAAATTTCAACATAAGTGCAATTTACAAATATAATACATTAAAAAATTATGTATAGCATTATTTTATTCTTTGGCATATTTCTCATTTGAGAAATATGGAGTCGTCCTTGCACGGCCGCGCTCCCCATGTCCAGCCCGCCGCCCCTGGAGACCGAGCAGCTCGCGCCTTGCGGAGCCCAGAGCCGCACGCCAGGGTCCCGTCTAGAACGCGGGCCTATGGGTAGTTAGGGGACTTGACAGCCGCCGCCCCAGCAGGTACAACCGGCCGGAAGTTTTTGTTCAGGGGCCCTGCACGGGGCAGCCAGCTCTTGGGGCAGTGCGGGCGCTTCCAGGTGGAGGTGGGGTCTCCCCACCGAAAACCGTCTATTCCCTTCCCATTCTCCTGCTGTTCCCTAGCTTTTCATGCATTCTTTCCAAAAATCAGGACTTTTTTAAAACGCCGCAGTACGCGGGACAAATTGTTAAAAATTGGGACTGTCCCGCCAAAAGTGGGACATCTGGTCACCTTACGTAGGAGAGCTGAGAGTCCGGACTGCCCTTGAGTTGAGAAGCCATGCGCGTGCTCGGGAGGGCGCCATGTGACTGCCAACAGAATGCTGTCGTCATGGTTACTCTTCATAGAACTCTGGGGACTGTTCTGAGGGTGAGCACTTCCAGCAGAGGACTCCGGCATCTGGGTTGGGGAGCTGTGTTTGGGCTGGAGGGCTGGGGAGTTCTTTGTTCCAGATGATCGCCGCCGGGGGAGGCTGCCACTTTGCAAAGTGTGTCCCTGTGCCTTGTGCCCTCCTCCGTGAGGACAGGCATTCTCAGCAGGAGACAAGTGCTTATCTGCCAGACTTATTGACTCGAAACCAGATCTTTTTTAAATGGCCGTTTCAGTGGATGATAAGGGATGTGTGTGTGTGTTTGATTAGAGACAAGGGGTTCACATATAAAAGGTTTGGGGAGAAATTGTTCCTTGAATTTAAAATGAGAAGAAATGACTTTCAAACAAGTGGAGGTCTGTGGATACTGGCGGAGTGTGGGGAATGCAAGGCTGGCTACGTGGGGCCAAGCCCAGCAACACTTCCCAAGGGTGCTCAGGGGATGGCCCGAGCCAGGCTGTGGGGAGGAGGGATCTATGGGAGGCACATATGGAGGGTGGGATGGGACATTCTCCTCCTGGGGCGTCATAATGTCACTAGCATAGCCATCTCCCCCAGAGCATGGGCAGGAAGAAGAGCTCTCCAATCGGGTCTAACTCCCATTTCCCAAAGGTACTCCACCCCAGGACCTCTGAAATCGGCAAGCCCAGTTAACTCCCCCAGGTAGATTCTGGACTGCAGCCACCAGCGACAAACCCATTTCTGCGACAGGCCTGTGGTCCTAGGAGCCAGAGAGCTTGGAACATGGCTCTGTCTGGCTGTTCAATCTGAGCAAGCTACTTTGCAAACTCTGTAGGTTGCACTCTGTCTAACGCGTCCTGTCTTCTCATCTAAGACATGAGACTAAGAAGAGTGGTGTGGTTGAAGGGTTAGATATGAGTTCCTGGGATACTGTGGCTCCTACATAATAAACTCTGTCACTCACCCACGAGGAGACCTTGGGCAGATCCCACACTTCAGGCTACTTTTCCTACTTATGGAAATGGTACAGATGGGCAAATAATCCCTGGCTTGAAGTTTCCTGGGGGGCAGGTACATGGGTGGGACCTGCTGTCCCTGATCCCGCCCCAGGCTCAGTCGCCCTACCTGCTGATTCATGGGGTCACTCATACTGGGCTCAAAGATTGGGGAGCACCTGGTTGGTAGGGATCAGAGGGAATGGGATGGGCTGTGGGCAGTCCGATGCCCTCTTCATGCAAACAGAAGCACTCTGCTGACCAGTGGGAGGAGACAGCCCAGGGAGGCGGGCTTGGGTCACCTGTCCATACTGTGCTAGAGAGAAGGGAGCGGAGTCCTTTGGGTAGAGGAGGAAGAATCAGGGAATGACCAGAGAGGGGAAGCGGGCAGCCCGGCCAATTCCAGACAGCCCTTCAGCATGACCTCCGCTGCTCACCACGGGTGCCCCCTCCCACCCTCTCTTGGGATAAATTATTCAGCCTCAGTTTGGATGAATGAACAAACAAAGCCAGTTCCCCCACTGGCTACGTGCTGATGCCGATACCCGCGCTGGCAGAGTCATCGTGAAGATTAGCAACCACTCAGTAAATCACAGGCATTCTGTCGGGTGTTAACGTTATTAACGGAGCCTGATCTATAAAACCCTAACCATTCAACCAAGTCCTTTGTCCATGTCACATGCTGCTAAACCAGGTCTCCCCATACTAGACTTGTGCACAGTGACACTCTGGACATCATTTTGTCCAGCCCACCAATTTTGTAGGCGGTCCTCTGAGATGGATGGGTAAGAGCTTGATTCTATTCTTACAGTCTCATTCTCCGGTCAACCTAAAGTCCCCCCCACCCCCCCGGTCAAAACCCCCAAACATGTCCTAGCACGTCGCCAAGTTCTGATTGTTCGCATTGCATTCATTATCCTTCGGATTTGGGGTGTGATCTATTTATTGATTTGGCTACTGCTTTCCACCTCTCTCCACCTGAATGTCAACTTCACGATAGCTGGGAACTTCTCCTCACCATCGTATCCCCAGCCCCGGGAACCCTGTTGGGCACACAGTGGGACCACAGTCAGTGTCCTGTGGAGAAATGGGTTGTAATTAATGACTGGCGAGGAGTCATCTTCTGGGTTATTGTTGCCAGCGTTGCGGCCTTGGGAAAGTTGCTTTTAGAAGCCTTAGTTTCTTCTGGCGTGAAGTGGGGACAACAACACCGAGGGACAGCATGAGCTCAGGCGTTTCCAAGAGGCCTCGAGGACACCTTGAAGGACATGATCTTTGCACACGCGCCACGGTTTGGCATGTAGCATTGAAGAGAAGCTCTCCTTAATACCTGAGAATTCGTAGGACCGGGGGGTGACTCATCCTGACCATTCTCACAAGAGACTGATACATAAGCCAGGTATGAGAATGTACTCATTCTTTTTTTGCTATGAAAAATAGAATTGTTAAGAAAAACCAGGATTTGAATGGGTTTGACCAGCTTTCTGGAAACCAAAGTCCCATGAGAAGGCTGCCACGGCATGGTGAGAAGGGAGAGAGGGAAGGAGCTCACGCCATTTCCGGCATCCGGCTCTGAGAATTCTGCATTCATTTCCAAAGTCAGGAGCAACTGCACAGGCTGAGTCAGTCTGTGGGCTGGGGCGTCTCTGTCCTCGAGGGGCCCTGTGATCCTCTGAGCTTCATAGTTAGGCTTTCATGACTGGTCGCCATCCCCTTACAATGGACAGAGCCCACCTGGGACTCTGCCTGCGTTAATTTTGTTTTCTGAACACACTTTTGCATCCTTGTCTGGTTCACTGGGGACTCCTGCCCTGATTCCAGAGGGCTCTGGAAGGGTTGCCAATTAGGTGCCGTGTGGTCCCCTGCCTACCACTTCTGTCTGGGCAGAGCGCATGAGCAACTCATTCTCTCTGGCCACCATGACTGACCCAGAGAGACCCAGAGTCTTTGTGAAGCTGACACCTAGACATTGCAGGCGATCGATTGTCTGCAACGCTGGCCATGTGATTTTAGATGCATCCCATTGAGTGGTAGAATTGATTTCCTCCCCAACCTCGAGTCTGGGCTGGTCCTATGACTTGTTTTGATCAGGTAAAGGATGCTGTGTGAGTTCTGAGCCTCAGCCTCTAGAGGCTTTGCAGATGCTGTTCCCACTCTCTTAGGACCCTGCTGCTCCATGAGCAAGCCAGCTGGACCCTCCTTGAGACTGAAGCACTTCATAGAGAGAGAGACCATGTAGAGAGAGGCCCACATGCCCTGGCTGTTCAAGCCAACCCAGTTGAGGCCCCTGCCACGTGAAGGAGGCCACCTGAGGCCTGCCAGCCTCCAGCTGACACCACCTGACCACAAACTCCTGATGGAACCCAGACGACACCATGTGGATCCAAACAGCTGCCCAGTTTGCTCACCCACAGAGCTGAGCAGAAATGGAGCTGTTCTTTTAAGTAAAAAAATTTGGGGGTGGTTTCATTCCAGAGCCATAGATAATTAATACACTGAGAGAGAGTTTTTTCTCCCCGTAGGTGGCCAACTGGGAAGGTGCCAGGCTGGTACTACTGGGGGCTGTCACATTAGAGAAACTCAAGCACAGAAAGCCAAAAAGAGACCAACAGAGCCAAGAGATGGCAGAGACACTGTTGGAACCACGAAGGGCATTATTTGAGCTCCTGAATCCAGGCAAGACATAAGCTGGATGCCTTACTAGATTTCCCAGTTAAGCAAGTTAAAAACTTCCCTTAAATTTTTTTTTTTAAAGCTAGTATGAGTTAGAATTTTGTCACCTGCACATAGAAAGCATACTACTAAACAGTACACATTCCTTTGCTGGGGGTGTCCTAGGCCATTCGGTTTCAGCCAAAATGTACTGGCTTGGTGGTTTCTAATATCCTTAAACTTAGTTCCTCTATCTGTCAAAATTCCCTGGTTTTTCAAAACGTTGTCTTATTCACAATTAATTTATTCACTTAGCAGCTCTCTCGTTCGTACTGAGCTCTGTGCAGGAGGCTGTGTTGACTGCTGGGGACGTAGCAGGTAAGAGGGCACATCCAATGTCTCTAATCTCCAGTCCGGGTCATTAAATTAGAACTGTGTTGAATTCCAAGAAGGAAAAGAAATGGACATTATGAGCATGTGCACACCCACCCTCCACTCTTATTGTGGGAACCAAAGGGGGTCATATGTGTGAAAACGCCTAACATAGTTCTAGCAGAAAACGATTTCTTTTCACCCGTGGGATGAAAATACTGGCCCATTTCAGAAGCATCTGCTCCCATCACTTCTTTTTAGATATTCTCTCCTGCTTCGGGGTCTTCCATGGAATGCAGCATTCTCCACATGCCCAACGGTGAGTAGCGAGAAGCTGAGACATGCCTGGTCTTAATCCAGGAGGCCGCCGGTCCCGCGGCTGCGGGCGCAGCCAGAGCCGCTTTCCCACACACTGCTAATACCGCCTCTGTCTCGGCCACCCGCACGTCCTGCTGCGAACCCAACTTCTTTTTTTCCCTTTGCCTTTATTACTTCTAAGCTCTATCTCTTGGTGGAGACAAACAGCAGCCTCCAAATGCTGTGATTTAATAAGAGGAAATGTACTTGACTTAACGTATACGTGTGCCAGGGGAAGTGATTCTGGTGAGGATGATTACAGCCACACCTCAGTGTAAGTCACAGCAAAGGTCTGAAGCCCCTGAGCAGCTGCCAAGCCCCCATCACTCAAGGTAGCCCACTCCCTTTGGGGTTCACCACCAGCGCATGAATGTTCAGAGGGAGCGAAATGAGAAGAAATCTAGTTACGGTGGTCTGACCGCCCACTGCTCCATCATTTATTCAAGTGAGAAGTAGTGTCAGGACAGGGCATCTGCTGACAGACCTACGTGCGGCCATTGATGAAAGGTGTGGGGCCCGCTTGGTCCCAGCCACATTGAAGAAGGGGCATGGTGCCACACTCATGGTTTTTCACAGTCTTGACCCAAACCACCAGCCAGCCTGTCTGCTGCTCTTCCCCTCGCATCCCCACCAACAGTTTGCTATTCTCTGAAGTTGCCATTCCCGTGTCCTTAGCCCTTGTGTCCCTAATTCCTCTTCTCCTTCGGGTGGGTGAGATCTGATTCCCCATCTGAGATGCAGCTCACCTGTCACTGCTCAGAAGCATCTATCCCAATGCCCCCAAAGCCACAGCCACTCTCTCCTCAGGGGTCCCATCACACCCCTGTGTATCTTTATCATGGCAGTTGGTGTTCAGCAAACCTAATAAGCACTTACCAGGAACACGGTGTCTTGGATGAATCAGCCATTTTCTCATAGGAACTCAGAGTCTAGCAGGAAAGACATCCAAGCAGAAAAAGATTGCCACAATCGTAATGCAGTGACAAATCCTCATTGAGGGTGAACACAGGCGTCTGTGGAAATCAGAAGGAAAAATACCCCATGCGATTTGGGGGGGACCACAGAGAGAGTTCTAGAAACAAGAGCAGCTCAGCATAATCTTAACACGGAGTGAACATGATCCAAGTGCAGAGAAGGAGAAAGACAGAAGGACCGCCAGACGTATGTTGACCATCAGTGGTTTGTCTTCCCAAGCATTTTCCAGCCTCTTGAAGAACGAGATCAGTTTCATCCATTTTTGCACCCCCATTAGCTAAGACAGGGGCATAGTAGGTACCTAACAAATGTTTGCCGGATGAACGAACGAGACCTCACCCCAGAGAGTGTTACTTCTGCTCTTGTCTTGGGAACACAGTCTCTATGCAGTGCTATACAACTCAGTGCAAGAGAAAATGTAACCAAGAATAACGGCCTTGCATCCGCTGTCTGTACGTGATTTGAACAAACCATGCCAAAACTTTGCGGTTTAAAGCAACTGCTTACTATTTCCTGTGACTCTGTGAATCGGTTGGGTGATTCTCCCGCAACTCCCTCATCGGACTCACTCACCCAGCAACGTGCAGCTGCAGGGTTACCTGGGTCTGGGCTCAGCCTCTTTCGTCCGCATGGTCTGTCACTCTCCAAGAGGCTAGACTGGGCTTCCTCGCACAATGACACGGGCATTCTAAGGGGGAAAGCTTCAGAGCACAGGTGCTCATCAAGCTTCTGCTTGTGTCACATTTTCTGGTGTTTGGGGGCCAAAGAAAGGTGCATGGCCAACTCTGGATTCGATGAGATAGGGGATTACACAAGGACCAGGAGGCGAGATTCACCAGGGCCAGTAAGTGCTTCAGTCCTCCACAGGTGAGTAGGTGGCAGGTCATCACAGTGGCACACCTGGGAGGGGGGGATGCATATCAGGGTGGTTGTTCTGGAGACAGGGGGTTGGGCCAAGTCTCTGAGGTCCTGTAGTGCGGGGAGGGGAACATCAAACTTGGAGGGACTTAGAGCGGGAAAGACAGGGTTTGGATTGAATGAAAGGAATCCGGCGATATTTACTTCACAGGCTTTCTCCGGCACCGGCACCATCGGGCAATAAGGTGAAAGTATTCTGTAAACTTGTAAAGTATTTCGCAAACTTGTAAAGAGGGAAATTTGTATTGTTAGGCAGAGAGCCCAGGTCAGCACCACAGACAGCTCCGAGGCGGAGCCACTTTACCCAAGTCTATCCACAAACCGAACGGGAGTCCCTGCTGCCCTTCCCTGGAGGCACCTGCGCCCCAAGGCAACAAGCTTGCTGAGTGTCTAAAGATCTGGGTTTGCTTCACGTAGTCTCATTTGCCTTGGGCTCTTTCCTGTTACATCCTGTACGAACCGAGTTTAGGTTGAGCCATGACTAAGAGGAACCCCTAGTGAGAGGAGCTTGAACAAGATAGACCTAAGCAAAGACCATAGACAGGCAGTTCTGGGCTGTTAGGACATGTCTGCTCTAGAAAGTCCAAACCCAGGATCCCTACCACTTGCTGCTCTGCACCCGTAGGGGGTGGGGCCTTTTGCGCAGCAGTCTAAGGTGGATGGTCAGCGCACCTGTCACTCACTGCACCCACGCTCTTTCATTGGTTCCTCCCACCAGGACATGCAATTTTTCTGGCGCCTCGTATGTGCCAGAAAGAGACTAAAACGTGGTACAGGTGTGAGATGAAAAGGACAGCACTCTTGGGATTCTGGGGAAAGGAGGGAGAGATGTCTGTAAGGAGGAGCTGCAGGACGAGTAAGTCTCAGTAACGGCTGGTCCGGGTGGGGACCGTGTTTGAGGCATGCCTTGTTTCACTGCGCTTCAGAGTGGTTGTGTCTCTGACACCCTGAACCTTGGTGGCCAGCCTGCAGCAGGCACGTCTGTCGGCACCGTCTCTCCTGGTGAAGAAGCTGGGGAGATTGTTGAAATGACATCGAAAGATTTCGAATGTTCCATGAATGCAGTTGATAAGGGCAGGGGCGGGGTTTGAGAGGGCTGAGTCCGATTTTGAAAGGAGTTCTACTGTGGGCAGAATGCTGTCCAACAGCAGCTCGTGCGTGCTGCAGAGAAATCATTCGGGAAAGGAAGAGCCGATCGGCGTTGCCAACTTCACTGTTGTCTGAAGACATTATTGCCATCGCCAGCCCAGCCTTCCGGAGCCACCGCCCTGCTCAGCCCGCAGCCGCCAGTGCGGGGTCAAGACCTGCGCCAGCAAACAGATCGTACTCGCTGAAGGCTCAGAAGAGGGTGAGCGTTTTTAGCAATAAATATTTTTAATGAAGGTATGCACATGTTTCAGACATCACGCCATCACACATTTAATAGGCTGCGTGCGGCAGAGTGTAGAAAGAGCTATTATATGCCCCGGGAAACCCAACAATGCGTGTGAGTCATCTGATTGGGACGCTTGCTCTATTGGGGTGGTCTTGAACCGGCCGCCTCGCCTTCCAGGTGCCTCTACATACACGTCTGGACGTCTGGAGTACCCTGACTCTACTCTCTCTCCCCAGAGTCTCTTCTAGGACTGGCGAACAGGAAGCAGACATGTGGCAGACATCACTAATCAATCACAATGTCCCCCCACCCCCGACCCAAGCCTAGGTGTAGCTTCAGAACCATTCTAACTTTTTTTTTTTTTCAATTGTAAAAAGTTCAATTTGCAGCCCCTGACCCACCTACTGAAAAGCTACTTCTTACATCTGCCTTTCTAGGTCACCTCCACATTGAGCCTCTTTCCATTCTCTGTGACGCATCTGATACTGTGCGGTGAGGACGGTCCAGGGCTGCAGGTCCCGAGCCCCCGTGGGACACAGCCTAAGCAAGGCAGCACCCAGAGGGTGGTGGGTTAGTGCCAGGCTCTCCTGAGCCTGAGATCGACAAGGCAGAGCCAAAGATTGGAAGCGGGCATTTCGTAGGAGGTATGAAGCGTCTTTCTGCTGAATGCTGAACACCGTCACCCAGGACCAAAGTCAAGGCTTCACTGAGGACTCGGGCTTCAGACTGAGAGCAGCTCATAGCTTCTTACTGCGGAGCTGAGACCCCAACCACAGTCAGTGACATTCAGTCCATCAAGCCCTGTGTCAGTGTCAGACTGGCCTGTTCTCCTTTGAGACAGCATTCAAGGGGGCTGTTGCCCCAATTCCATTTTGAATCCATAGGCTAAGATGTGAAGGAGACAGTCCGGAAATCTAGAGAGAAGAACGTTGGGTCTAAAACATGGGCAGTTCCTTCCAGCTCCCGGAAGAGTCTGGAGGACTCGGCCATGAATAAAGCCCGAGTGGTTGAAATGCTAGACTAGCAAAGGTTTATTTTTAAATACTTAATAATGTTAAACGTGTAGGGGAATCTCTGGTTTTCTGAAACGGTCAGATCATCCATTTAGACGACCCCATTTTTGGCGTAATTGTCCAGTGTGAAGGAGGAGTCCGGGTCCGGTCTGTGGGCGGTCTTCTCCGCAGGCTTCTCCTCTGGCGGGCACGCCTTGTTCCGCTTGGCGAACGCCTGGCTGATTTCCGCATGCGTTCTGTTTTTGGTCTCGGGCAGGACAAAATACAGATAGAGAGCCCCTGCGAAGCAGATGGCGGCGAAGACCAGGAAACAGTAGGTGTCCAGACTTTTCTGTGGAAAGGCAGAGACAACAACCATCAGACAGAGGACCACCGAACCGGCCGTGAAACGTCTCTGGCCAGATTGTCTGGGGGGTTCCCCACTCATAAACCGATGTCCCTGGATGGAACTCTGCGTGGGGGAAGCTGGCTCTGCTGGCCGTCGTCTACACGAGACGCCTCACACGAGGCATGAATAAATTGGTTTCTAACACCAGTAAAGATGGGGAAGTGGCAGTCCTTATTTCTTGTTGAAAAGTAGGCCCATAAAACTTACTCACCATGAGAGCAAAGCGTACTACTACTTAACATCGTCCTACGTTAATATTCACTCTTAAGCACATTCCCCTCCCTCCAATCCACATGGGAGAAAAGGGACGCCAAAAGGGAGGGACAGTCCCCAGTTTATAAGAAAAATGTGGAGCAATGAATTGACTAGGTCAGGATGACATCATTTTTCTCCTAATATACAAGAGATGTGACTCACCGGCTGGTACTCTGAACCAGCCTTGTACAAATAAGAGAGACCAGAGGAAAAGAGAAACGCGGAATGCAGTCACTCTGTTGCATGCACCCTGATTGTCACACCGCATGATTGCACCGCAGTGACCCCGCCAGCTGCACTAGACCTTGAGCTTCTCAATGACTCAGCCACCTTTGGAGCTCCTGTGCCCTGCACAATGCCTGGCTCGTGTAGTTCCTCCATAAATGTTTGTTAAATAAAAGACTTTATGGGTTCCAGCTGTCAAGGCTGTGACTTTTTCATGCAATAAACATCTACTAACCCCAAGGCTAGGGTGACAGGGCTTGGGATGATCCGTTACCAGAAGCAATATCTTGAGTTTACTCAGTTCCAGGTTATTCTTTGAGTTGGGGTGTTTCTGGAGTATGACACAGGGTTTAAGAGCCTGGCCTTCGGATCACCAGCCCAGATACACCCTGTACCGAATCTGAGGCTCTTTGTGCCTCTGTCTCCGTTGTAAAGGGAGGACATCAGTGGTACGTACATCGAGGTCGTTAGGACTGAGTGAGATACTCCCTTTCAAGTCCAGAGCGGTGGTGGGGGTAGGAGGTGCTCCAGCCCTGGGCGAGCTTGGCTCTAAAGGTGTGTGCCTCCCGCCATCCGTAAGGACTCCCTGAGCAGGAGAGGAGAGGGTGGAGCTCTGCAGTCCGCTGGCAGGATTTGAATCCTGCTCCATCATTTACATGCTGGTGTCAACCCTTAAGATGTGCCAGGACTTTTGACCCATTGATTGGAAATCCCTCATTTCTACCATGGTGATATCTACCACATGCTGCTTTGAAGATGGAGTGAGACGCAGCCAACGTGGTCCTCAACGTCTCCACTTGCGTGCTGGAGGGACGTCCGATACATCACGCCCCAAGTGGAGCCTCTGCACCTGCTCCTGATCTGAGCGCTTGTCACCACTTGTATGCTATCATTTTGGTCCAAACCACCATCCCCTCTTGCTGGGATTATTATAATAGCTTCTCTGATTTCCCCGCTTCTCCCTTTGACCCCTTTAAGACTATTCACAGGAAAGAAGCCAGAGCTGTCCCGCTCAGCAGAGGAAAGAGCCTGTCATTCTCCTGCTCAGAGTGCAGCATGACAGTCTGTAGCTGAGAGGAAGAGCTTGTTTCAGTCTGACCCCAGAGTCTGTGATCGTCACTCTGTGCTCACCGCTTAGAAAGTGGGCGCCGGAGAGAAGGAAGGAACTGGCCCAAGAGTCAGTGGGAAAGAAGAACCCCTCAGGCCACCCCAAGCCCAGAGGCTCAAACGGAATGGCAGGCCAGTCCAGCAGAGGACCGAGTGGACCGCAGAGATGGAAGGGCCAAATGGCTAGGAGCTGGCATTCCCCCTGCTGGGGGCCGCCCACAGACACATTGTGGTGTCTGCCCGAGATAATTTCACATTGGTGATCATGTGACGACCTGGCATGACTGCCAATTTGCGACTGTGTTTAACCGGGGACAAGACAAGTGGTTACTAAGCCCGTCTTGGGTGCCGGCCGTGGTCCAGACACTACCGCGTCTGATCCCCGCAGCCACGCTGTGAGAGGGCCATTTTCCCTTCCATTTTCACTAGAGGAAGTTGAGGGCTAGAGAGGTTCGGAAGCATCGCCAAGGCTACACAGGGGACTAATGAGAGTTGGGACTCACATGAAGGCTGCCTGCCTGGAACTCACTTGTGCCCTCTCCCCCACTAATGGTGGGGGGCAGTGAAGGGGTCCTGGCATCCTACAGTGTTCCCCGACAGCAGCTGGGACATAGGGCTTCTTAACCTTCTCTTCTGGGTGAGAAAATGGAGATGAGAGTGGGTGAGTGATCTGCCCACGGTCACCCAGAGGGTAAGGGCTGCCCCTGGGTTTGAATTTGGCCTGACCTGGGCCATTGTCCCACTTCTATACCTGCTTCCCTTGTGCAAACTTATTCAGTGTCATCAGGGTTGTGAAGTACCTGGCACAGAGATGCGCGTGTCACCTCTTCCTGTCTCCTCTCTCACTTTTAAATCGCTCAGCGGTGCCCGGCGGCTGCCGAGAGGCTGTCCAAGGTTATGGCTGGTGTGGGTGGGCCGGCCAGAGCGCCCACGCAAGGGGCTGTTGTGCAGCCAGGGGCTGCCTATCTGTTGTCAGAGCTCCATTCTGGGTCTGCCTCCAGCGCACTCAGCTCATCACGTGACCCTGCGACGTGCCACATCCAGGCTGTCCTCATGTCCCCCTTGAGTGAAACAGATAGAACCTCACCCAAGGATTTCTGTGAAGCACTTCCACATCCGCAGAGCTCAGTCCGCAGGTGAATAAATCAATACATTGGGTGACTTTAAAATTCAGAGCATCTGTTCATCATCAAAAGGTCCCACAGAAAGCGAACGAGAGTCACAAACGGGAAGGAGGTATTGTTACACGTAACAAGGTACCCATACCCAAATTACAGACGCAACTCTTGTGCGTCAGTAGGAGAAAGACCGCTGAATAGAGAAAAGGGCGGGACGGGCAAACAAGCGCCTCCCGGGAGAGCAAACACCAACAGCAGAGAAGCGCATGGAAAAGTGCTCACGGCCCAGTCATTCAGGGTAGCAGGCCAGAGCTGCGATGTTGCACCCTTGCTCACCCATCAGATGAAAGCGCAGGACCGAGCGACGAGCAGTGTGGCTTTTCATAGTGCGGGGGAGGCTGCAAAGAGCTGCAAGTACTTTGGAAAAGAAGTTGGCATCCGCGAGGGCAAGGGGACGTGGTGTATGCCCTGTGACCCAGCGATTCTGCCCCTGAGCGGCTATGTTCTAGAGCGGTGCTATCTGAGCTTAACTTCATTGAAAGTTCAGTTCCTCAGCGGCACCAGCCGCATTTCAGGGGCTCGAGAGCCCCACGTGGCTGGTGACTTCCTAGTTGAGCAGCAGCGGACGGCCAAGGTCCCTGTCATCTCAGAGACCCCCGTGTAAGCGGGACACCCAGGTAGCACTGCAGAGCAGGACACAGGGAAGACTCGGGGGCACACGGGGGAGGGGGGGGATGAACACTCTGGAATAGGTTCACGCAAGTGCCATCTGCAGGGCAGTGGGGAACAATGACCTACAGCTACACGGTCCCCACGGGTGGCACTCAGCAGCACAGACTGAGTAAAAGAACAGAGAACAGAAAAACACCTTTAGGACGACTGTCATACAACTACAGGACTCTCCAGGTCTAGGCAGTCCCTGGCCCACGGCAGCATTTTCCTAGTAAAAGTGCGCAGGATGGAGGGTTCACCAATGAAAGCAGGGGACGTGATGGAGCTGGTTGGATGTGCGAACGGTGGTCCACGTTAGGTTTTCACGATGGGGCAAATTCTAGCTCTTCTCAGCTCCCACTCCCACCCGCAGAGCTTCGACACCGGCTCACTGTGTTCCCGGGGAGCTCTTGGGTGAGTCAGCACGGAGGCTGCCACGTAAGAACCCATGGGGAGGAAGTCGGGGACCTTTACGCTTGTCACTCTGACTGCACAGCGCCTTGAAAGGCGAGGCTGCTCTACTTCATGAGCAGAGAGGACCTGAGCCATTAGGATGCTTGCGGGGGGACGGGGACGGGGAGGAGCTGGAAGGGAGCAGGGACCTTAGTGGTGACTTACATCTCTGGGGTGCCTGTGGCTCCCAAGTCACCATCACAGGTACACTTCAGATCGTGTGGGAGCTTCCCGGGAACCTTTACAGCAGACACAGCCCTGTGACTGCCCGATGGCATTTCAGATGAAGATGCCGTGCTGGGCACTGGACACCACCACTCTAAGGGCTCTGCAACATCTCCCACGCTTAGCCTCCCTCTCCCCCCTGCTGTCTGAAATGGCACTGCCAGCCAGAGGGGGACACTTGAAATCACCTTTCACGACTCCCTCCCTCTCTGCCTGCTTAGCTTCTGAGTCCTAATGGCTCTGCCCTGAAGCACCTTTCTCCTTTTTCCAACATGCACACATTTCTAATCAAGGTAAAATGTACAGACAGTGCCTTGCACCGATCTTTAAGAGTCCAGTTCAACGAGCTCAGAGAAGGGTACACCCCTGTGTGGCTCACACCTCTATCAAGGTGGGGAACATTGCCACCACTCCAGAAAGTTCCTTGTGCCGTTGTCTCCTCACCCCTCCCCGCCCTCACCCCCAACACACACAGAATCACCCCTGTTCTCGTTTCCATCACCTTAGCATCCATTCTTCCTGCCCGTGCACTGAACCCACTTCCCACCGGGCAGCCAGAGTTCTTTAAAAGTACAAAACCAAGCATGTCTTAACCTCGTGCGTGGCTTCCCAGGGTCCTTGGGACAAAACCCCCAATCCCTCTCCTGCTTGACGTCGTGGGGGGCTTGGCTCGGGCCTCCCTCTGCATTATGTGCAGTCCTCTCAGACCCTCAGGTGCCCTGCGCCTGCTCAGTTCTTCTGCTGGCCAGGAGAAGTCATAAAGTCCCCCACATATACACACTTTCTTCCTCGGTCTCCCCTTGAACAGCCCAGCAGGACACCCGGTTTACCTCCTCCCGTGAAATAAACTATCTCTGTCCCCATGAGGATTATGTCCTTTTTCTGAAACATCAGAGCAGGACTTGCCCCTCGTGTGCACTGCCACCAGAGACCATGAGTGTGACATGCTCTCTCTCCTTCCCTCCGGACCCAAGGCGGGTCACCTGGGCCGTCCAAAGAGGCCGGGGGGCAGTTTGTTTGCTTTGAGACCAGACCACCCCGGAGCTGCGTCAGCTGTCCCTGTCAGGTGGCATAGGCATTCGGGATAGGACACAATGTTTTTCTAGGTGAAAAGAATCATTTTCTCCCTTCCGGATTTCAGTGAACTCAGGTGGAATGTTCTGACTGCAGCGGAAACAGGCAGCATATATTTGCATTTGCATGTAATTTCCTGTGCACCAGAAAACGGGCGCGGATGTCGGAGGCCAAGTGATCTGGAGGCATTGACAGAATGACCCAGAGGACACACTGACGCTGACCACAGTGAAAGCCCAGAGAGGTGGCCTGTGGCTGAGGGCAGAGAGAGAGAGAGTGATACGGTCTCCCCAGGGACCAATGCGGCCCACAGGGACAGCGTTTTGCAGGAAGGGGCAGGGTAGAGGGCAGACAGGGGGATGGGAGGGAAGTCACGCGTTGAGAGGCGACTAGTCCTGGATTGCTCAGCTAGAGGGACGGTGTCAGGTCCAGCACTTAGCAGGAATTACCTTCTGTACTGTCTCGTCTTCCAAGCTGACTGTAGGATGGCATGGCAGGAAGTGACCTTTAGGGACGAATAATGATCAAGCCGTTGCTGAGTGTCCATGTTCAGACACAGAGCTCAAGCCTTGATTGACCCCACACTAATTCTCTCTCAAAAGCCCTGCTGCAAAATAGGGGCGGCTCTCTTGTTTTCTGGACATAAAAGTGATGCTCAAAGAGCAACCCAAGTCAGACAGTGTGACCAGCTGAGCAGCACAGCCAGGGTTCCATCAGGGTCGGGCTATCTGAGCCCAAAGCCTGCAGTTTCTCCTGTGGGTCATTGCGTCTAACATGGGGACAATGAGAACGACACACAAGCGCGGAAGCTACCACGTGCCGAGCGACTCTGTGCTGAGACCCGCTGGTGTTACAGGTGCCGCCCCAGGCAGGGGCCCCCAGATGCAGGGGTGCAAAGGCAAATGCTTCTTGGAAAGTGAGCCAGGGAGCACTGCTGAGGGAGGGGCTGGGTGACCAGCTGCCCTGGATTGCCCAGGACCAAAGGGTTTTCCTGGGATGTCCTGGGCAAACGGGGACAAGTTGACCACCCTAGACAGGGAAGGTATTGTGGGTTGAATAGTGAATCCCCCTTCCTCCCGCCCCAAAGATATACTGAAGTCCAACCCCCTGGTACCTGTGAATGTGCTGTTGTTCGAAAATAGTCTTTGCAGATGCCATCAAGCTAAAATGAGGTCATACTGTACAAGGGTGGGCCTTAGATCCAATCATGGGTATCCTTATAGGAAGAGACAGAGAGAAACCTACAAGGGGGAGTAGAAGATGGAGGCAGAGAGTGGAGTGGTGCAGCCACAAGCCAAGGCATGCTGAAAACTACCAGCAGCTAGAAGGAGGGCATGGAGCAGGTCCTCTCCTCACTGCCTCCAGCGGAAACCAGCCTTCCCCGCTACTTGATTCTCTGCTTCTGGCCCCCAGAGCTGGGAGGGCATACATTTTTGTCACCAGCCAGAAATTCTCAAGCCTTCTC
The DNA here is from genome assembly GCA_037038555.1 of Rhynchonycteris naso. Taxonomy (NCBI): domain Eukaryota; kingdom Metazoa; phylum Chordata; class Mammalia; order Chiroptera; family Emballonuridae; genus Rhynchonycteris; species Rhynchonycteris naso. The sequence goes on along the minus strand of CM072996.1, from coordinate 312,304,991 downwards.
ATCGCACGGCACACGTAAACCAATTACTAAAATTCTGTGGCACACCAAAAATGTATTTTTCGCCGATCTAAAAAAAACAACGGTATAATTTTGATTTATTCACACTGAATGGCTATTGCTGTGTTGGCCATTGTCATTATTCTATTTGACAATCTAAAGGAAAAGAGGTCAGTGCCCTGCACTAAACAGTCAGGTGGTGCAGGTCTTAATAATTCTCGTGTCACAGCAGATGAGAATCTCCACTATAAACCACTAAGTTTGTGCTGCTTCGTTGCGGTAGCCTTAGGAAACTAAGACAGGAAGGAAGACAGGTGTCCCAGTGGAACCCCGTGCTGCTCCTGGGGACCTCTACCCAGAATTCCCGCCTTTTCTACCCCCACAAAGCTAAGTTCATTTGGACTTTGTGCCTCCTGGTTCAACTCCTGCAGCTGGAGAAACCACTCCCCCTAGTGCAGCTGGAGAAACCACGCCCCCTCGTGGGAGCTGCTGCAATATTGTGCACAGCGTGTTGTAGCAACTCTCATGTTCTGCCCGGTTACCCCTGGGTCATGTCTGCCCCTCTCCCACAGCCCACCACCAAGCCAGCTTAGAGCCCCCGAGGGCCATACAGAACTTAGAATCGGGGTCCCCAGCACCTCACAGAGTGCTTGGTGTGCTGTAGATGCTTGGCAAGGGTTTACAGGATGAAAGAAAGAAGGGAGGGAGGGAGGGAGGGAGGGAGGAGGGAGGGAGGGAAGGAAAGGAAGAAGGAAGAAGGAAGAAGGAAGAAAGAAGGAGAGATAGATGAATGGATCGAAGGATGGAGAGAAGGGAGGGAAGGAGGGAGGGAGGGAGGGAGGGAGGGAGGAAGGAAGGAAGGAAGGAAGGGAAGAAGATGGATGGAAGGAAGGAAGGATGGAAGGGAGGGAGGAAAAGAAAGAGAGAGAGAGAAAAGAGAGAGAAAGAAAAAGAGAGAAAGAAAGAGAGAGAGAGAGAAAGAAAGAGAGAGAGAAAGAGAGAGAGAGAAAGAAAGGAAGAGAAAGAAAGAACACGTACAGTTTGAAACCTAATGGTCTGGGGTCTGACCGTTGGCCCCACTCTCCAGTAGCAGCGTGATCTTGACCCAGTTGTGACACCCAGTGTTATTTCCTGTTTAACGCAATCAAGTGTTATAATCAAGGCGAGGACCCACTCCTCACGCTGCGTCCTTGACAGATGTTCACTCCTACCCAGCTATTCTTCGTGGCCAAGCTTCATGCCACACATCTGGACATAACATAGCTTAGTGCCTTAGAGGCCCTGGTCACCTTGTTCCGGGGACAGACACACAAGTTCACATTCATAGACTCTTGTCTTGGCCCATACAGGGGAGCAGGTTCTATGGATCAGATTTGCAATGGTGGGCTTGCCCCTCCTCGCAGAGTCCCTGAGATCCCTGTCTCCAGAGGGTTCCATGGGAAGGCTGGATGACCACCTGGCTGAGATGCAATAAAGGGACCCATGCATTCACTGGGGTTTTCTTTCCTAAACTGAGACCCCCCCCCATGTCCTTTGCCCTCCTCACTGCCCTGTTTCTCACAAAGCCCCACCCCCCCACCCCCCCAGCTTTCAGGGCCATGCCATACCAACCCCCGTGTTCCTGCCCAGAGGGCTCTGTGGTGGGAATCCCTCCCTGGCTCTTCCAGACCACCCGGCCATGTTTCTCAAGTGGCTCCTGAGCCTCCACCTGGGTGGGCACCCCACGGAAAGGGAGCCAGCTGGAACGAAAGTGACCCTCCCTGCGGCACACTGCCATGTGGTGCGTGACTGTGTAGGAAATCTGTGTGACACAGCGACCAACGCCGAGCACGCATGACGAGTAGGTTGAAGGTGCGAGGTTCTAACCAGGTTTCCTTGCATGCCCTCGGCAACGGGAAGCTCACTCCTTCTGAAGCAGCCCTTAGCATTCAGGGGAAGCTCCGGGAATGTGCAGGATGGAGAAAGAAGGTTAAGGGTTTGGGCCAAAGCACACATCACCCTTCCTTGGGCCAAGTTTCTGGTGGAGGGAGGACTGGCCACTGTTCTATGAATCTCCCTCTTCACTCAGAGGGCTGCCAGATCAGAGGGGGCCCCCACCATGTGCGAGAGACCCCAGGGGTCCACCGTACCTGGATGAAGGGGAAGAGTAGCCCCACAGCGAAGTTGGAGAGCCAGTTGATGGTGCCCGCCACGATGTAGGCCGCGGGCCTCTGGGACTGCTGGAAGAACTCGCCGGTCAGAATAAAGGGGATTCCACCTGCGTCAGAACCAGGGCACGGAATCAGTCACCCCCGAGAAGAGGGCCCATACAGCCAGCACCCATCTCCACCTGCAGGGGGCGCTCCTGGTCAGAGTCAGTCCGCCTGTGAGTGAAGGCTTTGGGGGTGGGTGCTGGAGCTACAGCCCAGCCCAGGCGGTTAAAGGTATATTAACCATTACTCTGACCTGCCTCATGCAAATGAGAGAGTCATGGCTCTCTGGGCTCTCCAAATGCCCTCTGAATCGAGTGGTAACCCACCACAGCCGAGCGCTAGATGTGTCCATTGGATTTACGAGGCAAGGGACATTTACAGAATATGCCACGCTGGGAACGTGTATAATTTCAGCTCTGCAAGAACTGAGTGAGTCAGGCAGGTATTTCTGGGTGAGGAAACTGAAGCCCAGGGAAGTGACTTCACTTTACTCCAGGTGACCCAGTGCCTGAGGAGCAGAGCCAGAACTCAGGCTTGGAACTCTGGCCTCTGAATTTCACTTTTCCTGCCAATCCTTGTTTGAGGGAGGATGGAAGCCATGCCAAACTAGCCCCTTGATTGGATGTGTAGTGGCCTCCTGAGTCACCTGGCAGTGGAGTGTCAATGAAGATGTCATCACTGGAGTGGGACAACTCTTTATTTTGAGAGACTGTCCCTGTGTGCGCAGAATTGGATGTTTACCACTCGCCTCCTGATGCCAGCAGTACCCCTCAGTCACCATGGCAACCCAAAGGCTTCCCCACATTCTTAAATATTCTCAGAAACCCCAGGCTCAGAATGTCTGTACCCTCCACCTCCCTCTCCCTCTCTGGCAAGGTCCCCTCCCTGTGCCCAGACCCAGGCCCTGGGGCTCAGCACAATTGCTGGGGAACCCTGTTTGCACTCTCCCATCCTCAGCTGGAGTCCTCACTGGGCCAATCAGACCTATACATTAGCATACAGAGACCAGACAGGGCAGTGGGGGGAGGAGAACCCGAGGGACCTGCACCAGTCTCTGTTTGGAAGCCACTGGGAAGCAGTGGGGATGGAAAGAAGGAATGGATTTAGAGACCCCTCACCCCTTGGTGGCGAAGCTTTGGGTGTGAGCATAGCACACAACAGCACTCAGCCTCAAGGTCAACCAAGGTCACAGAGCCAGGGCCAGTTTGAGCCCCATGTCTTTCTAGAGCTCTCACTGCCATCGCCCCACAGTCAAAAACAACTCAGAGAGCAGATGAGCCATCACCCCCGCTGCCTGCAAGCCCCCCAGGACCAGCAGCCTGTCCGTCAGCCTGGTGTCAGTCAATACTTTTTGCTTGAAGTAAACACTCAAAATTTGGTTCTGAAAAGATTTGATGTGCTGTTTCCTACAAAGAAAGCAGACTCTCCATATGGTTAAGATATCTGTGAAAATGCACAGTCGTTGCCCATGGGGTTGTGCTAAAGCTGGCCTTCAGGTCCCCCCCCCCCCCAGCGCTGGCTCCTGCATGTCAGAATCAGAAAGTGTTAATCTCATTAATCTCATGCCCAGCACCTCCCGCCATGAACACCCCTGGGAGCTCAGATTCCAAAGGCTCGGACTTGAAACCCTGCTTGCCTGTTACTGGCTGTGTGACCCCGGATGAGCACCTTAATTTCTCCGTGCCTCAGTTTCTCCATCTGTAAAATAGATACTAATCTCACAGACTTTTGCTGAGAGTCACAGAACAATATGTGACACATTTCGAACACTTGAGAAAAGATACCGTTATTTAGATATGAGGAAAGAGGTTAGGGAGTGAGGGGGAGGGGGAAGGGGGAGGGGGAAGGGGAAGAAGATGGCAAGGGGAGGGGGTGAGGGAGGGGGAGGGGAGAGGGTGAGAGGGACCTGTCCATCACACAGTAAGAGATGGAGCCAAGCAGGGCTGAGTCTTGAGCTTGTTCTTATTTCAAAACATCAAGTTATGACAGTGGTTCTTGACCAAGAGTGGTTCTCTCTGTCCCCAGGAGACATCCGGCAATGCCTGGGGACATTTCTGGTTGTCACACTAAAAGGAGTTGCTGCCGGCAGCTCGTGGGAAGAGGCCAGGGTGCTGGTCAACGCCATATAGTACACAGGATCATCTGGCCCCAAATGCCAGTAGTGCAGAGGTGGAGGAACCCTGTTCTGGTATTTTCTCCAGCAAGGCATGTCATATATACTGCTCACAAAAATTAGAGCATATTTTAAAATGTCTATTAAGCGATAAAATACTCCCTAATTTTCGTGAGCAGTATATTTCAATCTGTTTGATAAAGAAGGCAAGGGAGGAAGTTAACTCCCCAATCCCCTTCAGGGCCAGGCCTGGTGTGTGTTGCTAAACAATCCTTACTGCATAATTGTTAGTCTCAGGCAGCAGCCTGGGAAAGCTAAGCGACTTCCCAAGGATGTCACAGGAGTAGGAGGGGTAGCCTGCGCTGACCCCACGCCCACGCCTCTCCCTGGGTGCCTGGAGCAGGGGCGAGACTCCTGCTCACTTTCCTGAACAACACAGAGGGAAGGACTGTGCTGGCTGCCTGTCTGTCTGGGCCAGTCTGCAAGAGGCACAGCCGGGCGCCTTGCCCACCGGGACCCTCTGCCTCCAGCTAGCGAGTTCAGGAGGCTGGGAGGGACTGGGGCACAGCGGACAGGAGCCAGCCCTTGCTCTGATACTAACCCGGATGTGTGGGACCAATCTCTTACTCTCTGAGCCCCAGTTTTCTTATCTGTGAGATGGGTGCACTGATGTAAAAGTGTGACATTATTACTGTACTGTTACTATCATTGTATTTTTTTCTTTTACAGGGACAGAGAAAAAGAGTCAGAGAGAATGATAGATAGGGACAGACAGACAGGAATGGAGAGAGGTGAGAAGCATCAATCATCAGTTTTTTGTTGCGACACCTTAGTTGTTCATTGATTGCTTTCTCACACGTGCCTTGACCGCGGGCCTTCAGCAGACCGAGCAACCCCTTGCTGGAGCCAGCGACCTTCGGTCCAAGCTGGTGAGCGTTTGCTCAAGCCAGATGGGCCCGCGCTCAAGCTGGCGAGCTCGGGGTCTCGAACCTGGGTCTTCCGCATCCCAGTCTGACGCTCTATCCACTGCGCCACCGCCTGGTCAGGCACTATCATTGTATTTTTATTGGAAGTCTCACCTCAGAGCAGTTCTCTGAGGACATCTGGGGCACAGCGTCTCCAGGCTGTTACCCACACAGCAGCCAAAGGGATCACTTAGAATAGAAATCAGGTTCTGCCAGTCCTCTGATGAAAACCCTCCGGTGGTTTCCCACTGCACCGGGAGTCTAGCAGCTGAACTACCCGTGGCTGCGGGGCTGCTTCCTCCCACGCTCTGGCTTGAGCTCCCTCCAGTCCTGTGCCTCCCTGCCGCCAGCCACCAGCCGCCAGCCGCGTGCCTCCCTGCTTGTCCTAGAACCACCCTGAGGTGCTAACCGCTGGGCACAGGTGGCAATGGAGCTTTTGAAATGCAGCCAGTCTGAGCCGAGACGTGCTCTAAGTACAGACTACACGCCCATGCCAAAGGCTGACTGCAGAAAAAGAAACTTAAAGTACCCATGCACTTAAAGTACGTCTGGTATAATGATTACCCGCGAAGATGGCCATGCTTTGGAGATACGGAACTGAATACAATATAGTATTAAGTGTACTTTTGCCTTGTGTTTGTTTTTCACTCTTTTGAATGTGGCCACCTGCCAGAAAAATCTAAAGTTCCGTGTGTGGCTAGAATTCTATTTCTCGTGGGCAGCCCGTTCTAGCCCACGCCAGGCAGGTTCCGGACTCAGTTCCTCCCTCTGCTCAGGAGAGTTCCCCTCAGGGGTCCGCAGGTCAAGTCTTGCCTTTGCATAGATTCTTGCTCTGAGTCCGCTTGCCCTGGGAGGCCTTTCCCTACAACCTCAGTTAAAATGCAACCCCCTGCCTGACCAGGCAGTGGTCAGCGGATAGAGCGTCGGACTGGGATGCGGAAGGACCCAGGTTCGAGACCCCGAGGTCGCCAGCTTGAGCACGGGGCCCATCTGGCTTGAGCAAAAGCTCGCCAGCTTGGACCCAAGGTCGCTGGCTCCAGCAAGGGGTGGCTCGGTCTGCTGAAGGCCCACGGTCAAGGCACATGTGAGAAAGCAATCAATGAACAACTAAGGTGTCGCAACGGCAACAAAAAACTAATGATTGATGCTTCTCACCTCTCTCCGTTCCTGTCTGTCTGTCCCTATCTATCCCTCTCTCTGACTCTCTCTGTCCCTGTAAAAAAAAAAAAAAAAGAAAAAAAAAGCACCCCTGCAGTTCTGTCTTGTCACTGTTCCTTTCCTTATCTTGTCCCCTCCTCCCCGAAGGACTTACAGTGACCCAGCTTTATATATTTGTTATTTTGTGGCCGTGCCTAACTCCCCATCTAGGAACGTAAGCTCTAGTGGGCTGTTCTGAAGGCTTATCCCAACAGGTGGGTCACAGCTGAGCACAGGGAAGGGCCTCACTGACTGACACTAGGAATACACAACCGAACAAGACAGATACAAATCTTTAAAAGAGGAAAAAGGGCCACTCTCTTTTGTCTCTTCCCTGTCCTCAGTTGTGGTGAGAGCTGGGGGGTATCATGGTCCAGGACCTTCGCTCTTCATCACCATCACGGGCTGCATTGTGCTGTCCCCTCCATCGCCACCGAGCTCACATGGTGAAGTCCTAACCCCCAGCACTTCAAAATGCGATTGGATTTGGAGACTGGAGCTTTAACGAGCTGATTAAGGTAAATGAGGTGACATGGCTGAGCCCCTATTCAATGTGCCTGCTGTTCTTACAAGAAGAGGAGAGCAGGGCACAGACACACACAGGGGGATGACCACGCGGGGACAGAGGGGGAGAAGACGACCATCCACCCGCCAAGGAGAGAGGCCTCAGAAGGAACCAACCCTGCTGACACCTTGATCTTGCACTTCCACCCTCCTGAACTGTGAGAAAACAAACGTTTCTTGTTCTCAAAGTCCCGTTTGTGGACTTTGCTATGGACTCCTGAGCCAACTAATACAATCACTGTACAAGCTGAAGACACAAGGTCGGGTCTGGTCGGGTCCTGCCTACCTCAGTCCCCTTGGCAAGCACCCACAGCTCCCCAGTGACACCACCAGCCAGCCACCTGGACTACTTGCCCACGCCCCCAACACGTCCCGCAAGCTCGTGCACTTGAGCCTTAAGGAATGCTGGTGCGAGCTGGCAGGCCCCCCACCCAAAGACCTCCACATCGGAGCCTCTGGAACCTCGGGCTCAGGGTACAGAACAAAGAGACTTTGCAGAGGTGAAGAAGTTAAGGGTCTGAAGATGGGGAGATAATTCTGGATTGTCTTGTCCAAACCAGGTGGGCCCAGGGTAGTCGCAGGGTCCTGCTGGAAGGGGCGCAGGGATGCAGAGAGGAGAAAATGCTACCCTGCTGGCTTTGAGGACTGGGGAAGGGGGCCCCGAGCCAAAGAATGCAGGTGGCCTCCCTGTGGAAAAAGGCAAGGGAACACCTTCCCGGGTAGCCAGAAGGGCCCAGCCCTGCCCTCACCGTGCCTCTGGGCCCGTGGAACTGCACCCCTCTGAGCCCCAGGACTGCGGAGAGTACATTGATGGGGTTCTGAGCCACCACATTCATGGTCATTGTCACAGCAGCCCCAGGGAAGTAACCCAGCCGCCGCCTACCCTGACTTGCCCCCGAACTGCTCGCCCTTCATTCCTCAGGATACAGAAGCACGTGCCCCTTCACACGCCCCCCAGTCCCCTCAGTGGACCCACACGGTTGGACACCCAGCTGGTGCGGCAAACAGGACACACCTGATGTCAGCAAAACCCACGCATTCGGTGTCAGAAAACACAACTCAGCCCAGCAGGAACTCCAGGACCAGTGTGAATGAATGCGTGAAAAAGACACTCGTTTACTGAGTACTGGCCCGTTGTCAGGCTCAGTGTTTGGGGGATGACCTTGAGGGATGTGGGGAAGGTGGGTGGGGACAGACAGCTGATCTGGGACTAGGGAGGACAGGAGGACCTCCCTGAGGGAGACTCGCCAACACGGAAGGCGAAGCTCTGTGTTTGGGGCACTCAAGGCAGGTTTGTGAGTGACCCCAGGGCAGCTGATTCGCGTAAGCAGACTAGAGCAGGGATGGGCAAACTTTTTCTGTGAAAATATATCATATAGGAAATATGTCAGGCTTTTCAGGCTACACGTGGTCTCTGTCACACATTCCTCCTTTTTTCTCTTTAAAATATAAACTACCCCACTTTTTTTTTTTTTTTTTGCTTGTGGGTCACACAAAACAAGCCATGGGCTAGATTTGGCCTACAAGCCACAGTCTGCTGACCCCTGGACTCTAGTGTTGTCCATTTCATGTAGTGTGTTGCCCATCAGGGGAAGCAATCAAGCTAGAGTTAGAGGAACTCCCTGGCAGGGAAACCAGAGATGGGGCTTGGGCTTCCTGTCAGTCACTGGACTAGAAAGCCTCTGTGTCCTCTCACAAGTTTGGATGCGTCAGTTCTGATTCATTACAGCTCCCCGGGGACATTTCCTCATCTGCCCCACGATTGCCACCGAGGTCCCCTGCAGCTCTGAAATCGTCCCCATGTTCCGTCCTGCCTCCCTCCACCGGGAGGCTCTGCACGTGTCAGCACAGGGCACCGAGTGCTGTGATTTAGGTGACTGTGAGTATAAGGGGACAAAGACAAAGGAGTCTCCTGACTTCTCTGGGTGCAGACAGTGTGTGAAGCAGGGACAGCTGGAAACCACAAAAGTCAAAATGCTCTGAAGCCACCTTCAGACAGGGCGCTCCGATAATTAGAAGCAAGTGACAACGTTCCCTCTGCCCACGCGGACCCCGACAGGACTGACTCAGGATGACTCAGGGTAGACCCATCCTGGCAAGCCCAAATCCTCTGCGTGGGCCTTGCAGGCTGATTTCAACATGGGCCTGATTCCACTCAACTTTTTAGCAACCAGCCGAGGAGCACCGGCCACTTGCCGAGGTAAGAGCTAAGGCTGCCGGTCCTAGAACAAGATGGGCTAGATTCGAATCCAGAACTTGCCTCTGAGCTCTGCGATTTGGGGGGCGGGGGAGGAATTACTTCCTCAATCTGTTGGTTTTTGTTTTTTTCATCTATAAAATGGGAATAGAATTCATTTGGGAAGTAGTTTTAGCTAGTGAACTGTATGTAGCTCATCTTTTATCATCCGGAACAAGGAAAGAGGGGAAAAATTGATCTGCTCTACTCTGCTGTGCTGCTCCACCCTCATAAAGGTGTTTACTAACAGAGGCTTCTGAGCCCTTCTGTACAAAATACTTCTCATGGGCTTTACCTGGTCTACTTAGAATGGCATGTATCGCTCCGGGCACAGCCCACTGGAAAATGCCACTGTCAGCTACGTAATTATCAAAGTATAAAATGAATAAAATAGTTCCTGTACTTTCAGGATGCCTGGGAAACCTCTTGTGTTCAGTGTGGACCAGCGTGCAGCCTCAGGTGGCGAGGAAGGCCGGGGGCTGTGTGGTGGCTTCAGTGACTGGCAGCCTGCGCATTATTCAGTTTGATGCTGAGTAAAGCTCTGACTGTCGCGATTCTCTTTCCGCAGCGTGACTCCGTGTTATCTGAGGTTCACACGGTACAGCTCCTGGGACAGGGTCTGGCACACAGGAAGTGCTCAGGAAGTGTTATTATCAAAGGTCTGGTGTGAGGAGTAGATGGGAGAGAGACCGAGAGAATGTGCAGGGAAGCTCGGAGTGGGACGTGGATGGGAATTCTTATCCTTTGCAATGAGTGGAAAAGAGTGCAGGGTTTTTAAAGATCTGGGTTCAAATCCTGACTCCACCACGGAGCAGCTGTTTCCTGTTCTGGGACCTTGTAACCTCACCGGACTTCATTATCCGCGTTTGTGAATGGGAGTGGTCAGACCTAGTTTCAAGTCTATGGTGCAGAGTAGGGGCGCTGTGTACAGGTGAAGGTCAGTGATCAAGAACGCCGAATGCCCGGATGCCATCACGAGCGTGGCGGGGACTGAACAACAAGCAGGACGGGGAAGGGAAGACCTCAGTAAGCCGCCGCCTCTGGGTTTAACCAAATCACTTGCGGGGGGGGGGGGGGAGGGCTCCTGTGACAGTGCCTGTCCTGGCCCCTTCTGAGTTCTCTGGTCATAACAAAACCATGCACAAACAGGAAGCACAGCGACATCTTCCGGGAGACTCATGCAGGTGCAGACCTACCCTGAGCGCTTCTCAGTCTCCCCCACCTGGCCCCCACCTTACAGATGGGGAGACTGAGGCCCAAGGAGAAGAGAGGAAAGGACTGTCCCATGGGCAATGGCAGAGCTGGGGCTGGAAGTGAGTCCTGGGTGAACAGGCTCAGAACACCCCAGACGCCTCGCTCTTACAGGTAGTGCGGGGCGGTTGTTAGGGCTGGGCGTCAGCCTCCCCACCGCTGCTGGCTCCGTGTGAGTCCCACCCACCTCCACCTTCTCTAGCACGGCCACGCGCCTTGAGGAGCTAAGGACAGCCTGCCCGCAGTGATCAGTGAATCTCAGCCATCGCCGTTAGCATTACTGCCGTTATATCTTCCACACTAAACTGTAAGTTCTCTGCGGGTGGGGCACAGACCTTAACCTGAGTATTGTTAATTCACCCTAAACTCGTGTGTCTGGCTCATGGCTCTCACAACTGTGAACCACTGCCATGTTGTTGTGTGTTATCATCAAGGCATCAGTGGGTAGCACATGACCCCCCATCTGTGCGATGGAAATGAAGGCAGTCACTGAACGTAAGTGGCTGGGGAGCTCTCTCTTTCCCTTCCATTCCCAACCAGGCCTTGCCCCTCCCTGGGCCCCAGACTTCCATCCGTACCATGAAAACCCCCTCTGGTTCCGGGAGCCCCCGGGCCAGCTGGTGTGGAAGGTGTGGGACACCTTACCTGGGCCGCTGCAGAAGGACGCGATGATGGCCAGAATGCAGACGATGCTGAGGTATGGGATCCAGGGGGCCTGGTCCTGTGAGAGAGCAGCGTGTGCAGGTGAGAAGGTGGGAGTGTCGACGACCTGGTCCCCCCCCCCCAAGCTTCCCCTTCGTCCATCGTCTGCGTGACCTTGGACAGGTCACTTTACATCTCTGAGATCCAGTTTCCGCATCCAGAAAAAGGGAGGAACGAACCCCTGAGCCATTCCGGCCTCCCGTTTTACAGACAGGAGGAGCAGAGAGAGGTTGAGCGACTTGCCAAGAGCCTCCGGGGGACTGCGTGGGAAAGCCAGGATTCACATGCAAGTGCTCTGGCCCCAGGGTCCCTGCGGGTAGCCAGCAGCCAATGATGTGACAATTGTCCAGGGGCCTCATACAGCAGTGCTGGGCATTTTAGGAGTCATCCAGCACAATCTCTTCTATTCCGTAGATGAGTAAACAGACAGGGCATGTATCTTGCCCAAGACTGCACAGCACATCAGGACTCTCGTCTGGCAGTCCGAGGGCCTGTCACTAACTCCCCTCCCCCGCTGCTTCAGGGCTGAGATAGCCCTGGGGAAGCCATGTCACAAGACAGGTCTGCAGACAGTGCCAGCTTCCCTAGCCAAAGGTCCCGGAGCTCTGAAGCCCAAGGCCAGCTTCAGGCTGACCTCCTCGGGGTGTGACCTGCCCACACGCTCACCTGTAGCGTCAGAGTGACCGTGAGGATCCCAAAGAAGAGGGTCATCAGCCCGAAGCCTCCAAGGAGAAGGGGTCTCCGCCCCAGACGCTCGATGACCAAGCCCTAGATCAGGGTCGGAGAGAGAAGGTTACCACTCTGCCCACTCTGCTTCTAGCAGCAAGGGAAGGGGAGCATGGGGGGCTGGGACCTGGCACTGGGGGGGCGTCATGGTTAAAGGAGGGCTTTGACCTGAGACAGGCTGGTGGCTTTCTTCACAGCCACACCTGGAGAGGCCATGACCTTTATGACAAAGGAAGAAAGTCACAGTGCTGGAGCACCTGATGTGTGTCCCTACATTCACCTCTGCTCCAAATTTCCTCCGTTAGGGGACCGGGGGCTTATCTGCTAGGCGAGGGACTGGGAAGAGGGGCCACAGGGTGTGGCTGCCGCAGCCCTTACCTCCTTTGGAGCAAGGCTGAAGTCATGCTCTCTCTATTCCTCTGTGCCCCCATGCTGTGGATTTAGAGGGGCAGACTTCCAAGGCAGGGGCCCGGGGGTGGGAGTTGGCAGAGAAGGTTCTGTCATTTTCCTCTCTGCCTATGCCTGGGTGGGTCTGTTTCATTCTGCAGACACGTGTGACACCAGGAAGCCCAGGTGACTGCAGCCCTGTAGCCGTGCCTCCACCCAGCTCCCTGCAGCTGTTGGACTGTCCCCGTTCCCTGGCCCCCTGTGTCCATCTTTCCTTTGGGCCAGTACAGGGCTCTTCACTAAACTCCTTCAGACACCAATGACCCTGAAGAACAGTGATTGTAGCCAAGTTTCAGAGACAGGCCAGCTTGGGTCTCATAGCCTGGGTCTTCCACTTCCTAGACAGGTGACTGCGGGCATGGGACTTCCCTTCCCAGAGCCCCAGGGCCTTTATCTGTGACCGGAGGACCGAAGCACCTTCCGACAAGGCGTTCTGGAGGGGACGTGCGGTTAACTAAGAGACTGCACCTAACACACACTCGGCTTCATGTCAGGAGCCGGCCTCTCCTCTCCCCCCTCCCATTCCACAGAAAGAGAACTCTGGAAATAGTTTGTAAAGGTTAGCTCCGATTGGGGTTGTTATTTTTACGTGGTTATTATTTTACTTGTTATTTGTCAGTCTTTTCCAAGTTTTCTACAATGAACCTTTTTATCATAAAAAAAAAAAGCTAAAAAATTGACATAGCTTAGGCATGGAGATGCACGTTTCTGTCCTCCCAAACCACAAATCTTGACTCTTTCCGCACGTCCAATGATTTGAAATGATCGCCGTGGCAAATTCCCATCACCGTGGAGAACGCACCTTTGCTGCACCCTAAGGAGTCATAGCCATTCGTACGGTTAAGGGGGCAGAGCCCAGAATGGGGTGGGCACCGAAGACGAAGGCTGCTCGTACCTGGACTGTGTAGGAGCTTTGTCTCACAAGTATCTCAGGGGGGTCAGGGTAGAGTACCCACAGAATCTAGTTAGAGTACCCACAGCAGTGCTGAAATGACTGGGGTTGAGTTCTGGTGTCCCTGATGACTGCAGGTGTCAGACACCTTTGCATCCGTCTCTTGATATTTTTGGTGTCTTCTTCTGCAAAGCGTCTGTTCAAGGCGTCTGCTCCTCGTCAAGTCGGCCGTTGGCCTTCTTATTTTGAGTTGCAGGAGTTCTTTACAGATCCTGGATGGAGTCCCCCGTGAGACGGGAGATGGGGACTCAGTGACTGTGTCCTGGCCCACCTTTCACTTCCTTAACCATGGCTTGTCAACAGCCACAGCTTTTAACTGTGATCAAATCCAATAGATCCAATATTTTAAAAATGATTCATGCTTTCCGTGTCGTGCCTGAGAAATCTTTGCTTACCCCAAGGTTGCAAAGACTTCCTCCTGGGTTTCCTTCTAGAAGTTTTACCAAATATGATGGGGTGTCCTTGTTAAAAAAAAAAAAAAAAAAAAAAGAGGAAATTTGGCCTCATCCTCGCCCACAGAGAGAACACCATGGGAAGTTGGAAGCAGAGAGAGGTCCGGGTGATGCTTCGACAGGACAAGGAACCCAGAGATGGCCAGCGGCACCCAGATGCCAGGGGAGAGGCCCGGATAGATTCTCCCTCAGCTGCAGAAGGCATCTACCCTCTGACACGCTGACCTCCGACTTCTGACCTCCAGGACAGTGAAGCGGTACGTTTCTGTGGTTTAAGCCACTCAGAGCATGACACTCTCTTGCGCAGCCCTAGCAGGTCCACACGGGGAGCGCACGCCCAAGGGAGGGCCGGGCTGAGCACATTGTGCATCCAAGTCAACTTCCTGTACTGCTTGAGCTTCTGTTTTTTATTGCTTATTGAGGTGACATTGGTTCACAAGGACCGCTAGCAATTCCATGTTAAAGAGACAAGAGTTAATCTTTGCTTTCACTGATTTCTGTCTGACAAGAACCCGAGACCTTGGAGAGCTGCGGTTACTTTCAAGTTAACAGAGTTTCTTGAAACTCTGCTTTCAGAGGACAGGGTCTCAGAAATAATTTTCTACGAGGAAAAGGCTTGCTCTACACTGAACTTTAAAAATAATTCATTGGCCTGACCAGGCGGTGGCGTGGTGGATAGAGCATCGGAGTGGGATGTGGAAGACCCAGGTTCGAGACTCCGAGCTTGCCAGCTTGAGTGCGGGTTCATCTGACTTGAGCAAAAACTCACCAGCTTGGACCCAAGGTCACTGGCTCCAGCAAGAGGTTACTCTGTTTACTGAAGGCCCGCGGTCAAGGCACATGTGAGAAAGCAATCAATGAACAACTAAGGTGTCGCAACGAAAAACTGATGATTGATGCTTCTCATCTCTCTCCGCTCTTGTCTGTCTGTCCCTATCTATCCTTCTCTCTGACTCTCTCTCTGTCCCTGTAAAAAGAAAAAAAAATTCATTGAAACATAAACTTTGGAAATTTTTGTTTAGAAAGACGGATGTGTGTGAGACCTGTATGTATCTATTTAGGCCAACGCTACGAGAAATGAAAAAGTTACTTTTAAATGCCCATCATTCCAGTGTGGCCCACAGACCCTAAACATAATAAATTAAAATGGTCTCGAGATATTTCAGCCCAAGTGCACGATCAGACATGGACTGGGGTCAATGGAACCAAAAGCGAAGGCTGAGGGCAGACCAGGCTCCTCCAGGTCCTCAAGTCCTGGGAAGAAGTTCTCCTTGGGTCAGAGCCACAACGTCTGCAGCTTCTAAGGGGGCCACACCCCCACCTCCTGTCCCCTCTGAGAAGAAAAGGGACTTCTTAAGAGGTTTATGACCATAAGTTTAAACCATTCTCATTCATTCTCATTTGGGGGCAAATGGGGGTTATGTTGGCTCTTTAAAGAAAGCCCTTAAATGGAGTTGGGAAAGAGACCCTGGGTGGGCAGGTGGCGGAGGGGTCAGGGTATGGCCATCCAGGGCACGGAGCCAAGAGCCTGCTGGGCAGAGGGGTTGGGTGGCAGGAGCAGGAGGCACCTGGAGCTGGCACGGAGGGGGCACAGTGCACTGTCTTCACCTGAGCTCGCACGCACAGGCCTGGAGCACAAAGCTCCCAGCCACCACTCCACATCCTCCTCATCCTGCTGGGTCGCCCTTCCCGTGCGCTCCCCCAACGCGGGCTGGGCCCCGTGGCTTAGGTGCAGCAGTGAACTCTAAAGCCTTTGATGCTGAGATTGTTGGGAAGCAGAGGGGACTGTAGGCAGCAGAAACCGATAGGACATTTGCCGTTTGTTTGTTTTGTTTTTGCTTCAAGTCTAGGGCACAGTGCATTCCCGACAGCGATGCAAATGTACTGTGATGAATAAAAAGAATGACGCAGGTGAATTCTGCTCCCCCTGGTTTGGGAAAGCACAGAGTCTCACCTCCTTCACGGAATGAGCCCTGTGCTCACGGGCCGCTGCCCCGCGTGGCCCGAATGGCCCTGGTGGAAGTGCCCTCGCCGGAGAATTCACGCTGCGCCCAGAAGGTCATCGGGAAACCCAGCAGCTCCCGCAGGACGGCAGTCACTCAGAGCTGCCCATGCGAGGCGCAGAGCCAGGAGCCAACGCTCATCCGCCGATCAAATGAACAAAAATGTCTCTCGACTTTAGGAGGCCCGAAGCCATGTTCATCGACCATCAGAAATCTGAGGGAGACGGAAGAACAAAATACTTTGGGAAGTCTTGTTTGATAGGCAGTTAGCCCACAAGGGTGGATGAAGTCGTAGCTGTATTTTTGGAAACAAGGTAATAAAAACTTTGGGATTTGCTGTCTGTTGACTCTGCTGGGCACAGAGGGCTCTCAGACGCCTTGAGTTCTGTCTCCATGGCAATTGGGTAGCGTGGCGGAGTCAGTTCTCAGGGCGGCTTTAACAGATGCCCGCAGATGGAGCGGCTTAAAGAGACACACGTTTTCCTTCTTAGAGTTCAGGAGGTCAGGAGTCTGAGGCAGGTCTCACGGGCCCAGAGTGGAGCTGTTGGTTGGAGGGCTGGGATCCCTCTGGAAGCTTCCCCAGGCCTCCCGCCTTCCTCGGCCTGCAGCCCCTCCTTCCGTCTTTAGAGCCAGCGGTTGTAGGACTGTGGCCCCTGCTTTGGTCCCCATGTTTTCTGGCTCTAGCTCTCCTCCCCTCTGACTCACTTATAAGGACCCCTGAGTGATCCAACACAATCTCCCCTTCTCGAGAGTCTTAGCTTAATCACAACCGCAAAGCCTCTCTTTTCATGTAAGGGGGCTCCTCGCAGCTCCCAGGAATGAGGACATGTGGAGGGGATGATACTCTGCCTGCCTGCCACACGTGGGCATGGCTACATGGGTGTTAAAGACGAGTACACGCATTCAGAGGCACCGGGTGCTTCTCTTGAGGTCGTGCCACTGGGAACAGGGTGCTTAGGGTTTGAATTCAGAGCCACCGGGTCCTGACGCCAAAGCTCTTAGTCCCCAGCACGTCACTTCATCTCAGAGTCCGTCCCAGCCTCACGCTGAGTTCAGCCTCATGATTTTCCAGGGATTAGGGTCCATGCTACCATTGCAAGCACCGTTTCTGATAGATCGTTCTTCATCTCCAGCTCTTTCAGAAGATACACGGAGTGGGTGGGGGTGGAAGCAGGTGTCTAGGGACATGCACACAGGGTCAGGGGACAGGCTGCCCAATGCACTTGACTTTTCTTCACCCGTCTGGCCCTTCAGCTCTAGGCTTTCTGGGACCCTCTTCCAGGAAGCCCTCCTGGAAACCCTCACAGGGGAGTTCATTTCAGTGTTGCACGGGGTATGCGTCTGTTTCTGGGTCTTTCTCTCTGGAGCAGGACAATCTCACTGGTCTTGGCATGAGTATGGCACGGGTGCCCAGAGCTGCCTGTAGAGTGGCTGAATGCATGAATGAATAAACACACCTCCAGGGCGATGAAGCCGTCGTTCCCCGCTGTGGGCCACGTGAAGGCTCCCGACCTCCAGAACACACACGATCCAAACAACCCTGATCCAAACTGAGAGGACCGCTCAGAGGCCGCGATGCCTCGTTCTGGTTTTAGAAAGGTCCTCTCTTTCTCTCCCAGAAGTGCAAAGTCCTTTACCTCTCCCTGGGGTTAGTACTTCCAAGAAATACTTTGTCAAACGTTGCCGGCTTTTCGTAAAAGTGATCCGCCAGCCAGAGAATGGGGACCGGAAGGAGCTGTCAGGGAGCCCGAGGTTGGAAGCATCACGGCTCCCTTTGTTTGCTCCTCTTAAATGGGGGTGAAGACTGGACTTTCAGGAGTGATGTGAGCGTTCATGAGATCCCATGTGGAGCACGCAGGGTCTTGGGGAGCAGTAGGGACCCCAGACATTACCTCTCCTTGCTCCCTCAGGTTATGATCTGTTGGCTGTGTGACCCTGCATGAGTGATTTCTTTCAGACCTGGTTTTCTCGATGCTCCAAGGACTATGAGATTACCTGTGAAACCCTGCTGTCAGCAAGGACGTTCACGACAGCCTTGCTTAATAAGACACGCAGCGGGAGCTCACTCACACGGGACAGGAACCGTTCACATGGGCAAATGCACATCTCTCACCGGTGCTGCCTGTGTCACTCAGGGCACACTCCCTCGTTCAATCCTCACCCCGTCCCTGCGAGGCAGGTCCTGATTGTGGAATGGGGAAATCGAGTCACAGAGCTGGGGAATAACTTCCCCGGGGGTCCCGCAGCTCAAAGGGCCAGAACTGGGGTCAGAATGCAGGGAGCGTCGCCCTGCCGTCCGGGCTCTGAGTGGACACTGCTCCCCTCCCTGGTCCCACAGACACCGGACGCCCATTTGTGAAGAGTGATAGAACTTCACACAGGTGCTAACTCAGGGGCGGTGCTCTGCCTGCTTTCCTGGGCATATGCTACACCTTCATAAAATGTACTCAAGATGTATCTCGAGATAAGAATGTTATAAAAACTTCCAGACTCTGAAATGTTGAAGTAGTTTCCCTCTAATAAAAGAACGGTGAATGGGAGGAGAGGGAGACCAAACATCAGCCTCAACACTTTTACGGAATCTGTTTTTAAAGGTGTCTTGTTTAAATGCCCCATTAAGGGCAAGGAACAAAATCCAGTGTTCTGCGCTGAAAACGGGTCAGAAACGTGGTGGGAAGCCCCTGCCAAGGTGCGCGGGAAGCCCTCTTGCCCGCACACAGAGCTAAGCAAGCGTGGGAATACATGATGGGCTCCCCAAGGTCAGAGAACGGGGTCACTCCGACCGGAGCCCTTTTCCCATTCCTTTGGGAAGGAGCCCCATCGTGTACCATGTGCTCACGCCGCGCGCCTGCGCGGTGGAGGAGGCGTGAGGAGCTCAGGAGAGGGGCAGCCGCAGCTTGGCCAGGCGAAGTGCGCCGTCCAACATCCCACAGCCAGGAAGCGGCAGAGCCAGCGTTCCAACCTGGTTCCGTCCGGTTTCAACACCTGTGCCGTTTCTGCTAGACTCTGAGGGCCCCAACGCCCCCGCCCCCAATGTTTATTCTGCCTAGCGGAGGAGGCTGAGGAAGAGTGATGGACGCGGTTTCTCTTCTTCTGGAGACTGGCTCATGGGCATTGCAGTCACCCTCTGTGTTACAGGGGGTCTCCCTTCCCTCAGCCTTGCAGACATCCGCACGTCTGGCATGGGAAGGTCACAGCTCGTGCTTCTGAACCATGTCCAACGTCATGGCAGCAGACCTCAGGCTCCCAGGGACTCCGGCCTGGACTCCCAGGGAGATATACCCCACTTCAGAGGACACACAGCAACGGTACCCTTTGTGAAGGGGTAAGAGCTCAAAGAAGGAAGCTATTTTTTTTTTTTTTAAAAGGAAGATAATAGGGAAGCAAGATGTAGATAAGGATATTCTCTGGCTGAGTAGAAGGCCAGCAATGAACCACGTGATAAACTCTTCAAATTCAGACACCTTCGGAGTGACAAAGGGCACGCTCCTTTAGTGGAGCCTGGGGGTCCTGTGGCCCTGTTTAATCCACCACACTGCTCCTGGGGGAAAAACTCTCATCCTACTTACAGAGAAGATGGCGGCCAAAGTCTCAATGCCGCCTGTACTCAAGGTGATGTAGGGGATCTTTTCGGGAGGGATCCCAGCCTTTCCGAAGATACTGTTTGTGTAGAACCAAATCTATAATGCAGGGAAGAAAAAAGAAAGAAGTAGGGTCAGTGAGGGGACATCGATTTCCTAAAGTGAAGCCAGGCACCTGGTGGTCTCTGAGAATTGCCGCTACATCCGGAGCCACAAGGTGGCGCTAGGTGGTGTGGTTGAGTCCTTTATTTCTCCGGTCCCCCCCACATTGTCCCCTTCTTTGTTACTAACAGAACTCCTATGTGACTAGGAGCAACGTGAGTTCAGCTAAGTGTGGCAAGAAGCTGTAGACAGAAACGTTAGTGGTACTTCCAGAAAGTCTGCAAGGAAGTCTCCTTACGAGGAACTTTTCATCAGGTGTGATCCTATTTTTAGGCCCTTCCTCCTTTCTGCTGTTGGGATGGCGAACATGATAGCTGGAGCTTCAGCAGCCCTTTTGGATCACTAGGTAACCTCCGGACAGGACCACTATTAGCTACCATGGTCACTTCGTGGAGATAAGAAAAGTCCCTGCTCCACAAAACACTTTACTGTCATCCCCAGGGAAACTGTTATCATAAATCTACAACGGGTCCAACGTGAATGATGCTTCTGTGAGTTGTGTGGAACACAGCCTGAATATCTAGAGCAGGGGTTGGGAACCCTTTTGGCTGAGAGAGCCATGAACGCCATATATTTTAAAATGTAATTCCATGAGAGCCATACAATATGTTTAACACTAAATACAAGTAAATGTGTGCATTTTATGTAAGACCAACACTTTTAAAGTACAATAAGTCTCTGAATTCTTTTTAATAACGTGGTTATGCTGTTGCTAACCAATGATGAATAAAGTACTTCTTACCATTAATGCGACTTCTGGTGCTGCATGGTTTTGCTGATGGCTTTGTAGTCTGG
This sequence comes from Rhynchonycteris naso, assembly GCA_037038555.1. Taxonomy (NCBI): domain Eukaryota; kingdom Metazoa; phylum Chordata; class Mammalia; order Chiroptera; family Emballonuridae; genus Rhynchonycteris; species Rhynchonycteris naso. The sequence goes on along the minus strand of CM072996.1, from coordinate 312,284,656 downwards.
TTGATACATGGTGAGGTTAAGCTTCATGCAGGTGTTGAGACTTCCATCCATTAAACGTGATCGTAGGTTGGTCTTAACGTTCTTTAGATGTGAGAATGACTGCTCACATGCATACGTAGAGCCAAACATTGTCATTACAGCAATACTCACATGCTGCAGTGTGTGGTATGTGATGGGAAGCACGTTCCAAGTTTTGACAATTAGCTAGTCTGTGGGTTGATGTTTTTTCATTTCTCCCCACTTGTGTTTGCTCACCAACTCTGCTTGCTGTCGTGCAAGTCTTTCCAAATCTTCAGTAAGTGACTTGAAATTATTCACCCACATGTCTGAGGCCTTCAGGTCAGTAACTTGTAGCTCAAAATCTCTGACGGAGACACCGGGGATGTAACTCAGGTCTGTGCTGTTCACTGCACACTCTTGTGGATGGGTGATGAACTTAAAAAGACGAGTGTGCTCATGAAATTCTCCAAAGAGCACTTTGAATGACTGCAGGAGATTAGATGTGAAGCCCACTGTGCTGGAGATCAAGATATTGAGCAGGATCACTTGCTATGCATGCATCTTTAAACTCTCCCAGTTTTGCAAAGTGTAGTAAACGACCTGTTTCAATGTCAGTGATGAAGAGTTCCAGCTTGTTTTCAAATGCAAACACTGCTTGTTGAAGGGATAAGACATTATTCCAACACCTTGCATTTTCACACTGAGCTGGTTCAGATGTTCAGTCATGTCCACAAGATAGTAGAACTTCAGGAGCCACTCACTGTTAGCTAACTCAGGATGCTCGACGTTTTTCATTTTAAGAAAAGGCCAGATTTCACTCAGACAAGCTGCAAAAAGGCTGAGCACCTTCCCTCTTGACAACCAACACACATTGCTGTGCAGAAGCAGACCAGGATAATTATTCCCAACTTCATCCAGCAGTGTTTTAAACTAGCAATCATTTAAAGCTTGGGCAACAATAAAGTTGACCACCCGAATGATCAGTGACATCACCTCACCAAGCTGCTCACCACACATCTGAGCACAAAGTGCCTCCTGATGTAGGATGCAGTGAAAACTTAGGATGGGTCTCTTTTCATGTTGGTGAAGAAGCGCTACAAATCCTCTGTTATTTCCCCACCATGCACGGAGCACCATCAGTACACACCGAAATAAGTTTATCAATCGGTAGATATTTTTCTTTAGCGAACTCAGTGAAAGACTGGAATAAATCCTCCCCTCTTCTTGTCTCTTTCATAGGCAAAACAGCAAGACTTTCCTCAAGTAGAGTGCCACCGACAACATACCTTGCAATCACGCTGAACTGGGATAATTTGCTTACGTCTGTTGACTCATCCAAAGCGAGAGAAAAGAATGGTGCTGCATTTATGTCCTTCACTTGTGTTGCCTCAATTTGATTTGCCATCACGATGGTACGATTGTAAACAGTTCTTGCTGACAGAGGCATGTCTTTTATTCGTTTGATTATCTTGTCTTTATCCGAAAAGTCATCAAAAAGTTCATTGGCAACATCAAGCATGAATATTTTGGCATACTCCCCATTTGTGAATGGCTTTCCGTGTCTCACAATTGCTAAAGCACCAGCAAAGCTAGCCAAATTCCAGTCACCTTGTTGGGTCCAAACACGGGGTTGCTGCAGACTAGCTTGCACTCTGCACAGTAGCCCTTGACATGCTTTCTTCCTGCTGTCCCCCACTGGATATTTCGATGCAAATGTAGTATGGCGTGTGTCGAAGTGCTGCTTTCTATTTGACCATTTCATCGATTTTATCATTGCATATTAGACACACTGCAGAACCTGCTCTCTCCACAAAGGCGAATTCCTCTGTCCATTCCTGCTGAAAAGTACGATACTCCTCATCTTTTTTTCTTTTAGTCATCTTCTTTGACAAAAGGGTTTCTGCAATTAGCTAGCTGACTACTTGATAAAAAGGAGGGAAGTTTACTTTCTGACCTCACAACGACCCGTGTACCTTACGCATTAGCCAATAAAAATTTGGTGTTGTCGCAGAGGACAGCTGTGATTGGCTCCAGCCACCCGCAACCATGAACATGAGCGGTAGGAAATGAATGGATTGTAATACATGAGAATGTTTTATATTTTTAACGTTATTATTTTTTTTATTAAAGATTTGTCTGCGAGCCAGATGCAGCCATCAAAAGAGCCACATCTGGCTCACGAGCCATAGGTTCCCGACCCCTGATCTAGACCCTTTGTCTGGGATGGAAGCCACCTGTTCAGATTCTGCAGCCGGAAGTTAGAAGGAGCCTGTGTCCTTACTGACGACAGCGATTCTATAGTTTATTATCCAAATTTGTGCACTTTTGAGAGTGTTAGTAATTATTCCGGGATGACAGGCATAAGTCACAACTCTCCTGGGAAAACCAAGATGTATGGTCTTGGGACTGCTGTATCAGCCCCCTCCAAACCCTGACCTCCTCCATGTGAGAGAGAATACTGATATTGTTTAGGTCACAGGAGGCCAAACCTGACCCCACCAAGACACTCATGGCACATCAGACAATCACTGATCTGGAGTCTGGAGACCTGGCTCCATCTTGCACTAGCTGTGTGACCTCAGGAATTCACTCCTCCTGCTGAGAACCCTTCTCAGGATACCCATGTCCTTCTCGTGAGGTGTCAGGGACTGAAGGAGAGCTGTCACCATTCACTATGTGCTTGGGAACTGGACCAACAGTCTGGACACCAGCGATCTCGTGTTCTCCCCATCCCAGTCATTTCCTTGAAAAGCAAAGGTTTGCCGCATGGCAGAAAACTACGCTGTCCTGATATACGGAGAGTGATGGGGATCCCGTGGCTGGAAGGACAAACAGCTCAGGAGGAAGGCAGGGGCACACAATGAGGAATTGTAAGTGTGAGGTCTGACTTCAGAGAAGGGGATTTGAAAACTAGTGTGAGAAGGAAGAAAAGAAGCAATTCAACACTAAAAAGGAATTTAAAAGTAAATGTTGTTGAATTTAACTCTTGCTTGATTTCCAAAGTACGTGAAAAATCACTCATCAACTCCTTAGCAACAATGCACTGAGTGATATGTAATGTTGTTTAATATGCTCATTCTCAACCAGGGGCAATTTTGAACCCAGAGGACCTTTGGCAATGTGTGGAGACAGAACTGGTTGTCACAGCAGGTGGGGTAAGCTACTGCCATCTAGTGGGTGGAGGCCTGGGATGCTGCAAAGCATCCTGCAGTGTGCAGGACAGAGCCTTCCATGTGCACAGTGCTGAGTGTGAGAGACGCTGGTTCAAGTGCAAGGTATCTGGCCAAACCTGGCATGGGGTGGGGTCGCTCCAGGGCAGGGCACCTGGTGCCAGGACTCATGAGTGTGACACCACGTGCTGTGACCTTGAGCAAGTCCGTAGGTCTCTCCCTTTTCTTGTTTTAATCTAGAACATGGGGGCAGCGCCACCCGCCCTGCAGGACATTTGGTGTCGGAATAAAGTGCTATAAATGGGGCAATGCCTAGCAGCATTCACAACTGTCTCATTAGACTGCAGACCACGTTCTCCTCAAAAGAGTTTCTGGTAAAAATTAAGGGAACAAAGCAAGTTTCCAAGGGCATTTCAAGTTTCTGCTGTGTCCCACGACTCTCTTTCTTGGTCCCATGAATTATTTGTATGAAAAGGCAGCGGGTACAGTGAGCAACAGTAACGACCACGATATCAAGCCAGCCTCCCTCGTCCTCCAGTTCCCAGATTCTCCTTTCTGGAGCCCATCAGAGGGTGTGGGGAACTCCGTGGGTGGACCTCCTATTCCCACGTCCCTGCCTACGTTGGGTCAGGTCAGGTCAGGCCCTAAGAACCTTGTTCTTCTTTTTCTTTTTTCACAAGGACAGAGAGAGAGTCAGAGAGAGGGATAGACAGGGACAGACAGACAGGAACGGAGAGAGGTGAGAAGCATCAATCATCAGTTTTTCGTTGCCATTGCGACACCATAGTTGTTCATTGATTGCTTTCTCACATGTGCCTTGACCGCGGGCCTTCAGCAGACCGAGCAACCCCTTGCTGGAGCCAGCGACCTTGGGTCCAAGCTGGCGAGCTTTTGCACAAGCCAGATGGGCCCGCGCTCAAGCTGGCGAGCTCGGGGTCTCGAACCTGGGTCTTTAGCATCACAGTCCAATGCTCTATCCACTGCGCCACCGCCCGGTCAGGCCACGCCCTTGTTCTCAGGCCAAAGTCGCCCCTGAAGCCCGCCCAGCCACAGGTGCTTCTGTTTAAATCATCCCGACCTCTCTTCCTTATGACTTTCTAATACCCGTTTTGTTAAGAAAGACGACTTCTAAGTATTTCTCGGGATAGGTAATTATAACGATAGGCAGCATTCATTCAGGGACAAATCTCGCCGCGGCACTGAACACACTGCGTGGGTTACTTCTTTCACTATCGTGTTGTCCCATTTTACAGATGAGGGAACTGAGGATCGGATCACGTGGCCGGCCAACCGCACAGAGCTGGCGGAGGCGGCAGAGCTCGGTGCGACTGGACCCTGGCGTCCAGGGCCCAAGCCCTGAGTCCCACCCCACCCCTGCCTCCGGCTCCTCTGCACAGCGTGCAGGGTCACTCACCGCGTTGAGGCCGCAGAGCTGGTAGCAGGCCATGGTGACCACCACGGTGACGACCTGCCAGCGGACAGAGGGCGTCCTGAGCAGCTCCAGCACCGACACCAGGCGGATGTTTCTCTGCACACGGCCCTCCGCCAGCACCTCCTCCACCTCCCGGGACACGTCCTCTTTGCCCAGGAACGTCTGGAAGGCTGCGCACAGGGGAAGCAGGGACATTTTAGCAGAGATCCGGGGGTGTGCTGTGTCTAATGCTGGGCCCCCGCAGGGAACGGTCCTACCTCCCACACACAAACCTAGTCACGGACCCAGCTGGCAGAACAACAGAATACCCAGAGCAGGCAGTGACTTGCCCAAGGCCACCCAGCCGGCCATGAGGAGAGCCAGGAGACAGCCGGGGTCCGAGTCCTGCCTCTCCAGCTGGGCGGATGAACATTGCGTAATTACTCCCGCCTCACGTGGTCGCTATCACAGCTGGACGATCTAACACACACTACATTTACACCTCCTGCACCGAGCACCTCCCGCTTGCCTGTGTGCTCATCCGTCCTGAAAGTGTCCAGCCGGAGGGCAGATGGCACGTGGCCAGCAATACCCAGGAGTCACTTCTATCATCGAAAGGAAGGACCTCTGGGACCCTTTTCACGTGACCCCCTGAAATACAGAATATTTTCCCTCGGGAAATAGCCTCAGAGAGCTAGTCTGCCCAGGATTCAGACTAACCCACGTGACTTATGCCTTCTTCATGATGAAGCCTGCACATTCCCAGCCTCAGTGAACCTGTCATTTTTTTTACCGAGACCTTAATTGCGTAAGCCTCCATCAGTGTGTGCATGCGCGGGGGTGGGCTGACTGATTAGACCCCAGATCATGGGAGAGGCTTAGAGGGCGGATTTAACTCTTCGGCGCTGTAATAGTCACCCTCCTACAGGGAAGGTGGACAGTCCATTCCAGACACAGAAGACGTCATCCTTAAAAACACTGCCCTGAGCCACAGGACATGTGAAATTGCTCTTAAGTAGAAAAAACAAACAAACAAAAAACCTTGCTGCAGATTCTCCAAGCAGCATGCCCATGAAGGCTCTGGGTGTGCTTTCCAGAAGTGTACTAAAATCTGCTTCGGGATGTCTCTTTTGCAAGCTGTGATTTAATGCTCTTCCTAGCATTTATTAGGATAAATGGGAGAAGCAGCTGGATGAGTAACATTGCTACATCATGTGCTAAAACATAGCATCCCTAATATTCCCTCATAGCTTAAAATGCAGCATTCATATGATAAAGTATCTTAGAGTTTGGGGGCAGAAAAGTATTTCTCTCTCTTCCCTGACATATAAGCTTTCCCTACAGAATAAGGAAACTTTACAACCTATTTTCCCCCTTTTTACCTTGGCTGCCAGGAAGCTCACAGATGCATTAAATTGAATGCTCAGCTCTTAACAGACTCTCCTAGAACAAAAGTCTCTTTTCTTTCTCTTAAAGGTTATGATCGTTTTGACCTTTTCCTTCTTTAATGCATCAGTTGAATTTCCTGTTGTGTCTATGTTCATAAAACCTTTGTTCTCCTTGCCCCGTTCCCATTCCCCTTCTTTTTTAAAAAAATCTATTTACTATTTATTCATTTTAGAGAGGAGAGAGAGAGTGAGAGAGAAAGGGAAGAGGAGCAGGAAGCATCAACTCCCATATGCGCCTTGACCAGACAAGTCCTGGGTCTTGAACCGGCGACCTCAGTGTTCCCAGGTCGACGCTTTATCCACTGCGCCACCACAGGTCAGGCTCCATTCCCCTTCTTATTAGATTCCCGTTCCTGGGGGCAGAACTGCATCCTGTAAGACTAGCACGGCAAATGTGGAGATGAGCCGCTCGTGCCCTTCAGGAAAGGGCTGCCGGCTTGGCTGGGAGCCATGTGGCTAGTGCCGACGCCCAGCTCTCAGCTTCTTGGGCATCCATCTCAATTCTGAAGCCCTGATGATGCTGGACTTGCATTTTATTTTCACCCACAGCCTCTAACTACATTTCCTCCAATCTTTAGGTGAGGCTTAGAATCCGAGTCTGGGGCAGGGGGTCCATTCACAAAAGGGCAGGAAATGGCGCAGGGAGGGGACAGAGCACACGGCACAGTGTCGGGTGCCATGCAGCTTCTCCTGTCCTCGCTGTGGCCCCGCAGGCTCAGGGCAGCGTACGCTGGTGTAAAGGCTTATGGCACTTCACACCAGAGGCCGGGTCTTATTCAGAGTTTGGTGTGCAGGAGCTGCTCACACTGTGTTGGATAAATGTAGCTGGGGCTTCCACACATTTGCGGGTGTCTCATCTGCAGAAGGGGATCCTCTGGGAGGAGACGCCTGGGTGTGGGTAGGGTCGGTTTTGTTCTCCTCGGCCTGAAGTTCAAACCAGGACCAAGGTCAGGGGCTGTGATATGTCAGATGTCAGCTCGCCACAAGCAGGGATTGTCTGATTGATGTGTTCAACGGCGGATTGGGCGGTGTCACAAGCAGTGAGTTCCCCATCCCTGAAGGTGTGCAAGAAGAGGCTTGATGACCCCCTGTCAGGGATGTTGTGGGCGGGACCAGGCATTGAACTGGAAGGTGGACAATGACGTGTCCAAGGCAAGCACAGAGGTCCAGCGTGTGCAGGGCCCGTGAAAGCCTGGGGGAGGAGGAGGCCACGGCATCTATGGGGTGGGGAGGGGATGGGACAGACATGTACTGTTGTGACTAGCTGTCCTTGGAGAGAGACAAAAGGGCCTTAGAAACCTGTGGTCCATTAGACATTTGCTGTGGAAAGGAACCCTCCCTGAGGAATCTGTTCTCTTTCTTGTTCAAGTTTAAACAATCCCTGGGGTCTCCCCAGGATCTGTCCTCCCAGCTCAGGCCCCCACCCCGCCCCTGCACTTGAAAGTAAGAGGCTTCCCGCGGCTCACGGCTCTTTCATGTTCCTTCCTCGTTATGGTTCTAATCACTAATTCCAAAGGGCTGGAAAAAGAGAGGAGAATTTGCATTTCCCAACTGCAAAGCAATTCCTCTGGGAGCTCGGTCAACGGTTCAACGCTGCGCTGGGAAAGGGAGCCGTTAGGTAAGCAGGTCTTGTGCCAGAGAAGGGCTCACCTTTACTCCAGGGTGAACAGGGCCTGACACTCACTGTGCACCTGCTGGGTGCCAGGCTGCAGCTGGCGAGTCACAGGCTTTCTAGGGTTCCCAGGGCTGTCCGGTCCACTGAGCCTCAAGGAATGTGCCAGACATCCCAGGCAGAAAGTGGGGGGCGAGGTCCCACCCAGATGAGTCTGATCGTCCTTGCCACACCCCTCAAAGAATGAAGAAAAGAAACTGACTGCAAAGCTGAGCAACTAATGGAACCAACTTCAGTGCACTGCAAATTCACCTGCAGCTCGAGGGTTCGCTAGGTGCGGGGGGGTGGAGGGGGACGGTAAGGTCACTGCGGGAATAGGCCTGGTTTCTGCTCAGACGGCGTGGGAGACAGAACACAGCTCCCGGCCACTGGGGTGGATGGAGCTGGACGCTGGGCCCGCAGCCTCCTCACAATCCCTGCCAGGGCAGCGCTTCTACTGCCATTTAACAGACGGGGAAACTGAGGCTCCAAGGGATGAAGTGACATGCCCAGGGCACACCGGAGAGCTGCAGCGTGCCCACAGGGCGTGTGCCAGCACTGACCCAGTGAAGACCCGGAGCCACCGGGAGAGGTACAGACGCCTACCTTTCTTGGCGCCCGCCTGGTCATGCTTCTCAAATAGCAGGTAGCGTGGGCTCTCGGGCAGGAAGGGCAGGCTCACCAGCTGGACCAAAGCCGGGACAATGATCACTCCGAACAGATATGGCCAGGTGCTCGCCTGAGGGGAGAATGGGGGGGGGGGTCAATGAATGGGCGTGGCCTCCAGTCATTACTGGGGGCGGGGGAGGGGCCGGGTCCGCACAGCCTCAGCTCTCTGCAGAAGGACCCTCCTTCTGCTCAGTGTTACCCCCACCAACCAAGGCTGAGGAAGGGATCAGACACTGGTTAGCACCAGCCCCATGTGTCTGGGCTTCTTCACGAGGTTGGCAAGTCCTGTGAGGTGGTGGCCTGCAGGGTGGCCCTGCAGAGGAAGGGTTCAGGGGGCCCAGGGGTTGACTGACCCCACAACTGCTGGGGAGCATCATGGAGAGCTGGAAGGGTCTCTGCTCTTTCCTGGGTGTGTGCCCTTGGAGACCATTCTCAAGGCCCCTCGACATCGCCACCCCTTTGCCCCTGTGCCCAGTCCCATCAGGCTGTCGTGAGCGCGGGACCAGACCACACTCTGACCGTGGACCCTGACACACAGGAGGTGCACAGAGCAAACCTCTGTCCTTGCTGGTGCCACCGCCCAGATGCCTCCCAGGCCCGTGATATCCAACCCATCTTGCTCCTGTCAGTGGACCTGATTGAGCGTGGCGGGTGGGGGCTGCAGCTCGGCCCTGGGGGGGCTCTCTGCGCTTTCCCGTGTCTGTGAATGGCTGTGGTACAGCGGGGCTAAACGGGAGGCCTGCCAAGTCACTCCAGGCAGCTTGACACAGCGCCGTGCCCCCCAGATGCAGCCCGGAGCCACGATCGTGCTGGTGAAGGCAGCATTCTTCCTGACTTCTCCATTGACCCAGGTTTGCCAGTAAGCCCTCTCCCTGTGCCCTGGAAGAAGAGCGTGTCTGTGCCAGGCAGTTCTGACGGGAGAGGAAAGTGGAAAAGCAAAAAGCTTGGTGCCAAATCCTCGACACGTTCCATCCCTAAGAAAGTACAAGGAGGGGAGACGACACCCTCAGGTCTGAAGAGACTCCCACAGTGGGAGAAGCCTTGGTTGGCTCCAGGTCGTGTCCTGCAGGAACGTGTCCACGGAGCCCTCTAGTGTCCAGACCAACAGCCCCGAGTGCCCCCGGACTCCTACAGTTGTTTTCCGGGAGGCTGGTCTTCCCCGGGCTGTTCTAGGCTCTCGGGCCCACTGAGGTCTTTGAGAACAGAGGCCTCAAGTTCTGGGTCCCTGAGGGTAAAGAAGGCAGAGACCCTAAAAGCACAGAGCAGGGCAAAGGGCAACAGCAAGCGGGTCATTCATCCAGGGCCTAATCTTCAAGGTCCTTTCAAATCTACCCCCCTTTCTGCCCATAGTAACAACGGTGTGGGCCTGGTACGTGGTGGAAGCCAATAGATGTTGGCGCTTGTCCCTTTGGCTGTGGCTCTCAGACAATGTCAATGGCCCAACCTAACCGAAGAGCGGGATCTGAGGTTGGAGCTCCTGCCCCTGAGCCTGTGACTTGGCGTCTGGGTTGAATGCATGGAACGCACACCTAGCACCCGAGCGGGAACTCTCGGAGTTGAAGAGCCAGCACATCCAGTCTCAGGGCCCCCATCTAATTCCTTCCACCGTGGCCCTCCTCCTGGTAGGCTCTGTCCCTGTGGGGTCTCTGTCCAGCTATCTGGCGCCCCTACTCTGGACTCACACACCTGTTGTGGGTGGCCCTCTGCTGAGCTCACTGAGAGCAAGCGTGATACCCTCCCTCTTGGGGTGCTGTCTCATCTGTAAGATGCTAGGTGGCACCCAGGAACGCGGCCCCATCCCCTCCACCCCTGCGTGCCCTTAACTCTGGGCCCACGAGTAGAGGGCTCAGGTTGAATTTTCAAAGCAATGTTAATATCTTGTTTCCTTAACTAATTCACCTGGACATTTCGGGAAGGATAGGCCAGGCGTGAAGACAGTCACAGTGTGGGACCAGAGCAGCCCAGCATGGAGCCCTGTGCCCTGTTTTAGTTTTTCCCAACAAACCGCTGTCATCAGGGTTCTTGCCTCGGACCGAATCCTTCCCACAGAGCTGTGGCCCCTCCCCACAGAGCGGGGTCAGCCCGCCCCGCCTGCCGTGTGCATAGGGCACAGGCTCCGCTCAGGATTATTGCTTTCCATGATTATTGCTTCTCAGAAGCTCATCGCTTCCTCCTCATCTTTGAGATCCCTTAAATGTCAGGAAGAGCGTGGAGCCAACAAAGTGTAGACACTTCAAAGCAAGGACCTTTTCCTGGCTCCTTGTTACCAGCCGCTCAGCGGGTGGGCGTCCCTCCTTCCTGGCTGTGTGGGATTCCAATTTAAATCAAACATGAAGGCAAGATACGAACAATTTTAATTCAGGGCACTTCCCCAGAGTTTCACGCATGGCCTTGGATTCCGGGTGACGAGTGCCAGCTCTATACGCCCCGCCCCTCCCATTGTGACCCAGCGCCTCGGCCAGAAGGGGCCTGAGAACCCCAAACCCCAATGTGCTGGCTGCCGGGGTGGGGCTGAGTCACGTCTTGGGTCAGACCAATAGCTGGATCAGGGTGTGTGTATGAGCAGCATGGGGTGGGCAGTGATTTCTGTCAAATCCTTGCCATTGCCACACCATGCCCTCCTGCACAGGGACCACACCCACAAGGCGCTCTGCTCCCCTCTGTGTGCAGAGGGCACAAAGGAATTTTATCCGTGGGTGCTGTATGGGAAGCTCAGAGGTCAAGTCAGAGGCGAGAGGAATCTTCTCGTTCAAATATGGGGACTGGAAGTGCTCCAGAAGCAACAGCTTCCTCCTCCATTTAGGGGAGCACAGAGCCTGGGCTGGCCTCTCCGCAGGGTCCTGTGCCCACCTGCGTCTCAGGCCCGCTGACCGCACGGCTTTGCAGTGAGGATACAAGCGACACTTCTGCCTGGAGAACAGGCTCGGCCTCCCCCAGCCTGGGATAGCGCCCTCCATCCAAGTAAACTAACCAGAGAGGATGCTGAGAAGTGCTTCCATCTGGCCAGCAGTTCTGGCGCTGGCCCCACCCCAGGCCGCCCGGGGGAGTGGGGGAGAAAGATGGACCCGCATAGGAGAGCCCCCCCACCCCCATGGACTACAGTCAGGTGAAGTCAGAGGGAGTGCGAGAGAGCGCGGAGAATGAGCAGGCCCTGATGTCACCCCACCCAGCGCCCGGCATGGAGAGCGTCTAATATGAGAACCCAACAGAGCGAGGGAAGAAGACTCTTGGGAACATCAGGCTAAGCTCAAGTGGTGTTCAGCTTTGTTCTAATTTCAGAAGGGCTGTTAAGCCGTATTCCCTTGCTGGAGTTTAGTGCTGTTTGAGTTGGGTCTCTCTTGAAGGCTAGGGGTGTGGATGGAGAGAAGGACAGTCAATGGTCGCAGGCCCCAGGGATGCAGGAGGATTACTGGGGAGCAGGAGTACTCAGCAGAGTGTGGGCGGTCAAATGATGCTGGAGGTCGCAGTGGATTTGGATTGGAGATCAGGCCCACCGTCCGAGGCCGTGAGTGCCAGACCGAGGGGGTTGGCTCATCGGGTGAACACAGAACACACCACCCAGCACGATGGCAGAACTCTCTACAGAATACATACGGCGGTGCGCCCATCACTCATAGTGTGTCTTTTAAGGATTGCATTCACCCACCCAGGAGGTATTAGTGTGCCCATTTTGCAGAGATGGAAACTGAGAGACCCTGAGAACTGCAGTAACTTATCAGGTGCAGTAACTATATAGAAAGCAGCGGAGGTAGGAATCTACGGCTTTCTGACTCTATCTCGGAGAGAGGGGCTGCATGAGGTGGAGACTCGGAGGAAGGTGGACGGGATGCGCAGGGAGTGGAAAGAAGCCAGGTTTGGTTAGGCGAGGGCTACCAGCAGAGGCATCTCCCGGGAAAGGCTAGAACATTTCTTCCCAAAGATCTGCCTGGGCCGCTGGGTGCTTCACGCAGTCTGAGCCCCGAGGCCTCCCCCACCCCACCCCAGGCCACACCGTCTAAAACAGCCTCCTTGACACGCTCCCCTCCTTCCTGCTTTCCTCTGCCCCCGCCATCCATGATGAACCGACTTCCTACATTTACGTCTCGATCGTGTGCCGTCCGCTATGCAAGCAGGGCTCCTGAGGGCAGGGTCCCTGTCTGTCTGCACTGCCGGAGAAAGCTGAGAGCAGTGCCCGGCACGCCGTAGGCACTCAGTGTCCGTCTAATGAATAAACACATCAGGAATGAACAACAGGTCCAAATGAGGGCTTGGACACCCATCTTCTGCAGACACTAGAGGGCGCCTGGTCACAGAGCCCCTGAGCACCCCAAACTTTGTGCCCTGGGCAGCGGGTCCCAGTAGAGTGGGAGTCCTGGGGGCCAGATTGCTTTGGTGATGGACAGACAGGATGATATGTGCAATGGTCTGGTCCAAGCTGCCTGGGCTGAGTCCTGGCTGGAGCCCCTACTAGTATGTGGCCTTGGGCAAGTTCCCCGGGAACCAGTTTGCAAAAGGGACAGAATAATAACAAGTACATCTTATGGGGTCTTGAGCACATTTTTTCGTTTCTCTGTGCTTCAGTGTTCTCATCTGTGAAGTGGGGATGATACCGATTGTATCTAACTCGCAGGGTCACTGAATGGATTCCGTGAGTTAACATGTGGGACAGGCTCAATGGAGCGTGGTCCACAGAGAACGTGGGCTGGAGGGGCTTGGAGCCCAGGTCTGATGTCTGATGACGCACAGCCCTCTCTCTGCCTGACCTCTGACAAACTGGTCTGCTCTCAAGACCTCCCTCCCAGGCAATACCAGCCAGGCGGCCAGGGCAGGACCTCAGGACCAAGCCACCTCCAAAGCCCCATCTTTCCCTGCGTGGGGCTCAGGAAGTTCTCTCTCCCTTCCCACACCCACGTCTACTCAAGCCACTAGCTGAACTAATCATTTTCCCCAAGGCTGTCTTGAAGATGGAATAGCAGAGTTCAGGCAATCTTTAAAGACTTTCTTTAAAATTCAGAAGACTTGACTTCAAGAACGATTGAAGTTAATTTTGTATCCCTTCATCCTTTCTTGCTGGCAGAGGGAGATACCAGCTGAGCTGACGGGGGGGGGGGGGGGAGAGCTGAAATGCCCTCAGCCCAGGGACAGTCATCACCACACAGCATTACCCATCAAACCAGAAGCCCAAGAGGACAGGAGCCTGGGGGTGACTTTGATGTAAGCCCCTCTTTTTAGCGATTAAAGAGCTCAAGGTCATGAGAGGTGACGCACCCAAAGTCACAGCACAGAGTTCTCGGTGGGTGGTCTGAGTCTTGTCCATACCACACACATCACAGCAGGTGAGCGTGGGAGTCTGTTTGTGTTTTCAGGAGCAAAGCAGCCTTAGGGAACATCTCACGGTCATAAGCCCTGTGGTCAGATCCACCGTGATACAGAGACAAGAACTCTGACCTCAGTTTCTGGGGAAGGCCAGCGGGTGAATGACCACCTGACCACCGGAACAGAACAGAGGAACCCTCTCCGACGAGAGTATTGTTTGGGAAGGACTGAGATGGGAGCAACAACCTCTAACGGCTGCAGGAAAGCGGTGATGTGCGACACGTGTCCAGCACATGCCTTGCACAGAGTGAAGCTGCACAGAGCTAAGATTTCGGGAGCGATTCTCATGTGTGAGATGTTGTCCTGAGAACTGCCTGCGCCACTTTCTCTGAATTCTCACAACAACTCAGTGAGCTGTGCACATTTACCCCCATTTTACTCACAAAGATACCAAGGCACAGAGATTAACTAAGCTCCCCAAGGTCACAGAGCTAGTAGGTAGGAGAGCTGGGACTCAAACCCAGGCAGCGGTCCAGGGTCCTTGCTCTGAAGCACTCTCCTGGACTTCTCAAACTCAAGCAGGCATCCGACTCACCCGGAAGGCTTGTGAAAACCCAGGCTGCTGAGCTGTACCCCAGAGTTTCAAGTTCAGCAGCGACTGATCAGGGCAGGGACCACACACACTGAGGATCCCCATGCGGGGACACTCTGACTACAGCTGTGAGCGGTCACTAGGTGAACCCGAGAATCACCATTTTCAGACATTAGCGTTAACACTTGACAAATAGGATCCCTACCCACACAGAAAACATAACCCTTTCTCCTATTGTTAGAGGGGAAATTATAGCTGATCCAGGAAGCTCTTAGGAGCCTTACCGCCCTATTTGAAAAGCCTGAGTTATCTAGAAGACCCAGAGCTCGGATGTCACTTGAAGGAGCCTGGACATGGACCCGACAGGGACCGGGCAGTGGCAGACAGAGCACAGAGTTCCAGTCTCTCCGGCTACAGAAGACGCTTGGGGTCTCGTCCCTAAGATGAGAGTCTTCATTTCAAAGAGGAAAGGTTCATGTCTAAGAAACTGGAGAATCAAGATGACTCTCAAGTTGAGAAAGTGGCTGGGCGGCTTGGGGCCTGAAATCATTTTAACGTGGATAAATAAGTTTCCTCTTATATTCGTATACAAATCAGGCGTCCTTTTCTTCCTGGGCTTGAGTGAACCCTGGAGTGTTCTAGGTCAAAAGCTCACAGAAAAGGAGTGCTTTCACGTTTGTACTCAGGGCCTGGATCCCCCTGAGCAAAGCACGGGACGGGAAACGACTTCCCTGCTGGACTGGGAGCTGCAGGGCTGCCTCCCTACGCTCCACATGGACAAGTCAGGACTCGGGTCCTCCTGCAAAGAGGTCAAGGGCTTCAGAGCCAAGGAGGTCGGCTCCGCGGCCTTACTGCCGTGTAATTATTAAGCCTCTCGGAGACCGAGCTTTTCATCTGTGACGTAGACAGGAACGGCACGTATTTCCGAGCTCTGCTACATGAATTAAATGAGATCCCGGCTGACTTCAAGTAAGCACCAGCATCAGACACTGTGCCGAGTGCTTGACATAGACTTTCTCCTCCAGCTTTACAGAAGCCCTGGGGAACAGGTGCCCCTGTGAGAGGCTCAGTAATGTATTCCGTTCCTGCAGCGGGGTGTTGTAGGGCGGCAGGGGAAGGGGGCGGGTTGAGACGCAGACTAGGCAGCAGTTGAAAACAGAGCCCGCCCGCCCACCACACCATTGGGCTGCACTCCAGGCTGCTCTGTGCCTCTCCCCTGGAGTTCATTCTCCTTCCGAGAACCCCATTGTCTCACCCCTTCACCTTGTGGGGAATCTTTCCACAATAAAACCAAACTGTCAGCGAATGACCGTAACAAGGTCACATCTACTTGGAAGTTGAAAACATTGTTGTAATTTAATTGCTCTGAATATAAAATAAAAATGACATATTATTTAGAAAATAGGAATACTGAGGAAGTGGCATATTGAAAGCTCAGGAGACTTTACTCTAAAAAAGAGAGGGCAAAATCAAATAATAACATTAAATCAAGAGAGACGACATAAAGAACAGACAGGAAGAACATGAAAACTTATGTGGTTGTGTGCCTACCTGCATACATATTTCAAAGTTTCAAAGAAGTAAGTGACTTTTTTTAATTAACAAAACTGACACAAAAGACAATCGATTAGATTCCCCCTTACGTAGGCTTCCGCTGCAATATTATGACTTGCAATAAGAATCATAGAGCTGGTCTTCCATTTCTGGTGTAGAACTCCTAAAACCCAGGGCATTGCCTAAGCTGTAGGAGCGATTAAGGTGTTTCGATATTTATAACAACCCCCGTTGAACCACACCTGAGTTTAGTAAATGAGGTGACCATTGGAGAGCACGTAGGATGGCGGCTGGTGGCTGAGGGAGCCAACCAGTCCATTCGAGGGTTGGAACTTGCAGCCCCATGGCTGACCTCTGGGCACACTTGAACCAACCGTATCTGTATAATGAGAGCTCCATTACCTCCCTCCCCCTGTCCCCCTAGGGGACAGGGCTTGGCGAGCTCCCGTGGACGTGGCACCTGGAGGGCGTGGCACTCAGAGAGAGCGTGGCACCTGGAGGGTGTGGCACCCACATAGGGCATGGCGCCCGGAGAGGGCTTGAGACACCCTCCCTCCGGGCCTTCTCACATAAGTGGGGAGGGACACCTCTGCATCCTTGGGAGGCATCCTAGTGGTCTCCTTCCCTCATCCTTGTCGGATGCTCGGGCAGCGAGTCCTGGACTCATCTGCCCCTCCTCTCTATCCCCAGGGTCACTGCCTCAGTTCCCCTCACCCCCTGACCACGCACACCAATCACAGCAGCCTCCTCCTGCCCGTGCTCTCTTCCCTTCCCTTTCACCCTTCCCACCCTGGCCCTCTCCCACCCCAAAGCCACCTTCTCACTCAGTCTAGCTGAATCACTCCCCTGCTCTCGGCCGCCCAGGGCTCTCTGTTCCCCCAAGACAATGTCAGTTGCAGCTCAGTGAACAGGGGCCGCGTCTCACGCTCTTCCCTCAGCCCCCATGCCTTGTCGTGGTCCTTTCACAGGGCTGTTCCCCGTCTCGTGGCCCTTTCTCTTCAGTTACCCCCTTTCTCTGCCACGTCTTCTGTCCAAACCCCGACATCATGCTCCTAACTCTGGCTCACCCTTCAGGGCTCAATTTCGCACCCCCCCCAATCTGGGAAGCTTTCCTTGATCCCACCCTACCCCACCCGAACGAAACTAGGTGAGGCACTCCTCTTTGCCACGGCCACACACAGCAAGTAAATTGTTGGACTGGGATTCAAAGTCAGGCCTTCCTGCTGCCCAGACAGAAAGCCAGAACCAGGAGAGCGGGTGATTATATATTTATGTAGTAAGGAAAGGTTCGAGAGTGAGGTAGAACTAAGCAGAACATCTTGGGAAGATGCCCAAAATACATTAAATGAAAACAGCCAGTTGCAGAATGATGGGTATTGCATGATATTACAAATCTATGAAGGTTTGTATAGGTTTGCAGAAGCCTAACTGAATTCTAATTGAGTGGTAATAGCGGTGGGTTGGGTAGACTTGAACATTCTGTAAAGTTAGAATTTATGTATTCTTATGTCCTAAAAGAAAAAACAATCAAAAGTGCTCAACAATAACTTTTTTTCTAATAATAATAAGAGAAAGGCTTGAATGCTCAGGCATTCCAAGGCACAGGGACAAGCCTTTGGAGGAAGAGCTCAACTCTGACTACCTTTTGTCCTGCAACGGACACAGGGAGCTGAGATAATGGTGTAAAATGAGCCACACTCACCTTGCCCAGTAGCTCAGGCAGGCCCAGCAGCTGCCCGACGAAGACACCAATGCAAATGAAGATGGCAGTCACCTGTCCCAGAGAGCCACGGATCTCCTTGGGCGCGATCTCGCTCAGGTACATGGGGAGTGCGCTGAGGGCAATGCCTGAGAGGGAAGCAGGGCAGCCGTGAGAGAGTTGTCTTCTCCCAGGGAGGAGCACTGGTCAGAGAGAGAGCTGTCTCCTTGAGGGACACTCTGGTCACAGCACCTCCCTCTGCTTTATCTCTGCAAAAACAGCTCAGCAGCCACGGCACCGCTCCCAGCGCTCTGCACAAACTGCCAGTGCTTTAACATGCACTGTGCCATTTAGTCCGTAAGGCACAGCTGGGAGGGGGAGTTCATAGAAGAGGAAATAGCTGGTAGTGGTGATACTGGTGGTGCCGACGGTGCTGATGGTGGAGATGGTGGTGATGGTGGTGATGGTGGTGATTGTGATTGTGGTGGTGATGGTGGTGGTGATGATGGTGGTGATGGTGGTGGTGGTGGTGATGATGTGATGATGATGATGGTGATGGTGGGTGGTGATGGTGGTGGTGATGATGATGATGGTGGTGGTGGTGATTGTGATGGTGATGGTGATGGTGGTGATGGTGATGATGGTGGTGATGGTGGTGGTGATGGTGGTGATGATGGTGGTGGTGGTGATAATGATGATGGTGATGATGGTGGTGATGGTGATGGTGATGATGATAGTGATGGTGGTGATGGTGGTGTTGGTGATGGTGGTGATAATGATGATGGTGATGGTGGTGATGATGGTGGTGATGATGGTGGTGATGGTGGTGGTGGTGATGGTGATGGTGGTGATGGTGGTGTTGATGGTGATGGTGGCGGTGGTGGTGTTGGTGATGGTGGTGATGATGATGATGATGGTGGTGGTGGTGGTGGTGGTGGTGATGGTGGTGGTGATAGTGGTGTTGGTGATGGTTCAGAAAGTTATAAGTAAATGTTCTATTATTATCCTCATTCTAAAACTGGGAAACTGAGACACAGAGAAGTTGAGTAACTTTCAAGATCATCAAGTGACATCCAGAGATGCGCAAAGAGGTTATGTGCTCCACAATCAGGCCTCTGATTTTAGAATTTTAACTTCCCACCAGCTAAGAGCGCCTCTTTGCGCTACTCATGGCACTCAATTTTGGCTGATTTTGTCATACTTATTTAGAGCATTGTATAGACTATGTCACCCACATATGACCTCATAACCTTTGAGATAAATTTACATATTCAGAAGCTTATGACTAATATTTTGCATTAAAGAACTAAAAGTTATAAAAATGTTTTTGCAAACTACAGTATACTGCACACACAGAGGGTCTATTAATAAAAATAACATGAGTCCTTGTCCATTTCAAGAAAACCTGTTTTCCCCCCAAACCTGGGCAGGGTTATTCTTCAGGCCCTTTACAGGCTGATAAATGTCTGCTAATGCATTTATCCCAGGCAGGCCCATGGCTTGCTTGGAGCACTGACCCACCCTCCTGAGTCAGACTGCCTCTTGGTCGAATCCTGCATCGTGCAAGCCGAGAGGCCCTGAATGAGGAGTTAGCTTCTCCCAGCCTTGTTTTCTCTGTCCACAAGATGCGGATAAGAAGCAAACCTAACTCCCTAGGATGGCTGTGAGCATTAAATAAAATGTGCCGGGTGCGTCTCTCATTGTAAAGCATTGTGCAAATTAGTACGGTTAGCACTCACTATTCTTTTTTTTTTTTTAATTTTTATTTTATTCATTTTAAAGAGGAGACAGAGAGAGAGAGAGAGAGGAGAGGAGCTGGAAGCATCAACTCCCATATGTGCCTTGACCAGACCAGTGCAGGGTTTTGAACTGGCGACCTCAGTGTTCCCAGGTCGATGCTTTATCCACTGCGCCACCACAGGTCAGGCACGCTCACTATTCTTGTCTAATTTTTCACCAGATTGTGAGGGCACCACCTCCCTGTGCCTCCGGTCCAGATCTCAACACACGTCAGGCACCGATCACTGTGGGTCGAGTTACGCTGGATTCACCCCAGTCACTGGCATTCAGGGAGGCCCTTCCTAAAACACCCACCGAGTAAAGGGAATGTCCGGCCAGTTAAGAAGCAGGACTGCAGTCCTTGCATCTCGGCCAGGGTCACTTTCTTTGGCTCACCTGAAAGGCAGGCGTGCTCAAGGTGCAAAGAGATGGGAACACTCTGCAAAGTCACCACACAGACCGGATGGCATTTGCATTTTTAATCAAAACACATATAACTGGGAGCACCTGGCTTCATAAAAATAGTGGCTGTCCCTCAATCAATGTCACACACTGTTGCTTAGGGGGCAGTGCCACAGAGGGAAGAAGGAGACAGACTCAAGTCCCAGAGCCTGCTGTCCCCAAATGTAACCTCAGTTGAGCTAATTCGCTTTGCTTGTCTCGGCCTCCTCACCTATAAAATGAGGGTAATAACTGTCTATTCCCGCTGCCGTGGGAATGAAATTACTACACATAAGGCTCCCGCCTGACGTTCGCTCACTTGACAGATGCTTAAACTAGTCAGTGTTCTTACCCTATTGCTCCTCCTACACACTGGGGCTGATTACTATCATCTCTCTCTCTCACACACACACACACAAAACTAATAAGGAAGCGACAGAGTCAGAGAGGTGGCATGGGGGTGGGGAAAGGCGTGGACCCACACCTGGCATAGTCTTACTACCTCCTGCCGTGTGCACCATGCACATGTTCAAGCTCTTAGCCTCTTTTCTGTCTTTTTCTCACTGATTTGTGAGAGTTCTTCCCGTGTTCTGGATCGGAGCCCTTTGCCAATTTCATCCATGGCGAACATTTTCTGGCTCTCTGCGGTTTGCCTTTCTCCAACGATGAAGAGGTGTCTTTAATGGTAACATAGTGCGGTTTACTCATTTGTTTACCCTGTCCCCAGTGCTTTTCCTAGCCTGTCTAAGAAGTCTCTGCCTATCCTAAAACGGTGAAAACAGCGTTCTGTTATCCTGTACCACACTGACTGTTCCACCTCTCATCTGCAGGGCTGTAATCCACCCGGGACGGGCGATGGGTATGGGCCAAGCCACCGTGTCCGGATTTCATTATTAACGGACCAAAGTGTCGGAGGGCTGATTGCGTGCGCCATCTGCCACGGGCCGTGGGCCGTGTGTGCTCTCTGCACGGCCCCCTCGGACAGCTCCCCAGGGAGGGGTCCGGCGGGGACATACAGATACAGCCCCTGGGAACAAGCCTGCTCTACATACACAGCTAGGTGTGTGAACGACAGGCTAAGCTGCGACCGTAGAAGTTTCCTATGACCTCATGTAAGCAAACAGGGGTTCCTTTTACGTTGCTTATATCATTACCCTTCTCCCTAATTCCCTCAGGAAGTCACGCTTCCAGAAAGATGCAGCACATGGATACATTCCAATTAGACACAAACGTCACGTAAACTTTTCCAAGCCCCAGAGCCAGGGTACGTGTACGGACATTCTGCTCGATTCTTGGGGTCTGTGGCCCCGTCAGACTAGGCACTGGGGCCTGTTCCCTTAGCCAATGATTATAACCCAGGGCCAGCCTGCCAGGGTCCGGAACTCCCGCATGCTGGTGACCCCTAGTGACGTGACATCGTTTAATGGAAAGGACACTTCCCCTTCAGCTCCCCAGCTGCACCTCTGCCATGAATCAAGTGTCCGAATATGGGCGGGTTGGCTTCGGCCGTCTCATTTCCAGTCCACTGGTCTACCTTTCTGTCTCTGCACTGATCCTCGCTGTCTGGACCACTGTGACTTTGTGGGAAGTGTGGGCGTCCAGCAGAATACATTCTCCCGTTTTCCCCTTCTGGAAGATCTTCTCGTGAGTTCTCAGCACTTTGTGTTGCCACATACATTTCAGAAGCAGCTTGCAATTTCCAGTTCACAAAGCCTGCCTGGGGATGTTCAGGCTGGTGGTGTGCCTCTGGACCAGTGGTTCTTAACCTGGGTTCTATCGAACCCTAGGGGCTCGATGAGTCAGTCTCAGGGGTTCGGAGAAGCCTCTGCCGCGGAGGCCAGAATAAAGTAATACTGTAATTTATTGTGAGTTCATGCACTTGGTTGGTTTTGTTCTTTGAGCAAGGTGATGTTCATGCACGGCTCATTGTGTGCACCAGTAAAAAAACATATACCTGTGTCTTGAATTTGGAAAAAAAAATCATATTTTATTTATCACTAAAGAAGGGTTCGGTGAATGCGCATACGAAACTGGTGGGTTCGGTACCTCAAAAAAAGGTTAAGAACCACTGCTCTGGACCAACACAGAAAGAACAACACCTTCACAACACTGGGTCTCCCATTTATAAGCGTGGAATACCCCTCCATTGACCTGTCTTCTTCAACTTCTCTCCATAAGAGTTGATATGTTTTTGTGTGAAAGTATAACACACTTCTCATTAGGCCTACTCCTAGGTACTGAATGGGGGTTTATAATATTTTAAATGGTATAGTTTGCAAATTTCATTTCCTATGCAAGAACACAATACCTTTTGTGTGTGTGTGTGTGTGTATTGACCTTCTATATAGAAATACAACTGCATTTAGTGTTTCAACTATACAGGTATATTGACCTTTTATCCAAAGACCCTGCTAGCCAAATTCATGTTTATTCTGAGGTTTGTGTATAGATTCTTTTAGATGCCTTATACATTCATGTCACCTGTGCGTTAGTTCCTTTTCCCCATTCCTTTTATCTAAAACATATTTTGTTGGCCTTACTGCATTAGCTGGAGCCTCTAGGACTACTTTAACTCAGACTGGTGAGAGCGTGCGTCCTGTCTTGCTCCTGAGCTCAGAGAAAAACCCGCTGACACCTTAGTATTGAGTATAAAGATTGCTGTAGGTTTTTATTTATAACCTTTACGAGTTTAAGAAAATTTCCTTCTATTCCCCGTTGGCTAAAAGTTTTTTTTGTTTTTTTGTTTTTTACCATAAATGAATATTGAATTGTACCAAATGACTTTTCTGCACATTTCCAAATAATCAAATGAGTTTTTTCTTAAAATATATTTTTTGTAAACACGGTATTTTACCCTGGTTGGTTTTCAAGCATTAAGCCAATCTTCCATCACTGAAGTAACCCAGCTAGGTCTCGACCTATTATCTTTCTATTTCTTTTTTTTTTATGCAGCAAAACCTAACTGATACAGACAGACCAAGTAATAACATGAGCCTAGGTAAGTGGTAGAACTCGGGCAGTCTTAGCCCAGAGCCACTTTACTGTCATGCATCTCTGAGCTTCACTGTCCCCATGTAACATGACAATGCTCCTCAGGAATGTGCCATGTCACTGTCCCCTCCCTGGCCATGGTCTCACCTCCGTCCACACCCATGACAAAGCGGCCCACGATGAGCATTTCAAAGGCTCCCGCCCAGAGCGAACAGGACATCAGCAACGCAGCCAAAATCGCAAACCCGTTGTTGACCAGCAAAGTGTACTTCCTAGAAGAAAAAGAGGGGTTTGATGATGAGGCCTGACCATGAGGCCGTCACTGGCCTGTCCATCCCAGAAACAGGGTCCCCACTGGCCCCCTGATGGCCACCTTTGGCTCTGTGATCCTGAATAAAGCGCTTGCTCCCCCTGGGTTCACCACCGGGGTTGATTATCATGACCATGGATCACTCTGTTTTATGAACTATTTCACTGGTTTATGAACACACCCCTAAGACCTCATGTTTAGAAGCATGACTTGCAGGGAGGGCTGGGACCCTGGCTCCTGCACGGGCTCTCTCATCGTGTGACCTAGGTCACTTTGTACTTCACTGCTCTGTGTTTTCCTCCCTCCCTTGCAAAATGGTCATGGTGGCTCACACGTACCTGAATCCTGCTCTGGGACAGGCTTCATTATAAGCTCTCTGCATGAGGAACTATCTCATCTACAGCTCAAAATGACCCTATCAGGTAGGTAATATTCTTATTACTATTTTGTAGAGAAGTCAACCAGGGCACAGACCGATTAGAAACTTGTTTGAGGTGAGGCAGCCAGTGACTCAAGGAGCTGGGGAGACATCTGAACCTCGTGCAGGATATTTATTTTTTCCCTATATATCAAATTGTTTTATAAATTATTAAAAGCTAGGGATATGGAAGGGGGCTTTGTTACTGCTTTTAGGAGTCAGATCTCTCCAGGCCAGCGTTCTTTTCATTATTTCTGACTCGCCCAAAACTTTACATTAAATTCTCCCCCCTTTGCTTACATCTTCTTGGAGAATCCCAAGGTTAATGACTAATGCAACTTAGGGATGATGGTTCAAAGACTGCTCATTGCAACATCTTCTATAAGAGCGGATGACTGAAACAACCCAAGGGTCCATTAACAAGGCGCTACTTAAATAAATCATGACATTTCTATCAAGCATCACATTATGTAGACATTACATGAGAGATCACTCCTGTACTCCTACAGGGAAAGATTTCCAAGATAGATTGTTAAGTGCAAAGATCAAGGTGCAGAACTTGGTGTAGAGTCTGAGACAGTCTGCGTGGCAAAGAAGTGTGTGTGTGTGTGTGTGTGTGTGTGTGTGCATGTATGCGTGTGTGTGTGCATGTATGCGTGTGTGTGTGCATGTATGCGTGTGTGTAGAGAAAAGCACACACCTTAGAAAAGATACACAGAGAGCTGCTAACACCGGCTGCCTCCCGAGAGATCTAAGAGGCTGGAGGACTGACAGGCGAGGGGAACTTTACATTTCACATTCATCTGGTCCTTTTGAGAATTAAGCCCCGTTCGTGTATTCATTATTCAAAAAGCAAATACAATCTTACTCTTTAAAAATGGATTTTCACGGACCTCATGATGGGGGAAAAAGAGAGGCATTAGCAGAGAATGCTAATGCCTTAAAGCAAGAAATCCCGTGTCAGCGGACTACCCTTATTGTGATACAGAAGGTCACAGATTCAGGTTCAATGGAGATGAGACTGAAGGTACTAATTTCTGGTACAGCACTTGTTAAAGCTCACAGGACAGTGTACCCTCTGCTCCTGTCCGCAGCCCCACCCTTCCGTCCTCTAAGGAACTGGCAAGTTGGCCTTAAGAAAAAAGCAGGGCAATGACCGGAGGCAGTGGCGGGAAGGCCTGGACCCTTGCTGGAGAAGCTTTCACTCGCATATCTACTCAGTATGGAGTGAGTGCTGGACATTGGGTATACCGGCCGAGGTCATCCTGGTCCGCACCTCATGGGCTTTGCAACCTAGTTAGGGACACAGACACCAAATACATCATCACACAAAGGTCAGTTAGCGACATTTGTGGCTTCTAGAAGTAAAGATACAGAAACTATGAGAGTATTAACTGGGAACTGTGTTCGTCATGTGTCTGTGGGTCCCCCAATCTCCTCTCTTATCTCTTCCCTGCTCCGTCTCAAAGGGAACTACATTTCCCAGCGTGCCCTGCTTCCTGGCTTCTTGGTAGGACTGGCCAATGAGAAGCGTGAGGTTACTCTGGAGGGTGGGGAAGGGGAGGAGCAGGTATTTTGCTCTCTCTCCCAGTGCTTCCATTGCTGCAGATGTGACTCCTCAGTAGCCCCACGCTGGTCCCCATGGTCCCAGCAACCTGCCCACCTTGACGGTGTGGCTCTGGCTCTCGGGCCTGAGCAGTATTGCCTCTCCCTTTTGACCTTCCATCCCAGGCCTGGTGCTCGCTTGCCGGTGAAGAAATGATTTCTCCGTACAACGTATTCCTCCGGCAGCCCCATTGGGGGCCTGAGCTCTGCCCTTGACAGCCTCCTAGGACAAATCCCTGTTGGTGCAGTGTCTCATGTTAGATAGATTCGTGAGGAGGCTGTCGAGGGAGGCGAGGTAGGAGAAGAAAACAGGGGACAGACTCGGAGCGTTCTTGGATGTTGGACAAAACAATGCACTCTATAACCTGCAGATGGTGAGAAGTAAAGCGGTTGATTGGAAATCAGACCTCGACTCTTATCCCCCCCACCCCCATAGACGTCGTCCACTGATCAACGACAGGTGAACTGGACATTTGATACCAGGACAACAGGCGTGGTGATCATAATAAATGAGGCTAGCATTCCTGGGCGAGTCTTAAGCTGGTTGTTCAACAGATTCACCAATAGCTCCTAGCAATAGGGATTCTTGGGTCCGCGCCTAGGGACTCTCAATCCATGGTGCAGACTCAGGGAGAGACTTTTGGTAGAATGCTAGACAGAGCGCGGCTTTCCACAAGTTGTCTCCTGTCGTGTCGTTTCATCCTGAACGCCTATAGCTGTTGGTGACGGTGAAATCTTCAATCCACAGAGGAGGAGGTGAGGACCCCTCGTTCCCCCGCCACTACATTCACTGCCTGCCTCCATCTGGATGGGACTGATATAACACTGGCTACCCCCTTGCCCAGTCAAGAACTTGTTCCTTCTCTGTCCACTCATCCTCCCACAAGCACATCTGAACATGTCTTTCCCCCTCCATTCCTCTGTGGCTTTTTCTCCCAAGGAAGCCCATAACAAATTGGGTTTCCCCCCGAGGGAGATGGATAGCCACTGGACGTTCTAACGAGGAGAATGGCATGGCCCGACTTTACATTTGAAGAAGACCACTCAATCTTCTTTGTTGACCGTGGCCTGTAGGGGTGGGTGTGGAAACAGAGACCACTGGGAAAGCTACTGTAAGGGATCGGACAAGCCCGAGAGGGACGTGGACCCAGATGACCGCAGCGGAACACGTAGGAAGTGCTCAGACCCCGGCATTGTCTGAAGGCAGAGCTGATGGGGTTTATAGATGGACTGGATGGAGGTGGGGAGGAAGTGGAGCCAAAGACGCCCCAAGGGTCTCGGCCTGAGCTCCTGCATTAGATTCGATGGTGTGTTTTGTGCTCTGACTTGAAACAGGGCTGCACACCCTTGAGGCAAGCTCATCATATTGATACACTGCTCCCCCGAAATAACCGCTAGCCTGGCAGTGTCCCAGGGAGAGTGGAAACCCTATTTGCTAGTAGTTCACAAAGCTGACTCACGGGGGGTCCGAGACAGGGACTTTCATCCTTGTGCTGCCGTTTTTCCTGGGGACGAACATGGTGCCAGAACTGTGGGGGACCGCATCCCCCACTGCACCAGCATGGACACCTGACTCATTGTTTTAAGCTTCTACAGGAGTGAAGAATCTTCCCAGAAGACCAGCAGCTCTCGGCAGAAGGGGCCACATAGAAGGAAGAGTAAGAGAGGGTGATGCTGAGGGTGGAGACTATGTCCCTTGAGAAATGGTCAAAGGGACAGGGGACAGTTGGCCTGGACGAGAGAAGGCTCAGAGAGAGTGTGAGCGCTGCCTTCCACGATGTCATGCTCTAACTCGATCCACCAAAATCACGTGATGGAAGGCACAGAGGGATACTATTGCAGTGTGACTTAGAAAGGCCTTTCATGAAGCCCTTGTGAAATGGGAAACCTCTGGAGATACAGGCACCCACCCCCCACCCTTCCAACAGTTCTTTAGCCTGACCCAGCCCCAAGCCGACACATCAAGATGGTTCCTTGCTGCCACCATTTGTCACCCTCCTTGGTTCATCCACGCCTCCATACCCAGCTAGAATCACAAGGTCCATTATTCTAAACATCCACTGACCCACCTCCCTCCATCACATGTTCTTGGCAGAAACCCAGCCTGCGCTGGGTATGAGCCGACCTCACATGCACCATGAAGCACAGCTGGGCTGGAGAAAACACACAGTGATGCTAGCTGACCTCACCTGAAGTCCGTGACCATGAATCTCCAGGGGGCATTAGAGCCCCGGGCAAACATTCTAAAGTCTCCCGGTTCGTTCAGTCTTCTGCTGAGAGGGCGATTCATGTGTCTCTCTACAGCTTCACGGGTCCTTTTTCTCAGCTGACAGCCTACTTTCCACCCCACTGAGAGAGCAGACGCAACCGGAGAGACCTCCACGTGTCCCTCCCACGTGCACAGCCCTACCTGCATCTGTGCCCACACACCCTGCCTTCCCTTGTTTCTGTGGACAGATTTCCCCACTCCCATCCCTCCAATGACCTGCTCGTACCCCCCCCCACCCCCTGCCACCTGCTCAAGGCTAGTGCTCCAGTGAGTTCCACCTCTTGCTCCTCCTGACTCTGAGTTTTTCTCTCTCTGCCCGAACATCTCACGAAAGTGCTGTTGTAACTCCTTTCTTAAAAGAAAGCCCATACAAAATGCCCCTGGTCCCCACTCTTCCTCCATCCCCTATACTATTGTCTCTGCCCCCTTGCACAGAACTCCTCAAAATGAGCCTCTCGTGTGTAGTTCCCATGTCTCCATCTCTCCTTCTCTCTTCCACCCACTCCAGTGGTGGTCTCCCCCACTGTGCCCAGGAAACGGCTGTTGTCTTGGCAACCGGCAACCTGCGTGTTGCTAAATCCACCTGGCCTCATCTCCACTGCTCAGCGGTGTCGGACACAGTCGGTCACCACCTCCTTCTTTCTCTCGGGTTCCAGATGTCACTGGCAGGTGGGATCTGCCCGGATCCTGTTGGCTGGTCCTTTCCATCTTCCCGGTCCTCCGAGCAGTGGAGGACCCCGCCGGGAGACCTCGTTACGGCAGCGCGAGCTGACTGGGACATGCCTGCCCCATGCCCCGCCGGGGAGCTAACGCTCTCCCCTACTACGATAAGATAGAGATGCATTTTAAAAGACTGAGGTAGAAAAAGAGGAAGGGGAAACTGATATTTTTGAGAGAACCTGCTGTTTGCCTGGTGTGATATACAGGGTGCTGGTTGCTGGTGTCCTCCGGTGGGAGTCCCTGGAATCCCCTCCAGAAAGTGTTCTGCCCTGTCAGTGTGGGGGCTGGTGGTGGGTCGTGACTCCACCTAGTGGCAGCTCCAGGAATGGGCACTCAAGGCAGTAATTTTCAAGTACATTAGAATGGTATTTGCCTGGAAGCCAACCTTGGCACTGTTAACATTTGGAGCTGGAAGTTCTCCGTGGTCCCTGTGCAGTGCAGGGTGTTGATCAGCTTCCCTGGCCTCTACCCATTAGAGACCAGGAGCATCCCTTAGTTGTGACAATCAGAAATGCGTCAGAACGTTGTCAAATGTCCCCTGCTGGGGCAAAACCACCCCTGGTTGAGAAGCCCAAGGGCGTGGCATGCACCCTCACGCAGGTCAATGAGATTCCAGCCTCGGACTTTTACTAGAACCCTAAGTTTGACTGGGGGTGCTAGCAGGACCAGTGTCTGCCCGAGCCCACAGGGCCAGCTTCCCCCGACAAGGGCAAAGGCCGCCTGTGTGCACAGCCAACACAGAACGAGGTAGAGCCTAGAGACAGAGGACGGAGACTTCTTTACCGTAGCATATGAGCCGCTGGATTTCAGTTATGGGAGCCGTTTGAATTTGGGCTGTAAGCCAGTTTGATTTGGGTTCTTGTCACAGGGATTCAAACAGCCTTCTGAATGGCATGGGGCATTTTATAAATACGACCTTACTTGACCCTCATATAGGCTCCCTCAGGTGGGTCCCCTTATCTGAGCTTCACAGATTTAAAAAGTAACGAGCACAGCCACTGCCTCCCCTGCCCATTCTAGCACTTCCCAGGGCCAGAACGATTTTCATAATGATTGCTCAAGGCCTGCCTCCCCGAGGAGGCACCAGCCCCAGGCCGCAGGCCTTGGTCTCTGGCGCCCAAGTGCCAAGGTCAGTGCCTGGCTCCCAGAAGGCACTCAGAAGTATTTGCTGAGCAGATGAGCACGAGCAGGTGGCCTGCCTGAGAGGCGGACCCAGGATCTGACCTAAAAGCCCATGTCAGTTTCCTGGCATCTACCTGTTTTTTCTGCTCTGCTCCCAAGGGAGGAACTGGATCCAATGAGGTCAAAGGAGGCCCGTTTCAGTGCCATTTAAAGAATGTTCACATTGGCTCTGCCCAGTGATGGAAAGACGCTCCCTGGGAAGAGCCGATAATGGACGTGGCAGGGATGGCAGGGAGCTCAGGCTGGGCGCTGACTTGGCATCGATCGCTGAGATGGACACTCTACATCCACAGGACAATCCTCTGACATGGCCACTACTCAATCTTTATCTGGCTGTGAGCCCAGTGAGGCCCGGACACTCTGAGGCACTCAACCTCAGCCCACGAGCTGTATCAGTGTCCAGACTCGAAGCTGAGCCTGTGGCCAGCGTCTGTGAAGCAACATGGTCATCGTCCTGTCTCATGAGGGAAGCAGGGGACTTCTGTCACTAGAGCCATGCAAGCAGGGGACACATGGTGACAACGACGGACTGGGGCTCAAAAATAATTCTCTGTGGCCAGAACTCTCTAAGCAAGAGCATCTAGGAGACAAGAAACCTGCATCCCGAGACCAGAGAAGGGGTGGCTCATATCCGGGGTCAGTCCTCATCCCTCTCCCGAATGACGGACAAGTTTAATACGCTCTAGCCAGGACCAGCCCCCAGTGGACCTGCCTGTGACCACGCCCACCCGACTCCCAGGCTGCCCAGCTCCAGGCAAACTTCTTTCCCAGGCCGTTCCTTCCATTGGCCCCACCCCAGCCTGGCACATGGAGCCCAGCCTCCTCTTCCTTCCCGACGCCCCTCCCCCCTGGGGGGACCAACAACAACGAGGCCTCAGAAGCGTTGCAATCACGTGATAGCAAGAGCGCGGGCTTGCGTTCAAACAGACCCAGGTCTGAATTTTCAGGTCAACTGTATAGTTTGGGACCTGGGACACCGTGTTGGGCCTCTCGGGCCTTGGATTCAACCATGTAGAAGAGAGACAAGAATGCTGCCCAGAGTCGTAGGAAGCGCCCTTGGTCAAGCCCGGCACGCAGCAGGAGGTAAATACACGGTAACCCTCTTCCGTTTCTCTGGCCTCTCCTCCCACCAGAGTTACCGTTTCAGCCGAGAGGTCACCTGACTCACCCCTTACTCTCATGTGAATGACGCAGGACTCGGCAGCTGCTTGGGGCAGGACAACACCTCTGATCTAATCTCTGCATCCGAGGGACCGATGGACCATGGCCTAGAAATTCAGTGTCTCTCCAATGTGTCTCCTCTTCTGCTTTCCCTCTGCTTTCATTGCTGACATGCTGCTGAGGCCACTGTCGCCATCTTCCTTGTGCAGGTGGGGAGGGTGCTGGCTGAGAGGGGAGGTGGCCAAGTCTGGGGTCACACACCTGGCTAGCTGGGGACTCAGGACGTGCTGGGCCACGGCATCTTGAGCCCGATTCCAGTGTCTCTTGCCCTATGCCATCTGCTTGGGTTCATAGCTTTCTTATGGGGCAGCCTTAGGGTGAAATTTCCCATGGTCAACGATCAGGCAGGGATATGCCACAGGCCACAGACCCTGGGGCTGGAGGTGACTTCATAGAACTGGGACACTGCATTGAACTGAGATTGGAATCAGAGTCCAGTTTGGGTCAGTGGTACAGCAACAGTGTCTCAGGGACCCTGGCCGGTGGTGCCAGTCTGGGGCCAGCCAGCCACTTCTTTGTTGTCAGACAGTCCTGGTTTGTACAGTACCCTTGCCAGTAGCCTCCTAATTAAGATCTACTTGGGTCCTGGCCGGTTGGCTCAGCAGTATAGTGTCAGTCCAGCATGTGGAAGTCCCAGGTTCGATTCCCAGCCAGGGCACACAGGAGCAAATCCCAGCCAGCGCCCACCTGCTTTTCCACCCTTCCCCCTCTTCTTCCTCTCTATCTTTCTTTTCCCCTCCTGCAGCCAAGGCTCCACTGGAGCAAAGTTGGCATGACATCTCCATGGCCTCTGCCTCAGGCGCTAGAATGGCTCTGGCGGCAATTGAGCAATGCCCCAGATGGGCAGAGCATCGCCCCCTGGTGGACATGCCGGGTGGGTCCTGATCAGGCACATTCGGGAATCTCTCTGACTGCCTTCCTACTTCTCACTTCGGAAAAAAAAAGAAAAAAGAAAGATCTACTTGGCACAGGAGAAAGACCATGACACTGTGGCTGTCATGCATTGGCTCCACCGGAGCTCAGGCGCCGTGTGAGCTCTGAACACCTATTCCGTGTCGGAGCGCAGAGAGCTAAACAAGAGAGTCTGAGTGCCTGGGACACTGAGGGACCTCAGAAAATGGCAGCTTTAGTCCATCATGCTTCCCCAGAACTGGGTTACCATGACTCACTGCCCTGGAAGTGGACTTGGGGACAAGGATAAAGTCACGGGGACACCACACATCTTACAGGCACTGCAAGGGTGGTTTCGGGAAGCCTGCTCTCAAACAGCATTTGTTCTAACGTGCTCCTTGGCGGGGAGGGGAGGTCACGTGTAAAGGGATGGGTGGCGACCATCCTCACAGAGCTTCCAGTGGGTAGCCCCCAAGGTCTGGGGCGATTTCCTGGGGTTTGATAAATCTCCTCTCCCATTCAGGTCAATCGATATGGGGAGGTGTTGGAATAACACCTATGGATGGTTGTCAAGGTGATGATGAGAACAATGGTACGTAATAACAGCTTCTGTTTCCAAAGCTACTGCTGATGGGCCACCCTCCCTCCTCACTTTCCCTGGCTCTTAAACTGTCCCCACGGGGGAGGGGCAGTGGCGTCCCTTCCACAGATGAAGAAACTGAAGCTCAGATCCGTGACATGGCTTGGCCAGGGGCACAAAGCTAGCTGGTGAGTGGAAGACTCACGATTCAGGTACAGACACCGATGCTCCCGAGTCCCGGCTTTCCCCGCGGGCCCCTCAGTGTCTCCCAGGAAGTTATAAGCCAGGAGGCCAAGAGAGCACTTGCGAGAACTCACTGTTAAATCAGTCGGGTCTGAGAGGGCCACCTATGATAATAAATAAATAAGTGAGGAATGAGGCTTCCGAGATCGAGTGGGTCTGACCAGAGGGTGCCCGGGTGAGAAATTTCTTCGTGAAGTTTTTCATGCGCGCTGCAGCCGTATTCAGAGGCGAAAGGTTTGAAATAACCCACGCGTCTATCTCAGGGGCACTGGTTAGATAAACGATCACCCAGTCCTGTAACGGAAGACGGTCGAAGCACCTGATGCTTTAAAAAGCGGCGTTGTACGTGCTTAGATGTACGTGCAAACATCTGGAAGACTCGGTGCTTTTTCCCACTGCTGGCTCCTGCGGACGGACCCGTGTCCTACCTCCAGCCCCGCTCTGTGCCCTGGGACCTTGTCCGCTAGACCTAAGTCATAAGACTCCAGGCTTTTCCAGCTTCCGCCTGCATTTGACCAGTGGAAGGCACCTGCGGCCGACTGGGGCGGGGGGAGGGGGGTTGGAGGAGAGAAGCCAGGGTGTTTCTTCCCGGCTCCTGCCCGCTTTGGACAGTAGAGCTCTGACTTAGCCCAGACGCTCTACAATCTCCGCTCCTGCTCCACAGCCCGCGGTCCCTGGCTTCACTTCGCCTTGGTCTCCACTGCCCTAGTTCCAGCCCTTGCCCTCCCAACATTAAAATCTCTCCGGGTGAACTAAGGGGCGTTTTGCTGTCTGCTGGGACCCCTATAACACAGACATGTTATGAACATTACAGCCCCCACTGACCTTCCAAGAAACTTTCCGATCAGCTTCACCATTAATGTCCCCACGAGTCCACCGATGGCAAATATGGACACCGTCACCGACCAGAGCAGAGTCAGGGTGTCCGGGTTGATTGGGTGTCCATATCTTCTTTCCCACGTCTCATTGTAAAAGGCCTTGATGTACTGAGAACAAACAACAAACCGTGTTATTCCTGCTGCTCGAAGCCGGCTGCGGTGTCAACACCACAGCTGTGACAGGGTCCTTTCTCCGTGCTGGGGCTTGGCTGCATTCTCTTTCAGCTTTGGTTCATTGGTCCCTTCTAACGAAGTGTGTGGACGGACCCTATTTTCTACCTCATTTTGCAGACGGAGAAACCGAGGCTCTGAAAGACAAAGTGACTTGCTCAGTAAGTGTCAAATCTGGAGTAGAACTCAGATCTGAACCACAAACATACAGTGACCATGATACCTGGGCATCCCCGATTTCAGTGCCTAGCAAAATCCTCTGGCAAACATGTTAAAAATGCACAGACCTGCCTGGCCTGTGGTGGCGCAGTGGACAGAGAGGACATTGACCTGGAATGCTGAAGTCGCCGGTTTGAAACCCTGGGCTTGCCCGGTCAAGGCACATATGACAAGCAATCAACAAACAGCTAAAGTAAAGCAACTATGAGCTGATACTTCTTGTTCCCTTCCCCTCCCACTCCTCTCTGTAAAGTCAATAAATAAAATTTAAAAAAAAACCGCACAGACCTAACTTGAGAGAAAAATCTCTGCAGCCTTGGAGAAGGCAAAGATGTAAGACACAAAAACATCAACCATAAGAGAAGTGCTCATTTGCATTTCATCAAAATTAAAGTGTTCTATTCTTCAAAGGACACCTTGAAAAAATGAAAAGGCCAGCCACAGGCTGAGATAGCACATTTGTAACACATACATGACAAAGGACTTGTGTCCACAATTCATAAAGAGCTCTAACAAGTCAATAAGAAGACAAATGGCCCAAGTTAAAATGAGCAAAAGACCCGGACAGACTCCAGAGAAAATTCGAATGACCAGTAAACTGATGACACGATGCTCAACATCATTAGTCAACAGGGAAATACAAATTAAAACCGCAGTGAGATTCCGCTTCACACCCATTAGATCATCACTATCAGTTCTGATGAGGTGGGTTTGGGATGGGGACCGGGTGACTCTGATGTGAATCACAGAGGTCATGGCACTACATGCCCCAAGAGGGTTCCATCCCCGCGATGCTCAGCTACCCACTGCTACCCAGTGTGGGCCCCCAGGTCTCCCCGCAGCCAGCATACGGCACCGTGGGAATATCAAAGGTTCAGGCTGCATGGGCCCGGCCACGAGCCCCAGCGTTGTGGTTTGCTAGTGATTTAAACCAGCTGGTTCTTGGTTTACGATGGATCGCTGCCCTCTCAGGGTTGTTGTGAGGGTCAACCAAGGGCTCGAAGCAGGGCTGCCAGGTTCTTGGGCAGAGCTCATGCAACCGCCAGCAGCCTGAACATGAGCCAAGTCTGGTTGCAAGCGGCGGTCCGGTCCAACAGCAGTGTGTCGTCTCCTGCACTCACAGTGGGGCTTCAGTTTGTAAACAATCTGGCATTGTCTAGTACACTGAAGA
Source organism: Rhynchonycteris naso (assembly GCA_037038555.1). Taxonomy (NCBI): domain Eukaryota; kingdom Metazoa; phylum Chordata; class Mammalia; order Chiroptera; family Emballonuridae; genus Rhynchonycteris; species Rhynchonycteris naso. Next base: position 312,250,078 of record CM072996.1, on the reverse strand, counting down.
TGCCCTTAATTTAGAACCCATCAAATCCATTTCTAGGGAATTCCTCCAAAAACATTCCCACCTGCCCTAGGGCGCATCGCCCCAAATGCCCATGGCAGCACTGCATGCACATAACTGTCCCCTCGCACGGAGGCTACCAAACAGCCAACTGTCTCCCGCTCACCAAGGTGCTCCGGAGTAGGAACTGTGCCCTCTGTCAGCGGCTGGACATGAACAGCGACCCTTGGTTGCCACACACGCCAATGGCACCTGTCATCCATTTGGCTACCTACGTCACAAGTCCCCGTTCCCACTGGGGAGACCTTCCTGCCTTATGAGCCCTGTGGGGAACAGAGGCCACTCGTCACTATGGAGGTTCACCATGCCTGATACTTGCCATCCCAGCATTCCTTGCAGCTAGGGAGTGGACATGTGACAAAGGCTCAGCCAATCAGAGTCCTGGACTTTGCACGATGCACCTGAAGCTTAGAAATGGGCCTGGGAATTGTCTGGCAGCAGGGGGAGCTCTTCACAGGATTGGCTTTGGGGCCAGCAGGAGCCCCAGTGGGAGCTGAGTGTACCGAGCTGGGTGCAACAGCTGGCAGGGGTGGCTCAGGGGACCCCCAAGGACCCGCCCCTGCCGTGCTTGGGGTGTTACCCTAGGCTGCAGCACTCCTGAGCCTGGCTGGTCAGCCCCGCCACGGATCCTGCGAGCTGCTCATTGTTCTTTCAACACCTCTTTTTTGGCTTCAATCAGACAAAATGTGGTTGTCACCACAACTGCTGAAACTCTGCCAGAACATATAAATTATCTCACCTGGTCCTCACAACCACCCTAGTGGTAGAAACTGTCATTCACAGAGGAGGAAAGCGAGCCTTCTGGCACTCACCCACGGTCACTAGCTGACGTGGGGCGGAGGAGGATCTGTGTGAGGTCTGCTTGACTTCAGAGCCAAATGCAGCAATCCACTGGTGGGCTCTTCATTTCGCACTGATGCGTGGAAGGTAAGCAGCTAAGTATGATGGCGATGGCGCACTTACTGATGTAACAGTAAGCATCAGGTAAGCCTTGCTGGGCTAGACACTCTGGCCCTGGCGAGAGCAATAACCCCCGAGGAGAGCAGGGTAGAGCAGGAGAAACTGTGATAATTTCCAAGCCGAAGGCCAAAGGAAGGCAGGGGTGCAGGAGGACTCGAGGGCGACAGCAAGTAGTTACAAGGTCGAGAGCCTTCAGAGAAGCTGGGATGAGCACCCGGGACTTCATGGGCTGCCCAGTAAACAGGAGACCCCTGTGCATAAAAGGTCATTCTTGGACGTGACCATGGCCCTCCTCTCAGCATGTGTAGCTGCCTTGCTGATCCCCACCCTGGAGCCTCTTATGAACGCGCTCACAGCCAGGGCCAGGTCCCTGGCATGAACGTGCAGAACGTAAGAGGATGCTGTTTGGAAGGAAGTTTTCTCTCCTTCTTTCCGGGCGCTCAGGGGCCTGGTGGGAGAGGGGCTGGCTTCCTGTCACCCACTGTGAGGCGCTGCTGTGTGGGGGCAGGTCTGCAGAGAGTGGGGAGGGCTGGAAGACAGGCAGCCTGGCCCGTGGCCCCGTAAAGACCTCTCTCCAATGGTCCTCGGAAGCCGGTTTCGGAATGATGACGTTGAGGATTAAACGTCTGTCTTTACCAAGTGAGAATCCAGCAATGGCCCTGGCGAAAGGCAGCCTGGAGGCCATGTGGCCGCGGAAGCCAGGAGATGGAGTTGTTCAGCTAATTCTTCACACAAACGTGCCCTGAGAGTTTGAGATGTGTGGCCACTGCCTCGCACTGCACAGCTCAGAAAGGGTTCTCAAATGAGTGTTTGCGTTTTAAAGTGAAACTTCTGCGGTGGGTCAGTCACTGTCTAAGAATAAAAGTAGGGAGCTCATACATTTTATTTATTATTATGTAATTCCTCACTTAGCATCATCAATAGCTTCTGTGACTAAAAGCAAAACGACGTATAACAAAACCAATTTTACCGTGGCCTCACGGATGAAACCAAGAGTTAAGTGCCTACTGCATTCCACCAATGTTACAACACAAGGCCGGTGAACAAGCGGCATCCATTGAAGACCTGCTACGCAGCTGTAAGGCCACAGTCCTCGCTGATCTGTAGGCCTCCTCGGGGCCACCTCACTCACGAATCCCGTGTTTTACTTTCCCATACTCTGCTTCCAAGAGGCCCGTGCGTGGGCCTCTGTCTGGCTGCATACCCGCCTCCATACCGCGCGGGTTCCCATCCTATCTTCCAGGACGAGTTCTGCAGCTCCCGCGTTTCACGAGCGGGAGACCTCACAGAGACAGCAGCAGAGGAAACGCGCAGTTATCTCAGGGGTGAAGGGTGCAGTGGGAGCAGGGAGCCCAGAGAGGCTGTGGAGTTCGGGGCACGTGACCCAGGTCAGGTGCACGGGGAAGGACAGGGGGGTGCGGGGGTGGGCTCCGGGGCACGTGACCCAGGTCAGGTGCACGGGGAAGGACAGGGGGGTGCGGGGGTGGGCTCTGGGGCACGTGTCCCAGGTCAGGTGCACAGGGAAGGACAGGGGGGTGCGGGGGTGGGCTCCGGGGCACGTGACCCAGGTCAGGTGCACGGGGAAGGACAGGGGGGTGCGGGGGTGGGCTCTGGGGCACGTGTCCCAGGTCAGGTGCACAGGGAAGGACAGGGGGGTGCGGGGGTGGGCTCCGGGGCACGTGACCCAGGTCAGATGCACGGGGAAGGACAGGGGGGTGCGGGGGTGGGCTCCGGGGCACGTGTCCCAGGTCAGGTGCACAGGGAAGGACAGGGGGGTGCGGGGGTGGGCTCCGGGGCACGTGACCCAGGTCAGATGCACGGGGAAGGACAGAGGGTGCGGGGGTGGGCTCCGGGGCACGTGACCCAGGTCAGATGCACAGGGAAGGACAGGGGGGTGCGGGGGTGGGCTCCGGGGCACGTGACCCAGGTCAGGTGCACGGGGAAGGACAGGGGGGTGCGGGGGTGGGCTCCGGGGCACGTGTCCCAGGTCAGGTGCACAGGGAAGGACAGAGGGTGCGGGGGTGGGCTCCGGGGCACGTGACCCAGGTCAGATGCACGGGGAAGGACAGGGGGGTGCGGGGGTGGGCTCCGGGGCACGTGACCCAGGACAGGTGCACGGGGAAGGACAGGGGGGTGCGGGGGTGGGCTCCGGGGCACGTGACCCAGGTCAGGTGCACAGGGAAGGACAGAGGGTGCGGGGGTGGGCTCCGGGGCACGTGACCCAGGTCAGGTGCAAGGGGAAGGACAGGGGGGTGCGGGGGTGGGCTCCGGGGCACGTGACCCAGGTCAGGTGCACGGGGAAGGACAGGGGGTGCGGGGGTGGGCTCCGGGGCACGTGTCCCAGGTCAGGTGCACAGGGAAGGACAGGGGGGTGCGGGGGTGGGCTCCGGGGCACGTGACCCAGGTCAGGTGCACGGGGAAGGACAGGGGGTGCGGGGGTGGGCTCCGGGGCACGTGACCCAGGTCAGGTGCACGGGGAAGGACAGGGGGTGCGGGGGTGGGCTCCGGGGCACGTGTCCCAGGTCAGGTGCACGGGGAAGGACAGGGGGTGCGGGGGTGGGCTCAGCCGGGCGACAGTAGTCAGGATTCCCAAAGGCACAGAGCCGCAAGCCATGGGCTGACGCGGAGGAGCCACAGTGATTCCGTGGGGTTGGTGGGTGGCCCGGTAGCTGGAGAAGCAGGCAGGGGGCTGGTCAGAACTGGCCTGGAGTGCCAGCCCAAGGAGTCCGTGCTTAACCCCGTGGGTGCGGACAGCGGCTGGAGGATTCGCACACGGAACGAAGGGTTCTGACGTGCGTGTGTCAGATCACGGCAGGTGCGGCGTGGAGGCTGCAGGAGGAAGTGCAGACTGGAGGCCGCTCGACCAGTCCAGTCCCGCGGAGGCTCCCCCAACGGGGAAGAGGTAATGAGGCTAAGAGAACTTTTTTTTAACTGAATTCAAGGAATATTCACATCGTGATTAGTACTGACTAGAGCTCAAATTGCAAAGGAACGACTAAAGAGACTGAGCCAAGGGCCAAGAGTCTTGGGTTCAAGGCGTGTGTACCCCCGGCCCTGAGTCCTTTCATGCCCTCAGCACGTCGCGCTGCCTCTCAGGCCAGGGTCCTCCGTGGGTAACGGCCCTGGGAACCCATGTTATTCAGCCCTCACCTCTGCTGCCTCCCTCTCTGCTGGGTGACCTGGAGTCAGTTACTTGACCTCTCTGTGCCCCAGGTTCCTCATCTGTGACACCCTTTCTCTCCGTAAGGAGTTCCCACGAGGAGTGAATGTGGGAATGAGTGGAGAGCACAGTGCCGGGTGCACAGGAAGCTTACACTGAGAATGAGAGGCTGGGGTGGCCGGTGGTGGGACAGATATCAGGGTGTCTGTCTGCAAAATAAGGGTTCTAGAAGTATTTCTTTCCCAGGCCAGGCATCTGGCAACACATGGAACTATGCAGTCTGCCACCAGGCAGACGGGCTCACCCCACCTCCAAGTGATGACAGGAGGTTGCCAGACAACGGGGGGTCAGTGAAGATGTAACCTGTCTTACGGTGTTCACGTTCCTTGCTGATTCTCACAGAGCCCGTCATGGACCCATCTAAAACTCTTCTCAGGAGTGCCGCTGTAAAAACACACATACATAGACCATGTTTGTGGACGGGCCGGAGTGCACGTGCTTCTGTGTAACACGGCACAGGGCCTGAGGGGTTCGCAGACAGGCCACACCACTGACCACGCCGGCACAGTGAGGAGAACGGCATCCTTACACCAGTGCCCACCACCAAACTGTGCTCTTTGAAGTAAGGATCACACAACCCTATACCCAGCATGCCGCCTGATGTCACCAGAGTGGCAGAGCTGATGTCACACAGAAGTGTGCACCCTCCTCTGAACTGCCAGGTGTGAGGCTGGCCCTGGGCCGGCTTCAGGGAATGTGGATTTCGGGAAGGTCCCCACCACTCCCACAACTGACCCGAGGGGTTCACAGGGCCTGACCCGTGCAAACAGCGTGGTGCATGTGGATCAGCCACTTTTCCCCACTGTGAGCTGGGGACTGGGTGCCTGCCCAGTCCCTAATAAAAACCCTGATTGAGTCTCTCCTGGTGGACATAAAACTGCTCCAGAAAAGAAAGGTTATTCATGTAAAAAAAAAAATTGAAACAATGACAAAATTGCCCCCTGCTCGTGTTCCCACAGTCGTTGCTTAAACTACTATTTTCCATCCATGTCGTTCTATTCCAGGTCTGAGTTTTACACGTCTGCTCCCCGGGTCATGTGTGCAAGGGGTCTTTTCTCTCTCCTGGAGTCTCGCTGAACTTTTGGGATGAAGCAAGATTGCAAATTCCTCATCCTTTTCTTTTCTTTTAAAGACAAATGTGGACACATCAGATCCCTGTCTCAGGATGATATCACAGTGACAAAATCAGCACCCTTGGCAGCTGCAAGCATTAGGGGAATCCATTTCAACCTCCTCCCTGCTGTTCAAACCGTTGTTAGCATCAGAATTCAGTTTTCAAAGGAACATACACAATGTTAACAATAAAGAATAAAAACATCATAAAGGATGCCCACAGCCAGGCTCCTGTCTGCCCCCTAGCTCCTGCTCCGGGCTCTCCGAAACCCAGCCCGAGCCCCAACCACAACACACCTGTGCATCTGCAGCATCCAGGCAAACGTTTCCTATCCCTGTGCCTTTGCCCCACCCTCGGGACCTGCTCCAGGAAATTTGACCTCGCACCCCCAGCCACATTACCCCAAGGGTGGAGACCAGCACCCCCAGGAAAGGGCAACACCAAAATCCAATAGCCCAGGTAGGTGTGAGACCCAAACCTTCCCGGGCAAGCCAGCAGGACGCTGCTAGGGGATCTGGAGGAATTGCACCCCATGACCCAATTCCAGAGAAAGTGAAAGCCAATGATGGATCTTAACCAACATATTCTCAAGTGACCCCCTAGCTCAGATTAAAAGACATGAAAACAAATAGAACAGATCAGGAAATCGTTTGTGTCTAAGCCCCCCACCCCCACCCGGGGTGGCTCCTCAGACTCCACGCTGCTTGCCCTGGAATTCAAGACCTGCAGGATCTGCCCCTAGCACCTCCCATGTCCGCCTCCTCCTCCTCCTCCTCCACTATTCTGGGACACCCACACTCCAGCCTCAAGGAACTGACCACCCCCTCCCCACCGCACAATGTCACCAACGTCTATTTCTGTATTTTCCACTTGCCCTTCAAAGGCAGAGGCCGGTGTCCTTCTCTCGCACCCCCCAACCCCAACCCCAATCCCGGACCCTGAAGTCCAGCAAGGATCTGGCACCGAGCCTGCCTGCAAAGGTTTGCAGAATCCGGTACCGCGCAGCACCACGCGCTAACACTCTTGAGTTTTTCCGCGTTTCCGCAGCGCCCCCTGCCGGGCGCATCCCGCGGGCCGCGGGGCACTCACCGGAGTGGGGGCATTCACCACGGAGAGGTTGTACCCGTACAGGAAGGAGGAGCCGAAGGCGCCCACGAGGGAGGCCGCGATGAGCGAGCAGGACCAGTCCTGGGAAAGGAGAGGACAGCATGTCAGACCTGGCGCTCGGGTGCACACTGCTATGTGAGCCGAATTTGGCCATTTTTGAACCCACAGAGGAACACAAAGCAAAGCCAGACTAGGATATCCGCAGTAGCTGCAGGCCCTCATTAAGAGCTAGGGGGTCAGGCGTTGTTCCAAGCAGTTTCTGGTTATCAAGTCCTGGAATCCACAGATCGGTACTATTTTATCCTGATTTTATAGGTGAGGACACAGAGACACAGAGTGTTCTAGGTGGTCTGGTTCCAGCCCCTAGGGAGTGACCCACTGCCAACCACACTGCCTGTCCCCTGCTGCCTCTTCACCTAGGGCCTGGGGGCTCCTGCCAGCCACCCAGGGGCACACTCATCCACACACACACTGTTCCAGGCTGAGGGGTCAATCTCACAGGCCAGCATGAGCACCTTGGGACAAGGACCCGCAGACAAGAGAGTTCTAGGACTTGGCCCTGACATCCAGGCATCGGCCTCCACGCACTCCTTCCCTGTAGCTCCAGCCAAGGACGGCCACAGCCAGGACAGCACCACGGAGCAGAAACATCTGGGCCCCTCGCTGAAGGCTGGCCAGCTGGCAAGAGCTGGAAACAGGAGGGGCTGCCATCCCCCAGGGGCTGCCCAGGGGAATGTGGGCCACTCACCAGATGGAAAGGACCCAGGTGTTCTTGGAAGGCACATTCTCGGCCATCATTTAGTGTGTGTGTGGGTGTTCTGAGTCAAAGCTCCAGGGATACAACAGTAAACAAGAGACAGACGAGGTCCATAGTTCAGGGAGCTGTGTCGGTCAAATGCTCTTTGGAAGGGGCAGTGGCACCAGATAGCCGAATCCCTGCTCTGCCCACCTTGGTAGCCTCTTCTAGCCTGGCTCCATGCCAGACGGCCCCACCACTCAGCTGTGGGACCTGAGCAGTTTCCCGCCCTTCCTGTGGCTCTGCTTGCCCAGCTGTGAAACGGGGTCTGAGCCCAGCTCCAGCTGTACAGGGTGTGGAGGGGTGAGTACGCTCAGTGTTGCGTGCGTGCGGTGAGTGTTCAGAAAGGGTGTTTACTCTTTCTGTTTTCTCTCCCTCCGCCCTTCGACCCAGTCAGACAGAGGGCTGTTGCCTGAGGGGCGTGCCCAGGTCTCTCTTGACCTGGCCTGTGTGGCCCTGTCAACCTGCAGTCCTCTTCTAGAGACTACCTAAGACCCGTTGCCCACGTGTCCTCCCTGAAAGCGACACCTCCCCATTTTACATTCCTCTCTTGATTCTGCTCCATCCGACCCCCGGCTCTGCCCCTCATGACTGTGTACCTTAGACCAGTTACAGCATTGCTCGGTGATGCAGTATCCTCATCGGTAAAGTGGGGGTGATGTTAAACCACCTCCTGAAATACCATGCCGAAGAAAGGAGTTAGAGCAGGTGAGATCCTCCCCTGTCCTGTGTCAGGTACCCGTGCATGTCAGCAGCAGAGGCTGGACCATGGGCAGGGTCTTACTTTTTAAAGAGGGGGTGGGGTGGAGGGGGAGTCTTGCTTCTTGCTCTCTGCCCTCAGGCACTGTCCTGCTGCACATGAGACACTGATGACAGAATGGAGGGCGAGATGAAGGATTTAGGGGCCATGGGTGTGGAACACAGACAGCTCTGTCTCCATGGGTTCCACGTCTGTGGATTCAAGCAACAACAGATTGAAAATATACCCCCCAAAAAAGTTACACTGTTGCTTCATCGTCACTTGCACTATGGTTAGGTCTGTACTGAACAAGTACAGACTTTCTTCTCGTTATTATTCCATAAACAATACCGTATAACAACTATTGACACTGTATTGGGTACGATCCTGAACTAGAGATGATTTGAAGTATACGGGAGGATGCGCGTAGGTCACATGCAAATGCTACGCCATTTCATATCAGGGACTTGGATTTTGGTGTCCGAAGGAGTCCTGAAACAAATCGCCCATGGATACCTAGGGACGACTGTGTTTTTCTGCAGAAAGAGGAGCTTGAACTCGAGGGGATTCATGGATGGAACAGAACCTCACTTTGGAAGAAAAACGCCTTTCTCCATCACCTGCTGTCTTTAAACTTCATCCTCTGGGTCTCAGATCACGTGTCACTCCTGACCCATCCCTGCTGTGCTGGGCACCTTCTCTCCCTGGGCCGCCCTTCCTCCTAGTACCATCACTCTCGCTTGTCTGCACACATCAGAGGGAAGAGAAAGACAGACAGGTGGGGCCACCTCCCGGAGCCCCTGGCCCTTGCCTGTCCCCTCTGTACCCACCACCTCTCACCACCAACCCCAGGGGCAGAAAGTAGGTACCCTCTGTGGAGACAGGGAAGAGAAAAAGGGACATCAGCCAGCATGGTCTCATGACATGGGCCCAGCCACACTGCCAGAAGGTGCTGTCGGCCCCAGGAAACTGCAGCTGAGAGTTGGGGCGCCTTGGCTAAAGTCACAGGGACCAAGATGCAAAGCCCTGTGGCCTCTGGGACAGAGCCACACTCATCCTGGGACTCAGCCCTCTGTGGTGGGTACAGAAGCTGGTTTCTCTGTTTACCTGATTTCTCCTCCCACCTGGCTTCCCGATCCTCGGCTGGGCACCCTTGGGGGGCCCCGGGTGGGAGGGGCCCCCCGTGAGGGGAGCTGAGCTGAGCTCCCGGGAGTCCATGCTCCGTTTCCTGCCACTCCGCCCGGCAGGGGCTCTGCCAGGGCATCGTTGGGTGAAGAGGCAGAGTCCACGGGAGGGGGCGGGTGCCACACCGGAAGTGTGGCAATTTCCTCTTGTCTGAACAGGAAATGGATAATGCCCCCCTCCCCCTTTACTCAAGTTATAACAGCAACTGGGGCAAGAGGGGAGCCTGTCTTCTCGAGAATCACCCCTGGGTCTGGATGCTTCCTTTAGAAACTTCTTATTTTCCTTCTTAACAAGGTAATCGTCCAGGGAGGGGAGAGACTAGCATAAACCCCAGGGCACGTCTCCCTGAGGGTTGGGCAGAGGAAAAGTTCACTGGCTTAGGTAGAAGCCTGGTGGAGTTCCAACCCTGACTCCACCCTTCTTTCCTCTGTTGATGCTTTTAGTTAAGCCTATATGAAATACAGTGTCCACTTTTTTTTACTGGGTGTCCTTAGGCAAGTTGCTTAGCTTCTCTATGCTACCATGTGTACAAATGCAGAACGGGAGGCTGACCCCACCCTGATTGCCCTGCAGAGTTATTCGGAGGCTCAAATAGAAACCAGGAGACCGTGCTGGAGATGGACATGGGCTGCCCTGCAGCTCTGGGACAAACGGGGAGAAGAAGGATCTGCCACTGGGTGATGACCCGGTCCCGCTCATTCAGCACTGGCTGAGGAAATGCCCCTCTCACATGCAGAGCATTCGGGCAATCAGACCCCACATGCAAGAGAGAACGGTGTGACTATTAATTCGCCTTTTCCGAGAAGCACCTTTAATCGTGCCTAGGACAGGTGGCCTTGGCCGTTGGCTCCCAGAGGCTGAGAGCAGGTGTGTCTGCAGAACACAGAACCTCTAGGAGGCCAGGGTGGCCCCACGTTCACAAAAAAAGAGGGAAGAAGCCAGCAAACTGGGTTTCATGGAAAGCACACATTGAAATTAGCCATGGAGCTCTGCAGGCATGCTAGGAACGTGTCATGTCACACACACACGTGTGAGAATGTCCAGCCCCTCGATGCACAAGAGTAGGGAAATTGGTGCTTGGCAGGAAGGCAGACTTCCAGAATGACAACCCAGCCCTCGGTGTCAGATCAGTTATTCACTGAGCACATGAAACACTCAATACATGACCATTCTGCTTATTCGTCCCACAGGGAGACTCAGGGGGGAACCGGCTCTTTCTGGAGCTGATTGGCAGCCAGCCACCCCTTCACCGCCCATCCCCCACCCACTGCCCCAGGCAGGGAGCTGTGGTCCAGAGCAGGACACTGACATAGACTCTCTGGGTTACAACATGACATCCAGCGGCTGAGGATTGCCAGGGGAACACGGAAGACGCACTGAGCCAACCTGGGATTAGGGCACGGAAGACTTCCTGGGAGAGGCGACTCCTGGATGACAAAGCCTGGGTTGTATGCAGGCCAAGAGGGATGTGGGGTGAGAGGGCACTGAGCCAAAGTCCCAGGGACAAAGGGGAGCAAACGTCACGTTTGGTTGGGGCCTAGAGTGTGGTTGGGGCAGTGGAAGGGAGACACAGTCACATTGCACCCAGTACCTACACAGTGGAGCCTGGACTCAACCTAACATGAGCACCAAGGACGGCATACGGTGTCCGCTCGGAGGGAAAGTCTGTTTAATGTGACTCTCCTGTGTCTCTGGACGACAGGAGACAAGTGGCTTAGCCTCCCAGGACCTCCCTTTCACTATGAGATGGGGATACCGGTGCTCAGCCTGCCGAGTTCACACCCTCTGGCAATTTGGCAAATGTGCTTGTGTTGATCTTTGTCCCGCTAAATAAAGGTTTATTACAAATATGGACATATTCCTTTCTGAGTCCTGGCTGCTTCCACACCATCCCAGGAGAGCAGGCACACACAGGTCAAGTTTTGAACTAGCTATACAGCCTTGGACAAGAGGATTTTAGCCCTCTCTGAGTCTCGGTCTCACCTGTCAAACCTGGGAAGGATGCCTTCACTGTGGTATGGCCAAGAGACTTGAACGAGAGCCCCGTGAAAAGGTCCAGCTCAGAGAGGGTGCTGACTGGTTATTGGTTCTTTGCATCTGGTTTAAAAAGAGGGCCCAAGGTATCCAGAGGAGGGTGAGAGGCTTTCTAAGTGCCGAGGACTTCCTGGAGGAGGAGGCAGGTGAACTGGGCCTTGGACTGGGGTGAGGGATGGATTTCAGTGTATCCTTAAGGAAGATGACATTATCACTTTCAGCATCAATGTCCCCTCTAGAGAAATGACCACTGGAGTGGAGCTACCTGACCTCCACATACATCCAGAAGGTCACCAGCAGATAGTATTATTATCAACCAAAGGACAAGCCATCAGCAGCCTGTGCCCCATTGCACACAGGTCTTTGACAATTCACCTGGCTCCTCGCCACAAAGCCCTGCTTCCAGCCTTCGCTCTCCTGGTCCTGACCTCACCTTAACCTGCATGTCCCTGGGGAGATGGTAGGGGAAGAAGGGACAGCCCAGAGTCACCAGAACACTGATTTAAAAAAAAAAAAAAGAAGAGGTAAGGAAACCAGGACTGACCAATTTCTTTTTCTCCAAATCTCTTTCTTTGTTGTCTGTGGGGTCTTTTTCGCTGAGCTTCATGGCTTGTTCTTCAGAGTTGGGGCCGGGTGCTGTTGTTCCTGAGAGAAAGGGGAAAGGGAGGAGCCATCAGACTCTTGCGGTCAGAGATAGGTAACTCCGGAGAGGTGGCCCTGACCAGGGAGGGGTTCTGGAGAGGACACCAGGATGGGGGACCTCTGCTCCCCTGGAGACCTGGGCACCTCTCTGCTCCTCTCAGGCCTCATTTTCTCCATTTGTGAGATGGTTGGGTTGACTGTGTCTGTGTTTCCCATGCTAACTGCATTGCGTCTATTTATTTACTTTGTGGCAGAGACAGAGAGAGTCAGAGAGAGGGACAGAGAGACAGGAAAGGAGAGAGGTGAGAAACATCGATTCTTCGTTGCGGTTCCTTAGTTGTTCATTGATTGCTTTCTCACATGTGCCTTGACCGGGGGGCTCCAGCAGACCAAGTGACTCCTTGCTTGAGCCAGCAACCTTGGGCTCAAGCTGGTGAGCCTTGCTCAAACCAGATGGGCCCGCACTCAAGCTGGCGACCTTGGGGTCTCGAACCTGGGTCCTCCGCGTCCCAGTCCGACGCTCTATCCACTGCGCCACCGCCTGGTCAGCCTGCATTGCTTTTAAATACAAGCCCCTCCCAGAACATTCTCGTTCAGATGCGTACTCTCATGGTCGGACACATCTTGTAAACATTAGGCTTTCTGTCCCCCCAATGTGAACATTAAAACAAAGTGCCAGCCTCCCCTGTCAAACCAGAAACAGTTACTGAAATTATAACCTCTGTCACTGCAGGACAGACGTACAAAGCACTGTGCTGCTTTTCTGGAGTTTGGGACCCTGTTTCTGGAGCCATAAGACTATTTAGGCTCTTTGGCCCAATTACTCCATTTATAAAAATTTATCCTAAAACGGTAAAAAAAAAAAAATGTGCACCAAGATTTAAGCCAGAAATAGTTGTATTGAAGCATTTTTCATGTTAGGAAAATAAAATTGTATTCCCAATAGGAAGCAAATGCTGAGAGGAGAGTTTAAATAAATTATGGGACATCCACAGGATGTGTAACACTTAAAAATGCATGTAGCACTTAAAACTTTACATTAAAGAACATTTCATATCACGGGAAAATGCTCACAATTATTCTTACTTGACAATAAGAGGAAGGCATATAAAAGTATAAACATTTGTGTTAAAAATAGATGTACTTTTAATAGTCACTCTTAATTTATGTACTTAAATGAGGTCCGTGTGTTTTCTTCATTTAAAATTAAATTTAAAACAATATGTTTACGCATTGAATATTTTCTTCAACAAATATATATATTTTTATTTTTTTGGCAAGTGTGTGTGTGTGTGTGTGTGTGTGTGTGTGTGTGTGTGATTGGGGGAGAGGGACAGATAGGGGCAGACAGAAAGGGAGAGAGATGAGAAGCATCAGTTCTTTGTTGTGTCACTTTAGTCGTTCAGTGCTTGCTTTCTCATATGTCCTGGACCCAGGGCCTCCAGCCAAGTCAGTGACCCCTTGCTCAAGCCAGTTACCTTGGGCACAAGCCAATAACCTTGGGCTCAAGCCAGTGACCTTGGGCTCCAGCCAGCAACCTAGGGCTCATGCCAGCTACCTTGAGTACAAGCAAGTGACCTTGGGTTTCAGGCCAGTGACCACGGGTCATTTCTATGATCCCACGCTCAAGCTGGTGACCTTGAGCTCAAGCTAGTGAGACCGCGCTCAAGCCAGGAACCTATGGGCTTTGAACCTGGGTTCTCAGTGTCCCAGGCCATCACTCTATCCACTGTGTCACTGCCTGGTCAGGCTGAACAAATACAGTGTGTCCGTAAAGTCATGGTGCAATTTTGTCAGGTCACAGGAAAGCAACAAAAGAAGATAGAAATGTGAAATCTGCACCAAATTAAAGGAAAACCCTCCCAGTTTCTGTAGGATGATGTGGCAGCATGTGCACATGCGCAGATGATGACGTAACACCGTGTATACAGCGGAGCAGCCCACGGCCATGCCAGTCGAGATGTGGACGGTACAGAGGAAAGTTCAGTGTGTTCTGTGGCTCGCTAAATTCGAATCTGTGACCAAAGTGCAACGTGAATATCGGCGCATTTATAACGAAGCGCCACCACATAGGAATAACATTACTTGGTGGGATAAGCAGTTGAAGGAAACCGGCAGTTTGGTGGAGAAACCCCGTCTGGTAGGCCATCAGTCAGTGACAAGTCTGTAGAGGCTACACGGGATAGCTACCTAAGGAGCCCTAAAACATCTGTGCGCGCGTGTGCTCGACAATTACACCTAAACAAGACTGCAGTTCAGAAGGTGTTAAAGCAGTGGATCTTAACCTGGGTTCTATCGAACCCTAGGGGTTCGATGAGTCAGTCTCGAGTTCAGAGAAGCCTCTGCCGCGGAGGCCAGAATAAAGTAATACCATAATTTGTTGTGAGTTCATGCACTTGGTTGGTTTTGTTCTTTGAGCAAGGTGATGTTCATGCACGGCTCATTTTGTGCACCAGTAAAAAAACATATACCTATGTCTTGAATTTGGGGAAAAAAATCATATTTTATTTATCACTAAAGAAGGGTTCGGTGAACGTGCATGTGAAACTGGTGGGTTCGGTACCTCAAAAAAGGTTAAGAACCACTGTGTTAAAGAAACGTCTCTGTTTTATGGGGTACAAATTGTGGCTATTGCATGCTATCAAACCGGCGGATAGACCCACACGATGCACGTTTGCTACAGATATGCTTCATGAGATCGACTTTTGGGGTTATGTGAAGCAACTTGTGTGCATTGAATGTATCAATGACATTAATCACTTAAAACAGAGAATCACAGACGTTATTCACTCTGTTACACCAGACGTCCTTACCCGTGTGTGGCAAGAACTTCACTATCGTTTGGATGTGTGTAGGGCAACAAATGGAGCCCACATCGAACTGCCCTGAATAGGTATGAAACTGGGAGAGTTTTCCTTTTACTTGGTGCAGATTTCACATTTCTATCGTCTTTTGTTGCTTTCCTGTGACCGGTCAAAAGTGCACCATGACTTTACGGACACACTGTATTTATTAAGCCACTAGTTATCTGGGTGATGGGGGTGCAATCGTGAGCATGACAGACCCTGCCTGCCCTCAGGGAGCTTGCGTTCTACGACAGCTCAGGAAGAGAGTGCAATGAGTCATGGGGCATAGAGACGGTGAGTGGCCTGTCCCAGCACAAGATGTGACTGCAGTGGGATCCTGGGCTGCAGACATGGGCAGAGGACAGCTCACAGATTTATGTGCATAGGAAATCAACTGCCCGGACATGGCTGTTATCCCTTGGCTATGATATTTTAAGCCCATTATTCTTTTATTTGTTTTTCTATAGTTTTCCCAATTTCTACACACGCACACACTCAAAAAAAAAAAAAGAAGGAAAGAAAGAAAAAGAAAGGAAAAAAATCCACTACTACGACTAGAAAAACAAGTTTTAAAAATTTCTTTAAAAATAAATTTTTTTAAAGGAATTAAGCCCTTACGGTTTCGAGGAGCCAGAGTCTTGAAAAATAAAACTCTGGAAGAATTCAGTTCTTATAGAATGACAAGGTCGGAGGTCCAGAGTCATCAGAGCTGGCCCAACAAGGAGGCGGGTGGTGAGTGGTTGTTGCCAATGCCTGAGCATACGGTCAAGGCCCTGCACAGGGAGACCCTGCCTGTCTCACGCTGGCCCTCGCCCAGGGACTCCCGGCTCATTGGGCCTCGCTGGACCTCCGTTGTCAGGACTCTGCGGCGTTTCCCGGGCTGCCCCGCTGGCCTGGAGTGCTTTCTCCTTTCCCTGCCTCACCTGCCAGTCTCCTCTGCTCAGCTCCACTACCTGAGCCTCCCGGGAGATCCGAGTCACCTCCCCCGGTGTCCCCTCGCCTGTCCCACTGGCCTCGCGGGAGCCAAACTGGACCCGCTGACTGCTCTCCTGTGTTCTCAGTGACCGTGACCTCCTCCTGGTGGTTCCTGTGATGTGTCGCCTCGGCCAGGCCACGTGGTGTGGCTGGACACCTGGAGAACAGGCAAGGTGTTGCGGGAGTTGTGTTGAAATGATTAACATTTACAGCCTGTTGACTTCAAGTAAATTGGATAACCCTCCGTGATGATGTGGGTGGGCCTCATCCAGTCACTGGGAGGCCCTAAGTGCCAGCACACAGGCACCCTGCAGGGGGAGGGACTTGGCCTCAGGATGATGACTGTAGGACTTCTGCCTGTGTTCCCAGACCTCAGGCAAAAACTGCAACATCTGCTCTTAATGGAATTTCTGGACCTCAGGCTTGTTGTGTGGGCTTGGGGCTTGTTAGCCCCCACAGTGTGCGAGCCAATTCCTTAAAATCTCTCTCTCTCTCTGTCCCTACCTCTCTCTCTCTCTCTCTCTCTCTCTCGCTTTCTATCCACACACATCACTACAGGTAACATATAGCTATATATCTTTTCAGTTCAGTTCAGATCCTGACCGATACCCTATTCACACTGGGGCCACCACTGAGTGATGTCTGTGTCCACAGAGTCCTGGCCTGAGAGGTGCCTCGGAAACAGAATGGGTGGGGCGAGGTGGAGGAGAGCGGAACAGAGAACTCAGGCTGGCGTCCAATGGGATGGGACGGGAACATAGGAAACCGGAATGAGGGTACCCACGGCCACCACCGGCCCGCCCCCAGCAGCTGCGTTTCCGTTCTAGCGTATGTGAATGGCTGTCCCTACGTCACTCCAGGGAGTGTCATCGGCACAGATGACACTGTAAATGTCGCCCCTGGAGTTATGCCACATGGCATGGCCCTGCGGGCCCTGAGCTCTGTTTCCTTACCAAGCCAGTGCAGACAGTTGTCACTATCGCATGTTAGGTGAAGGATAACTTAGACAACAAGCCTTGAGAGATGCCGGGGGAAGCCTTGCTGTCTAATGACCAGCAGCTATCGTTCATTGAGCTAGAGATGCCCAGAAAGTAGCAGCTGTGGCGATGGCGGAGAATGAAAGGCCCTGTCTGGGAGGTGAGCTTGAGATCTTCGTATGGCACCCAAGCACAAGTACCCCTCGGGCAGCCGGAAAGGGGTGCTGGAGTGAGAGGCATCTGGGCTGGAGAGGGACGACGGGGCAGTCAACATCACGGGCGGATGGGTAAGGTCCCCAGGGAGGGTGTGGAAAGAGAAGAGTCCTACAGAACCCCCACCCTACAGAAAGAGGAGATGGGGAGGGGTGAATGGCAAAGAGACAGAGCTGGAGAAACAGGGAGAGGGAGGGGCCAGCAATGACAAGACAATAATATTAAAAATATGCAAAGGGCTTATAGAACTGATCCCAAGAGGTGAGGTGTGCCCTTGGCCAGGATGGGTTCGAAACGGGTGTGCGCCCAGCTCCGGGAGGCTGTGGGTGGGGGGTTGTGCTTCCTTCGGGGTCAAGGTCACTTCCGATCTCCTATTGCCAGGCCAGCAAGGGAAAGAGCGAGGGTTGCTAGGTCAGTAAGGACGCGCTGCCCACGGGAGCGGAATGCAGCGGAGGTCTGAGGCTGCGCACCCCACCCTACAGAAACCACTACAGAGCTGACAGTGACCTCGTCGCCCCTGAGATACCACGTCACGGGTGGGCAGCAGCCCGCTGGGGCAGTGCAAGGCCAGTTCTTCAAAAGTAAAATTGCTGTTGTACTCACCGGTAAATACCCACGTCTTGGGTGGTCCTTGGGTGCCCACCTGCCACAATCCAGCAGCTTCAGAGAGCAGGCCTCTGCTCCTGGTGATCGGATTGGTACCCGTCCAGCCTGTAGCTGGAGTTCAATGCTTAGGTAACTACCTCTGCTGCTTCTGTTGCTGCTTCTCCTAATAGTAAAACCCTCCTGGGCACCATGTGTCTGACACCATGGCTTGCCGTGCTAGAAATAAAGCGGGTAAGCCACCGCATTTGTCCCAGAGCTCGGATCTGAGCCCCCGCAGCCTGCACTCAGACCCCTCTCGTAGCCTGTGTTGGGTAAACAGACAAAAGCAAGGACGCAGACCAGCCCAGCGCAGAAGGACAGCAGACAGCGAAGGGCATTGCTCGCCCAAGCCCAGCGAGTGTGGGCTGGAGGCCGCGGCTCTGAAGTGACTGGGACCACAGCCCCAAGCAAAGCCCAGCGGTTCCAGAGCCACTGGCTGACGGCCTGAACAGGAAATGCCGCACCCACCCTGGTCCCCGAGTTCTCTGTCTGATTAACGCTTGGCTGTGACTTTATTCTTAATTTTCAGAATTAAATCTCTGCTGACTTTGGCACAGAGCTAAGGCTAATCTTAAAATGAGATATTGAGGTCGGGGGGAGGATGTGGAAAACAGAGCAAGAGGGGAAGGAAGAAAGGAAGGAAGGAAGGAAGGAAGGAAGGAAGGAAGGAAGGAAGGAAGGAAGGGAGGGAGGGAGGGAGGGAAGGAAGGAGGGAAGGAAGGAGAGAGAGAGAAAGAAAGAGAGAGAGAAAGAAAAGCCTGACCAGGCGGTGGAGGAGTAGATGGATAGAGCATCGGACTAGGACCCAGAGGACCCAGGCTCAAAACCCTGAGGTCGCTAGCTTGAGCGCAGACTCATCTGGTTTGAGCAAGGCTCACCAGCTTGAGCCCAAGGTCACTGGCTTGAGCAAGGAGTCACTCAGTCTGCTGTAGCCCCCCAGTCAAGGCACATATGAGAAAGCAATCAGTGAACAACTAAGGGGCTACAATGAGGAATTTATGCTTCTCATCTCTCTCCCTTCCTGTCTGTCTGTCTCTCTCTCTCTCTCTCTCTCTCTCTCTCACACACACACACACACACACACACACACACACACAAAATAATAATAAGGAAGAAAGAAAGGATGGAAGGGAGGGAGAGGGTGGAGGGAAGAGTAACTGACCAGTCACCAGCCATTGGAAGAGTAGCCGTTATTGCTCATGGTCAATGTCATTTTCATATTAACATCTGCCAGACACCATGCTAAACACTTCGTGTGCATTTTCTCACTTAACCTTCACCAAGTTGATTTTCAGTTCCCTCAGTTTTCCAATTCCTTGCTCCCACTCTTCTGTAAGGAATTTCAGTAATTCTTGAAACCACTCCAAAGCTGATCCAAACCTGTGAGCAAAACTTACTGTTTCCTGGAGCTTGCCTCGCCTGTCCCAGTCTAAAGAGCACACAGAATGCGCTTCTCTGATAGATCAGCTCCCAATCAAATCAGATATAAACCTGGGAAATAATGAAAGAAGAAAACAGCGTTAATGATTACATGGCATCCAGCAGAGCTGTTACTGTAAACATACTATGATGCCCATCTTGACAAGTGATAAATGATTAACAAACGTGCCCAGATGCATGTGAACAGATTCCGGCCCGGGAGTTGAAGGCAGAGGTGCCCCAGCCAAGCCCCTGCTGACTAGCGGGTTGACCTTCCTGGGTGTCGGATCTCTTCTCGTTAACGTGAGGGTGTGACTGGCGTTAAGACCAACCTGCCTGGGCTGTGGTGAGGGTCAGGCGAAATGACTTACAAGTCTTATAAAGCAGGACACAAATGAATGCAGACTGATCAAGCCCTAAACCCAAAGGACCAGGATGGGGGGTTAATTCCTGCTACTCTGTCAGTGCAGGGGTAGAATCAGCCAGTGGAGAAATGCATGAGAACCATCATTCTATTTTTTTTTTAATTGAGAGCAGGGGAGGCAGAGACCGACTCCCGCAGGTGCCTCGACTGGGAGCCACCCATCAAGCGATGGGCGATGCTCTGCGATGCTCTGCGCATCTGGAGCATTGCTCCATTGCTCGGCAACTACGCAATTTTTAGCACCTGAGGCAGAGTCCAAGTCACTCGAGCCAATCAAGTCATGGCTGCAGAAGGGAGGAGAGAGGGAGGGTGGGTGGAGAGGAGTAGAGAAGCAGATGAGTACTTACTTCTTCTATGTGCCCTGACCAGGAATTGAACCTGGGACATCCACATGCTGGGCCGACACTCTACCACAGAGCCAACCGGCCAAGAGCCATCACTCTAGTTCAGTGTTTTTCAAACTTATTGAAGTCAGGCACATTTAAAATCTTATAAATAATTGTAGGCGCACTATATACAAATTTCTGAGAAATATGTTATAATAATTAAGTCAAATACTAAAGAAAAAATATAAAGTCCAAGCATGCTTTTATGGTAATTAAACAAAATAAATATGACAAAATTAAATTTATTCTGATATTAAAAAACATTTTTATGTTACAATGTTGAGTTATGCTTTTTAGAATTCATAAAAAAGAGGGGTTAAAAAATAAAAAAATGACAAAAATGTTATCCTTATATATATATAGATACATCCTTAGTAAGATTTAGTAAATTCGGCAGCTCCTGGCACAAATGTATTAAGTTTTTCCATTCTTGTGCTTATGAGAAACATGAGCCTGATGTGTCCTAGTGATTTCTTCAATGTTGGGGCATATGTTTGAAAGGCAAACTCTCATTTCCTCGTCAACACATAGTAAAATGTTCAAAGCTTTTGTAGATATTGCCACATAGTCTTCTTTTATAGAAATCCAAAAGGCTTCAAGAGACAATTCCTTATGTTTAACCATCAATCCCAAACCCCCACCATACATATCATCTTAACTTTACACCAAACAAAGGACAGAAGAAACTTGCCTCCAGTCTTTCCGGGGGAACATGGGGGGTAGTGTAAACAATCCAGCACCAGCTTAACAGCCTTTTGCAACCTAATCAGGCAAGTGAGGTGGGGGGTTGGGCAGACTGTCAGCTTACAGCCAATTTCCCCACACCTCTGTCCCCCCAAAATCTAAACTCCAAAAACTCTGTTGGTTTTTTGGTCCCTAACAGACACATATTTCTCTGGGATACCATAGGACACACCTGGAAATCTTCTAGGTTCACTTTGAGAACCACTGCTCTAGTCCAAAGCAAAGCACGTGTGCTCGGGCTGCTCTCCTTCAGCACCCCGAGGTAAGCAGAGGGCTGGAGTGGCAGAGAACACATAAGGGACCCAGGAGTGTGCCTGTGCAACTGGGGTAAGTCCCAGCTCAGCCAAGGGCAACTGACCAGAGAGACGTGAGGGCGTGGGAAGTAAAGGCTGGTCCCGGGTGGGGCACAGAAAGACAGGTGCCCAGGAGTGCCCCCCACCATGAATGATGGATACTATGCCTGGCTTCAGACCATGCTCAGGCCCTGGGAGGCAGGTCTATATTAGGAATGTGGAAAAGTCCACCCGATTCCCCAAGCATCAATTGAGAGCAACCCGACAACCTTCCCAAGGCTAATCCTGTCTCCCCAGTGCCTTGATGTTGACAACAGGGTGGCCTGGTGACCAGGAAGGATTCGCCTGATCCCTGGGAGACAGCTACCCGAGATGTCTTTATGTCTTTACCCACTCACTTCTGCGGTCTGACATTTTCATGAAGGTGACATTTTCATGCCCGGGTGATTTCAGTGGTGCTTAAGGAAGTGCAAACGTGTCCGGACGGACAGAGGCTGCCTCTGCGTGGTGGTGTTGCCTTCCAGTCTTTCAAACCTCCTACAGCGCCCCAGCTGGTGCCCACCCCGCCCGCCCTCCCTCCCTCCCTCCCCCTTCACAGTCACCCAGCCTCTCTTGAGTGATGTCTTATGACAACAGTCAGTTGCTCTTTGAATGCACCTTGTTCAAGCCTGCCTTGTTTCCATAACCTTTAGGTGACTAGCTCCTGCTTAGCTGCTGGGTCTTGAACGAAGATATGAGAAGCATTAGAAGAATTCTGCTTGCTGCTTCAGTATATAAAAAAAAGGAAAAACAAAACAAAAGGAAACAGCTTCTTCGTACTCTATGCTGCCTCCCCTGAGATACAGAAGTCCGTGCCAAAATAATGAGTGGTTATCAAAGATCTGCAGGAACTCTGTAACAAAAACTGCAGCAACTGGAATTTGTTGGCCAAGAACAAAGTTCACCTCCTTGACCCTGGCAGGCACCTCCATGTCTGTGGCTGTCGGTCACCTCCTGACCCCAACCTCTCCCGTCCCCCTCTCCCGGATGGGAAGGAAGCCTGAATTCTGTACTTTCGTAAGGTGGTGCTTCAGGAGGCCCGCCTGCCCTCACGGGAGATCTCAGCTTGCTGGCTTTCCGCAGAAAGGACTCTCCTTATCTCAGGATGTGGTCAGTCAAGGTTATCAGCCCTCATGCTGTGAGTAGTACACGCTTGAACGCGGTTACATTTTTAACTGACAATAAAGCACTCTCCGATGCCAGGATTAGCAGCATCTAGGTAAACAGTATGCAGCAATGACGAAGGGTCAGCCCAGGGTCGCACGTCGGACCCAGACAGCCAGTCCGCTGCTCCCCACCTTGTCACACCAGACACCTTTGCTCTGCGAAGCAGGATAAGGAAGTAAGCGTCTCAAGGTCACACCGCGTGGGTCAGATGAGGTGCGGCCCTTGGAATTGCCAGCTGGCCGGTCGGCAGTCTAGCAAGCCCCCAGGAGATATTCACTATTGCTATTATTAACAGGAAGTCTGCTTGCTGGTTTTTTAACCATTGTTTTTATTCTTGCATCTTCCTTTATTCTTTTTCAAATACTCATGGAACACCTACTAGGTGGCCAATATAGTGCTAGATACTGAGAAGGGTAAACCTGCTACTTCTAGTGGGATAATTCAGAATCTAGCCAGAAGGGTGAGCCGATGGGAAGGACCTGCACTCACCACGCGCCCACTCTGTGCCGTGCACTGGGTATACGCAGCCTCGCTGACTCCTAAAGGCAGCTGCTGAAGTTTTGTTTTCTTCCTTCTGCAGCCAAGCATGCCTGGGTTCTAGAAGTCACCCGCTTACCCAAAGCACCAAGGCTTGTGAATGAGAATTAAGGTGTAAAGTGAGACCACCCACACTCACCGCCGCTGTGCCAGAAAAGCTCCTCCCCAGAGCGGACAAGCCCATCAGGGTGGGCCGCAGGGCCTTGGTGTCACAGACATGTCTCTCTTGTGTCTCTGGCAGCCCGGAGTCCCAACTTCTCACTTTGAAGGACATCCCACTCATGGGTCCTGTGGGCTCACCCCTCCCACCTTCTCGAGGATTTCCCTCCAGCAACACTCCCACAGGACCCCAGCATCATCAGTGTCTCTGTCTGTACTCCAGGCTAGGCACAACAATATCTCCATATCACCCACTCAAAAAAGAACAACTAAACAGGCAAGGATGTGGAGAAACGAGAGCCCTCGTACGCACGCGGCTGGCGGGAATACAAACGGGTTTCACTGCTCTGGGAAAGAGCTGGGGGGTCTCGTGAAACTTAAACACAGAGCAACTGCATGATTCAGCGGTTCCAATCCCAGGTGTGCACTCAGGACACCCAAAAGCAGGTGTTCAAAACAAAGACGTGGGCATCAGTGTTCATAGTAGCGCTGGTCACAATAGCCCAAAATGCAGGAACAGCCCAAATGCCCATCAGCGAAGGAAAGGATGAACAGCTGTGGGTTGTGCCCACAACGGAATGTTACTCAACCTCATAAAGGAGTGACATTCTGACACAGGTTACAACATGGCAGGGCTCTGACGCCATTGTGCTAAGTGGGGAAAAAGCCTGACACAAAAGGTGTCGTGCTTTATAATCCCATTTAAATGACATGTTTCTAGGGGCAGAAAGCAGATGAGCGGTTGCCAGGGGCCGGGGGCCGGGAGGAGGATCACAAACGGAGACCGAGTATTCATTGGGCAAGGGGCTTGCCTTGGGAGTGATGGGAATGTTCTAGAACGAGTCGAGGTGGTGGTTGCACAGCAAACACCGTGGACGTATTAAATGCCACCGGATTGCTCACTTTAAAATGGTTAGTAAGGCCTGACCAGTGGTGGCGCAGTGGATAAAGCGTCGACCTGGGAACACTGAGGTTGCCGGTTCGAGACCCAGGACTTGTCTGGTCGGGGCGCATATGGGAGTTGATGCTTCCTGCTCCTCCCCCCTTTCTCTCTCACTCTCTCTCTCCTCTCTAAAATGAATAAATAGTAAATAAATAAATTTTAAAAAAATTTTAAAAAAATAAATAAAATGGTTAGTAAGTAGACGAAATGGTGAATCTGATGGAAACTGAACTTCACCTCAATTTTTAAGAAAACACGACCCCGTGGTCTCCTGTGGTCACACCCCTTTCCCACGCTCTTGTCGTAGCCAACCCTCCCCGAGAGAATCCACTGTCTCCACCGTGCACCTGCCTTCGTCCCTCAGACCCTGCCCACGGAGTCTGTGGCCCACCGCACCACCCAAGGTGCTCATTTCAGAACACGGATGAGCCAGAGTCAATAGTCGATTCTCTACCCTCCCAGCAGCTTTGATGAGCTTGACCACTCCTCTTCCTTCTGAGTCCTTCTAGAAACATCCTTCGCAGCCAACACACTGGCCCGGTGTTCCCTCCACCTTCCTAGCTACCTCTTAGTCCTTTCAGCTCTTCCCCCTCATGTACCGGACCTCCACAGTGGAGCATCCCAGTCCCCCGCCCAAAGCCTTCCTCTCTCTTCTGTCCACACTCTTCCCACGCGTGATCTCATCCAGACTCGTAGCCTTAAAACTGGCGATACGCTGCCGACTCCCAAATCTGTCCCTCTGGTTCAGACCTCTCCCCCAGGATCCAGACTCATGTGTCCACCCCCCAGGCAGTGCCCTCACCGGGCTGAGAAGTGTCTCTCACACACTGCAGGTCCCAAACTGCACTTCCGATGTCCGTGTGCCAGCCTTCCCTCTCTCCCTGGTTTCTCAGCCCAAATATCAAAGACCCCTTCCTTCCTCTGCGTTTTCTCTGAGTGCCTGTCCAAACCATCAAAACTCTCATTTATCACTCTGCTCTCACTCTCTCTGGGGCAGACGACATCATCTGCCCCCTGGGAGACTGCCTGCCACAGCTTCCTGACAGTGGTCTCTGCTCATGCCCCCTCCCACCCCCCACCCCAGGTGGTGACATCTAGAGTGACTTCCTATGGCAAACACCAAATCACATGACCCACCCTGCTTAAAGCCTCCGGTGGCTCTCCTAGAATCAGGTTCCAACCTGCTGTTCCCTTGACCCAGATGTGGACCCTCTTCCTTTTGTGTTCAGGGGACAAGGTTTCAGCACCCCAGGCCTGGTTACGATTCTGGCTGTGCCACCAACCAGCTGTGTGACTTAAGCAGTTCATGAAGGTCCTTGATAACAAGGTGGGTGGTCCTACCGACAACGGAGCCTGATTCTGACCCATTGAGGCAGGGGTCACGGAGGACGCATTCTCTATGCAGAAGGGGCAGCCTCGTGTGAGTCTGGTGGCGATGGTACCACGTGTCCAGCAGTGGACGGTCAGGGACCTATAACCAGCCTATTCTCTGGCTGCTTGCTCGCTCCTGGGTGTTCTGCATCTTCTCACAACCTGGATTCATTGTTTCTCCATGTAATCAATCCTGAGCTTCCATTCTCCTCCCATTACACTCGTTTCCTACCCAAGTCCATCAGGGTGGGTTTGAGTTACTTAGAACCAGGAATCCAACTGGTCCATGTATGTAACCCCTTCTAGGTGCTGCATTCAGACCTCTCCACGCTCAGGTCCCTTATCTGGAAGGACAACCGGAAAGCCCCTAGGGACCAGGCAATGTTGCCTTGGGGTTGGGTCCTGATGTGGGCTTGACAACTTGGGCAGAAAAACAAAATAAATCCTTTTATGATGAGAAAAGTCAGCAGACTTGAACGCAGCCCTGGAAACGCCCCTTAGAATTTTGGCCATTGGCAAAGTGGAAAGGTTGAATGAGTTTCTGGTCATGGAGCCATCAGGGATGAGCATGGCTTCGGCCCTGGAGGCTCTGCCCATCGCCACTTCTATTTTACGTAAGTCAACATGCAACTACTATGCTCATAGAGAAGAAGTAAGGGAAACAAGTCGTCCTGCGTTTGCTGCTAAAAACATTTCCAAAAGAAAAATGACAGAAGCCCCTTTTAGGATACTTAGAAATTAGGCTCCAAGTGTGAGAAGATGAGAGGGACTCTTTGCTGGTCTCAAGCTTGGTTGGTACCATTTAGGGTCAGTCTGGAACCTTTCCCAAGTGGCGCGGGGATCAATCAGACCTAGGCCTTGGTTTAGTTTCCATTTTGAAATAAACTCAAAATTTTCAACCTGGTTTGTTTTTTTTTAAAAGGTGAAGTGGAATGCTCTGAGGTTCAGAACCTCCTCCTTGTTCATCAGAGTGGTGTAGGCGGGAAGGACACGGCCTGGTCACCCACAGTGACCCAGCGTCAGTCCCTGACTCTGCCACCAACCAGCCAGTTGTGTGACCTGAGTAAGTTGGTGCACCTGTGTCAGCTCAGTTTCCTTACCTCTGTCATAAGCATGACAACACGCCCCTGGGTGAGGATTAATAGTAAGGTGTGGACATAATACTCAACACCTTGCATAGACTTGTGAATTGGACCTATTTTTTACATCAGCAAGTCAATCATTCATGAAACTGAATGGGTCCAAGATAAATATTTATACCTAGCTGTTCATTCAGAGTTCCTCCCAGTTTCTTGTTCTGCTTGACTAACAAGAACATAGGAGCCTCTGGCAGCCCTGAGCGGGTCTTGGTGACCTTGTGATTCCCAGGGAGGCCCAGCACCTGTCTTAGATGTTGAAGGAGAGGCTGTGGGCCAGATATTGGTCAGCTTGGATATTCCGTAGACCCGGACGGGCTCATTGGCACCAGGTCACTGGGCTTCTGCTTGGTTCTCTTCGTTTTCACTGGCCTCCTTCCACATTCTTCTGTGAGATCCCTGCCCGTCCCCCTCTTCTCTCTGCTCTCACTGCACAGGGTCTCCCACCTTGTCTGCATGCTCGTGGCTCCCACACTGTTAGACACCCCCCCACACACACACACCTGCTCCTCTGTGGTCTTCCCCGTCAAGGTAAATGATCTCACCATTCTACCTATTAGCCACACCCACCTTGACCCTGAGACCCATCCAGATTCTGACCACTTTTCATCAAAAGCAGCTCTTCCGCCCAAGCGCAGCTGCTGCCACGGCCTCTCGCCTTTTCTCCTTGTCTGTGCCCCAGCCCCTCATACCAGCACCATCAACACGGTCATAAAATCACGAAGAGAAAGAGGGAGGGGAAAAGGAACAGAACCCATAGGTTGCTTTGGATTTGTATGTTCCAGAGCTCTGAATCTGTCACCTGTACTGGCTCTTACCTTGATGGTCAAGATGATGGGACCTTCCTCCCGGCCAGACAGATGAAGTCTCTGAGATCCCCTTGACCTTGGAGCCCCAGCTGCCGAGCCCACCTTCTGGGCTGAGGCTGGGCATAGAGAGTTCTGGCTACGTTCTGGCTACGCTCTGCCCTAAGGCAATAGACACTCCCCCCCCCGCCCCCCTGAGCTCAAGGTCAGGCCCCAGGACTCACACCCCTGCTCCCCGGGCAGGGGATGCCGAGTGGCTTCCCCGACGAGAGGGGGCCTTCCTTGCTCAGCAGGAGCACTGGCCGTGAGCCCCACTTCCTGCCAGCCAGCCATCGTTTCTATAGCTTCGTGACAACTCTTCTGAGTGGGGAGGCTCACAGCGATGTCGCATTCCAGGACGGGCAGGGACTTTTCTGGGTTCAACAAAGCTTGGGTCAGGGTGGGGGATGGGGAGGAAAAGACAAAAGAGCAAATCCAAGTGCTGTTGGCCCTGAGAAGCTGAGAAACTGTGAAGCGCTACTGCCTCCTTTCCTCTCTGCTTCCTGAGACGCAGCCGCTGGCATCAGGGGAGGAAGCGAGGGGTTTCCTCCAGGCGGGCGCGGGGAGCAAAGGGGCCCATTCGCTGAGGCCAGGGAAAGGCAAGTTCTCCCTCTAAGCCAGAGGCAAAGAGGCGGAGCAAGAGAGGGGCAC
Organism: Rhynchonycteris naso; assembly: GCA_037038555.1. Taxonomy (NCBI): domain Eukaryota; kingdom Metazoa; phylum Chordata; class Mammalia; order Chiroptera; family Emballonuridae; genus Rhynchonycteris; species Rhynchonycteris naso. The sequence continues at coordinate 312,222,454 of CM072996.1, read as the reverse complement.
GGTCAAGATGGACACCCCCACCCTAATGCTAACCCCACTGTTTAACGGAGAACAGTTGGACTTTTCATCACAGTGTTCAGCTTTTCCAGCCCTGAATGAACGCCCGCCATGGGCTATGTTGGGGGCTCATGCCAACCCAGGGACCGCCACGGGTGAAGCCACACGTGGACACCTATTGGTTGCATTTTGCCAAGCAAGCTCTCCTGTAGGAAAGAAATCCATCTGTCCATCCATCCATCCATCCATCCATCCATCCATCATCTATCCACCCATCAGTTCATCTATCCATCCGGCCATCCATACATCCATATATACATCCATCCATCCATACATCCATGCATCTACCCATCAGTTCTTCCATTTATTCATTCATTTGCTTATCTGTTTACTTATTCAACAAAGGCTTCCTGAGGACCTACGAGGAGGCAGGATCTTGGTTAGTTGCTGGAGATACAGAAATGAATCAGATCAGCTCCCTCCTGGAAAGAGTTCACAGTCACAGGAGGGACATAGACACACAACAGAGGATTGTGACCGCATGGAACGCATTCCTCCGCTCACTCGACACACGGAGTGAGCCCCGCTGCCCAGGCATTGTGCTAGGTACTCGGGTGGAAGTGTCCTCACAGAGCCTGCATTCTAGGGAGGGAGGCAGGTCACGAAACAGAACGCATCACTGAATGACAGTGCATTACAGTGTGATGGGGGCTGTGGGGGGGGATGTAAGAATGGGGACGGGAGTCCTGTGGTGGTGGTGGAGCTGGGGAGATTGCAGATTTTATAAAAGTGGCTCTGGATGGCCTCACTGGAAAAGGGACATTTGAGCAAGGACTTGAAGGACGGAGAAACTGAGCCATGTGGACAAGTGGCCCATGGTTACAATCACCAAAGATGCAAGAGTCTATGGGAAGCGGAGAAGGGCTCCAACTCCCTGGAGTTACCGGACTGCAGAGTGAGGACGGTGAAAGGAGATTTCTCCAGAGAGCTAAGTGGGACAAGAGCATGGGACCAGGCGAGCGGCTCACGCTGGATCCGTCGGCAAGGAATTTGGGTGGTGAAGAAATGGATAATGGAATAACCAGTTCAAACCTCCCTAGATTCAAACCCCAGCTCCACCACTGGCTCTGTGACCTTGAGCTGGTCACTTAACCTCTCTGAATCTCAGTTTCTCCCCTCTCTGTAAAATGGGAAGAATCACAGAACCCACCTCACAGGATCAATGACTTAGAGTACATCTGCTTTATGTGTGCTTCTAAAAAGGCACGGGGGGGGGGGCCGTAGGGTGAACTCAGGTGGGGGGCTGGGCCAGGCTTACAGCAGGGGCGGGTGCATTTGACATCTCCAGAATGAGAGCTTGCAGGTGCTCTGGTCGCCCATCCCAGAGCAGGATGTCTGTGTGTAAAGACGATTTGCCCTCTCGTTTGATGCATGATTCCTAAGCCCTGGCCACCTTCCCGGCAATGCACCAGAGATACAGGCATGGTTATTCCTTCTTGGGTTTCTCACCTGGATGTGGGGCACAGGTACCAACACCCACCATGCAGGTAGGCTTGCACAGACTGTGCAGGGTCAGGGGGCAAGGCTTGGCCCTGGAGAAACCTGGCACCCCAGAGAAGGCAGCAACAGCAAGATGCTGGGCGTTGCCACGGCTTGAAGGGTTTCTTAAAAACAGATTTCTGGCCCCTATTCCAACCCAGTGATTCTGAAAATCCTAAGGTGACCAATCGTCCTCCTTTAGGGAGGACAGTCCTTCTTTTGTAAGTTCCATCCACTCTCGAAAAGTGTCCTCCTTTTTCATATTGGAAGACTCATCCGTAAATGTCTGTATCCAATCGATGCAGTCGATCCATTGCGTGTGATGTGACGTGTTTGCATCTAAATGGGTACTTTTTTCTTCCAATTATTATTAAAAGTTAATAGGCAGGTAAGCATAATTACAATATAAAATATTACAAATGTTTTTGTTATGCAGTTATCATATTATAGTGTATTATATTTGCAATGAATAAAATGTTTCTTTTATTGACGATATTGTTTTTTTCCATTTATTTTTGTCTTCCTTTTCATTGTAAAAAAGTTGGTCACCTTAAAAATCCAGAGGAAAGGTTGAATAAGCTATCATTTTAATGTCTCCCAGTTATGAGCAAAATTCTAGTTATGAGCAAAATTGGCAAATGGTGCTCCAACATAGCTCCCTCTTTTTGCAGACAGGGGAAGTGAGGCTCGGAGACATGCCCAAGGATGCACAGGAGTGTATGGCCGAGGCAGGGCTGGTACCCAGAGCCCTCGCTTCCCTGTCTGCATCTAAAACCAAGTGCCACAAACCGGAGAGCTAGAAACAACAGATGTAGGCTACGGGCAAGGGTCTGTTCCCTGCTTTTGTCTTAGCCTCCAGTGTTCTGCCAACAATCCTTGGCACTCCTTGGCTTGTAGCTGCATAACTCCAATCCTCACGCGGCCCGATAGTCCGCTTCTTACAAAGTTATCAGTCATATTGGAGATTAGGGCACGCCCTATCCAGTGTGACTTCATCATAACTAATTACAGCAGCATTGACTCTATCTCCAAAGAAGTTCCCATTCGGAGACTGGGTGTCAGCATGTCAACCTCACCCCTTTTGGGGAAGACACAATGTAACCCACAGGTGGCACTCTCCCAGGCTGGTCTGTTATTCCTGCTGACATACTACTTGGTCCTTGTGTCCCACCTAATGCTGGGAAGACCTGAGGGCACCGACATTAAAATAAAACCAATAATATTGTAAGAAATGATGAGTAAGTCGTGACTAAGAAGCGCAGCCCGGAGGAGGGGACGTGACTGTCACAGACACTTCGGTTAGAGATGGTTTGCTCCACCGAGGACCCAGTTTCACTCTGACTGTCTGGACCCCGACTCCCCATGGGACCGTCCCCCACTCGGTGTTATCGTGGCAGGAACACAGCGGCGGTGCCCAGACAGGACCCCTTCCAGCTGAGAGAGAAAGTGATGCAGGGGTCTGTCTTCCCGGCTGCTGGGCTTGCAGATGTCACTTCCCAAGCTTGTTGCACAGGTTGTCGTAGGAAACCAACAAGTGATGCAAATTAAGTAATAATTGGAACAAGTAACATTTTTGTCGAGCTTTGCAAATTTACAAAGCACCTTTGCATTTATTATCAGAAAAATTTTGTGGGGTGGACCGAGCCACACTTCATACTTACGATGAAGAGCCTGGAAGGCAGAGAGGTCACTCAGGGTCACACTGTGAGTTGTCAATGAGTCACAACCAAGCCAGGTGTCCCGGTTCTCAGTCCAGGAGACTTCGCTCTTCTCCCATGACGGTGAGGGTCTTCCCATCTGCCGTGTTCAAAGTCAGTCTACCAGTCCTCCTATCTGCTCACCAATCCATCAGTAAGTATCCAAGTAAATAAATGGCTATATTCCATTTAAAAATATTATTTATTCTGCTTACTTCTAAAGTCACAAGATCACACCTGTTATCAACAATAACCTGTGAAACAGCCGTGGCAAGCATCACCTCCCAGCCTGGATGGCTGGAAAAAGTCAAAAGCCACCCCCCCCCAGCCAAGTGGGGTCCTACTGGATGTGACCCTGAGAAAAGATGCCAGAAGGAGCAGAAGTCACTCCCGGACCCTCCCCCCACCCCATTCCCAGCCTCAACCTCCTTTCCTTCTGGCCAAGAAGGACGGCCGCTCCCCTGGAGAATTCTCAAGCCAGAACACATTGGATGAACGGAATAGCAAAGACCATTCTGAAGGCGTTGAAGGGAGCCACTGAAATGAAATAGCGGCGTTTCATCGCTACGCCAGAGCTTGGCACAGAAGCAAAGACGGAAATCAATATGGATGAAGTGTGTCCAGTTACTTGTTATTCTTAGGGGCCGAGCCTGTGACAGCAGACCCTCATAGAAACCCCTGCCCTGCACCCTCCCTAACTGTCCTGAAGGAATCTGTCTGTGAGATGGGTACACCAGGACTCAGAGAGGGGGAGTGGCTTGCCAGCTGCCAGAGCTACTGCTGCCTTTACTACAGACTTAGCCAGGGGTGTCCCTCGGGGCTCAGAGGTGTCTCTCCCCAGTCAAGCTCTCTGCAATCACCCAGCAGGGACTGCCACCAGGCTGCGGGCTCAGCTGGGAATAAGTAGGTGTAGGATTCTCCAAATGTTCACACCAGTGCCTTCTGGGAGGCAAATAAAAATGGAGGTTCTCGATGTGGGACTTACTCCCTGCCTTACAATCTGTCTGAGCAGGAAGCTTCCTGCAAGTGACCATCCGAGAGCACTCCTACCAAACAGACGCACCCTGAAACCACGTTCCTGGACTGGGCATTTGTCCAGCCTCTCTGTCCCCTTCCTGTCCCAGGGAGCTGGGCTGGATATGCTCAGAGAAGCCTTGTCTTCTGCATTGAGCACAGAACTTCCCCAAAGAGCTCCCAGGGCACCCAGACCTGCAGCCTCTGTGCCCCCGCTGCCCTGGGTGACCACTGACTCAACACCTCCCAGGTGTCAAAGTGCAACTCAGTCACACGGGCTGGCCAGCACCCTCCCTGTCTCCATTGCCGGGCTGGCCGTGGAGTGTCTCCCTTCCTCCCGAGCATGGTCTTGACCTCTGTGAGTGATGCATGAACGCCCTCCATGAGGCCAGGGCCAAGACTGGCTGGTGAGAACAGGGATTTTCCAGGCCCACCCTCTGGGATTCTGATGCAATGGATCCGGGGTGGGACAGGGCATCTGAAAGTTAACACACGCCAACTCCACCCTTGGCCATCTGGATACACAGCCTTTGCACAAACCACCAGGCTTACCAGTGTTTCCCAGGCTCCAGCCTTCACTTGCCCCCTAGTGAAATAAGATGTGGGAGAGTCGGGCACTTTTGAGTACCCCATATGCCTCTCTCTGTCCTCTCCAAGTACCAAAGAGCCTCTGAACGTCTGGCTGAATTACCCCTTTTTGTACTGTGCCCTACGAAAATAAAATTTCTGCTCTTGGCCTCAGCTGGTGGTTTAGTGAATAGCATGCCAGCCTGGTGTAAGGACGTTCTGGGCTTGATTCCCAATCAAGGCACCTGGGCACTGAGAATAGCTCCATTGGAGCACATAAGCCTCAGGCACTAAAAATAGCTTGCTACTTGAGCATCAGGGCCCAGATGAGGTTGCCGGGTGGATCCAGGTTAGGTTGTACGCAGGAGTCTGCCTAACTATCTCCCCTCCTCTCGCCTAAAAAAAGAAAACAAAATCTTCTCTTAGTGACTTATTATAACTGACTTGAGTCAGTTATCCTGGATGACATTACTGCAAGAAGACTAACATTGTTCGTCTTGCAAACAGAAGCTTGATGCCTCGTCAGGTCACCGCACCCTGCCCACCAGCCCTGCTGCTCCACACCAGCGGGCTCTGCTGAGACGCCCCACCTCCACCCAGCCCTGGACTGCGTTCCTTCTCCCATCATTCTGCTGCTCTGGGACACATTTATATCTCAAAACTCAACCTGAGCCTTGCCTTCTCCAAGAAACCCCTCAATATCCACCCAGAAATCTTCCGAGTAGAGTATTCTGTTTTAAAAGCAAGCAACTAAGCTTAAACCCCTTGGTATCCGGTGCAGGGCCTCTTGCCTGCATTTTTTTTTTATCATTCTAGGCAGCACTTTTCATTATCTGATTTTCCCCTGGGCTCCACCCCATGAAAAGCACTGCTGGCAGGCAGCTTTCTGAGGTCCAGGACCCGGCAGCAGAGAGGTGGCATGCCGGGCAGCATCCTTGGCACCCGAGTGCCTGGTCTTTGAGCCCTCGGGCCCGTGACTCAACTGGAAGCAGGTGTGAGTCCTCCTTCCCACACCTACGGCCGGGCCTGCCGGCTCCTCTCACATGGCCGCCTTGGCCCTTGGCCCACTTTCGGCCCCGCCTGCCGGGGGAACGTGAGCTGGCAGGGGCACAGCCCTAGGTCGCTCCCGACTGCTTGGCTCCGAGCCATTATCGCACCTGCCTGAACTTTGACATCTGCATCCGTGACAGGAGCATACAAGCAGTAAACCTCACGGGCTCCTAGGAGGGACGTTGGTGTCCTTGAGAAGGCTCTGCTGTGTGCCGGCCTCCAACACTCCACTGGGACAACCCCATGGATAAAACCAGACCTCACAATGAACCCAATCAGAACTTTCTATGGTCACGATTTTTGTAATAAAGGGGAAAAGATACAGCAGGACAGGGATGAGTACAGAAACAGGAGCTAGTCAAGTGTGGGTCCTGCCGCTTGCACTCTGTGTGACCATCCCTATGCAAGTTTCCTTGAACCTGAGGTTGAGTTCCCTCATCTGGAATATGGAAAAGGCCATTTGTAACCCACACGCTGGCTGTCAAGATTGAAAAGTGATAATGGAGTCTCTCGTAAAAGTTCTCATCACAAGGAAGAAAACAAGAACTTGTAGCCACCGTGGTGAGGATGTTCACTCACCCTGGTGAGCAAGCCACAACAGCTACGTGTATGTCCCACCAGTATGCCGTATGCCTAAAAGGAACGCCATGTCCTGTGCCAATTATATTCTAACGGAAAAAAAAAAAGGCATTTATTGAGCGCCCATTGTTTACCTGGTGGCTTATTCCTGTATCTGGCACAGAGGAAGCCTTCAGTAATATTAGTTGAATGAATGCATGAATGAATAATGGATAAATGAAGATTATAAAAGGGAAAAAGCTGGTCCCTGGCCAGTTAGCTCAGTAGGTTAAGAGCGTCGTCCCAAAACAATAAGGTTGCGGGTTTGATCCCCAGTCCGGGCACACATGAAAAGAAACCAAGAAATGCAAGACCAAGTAAAACAACAAATACTTCCCTTCCCCCTCTCCACTCTCTCCCTTCCTCTCTCTGTCTCTCTAAAAATCAATGCACATTAGTTAAGTAAGCCCTGGGTGGATAGCTCTGGAGTGTGGTCCTGGAGCACGGAAGTTGCAGGTTCAATTCCCCCTGTCAGAGCACATACGGGAGCAGCTCGATTGATGTTCCTTCCTCTCTCTCTCTCTCTCTCTCTCTCTCTCCAGTCCCTTACTGCATAGAGATTACAGTCTCATACGATGAGGGCAGATGATAAATTCTTAAAGCAGTGGCTCTTAACCTTTTTTGAGGTACCGAACCCACCAGTTTCATATGCGCATTCACCGAACCCTTCTTTAGTGATAAATAAAATATGATTTTTTTTTTCCAAATTCAAGACGTAGGTATATGTTTTTTTACTGGTACACAAAATGAGCCGTGCATGAACATCCCCTTGCTCAAAGAACAAAACCAACAAAGTGCATGAACTCACAACAAATGACGGTATTACTTTATTCTGGTCTCCGCGGCAGAGGCTTCTCCGAACCCCTGAGACCGACTCATCGAACCCCTAGGGTTCGATAAAACCCAGGTTGAGAACCACTGTCTTAAAGGGAACACAAAGTGCTAAGAAAGTACATAAAGAGATGATTAAATGCACAGAGCTAACACTACTAAGCACGGCTCAGTCACCCAGGCAGTGACGGGGCTAGAACAGGACCGGAGTTAAGGAAGGCTCACGTTCCTCATCGGGAGAGGTGGAGAAAAACAGTGTCGTAACTCTTGGTTTTATTTACTCTGCACCTACACGAACACCCTCTCCACTTGGCCTGACCCGAGTGTCCGCATGAGAGAGAGAGAGGGAGAGAGAACGAGAAAGAGGACATGTGGAAACACCTGTGACCGTGCTGTCACTGAGTAAAAAGTCAATGCCCAGGTTCCTCACTCACTATACGCCACTGTTACACCTTTACTCTGCGTGTAGACCAGGGGGAGTCACCCTTTTTATACCTACCGCCCACGTCTGTATCTCTGTTAGAAGTAACATTTCCTAACCGCCCACCGGTTCCACAGCCATGGTGATGTATAAAGTAGGGAAGTAACTTTACTTTATAAAATTTATAAAGCCGAGTTACAGCAAGTTAAAGCATATAATAACAGTTACTTACCAAGTACTTTATGTCGGATTTTCGCTAAGTTTGGCAGAATAAATCTTTATAAAACAACTTACTATATAGCGTTTGGTTGCTCCGCTACCGCCCACCATGGAAGCTGGAACGCCCACTAGGGGGCGGTAGGGACCAGGTTGACCAGCACTAGTGTAGATAACCCCCCATCCTCTGAAAAGCAGCCCGGGGCACCCGGGGCCACCTTCCCGGCGTTAGGCTCCTTCCTGAGCCACGGTCACCACCTGTCAGCCCCGTCTGTGTGTATGAAGGACTCCGGGAAGGAGGCCGGCTGCCTGCCGCAGCCAGGCCCAGGCCAGGGGCCGACAGGTGCGCCCGCACTTGGACCCCACCTCCACCCCCTGTAGAACAGAGTTCGGTCAAGGAGCCACCGTGCCGAAACACAGGGCACGGGAACAAAGCGCTCAGCTCTGCGTCCTCGGATGCCTGGGCCGTTTCACCCCGGCGGTCCCCTCAGCGATGCGGACGGTGTCTCCTTCACATCCAAAGCGAGCCCTGGAGGACAAGCTGAGGCCCCCGAGGTCTATTCTTCGGCATGGAGAGATTTGAGGCGCCCCGGTCACTGTCAAACTCCCCCCATCCCACCGCGCCAGAGGAAGGAGGCGCTGTGTTAAGAGCCGGGCTGGCAAATGTTCTCCGGAAAGGGCTTTCTGCAAAGGAGCTGCTGCTTTGCCTGTCTTCCAGTCTGTGGCTACCCCTCCACTCTGCCACGGGGGCTGAAAGCAGCCCAAGACACTGCCCAGAGAGGAGCGAGACTGGGTCACGGTGACACGCTCTGTGCAGAGACAGGCTGTGGGCCAGCGCGGCCCACCGTGGAGTTCGCTGTCCTCTGCTCTGGAGTATTCGTGTCTCTGACTTAATAAAGCTCAGTGCCGAGATGGCGTGGGCTGTCTCCCAAAATGGTCCCTAGAAGTGCTTCATTAGGGTGAGGGCACTCTTCCCAGATGACGTGAGTGCCCTCACCCTCGTGAGCCGAGAGCGCTGGGGAAGGATGGCTGTCAGGGCGGCGAGTGGCTGGCTGGGTGAACGGATGACCGCGTGTTCGTGATTATCAGCAGAGCGCGCTGGGCAGGAGGACGCTGGGCGTGTGCCAAGTCTGTCCCCACAAAACCCGCAGGTTCTGTGAAGACATCTCCTCCTCCTCTGCCTCTGTGTCCACGGGTAACACCACCAAAGGCCCCCTGCTGCTGGACCAGGTAACAGCTAGCTAACCTGTCGTCCAGGTGGCCCCATCGCAGAGGGGGCCTAACTGGGTTCTGTCCACCCCCACTGTCCAGGGCCAGCCCTGGTCCTGTCCCACCTGGACGTCAGCCTTCTGACTGGTTTCCTTGCTGCCAGACTCCAGCTCCCAACCCAGTTCTCTGCAGTGTCTGCGGGGTAGTCTTTCTCGCAGGAGAAGGGCGTCACCGCCTGTCTGTCTGTTCAGGGGCCTTCGATGGCTCCCAGCTGCTTCTGGATGGAGCCTCCAGCGCTGTGCCCACAGCCTCACTACACTGTCTCATTCTCCACTCCCGGCCACCACCCGGCGACACGAAGCCAGCCCTCGCACTCGCCCTGCCCCTGCCCCTGCCCCCGCCCAGCTTCTGGCGTATGCCCTGCAGGCAGCCCACCCCCGGCACAGAGAATGTCCTTCTTCACTCATGTCTCCCTTTGGTGCCAGAGTGCCCTGTGCCCGCCCTCTTCCCCTGACCGATTCCTACCCACTGTTTTAGGATTTGCCCACAATCCGAATTTTCCTATGCAGCCTGCAGGGGGCAGTCTCGAGCAGAGTCCACTTTCCCCTCCGGAGTCTACTCAAGTGTTTTTCATTCCAGTGCCCAGAGGTCCAGGCGGGAAGAGGAACCCCGCCAACCAGAGTTAAAGAAATAGATGGCAGTCCGCTTCTGTTTTGGAGAACTAATATTGATCAGGATTTTAGGACAACTGTGTCCGTGCACAGCTCTTCAAAAGGAATCCTCGTGTGAGCCCGTCAGAACCTGATGCCAAGGGAAGAAACTGCAAGGGAAATCATGCCTCACTCTGCCGTTACAATGGCTTTCCAAGGTGCTCCCTCACTTCCCCAGGGGGACAGGCGGCCTCCGACACCTCCCCATGCAAGTGCTTTCTCTGCCCCTCCCGTGCGTGCTCTGGGACCCAGCCGCCCTGCTGTTCCGGGGCCACCGAGGAGGAAACAGGACACAGAGAAGTCAGATAACACAGGTCTGGTGCTGATGGCCCTCCGTCTTTCCCCACGCCATGCTACCACCCAGAGACAAGAGAGTCCCCTACAGCCATGCTGCTCTCTCTCTGGGATCAACCCCCGTGTGGTGGTTAGATGCCATCTTGAAAGCGTTTTAAGCAAAAAGCTCCATGACATACAACGTGCGGTGGCTGCTGGCCTAGTCACGGACAAATGCCAGTTCATCATGTCCCTTCCAGTGGAGGGACTGTGGCTCCAGTGGGAGGGAGAGGACGTCCCCCCTCCAAGGCAGCACTGAAGGAGGGAAACCTTGGCTCTATGGCATGGCCCACCTGGTTTGCAAGCCAGGCTCCCGGCCCCTTGGGGTGTTGGCGACTCAGAGCCTCTGCCACTCAAGGTGACCGCTGGTTGCTGACCGCCTCCCCCAGGGCACACAGCAACAACCCCAATGCTTTCGGCCCCGCTGTGCGGACACGCCTGCTGGCGTTTTTGTTTTTATGTGTGTGTGTGTGTGTGTGTGTGTGTGTGTGTGTGTGTGTATCTCAGAACCGAAACCGGACTAAGTGTTCCAAATATGGGCTTTCCCTTTGCTCGGCTGTCAAAGGAGCCCAAGAGGAGAAAGAGAGATATGCAGAGACCCGGCAGGCCAGCCGATGGGAAAGGGAGGCAACCTGGGGCACCGGAAAATTGGCAGACGTCGTGATATTTTTGAATAAAACCTATGAATAATTGGCTAACAATCATCAATACACTAACAAACAGCAAGTGCTGTGAGGATGCGGAGGAAAAGGAACCCTCGTGCACAGTTGGTAGGAAGGCAGATGGTACAGCCCCTGTGGAAAGCAGTGTGGACTTAGCTCAAAAAATTACAAGTGGAACTGCCTTATGACCCAGCGATTCTCCTTGTGGGAACTTATCTGAAGAAACCCATTTCCTTAAAAAAAAGTATGGACAGAGCCTTTTATGGGATTTTTTATATGGAAAGACAAACTCCCACTCTGTCTTTGGGCACTCGGTTAGAGAAGCCCTGGGATGCTCATCCCGCCCATCAGGGACCCGTCCTGGTGACTTATTTAATCTTAGTTACTGCCATACAGGTCCTACGTTCAAACGCCAATCACGCCGGGCATTAGGGCTACAGGTGTACACTTTGGGGGACACAGACACTCAGTTCAGCACCCCGGCTGGTAGAGGAGGCACGTTTCCCGAGCTGGCTTCACGGATGCATCGGATTGGTATGGGTGCAAGCCCAAAACAGTCCGCCCAGGCAGGGGCGGCCCGAAAGGGAGAGGCCGGAGGACATCGTCCACGGGCGGAGCTCCCAGCCGTTGGTGGCTGGAGGTGCGGGCACGTGGCATGGTGCACGTCTCCTTTACAAGCTGGTCCTGCCCAGCTCGAGCGTCGTGTGCCTGGCTCACCATCCACGCCACACAAACCTGTTTTCTCGTCATCCTCTGACTATGGCGAGTCTTGCCCAAGCTGTTCCTTGGCCTAGATGCCTCCTCCCACGCAGAGACCGTGAGCGAGCGCATCCTTCCAGACTCAGCTGAGACGTCCATCCTCCCACGGCCCACGCCCGACAGAACGGGCGGGTCTCCCCCTGCTCTCCGGATGCCCTGCAGCCTCCACAGTTCGTTGTAAAGCCTTGGCCAAGTGTGCATCGCCAGTTCTCACTAACTTGTAAAGAAGAAACAGGGCAGCTGGGAACTGTTGTCTGTGATCACAAGAGACGTGTTGCAGGGCCAGCGGAACTCGGACCCCGGGGTTCCTGGGCCTCAACCGGAAGGGAGGGACGGCTACGTGCTGGGCACCCCGCAAAGGGCACACGTGAGTAAGGTTATCTCACGGAGTCCTCAGCTGCCCTGCAAGGACACCGAGAGCCCCGTGTCTGAACAAGGAAAGCTTGAGGAGCCCCGTCAGGGCCACACTGCAAGGAGACGAAGTGAGATCTGAACGCGATCTGTCTGGTTCCAAAGGCTGAGGTCTCTCTCGTGTCTTTCCCACCCCCATTCAAGAATCGGACCCTCACATTTTGTCTACCTGTGAAGGCACCTGGCTGGATCGTCCAGGGCCCTGGTCAGTCAACTGACCTCACTTTGTCCCCCTGTCGGGGCCCAAGGTCTTATCCCATCCCTCTCTTTCCTCTTAAAATGCACCCACCCTCACCTCAGTCTCTGACCAGTGTCCCCTCCTTGGGGATCCTCTGCCCATTCCAAAAGGCCACGTGCCAAACACAGCCTCCTGGGTTCATTCTGGGCCAGGTAGCCTCAGCCCCTTGCAGGGAGGGAGCCGAGGTGTGATTCAGCGACGATGAAACTTCAGTGATGATACCTTATTGATTACTTTGCCGATGCCCCTCCTCACGACAGCCCTGGGAAGGGCACACAGTGTTTATCCACATTCTTCAAGCAGGAAACGAAGGCCAGGAGCAGTTCGATGATCCAGACAAGATGTGGGCGGCAGGGCGTGGAGCAGGAGTCAACCAGGTGAGCAGTGTCACTGCATGGCCTCCCGCAGTTCCGAGGACCTGGGGGACCCCGGGCAAGTTACTGCACCTCCCGGTTTCCCCTTCCTTCCCCTGCATCGTGGAGGCGATAAATATCCTACCCGCTTCCCGGGGTCGCCGTGGGGGTTGCTGTAAAATCCTCAGACCGGTGCCTGGCACGTAGGCTTAACGTAGGTTAGTTGTTATTTTTCTTTCCAGAATTTTTGTGCCGGGCAGCATTATGGTGTGTGTGCGTGGTGGTGGTGGTGGTGGGGGGTAAGAATCTTAACGAAAGTCAGAATTCTAGAAGGTCAAACTGACCTTACCCCCCCCAACTCCTGCCTGACCCCTAGCTTTGTCTAGAAAGAAAGAAAGACAGAATCCAAGATGGAAGAATCGCCAGTCGTGATGGGAAAAGGGCTGTCTCCAGCAGCTCCTCTGACTTCTCATTGCGAAGGGGGTGGCCTCGTGGACAGCCGCACCGACGTAGGTCGGGTCTGGCAGGACTGGCGTTGAAGTCTCAGCCTTGCTGCTGATAAGCAGTGTGACCTTGACCAGGTCACTTAACTGCACGAGCTTCAGTTTATTTGGTTGTAAAACGGGGAGGGAGGGGGCATAGTGCCAGTCTCTCTGCACTGGTAGGAAAGGACCTCTGATGACCCACAGACAGTATGGCACAAGGACAGAGGCCCAGGCGGCCTTCAGCAGTTGGCCAGCACTGCACGAATGTTCTCATATGTGTCCTCTGTCCCCAAAAGAGTAAGTGGAAGGGTGTGTCCGGTGTGTGCGCCCGGGAGGAGAATGATCAGGTCTTAGATAACGACTCTACTTCCCTTGAGAAAGTTTGCACCGGACTGTTTGTCCAGACACCTCCCCACCAACAGTCCCAGTGGTCGTCGCGGCAGGGAGAGGACCAGACCTCCGCCGTCCTAGCTTTCCCACCTAGCCACGTACCCTTCCACCCTGCGAGCTTATCAGGTCACTGTTCCTCAAATTAAAAACGACAACAGCTGCAGCCACAAAACACAAGACAGCTACTCACCACCTCTGGCCGCTCGCGGCCTCGGGGCCGGGACTCCCCGTGGGAGGGACATATCTCAAGCCACGGTTGTGTTCCTACTGGCTGGACTGCTGGTCCTTCCTCCAAAGTTCGGGCTGACCTCTTAAGGACTTCCCCGAAGCTCCCTGGCCTTTTCAGTAATGTTTTCCCCCGGCCTGTTTTTCCAGTCTGTCAGTCAGATGCCCGGTTGCTGCCTTTTTAGGCTCCTTCCCGCCAGCCACAGGGTGAGAACTTAAATCCCTTTGTGACTAAATGTTTCCCCATGCAGACCAAGGGTTGCTCAACCCGGGCACGGCTGCATGTTTGTCTTGGGCTTTCCTGGTGCAGGGTGCTGTCCTGTGCATTAGAGGATGTTTGCGGCATCCCTGGCCTCAACCCACTAGATGCCAAGGGCAAGGTCACCAGCCCTCCATCACCCATCATGACAACCAAGAATGTCTTCACAATTGCCAAATGTCCCCTGGGAGGGGGGGGAATCGCCCCAGGTGGGAGCCACTGTCTTAACCCCACTGAGTCCTGTCCCTGTTTATGGAATACCTTCGGACAATGGTGTTTCCGTCTCTGCACCTCTATTTCAGTTAGACGGGGAGATCTGTACTGGTACCCCCGAGACTAAGAATCCCGTGCTTCCAGCCACTCGTCCCCTGGGTGTGGTTGTCCCCAGAGCAGTGAGAGGAGGATGTTCTAGGTACGACCGTGTTCAGCGAGAGGCCAGTCTTGACCATGGCAGTGTATTATTAGTCAGGTCCTCCAGAGAAACAGAACTAAGAGGATGTGTGTCTGTATAAAAAGAGAGTTATTTTAAGGACTTGGCTTATGAAGAAGATATGAGTCTAAAATCTGCAGACCAGGCCAGGAGACCTGTTGTTTGGGCCCAAAGGCTGTCTGCAGAGGAATTTCTTCTTCTTTATTTTCTTTCAATTTTTCCGTTGATTTGAAAGAGAGAGAGAGAGAGGGGGGGGGGAGGGAGAGAAAGAGAGAGAAGCATCAACTTGCTGTTCCACTTAGTTGTTCCATTTTTAGTTGTGTGCTTACTGATTGCTTCTCCTAAGTGCTCTGACCGGGGATTGAACCTGCGACCTTGGCGAGCCACGACTATGCTTTAGCCACAGAGCCACTGGCCGGGGCCAGGAATTCCTTCTTGATCAGGGAGCGTTAGTTGTTTTCCTGTCTAGGCCATCAACTGATGGGATGAGGTCCACCCACGTTATGGTGGGGAACCCGCTTTACTCCAAGTCAACAAGTTTAAATGTTGATCTCCTCTAAAACACACCTTCCCTCAAAATCTCCAGAATAACGTTTGACCAAATACCTAGGCACTGTCGGCCCCGACAAGCTGGCACATAAAATTAATCATCACAGGCCGTGATGATGAATTAATCTACGACCAAGAGAGGGAGGTGAGGTTGAGCTCATCTGAAATAAGAGGCCAGGCTTTCCCGTGATGACTGTCTGAAGTGGCAATGCTGTGGATGCATCACCGGGGCCACCTCTGGCTCTTAACCCTGGTCGTAACACTCACCTGGGGAGCCCTGGAGAGGTACGGGTGTCAGAGCCGGCCTTGGAGAGTCGGTTCCATTTGGTGCAGCCAGGGCTCAGGCAGTGAAGTATTGTTAGAGGGCCTCAGGGCCTTCTGACCAGCAGCCAGGGTTGTGAGCCCCTGGGCTGAATGAATGTCTGATCCTGCTTCCAAGGACGGACAGCGGAGACCACGGGCTGTGCAGCTAGGTGGGCGGACTGGGCTCCAGGCCTCCTTCCCAGATGAGTTCTAGGATGTTGAGAGGCCACTCACTGCACCTCCCACAGGCTGGGAGGGCGGGTGGGAAGGAAATGCTCAGAAAGCACTTAGCACAGTCCCGGGGGTGGGATGGGGGGGGGGGAAAGAGGTGACACAACATAAGTCCCAGGTCACTAGGTGCCCTCTCCTACCACACACTTGGTATTCACAACCTGGTGTCCCCGCCGCGTTGTGTTCAGTTCCTGTTAAACTGTAACAATAGGTGTGCTGTCCTCCAACATGGACTGGGCCGTGAGACAGACACTGTGCTGAAACAGGCATTCTTTCATTTTCCCAGTGACCTTATGAGGAAGGGTCTGTGATGGTCCCCCGGGCGACCCATCAGAGATGTTCCGTCACTTGCCCGAGGAAGAGGCTGACAGTCTGGGATTTAGCTGAGTTGAAGTTTAAAACCTTTTTAAGTAACTCGCTTCCTGCAGACGTAAGTCAGAGCTATGGCCACAGGGAAGGAAGAAGCCCCAAATGCCCTGCTTTTCACATGGTGCCGCCATGTACTTAGAAAACCTAAGAAAATACAAATAGTTTTTCTTTCTTTTTCTCTCTCTCTCTTTTTTTTTTTAGAATTCGTATGGGAGTTTAGTCAACTCTTGGTGCCTATCCAAAAACCAGTCATGTTCTTAGAAAAGAGCAACCATAAGTGGAGATCATATTTAAAAATAAAGAGCTCATTCACAACAGGAAGCAAAACACGGACTCCCTAGGAATGAAAGTAGCAAGAAGGGTGTGAGGCACACGAATGACTGTGACTCGGAAGTGTTCCTACAGCGATAAAAGGAGGTATGGCCTTTGGAGAGACATCTGTGAACGTGGCAGACAGTGCAAAAATGTCAGTTCTTTGCAACTTAGTTATAGGTTAAATGATTCCTTTCTTTCCTCAAATCAAAGTCAGGCTTCGAAGTCATTTCCAAACCCATTTCAAAAATGTCAGTGTGGTACCTAGAGTGGCTTCTGAGTCCACGGTGACTTCCAACCTCTGGGACTTAAAGGATCTGTCCTCCTGGGCACCTGAGTCGAGATTCTGCCCTTGCCCGTGCGGCTGTACCTGGGTGCGTTCATTTTCAAACCAAGTTACCAAAAAAAAAAAAAAAACCCACCCAAAATGGCTTTATAATTTAAAAAGTTTTTAATTGCGAAACATACCATATGTTTAAAAATATCTATAAAATATATAAATCTATTTTTATACATATTTTATAACTATATTACTTATTTTATAACTATATATTTTATCTTATAAAAATATTTACGGGCTTGTGTGACCCTCCCCTTAAGTGTGGGCAGAGGTCACCCTGTAACCTGTTTCTAGACACAGGGACAGGACGTAAGTGATAGCGTATACGTGATGACCTCATACAGGACCGTCGCCCCTGCAACGTGCCGTGCCGTTGCTGCCTGTGGAGAGGGCCCCCAGTCCGGTAAGCTGCAGGATGCCGAATGCTGCCAACAAGCACGTGATCTTGGAGGCAGACCTCAGATGAGCCTCCAGCCTCAATCCTTCCCTGGACTGCAGCCGTGCACAGGACACAGGTAAGCTGCCCAGACTCTGGATCCACAGAAACCATGAGGCAGTGACCACATATGTTTTTTTTTTTTTTTAATTTATTTATTTATTCATTTTAGAGAGGAGACACAGAGTGAGAGAGAGAGATAGAGAAAGAGAGAAAGGGGGGAGGAGCTGGAAGCATCAACTCCCATATGTGCCTTGACCAGACCAGTGCAGGGTTTTGAACTGGCGACCTCAGTATTCCCAGGTCGACGCTTTATCCACTGCGCCACCACAGGTCAGGCTTGACCACATATGTTTTAAGCTGCTAAGTGTTTGGTGATATTGCTACTTACCAATGGATAAATTGCTATGCCATCGCCCAAAGGAAGCAATAGCATATTGTCAATGCCTTAGGGACCCCCACGTTCCTTTCCTGATCCCATGTCCTGTCCTCCTGCCCAGAAGCAAGCAGTGTCCTGACTTGTTTTGTTTCCTCCTGGGCTATTCTCTGCAGGTTTACCATCTAGGTAAGTACAGCTGAGTAGGGTGTGTTTTGCTTTGAAAATACCAGTAGCAAGCACACACCTAACTCTGTAACAATAAAGGAAAGGCCCAAGAGCTGAGTTTTAACTTGAGAAAGTAACTTTGAAATTGATTTTGAAGGATACATAGACATGATGACAGTCTATCCCCAAAGAGGAAGACAATGAAACAGATTTTCCTGTTAGGCAACAGAAGATACAGGAAAGCCAGAACAATGAAACAATGTTACCCTACTGCAGGAACAGATTGCAGAATAAACTAGGATACATTGTCCAGAAGGAGAACCCACCATTAATGATTCAATATATCTTTAAGGCAACAACAGAGTGTTTTTTTTTTTTTTTTTAAAGAGGGAAATTTCAAAAAATTAATAGTAAAAAAATAGGAAGATGGATCCTCACCTCATACCATACTTCTGTCTGCACACACATACACACTCCTGATTAATTGATGAATTCCTCTCTTTAAAACCAATAAAACATTGAGAAAGGAGCTAACTCATTTTCTCAGAAGGCAGCCTGAACACCATGAGAAGACAAAGACTAATCCACGAACTGTATTCACAACAAACGTCAAACTGCATCTACGGCTTGCGGTATCAATCAAGGGCTCACACGGACACACCGAAGACAAAGAAATTCATATAAAAAAAAAGTGAAAATTATAAACCCGTTAAAAATAACTCACCCCACTCATGCAAACTGAATTGGGCTGCCATATTGGCAACACTGATTTTTGAGCTGTGCTGATTTTGAGCCCAGTGTTGGCGAGGCTGCAGTGCCGGGAGGAATGGAAATTCATAGGATGCCCTCGGAGAGCAGTTTGGCAAAACTGTTCCCACGTCTTACAAATGTACCTGGTCTTTGTTCTAGTCATTTCCGTTTTAATAATTTATCCCAAATAATAATCCTAAATACCATAATGGATTAAAAACATAGTCACCAAGGCATGGGCACCGGCAAACGGCATAAAGAGAGCGACTATTAGTGAAATGCTTCAATAAATTAATCCCGATGTTGGATCAAGGCAGATATGTAAGAAGATGTTTACTACGGCTTCCAGTGACGATGATAAATCCCGTGGCGGTCAGTTAGACAAAACCAAGGCTGCCATCCTGTAGTAGACACTTTCCACAGATGCACAGAAAAGCAGCCGCAGTTTTTTGGTGGCGCTGGACAGATCCGGGGCCACATTGCCGGCTACACCATCCGTCTGCCCTGGGCCTCTGGGAAGTGAATCCTTTTGTACCTCTGTTCTGTTTACGGGTTTGTTCTAAGGACCCAACGAGATCACACAGACAAAACAGCCTTGTGTATTCTGAACACTTGTCCAAGGGCAGCTGCCTCCTCGTGCTCTTAATTACGCCAAATGTGGCGGGGACCCTGGAGCAGAGAGAGGAGGGGACAGAATCCAAACCCACTGTCAGTTTAAAATATGCATTTATTCACAAGGACTTAGAAGAATGCAAACAGTCGGTTTTAATCATCAATTTTTAAAGACAAGCGGAAAACAGCTAGCTGCCTGTCTGGTTTCCATGAGAGTGTGGCATTTGTCCCCGACGTGACAATCGTGTTCCCAGGGTCCTGCCCGATCTTACGGGGAGAAACCTTACACCAATCTCATCCCCTAGTGACCAACTTATGAAAATCTTGTAATATTTCAACCCAGATGGGCAATGGGGCTTGGTGTGACTTGGGGGCGGGGGAGTGGGGTGGATGACAGCAAAAACTCTGTCGCCTACAACACAGGACTTCTGAGCATCAACACCAGCAGGGAAGCAAAACGCAGAGTCTCGGGCCCCAGACTGAGAGATTCTGATTGGGTGGGTAGGTCTGGAATGGAGCTGTGGAATGTGCTTGTGTGTGAAACCTGTAATAAAGTTAGTTCATCTTAATAGAGCTCAATGCATACGTCTATATCCATGCCTGTACGGCATACCCAACGATATACTGCTAGGTAGGATGTTTCTATATATGCGTATTTTTTCACATATGCTTATACCTGCTCACAACCATTCAGACCAAGCTATAGAACAGTTCCAACACCCTGAAAGCCCCTTTCGATCGAGGACCCCTACGCCCATGCCAGGTAACCATCTTGCTGTGAACCCGGATTAGCTTGGTCTGTTGTTAAACATCGCATAAGGGAACCACTCTTCTGTGTCTAGCCTCCCCTGCTCAGCGTCGTGTTTACGAGATGAATCTCACGCTGCTGTCTGCACGGGTGGTTGAGCCCGGATAACCCACACCGTTCCTCCGTTCTCCTGTTGGCGGGCGACTGGGCGGGACACGCACACTTGCTTCCCTCGCGTGTACTCAGGCGTGGGCTTGAGGGGCTGCAGGACTCACGGGTGTTTAATTCTAGTCATCACAGCCGAGTGGAAACCCACATTTACACATGTAGTTTCCGGTGCAGGTGGTCTTGGACTTCACTTGGAGAAACACCACCAGGCTAGAAAACCCATCATGTGAGCAAACACGTTCCCTTTAGCTCAGCCTTTCTTGGGTGGGGAGGAGCTTGCTCACCTTGAGACACTGGCTAGGTGCCGCGGAGAACAGGGGAGAAGGGAAGTTAAAAGATTTGTTGTTGCCTCTTTGAAAGAAATCTTCCCAATTTCCTTCTTTTCCCTAGAGAAGCTGAGGATGGGGCTGAGAAGTGGAGAAGCTGGGACACTGTGCCCCATCAGCCAAGGCCCTGCCACCCCAAACTCAGGCTAGAATGACATCCATTTAGAATGTCATGTGCTTTGACCAAAGGCTGCTAACTAAGAAGAGATATGTGCTTGGGACCTCGGGTTACCCGTGGGGCGAGCACTTGCCCCTCCCACTCATTTTAAACAAGGTGATTGCAAAGCCGTTTCCCATGCTCTTGTTAAAGGTGGGCCAGCAATGAGGCAACTGTCCTCTTCAGTTGGCTGGCCATCCTGACACAGACACAGCCCACTTCTCCGAGGTCAGGCCAGGAGGCAAGGCTTCCCACCGGCTGGCAGAGGCAGGAGGAAGCCCGCCTGTGGTGCCGGCCATGCTGGCCTTCCTGGGCCCCTCTGCCAGGAGCGAGCCACCCTTCCTGGTTCAAGCGGATGGGCAGGCTGGCCCAGCCTGGTCGCAAGCTGCTCCCTGCTGTCTCTAGCCGAGCACTGCATCTGGGGGCCTCAGCAACCAGACAATCTCCAGGAAGGAGAGCCTTCCA
Organism: Rhynchonycteris naso; assembly: GCA_037038555.1. Lineage (NCBI taxonomy): Eukaryota > Metazoa > Chordata > Mammalia > Chiroptera > Emballonuridae > Rhynchonycteris > Rhynchonycteris naso. The sequence continues at coordinate 312,201,730 of CM072996.1, read as the reverse complement.
CGTGGAGGCAGGCGGCAGTGGGCGGTGGCATTACATATGGGATCTAGACCCTGAAAGGGGAGCTGTCACCTCCCCCCCCCCCCCAGGCGGGGTCTCATGTCCATCCTTCAGGTTCCCAGAGCTGCTGGCACATGCCCGTGTGGGCTGGGATCACGTTTACACCCTTCCCCAGCACTCCATGAACACCATGAAGCAAGGCAGACCCCGCCTGTCTTACGTCAAGGCTGTGTCCTCAGAGCTGACTGGTGCCTGGTTCCTAACAGAGAACCAGCCAGCATTTCACTGAATGGGAGGGAATAAACTTGAGTGGACTAGGAATGGGTGGAACGAAGAGAGCAACTTCACTCATTTATGTCCCTTCCGAGAGCTCAGCTGTCGGGGTCACGGAACTGTAAAGCTCCTATGCACGAACCCCCCCGCCAGCTCTTTCCAAATGAAAAGGGGGACCTCCCGTCTGACCCGGCAATGTCCAGAGATGCTCTCGGTTGTTACAACTGGGGAGCAGGTGCGACTGCCCCTCGTGTGCGGAGGACGGGAACACTACCCACAGACCCTACGAGGTGCAGACAGCTGCCACCAGACTCGTCCTTTCCAAGCCGTGACTGGTGCTGAGAGGTTCTAGAGGCCGAGGTCAGAAGTGTCTACAGGGGTCAATCAGAAAACTCACACAGATCTAGAACTTAACAGAAAAATACAGGTTTTCACAGGTTGTAACTTCACCTCTACAGAAGGGAAGGAGTCAAACCAGAACTCTGGATGACATTAAATCCTCCCTCGAGTGTTTTCCAGGTACATCATCCTGAGTACTCCTTGCAATTTTTAGTGTCCTCCCCAACATGAAGGGGGCACTTGCTCCAGGAAGCCTACCCTGATTCCTCCCCTCACCCCCCGAATTCCTCGTGGACTCCTCCTGGGGCACTAGTTGTTGAGTACAATCATGAGCTGGCTAACAACAGCGTCCTGCATTCACAGTGGTACCAACCACATGCACACAGCTCGCTAGCTGCTTTTTATACCCAATGCCGCGCCGCACACTACTGCGCTTGCTCTGGGCCGGCCACTGACTTCGGGTTTGCCTGGGGCACTGCACGTAATCGGTGCACAGTCCTGATGCCTGGACCGTCCGTCACCCCCACTTACGGATGTAGAGACTGAGGCATGCTGTTACAGACACTCATGGTCCACCGCACACCCCGTCCTTTCTACTTCTCTGCAAGTCAGCTTCGGAGACTCCTGCTGTGTCGACAGACCTCAGCCGATTGATGGAACAAGGGCCCAATGTTTTCAGATGACAAATAAAAGACATTTAGGCCCAGAGACCAGAGCAATTTGGTGGTCAGAATGGGAACAGGGCTCAGGATCTCAGCCCACCCCTTCCCTGGGGCCTCTCTCCCACGGAAAGGTGGCTCACAGTGTCCAGCACCTGACTGGGCTCCCTCTGACCACCTGCCCAGCTCCCAGCGCCCCACAAAGAGTCATCAATCCACAGTGAAGAGAAAAGATATTTAATTTGCTCTCAGTCTAATCTCGTAAAGCGCTCAAAGTGTTCGCACAAGTGCGGGGAGAGGGGCAGCTCTCAGCCAACACTGACCAGTGATTCCGACACATGAAGACACTCAGATCACCGAGTTTTGTCCTTACTTTTAATTTCTGCACTGAAAAGGAAAAGGCAAAACAATGACAGGTTACAGTGACTTCATCTTTACCTTTAAATTAATCTTTGCTCTTGGGGACAAGAGAGGGAAAGAAAGATGGGAAAACAGAGGACGACAGTGAAACGGTGACCAGGACACCTCTGTCTGGCTAACAAGGGCTCTAATATCCTGGAAATAGCGCCCTCAACCCACTAGCTTGTAAACAATGACAGGCAACAGTTAAGACACGTTAAAAAAACAGAAACAACCTCTCATGATTCCATTCTTAAAATCAAGCACAAAAACGAACAGTGAAATACAAGGTCACGTGTGGGCCCATCTGCTCTGAGGCGTCCTGGAGGTGACCGCACACGCGGCTCAGGCTCTGGGACCGTGTGACAGCCACGCCACACGGACCGCAGGCCTCTCCCAGTGCAGCCTGTCTGCGGGCGGGCTCAGGACGCACCCCCCTGGAGCTGGCAGGAGCCACGGGAGCGGTCTGTGTGCTTTTGAGGCTCTGCCTCTGGAATGTTCCGCGCTCGGCTGCGCGGGGGGTTGAGTTATGCTCCACACACCGTTTAAGTGCTCACTTTATTTTTCATGTGCAAACTGTCACTGTCTAAAGCTTTCAGAAGGACGTGGGTAGGTATGGACATCCTGCCAAGACGAGGGTCCTCGGGAGTCGGGGCCCTCCCTCCCGAGTGGGGCGGGGGCGCGGGGGCGTTAGAGATATTCAGAGAAATGCAGAGTTCTGCTGCGATTCAGCTCGAGTCCCTGATTCGGTCCGTCCAAAGGCGGGGTCCTCAGTAGGTGATTGTCCACTCTTTGACAGAGGCGTCGTGGGAGGTGGTGACCAGCGTGTGCTCGTCCAGCCAGGCCAGGCTGCTGACGTGGTGTAGCCGGTGTGCGTCTGAGAAAGAACAACACAGTCAGGGCAACCCGTTTCCCCGGGAAACCAGCCACGACCGCCGTTACAGAGCCCCTTCCCCTGTTTGCAGAAGGACCAGAGTCTAGAGGACGAGGGGACAGCAGGTGCCCCTATGCTGGCACTGGACACTCGGGGCACTTCCTGCCCTATGCAGGACAGGCCCCCCCAGGGCACAAGCCAGGGGGGACACGAATGCCTGTGCTGAGAGCTCCCACTGCCACATGTGGAAGTAACGCTGGGTTAAATAAAATTTACGACTAAAAAATAGCTTCAATTGTTTCTTTTTAAACATGGACGCTAGAAAAACGTAAAGTCCGCGTGTGGCTCACATGCCAGTTCTCCTGGACGCTGCTATGGCAGAGGGTGTGAGGACAGGGGTGGAGGTCTGAGCACTGTGTCCCCCCCAAGTCTGTAAGTTGAAAACCTCATTTAGCCCAAGTGATAAGATGAGCAGTTCAGGTCATGGACAATAGTGGTGCTCTCACAGAGAGACCCACAGAACCCCCTGCCACCCGTGGGGACAGAGTGAGCAGTCTGCAACGTGGAAGAGGCCCTCAGCCAGCCACGTTGGCCCCAGACCTCGGCCTCCAAGCCCCCAGAACTGTGAGCAATTACAATTTGTTCCATTTAAGCTGCCGTGTGTGTGTGGGGGGCCTGTTACAGCGTCTGAACAGACCAAGATGGAGATGTCAGGAGTGGCCCTGGGACTAGCACACGTCTCGGGCACAGAGATACCTGCTCGCACTCAGGAACTATCGGTCCCTCTGGGTGCCTGGCATGGCCGGCAGAGCCCGGGGTTTGATGGGGGAGGAGAGCCGCCTTCACTGGGCGGCCTCCCCGGAAGGACACATGAACCCCAGAGCCCTGGGGCCAGCTGCCTGGAAGCTGGGGTGGGTCTCCAGTCACCTTGGATCTTGACCCTGGTCTCGGGGTCACTCAGGGTCCAGACGTACACCATCATGTCCATGCCGCCGGAGGCAAAATGCTCGTTGTCTGGCGACCAGGCCAGGCAGACGATCTTCGCATGGTGTCCATAAAAAACATTGTTCTCCTATTGCAGAGTGAAACAGAGGCAGCAGCAGGTCAGGGGTCAGGCCCGGGAAAGGCTTCCGCTCACTGACCCTCCTGCCCAGGTCGCATGCCCCTACTCACGGCCTCCTTGTGAGAACCCCAGGCACAGCCGAGCGTCAAACACTGAGGCCCCTGAACAGTGCCGGCCGCCTTCGGAGCGCTCAGCCCGGCGAGGACGCCGCCTGACCAGAGCACTGGGGTTGGGAGGTACGAGGAGGGGCCGGGGACGCACGCGGCCTGGGCAGGCCGGAGGCTGTGCAGCACTTGCCCAGCGTGTCCCAGCCCCGCAGCTCCGTTACTGGGGGCTGCTAGCTGACTGGGATGGCATCCTATCTTGTTCTTTGTCCCCAGAAACAGCCTAACCAGTGTCTCTGCAGTCCGCCCATTCCAGCCGTGGATTCTGCTCTGGTGGATGAGTCAGCATGTCTCAAACGGGGCTTGTACCGGGCAAACCTAACTGCTTACAAGGTGACCAGTGTGGTACCAGGCAGGAGGGTACCTCCTGGGCGGGGGCACGTGCTCTTTCTCTTGACCAAGGTGTGGGTTACAGGTGAACACATGGAAACAAGTACCTCCATTCACCTGTGCCCTTCATTATATGTAAACTTACAGCAAAAGTAAAACCAAGAAGCTACTAAACACAGTTAGCCTCTATGCCTGCATGTTCACGGGAAAACATACGGACGCCCTGAGGTCACTCTAAGTGCACTGGAGCTAGGCCCCCGAGTGGATGAACGACCTGACACAGTAGTTGAAGGGGAAGTCTGACGGGTGCATCGAACTCTGCTGTACATTTCAGAACTGTCATAAACGTTGAGGGGGGTCAGAGGGGGGTCAGGGGAGGGTCAGCTGGCAGCGAGGAGGGCCCAGGACCGGACACCCTCCGCCCTGCGCTGCCTGCACCTGTCACTCAGCCAGCTGGGACTGAATCCTGCCCAAGCGCAGTCCCTCATGTGCGGGCCAGGGCGGATGCAGGCCAGGGCACGGCCTGCCAATGAGGCGGGAATGCTCGCCCTCACGTACAGAACACCCTCGGGTCGCTGCCCGGAGCAGAATGAGCTGCCAGGTGCCTTAGCCACTGCGTCCTCTGTCCTCGTCTACACCCCCGCGTTCCCTGCGCGCTAGCAACTCATGCCCCTCTTGACTGGACTTGAAACAGCAGTGAGACGAGAGAGATTGAGCCCAAGCCCGCAGTCAAGAGAGAGAGTCCCAGAGGCCAGGAGGTCACTTAAGCAGGCCGCCCAGCTGAGCCAACCTATCTGTCTTCTTCACAGCCCGCCTGCGGCTGCCCAGCTCGCCAGCTTTGGCAACTGTGGCCTGTCTGAGCACCAAGGCCACAAGGTCCTGGGTGGCAGGTCCTGTCTCATGCCATTCACGCTCCCAGGCAAAGAAGCCTTGTGGTCTCGTGCACCCACCTGGTTGTCGAGAACAGGAGGGAAAAGCCAGGGCCTCACTGTCTCCCGCACTGGCCAGCACGGGGACAGACTGCCCACTCACCGAGTAGCCATCAGCAACGCTGAAGACCGTGACCACCTTGCTAGCGTCGCACACAGCCAGGAAGGCGCCGTCGTGGGAATAGGCCACGTCAGTCACGGGGCCCTTGGCCTCCAGGAGCTTGCCCTCATCCTTCAGTGTGGTGCCCAGGATGGAGTACAGGTGGACATTCCCGTCCTGCAGGGGACAGGGGACAGTGAGCCACCCCTGGCACACACCCCCCCCCCTCGGGCAGTGGTCAAGTGGGGGAGCCTGGGCGCCCCTGCGTCGGGGTGCTCAGGAGTCTGCACAGCTTACAGATATCCCGGGAAGCTCCAGCGCAGAGACCCACAGGCCAGGCTCTGGAAACACCCTCACCCGTGCCCCGGTGCCCTGCACCCGCCCCAGCACCCGGCGGATTCCCCGCACCCCGGGCTCCCTCCAGCAAACTTCCCATCCTTGTCGTGGCCAAGGTACCCCTTCTCGGAGAAGGCACACCCGCCCTTTCAAAGGGCTTGTGCGGTCCCCCAGGGGCTCCTGGGTCAGGGATGCCCACAGCTGACCCTGCCCAGCTCCCGCCAGCCACAGCCTCCAAGAGGGGCCTGGGCACTGATGCTGATGGTCCCACGTGAGCTCAGGGGGCAGGACCAGGGTGGTCGCACCTCAGGCACCGCCCCTTCTGGGGAGGGAGCCCTGAATTTTATGCCCCGAGCCTGGCTCTGAGAAGCGAACAGTCGGTGGAAGGAGCCCGTAAGGGTACCAAGGGTGAGCAAACAGAGCAAGACGGAAGGCAGTAACAACAGTCGCACACGCACACCGCCCAGACACGCCAGGGCCTCACCGTGCCCCCGACAGCCACCGTGTCCCCGCTAGGGTGCACCGCCACCACTTCGGGCTCGTAGTCAGGGCTGTCGATGCTGAAGCACTTCTTCTGATCCTTGAGCAGGACGATCTGGGAAGCAGTGGGGAGCCAGTCAGACCACAGAGGCCCTGGCGCACAGCACTCAGTCCTGGTCTGGGCTCCGTTCCTGCCTTGCTGGGGGCAGGACCCAGCCCCAGCCCTGGGGCCCTGAATCATGCTCCCCCTTTGTTAGCCAAGGGGACAGTGACAGGTACCAGGCACAGGGTAACAGTGAACACTGGCTGTGATCGCCACATTGTTACCCCTACTGCCGCCGTCACCAACCTCCTGGGAGGTCCGCAGAGCACAGTGAGCGCGGCTGCTGAACCAGCCCCTGCGGCTCGAGGACAAAAGCACCAAGGAGTGATGAGGCCCTCAACCGGCCTTGGGAACAAAGATGGCATGCGAGCATTCTAAGTTCTTCTCCCTTGGGTCTGAGAAAACACCTGTGACTGTCACCTGCCGTCTGTGAAACGTACAATGTGATTGGCACGTCTCCAAAGCCTGGCACTTCATCTCTGAGAAAACGGGGCCCCCAGAGGCAGACGCCACCAGGCAGTCAGCAGGGCTGCGGCCCCGGTCCACAGGACTCTCTGCCCCACAGCGTGGCAGCCCCAAAAGGCGGGGAGCCCGGGACAGTGCTCACAGAAGGTGACCAGGGGCTCCCTCCTACCCTGACGGGGACACAGCCGAGTCCTCAGGCAGGGCTTAGTGCTGGGGTCTGGGTCCTACCGAAGGGAACGGGACAGACATAGCAGGGCTTGATCCCGACTCAGCCACTACTGCCCATGGGGAGAGGTCAGCCTCCCAGGGATAAGACCCCGTGAGGATGGAACCAGGCCTCAGGTGAGTTCCTAGGGAAAGCAAACATAACCAGCTACTATGTCCACTGAGCTTGAGCTATGCACTTGCTGAGGGTGCTGCGTGTGTTCCGTCCTCAAGAGACAGCAGGGTCACCCCCCGAGTACACAGAAAACGGTATGGAGGGCGCGGCCACGTGCCCAAAGCCCCGCAGCTCAGTCCCTCACCCGCAACGAGCAGGCATTCAGACACGGGGCCGGGAAAGCGACACTCCTCCGAGAAGGCCGTCCTGCATTCTACCCAACTCGCTCAGGCACAGCTGTCGCCCCCCCCTGTCCCCCCCCCGGGTCCCCCGGGCCGTATGCAGTAGCTGCCTGGCGGAACGCGTGTTATCTAGGACACAGACTCCACCTCCCTGAAGCAATTCAGTTTGCAGAACGCGGGCCGTGGGTGCCCGACGACAGCTTTCCTTGGCAGGGCCTGGCCCTCCTGCCAGCGGAGCTCGGTCCCACCCGCCTTCTCTGAGCCACACGCCGGGACGCCCAGGTCTGCTGACAGACGGGGTCTGCTACAGTGCAGAATCCTGGACAAAGTGGGTTAGTGGGGTCTCAGCACTCAGCATTTCATTCCAGAAACTCCAAAAGAAAAGGTCTGCGAGGACCTCGATCATAATGAGAGAGAACCAGGTGGCGGAGTGGGAACAGCACACCCCTCTGGCCTGGTGCCCCTGCCATCGGGTGGCCTCGGAAAAGCCCCCGGATCACTGGAAGCTTCAGCCGGCTCCTTTAAGACAGGAGGACGCAATAGTAGAAGGCACGACGCGCACTTCCCCATAAGCCGCCCTGGCTACTAAGGGATAAGAAAACAGAAGCTCAGACAGAGGTGGAAGGGTTCCTCCCACACTCAAGCGCTACGACCTAACACCAGTGAGGACGCACAGGGTGGCCTGACGCTGAGTGCAGGACCTGACCAGCTGCCTGAGTTCAAATCCCAGCTCTGCCTCTGGCCTCCGCTTCCTCATCTGGAAGCAGGAGATGACACCACATACGATGACAGGACTGCCGAGTGGCCACGTGTGAAGGCCAGCGCAGTGCAAACAGCACTCAGTCAGGGCTCTGTCCGAGCTGCTGTCCCCAAGGCAGGAGGGGCTTCGGAGCCCGACGCCACACAGCGTCACTACGGCCTTACCTGGCCGATGCACACCACCACCGTGTAGCCGCCGGGGCCGACAGCTACGCACTTCGGCTGGACGTCCAGCTTCACAACGCCCTGCCCGCTGTCAGAGAGAAGGAGAGGGTGTCACCTGCACGTCTGGGGGCTGGCACAGGGGTAGGACACGGCACCCGCATGGTGACACAGGCCATGCAGGGGTGCTCTGCTGCAACCTGCACGGAGGGGCGCTGGCTAGACACGGCGGGGGGGGGGGCGACTCAAGACTTCGGGGAGTTAGGAACCCCAACAGGCACTGGGGCCTGGGAGGGGGCGCCATACGGACAAAGGGAGCAATTCCTGCCACTCTTGAACGTGGGGAGGATCCATCACCCTGATGGCAAGCAGTCAGCTCTGTGTCCTCTGCCCCCCAAGCGCCTGGTGCAGACAGAGCAGAGCACTGCACACCCCACCTTCCTTAGAACCATTCTTCTCAGCACGTCACTGAAAAACACAGCCCACTACTTTCGGAGGGCAAACCCGCGTTAGCTTTACTTTTAGGCGATACTATGAAAATGTCCCAGAAGAATGCACACACATAAAAACTTCTGATTTACTTATTTCACTCCGTATAATGTTATCAAGGTCAAGAGAGTGGTGGTTACAGGGTGGGGGGAGGGAAGAGAAGGTGGTAGAGGGGAGGGGCACAGGGAAAACCAGACAGAAGGTGACAGAGGACAATTTGACTTTGGGTGATGCATATGCAACATAATTGAATGATAAGATAACCTGGAGATGTTTTCATTGTACATATGTACCCTGATTTATTGGTGTCACCCATTAAAATTAATAAAAACAACAACAACAAAAACTTCTTAAAAATGACAAACTGAGGAAAATTCCAGGCATGGGTCCCAAAGGCTCAGAGAACGGGCTCATGACAAGGTACCCAATGGCCAGGCTCTGCACATATCCTGAGGCCTGACCCATGGGAAGGGGGGCGGCCACAGCACTCACAGGTTTGCTATGATCGAGTGCTGCACCCGACTTGATGGTCAGCAGGACTCTCCAAGAGTCCATCACGTCTGGGACGACGGTGGCGTCTACACACCTGAACAGTGAGGCCAGGAAGGGCGAGCCTAGACGTGCACACCGAGCCTGCCTATGGGCAGGGACAGTGCTCAGCCTCTCCTCCTCGCCCTGCTCTGAAAACTGCCTAGTCACCGTTAAGGCAATAACCCCAGCTCGTCACTGCCCGTCAGTGGTACCGGGGCAAGCCGTGTGTGACACCGCCTCCTGGTGCCTGTCGGTCCCTGTGGGATGCCTGCCATGTGCCTGTCACCTCTCTCTGACAAGGAGCAGATGGCACGGGGTGCAGGGGAGACCCGTGCCACCCTGCTTCCCAGGCAGTCCATACCTGGTCACGTGTCTGCCAGTCACCGGGACCCTAACTCTGCTCCTGGCCAAGGGCCCAGTGGCAGCACGAGCGCTCAGGACGAGACGCGAGAGCAGAGTGCTGTCGGGAGGCGATGCAACAGGCCCAGAGCATGTGCGGGGCAGGGCTGTCCCAGAGGTCGGGGCTCACCTGTAGTCCCGCAGCGTGAGGCTGGTGTACCGCACCGTGTCGTCCATGCTGCAGCTCACCAGCTGGCCACACTCGTCCACGGTCATCCTGGACACCTGGTTCGTGTGGCCCTTCCCAGTGAAGGAGTCATTCTCCCCAGTCTCAGAGTCCCAGTAATGTGGGGTGTGGTTAAGGAAAAGCAGGACCCCCTGGGACGGCGTGTATCCCCCGCTGAGGGGCCCCTGCCAACACCCCGTCCTGGGCAGCACCCTCTAGGCCTGAGGCAAGCTTCCATGTGTATCCAAGTTTGAATTTCAGAGATGTTCTGGTAAACCAGCCAGACAGCCAGGCCGATGCAAGTCAGCTGGCCATTTGTAGCCCAGGGTGCCCGCTAGAGCCCAGGCGGCCTCCTGCTACGCTGGCGCACAGAGCAGCTGAGCAGGTCGCAGACCTGTGTCCACCCATGTAGCCAGCAGTGCGGACAGGCCACAACCCACCCACGGGGGGCCTGGGAGTGAGGACCAGCACCTCTCAGAGGTCCAGGAGGACGTCGCTGTGAACTGAGCTAATGCTGCAGTCCGCTCGTCCTGGGACCCGCCGAGCCCAAGGCCAGCAGCAGGAGGCCGGCTGTGCCCCGCTCCTCCGCAGATAGACACCCAGGTGCCACCTGTTAAAGCCCAGGCTGCCCCATCTCAGCAGGGCTGGTTTGTGAGCCTGAGCTCCAGGGGCTGGGGTGTAAGGTGTGATGTAAACGACGGGACTCTTCTAAATCAATGAGCCTCATTTCCAGTGGAGGTTCCTGTCCCTTTGGGAAGCTGGCGTGCCCTCCACTGCTGACACACCTCCGTGAGGGGACCCGGCATCGACACAGACGGAAACCTAGGTATCCGAGGTCAGCATTCTGGTGCCGACGGCGGGGCTGCGGAGGAGCCGAGGAGCGCGGGTGCTGGCGGGGACGCAGGCAGATGAAGGCAGCGAGGCGGCCCAGACCTGCACGCTCCCCCAGGAGAGGATTCCAGCACCTTCTCTCCCCCACGGTGCCTACCCATCACCTCCTTATGCTTAACGGGGCGGAGGGTGACTCGTGTGTCCCCTTCCCCGGGACTGTGGGGAGTCTCCATGGGTCGCGTGAACAAGCAGAGGTCTGCAGACATGAGGCAGGTGTGTGGGGGCCCGGGGAGCTCCCGGCCAGCCCTGCCAGCGGGCAGAGCGGCATGGAGACCCGGAGTGGTCCACACGAGGGCAGCTGACTGACAGCCCTGCCAGAGCCAGGCCTGGTGTGGTGTCTGTGGCCGGGCACCCTGCAGACACTTGCTCCAGTGCTCAAGGTGGTCCGGGAGGTGGGGGCTGGTGGGGAGGGCCACATGCACTTCCAGGCCAGTGGTTCTTAACCTTTTCTGAGGTACCGAACCCACCAGTTTCATATGCGCATTCACCGAACCTTTCTTTAGTGATAAATAAAATATGATTTTTTTTTTCCAAATTCAAGAGATAGGTATATGTTTCTTTACTGGTGCACATAATGAGCCGTGCATGAACATCACCTTGCTCAAAGAACAAAACCAACAAAGTGCATGAACTCACAACAAATGACGGTATTACTTTATTCTGGTCTCCGCGGCAGAGGCTTCTCCGAACCCCTGAGACCGACTCATCGAACCCCTAGGGTTGGATAAAACCCAGGTTAAGAACCACTGCTCTAGGGACTGTCCCAGAGAGACTACAAAGAGCCCAATCAGAAGCCTGCAATTCTGGTCCCGACCCTGCTGCCGACAGGCGCTCCGACCGGGGTAAGACGGGTCAGCGTCTCAAGCTGGTCCCCCCAGTTCTAAGAGGGCTCCACTAAGATAAGAGCCTCCAAGTCCTCCTGAGCCTAAGACTCACTGAGTGCTGCTTGCGAGGGAACAAGGCCAGCACTCGAGCCACACACGGCGGAAGAGCACTCGAGGCCACAGACTGAGAAGTGACCTGTCCGATCCAGGCCGTGACTGCTCGCAGTGCCCACTGCCAGCCCTGAGTCAAAGGATATTAATGTGACCGTCATGGCTCCCAGAGTAGATGTAGGACTTGCCACCGTTTTTATGCACCGTGAGGCACTGGATTGATTTGCTGTGACCCTGTGGGGAGAGCACAGGGCGAGCTGAGGACGCGCCAGCTGCCTTGGTGACTCAGAACCGCTCTCGCAGCAGCGGCCACCACCTGGCAGAGGCAGGCCCACGCGGGGCGGCACCAGGGTGAGCCCAGCCCCCAGGAGCTCCCGGGCTGACGGTGGGAGAGGGCACAGGGGCAGGCCCTGGTCACTGAGGACCCGAGGAGCACACCTGGGGGACAGGGACGCGAGTGGGGACGGGACCCCTCTGATCACCAGCTGCTGCTGGGCCCCTGGCCAGGTATCAAGGCCGCCACAGCTCAGGCTGCGTCACGTGAGGTCGCTTCCTCCCGTGTCGCCAGCCCCGTGTGCCTTCTGCTGTCACCACAGAGCCCCAGGGGCTCCCACGTGCATCCACGTTGGGCCTGCACGATGTCCAGGCCCACCTAGGGCCACCTGGTCCTCCTGAGGCTCTTGTAGCTTCCCCCATCGGTGGCGATGCTCCATGTACCCAGCCCTGGGTCCCCAAGTGTCAGAGGCTGCGAGCCCCTAGGTGAGGGAGGCTGGCCCCTGCAGGACAGGAGGAGTGCAGGCCTGGCCTCTCACCACATTCACAGAGCAATAAGCATCGTGCCGCCGTCTCCGGGCCCCGGGGCCCAGCCTCCCTCAGCCTCCCTTTCTCCTGCGCCCCACAGGCAGGGCTGGCCGGAGCAGCCTCTTACCTTGATGACCCGCAGCGGCTTGCTGGGGCTGTTTCTGTCCAGGTAATTGATGTACCCAGACAGGGAGACGCTGAGGAGGTGGTCCTTCTGCCACAAGCAGCCCAGCTGCTGGTCCAGAACAGTGGAGCCCATGGTAAACGTGGTGACGACGGAGTTCACATTGACATCCCAGATTTTAGAGGTTTTGTCTCCAGAAGCAGAAAGCAAATGGGTGCTATCAGGACTCCAACTGATCTGCTCAAACAAAAGTGTGCCACGTGTCAAGAGGATTTCAGTGGGAGGTAGCTCAGAAGCTGCCTGGCCATGGCGCTCGCTTCTGAGCAGGGAGAAGCCCAGTTGGAGGAGGGACCAGGGCAGGGATGGGACAAGTGTTGAGGTCACGTCACCCTGAAGCTCTGCACCACCCCAGCTATGAGCTTCCGACTGCAACGCAGGCCCGGCCCAGCCCGGCCACAACCACAGACGACGTCACAAAACACAAATACTCACAGCGTAGATGCCCCCGTCGTGAGCCTTGCTCCCGCCCAGTGCGCACACCTTCTCCCCCGTCTTCCCGTCGTAGATGTAAATCTGTCACAGAGGGCGGATGTGTGTGAGTCTCAGCAGTGACGCTCTACCAGAGTCCCTGACGGGCTACAAGAGTTCGTCTGAAAACGCACTGACAGACTGTGACTTTCGCTCCATTTAAAGGAGACAAGGAGTCTTGTCTCCTGTGCTTTGGTGACTGCCCTGTGACCAAGCTGCATTCCAGGAGCTGGGAAGGAGAGAGAGTCCAAGGCCCGCATGCTGAGACCAGCTTTAGTGTGTCTGTCTGCCCTGAACAGCGGAGGGGACAATCCAGGGAGCCCACCTCCACGGCCCCAGCCCGGCCCCCGGCCCTCACCTGGCCGTCAGCGCTGGCGGTAGCAAATCTGTTCCCATCGGGGGAGAAGCGTACACAGTTGACAAAGCGGCTGTGGTCCTGTGGGAAGGGGACAGTGTTACCCATCGGAACGATAGGAAGTTCAGCCAAGTTCGCTATGAAACACACGGCCCGCCTCAAACAGCTCCTGCTGCTGATGGGAGTTTATAGCCACAAGAAGACTTCAGAGCTTAAACACGTCCCCATCAGCTCCTGGCTCAGAGGGCTGGTGCAGACTGCGCTGGTCGAGGCCTGTCTCTGCCTGGAAGGCCCTCTGTTGTCCCACTGAGCCTCCATCCACTGCGACACGTCCTGGTCTGTGTGGGCAGCACCGCCTCTGCCCTTTCCCCTCCCGTGAGCTCAAGCCCCCACTCCTAAGCTTCCTGCCTGCCTCCCCAGTCCCCGGGCCTGGCCTAAGCCCAGCACACAGCAGTGCTCAGCTGGCAATCAACCGGTACCTTAAGGAAGTTAAACAATGGCTACGACCTTCACTCAGTCAAGAAGGGTTCGTGTCACAGAATGATCCTCTAAAAACCACAAACGCAAAGCCGTCAACACAAAGCCTGGCCCCTCTCCAACCGGCCCTAGCTGCTCTACACCCTACCTGGAAGCACACATGAGCGCCCCTCACGGTGAGGGCTCACTGCCTCCACAGGGCAGACACTCAGCCTTCAGGGAGACAGAGGCCCCCCTGTGCTCCTGCTCTAAGGCACAGGTGTCATCTTCTGGGTTCTACGGGGGGTCGGAGGACAGGGTTTCCCAGCAGGTGTGATTCACCCAAATGAACCAAAGTGAAAACGAGTCAACGTTCCAGCTGGGGTTCTCAGGCCCAACTCATCCACTGCTAGACGCCCACTGTCCTGTCACTGTGTGCCACCGGAGGGGCCCCGAGCCTCCAGGAACCTATTACAGAAGACAGCAGCCCCCAGAGGCCGGGCTGTGAGGAGCTGGTCTCAGTCTCCTGTTCAGAGGGCTCCGCTGCGTCGGCTCTGGCCCCAGGTAGGAGGCTGGTGAGCACGGCCCCGGGACGTGACCCAAGATCAGATCCTTAACTGCTCAGGCCACCTGCCACCACTGTGCTGTCCACTCAAGGCCGCACAGCAGCCAGCCACACAGCTGGGCCACACCACCCTCCCCCTGGGCCCCTGGGGGGTCAAAGGCAGCGGCAGAGGGTCTGAGAGCGCCCTCCACACGCCCCCTCTTTGGATGAGGTGCAAGGAAAGCTCCGGGTGACAAAGCCGTGGCTCCAACCCTGGGCATCGGGTGAGGCGTCCAGCTCTCAGGTCCCAGACCTCCATGGGCTCCCGTCCTGCTGCTCCGGGTTCTCTACCCGTAAAGTGGACAAGGGAGGGGCTGCTCAGGGAGACAGGGCTCCCCCCAAAGAACTGGGAGCCAAAAGAGCTCAGTGCAGCGAAGCAGGCCCTGGGGCTAGTGGGGTGCTGTTGTGGCCGCTGACCTCTGACCTCTGCACGGGGCATGGGCATGGCTGTGGACTAGAAACACTGAGCCGCCGAAGAGCTATTACAAACCGTTCTGTTGGTTCTGCCAGTGTCCCTCACACACCTGGCTCACTGACATCAGGACGCCTTCCCAAAAGGCAGCACCAGAGGCCAAGGCCGGCGCCCACCCCTCCCGACACTGCGTGGTGCCCACAGGGATCCATTACAATGCCACCCCCTCTCCTCAGGCCTTCCCTGAGCACCCGTCCCTTTCTCCTCAGTCCCAGCACTCAGCGGTCCCTGATGTGACGGCGACATGCCCATGGTGTGTGCTGACGTGTGGTCTGTCTCCCACCATGATGTCCCTACAGGCTCTGGAACAAGGCAGGCTTCTGGGAAGGCCCCGCTGGCCCGGGTTTAATGGGAGGCTGGATGAACGTTTGTTATCCCCACCCCCCAAGGACCAGGTGCTGAGTGGCTTTAGAAACTTCTCTCTGTCAGCTTTTCCTGCAATCCTAGCCAAGTGTTCCAATGAGCAGAAGCCTGATGTCTGCTCCTGAAATAGCCGTTACAGAGAGGGAGCTCTGAACAGCCCATTAACCTAAAGAGGGAGTGCTAAAAATAGCCCTTCTACAGGGAGGTGAGGCAGAGTGCAGAGAAGGAATCGTGTGGGGCAACACCGCTCAGCCAGGGGGTTCAGACTCGGGCTTCTTATGGCTGCCCTACTGGGCCACCACCTACTGGACCAAGGCTCATGGAGCCTGACCCGCCGCACCGTCCCAGTGGGCTCCCAGCACGATCCGCGGGTCCAGGCTCCATTCTCAGGCTGTCCCCTGTGTGGAAGGTTCTGGGAGGCTGGTCCACTCCTGCCACCTTTGGTCACAGCCAGGAGCCAGGACTCAGTGACACTCCCCAGAACCCTCCCTGTCGTTAGCTCCCTATCACTACCTCCCCTCCACAATCCCCCCATCACCACTGAGAAAACTGAGGCGTAAAGCAATTAGGTAATAACTAAGTAATGCACCTGAGTCCATGTCACCGATAGGGACAGAGAGCCACCAGGCTCCATGGCGGGCCTCCAGTGTGCACAGGTGGACTAGCCAGTCAGCTCAGGTGTCCCCTCTGGGAGCCCTTCCTGGTCCCACTGGCCTCAGCTGTCCCTCATACAGAAAGGCCCCGCACCTGCTGCCTTGTTCCCTTGTCTCGAGCCTGGAGAGAAACAGGCTCGGGCGCCTGTGCCACCGTCACCCTCCTACAGCAGGGCGCGGTCTCTACGGCTGAGGCTCTGGGAGGGTGCCTGCCCTCCTGCAGCCCACCGCCCTCCCAGGCCCGGCCTCCCCCATGTGGGGCTTCGGGGGGCAGCCGCCCCCTTCACCTGCCTCACTGGGCTGAGAAGCACGACGGAGACTTGCCCTCTGCCTGCCTTTCCTGTCACTCAAGGGACGTGTCTGTTCCAATCCTCTTTGGGCCACTCACTGTCCCTTTACTCACCCTGCCGCCAGGGGTGTCTGCTTAGAGGCCGAGAAGGAGACTGGGGGTGGGGGGAGACCCCATTGCCGCCTCCCTGCTTGGCCGTCACTAGGCGCACAGGGCCCTTTGAAAAGCAGGACTCCCTGACCAGGCGGTGGCGCAGTGGATAGAGATCGGACTGGGATGCAGAGGACCCAGGTTCCAAACCCCAAGGTCACCAGCTTGAGCATGGGTTCACCAGAATGAGCGTGGGGTCACTGGCTTGAGCCCAAGGTTGCTGGCTTGAGCAAGGGGTCACTCAGTCTGCTATAGCCCCCAAGTCAAGGCACAAATCAGAAAGCAATCAATGAACTAAGGTGCTGCAACGAAGAACTCTCCTGTCCTGTCAGTCTGTCCCTATCTGTCCCTCTTTATGTCAAAAAGAAGAAAAGCAGGAACAACCGACACCAGGGTGGGGATGGGGGTGGGTAAGGGGGAGGCTGGGGCAGGTGCAGAGTGAGCACGCGACGGACACAAAGAACTGGAACTTCTGCTTTTTCTGCCCTGTTGTGAGGAAGGACACGGGAAAAAGGAAAAATAAAACCGGAAAACCCTGCCAGACCTCAAATGCTGCTGAATCGTCTAGGAAGGAAAGACTTCTCATCATAGCCTAGACAGGGTTCTAGCTTAATTCACCTCCAACAGCTCAGAGGCAGCGAGGCGCCCGCTCAGCGCCGACTGTGCCGCCTAAGACCTCGCCCAGGCACAGCGGGAGCTGCGGCCGAAGCGCCCAGCCCCGGATCACGTGCTCAGCCTGGACAAGCAGGCTGGGCAAACGAGGCCCCAACACTGCTGGTCCTAAGCATTTCATATGACAAACGATCCCACTGATCATAACACCCGGGGCCTGAGACATGGCCACAGCTCACAGAGGGGCCAGAAACGGGGGTCCCTGGTCACCCCAGGCGACTGGAAAGGCATAGAAACTTGCCCACGGCCACACTGGACAAGACAGGTAGAAGTGCTGAGCGAGGCCTGAGCATCTACCCCAGGGACGCGCTTGCGGGAAGAAATCCCTGTGGCAGACACAGGAGCAGGCAAGGTCCCACCATCGGACCTCAAAGAGGAGCCTCTGCCCACAGCATGCCAGCACTGGGGGTGGGGCTCGTGCTACCCAAAGAACTCCGTTCTCACTTGTCTCCTGTGACCGGGACGTCACTGCCCAGGTTGCCACTGGCCCTGAAGGGGGCAGGGCAGCCGTCTGGCTCAAGTGGAGCCGCGACTCGGCTCCAGAGGAACAAGGACTGCTCTCCCGCCCTGCACAACCGAGGAACTCGACACAGGGAGAGCGTCACAACCCCACTCAGGCCACTAGGTGGCCCGACTGGAGGAAGTCTGGACACTGGTTTGTCTGAAAAACTGCCTTCCCTTCCCCATGGTTCACACAAGGCTTTCTTTTGGCACGGACTGAACTCAGAATCCAACTCACTGCTTCCTAGGCCGCAGCTTGACCTTGACCCCTCTGTGCTCACACGCCTGCCCCTTACCCTGTGGCCTTAAGTGTGGTCAGAAGGAAGGGAGCGGGAGCTGGAGCCTGGATGGACAGACAGCCTGCTGCCCAGGCCTCCACCCCCAGCTTTTCTCCAGGGCTGTGAGGCCCTACGGCAAATATGCAAGGGAAGTCGTAGGTTTGTCCCAGGAGTTGTCAACACCTTAACAAGGCATTTTAGGAAAGTGTCGGGGACCCGAGTGTCTTCCCATCCCTTCTATACCAGGCCAGAGGGGCCTGTTAGAATCTGTGCCAACAGAAGCCCCAAGATCTCCGCACGGACTCTCGGCTGTTCACTGACCCTGACGTCCTCGCACAGCTCTGTGGGGCCAGCGGAGGGGCCCCAGTCACCCTGCTTTCTGAGGGGCTGGGGGCTGAGGGATGAGCAGCTGAAGGTGACAGCCTGCTGCAGTGCTGGGCAAACACCCTGTGCCCGCTACTCCTGTTCGGCCCCTTCTCATCTGTGAAGTGGCTACACAGGACCCATGCCAACAGCTCCACACACAGACGTGGGATAGGCTGTGAGCCCCCGGAGACAGGTGCCAGCCAGGCAGACTTCCTACACAATCCTGGGCAGGGGCCTTGGGCGCGGGCCGTGTTCTCCGGCAGAAAGGAGAACAGACAGTGAAGGAGTGTCCTGACCAAGTGAACACACAGGGCGGTTGGCAGGGCAGTGAGGGCACAGGCTGGAGTGGACTTGGCTCCAATCCCAGCTCCCGATCGACCACTGAGCCTCTGCACAGAGGAACCGATCCCTCCCAGGCAGGGAACGAGCCCGCCACCCGCTGCCCAGACCACAGCCCGGAAACCAAACAGAACGTGTTGGGACTCGGGGCGGGCACAGCTCCACTGGGACAGCCAGGCAGGGCAGGAGGCTCGGTTATCTACTCGGCATGAGTCACCGGCATTCCACGGTCTCTGTCCCCACTCAGGAGGCACCAACTATGAACCAGCCTTCAGCGAAGCACCTGCCCTCCCGCCACAATTAGGCAGCGGTCACAGGAGGTGGCACAGGAGAGGTACTGGGTGGGGGGGGGGAGGGCTCTCCCTACATGGCACACGCCACGCAGGCACCAAGCAGGCCCTGCCCAGTGGCTCCACGAAGAAACAAAGACCATCTCGCTATCGATAGGGAAGCCCTGGAGAACCCTCTGGACCACGCCAAGATCTGCGCCTGGAAACTGCCCACCACGCAGGGCGGCCCCCGGCCACCCACTGGAAACTGCCCACCACGCACGCCGGCCCCCGGCCACCCACTGGAAACTGCCCACCACGCAGGGTGGCCCCCGGCGACCCACTGGAAACTCTGCCCACCACGCACGCCGGCCCCCGGCGACCCACTGGAAACTGTGCCCACCACGCACGCCGGCCCCCGGCGACCCACTGGAAACTCTGCCCACCACGCATGCCGGCCCCCGGCGACCCACTGGAAACTCTGCCCACCACGCATGCCGGCCCCCGGCCACCCACTGGAAACTCTGCCCACCACGCATGGCGGCCCCCGGCGACCCACTGGAAACTGCCCACCACGCCCGGTGGCCCCCGGTGACCCAATGGAAACTGCCCACCACGCCCGGCGGCCCCCGGTGACCCACTGGAAACTGCCCACCACGCACGGCGGCCCCCGGCGACCCACTGGAAACTGCCCACCACGCACGGCGGCCCCCGGCGGCCCACTGGAAACTGCCCACCACGCCCGGCGACCCCCGGTGACCCACTGAGGCCGTGCCACTTCCCCTCCAGCTCCATCAGCCCACCTGTATGAGTCATCACTGTGTTGCCATCCGAGTCAATGGGAGCCCTCAGGGAGCCTCTTAAGGGTCTATTATACCATTTAGCCCTCGGCACCTGCTCTGAACCCACAGGAGGTTGTGCGCGCTTCAAACGCACGGTGAAAACTGACGCAGCCCCCCGCCCCCTCAACCACCATGCAGACGGGGAACGCGAGGCCTCGCGGTGGGCAGGCCCCTGGCCAGGGAGGAGCGTGTAGAGCTGAGGTTGAGACTCCAGGGCCATTCACACACAGAGAGGGCACAGGACACCTCGCCAGGGCATACGGAGCACCCATCTCCAGGGAAAGCGTCTCCTCCTCAGCATCTGTCACTTTACAGGTGTCCCTGCCCCCATCATGTGTCCCTGCTCCCAATATTTGCCCCTGGAAAGGCACAGGGACAAACAATCCCCGGAAGCTGACCTCCTCTGGCACTTTGGGGCTGAGCAGGTGTCCAGGAACAACGACCAGAGAGCAGCTGCCAGCCCCGGGCTCCCTGTTGCTAACAAGGCACCTGCAGGCCAGGTGCTCTCCTGGTCACAAGCTCACAGTGCCCTCTGCCCGCACGCAGGAACAGACACGGTGTTCCAGAGCAAAGCCCTGTCCCATGCAAGGTTCTTCTGCCAGCCTAAGTACAGGATCACGAGGACAGGGCACCAGTGCGTGTGTCACAACCCCTCCTTTCCGTCTGCACACCACGGGTGTCTGCCCGTGACCTCTCAGCCTCCAGACTCTAACAGATTTAGAGCCCTCTGGCTTCACACACAAACCGCAAGGCTCACCTACAACCACCCCCAAAGAAGACCACTTACGCCAATTGTGAACTTGAACTTGAATGGTGGCCCCTCAAAGAACGCAGCGCAGTTATCGTCACTGCCCGTCACCAGCCGGTATGGCCTGCTCTGCTTGATGTCCACGCTGTTGATGACTTTGTTGTGTCCCGTGATCTCACCCACAGAAGAGCCACTGTCCCACAGGAAGACAGCTCCAAACCTTCCCCAACGAGAAGAGTGACAGGAGAGGGAGTCAGCACTGAGCAGGCTGACGAGACATGGTGGCTGAGCAGCGGTACAGCCGAGCTCTGGACCACATGTCACGCTGGCCCACACGCAGAAGGCACGTGACTTCAGCTCTACGCAGGACTGTTGAAAGCATCGAGAACACGTGCCTTCGGAAGGGACTGGAGTTTCGTTCTCGTGACCCGCGCCAGGGAGCCTCGCATGTGGCAGGCGCTTAGCAAGCCCCGCCCGCCCGAGGAGCAGCTCTGTGGTGTCATCAGTTTGCCTCCTGCGCGGGCCCAGGAAATACCACTGAACGCTCTCGGAGGCTTTCAGTGAAAGCGTATTCTTTTGGCTACTATTTGCAATCAAGTGAAAAAGGATTTGTCAAGACCAACAAAAATGATTTGAAAAGAACCTCCCAGTAAGGGAGATCAAGTTCAAGTCTTGAGGGCAGCTGTGATACCCTCCCAGGAACCCTGATTGCACCTGGAACAAAAACCTGGGTGTAGTTCTGACCCCACTGGTCACTAGACCCGTCAGTACAACAGCCATTGAGGGTCACCTACCCAGTACCCACTCACCCCATTTTCCTTAGTAAGGGGACCTGAGGTGACATGCTCAGCCAGGAAAAATGTCCCGCATCCCCTGCAGCGAGGTGTGGCCCTGTGGCAGCTGCTGGGAGGGACCCTGATATTGCTCTTTAAGAGCTGTCTCCTTCACTTTCTCCCTTTTCCACTCCCTGCTGCCCAGAACGTGGGCACGACAGCCGGAGGACCAGGGCTCTAGAGACCGAGAAGGCGCCTGGGTCCCGAGGGGCCCACCCACCCCATGTTACACGTCACTGAACCCCAACTGAACCCCACCCTGCAGGAGCCACAGCTGTGCGAAGGAGGCCCGCGGGCCTGGCGCCTATGGGGACTTAAAACACACTAGTTCCTCCCGCCTGGCATCCTGACGTCACTGCACCCCTCCCACGAGGGACACCGAGGAAGAAGCAGAGCAGGGGACATGGGAGAGAGGGACCAAGGCCAGAGACTCACTTCTCCCTTCCTTCCCCGACCACTGCGATCCTCTTACTGTCTTCCGTCCAAGCAATGTCCTTGATCTTCCCGGCGAAGGGCTGGTACTCGTACTTCAACAGGTGCTCTTTCTGCGTCGTGTCCCAGATCCGCAGCTTCCCAGATACATCTGCAGACAAGACGGGGTGGCGAGAGCCACGGTCACCGCGGGTCCAGGGCCACGTGGGCGCAGGGCTTGCCTGCATGGCACCGCCCGGGTACACAGGCCTGCAGGTCAGCCGGGCGGAGGGACATGGTGCAGGTAAACCCAGCCACTCGCTGACCAGCCTGCGGCCTTCACGTGGACCACTGCTGCTGGGTCGGCGTCCTCACCTGTGACCACAGGATGACAAGGGCTGCAGAGGCAGCGGAGAGCCCTGGGACACCACCCAAGGCATCGGAACGCAGCCTCATCTTATGACCACCCTTTCTTTGCAGATAAAACGGCACACGGGCCTTGAGCTCCTGAAGTTCTGCACGCGTACTCCCCGCGCACAGCGACACCTGCCTCTCCACGCAGCTGCTGCATTACTAACAGAAAGCAGGCATGCAGCTGTGCAGCCCGGGGCCCGTGGGACCTGCATCGTGGCTCACGGGGTCAGCAGCCCCTCAGGACAGCTTAGCACAATCTTGCAACTCACAACGGAGATGTGAGTAAGCCTTTGTGAGACACTCAGGGTGGGCGCTGGCGGGAGTCACAAGCAGAACCGGGTGCCAGGCCTCGGGGCAGCTGCCGCAGGCCAGTGACAACCTAACAGCCCTTCCTTCCCTGCCCCCAGCCCGTCACCCAGTTCCAAGCACCGACTTCCACGCCGTCCTACAAGGAGCAGGAGTTCCCAAATCAGCAGAAATAAAGGCAGACAGACACTAACGGTGAGGCTTAAGTCCTCAGCCCCCAGCAGGTAAGATGGCGCTGTTTCTAGGCCCCCGGGCCCACTGTGCTGCCTAACACCTCTACAGGGTTCCCGAGACTGCTCTGTCCTGCTCAGTGTGGGCCGAGGGAGAGAGCCGGCGCCTGGGCCCAGAGGCTCCCAACGCTGCCCAGCGGTATGGGTCTGCAAGCCTCGGAAGCCCTCATCGCACCCCTGGAGGGGGGGGGGCAGCGCTGCTCGGGAGGGCTGCTGTGAAGGTAAAACGGGTCACATGGGTATTCCCAGACTGGCCCTCAGTACACCCACCACAGCTCTCCATCCCAGTGGGTCAGGGACGGCTCTGCAGGAAGCCCCGCCCTGGAGCCAAGGCCCTGCACCCGCCTGTGGTGGGACAGACACACTACCTTCCACAAGAACAGCACTAACTGAGGGCTCCCAGAGGCCTGGTCCTCCCTGCGTGGAGTCTAGAAAGACAGCCTGCACGTCCCCCGAGGGGAGTTCCAAAGCCGGCCTGGACCTCGCGAAGTCCTTGGCTGAGCAAACTGGCTGGCAGGGAAAGCGCAGCAGGCGCAGGGGCTGGCGGTCAGGCCGTCCAGGGCGCATGGAGCCACGGAGAATGCGACCACAGCATGAGGCTCAGCCTCCCACCCAACACGGGTGACCCCGGCTTCCCGCCCACCTGGGCTCAGCATAGCAGCCCGTGCTCCCGCCCGCTCGGCTCCACCCTGGGCACCACGGTCGTGTCTGCTTCCTGCCAGACCAGCCGCCTGCTCCATCAGGCCGGCTTGCTCATCCAGTTCTTTCCAGAAGCAGCTGGGGCCAGAAACGCACAACGGGGCTGGAGACCAGGCGCGCAGGCCCCGTCTGAGGGCAGCCCAGATGCAGCCAGCAGACAACGGCGCAGACATGGGCACTGTGCGTGCTGAGTGCTGGGGGCACAGTGGACAGACAATAAACACACTTCCACTCGTGTGTTGGCTGCACCCAGGGTATGGGGACAGTGACGAGAGAGGGAGGCCTCTGCAGCCTGGGCCTTCTGCCCACACTCCACCCGAGCAACGCTCACATCCCAAGAGCATCACAATGACCCGAGGAAGCCCCCACTGCAGAGGGACTGGACTTCCCTGGAGACGTGCCACACGAAAGCCTCGGGGGCTCTGAGGGCAGGATCGGCTGCCCTGTTCCGCATGGGGCACAGGCTTCCTCACAACCGGCCTTCCAGAGGGCTGGAACATCCTGCAGACGTGGACCAGCCAGACTCACAGGGACCTGAAGATCCAGCAGAGGGCTGGCACCCCTCTGGCCGCAAGCGGCAGGCAGGCTTGCCGAGGCCCCCGACCCTGCCCCGCGCAGGCACAGCGGGTCCCAGGCAGCGCTCTCAGCCGCCTTGCAGTGAGCTGTGCTGCGTCTGGTTTGGCCCAGAGCACTGCCCTCTGCAGTGACTGTCTCACCATCTTCAATCTGGGCAAAGGACCAGTGTGCAGCAAACCTAAATGTGATCCCCACCCAGAACACCGGACCTGCATGAGGGCCCAACTCCTGGTCTCTGCAGCCTGCTGGGGTGTTAGGAAAATGTCACGGTGATGCTTTACTTCAGGGGTCCCCAAACTACGGCACAGCCCCCTGAGGCCATTTATCCGGCCCCCGCCGCACTTCCGGAAGGGGCACCTCTTTCATTGGTGGTCAGTGAGAGGAGCACAAGATGCATCCGCACCCATAGTTCCCATTGAAATACTGGTCAGTTCGTTGATTTAAATTTACTTGTTCTTTATTTTAAATATTGTATTTGTTCCCGTTTTGTTTTTTTACTTTAAAATAAGATATATGCAGTGTGCATAGGATTTGTTCATAGTTTTTTTTATAGTCCAGCCCTCCAACGGTCTGAGGGACAGTGAACTGGCCCCCTGTGTAAAAAGTTTGGGGACCCCTGCTTGTGGGGACTGTCCTCTGGAACAGCCCCTGCACCAGCCTTCCCACTGGCTCCGCCATCGGCATCTCAAGGCCGCTGAGTCCTGTCTGGTTGAACTCCCGGCCTGGGGACACGGGACAGGGTAGGCTGGGGCTCGGCACGGATGCAGCAGCCAGGCTGGGAAGCTGTGGCAAGCAGGCAGCAGGGCCTCCCAACCACATTTCTCTGCTGAGAAGACACACTTTCAAAAGGCATAGGGCCTAACCTCGGGGTTTTAGCAAACAGGCACTTTTCTGGCATGCTAGGCCAGAATAAAACTTATTCACAGGGCTAACATAAATTACAGGCGATAAATCAGAGCAAGTTTCACAGACACAGTTGGAGAAGGCCAGAACGCAGAAATCACTAAGTGCCCACGACATGCCAGACTCCTGGCCGCCCTGCACACACAGCCCGCGGCCAGCACCACACTTGGCTGGCATGCTGCGGCCCTGGGGTGGTGAGACCACCCACCCACGCAGGAACTGTCCTAGGTATTTACGTGCATCGCCCCACGGGACGCTCTCCAAAGCAACCAGGTAGGTACCATCAGCCCCGCTGACAGAGAAGACGAAGGCCCAGGAAGGTACGTTACTCAAGGAAGGCATGAACCCTTTACCGAGGGGAGGGTGAACCGTTCAGGGGCGCGGCCATGCACAGTGAGGGCTGTGCGGACAGAACAGCCAGGAGGGTGTAGAATCGTGCCTTTCCCTCCCGCTGGGTAGTTCCTTCAGAATGGGGCTCTGCCTGATGCTCTCCAGGGGCGCAGGAGGCCCACGTCAGCTCCTTCACCTGTGTCTCCCCGGTCCGAGACTGGCCGGGCATAGGCGAGACACACGGTCGACTCCCGTCGCTGTATGAACGAATGCGACACGGGGTCAGGGGAGTCGCTGTAACCCCTGTGCTTCACTTTCTCTTCTGCAAACAGTAAGGAAAAGAGCGGCACCTGGGGGGAAAGGCCTTGGAGCCCAGCCGGGCAAAGGCCCGGACCAAGGACCAGATGAGCACGGCCAAGGCCAGGCCAGAACTGCGTGGGGACCAGGCAGGGAGCAGCAGAGGAGGTGACACAAGACAAAGAGACAATTCAGAAACACACACACAGGGGCTCCGGTATCATGACACGCCCGCGCAAAGGCCTCTGGCCAACCCCGCAGGAGTACTTTTGCTGACCTTGGAGGCTAGAATCAGCGGCCAGGCTGCAAACTAAACAGCAACAGAATGGGGCTTTTCATCCTGGCGGCTTACGCTTTTCCTGTCGGCGCCAAGAGCAGTCATCCCGCTGGTTCCACCTGCCACCCCCACTCCCCCAGGACAGAAGTCCGGCCTCCCACTGGGCCCCCTCGGCCACACCCACGCGTCCCTGTGCCGCACATGCGCAGTTACCTCCGGAGGCGATGTAGAAGCCGCTGGGCGCGTACTTGGCCACCACCACCTGATGCGCATGCTCCGTGTAGATGTCAGCCAGCGCCGGGTTCTGCGGGGAAGAAACCCAAGTGAGCACAAGCCATGTAGAGCGGTCTACTTTCTGTGTTCCCAATTAATGGATTAGGGGGAAATGACACACAAACTTTAAGTCAAAAGCTTCATAGAGAAAACCCCATAAGTATACTTACCTGTCTACATGCCTATATCCTGCCTGTCCCTGGGTGATAGAATTCTAGGTCATTTTAACCCTTCCTCTTTCGGCTACAGTTAAAGAAGTCAAAGTAACTTTCTCTACCTATCTGTGAAACGCACACACATGAAAGGGAAGTCTCAGTGAAAGGTTAGATTGACGTCCCATCTGTGCAAGCCACATCATGCTCCCCAGCGGCCACGCCTCTGGCTTGAGGCACGAGAACTGAGTGGTGCGCATGGCTGGGAGCCTCTCCTCATCAAAACCCTCGGTGGGGAGCGTGGACTGTCGCCCTCTCATAGCACTGACCACAGGCCGGCTGGATCGCAGGCAGGGGCCGGCACACAGGTCTCAGAGCGGCTTTATGCCCAACAGAAGGCTTCAACACACTTCCGGGACGCAGATCCCAGCACCCCCCACCCCCCACACAAACAGGAGGCCCTGGCAAACCTGGAACACGCGGAGATGCTCTCGATTTGCCCCACAGCCGAGCTTGCTTTCAGCGGGAATCAAGACTCAGCCGTGAGCAGCTGACACTGGCCGTCAGTGTCCTGTGAAGCGAGCGCTTGGACAGGAGGCGGCTCCCCGCCAAAGCAGCCGCCACAGGTACAATTAACCTGACCCCCAACCGTCCCCTCACCTGGGAGTCACTGCCACATTAGAGGCCTGCCCTCTGCTCAGCCTTGTGGACACAGGATCCCCACACCCCGCCCTCCCACAGACCAAAGAAGTATACCCTAAATTCTAGCCCTGTCAACCCTGGCAGCCCAAGTCTCTGTAAGTGTGTTGTCCCCTTGGCCAGCAACGCCTCTCCCCGGCTGCTAACACTTAGCCAGGCATCAGCCCTAACGGAAGGGTCACCTCCTCCATGAAGCCTCCTGTGATGGCTCGTCCTGTCTCTCTGCTCCACAGCATCCACATGCCCAAAGGCAGCTGTGATATATACTGCAGACCCTCACACCTCCAACTTCCGTGTCCCCTGCTCCCTGTGCCTTTACCACCTTAGCCATCAATCACATCAGTCAGCAAGGGACAGGTGCTCAAGAAATGACACCAGGAGGAAAAAAGGGTTTCACAGCCCTTTTCCTTCACCCCTAAGACTTAACACTGTTGACGTAGCGGGCACTTAATACATGTGGCTCATAAATTCACCTCAGAATGAACATCTGCTAATGAAATTAGGAAAATATCAGGTATCAAAAAAAAAGTTGAATGGCAGCTAAGCAAAGGAAAAGGAGCTCCGTCAGCACCCCCAGACCTTTGGGAAATGCAAATCAAAACTACGAGACACCGCGTGTTTCCCCGAGAAGCAGTAAGACCAACGCCACCAAATGGTAGCAAGCACGAGGCGCGGGGGACTGGACACTGGAATGTCCATGTATTGCTGGCGGGAATGCAGAACAGCCGGAAAATAGCTGGGCTGGTTATTTATAGTTAAACATACACTTACCATACAGAAAACTAGCAATCCACTTCCAGGCATTTACCCAAGAGCAATAAACGCACAAGTCCCCAGAAAGTCACATGCACAGGGGTTAGAGATGCTTTATCCATAATGGTCCAAAACAAGAAACTACCCAAAGGCAGAAATGACACGTTCCCGTCCCCAGAATATCCCACCACAGACGAGGCTGATTCCCTATCAGAGGGGTCCAGATGACACCAGGAGCCAGACCCAGTGCCCACTCCCGACCCTCCCAGGGGCAGCATCTCTCCCCACTCCTGTCTCGGGAAGTGGAAGCAGGATTTGGGGTGAGTAGTTGATTTGGGGAAGGGCTCCGAACCAGAGAAGATGCGGTCAGGGAGGGAGAGGAGCCATACCTGGGAGCACCAGTGAGCGTCCCTGCCCGGGCAGGGGCTCCCCTGCCCCAGTCCACACGAGACCTTCAGAGCAGGCCTCCAGCGGCCTCCCTGAGGGGTGCGAAGACTGGACAGCCCTCCTCTGGGACTTCCTTCCCTTGCTGCTGAGGGCGACACTAGCTCTCGCAGAGGACAGGAGATTTAGGCAGAAGCCCTGGCACCTGAGGCCGGGGGTGCCCCGCAGACTGGGGCAGCCTGCAGAGCGCCTACAAGAACTCCCTGCGGCCCTGCCTGCCCCTCATGCCCCAGCCCCGCCCAGCCTCCCTGCCGCCCTGCCGGCCCCTCATGCCCCAGCGCAGCCCAGCCTTCTAACAGCTTCCAAACGCACCTCCTCCTCTCCCCCCTCGAACTCAGACTCCACTTAGTTCCTGCGTCCCCCCTGGGACCGTGGCAGTATCCCCTAAACTCATGTCCACCTTTCATCACTCCGCCACCATCTCTAGGTCCCAGCTCTGATCCCCTTCTTCCTTCAGGAGCTGCAGGGTCTGGCCCCACAGCCTCTACTCTTCCCAGACCCCCCAAGGCCCACCTTGGGCCAGCACAGGAGCTGCTCTGGCCCCATGCCCCGTCCTACAAGGTGTCCCCCTGCTGAACTCAGGGCCCACTCCAGGTCTGCCTGACAGCCACCTCCCTGAAAGCCTGGACTGATGGCAAAACACAGAAGACACAGCTCACGAGGGGTCTCCACGCTCTTGCACTTGACGGTCCCCTGGGGCCACCAGGGACAGCTTGGGGCATCCTCTGGACTCTGACCAGGCAAAGTGAGTGTGATGGACCAGGAGGGCTGTGTTTCCAGAACCCTGGCTTTCTAAATACTCCCAGCTCCCGGAAAGCAGTCGCTGGTGGCTGGACCTGTGTCTGCAGGGTCCTGTGTCTGGGTGACTAAAGCCAAATCCAAATTACCGCCGGGCACCCACCTCCAAAGCACACTATCCAAATTACTGCCAAGTACCCACCTCCAAAGCACACTATCCAAATTACCGCCAGGTACCCCCCTCCAAAGCACACTATCCAAATTACCGCCAGGTACCCCCCTCCAAAGCAGACACCTACCTATGCTAGCAGACCTGCAGGCCTAGACCCAGAGGCTAGGCCCCTACCTACTGCAACTGCCTCGAAGGAGAACGAGAACACACAGAATACAGGCCAATTCATTCCTTCAAAGACCTCCCACACCTCGTCTGGGCAGGCCCAGGGGACCAGGTAAGCACTACCCTGCTCAGCCTCCCGGCTCCCTATTGCCCGGAACACAGCTCTAACCTACGGCCCTAAGTCCATTTCCTACCTCACTCTCATTTCTTCCATCAACCCCCCATGTCACCGCTACATTCTTCCCTTTATTTGCCTTGCTCTGGAATGCCTGCCATCCTATCCAATCCCCAGTGACACCGAGGCAAAGGCCATTTCCTCCATGAAGCCTTCCCTGATGCTGTAAGTAGTCATCTCTCCCAACCCTGAAAGCCTTTTCCTTCCTGCCTCTCAATGAAGCAAACCAAGCCTTAGAAAAGGGCCTCAAGGGCTCCCTGCACAACCCTGGGCATGCCAGTAGCCTAACAGGCACAATACACCGCCACCCCTTCCCGGCCTCCCCGGCCCCTCTGCCTGCCCAGGGCCCTCTGAGCAGTCCCGACAGAAGGCTGTGGGAGGCAGCTCCAGTTCAAATCTCCGCACCTCCTGGGCCTCACTGTCTCTAAGAAAGCAGTTACCCAACAGGGAGGCTGTGAAGACGAAGGCAGACCACAGACTATCACAGCCTAGGCAAGCTTCTAGAGATGATTGTGAGTTCTCAGTCAAACCTCACACTAGCCCTATACCACTAACCTTACACACGTGGAAATGAACTGAATGAGACAAGATACTAAGTGCTCGAACACTGCTGGGCACAAAATGTGCCCATCAAAGACCAGCTCAGATGCCAGAGGCTGTGCTCAAGGTTGTGTACTGGACTGGAACTGGCCAGTGCTCCCGGGGACCAGGGCAGGCCCAGGGTGAATGATGACATTCACATCAGTCTACAAAAGAGGAAACGCCCTTTTCTGGGTAAAGCCCTGGAAAGGAGGTAAAACCTGTGAGTAGAAGCCCCAGGCCAGACAACCAAAGCTCAGGACCCAGGTCTTTCTAAGGGCTGCACCACGCAAAGCCGGGGAGACCGCCACTGAGATTCTGCGAGTAAAACGGGCCCTTTCCACTACACGCATGTCATCTGCAGTAAGGCCCTATGTGTGGGGGAGGGTATTTTCCAAGGGTTCCTTCGGACTGGGTGGGATTTGAGTCAGCATATCTAACCATTCCTAGGAAGTCAACTTCCACACCCAACCAGATGACCACCTCTCCACTGGCCTCAAGTGTGAGGCTGAAATATTTTTTTTGCCTCAAAGAAGGCTTTAATGGTACCTCTCCACACCTCGGCCAGCAGGGTAGGAAACGCACCAAAGCCACCCTACGTAGGCCATGATGGCGCCGAGAGGATGCACGGGCATCCACCCCCGTCCTGGTCGCGCAGCAACTCACAACCAGATGGGAAGTGAAACCAAAGTTTACTCCAAGTATTCTCGAAGGAGAACGTCAACTCTGGGGTAGTAAAGACCTCAGGAGAAAGATCAGCATGGGCTTCCCGAGACGGGGTGCGCCTCCTGCAGAGGGGGTGCTTGTCCGCGGCTGTGAACGGCCTCTCCACTGGAACGGACTCCAGCTCTTGACCTCCTTCACATAACTGAGCCTGGCGCCCTCTGGAGCAACGGGCCTACGGCGGGGGTGGGGGAGGTAGTGATACTGCCGTGTAAGAAATGTTCGCGGTACCCGACACAGGAAGGAGGTGCTGCGTGCGAGGTCACATCTGTGAGCGTACGGCGACCAGGACGTGTGCCTGCCTTGTCTGGGGCAAACCCAAGGGGTCCACTGTCTGCATCCCTGAGATGCTTTTGTCCATTTTATTTGCCAGACTGCAAGTGAATATCCCCTTAGGGCCACCTCAACTTTTCTCAGAAGTCCAGGCCCTCACTATGGAGACCTCTGGATCATGACAACGTCAGTCCTTGGCAATGCTTCCCCCAGCTCTGAGCAAGACCAGATCAGCTTTCTAGGAATCCGTGTGACTAGCAGAGTAGCTGTTAGCACCTTCAAAGCACATTCACACCCACCCACCCCCTCCCTTGAGGTGCCCAGCAACCCTGGGCAGAAACTGCCAAGTGCAGCTCCATTTCCCCACAGAGAAACAGCAGTGGTGGGCTTCCCAAGACGGGCAGAGCCAGCAGCTCCTCGGACCCTGCAGAAGCCTCTCCATTCCCTTAGCCAGTTGTGAGGTTCCTGGAGGCAAGTGTGCCTGACCAGCGACAATCCCAGCCCAGGGAGCATACTCACTCATAACAGATGTGAATTTAAGTCGACACCCCTAGGGAGAATCACGGAGCAAAATCATCCACCACTTACTGTGTAACAGGCCCAAGGCCAGCTTAAGACAAACTTCCCCTACCCCAAATGGTCCTGCTGGCACCTCTAGCTTCCTTCCTTCCACCCCCCACCCCCACCTCAAGCTGAGTTAGTGAGTTTGCAGTGTGCAATCCCAGCAATGAGGAAACAGGCAATAGACTGGGTCATTTCCATAATCACAGAGGAATAGCAGGAATTTGCAAGGATTTCCCAAGGAATTGGCTCTGCAAGCATTCTCAGCCTGGGGAGAGGATGCCAGCCTGTGCTAGTGACTCATGGGAATTAACCGGTTCCTGATTTTGTGCGGAGGCTCAGGTCCTCTGGGGGAAGATGAGGCTGGAGTGCAGGAGCCTGGGTCTGAGTGGGGGCTTGGCCACCCTAGAAGACCCTGGGTATTAATGATGATTCATGTGAGTGCCATTTACCAAGTGCTGGGTGTGTGCCAGGCATGCTGGGCTGGAGGGACATCTCATCTCATTCAGTGGGCAGGGCAGCCAGGGGAAGTGGGGGGAGTCTCACTTCACCCTCTCCATTTCACAGATCAGGACACTGGGACTCAGAGGCCCAAGTCAGCAATCACCCCAAGGTCAAGCAGCAGCTGATCCGCCCAAGTGATCCCCCCAAGTCCAGAGCCCTTGTACTTAGGGACTGAACCCATCTGAGCCTGTTTCTCCCATGAAGAAAGAAAACTGGGCCTGGACAAACTTAAAACAATCTCGCCGGGCTTCTGAGGTGTGGTCCCAAGGCTGAGGGGACATGGCGTCCTCTCCCTCTTAGGTCACGGGGTCGGGGATGCACGGGAGAAATAGGGAAGAAGTCACCTAGAAGAGCTGCGAGGAGCAGGGGACAGAACCCGGCCCAGTGGGGGTAAGGGGGTACTCACATCGATGTTCCTTAGAATGACGCACTTTCCATTGGTGTAAAGGAAATTATTGCCCTTGGGGTCGCCGCCGATGATTTTGGAGACTCCCCTCTCCACCTGGGGGAGGCTGGCAAACACCTTCTCTGCGGAGACACAAACGCAGCGGCGCACGATGGGGGCGCGCCGCCTCGGTCCCGGCCCGGCTGCGATGGGGGACGGTGGAGCAGGGGCTCAGGACCGGTCTCAGCCGGTCACCTGTTGCCTCCACCCGGAGGGGCGGCCGCCACTTTGCAGGAGCGCAGGGGACCGTGCGACTTCCTGGTCAACCATCCCCGCCGCCAGTCCCTCCGGGGCAGCGGGGGTTCCACAGGACCCGGCCCGCAGCTCCAACTTTGTGGGTCCCCGGGGTGGGGGTCGCCGCAAAGGGCGGACGGCACCAGCCTGCGCCCGCACCCCTCCCCCGCGGACCCTGCCGAGCCGAGCCGCCCACGCCCCGCCGATGGCCGCGGGGGCCCGCGGCACGCGCGCCCACCCTGGAGGGCACCGGGCCGTGCCACTTACTGATCTCGTACGGCATCCTCGCCCACTTGTTACCGCGCCGCGCTCGCCGGGACCCTCGGGGGCCGCGCTCGCCGCGAATCAGACCTGGCCGAGGCCGCACCGGGGAAAGGGACCGAAAGGCGGCGCCGGGCGTGCCGGGCGCGGAGGGGGCGGTCCGAGGCCGGGACTCGAAGGTCCGCTCGCGCCCTGCCCTGCGCGCTGCCGCTGCGGACGCGCCGAACCAGGAAGCGCGGCCCCGCGCGCGGCTCGCCCCCAGCTTTGACCATATATAGTCAAGCGCTCTGCTCGGCGCTGTGGGCCCAGCGAGCCTGCGCGGACCGGGCCGCACCCCTCCCCCCGCACGGGGCCCTCCCCCAGGTGAGGCCCCGCCCCGGAAGTGGCGTCACGAGCGAGCCCTATAAATGGCGCGCGCGCGGGCGGCATTCGTCGTCAGAACGTTACCGGGAGAGTAGGCGGTGCTAGCTGAGGAGGTGCGGGGAGCGGCGCGGTGGGCTTCCCGGACCCGGCCTCTGCTGGGGCTTTGGGGCGCTCTGGTTGTGGGGGGCGGCTGGGGGAGGCTTTGTCGTGCTGCTGTTTGCGTGGCGGGCGTTCCAGAGCCGTGAGCCCTGGCGGCGCCTGGTGTTTGCAGAAGCTGTGAGGCTCCCGCTGGGGTTTCGAAAACAGTAGTGCTTTTTTCCCTTATTTTGAAAACATGACTAAGTGGGAGTTGCCCTTCTTTGAGGGCGGCTGCTGGCAGCAGAAACTTGAGGGGTGTGCTTTGCTGGGCCCGGGCACCGTCCTGAAGCGGAGGTTGCCAAGACGCGCCCAGGTCAGGGCACACACAGGAACGGGCCCACTGTTCCTCTCTCTCCCCCTTTCTCTAAAAAAAGAAAAAATAGTTGGGGGGGGGGTGTTCTAAGAAACCCAGGGTTTATTTTCTCTTGGAGAAAGCGAAGGAAAAGGGGCTTTCATCTTATAACACCGAGGCAGCGGGTCCTGGGGGAAACGCGAGGGCTGTGGGGGTGTGTGGGGGGGGGATTACGAGGCTAGGGAGGGTACCTATGGGCACTTCAGTGTATTCCAGTTTGGGCTTAAAACTTCTGAGTGGTCCTTGACTTTCTATATGGGAAGTTCTGTTGGTTCTCTTTTCAAAACGTATCCAGGTTAATCACTTCTTGTCTCCTTGGCTATTCTGTAGAAGAGAGTTGCGACGGCTCACCTGGGTTATTCCTCACAGGTGTGTCTAATTTGATCTCTTGGCTTGTGCTCCTGCCTCCACCACCTTCACCTTGGTCTCTTCAGATTGCAGCCTGGGCGTTTTAGGTTGAAAATCAAATCTCTCTTACTCGGTTTAAAACTTGAGTAATTCTAAGTTTCCAAGTAAAAGCTTAATGTCCCTGAAAGAGTAGACTGGGTGCCCTGA
Organism: Rhynchonycteris naso; assembly: GCA_037038555.1. NCBI lineage: Eukaryota > Metazoa > Chordata > Mammalia > Chiroptera > Emballonuridae > Rhynchonycteris > Rhynchonycteris naso. The sequence goes on along the minus strand of CM072996.1, from coordinate 312,167,681 downwards.
TAGTACAGATGTAGTCTGAGAATCCCTATCTTCTGCCCTCAGCTGCACCCTCCCTCCCTACTTGCTTTACTTCACAAGCTGACCTTGCCCAGGTGACCAAGTTGCTCCTGCCTCAGAGCTTCTATGACATCTGGTTTCTACCTGGAATTCCTTGTACAAAAGTACAGTGTGTCCGTAAAGTCATGGTGCATTTTTGACCGGTCACACAGTCAAAAGTGCACCATGACTTTACGGACACACTATACTTAACTGCTCAAGTGTCAATTTCTCAATGAACACCATCTGCTCTTAAGTTGCAATCTTCCAGTCCTAGCAGACGTGTCTAATTCCCTTCCCTAACTTTTGTCTGCAGTATATCCTTGATACAAGGCAGATGCTCAAATGAATGACCCAGCACCCCACATACATACAATCTTAAAACCAAGAAGCAATGGATGTGTGCCCTGGCGGGGTAGCTCAGTGGATTAGAACGTTGTCCCAATATGCCAAGGTTGCAGGTTCAATCCCTTGTTAGGGCACATACAAGAATGAAGCAATGAATGCATAAACAAGGGGAACAAATTGAGGCCTCTCTCTCTCTCTCTCTCTCTCTGCCTTTCACTCTCCCCCTTTGCCTTCTCTAAAACCAACTTAAAAAGGTTAAAGAAGCAATAGGTGGTGACGGTAGTTTTGTGAACTGAAGGACCCTCGTCGTGTCTTTTGTACAAAATGGTGTAACTCCCAAAGCAGAACTGCAAGGCACCATTGGGCTGTAATTATTCTGGGAAGCCAGGATTTAATTATCAGACTTGAATGGGACTGGTGTTGAGAGCAGGTATGACAACTTCACTTCACCCCTAGGAAAATTATGTGACGGAAGGGGACTGACTGGGACGTAAAACTAGGACACCAACCCCAAGCTCTCGCAAGCTATAGTAACCTTTATGCAGGTGCACAAGTCCTTTGTTGGACTAGATACTGTTCAAAATGAGATTATAAACAAATTTGGGTAAAATGTACCCAAACGTCTGGCAGGATACTAGGCTCCATGAAAGTTATATGTCAATCTGGGGGGTTAAGAACCTTGGGGGTGAGGTTGGGGGGCCGATTGCGGTAGGAAGCATGAGTGTGCCTACAAATAACACGACCTGGCAGGCGCTTGCTGGGCTGAAAGAGGGCACGGGATGATCTTGGTGTGGTTGTCTCAGCTGTCAGAGCTCAGTAACACCTGGGGGCGTCAGCAGTGCCTTTGCCGTGGTTCCAGCACTTTTCCTTGGGGGTTCCTACTCCCCAAGCGTATCTTCATTTATACAGTCTCTAACAGAGCATGCTCTTGTTCTTCAGTGGGGACCCTGCGAGGTCTCTACCCCAGTGAGTCACTGCTCTACATGTCAGCCCAGGCACTGCTGAGCACCTCACCTCTCTAACTGCCTCCCTGGCATGTTGATGAGAATGTATGAGGCCAGCCCGTTCAACTGAATTCTCAGAGTACCTAGGTGTAGTGGTCACTACGCATTCACCCTTAGTGCCTGTCGCTTAACCAGCCTGCCTCCCTCCACCTGTAAACATCACAGGAACCAGGTACTTTTCCAATACTGAGCACAGGGCCCACCCAGGGAACGGAATAAAGCTGCTGATACGCGTCCTAGAGGGAATGAGCACCACGTGAAGGAGCATTGACTTCCAAGTGGTGAGCTTCTTAGAAACATACCACTGGGGCAACTCCTCAAATCTGCCCAAGCTGGCTTTGGACGAACGGGTTGCAGTTGCTGGGACTGGGTAGCTGTAATGCTGGTGGTTGAGGCCGGGCAGGTTCCTCTTGAATTCAGGCAGACTCTAGGGGGACTGTGGAGCTGGGAAGCATTGGGCTGTACCCATTTGTCGGAGGCTCGCAAAGAGGCCGGTGAATGTGCGACAAGGAAGAGCAAATAAAGACAGGGAGATCTGCTTTTCACGGTGAAAGGCAAGGGAGCAGGGAAAATGGCACCTCACAGTGGCAGGAGACCAATCCGGAAGGCTGGCCGAGGGAAAGAACCCATAGCCTGACGTAGACCACACACGTGGCACTGCCACGTGCTCACGCACTAACCAGGCAAAGTGCTTGCAGCAGGTAAGCCAGCGAGCAAGCCCAACACAGCTGTAAGCCACAGTAACTTAGACGAAACCCTTAGAATTGGCTTTAGGTGTGTGTGCGATTCCACAAGGGTTCCACTCACAGGAGGGAAATGGGTTCCAGTTCAGGTCTGCTGAATGCCTTGTAGTGAAGTGAGGGCTGGGACGTGGCCGTACGTACGAGAATCTGCCTCATCCTGAGCGTGCTCAGCCTCGGACCCGTTTCCTTTTCCATAAAATGGGGACCTTCCAGAGACGTGTGAGACTTTCACTCTCAGAAGCTTCGGAAAGGAAGAGAAAGGAGGGATCAGACAGGCTTTCTGAACTTCTCTCCAAGGCCAGTAAATCTACTTGCTCACTTGCAATCCTCACCTTCTCATCCAGGCTCGAAGGAAAGGCATCCCCCTCTCCCTGTTTCTTCAGGACTGCCGGGTCCTTGCAAAGGGCTCCGTGCCAGGAAGCAACAGGGAGCAGGGCGGGCTCTGCTTCTCCCTTCAGGGGCTCCCGGTTGGAATCGTCCATGACCCCGAAGATGTGGCCCTGCTTCCTCTTGGAATCTTAGTCTCTTTCTTGGCCCCCTCTGTCGCTTGTAAACAGGCTCAAGGTAAACCCCACACAAGGACCACCTCGGCCTCTACTACCTTAAGCCAGTCTTACTACCAACACCTCCGATTTCCACCATGAGCAGCACCTCTCTTCCAAAGTCCCTGACACTCTCTAGTTTGGGTCAAGGGTGCATTCAGTCTACTTAGTTATGAAGGGAGGGGACCGTGAAGTCACATGGGGCTACCTTAGCAACAAGGGCACCCCCTGGTGATCCTGGACTACTGGAGTGGGGCTTTGGGTTTTCCTACTAGAGGAGAGAAATTATTGAGGTCTGCCCCATCCACCCAAAAGCTGTCTACTGCTTTTTCCTCCATGCTTTTGTCAGAGGACTGAGAACACAGACCCTGACATGCTTATAGAAGCTTAATCTCTGGTGCATAATCCCAAGGCTAGAGCAAGGAGTGCATCACTGACTCTTGAATGCAGGCTTGTTGCTGGGTCCCCTCTTGGGCTGCTCAAGTGAAAACAAATGGGATTTAACAAGGTCAAGCGGGGTGTAAACAGGTGGATAGGTAACACCTGTAACCGGTGCTGGGAGAGTTTTGCGATCCCTCCCTGGAAACTGTGGAACCCGTGCCTACACTACTTTCCTATTTGAAGTTCTCTCCCGAAGACCGCCCTCCGTGAGGAGGGCAGAAGCTCAGCATCATGGCATGGCTTCCGACTAGTGTTGACAGTTCAGGGATAGATCGTCAGGTGACTGACCTGTTACTTTTATAAACCATCACTTTGGAGGCAGCTACACCGGCATGATCCGGTCCTTCTAAGGTCCTGGGGAGGGTTAACTGTCATCGGCCAGCCTGGTTTCAGAGACATGGCCACTCCTCCCCCACAGGGCGGCAACGGTCTGGACAGGTCACTCGGGTCCACTGCCCTCTTTTCATTTTGCACAAAGAACTCCAGTGAATGAAAGTTATGCGGGTTTTGTCCTTTTCCATCTGACTTATTCCACTTAGCATAATCTCAGGATCCACCCATGTTGTTGCGAATAACAGACGAACAAAAACTCCTAACTATGAAGCTGGGATGGGGGTCACCAGCCAGGTTGGGGAGGGGGGCGATTTGGGTATAGGGGGTCAAATATCTGGTAACGGAAGGAGACTAAATGTTACTAACCAATGTTACCTTAATACATTTTTGTGAAACTTAACTCTTTCCCCCCTGGTGGGATGCTGGGTGGATCCAGGTCAGGGCACATGCGGGAGTCAGTCTCTGCCTCCCCTCCTCTCACTGAATAAAAACAAAAACTTAAATCTTTCATTGCAAACCTCCCATGAGCTGTAAAACGAGCACATGCTTCTCCTGTCTTTCTCTGCTGCCTGAGACTGAGCGTCTGTGAACGAAAGCCCCCATGTAAGGCCGGTGGCCGAGGCCGGACAGTAGAGAAACTGCGGAGCCAGGAAGCGGTGGGCCCTCCCCATTTAAGTCTCAAATGGTGAGCGAGCACACAGGCAGGAAAAACCGCTTCTGGGGCAAACAAACAGCAGAATGGCCCCTCACAGTGGCTGGCAGGCAGGCAGGCAGTCTGCCATCCACCTCCCAGGGCGAGCACCCAGAGCCTTACATAGACTATACACCACTGCTGCACGTTCACACTCAAGTCAGGCAAAGTACAAGCGAGCGAGCAGAACGGCTGTTTTCGCACAGCCCACTTGTTACACAGACTCCAGCCACAATGGACTAAGGCGCACCCTCCTCCAGGACGACCTCCACGATTACAGCGTGGTGACCTGAGCCCAGGTGGTGGGCTCTAGTCCTCAGTTGCCCTTTCAGGAGCAGCAGAGTTTTCTGCCCTTGGACTTAGGGGCACTTTGTGGGTCGTGCTCTCCTGGGTCAGAGATCAGAACTTGCTCAAGCTCAAAGGTAGGGGTGCAGCCAGTATTCAAGCGCATATCTGCCTTCAGAGCCCAAGCTTTGCCCTTAGTGCGTGAGAAAGGGCTAAATCTTTGCAAATGCCAGCGGTGGTCTTCAGTGGGCAACTCAGTCTTCTTTTAGTGAATGACACTTCAAAGTTGATGATGGTCCCTCTCCAGTTGAAAAGCTCTGTCCCTTTTGGACATTCCAAATTACAGTGCTCTTGCCCGTTCCTTCTCTTGACTTAGCCCCAGAAAGTGACCTGGCTATGTCTGGCTTGTTGTGTGCCTTTGACTGTCGCACTGACCTCTGTCCCGGTTGCACCCATGAAGCAGGTGCTTGGCATCCTGCAGTGCTGTGGTGGTGGCAGGTCTGAGGCTCACGTTGGCGCCCTTGTCGATGACATGGAGCCTTGGGCCAAGGAGCTTTGTGTCCTGCGGGAAGCACCCTAATGCAGCCCCAGGCCTGCAGCTGCTCTCTGGTCTGGTCGGTGTGCGGTCCTTCTGCCTGGCTGCTGCAGGGGTGTCTGTAACACGGGGCACAGAGTGTGTTCAAGCCCCAGTGCTGCGGAACTGGCTACAGCCCCTTCCCCAAGTAACTGAGGGCCTCGAATGCCGGAGCATTCCAGAAGCTCACCCCAGTTTCTCCAGACCACTGTTTTCGGCTCCTGGGTCTCCAATCCTCCTCGCACCACTGGTCTTCCCTCTAGTCTGCTTCTCTGAAACGTGAGCAGAGGGCCCAGGTCCTTGGCCCCAGGAACGGAAAACACTAGGTGTGCAGTATTTGGGGCCCAGCAGGCTCTTGCCGATTTGCTTCCATGAAGAAGGGGAAGTTGATTATCTGGACATACTCGTTTCTCTGGTCTTTTAGCAGGGGGATAAGGAACCTGACCAGTAAGTACATCAGCCAGCCAGGGAACTGGCCAGGCAGAGTTGAGCCCTCGGGGGTCTGCTCCCTCCACCAGTCACATGTTTCTGGGTAGATCCCCACCCCAGAGTGAGAGCCTGGTGTTCAGATCTGTAGGCATTTGCTTGGGCTGCTTGTGATGAAGTCCCGCAGGCTGAGGGCTGAATAGCAGACGTGGTCTCAGTGGCGTCAGTGGAGTCGGAGCCACTGGGGGTCCGTGCAGTGGCTCTCTCCCAGCTTCTGGGGGCACCACTGCAATCTCTGCCCAGCTTCACATGATGTGACGGTCTCTCCGAGTGTCAGAACCACACCCCCCTTTTTATTATAAAAACGCCAGCCCTATTGGAGTAAGGCCCACCCTACTCTAGTATGACCTCATCTTAACGACGTTGGCGGTGGCTTCTATTTCAAGAGAAGGTCCCATTCTCTTGGGTATTGTGTATTGGGGCTTGAATGTGTGATTGTGAGGAATACAAACCCCATGATAATAGGTAAGCAGGGGCTTGCCTGTCTTACCTTCCTGTCATCCTCCCACCCAGAGCCCCAATCCTGGGCCTCTGGTCCTTGGAGGGAAAGGACACAAGACATTTGAGTTGGCACCCATTCCAGGGTAAGTGTTCTTGGGAAAACCCCCAACCAGGGCACAAAATGAGAATACAGATAGGTGTCCTACCAAAGGCTCACCAAATAAAGGATTATAACACGGCTACTCCCCATTTCACCCCCAGATCTCCAGGGCAGCAGCTTAGAATACGTTTGGGGGCTGCTTGGCTTTGACACTGCCCTTAGGGCTATGGGCACAATTCCTTAGCCCAACTGGTCTGTGTCCAAATGGAGCCCGCAGAGGGCCAGGACCAGCTCTGCCTCGACAGCCCCAGGCTCCTTGTCCCTGGCAGGGTAGGAACTAGGTGGTGAGGGCCTCTGTACACAGACAGCTTGAGCTGTGTAATTATTTTCCAGTTGACAGCCCAAAGGGAGGTGGCAGAGGTGTGATTGGAGAATGAGCTCACACTCGGGTATCAAAGTTAATGGTCAAGGAGCACCACTAACATCTGGGGACAGCTGGCATCTGGTTTTCATTGTAAACTTTATTATTTTTAGATAGAGGAGAGAGAAAAGGTGTGGGGCGGGAGAAGCAGGGAACATCAACTCATAGTTGCTTCCCGTATGTGCCTTGACCAGGCAAGCCCAGGGTTTCGAACTGGCAACCTCAGTGTTCCAGGTCAATGCTTTATCCACTGCACTCTGATAGGCCAGGCTGGTTTTCATTCTAAACAAGATTTTCAGTCTTATTCTGGGTATGTGTCCCCTTGAATCCCTAAATATCTTGGCTGCAGCTGTTAGTTCTCAGGAAGCTGGTATATTTGTGTATTCTATTGAGGGATTCCTAAAACTGGGGAACACTGCAGTGTTGGCCACAGAGGTTTACAGACATGTGGGAAAGAGAGGGTCCGGAGGGGAGGCTTGTTCCTGCAGGACAGATGATAAAGGTCTGGCAGCAAGACTTCTGCACCTCAGCCACGTGCCCAGCTTCCGCCGGGGGTGTGGCGATTGTTGAATAAGTCATTAGTCATCATTGCGCACATGAAACAACAGGAAGAGGCTCATTGCAAGGGTGGTGGAATCAAGGTTAATGTTCACAGTGGTGCTCTTTAGCACTTAAAGCTTGGAAACTGCAAATGCTTAGCCCTGGGCAGAGCCAATACTGAATCAGCCACTTTGCTGGATGTTCGCTTATTGTTTATTACAATACTTCGATATTGGTTCTCAAAACTCTCCCTTGGGTGATCCCCCAACTGCTCCCACTATCTACGACCAAAATACTGAGTCCTCCTTGGCCATGGAGGAATTAAGCGAGCACATCAGGGTGTTCAGCTGTGTGGAGTCACATAGTACATGAAAAGACCGCCCACGCCCGCTGCCTGTGTGACATGCACACGGAGTAGACACGAGCAGAAAACCTGGGGCGTGGTGTTCTAGACTGAGTACGACATGACTGTGTGGGACACGAGTCTCTGTAGTCCTGAGCAGAGCCATGTGTGGCCCTGGCCCCGGGCCAGGGATGGGCGGTGCTGTGAAAAGGTGGCATGTGTTTCCCTTGCTTTTGTAAGAAGGTCGGGCCCTGTTCTGCAGGAGAAGTGGCCCAGGAAACTGGAAGGAAGTGTGTGTTTTGTGTCCAGCAGAACCTCCGGGCTGACACGTCGCTGCTGGAGTCCAGCAGGTGAGGACTCGTGCCTCATGGGGGTCTCGTGTGTCGGATGGAGGCTACCCTTCCCCTCCTGGGGCGGTTGTTGATGTACTTGGCCTTGTTCTGAATCCAAGGTTGGATGGCACAGGGCGTTGTCCTTCGTCTCCCTGTCTCTCACTGTACCATCTCTTCCTCGCTCTCACCTCTCCCCCGTGGGTTCCAGTGCTTTGCATCCCAGCCTGGCTCTGTCACAGGTGCCCAGACCTCAGGCCATGGCAGCTTGCGCCCTCCCAGTTTGGTGAAGCAACACGCTAGGAGTTCCAGCTGGTCTTGCTCCCAAACCCTGTCAGACGGTCCCTGTGAGAACAGTTGTAGACATCTTAACATCTTAAAATTTCAGTTCTTATTTTCTGACTCTGGCTTCTTCCTTGGGCTGGGCAGCGGTGGCCAGCTGTACCGCCCACAGTGGTGACTGGGGCTTCCCTTCCACACAGCGTGTGATGTGTAGTTCCTCTAATGCACGATGCCGTCTGGAGTACCCGGGCCACCCCAGACTCATGCGGCAGCCCACCTGGATCCAACATACGGGACCCCCCTCCACACACAGGTGTGGGTGGCCAACCTGGGATTTCCCCCTGCCGGTGCCTCTTTCCAAGGCCCACTTCTTCTGTCCTGGCTGGCTTTCCAAATGTTCGTGCTCGCCGACACGGGGAAAGGTCCCGGTACTGAAAACCCACCTCTACGTGGAATGCAGAGAGAGAGACGCCAGAAGGAGGCAGGCCACTCCAGTCTGGTAACAAACAGTTTACTAAGGGAAACTTACCAGGTGCGTCTTGGGTGACTGCAAGTCGAAAGGGACCCCAGCTTGTCAGACACCAGAAGAATGACAGGGTGAAGGGGAGAAAGTCATGGTGCTAGTACAAAATACTACCGGGTACGGGGAGTTACTTTATGTGCTGACTGCATCAGGAGCCAGTGCTTGCAGGGAGGCCGGGGCACGGGGGGACACTGATTTGTCAGAATGAGCATTGATTAGAATCAGTTTCTAAGAGGGGTTTGCAGTAAGCGATCCCTCTACTAGCCCAGCCCTGGAAGCAGTCACGTCATAGAACAGTCTCTTGAGTCCATTCCTTCTGTCCTCCCTTGATACAAACATCTGGATTTAAGATTGCACAGTGGACTCTCTCAAACCCTCTCAACCTGGGCAGAAATAACTGCCTTGTACCCTGTTCAATGTGGAGGAGGACCTAGAGTCCCCAAGCCTTCCCCTGAAGCTACATCTGACTGGGTAGCAGATGAACCAGCTCCCTCTGCGGCCAGCTTGTGACTGACGCCCAGCAGCTGAGTTACACTGAGCGTGGTGGGAGCTGGCTGAGCGAACAGTGCTGGTGCAGCACGTAAACTTCAGCATCTAGAAATTAGCTCGGGGTGGAAGGGGATGTCTTGGCTGGAGAAATGCACACATGACCTAGCAAACCGCTGACGTGACCGAAATTACTCGGATGCGACGGCAGGTGAGGCATCCCGGTGAAGTAGTGACTCTTGATGATAATCAGCTGTGCTGTAAATCACTTGTGCACACGTGACTCACAGAATTTAGGTAGAGTTGGCCTTGACTCTGGCTGCTATTTTCTCAATTGCTGATCAGACCAGGGCTGCTCCATGTCGCCAGTCCTTGCTCATAACTGCTGTTCGGCTGTGTACACGCTGCTAGGGGCACTTAGCATTGGAGACTGGCTGCCTGGGCATGGGTTTTATGTGGGAACGAAGCCAGGCTGTTTAGGGGGTCGGAAAGGATGGCAGTCTCTAGGATAGGGTCTGGGTGAGCACAAGGCTGAAGCTGGGTTCAAAAACAGGGTTGATCTCCATGCATTTAAACCGCTTGTCTGCACCCCGAGTCTGAGCAGGCCTCAGGATGTGAGCAGTTTCTTTACTGGGGTCTGAAGAGGCTTGAGGGGACCCAGTGCAACCAGAACACAACACCAGAGTTTGTGGCCCGGAGAGGAGCCCAGCTAGGTCTCCGTGGTGCCTTTGGGGAGCCTCCTCTTGCTGGGGCCACGCTCAGTGGGGAACTCAGACTCAAGATACACAAGGGCCTGGAGGCGGGGTGACAACAGTGTCCTGCTTGGCTGTGCGCGGGCGGATACAGAGTCCTCCCCCGGCTGACCCTGATGAGGGACACTGTGGTCTTGGGCAGGGCATTGACCCACAGAAACCTGCTCAGCGAGGCAGTGCTGGCTAACTTCCAGAACCTCCTCTCAGTGACCAGAGCGGGTGGGCATGGCAGGAGCCGGGAGGCTCTTCCCTCAGCCAGCGGCCTCCTGAGCCTGGGCTTTGTGGGCAAGCTGGCCCTTACTGTAGGGCTATTAGCTCGACACAGCTGCTCTTGGAAGTCTGTGTACTTTACAGTCTGTGGAAGAGGGACCTCCGAAGTGACGAGGGTGTGAGGAGTTACATCACGAGAAGCCACAGGCTGGGACCCGCTGTCTCATGCTGCTTCTACGGGGCCACACTGTCTCGTTCTCACAACTCTAGTTCTCCTTTCCCCTCTCATGGGGCGGCTCTGTGTGTCCCTTTCCTAGAAGATCCAGTCACTTGAAAAGATAAAGGTCTGGCAGTCACAGGGTGCCCAGGATCTCCAGGGTGGGGTTGAGACCACAGTGTTCCTCTACAGTCTGCTATGATGCGCCAGGGCCACCAGGTGGTGCCAGAGAACGCCCCTCAGCCCGCTGCTGGGGTGGAAACCCCACAAGTCATGGGCTCTCTGGGGACTGGAAAATGGGCTTTGAGGACTTCAGTGAGATATCTTTCCTCTGTGCCTTCCTTTGGTAGATGTCATTACACGTCACTCAGCCCCAGCCTCCCCAGCACCTTCTGAGCCGTCGATCCATTTTTCCCTGGCGTCCCCTCCCCCCCCAGACTCCCCTAACACATGCTCAGCCTCCCTTTCGTGACCCTTTGATCTTACACTCGCCTGCCGGTTTTGTGAGGACCAGAAGTTTTTGTGGACACAATGATTTTGGGTCTGGTGGCCTTTGCTAAAGCCCGAACTTACGGGAAGGGAGATTGGGTCTCTTACCCTAAGGACTGCTCAGGGTCAAGCTGTCCCTTTGACGTTAGGAAGTGTGATGAAGACTGCCTGGCAGGGAGGGCAGTCACTGGTCAGTTAAATTCATGCACTCGCAGTCTAGGAGAGCGGCCCTTGTTCCTTGTGGAGGAAGTTTCCAGAAGCCGTCCTGAAATAGGAAGATCATGGCTGCTTCTCCCTGGCCTCTCCCAGGGTCTGAGGGAACTCTCTCCCAGGTGCCTAGGTTTCTGGCCTCCTTCCACTGTCCATCCGTGTGTCCTGTTCCACCCCTCCCCGGCTCTACCCACACCTCTTGTTCAGAAGGGCCAGAAGCAAGAGCAACAAAAGCGTGTTCATCACACCTACTGTGCATTGAATTGGCATCCCCTGGGCCCACTTCGGGCTGGTCTGCCAGCTCATGTGCGCCAAGCAGGTCAAAGAGTGGGTGCCATTTCCAGCGAGGCCTGGGCACCCACTTAGTTCTCCAGGCAGGCTCAAATAGCCCGTAGGTCCACGGAACACCCTTCCTAATGCCCTTCCCTCCCCTCCCCTCCCCTCCCCTCCCGATTACGCCCCTGAGCTGCCAGGAGCACGCAGCTTCTGTGCATGCACCTGCTTCTGGTGGTCTCGCTGCCCTACGGCGCTGCGGCCTGAGTGGGGGGTGAGGACCCAGAGTGTCGGCTCTTGGTTGAGTACTTCCTGCAGAAGGGCCTCATTGTCAGGTTGTGAAGAGTTTAGAAAGCCAAGCATATGGTGCTGAGACCAGCTCAGATGGGGGTGTGTGTGAAAGCAAGGCACTGCAGGACTTAGAAAAAACACAAGATGCAGCATACAGAAAAGATGATGGGTCCAGGGGACTCCCAGCCTCTAGGATGGAGAGCCCAGATCTCTGCAGCTTCATTGTATTTACGGGTCTCTTTGTTCATCAAGCAAATTAGCAGAGCCTGGGTCAAATTAGTCTATGATGGATTCAGGTGCAGAGACGGATGACTGACCAATGCCCCCCATAGGGGTCAGCTGCTTCCTATATAAACAATCATCGCGTAGAGCTTTCCAGGGCAGCGTTCTGCCCCGTAGGACTTGGCGTTCCGGGGTCCACACCCAAGACTTGTCTCAAGGCTGCAGTTTAATCTCTCAGCCGTTTCCCCACGTATGGCACGGATCACTTTCCTGGGCTACTTGGGCAGGGCGAGAGCCAGCCGACGGGTAACCTGCAAAAGTCAGCTGGAAGGGCCCACGGACTGCCCTGAGATGACCCTCGTCGGGTAGAGTAGCTCAGCTAGAGCGTTGTCCTGAGATGCCAGGCTGGCAGGTTTCTCTTTTTGCTTCTTCCCACTCCCTTCCTCTCCCTCTAAAAAAATAAAAAGTATCAGAGGGTGGATGGGCCAGGAGTGGGTTGTGGGACCCGTTGTGTTCCCTCTGAGGTGGCACCTCCATCTTGCAGCCTTGGGCAGGAGTCATTAGTTTGTGTGTGACTGTCACCTCAGTATCAGAAGTCACTGGTCTCAGAGAAGGTGCCCTTACCACGGGCATCTGTGTGAAGAATCCAGACTGTTGGCTCCATCTCCAGCCTAGGGCCACAGCACATGTCCGGGTTCAAGGAGAGCCTTGAGTCATTCCAAGAGGCTGGAGCCCAGTGGGGGAGGTTGACATGTGCAAGAACGGGTGTAGGGCTCTGCCCGCCCTCCTCTCCCTTCTCTCTAGCCTTGGCTGAAATCTAGGTCCCGGATGGATCAAATGAGCTTTGGGTTTGTCCAGACCCTCGCAGGCCCTGTCTCCTAAAAGTCTCCAGTGATCTTCCAAACTAACTATGAAGGGAAAACCGGGATCTCTAGGTGTAGCCTCCGAGGTCCACTCTCTCACGGAGAACGTGCTTTGTTTCTAGATAACAAACTGCTAACATACATGTGGGACCTTGGTCTCAGGGAAACCAAGGCACAAGTTTCCTGAGCAGGTCTCATAGCCCATTGGCCAGGTGGCCAAAACCCGCTGTGTAAGCAGGTAAACCATTCTCAACCAACAGTGGAGGCGAGCTGGTCTAGAGCGTCTATGGAGAGAGTCGTAAACTTTAAACACTAGAAGTCACTGGCTGCATCCTCATGTCGGCCAAGGCCAAGGCTGTGGTTCCAGGCAGTTGTGCAACAGGCTGAGCTACCATGGGCCAGCTGCAAGCTAACTAGCCCTATGTAACTTCCAACCTCCCTTTTTCAGACAACAAATGTGCGTGCCACTGATAAGCTGGTGGCATGCGAGAACACAAGGGAGTTGCCTGTCTCATGTGGAGCACCCTAAAATGAAGCATGGGGCCTGTGTAGGGTCAGAGCTGAAGAAATCTCACACAATTTCCCCCAGCATATCAAGTTCTCCATCCATATCCCACAGGAATCGTAGAAATGACATCAAGCAACAGACTGAGGGCACAGCTATACTGAAAATGACAAGTTGGTGCGCCAGCCCGCTGCTGGAGACGCTCACTGTTCTTGGAGGTGGTCCTGGTTTGGCACTCCGCCTCCTGGGTCTCCTCTGCCAGGACACGCCAGGTCTGGCTAACATTGTCCACCGAGGCATTTGCCAGCACTAAGTGATGAACGGAACAAGAGTGGTCAGTGGTACCAAGAAAGACAAATTTTTCCCTTCTGGTAGAATACAGGCAGGGGTTTTGTCTGCAGAAAACATAGTAGCAGGTCCCAGAGGCTACCCCGGCTGGACGAACCAAACCTTGTTGGCCTGTACACCAGGATCTGCTGGTTCTGTGTACAACAAAATGGGAGAACTCATTATAGGCCATAGGGAAATTAGAAAGATGCCCTTCACGGTGATGTCTCCCTGAGCACTCAAGGGATAATATACTTCTACCCTGGGCAGCCAGGTCCCGGTTGGCCAGGGACTTAACTGGAGGTCCACCTGTGGCCCCCTACCTCACAGTGCCCACAGGCCATCATAGGTGGGGGCATGTACAGTCCAAGGCCATGTCCATTGAAGCCACTGGCCTTTAAGGAGGGCGGTCGGGGCAGGCAGGGGCACGTTGTCCTGAAGCTCAAAGCCTAGCTTGAGTAAAGTGTCCTTGATGTGTATCTTCAACTGGATGGGAGCAGCTGCCCAGTGCAGGGAGGCCTCCACAGGTGTGGCCCCCACCCCTTGTCGGGGTCTTTCATTCAAAATCTGGAGTACTGTCCACAAGCGGTATGTTTATCCAGCAAGGGAGCCTGTGCCCCATCTTGTCACAGTCCCTGCTCAAGAGTCCAGTCTAACTGTGATACCAGCAGCCTGGGGGTGGCAGGGAACATGGCACTTCCAGGCCACCCCCTGCTCTTGAGCCCATTGCTTCACCATGGAACCTGTGAACTGGGTGCCATTGTCACTTTCAAGAACCAGTGGCCATCTATAGGCAGCACACAGGAAGTCCAGAGCCTGTATGACTGCCCTCTGGTCTGGGTTATGGGCTGGGTAGGCAGCAAGCGGACTGCTGGCAGTATCTACACAGGTGACCGCATACTGGTACCTGTCTGCTGAGACGAGCTTGGCAATGGGTGTGCATGAGAGGAAGGCGTGGCAGAACTTAAGAAAAAACACACAAGACACAACATAAAAGAAAAGATGGGTAGTGACGGGACTCTCAGCCTCTAGGATTGAGAGTTCAAATCTCTACAACCTCATCGTATTTGTCTTCAAGCAAATCAGCAGAGCATCGGTTCAGGTGCAGAGAAGGATGGTTAACTAACACCTTGCGGGTGTGCAGGAAATGGCTGTAGGGGTCAGATGCTTTCTTTAAACAATCTTATTAGTGCTTGCTGGGGCAGTGTTCTGCCCCTACAGGACTTGGCGTTCCGAAGTCCACACCAAAGACTTGTCTCAGGGCTACATTCTAATCTCCAGCCATTTTCCTACACCTGTCCAATTTCCGTAAGGGTCCAGTGATATCTACCTGCTGTGTCAGTGGAACACGACCTCTCTAAGTCTGTCCAGGTGACGCCAGTGGTCTCCAAGGGTGCTCTTTACACCACACTGCACATTGATCAAAAGCTGTGAGGACCTCTGCACAGGACACAGGGAAGTTTCACGCCTTAACCGTAGCCTGCATAGTTTTCTGTCCCGCGTGGAGCAGACGCCAGTGGAGCCACTGTGCCACGTCACCTGCAGGCGCAGTCACCAAATGTCGCACCCTCGCCAAAGTATCTGCCTCTTCATTCCCAGGGTGGCCTAGAAGGGCATGCCCTGTGACATGATATACTGTCACCTGCTTCTGTTGTCTTGTTTCCCATAAGTCCTGCCACGTGTCCTGACCTCGTAGCAGACAGTACATTACCATCCACTGGTTAACGTACCAAGTTATCTAAAGGGTCAGTCCACGATAGACAGCTCAGCTGTCGGTGCAAATTACCAGAGGTGAAGGTTCATTATGGGTAACTAACCATATGGCTTTTAACTCCGCCCATTGGCTGCTTTGGCTCATACCTATGTCTGTACAAATGGCTGGATGGAAGGCTACGGCCATCCACCTGGCAAGTTGGCCCCTGCCAGAACCATCAGTGTACCAGGCATCCTCGGGGATGGGCATTTGCCTAACTAGGGACTGACCTCAGGTTCTGTCTGCTGAACCCCAGCTGTGCCTGACTCTAGGGTCGCATACACAATAGGACCCAGGACTTCTTGCAGTTCTGCCCTCGACAGGCTGGTGCTAAGACCGCAGTGTTGGTGCTGCAAGTATGCACCCCACTTGGCCAGGGTGGGGGTTTGGGCCGTACCACTATGCAGTTTGGTTGCCCAGTCTCTCACCATCCTGCAACGGGGTATGTTGTCTTGACCGTAACTGGAGTTGTGGTCGTAATCCTCTCAGTGGCCAGGAGGGCAGTATACACAGCTGCCAGCTGCTTCTCCACTAATGAGTAACAGACCTCAGCACCTTTCCACAATTGGGACCAAAACCCAGTGGGTTGCCACAGGCTCCATCCAAACCCCTTAGGGGTTACACGGATGTAAGACTCATAGGGCCTGTTGGGGTCGAACGCATTCAAGTCTGTGCCACCTTGACAGCTCTCTTAGCTGCTACAAAAGTACTTTGTGCCCGCTCAGTCCAATCCCAGCAAACCCCCTTCTGAATAAGGTTATACTGGAGCACAGTGACTGAGCCAAATGGGGTGTGAATGCTCCCCAATACCCCAACAGACCTAGGAATTCCTGTAACTGCTTTACCGTAGTGAGCAGGGGGAACGCCTGGCCTTATCTGTAACCGCATCAGGAATAACTTTCATCTTACCCGACCAAACGACTCCCAAGAACTTGATAGGTAATCCAGGCTTTTGTAATTTCCCCTATTGCTTCTGTTGAAACCCTTATTTTACTTCACGATGGCCCCCCGGGGTAAGAGTGGCGATGGAGAAGATTCGGATGTCAGAGAAGCCCCAGAATGTACGTTTAAGAAACACCTGGGGTTCAGGACTATCCATGGTTTCAGGCATCCACAGGGGTATGTTGGAACATATCCCCTGAAGATATGTGAGGACTACTGTAAGAAGCGCTGAGCGGTTGAAAGCGATTCAGAACTAGTCAGTGCCCTTTGGGTCCTATACCACAGCCCAGAGCCTAGGACTTTTTCTTTGACTAATTGAACACTGCCCTCTGGTGTGGGAGAGGGGGAAACAGCAGGGACTCCGTTCCCAGAAGGAAAGTTTTAACAAGTATGGCTGCACTGATTTACATTCCTATGGACAGTGCACAGGGCTCCCTTTCCTCCACACCCTGGACGACACTTGTTATTTGTCCTTTTGATGGTCATCCTAACAGGTGTAAGGTTTCGACTTGCATTTCCCCGCTGATTGGTTATGGTGAGCCCTGTTTCATGGACCTGTTGTTAATTTGTATGTCGTCTTTGGAAAAATGTCTATTCAAGTCTTAACCCCTTTTTAAATTATTTGGGGGATATTTTTGCTCTCCAGTTGTGTGAGGTCCGTATAGCATATCAATGTAACCCTGACCCAGGTACTGTATATGGTTGACAAATAGTTTCTCCTTCCTGTAAGTTGCCTTTAAATTTTATTGATTCTGTTCCTGTACTGATGCTTTTTAGTTTGGGTTCCCCTTGGTTTCTTTTAGTTTTCATTCTGTCTGTGCTTTTGATGTAATATCCAAAACACGGCTGCCAACACCAGTGCCAAGGAGCTGTGCCCTTACTTCATCTAGAAGTTTCAGGTCTCATGCTTAAGTCTTTGATCATGTCAAGTTAATTTCTGTGTGTAGTGTCAGATAGCAGTCCTGATTCATTCCTTTGCATGTGGCTGTCCAGCTTCCCAGCACCATTTACTGAAGAGACTAGCCTTCCCCCGCTGTGCGAGAAAGTTATGGATCCTCTTCCCCGAAGCGAAGCCCACTCTGCCCACACATAATTTTGTATCCAAGTTCAAGTGCTGCTTCTGATTCCATGAAACCCCATCTCCAGCTCCTTATGGCATGATTAACTCCCATAGCCTAGATTTCTAACTCTTCTCCAGCCTGGGACACATCCACTTAGTCAAAGGCAGATGGCGAGTTGGAAGAAGTGTCCATTCTCCCGAAGCAAGAGTGGTCAGAACTGCTTTCAGTTTGATGTTATATTTTTGTGTGTGGAGCAAAGATGTTTACTGCCAAGAAAAAAGTGTTTAAGAGTGAAATCCTCCCAGATATTGGGAAAATCCTCTGGGGACAGCAGACACCCTCGGCCCTCTGGTCCTGGGGGTAAGGAGAGTCCCAGTACCCTTCCTTCCCTTTGGGAACAAAGTCTGGAGCCTCACAACCAAAGCCCCCAATCCCGGCTCTGTAACTGGTCAGGTTTGTGTTTGGCCAGGAGCAAGACAGAGCTCAGATTGAAATTACTTCTGTTAAAATGGAAAAAAACCTTCAACCTTCATTCTAGTGTTGTAGTGAAAACTCAGACGAAGTTCACACATTCGTTGGAACACAATTCTTCTCTAGTTCATGCTGTTTTTCCTTTTCCTTCTTAAAGGGCAGTGCTCCCCAACTTCTTTTACCCTTGACCTCATAATCTGTACTCTTCTTGAGTTTTAACTACAGGTGTTGATAATAACTTCCCAGTGTTTGCCCCCAAACTTGACCTCTCTTTCCACGTTTCTGTCATATAATCAACCCTGAGATGGATCTTTTCTGTGGAGTAGATTCCTGTTGCTTTGATCTGTCCATCAGACAAAACTTCTCTCTTGCTACGGGGACTTTTCCTGTAGAGTTTCCTTGACCTTACTTCCTCCCACCAGGGGGGCAGACATGGAATCCAGCCCGTGTTCAAAGTCTCTTCCCCTCCACTCAGTGATTTTCAGGGGCAGAGCTGTGACCCGAGTGAGGGCTGATTGGAGCTCCTTTCCAGGAGTTGATATGGTTTCTCAGAGATCAGGGGCCGCTCTGGCCATGATGATGAGTGGGCCACTTCACCTGGAGCTGTGGACCGTTATCACCACCATAAAGAAAGAGCCCGGAGTCCGGTAACAGGGTATTTGAGCTGAGAGATTGAAAGAAGTTCTTTGTGACTCTGGTTGAATTGTGTGACAGTTATAACCAATGATGCATTTCAAAACCAATTCGAACTCACTTACATAAAAGTGATAAGTAGCTTATGTAATTAGGAATCTGTTGCATTAGACCAGACTTATGGTCTCAAGCCATAAAGATCTAACATGCTGCCTCTCCCGGACAGTTCTCCTTGTGTTCTTTCCTTCAGTCAGAGACACTCATGTCCGCCCTGTCCTTCCAACTAAGGACCAGGGTCATCTTGACTGCCGCTCCATCACCCTCGGGTTCGTTACATCAGCCAGTCCTGCGAGTCTCCTCTCCACCATTGCTCCGAATGGCCTGCTTTTTCCATCTCCGCTCCCCCCGCCTGGTTTAGACAGTGAATCACCACAAGAAATTCTTAACTAGCCTTTTTTGTCTCTGGTCTTACCTCATGTTACTGTGGTGAGAACCAGGGAAAATGGATCTATCTACCTAAAACACATCTACCCATGACATTTCTCTGCTTAAAACCCTTCGGCATCCTCCAACCCCAGGATCACATTCAAATTCTTCACACGATACATAAACTCTTCCAACTAATGTTGACTCTTCTCTGCTTCCCACAGGACTGTGCAGAAACAGCCCTCTTTGCAGTTACCCATAGACCTCACCCTGTAACCCACCCCTGGCTCTCTGCTCACCCCTTCGGGAAGGCAGTCTAGTTTGGTGTTATTAAAACTTAGGCTCTGGGGTGACGCTGACCAAGGTCTGAATCCTTGTTGTGGTGTGTACTGACCACTCCTTGACAAGCTACTTGTCTATCCTCAGTTGTCTCATTTGAAAAATAGGTATGCTAACATGCTAACAGCAGCTGTTTCATGAGCATGTCGCCATGAGAATACAAAAGTTCTGGGCCAAGTTCCAATGAACATGTGTGATGGGGGTGTTTCCACACCAACAGTTCTCTGACACCAGCTGGGTGTCCCACAATTCAATTCCATTGTTTTTACATGATATACCCAGAGATAACATCAGATTCACTGATTTTAAAATTCATTTTTTAAAAAACATTTTTCTCCATATTTTTTACTATAAAAAAATGGGTACACTCTTAAAAACATGGGGCTGAAAAGAATAATACCACAGCCTTAGTCCTACAAAACTGTCTCCCCCATCCCAAGAAGCCACTCACAAGCCTATGTTGTCACCTGGTTTCAACTGACTAGCTGTAGACCGGAGGTTCCAACAACCCCCTTTTTGGGTTTCATTACGGGCTGGAGTGGCTCCCTGAACTCAGAGCAGCATGTTACCTGGTCACTGGTTTATCCTGAAGGGATGTAACTCGGGAGGGGGTGGAGGAAAGGTGCTGAGGCTCCGTGCCCTCTCCGGTGACCTCTCTCCCAACAGCCCACGTGTCCACAAACCCAGCTGCTCTGCAAGCTCAGTCCTTTGGGGTTCTACGATGGCTTTATCACCTGGGCATGATTGATTACATCACTGGCCATTGGCCATTGGACTCCGTCTCCGGCCCCTCTCAGGTCCTGCATGTCGGGTGGGGCTGAGCAGAGGCTGATTCTGCAGGCGATCAGCCTCCATCCATAGGTGAGCTCCAGCAGCCACTTCATTAACACAGCAGAACATGCTCTAGTGACTTAGGACATTCTGAGAGCGTTAGGAGCTCTGCCCCAGACAGACAAAGACCGTATGTATATGTTTCTTATCATAAATCACAATGCCACAGGGATTTCCTGGCAGCATGCAGCACCACCCTGGCAGATGTTAGACACTGTTCCCTCTTTCCAGAAATCCCTCATCACTGAAGGTGTCCTCCTCCCTTTGCTTGGCTCACTCCTTCTTAACCTTTGACGCAGCTCAGCTGTCCTTGCCTTCAGAAGAAAGACTGGGGGTCAGAGGAGGCTGCCTCTGAGCCCCTGGGACCATCCCTACCCTCGCTGTCACCACACTGGGTCACCACCGTCACCGCCTCCGGCCCCGTGGGGCAGAGACAGAGCTTTCCTCTTCGCGTCTCCGGCACCTAACAGTTTGGGGGCCTGAGCTGAATAGAAATGTTGGCTTTCCCCTTCCTCAGCCCTTGAAGGGGAGCAGGAGAAGCCGGCAGCCGACATGTCCACCCCCTCTTGCTCCTTTTCATTTTTCCAGTCCACATGGTGTGGAGCTATTATACCTGTCTGCTTCTATCCTGTTGGGCTCGACAGGGCCATGTTGGGCTCGACAGGACTGACGAACATGAGTGATAGAAATATCTTGACATTCTCTTGTCCTTCCAAAAAGAAGCAGCTCTCTTTCCATTGTTCATTGGCCTTGGAATGGTGGAGTGTGAAAACTGAATTTACAGCACGTTGATGAGGTCCCGCCAAGGATCCTAAAGCCTTCTGTGAGAAAAGCGTGTCTAGGGGCCGTTGGAGGTGGTCCCCCCACCTTAACCCTCGGCGAGCGGAGGGTCCACACGCAGTTCCCGGATCATCACAACGTGTGGGAGTCAGAGCTGGAACTAGGAATGGCCGGGCTAACAGGCGTGTGAGCTCAGAGGGCTTCACGTGTCCGACCTATGGAAGCCGCCCACTTCTGTAATGAGGAAAGCCAGGGCGGGGCAGGTATGGATTGGAAATGAATTTGGATGTCTACTTACCCCTTTTACAGGTGAGGAAATCATGGCCCAGGCTGGTTAAACAATCTTCCCAGCCTCACCCAGCTAGTCAACGTGAATACTGGTTTTCCAAGAGTGCTGTTGGGAGGGACGGACGGAGGTACCACCCAGTGGGGCGCTGGCACCGGGAGCACCGGACACCATCACGGCAAAGTGCTCCTAACACGTTCCACGTAGTGCCCTCTTCAGATTGTACGTGTTTCCCTGTGACGGTGTCCCGTCACCCCTCCCCCCACTCCTCACATTTCACCTGTGAAGGGATTTCCTGCTCCAGGCCCCAGAAGTGTGTGAGGAGGCGTCCAGCCCTCTGCCCCCCAACCTTCATGGTGGACAGAGGAGGGAGAGAGGCAGGCCTGTTGTGTTCAGTTTAGTGGCCACCTCGCTGCTCCTTCTCTTTGGGTCTCAGCTCGCCCAGGGGACACACAGTCTCTCCTGATTCTCTCCTGGGGCACTCACAGGGATAGTCACTCACCTGGTCTCAGCTGGACGTCAGGACTTGACATGAGTGCATACCATCAGGAGGGCCCTTGTGACCACACCTGTGAACTACACTCTCCAGCTGTGACCGCCACGATGGTGAGCTGTTTAACGCCGTCTGACTGCTGTGCCATCTCTTGGCTGATTCTGAGTTTGGGATAGGCTAAAAGGGTTTGAGGAAGGCCAATTGAGAATACTAATCTTGAGCCCCTGGCCAGGGGCTTTGAGGCACAAATTCTAAAATGGGGGTACGGAGCCAGACCAAGGCCTTGGGCTTCGTCAGAGGCAAGAGCTCAGGTTTCAAGGCAGTGGCAGCTGGGGTGGGGCAGGGAGCTCACTTCTTCGCTGCCCACCGTGGGCAGGAGCTGGCGGACACCCTGTGTGACCTCACCTGGCCTGGGCACAGCAGCCCTGCCCTCGCTGAGCGGTGGCTGAGGCACAGCTTAGGGGACACGTGTCTTTGAGCCTTGGTTTAGGCTCCCTCCGAATAGGTAAACCCTTCCTGCGTGACTGGCCAGACGTTAATGGATGTCCCTGTTAGTACTGCGTCTTAGCTAGATCTGCAGGCCGAACATGAAGCGGAAAAGACATAAGTCACGTGGGGCGGAGAGAACCCCCGCAGGCTTCTCCCCCTAGTCACCTCAGTACCGGCTCCCGCACGTGCAGTTCCCGCACGTGCAGTTCCCGCTTGAGCTGTTGTGAACTGCCCCAGTTTCCGGGCTCCTGGTGCAGTTCTTTCTTTTAGAAGGCAGGAAGCTCATTGCGGAACCTGCTTTGAATGCCCTGAAGGTCCCTTCCAGCTCTACCCGATGAGAATAATAAACAGCATCGTCCTGACCCAGTCCAGCCCTCACATTTTACAGGTTAAACATGTATTTTGCTCTTAAAGAGTGTCCCATTAAAATACGTATCATGGCTGAGCTTTGACTATTATTTTAGTTCTTTTACAAATCTCGACTCTAATTGTTTCAGCATGCAGGTTCCGGAGAACATTTGTGTGAGTTACCAGGAAATGTAACTACCAACAGGGCTGATCTTTTCTGTGAGAAACCTCCGAAGTCTAAATCATAATTTTCCTTTACGAATTTCTTAAACAAATTTCCACCCAAATGCCTGAAAACTGGAAAGAACTCCCTTTCCTTCTACACACAATACACAGCCTTCAGAAGACAGGTCTGTGTCCTATGAGGCTGGGGCAAGGCAGTGACTGGCTGGGATTCTGGTTTCTAAACAGAGAACTTCCGGGGTCCCGCCCCGGGGTGGATCCAGGGGTCCCGCAGGAAGAGACAGCGTTGGCAAGAAATGAGAGAGCCAAAATCTTTAGTTCATCTTCTAGGCATCTCTGCCAATTGCTAGTATAGCTTTATTTTTATACACTAAGTTATAATCACAAGGTATGCAGAATACATTGACTAATAGTTATTTTTGCTTTAATGTGGCTAAATATTCCAGGAAGAGGTTAATACATTTCTTTAAACTATAAATTAGGTGGTAAGCTATTCTAAATATAGTTATACAATAACTTGAAAGCAGCAGCAACAAGTTTTGCATAAGCTTCTAAAAGGTCCCTATTGATTCTGTTTTACTTAGTGGCCTATTGTCTAGTAAAATTATGTTTGTCTACCATTTTCAACTACTAGTTAAGTCCTAACTTTATTTTTCTCAGAACGTGCCACTACCTGAAGGTCAGGCATGTAAGAGGAACAGAAAGTTCTTCTATTCTTCTATAGAATGAAAGGGCTACGGGGGTAAGGAATGGGTTGGGTAAAGGCTGAATGAAGTGTGCTTTGTGTTCAGCCTCTTGTTTCCCACCTATTCTTAAGTCACAACCTATTTTTTCCCAATGTGATTTTTAGGAGGGAGTTTTCCTACAGACCTAGCCCCCTTCGGGGCTAAGTAATTCCAGAGGAATTACTGCGAATCTGCAGGGAAAGCACGGTGCGACTATTGACCCTGTGTCATAAGTGACAGCACACACACCCAGAAACAAAGGGAGAAAGAAAATCAAATCCAAGAAATTAGGGGGAAAGTGTCGCTATGCCTCTTCTTTGCTGTGACTGTGTCAGCCAGCAGCTGTGGAGCGTCTCCCGACAGAGGACAAAGGCTACCCCAGGAGCTCCCCAAGAGCTCAGACTGCGTTTGCTCCTCAAGAAAGTTTCTGGACAAATGAAGAGCAGCAACAGGCTCTGGCTGGAGGAAGGGGTGGGGATCAAGAACACTTTAGTGTCCCCTGCTTGGCCCAGAGCACCTGCTAGGACTCCCTAGTGATTTGCGGAAACCATGAGACCAGCGTGGGGCTCTTGAGGGGCCCACCCACACGCTGGCTGGTTCCAGGCGTTCATTATCAATTATTACTCAAAACTCCAACCTGGTACGTGTCCATGTGCTCAAGGCCGACATTGAGGGGGGATGCGAAGTGGGGTACAGCTCATAGCGTCAGCTTCGTCTGAGACGCTGGGATACCAGAGCTGGCTCCTGCAATGTCTTGATCACTGTGGCTCAGTTCTGAGGCGAGATTGAGGACGGTACAGGTGGATGTGTCATGCGCAAAGGGTAAAGTACGAAATGACGGATGCAATTGCTGCTGGATGTCGGCTCACAGAAATGAGTATAACGTGTGAATAGCAAGGCTCTCGATGATCTGACCCCAGGGCTGTTGCTTGATCTGTTCTTAGAAAAGAGAACTTGAGGACTTCAAAGGGTGGTCCCTGGCACAGCCCCATGGCCGTCATCTGACAGCCTAAGTCAGACTCTGTGTCAGTGGGATCCTTTGTGATTGGTGTGCCCAGTGAACCAGTGCTCCAGACCTTGAGAGTTAAGTCCCAAGTTTTCCACAGAAGAGGCCCTGAGATGCCCTGGCCTCATGCCAGCTCCCAGGAGAACTGGCCATGAGGTGACAGGCATGGCTGATGGGCTCAGCTCTCAGGACAGGACTGCGCAAACTCAGCACTGGCTGGACGGCAGCAACATGTCGGCTCCCGTTTCTCAAACCGGATTTCTCTGTGCCTGGGGCTTGTCCGCCTGAGGACACTCTCCTACAATTCCAGGAGATCTTCCTTCCAGCTTGCCTCCTCCCAGCCCCCGAGCTTTGTGTTACCATTAATTACAGCCCCTGACACGCATCTGCATTTCTCTCAGATAACAGTGTGTGCTGCCTTCCCCACTGGACCATGGGTAATTTTCTCTCTTTCATTTTCTAAAGAGTAAGAACAATACCATGGCAACGTCTAATCCAGGGATCTGGAACCTATGGCTCGCGAGCCAGATGTGGCTCTTTTGATGGCTGCGTCTGGTTTGCAGACAAATCTTTAATTAAAAAAAATAATAACGTTAAAAATATAAAAATTCTCACCTGACCAGGCAGTGGCACAGTGGATAGAGCATTGGACTGGGATGCGGAAAACCCAGGTTCGAGACCCCGAGGTCGCCAGTTTGAGCGTGGGCTCATCTGGTTTGAGCAAAAGCTCACCAACTTGAATCCAAGGTCGCTGTCTTGAGCAAGGGGTTGGTTACTCAGTCTGCTGAAGGCCCGCAGTCAAGGCGCATATGAGAAAGCAATCAATGAACAACTAAGGTGTCAAAACGAAAAACTGATGATTGATGCTTCTCATCTCTCTCAGTTCCTGTCTGTCTGTCCCTATCTATCCCCCACACCCTCTGTCTCTGTAAAAAAAGTAAATAAATAAAAAATAAAAAAACATATATATATATAAAACATTCTTATGTATTACAATCCATTCATTTCCTACCGCTCATGTTCATGGTTGCGGGTGGCTGGAGCCAATCACAGCTGTCCTCTGGGACAACACCAAATTTTTATTGGATAATGCATAACGTACACAGGTCATTGTGAGGTCAGGAAGTAAACTTTCCTCCTTTTAATCAAGTAGTCAGCTAGCTAATTGCAGAAACCCTTTCGATGAAAAAGATGGCTAAAAGAAAAAAAGATGAGGAGTATCGTACTTTTCAGCAGGAATGGACAGAGGAATTCACCTTTGTGGAGAGAGCAGGTTCTGCAGTGTGTCTAATAAACAATGATAAAATTGCATTGATGAAATGGTCAAATATAAAGGGGCACTTCGACACACACCATACTACATTTGCATTGAAATATCCAGCGGGGGACTGCAGGAAGAAAGCATGTCGAGAGCTACTGTGCAGAGTGCAAGCTAGTCAGCAGCAACTCCGTGTTCGGACCCAACAAGGTGACTGGAATTGGGCTAGCTTTGCTGGTGCTTTAGCAATTGTGAGAAACGGAAAGCCACTCACAGATGGGGAGTATGCCAAAACATTCATGCTTGATGTTGCCAATGAACTTTTTGACGACTTTTCGGATAAAGACAAAATAATCAAATGAATAAAAGACATGCCTCTGTTGGCAAGAACTGTTCACAATCGTACCATCATGATGGCAAATCAAATCGAGGCAACACAAGTGAAGGACATAACTGCAGCACCATTCTTTTCTCTCGCTTTGGATGAGTCAACAGACGAAAGCCATTTATCCCAGTTCAGCGTGATTGCAAGGTATGCTGTCAGTGACACACTACATGAAGAAAGTCTTGCTGTTTTGCCTATGAAAAAGACAACAAGAGGGTTGGATTTATTCAATTCTTTCACTGAGTTCGCTAAAGAAAAAAAATCTACCGATGGATAAACTTATTTCGGTGTGTACTGACGGTACTCCGTGCATGGTGGGGGAAAAACAGAGGATTCGTAGTGCTTCTTCGTGAACAAGAAAAGAGACCCATCCTAAGTTTCCACTGCATTCTACATCAGGAGGCGCTTTGTGCTCAGATGTGTGGCAATTAGCTTGGTGAGGTGATGTCGTTGGTCATTCAGGTGGTCAACTTTATTGTTGCCTGAGCTTTAAATAATCACCAGTTTAAAACACTGCTGGATGAGGTTGGGAATAATTATCCTGGTCTGCTTCTGCACAGCAATGTGCTTTGGTTGTCAAGAGGGAAGGTGCTCAGCTGTTTCGCAGCTTGTCTGAGCAAAAATCCGAACTTTTCTTGAAATGAAAAACGTCGAGCATCCTGAGTTAGCTAACTCCTGAAGTTCTACTATCTCGTGGACATGACTGAATATCTGAACCAGCTCAATGTGAAAATGCAAGGCATTGGAAATACAGTCTTATCCCTTCAACAAGCAGTGTTTGTATTTGAAAACAAGCTGGAACTCTTCATCGCTGACATTGAAACAGGTCACTTACTACACTTTGAAAAACGGGGAGAGTTTAAAGATGCATGCACAGCAAGTGACCCTGCTCAACATCTTGATCTCCAGCAGCTAGCGGGCTTCACATCTAATCTCCTGCAGTCATTGAAAGCGCGCTTTGGAGAATTTCGTGAGCGCATTTGTCTTTTTAAGTTCATCATCTATCCACACGAGTGTGCAGTGGACAGCGCCGACCTGAGTTACATCCCCGGTGTCTCTTTCAGAGATTTTGAGCTACAAGCTGCTGGCCTGAAGGCCTCAGACACGTGGGTGAATAAGTGCAAGTCACTGAATGAAGATTTGGAAAGACTTGCACGACAGCAAGCGGAGTTGGCGAGCAAACACAGGTGGGGAGAGATGAAAAGACTTCAATCCGCGGACCAGCTGATTGTCAAAACTTGGAATGCGCTTCCTGTCACATACCACACACTGCAGTGTGTGAGTATTGCTGTACTGACAATGTTTGGCTCTACGTATGCATGTGAGCAGTCTTTCTCACATCTAAAGAACGTTAAGACCAACCTACGATCACGTTTAACGGATGGAAGTCTCAATGCCTGCATGAAGCTTAACCTCACCACGTATCAACCAGACTACAAAGCCATCAACAAAACCATGCAGCACCAGAAGTCGCATTAATGGTAAGAAGTACTTTATTCATCATTGGTTAGCAACAGCATAACAAGGTTATTAAAAAGAATTCAGAGACTTATTGTACTTTACAAGTGTTGGTCTTACATAAAATGCACACATTTACTTGTATTTAGTCTTAAACATATTGTATGGCTCTCTCGAAATTACATTTCAAAATATGTGGCGTTCATGGCTCTCTCAGCCGAAAAGGTTCCCGACCTCTGCCTTAGGCTGACAGTCCATCTTCACCACACTTATGAAAGGGTGCCTAAGTCAAAGGGTGAAACTCTTCAGAAAACGTTTCTCTTCCAATATTGATTTCTCTTAAGCACTAATCTTTTGCTTACATAGGAAATATGAGGATGCCCATTTTAACTTTCAATTCATATTTCATCGGTTAGGACTTTTATTAAACTGTTGAAGAAGTGACACGAGCATTTTTCTTAGAGCTATTTCGATGGCTGATGTTCGGGCATTTAGTTGATCTTTAAAATACTGAATTTGCACTGGCAATTTTGCTGAACTGTCTTACAAATGATATGCTGGTTAAAAACTTTCTTCCTTCTTCATGATGTTCATTGACTATGCAACGTGTAGTTTTTATTGGTACTGTGATATCTTTTCCCCCAAATAAAGGGAATAAATTACTAAAACATTATTGGTCTAACACAACTTTATTTCTATTATATGTTCAAGCCAAAGTAAATGTCAATGGGAACAGCACGCTCTCCTCCATGCCAGTGTTCTTCAAATGAGCCTTTTAAGTTCAATGCTCTTCCCACCACAATCTCAATAGGGATTGACACGCTGATTTAAAAATGCGTCTGGAAGAGGACGGAGCCAGGAAGAGCCAAGACTGTTGCTGTAGCTTTCTAATACCCACTAGAGAAAGTCTCCCCACTTTGTAGACACCTCTGTCAATGGCAAATGGTCTTACTAGCATGAACTCTGAAGAAGCCTCACGATAACCACGTCGCAGCAGCAGCACAGAGACCCGGAGCCTCACAAACGGGGAACCTGGAAGCAGAGAGAAAAGACCCTCCAAAAATGGGTGTTAAGACACCTGCGTGAATCATTCACCTGGAGCAGACCATTGTGAGGATGTGAATCTAATAGGCTGTAGAAGAAAAGTAGTTTGGACCCAGAGATCCTTTTGCAAAGATTTTTCCGAAGCCTGTAACTGACAGCTTGTACTTTATTATGCTGCCCACCATTCTATGGAAGTTCATTTTTAATATTCAATTTAATATAAAAGACTATCTTTGTGACCTAAAGTAGGGAAGGAGTTCAAAATAAAGCACAAAAAGGCACCAAGCCTCAAGGAAATTGTTTCTCTTTATGAATTGGAAAAAAATAGTCTGTATTTTCTTTTAAAAGTTTAAAATAGTTCGCCTGACCAGGCGGTGGCGCAGTGGATGGAGCGTCTGACTGGGATGCAGAGGGCCCAGGTTCGAGACCCCGAGCTCACCAGCTTGAGCGTGGGGCCCATCAGGCTTGGCCAAGAGTTCGCCAGCTTGCACCCGAGGTCGCTGGCTCCAACAAGGGGTTGATCTGTCTGCTGGGGGCCTGCGGTCAAGGTACATGAGAGAGGGCAATCTGAATGACTAGGGTGTCGCAACAAAAAACTGATGATTGATGCTTCTCACCTCTCTTTATTCCTGTCTGTTCCTGTCTATCCCTCTCTCTGACTCTCTCTCTGTCCCTGTAAAAATAAAATTTTTAAAAAAAAGTTAAAAAAAAAAGTTTAAAATAGTTCATAATATAAAGGACAAAATACCATCAGGCCATACACAGAAAATGAAAACGTCCAACAAACACCAGTGGAAGCAGACTATCTCACTGGGGACCAGGGACATGAAAATGGAAATTATACATCGTTTCGGCCAGTTTTAATATTGCTGAATTGTATGTAGAAGTTCCTGTTTTTCAGAGTCTTCCTAGCTCTCAGCTGCCGGTCACCATTTCCCAGCCACCATGCTGGCAAGCTGTTTTCCACACAGGTGACTGCCATCGGTACCCCTCCAGCACCACCTGTGTCAGCAGTGTGTCCGATCATTCGTGGTCCCCCCAGACGGGCTGCGGCACCCCACTGGGCACATGCGCCCCGTTCGGGGCAGTGGCTTGTTGGTGGAAGTGCGGGGTCCTCCTTCCTCTTTCCCTGCTCCGGTGACGAAGCCCAGGTCGCTCAGACAGCTCAGCTACAAGACGAGGCGGCCCAACTCCCATCCGACTAGGTCCCTGCCAGACTGTAGACATGCACCACGAATGAGAAATAAACATTTGGCTGACCAACAAGGATTACTGCAAAATCACCACAAGTCACAGGTATAACCATTCTCTAAGGTACGCGGGGACTAGAAACAGCACTGCCAGACAAGAGTCGGGCACAGAATTCACATTCCCCATACGGGAGCAGTGGGAGCCAGCCTGCCCTAGGTTTAGAGAGATGTAAATAAAAACTCGTTCTCCCCATCAAAACGCTGGACAGTGAGCTAATATTTACAATACAGGATGTTCCCTTGCCCTGTGCTGCTCACTATGGGAGCCACCAGACACTCGAAATGTACCTAGGATGACTAAAGAACTGAACAGCCATCCATGACACACAATTTAAGTGTTTTGGTTGGACTACACCTCGTTCTAAGTGACGCTCGGGCAGCATGCTAAAAATACACTCTAAATTTAAAATATGCACCAGGTGTCTAAAGGCTTTATTAAAAATACTTTATTAATGTGTGTATACATAAGATATTTCAATAAGTTTTATGTTGAACAAAAACATTTGACATTTGAGATGTATCAGGTCGGACAGATTTTATCTCATTGCTTTTTCTACTCTTTCAAAAGCGGCTACTCAAAAGCTGAGATTACATAGGAGGGTCACGTTGTACTTCTGTTGGACAGGTGTGCTCTAGGCTGGCTCCGCCCCCCTTAGCACGGCGTGTCTCCCCAACTAGTGTGTCTGACGCGAGCTGGACCCTGAGGCAATTCCCGCTGAACGCATACAGGCTGTGGCAGCAGAAGGCTGTGTTACCCACCAAGTGTCGTGACAGACACACAGGGACCGTGGGGCTGCCCCCCCACCCCCGGCATGTACGCCCGGTGAATTGGGTTTCATTCATCTTACTGAACATCAGGTTTCTTATAGAGGAGATGTGGATTAGTGACTGCCACTTCCTAACATTATGGCCTCGAAGTCAGTTTCTGCTCAGGTCCCTCTTCTGTTCCCACTGTAGCCACCCTGCCTAACACTAGGTCTCTGCCTAACACAAACCCCTTCCGGGCAGTCACTGCTGTATTTGATCTCTAGTCCCCCTTGAATAACCTGAGGTGACAATTCATCAGACTCCATCTGTAGGATATGACTCACTTCAATTCAGGTAGCCAGCAGCCAAATGGCTGGACTGAAGCGATCCCATCCCCTCTTTTTGTCCTCTGGGTCCGCCAATATTCACCCCAAGTTCAAGTCTCTCTCCCCTTTTTTGACTGCTTGGGTGCTGGGAATGAGAGGAAGGAATCCAACCCTCTCCGAATATCCTCACACCCCTTCTTCTCACAGACGTGTGGGACCAACTATGTCCGGCGGGTGCACAGCATCCACAGGCCAGCTGCCCTCATGTGGTCCCGGCTCCTCATTGGCCGAGGCTCTCCCACCCAGACCCCGTGCTAGTGGGCAGCTACACATGCTGAGTGCCCCAAACATTCTCTGAGGAGGCCACTGACCACGGCACAAAAGCTGACCAGCACCTTGTGGGTATTGTCCAAAGTAAAACGACATAAAAAAGGTGACCCCCTCCCCTCCGAGGTTGTGCGTGGTTCACCAGCAGGGTCTCGAATTCAAAGCCAACCCTGGGGACAGGTAAGGCGCCTGCATTGACTTGACGTGGTTCAGAAACGTACCACGCCAGGCGGGCTGGGCCGGCAACAGCCGTGTGGCCGAACATTTGAAATGAAAGAGCAGAGAAATTTTACAATCGCTTTATTTAACAAAATTTTGCTCCAACTTCTATATCTATATATAAATGTGTTTCAAAAACAGAGCAGCAGACACACAAACTGTTAACGCAGGACCTCTGATAATGCTTCAAACAGGTTATGCAATGTTTCATATTTGGCTCACGTTGACATGGACGGACTCACATACTATTCGCAAGGCTGAGCAGCGTCACATCTCCGTTCTCGGGGGGCAGCTTCTACAGAAGCAAGGGGGGTGGGCTTTGAGGGTTAGCACATGGTGTTCAGTTTCCTTAAACAGCACTTGACCCAGGTTAGGGGCTCACAAAATTGGCTGGGGCTAGGGATAAAAATGTGAGTGACATACAATGTTTGTCATTTCTGCTTCCCCAAAGAAAATCTACTTTAAAAAATAAGCATAAAATGACTTCATCATTAGTGTTTGTTAGTAAAATTTAGTGAGTAGAGGTCCTTCAAAATCACGGTTAAGAAAAGAATCCACAAATATGCACCGCCGTTAATCACCTCCAATCTTGTTAGAAATAATGACACACCTCATGTCATGACACTTACCTACAGTCACCAGCTATTCCCTAAAGTCCTTGACACGGGGAAGACAGCCATTTTTCGCTTTCTCCTGTTACGACTCCCCAGAGCCCTCAGACTTCCTTAACAAGCACTGCAATTCTGAAATGTCCCCCAGCGCTGAGCTACGCAGCCTCCTCACAAGCCGGCTCTCTGCACAGGTACATAAGCCGTGGTGGGTAATACCTGAAGACGAGTTTGATGCTGCAAAGCGTTAAGTATTTTGCGTGGACACTAAATACTCTGACCTGATTCACGGTCATCTCTCCTGAATGGCCATGGTCTCAGCTTTCAGGGAAGATGCTACTCTGTAGTGAGGTATCGGAGGGAGAAAATAAAACTCACAGCCTCTTCTCCGCGGAAGAAGTATCTCAGGAGGTTTCGCTCACGGTGGCAGGGCGCCAGGAGACACGCGGCTGGAGCGTCGGGACCGCCTCCTCTGGCGGGGAAGCACCAGCTATACAGAAATGCACGCGGCCCGAATACTTAAATGGCCCGCGGGGGTGTCTGCACCTGTTGGTTCCTACAAACCAGACCCACCCCGTGCTTTCATTTTCTCTAAAAGTGAGATCAGACCGTTACAAAAAAGGTACTTCCAAAATAAATTTCTAGAATATAAAACGTTTTATATTGTCCAACCTACCTAACTTCATTATAAAATAGGAAATCAGAAAATGAGCTACTACAGTTTCCATGTGGTAAAATATATTGATATGTGTACATACACATATATACACATAGAAAAAATCCACATTTTGAATGTCAACGAAAGTGAACTAATTCGTTAACTTGATGATCATGTCCTGAATTACACAGAAGACATGGCAACTACCTGTAACGAGAAGCAGCTACAAAGAACTGCGAGCCTACCTATCGGGCGGTAACCTAAGACTTGCCACGTGGAGGAACTCAGAGATCAAGTCTCCGAAGTCTCGCCCGTGTCCCTCTCGGACCCCACAGCCCCGGGGTGCACTCCCTACACCGACACCGTCCGCAAGGAAAGCGCGGTGCTGGAGCAGCGTGTGGCTGAGCCTTCGTGTCCTGCATGAGGGTCTGAGCCCAGCTGAGCAGCACGAGAGGTCCAAGATGCAGTCCAAGATCCCTCTGCGCCTGCCCGAGGCCCCATGGTGCAGAGGGGTTTTTTCCTAACGCCACCCAGATCGGCACCAGTCCTGACGTCTGAGGGCTGAGGGGGGAGCAGCGGTGCCCTGGGAGCAGCTTCCTGGGAAAGGGAGAAGGAGGGAAGGCATGGCTGTGGCTGCAGGCGAGGAGCAGCAGGCAGTTACTCTCAGCGGAACCCAGGAATCGTGTTCCTGTAAGCTTAACCACCACGGTGGGACGTTTCCATGTGGTTCCCGCCTGTGCTTAGTATTTTCACGAAGGGGAACTTCTAAGGGCCTCGAAGGCACAGGAGGAGAGAGGCAGGAGGTAAGTGGGGAGTCCTCATTCTACAGAAGAGTGGTAAGGGCGAGTGGGCTATGATGTGGGGCGGTGTCTGGGAGCCTTGAGTGGAGAGCCCGGGGCCTGCCCCCGTCTGTGGGGGAGCTCTCAAATAGCACCCCATGCGGCTCCGTCACAATTGCTTCTGCAGCCCCAACGCACCTCCCCCTCCAGATCTTACCTACGTCCTGAAAAGCTGAGTCATTCACATTTTTAACCGGTTCCGTTGTTTGTGAGAGGGGCGAGGGCAAATGGGACACTCGGTTTCAGGTATTTTCCCTTTGTGACCATTTCTTCATTTTTCAAAAAGGCACACTCCGGCCTGACCAGGTGGTGGCGCAGTGGACACAGCGTCGGCCTGGGATGCTAAGGACCCAGGTTCGAAACACTGAGGTCACTGGCTTGAGTCCAAAGTCGCTGGCTTGAACAAGGGGTCACTAGCTCTGCTGGAGCCACCCCCCCCCCCCAGGTCAAGGCACATATGAGAAAGCAATCAATGAACTAAGATGCTGCAACAAAGAATTGATGCTTCTCATCTCTCTCCCTTCCTGTCTGTCCCTCTCTTCTCTCTCGCAAAAAAAAAAAAAAAAAAAAGACACACTCCCTCCCCAACTGTCATAAAATTGAGTTACTTAGAAAGAACACAAAGGCTTGAAAATGGTTTCTTTCTTTCCTAACATCTGCTATTGAACTAGCAAATTCAGACCATTACAATCATTCTTCAAAACAGCCAACAACACATAGCTGTCTGTGCTATAAAGAACACTTAAGAGGGTTACACAGGGCTTTAAAGGAATGGCCACTTTTCTGTAACCAAATTTAGGATAACAGCAGAAAATATAATTTCCATTATGTACCAAGTTTCAGGAGACAAAATGCAAAAATAAACAAAAAAGTGGGTGTGCACAGTAAACACAGGCCGACTCCATCAGTAGCATTCTGTTACATGAGCACGTGTAAAAAAACACTCCCAGCTCACCCCTCCGAATGGCTCAGAGACTTGTACCTACTCAGAAAAAGGGGTGCTAAACAGAGTCTCAGGTCCCACTGAACATCTGTTGAAAGTTTCACTTTTTCTCTCCAGAAAACTGCATGGACATAAATTTGTGCGTATGTTTCAGAGGCTTCAAATACCTTGCAAGTTCCAGTCACATAGATCAGGTTAAACCAGATCCTTGGTTTTCAACACTCCTACGAGGGATGTGAAGAACAAACAATTCTCCCATTCCTACGCTCCATATTTCTCCTGTTGAGTCAGGGACAGAAACAAAAACCCCACCCCTAACCAGAATAAACTAAAAGTAAGAAAAAAAACAAAACCATTGGCTTCCAACAGCAAGTTTTCACTTATTTGCCCTTGGAGGAAAGAACATCCCAATCTCTTGTTGCTTCTATCAAATGCCGTTGGCCGTGACTCATCCACTCTTCCTGGTCTTCGTACAGCCGTCCACAAAACCAGCACTTAAATATACACTGTGAGTCATCCGGCAAGGAGTCCACCACCTGGTAGTTGTTTTTATGAACTTTTTTAAGTTTCATTTTCAACATCATTTGCCTCTTTATTTGATTGGCTTCCTCCACGTTCTGGTAGGTCAGCCGAACGTGATGCCGTCTGATGCCCAACTGACATCTGGTCCTCTCCGATAGGACGACTTTGAGAACGTTGCCCTTGTACTTGTTTATTACCTTCATCACATTGGTCACTTCCGGTGAGTCGACATCAGGGTGGTTTAACACAATGACGGGCTGGTTGCGACGGGGGCATTTAATCAACTGGTCCGGTTTCGCAGCCATCAGCCGAAGCTGTCTTGCGACCTGAAAAATGGAAGGATCCTTGAAACAGCGGCTGGGGTCAGCC
Source organism: Rhynchonycteris naso (assembly GCA_037038555.1). Taxonomy (NCBI): domain Eukaryota; kingdom Metazoa; phylum Chordata; class Mammalia; order Chiroptera; family Emballonuridae; genus Rhynchonycteris; species Rhynchonycteris naso. The sequence continues at coordinate 312,132,655 of CM072996.1, read as the reverse complement.
TGAATCTTACTTTTCTTCCTGGACACGTTGCCTTGTCTGGTTTTGTTTTTACTTATAGGAAGACTTCTGGAGAGCACCTTCCCTTGCTTGCTCAGCGCACCGATTCCGTGCGGGCCGTGCAGGGGGCCGGTTTTCTTGGCAGTGGTGCTACTCAGAGCACTCTCCTTCCTTGGCTTAGGCCGAAGACATGTGTCTAGGTTATGGGACATGTCTACCGGCCCGCTTTCAAGGGTCGAAGGCTGTAAGTTTGTATCTGTCTGTTTCACAGGGCAGAACGGAATGGGCTTTATTAACTGTGTGTCACAGCAAGGAATGCTGACAGGCGCTTCACACGTAGCTTCTATAACGTGGGCATCCTCGGAAGAATTGAGAACCCTCAGCACCGCCCCTTTGGGGATCAGCACTGGAGTAGCAACAGGAGCCTTCCTGGTTACCCGGCTTTCAATTTTCCCACGACTGCCTTCCACAAACTGAGGATATATCTGTGGACGAGGAAGCTGTCCACTAATACCCGCGTCCTCCTGAGGTCTGGAGAGAGTGCCAGTGGAATAGCCAGTCCCAGGAAAGGGCACGTTAATTTCTTGAATACCTTCCGGGGTGGCTTTCGAAGCGACCTTCGACGCCTGCCCTAGGGGACGACGGTGTGCGTTATTTGCGGCCAGAGAGGAAGGCTTGCCACAGGTTTCGATGAGCTGGGCAATCTTCCTGCGCAAGAGTTCGATGGACTTTATTTTGGACGTTGAACTATTCCACTTAACACCCTCGGGGACGTCTTCAGATCCAGAGCTCAGGGAAAATACTGATGAGATGACTGGCCCGTCGAAAGAGTCATTAGTCCTTGCAGAATTCTTTAATTCCAAAGGCTGATCCCCAGACTGCTGAGATCTGACTCTGTCTTCTCCCGTTATATTGATGTGTAGATACTCACTTTTATGCTGCAAAGAAAGCTGGCCTGTGTTTGAGACAGCCTTGCATTCCGCAGTCAGGCCGTCCTTCGGCTTCCTCCTGGATGGGACCATTCTTACAGGAATACTGATCTCACTTCTAGACTCCAGGTCATTCTTACTCACGGGGAAAAAGCCCTTTTCTCCAGGGAAGGAAACGGTTGCAGGAGAGGCCGCCAGGGGAATGAACTGCTGTGAGGCGCTGTGCAGATGCCTCCCACTTTCAGTGAAAGAAACGGCAGCTTTATAGGGGAAAGGACTCGCGGCCGCGCCGAGACCACACAGCACGCTGTTTCTCACTACCGACGAAGGAGCGTGGCCTCTGAAGGTGACGGGAGGAAGAGCAGTTCTATGGGGATACACGAGACCTTTTCTCTGCCAATCCTCCACGCCAGCAGAGTGGAGAACGGATTCTCCACAGCTGTACATACTAGAATTGGACATGAAGAAATCGTAAGACCTCACCCATTTCATGTTCTTAACTTGTTTCTGAACTGACTGAAGATGACCGAGGCACCCAAGTTCTCCCACATTCCCTTCAATCCTTAGTGACTTCGCCTGTTCCGCAGAAACCAGTCTTTCCTGTTCGTCTGACCCCTTCTCTTTGGCCACACGTTCAGAATGACCTCCATCGCCCCCGCCAGCTTCTAGGCAATTATTTTCTTCGAGAGGAAACAGCTTCAGAACAAGCTGTTGCGTTCCATTGACAACCTTCACGTCTATCAACTGGGCCAGACAGTTGGCGGGGACAACCAGCTCTGCGGGAGCCACCACGGTCAGGGGCATCCCAGGCTGAACGGGCTCTGTGGAGGGGGATAGGACTTCCACCTCCACACTTTTGTTCTCGAACGGACCGCCTCCGTGCGTCTCCAGCAGAGTCCCTTTCTTGGGAATACACACCACGTCCCTTTGGTATTCCTGAGACTCAGGTACCAACATGAGGCTCTGCATCCTGTCTTTGCTTGTTTGAAGGGAGAACCTCGAAAGCTGGTCTGACAGCTTGCCCGGCAGCGCGGTACCCGGATCGGAGGCCTTTATAAGCTCTGCGTTTTGTTTGGACGCACTGGTCCTTTTCGGCTCCAGCTTGGCCACAGTTTTGGGCGGCCGTTTCCCACCGGCCTTCTCGTGAACTCTCTTCCTGTGTTTGACGATGTAGTCGTTTCTAATAGCACCGTAGCCACAGTACTCACACTGGTAAGGGAATACGCCCGTGTGTTTCACCAGGTGCCTCTGGAACTCCCCTTTGGTGTAGGAAACGTAGCCGCAGTGAGAACAGATGAACTTGATCTCTTCGTGCTGAAGCGTGTGCTTCCGGTACTGCAGAGGGTCCTTGGTGGAAAAGCGACATTTGTCACAATAGTACTTGCCTGGTTTAAAGTTCCTTACCTTAAATTTGTTATTTACGGGGCTTGCGACGGTTTCGGCTGTATTTCCTATGTGAGCAGCACCGGGGTTACTGCTCCCGAAAGGAAAGTGGGGCGCAGGCCCTCCGAGGCTGCACTGCAGGCAGACGTAACCGTCTTCCTTTTGGCTTGGCCCGGGCCCCTTTCTCAGATCCTGAGGAAGGACCCGGTGAACACCTTTGCACCTGACGCATGTGGCAGTGGTCATGGTGGCGGCCTCTGCCTCTGAGCCTTGAAACAAAGGAGCCTGAGCTTCTTGCCTGTCTGGCCGAGTGGCCCTGTTGGCATTTGGCTGTCTGGGTGACATGGTCAAAGAGTTATGTCTATCCTTCACTTGTGGACCGAACAACTGCTGTCCAATGTCCTTCATCTTCTTTATCTGCATTGCTGAACAGAGCCCAGCGGGATCCAGAAAGACTTCATGGGGCGCAGTCCTTCCGAGGCCACCTTCAACAAACTCTGATGGGCAGACTCGTGGTTACTTCCTGGGAGCATCCTTAGTTATCTTTTCCTAAATACCGCCACGCAGGTGTGTGCTCCCCAGACACGACTGCCTCTAATCCTCTGATACTCCAGGCAACACTAAAGGGAAAGGAGATCAGAGAGCATGATGAGCACATGAACTTCAGGGTTAGCTGAGCTGGCTCTACTCTCACGCTATGGCTCTGTGACCCTGGAATAGAAGCTAAATCTCGACGTATTGTCTTAGACACATGTCAACAGTAACACATGGTACAACCAAGTTGGCAAATAAGAAATGTGAATTGAAAATATTTTCACACTTCCCCTCTAAAACTTGTCACTTTAGACCAGTGGTAGTCAACCTGGCCCCTACCGCCCCCTAGTGGGCGTTCCAGCTTTCATGTTGGGCGGTAGCGGAGCAACCAAACCAGTGGTTCTTAACCTTTTCTGAGGTACCGAGCCCACCAGTGTCATATGCGCATTCACCGAACCCTTCTTTAGTGATAAATAAAATATGATTTTTTTTCCAAATTCAAGACATAGGTATATATTTTTTTTACTGGTGCACAAAATGAGCCATGCATGAACATCACCTTGCTCAAAGAACAAAACCAACAAAGTGCATGAACTCACAACAAATTACGGTATTACTTTATTCTGGCCTCCGCGGCAGAGGCTTCTCCGAACCCCTGAGACCGACTCATCGAACCCCTAGGGTTCGATAGAACCCAGGTTAAGAACCACTGAACCAAACACTATAGTAAGTTGTTTTATAAAGATTTATTCTGCCAAACTTAGCGAAAATCCGACGTATAGTACTTGGTAAGTATTATTATATGCTTTAACTTGCTGTAACTCGGCTTTATAAGTTTTATAAAGTAAAGTTACTTCCCTACTTTATACATCACCATGGCTGTGGAACCAGTGGGTGGTTAGGAAACGTTACTACTAACAGAGATACAGAAGTGGGCAGTAGGTATAAAAAGGTTGACTCCCCCTGCTTTGGACCAACCATAACCATAAACGAGGAGTAAGGCAATCTCAGCAGTCACTCAGAAAAGCCTTTCATGGGTGACAGTTATGTTTCAATGTCACTGAGCGTGCCCTCCCAATGTCACCGCTGTAACTTCACATCAGCCTCGCTAACAGCCGGTATGACACGCTGTCAGTTCCGCTAGGCAACATGGACGTTGCTGCGGACCAGGAGTCCGTTCCTTTCCACGTTGTAGCAGATGACCGCTAGAATCCCGTCTGTCATGCACACGTTCCGTTTGCTCTCATGAGTGGCGGGCCAGTGCTGATGGTATTGGGTAGACAGTTCATTCCTCCAACACCTCCCTGAGCCCCATCCTGTGCCGAGCACTGCTCGAGGTGCCGCAGGGCAGTGACCAAGAGTAGATTAGTCCCTACTTCCATGAGGGTATACCCGGGGGGGGGGGGTGGAGAGGTGATATACCTATTTGTCAGACAATAATTAGGGACAAAACGCCATAAAGGAAAGCAGGTGGACAGAGAGCAGCGGAGGGGAAGGAGAGTCAGCACAGGCCTCCTGAGAAGCTGACACGTGAGCTGAGACCCCGGGGCAGCCAGGGAGTGAACACGGGGGCTGTTTGGGAGCAGGCTTCTCAGGCAGAGGAGCAAAGGTCTGTGGGAAGTGAGCCTGGGGTACTGGAGGGACAGAAGGAGCTGAGATGGGGGGATGGGACCAGGAGGGAAGGGAGGAGAGAGCGGCAGACAGTGGGGGACCAGCCAGGGCAGGATCTAGAGCACAGCGTCCTCCCTAAGACAAGCAGGGAGGCTGGAACCAGCAGGTAGCAGGACGTGATCTGTACAGCAATTCCAGCGCCTGCTCCAACTGCCGTGAGGGCACACGGCGGAGGCAGGACATCCGGCTGGGACACGAGGGTGGCCAGACTGCGACATAGAGGCACGGATGTTTTCTATAGCGAGTGCCATAATATGTGTGACTCGGTGACTACTGTTAGAGAAAAAACAGTTAATTATCTTTAAATACACTCCCCTCGTCCCCCCAGAATTCACAATTAGGACTAAGCAAAAACCAGTCTAGTTTGGAATCTGTTAAATAAAAAGCCCCTTTTATGACCTTAAAGAGAAAAGAAACCTTTCGAGCTTCCATTTTTTTCATCCGGCCATGAGAATTAAGGTCAGGCAGCCCCCCTCTCCCACAGTGAGGAGCACTTGGGGACACCTCCGAGGATTAAGTGCTTCTCCAAGTGCAGAGAGGCATGCAGTGTCTGCTCGGGAGGGGCAGTGTGGGAGAGCCTCGGCGGTGTCCTCTGGGCCCGCCGCCCGGCCAGGAGCCAGGGCGGTCTGTCTGAAATGCTGGTCTGCGGGTCTCTCTGCAGGCCAAGGGAACAATTGCTGCCTGCTCAGATGGAGCGTTAAAACCGCCCTTTACAAGATTTTTGGAAAGCAGCGACAGGACATGCCACACTTGAGACCAAGCTTTGTTCGTCCTTTCCTGTCTTCCTGTGCTGCAAAAGATGGTCATCTCCTTGCAGAGCAACACCCAGCACACAATCAAGCCCTCGCGGCATCTAGGGAGCTGGACAGACTTGCTCTGCCCTAAGTGTACATGTGACAGACACCAAGTGTGCGTCAGCCTGGGGGGTTGCGAGCTGCCGGCCGCTCCTCCAAGTTCAGACACATCTGTGCAAGGGGACCGCCAACTGATCAGCACGGGCAAAGAGGGGCTTCCATGTCCGCCGCCATGCGTCCAGCTGGTATGTACACGCCACGGGCAGGACTTCCGGACGAGGCCCCAGCAGGTGCTGCACACTTGATCTTCCAGACCGCAGGCTGGCTTCATGACGGGAGCCACATTTCGGCTCAGGACTTCTTTCTCCTTCAGGCAGGCCGCCCCTTTCATCCGCTTGCTCGTCTACACATCTCGGTGATTTCTAAGCCCAGTCTGACTTTGCTGATCCCTGAAATCAGACTTTTCATCAAGAATTCTACTCCCGTCAGCATTTTCATCCTGTCAGGACAGAGAACACCGCAGGCCTGGGGAATGGAGGGGCCTCAGAACCACCGCTCCAATAGCCATTCCTGGACCTCGCCCTTCGCCAGAGTCCAAATCTCACGGGGAAGGGAAGGAAAAGGGACATCTGTGACCAGCAAAGCACTCTGTAAGTCCGATGAAAGCCAGTCTTAGAAATCACTGGTCGAAACTTCCTGCTACCATTTAAATCTTTTCGAACATCTTCACCAGCTGGCCGTGCAGTCGATGCCGCCATGTTGCCATAAATACAACCTCTTCCTCCCGAGGCAGCTAATTTTATCATCGTCCAGTTCTCATTGTTAAGGATTCACTTTTAAACGAAACTGAAACCAGCCTCCTTGTAACTTTCTTATATCCAGACTCTCGAGCTGTCAACGCCTTAATCCGTTCTTGAGAGACTAGCTGTGAATCTACAGATCTCCTCTCATCCAGTCCTTAGTTCCCAGTTCTTTCAAAGGTCTGCACATCCCTCACCTGCCAGCCTCATCACGCTACCGGTTGCAGCGAGAGGAGGGAGGGGCCGAAAAGAGAAAACCTGGAGAGAGAAAAGTGACAGGCCCGCCTGACCCAACTCTTCCCACAGAACACCTGTCACAGGAGTCCTAAAAGAATTCTCAAACATGTAACTAGGGGCCTCTGTCCGAAGCACCATCCAAACCAGGATTCCATGGTTTGTCTTCTGGCCCCGTGCCCAGCCTCTAAGTCTTTGAAAGTCACAGAAGGCAATGTTGTCATTTTCTCTCCAGGTCCTTTTAAAACTTGGGGGTATCATCCGTCCTAAAACTAAAGACCTAGCATCCTAAGATAATGGACAATAAGACCATGGACACCAGCAAGGAATAGAGCACGTCCTGATGGAGGCAAGTCCCGGGCGAATGAACCGAGCCTCCTACAGAGCCTGAGGAACAGAGTCCCCTCGGAGCTGCTTCAGCAAAACCGCCTCAGCTGTGATTCTGAATTAAAAACCCACAGGAACAAGTGCCGGTAGGAAGCGTCAGGCTGTGATTGGCAGATACAATTTATGGCGAAGGCATATGGTGGAGTTATGTCACCTGCTAGCAAGTCTCTTCTTGGCTACTAAATAAACCATGCTCAGAATAATGCAGTTTCTACACCGGCATTTATTTCCCTGAGTCCAGGCGAAAAAGATGACAAGATTCTTTAAAATGAGCAGACACATTCTCTTTGGCCTTTGCAAGTTGTGTGGCTAGTCAAGGGGGAAAGGGGTCTCCGTGACAGCCCAGGTCAGAGGAAAACGGCCAAGTGGCATGGCAGAACTCGGACGGCTCTGAAGCTGGTACTCGGACGGCTCTGAAGCTGGTACTCGGACGGCTCTGAAGCAGGCACACCTGAGCAATGGGCTCCTCCGCCAACTTCCTCTCTCTGGTTCCTCCTATTCAAGTACAACCAGCTTGGTCCTCCTTGCAAACAACTCCCAGGGGGCGGACGACCCAGGCTTATATAAAACACTAGATGAAGGGCATGCAGGGGTGTGCCTGACACTGAGACGGCTCCCCATAAATCACTGTCACCATCATTATCTGTGGTCACCTGCCTTCCCAACGTACAACGCCGTGATCAGAGAACTCCTGGGACTAGAAACCAATGTTCTTCTCTGATAACGTAGGAAGGTTCTTACACGCAGAGAAAATACTTAGTATGATTAGCTTTTGAGACAGTGAATAAGACGCTCATTTAGATCAAGCTGCCTGTTTCCGAACAGCAGAGTGTGCTTTCTGATGCAGAATTATCTGCAGCATCAGCCAGACGATGGCCACACACGGTGCGTCGCAAATGCGCTGTCTCGAGACTGTCCTGTCTCCTGGGGAAAGCCCTAAGCACAGCATGTGCTGCTGAGCTCACTTGCCCTGATTTCCTAAAGATTTACCCTGGGGACACATGGGGGGAAAAATACCGACTTGGTAAGTACCAGTTCAGTGACATGTAGGGCTATAAAACCCACACAGTGTTGTACGTATACACTGTTATTACAAAGGAAGCTTTTGGTTTCTCAGTACTGAAAACATCAGAGGTTCAACAGAATTAGAAGAGAAATTAGTCGGATAGTGTTGGAAGCTACAGGTCCTGGGACTTTGAATCCCAGTCCCATTACTTTCCAGGTGACCTAGGACAACTGTCTGTTCCTCCTGTCAAACAGAGTACCTACACTTCATGGGATTATCATGAGGATTAATTGTGATGGTGTGACTCAAAGGGCTCAGATCTAAGTTACTCACACATCATAAGTTGTTCAAAATATTATTTTCTATATTTTTTTAATGAAAAAAATAGAAGAAACCATGCCAATCAAAAAAAAAAAAAAAGTCAAAGGGGCTGAAAAACAGGCTTCTTAGCTGCCTGCCTGACTCTACTGTTCTCTCCGGAATATATACTGAATCTCATACTTTTATTTTCTTGGTTGTACAGCCTAAAAGATAATTTTAGTCCTGGGGCAAAACCATCCACCAGACCTGACAGGAATCTTCTCTATGGTAATTCTCACTACGACTTAGGTTTATGCAGAAGCTCATTACTAAATTAGCTTTTCCTCTCCAAGCCCAGGGAGTTCTACAACACCCCTGTAGCAAACGAAAGGGTTTCCTTGCGAGATGTTTATGTGGAAAGTAAGAAAAAGCAGCCAGTCAATTGCCTCACGTGCCCGCTATTATCATCACACACGTTTCTGTTCGTGACAGATGCCCACCAGAAATCAGCTGGCTGACTGCATCCTGTTTTGGACAGAGAAGCAAATTTAAGAAGCTCCTTTCAGAAATTCCCTGCTCGTCCATCACGGGGGCAGGGCTGCAGCTACGTGCCCAGGAAGAGAGCAAAGGGCATGGAGGTGAACGTTTGCAGTCCAAATTCTGAACCTGTCCCTTTGCTGGGTGGGTCCTTAGGCAAGCGATTTCTCTCTATTCATTGTCAGGCAAGGAAACAGGCTTGGAGGTCATCACACGTAAAGGGTACACAGACAGCAAGTGGGGACTGCGGGGGGGAAAGGAGGCGGGAGAGGTGGGGGCAGGGGGGGACTTGACGTGGGGGGTGAACACAGTGCAATATACAGACGATGTGTTGTAGAACTGTGTCCCTGAAACCTGTATAATGGCATTAACCAATGTCATCCAATAACTCGGATAAAAACAAAACAACTAAAACAAACTAGATAATGTAGGCGAAGCACCAGACTGGGGGAAGAGACCCTCAAAACCTGCATCGGTTCCTCTTGTGTATTTAGCCTTTGAGAAGGTTAGTCTTTCTTTTTAAACATTCTACCCCAAAGTGCCCAGAAGCATGTACATAAGTAATATATAATTGGGGAGGTGGGCGGGGCAACAATAGGAATATAAACTGTTGGTATTTCCCCAGGAGGATGGTATTCAGGAAGAAACTTGCCTCGCTCAGCAAGAACTTTCCCAGACCATTACAAAGAATCAGAATTGAACAGAATGGGAAATGGACCTAAAGAAGAAAAAACAATTAACTTACTAGATTCTCTTTTGCCAAACAAACTACCTGGCATTCAGAAATGACTGAACTGCACATTGATGGCCGTCCGAAAGACAGAATATACTTCCGAATGCTGCTGACACACATGCCCCATTGGGGTCCTAGCTTCCTTCTGAAACCAAACGGTTCAGCTGGGCCACAGGCTGGGGAGAGAGGCTGGCCAGGAGCACCCCTGTTCTGATGCCTCTACTGTCCCGGTGAGAAGGGTAACGGGAAAGAGGGCTGACCTCGGCGTGGCAAGAACAAGGTTCCAAAGCTAGGTGTTTGACTCAACCGCTGTGTGATGTCCGACTTGTCCACCTCTCTGAGCCTGAGTCTTCTCATTTGTAAAATGGGAACAAATAATGCCTGATTTCCACGGCCGATGTGTGGGAAAGGCGTACGTGTACGGGCAACTAGCAGGGAACCTTATACTCGGCAATCAGTACACGTTTTGTCAGGAAGTAAGTCAACATGTCTTTGCAACATTCCTTGGACGATGGAAGAATCCAGTAAGCCCCAGAGGCAGAAAACGCTTTGCTTAACAAAGCGGCCAGAGGAGATGAAGGCCTGAGGGGAGGTGCTGGGGCTGGGGGGCTAGGGGCTCTCCTCTCCCCCCACCTCCCAGGCCACAGAGGAGTTGCTTTGGGTTGGACGTGACATTGGTGAGCACATCAACTGAGACTACTTCAGAAAACAAAGCTATCATATAATTAAAAAAAAAAAAACAGTTTAAGAGAAAACCTTTCAAAAGAAAGAATACGGCCAATGCTGGAGTTCTTAAAAGTCTACAGCTTACAGGCCCTACATGTGGAAAAATAGATGGTAAGAAGCAAGTATGCCCCTGTTGGCATTACAAAGAAACACAAGGTAAAACAACAACAAAAAACAAAAATAACAAGGCACTATTACAAGCCAGATTACAAAATTCTGTTACTAAACATACCTCATGACTTCAGGTCTCTAAAGGTAATATATATATATTTTGCCTTTAGGAAAAATCAAAATTTCATCAAAGAAATGGATTAAGAGTTTAATAAAAGTATAACCAAACACAGAAATACCTCTCAGAAAACCAGAGATTCTGAACCTTGCCTGCGCCGCGGCGCCCACTTTTCATACTCTGTCCGGGATGTTAAACTTATTTGTTAAAGAGGTCCCCGGGATGGCGGGTCACCCTACCGCACGGTGGGACGGACTGGGAGGCTTGAAAACTAACTCGGCCCGGGCCGCACCGTGGGAGTCAGCTGGGCAGCCGAGGCGGAGAAGCACCACCTGACATGGCAGGTGCAGAGGGACATGCAGAGGTGGCAAGGCTACCAGCATCCCGTGCAGTCTTTCTGATGCCCCGCCCACCAGTGGGCGCCTGGAGGCAGGGCAAGGCCGCTACCTTGGAGTGCAATGAGGTGATTAGGAAGGAGTACTCCAGGGCCTACCCTCGCTCAACCATGTGACCTGGGAAACAGCATTCCTGGTGCTCTCTGCATAGTGTGTAATGGCTGGCACCCTGAGCACAGCAAGCATGCACCGGGACTCATACCCCCACACCTGCCAGGGGCTGCTGTCTTTAAGGAGTGTAACAGGAGGCGGAGAGAAGTAAATGCCACCCCAAGTGATCTGACCAGGAGGCTCACAGACTGCCATGGCCCAAGTCAGGAGAAGGGGGCCAGCAAAAGCAGATTCATACAGCACCTCAACAGTCGTCAAGGACACAATGAGTCAGTTACCTGCTTGTAAGACAACGGAGCTGGAGAAGCGGTGTGACTTTTCTAAGGTCACAGAGATGGGTCAGGTGGTGTCTAACCTATGTCCTTTGTTTTCTGCTCCCCGCTGTGTGAGGCCGAAAGCTGAAGTCACAGCATCTGCCTTGCTGGGCACTGTTCTGACTTGCATCCCAGAGCCATCAAGCTGCAGAGGTGAGTCACAAGCACCACAAGTCGCAGGGGCTCTTCCCTGTCCTCTCAGGTACCCACGCGTTCCGGCTCTGCTTTGGGCTCCGGCACAGGCTTCCACACTCAGAACCCGGGGCAGCAAGCCCTGCACGAACAGCCCTGCAACAGAAGCCAGACACTTGGGTTGAAGACCCAGGCCTGTGTCGCCTTGGTCTCTCCAGGTACTTTTCTTCCAGAACAAATGGGGATGAACCCCCAGTGTGCTTCTTGAGCAGGGGTGCTGGGCAGTAACATAGGGAGCTTAAGATGGGCAGTAGGGTGGGGGGAAGCTTCCCAGCACTCAGATGACCTAATGAGTCAGACTGCCTGCCCTTTGCCAGGGGTGGCCTCAGGCATGTGGTCTAAAATTCTTCCCAGGTGATTCTGATGCCACCCTCCCCACCCCTCCCCAAGCCCGTCCCCCCACCACCATAAGAGGATCTGGATAAAACGATCTGCAGCCACATTCACTCCCAGGATGGATCCTGGAAAGTGCAGTTGGCTTAGTTTGTATGTGTGAACAAAGAAAAGGCCGTCTATGCCAGGCAGCTGAAGAACAACCGAGAGTGAGAATCCTCATTGGCAAGGACCGTGTCTGTCACAGTAAAGAGCATAGGGCTTGCCACAGAAAGCACTTAATACATACTGGTTGATTGAATAAATGAAGGAACGAGTCAAAGAAAGAAAGATGTCAGCCTGTATGGTGTCAATAAGATGTTACTCTTGCACAAAAACTCGTCTAGATCCCCTTACTTAAAAGCAAATAGACATGTTTTTACTGTCGAATTGCCATTACTGGCTTTTTGAAAATCTAACAGTGTGGCACTGCACATCAGGGAGGAGACCCAATAAATAAAATAATGACCCCCGCCTTTGCTTTCAAAATGTACTTGCAATGAATGTCATCAGAAAAATAAAACTGGATACAAACAAATGGATTACTTTTCAAGGCTACATTTAGATTCAAGATGAAAGGTAATTTGGGAAAAAAAATGTATACTAGATTAAAGATCAAGTTCATATGCAATTTAAAAAGCCTGACAGTCTATTTACATTTTACTTAAAGAGACTATAATTGGGGGTCGGGAACCTATGGCTCGAGAGCCAGCTGTGGCTCTTGATGGCTGCATCTGGCTCGCAGACAAATCTTTAATCCATTTTCTACTGCTCATGTTCATAGTTGCGGGTGGCTGGAGCCAATCACAGCTGTCCTCCGGGACAACACCAAATTTTTATTGGATAATGTGTAACGTACACGGGTCGTTGTATGGGTCTCATGGAATTACATTTTAAAATAGGTGGCATTCATGGCTCTCTCAGCCAAAAAGGTTCCCGACCCCTGGACTATATGATGCTTGGTTCTAAACAACCATTTATGGGCCTTCAAGAACCCTCAGCCTGCATCTCCTGTTGTGTGTGCACACATCACAGGCTGGGCTGACCTTTGCATGAGTGACTCAGAAACAGATAGTCTCTGCTCTTCTGTAGGAAAGTCCTCCAACCTCCTCTCTTATTCTAGGTGATTCTACTTCTAAACCAGTGGTTCTCAACCTTTTCTGAGGTACCGAACCCACCAGTTTCATATGCACATTCACCGAACCCTTCTTTAGTGATAAATAAAATATGATTTTTTTCCCCCAAATTCAGGACATAGGTATATGTTTTCTTACTGGTGCACAAAATGAGCCGTGCATGAACATCACCTTGCTCAAAGAACAAAACCAACAAAGTGCATGAACTCACAACAAATTACGGTATTACTTTATTCTGGCCTCCGCGGCAGAGGCTTCTCGGAACCCCTGAGACCGACGACTCATCGAACCCCTAGGGTTCGATAGAACCCAGGTTAAGGACCACTGTTCTAAACGGAGGGGACAATGTTTAAGGATTCTAATACAACATGGCAGGTGTAGCCAGATAGACTTTCATTTTCAAACAGGGCAAAGTGCTCAGCATTTCGCATTTCATTTTATAATGGTAGGCTGATAAATCGTTCATTATTCCAGTTTTAAAAGTTCGGGGTATTTTAATAGGTTAAATACCCAACATAAACGAGGAACTTAAATGTCGGCTTTCCCCTTTCGGTTAAGAGCTGTTCATATTTTTTTTTTTTTGCAGCCTGCGTGGCTTCCCTGGCCTGAGGCTGCCCAACAACCCTAAGGCAGCAAGATACAAGGGCAGACTGGGACGGGCTTCACATCCGGAACGAGTCAGACCCTTACCATGTACCCTCCCCTTCCCACTTCGCAGCAAAAGATGCACAGGTCCTCAGTGGACAAGGCCATCCCTGGACACGCCCCCAAACGCCCAAGGAAAGACAATGCCAGTCTGGTTTTCAAGTTTATTGTTGGCACACTCGCACGAGGGTACACATTATCTGAGGCAAGTCCGCATCTAACAGCGCAGGTGCTGAGCGCGACGCGGTACAATGGAGTGACGCCGTGGTCTCCTGGGACGCCCCGGCCCCCTTGAGGGATCTCGGGGGTTGCTTCTAACTACTGAAAATCAAAACACGTCAGCGCTTACCTCTGAGGCCCAAGGAGGCTTTAAAAATGGCCTCCTGACGACACTTCCTGCTCGACCGACCGGTAGAAATTCTCCCAGGAGATGCATCATTTAAAACACAGGGGGCGGCACCGGAGGCCGGCTAGGCGGCTCCACACCAGTGCTCGCGGCCGGGACGCTGCAGCCCCCCAGGGTAGGGTCGGTGCGAGCCTGCGGGTCCCCGCGGCACAAAGGCGGGTGGGCAGGCAGGGGGTGCCTGGCCCCATGTCCCACCGCTACCCCGGGCTCCTCGGGTCTGTGCTCCGCCAGCACCGTCAGTCGTTCCCCCCCCCGAACCCCGACCCCTGTCCCTCCCCTGCACCCGCTCTCCTCTGCGGCTCGCCCCCCTCCCGGCACCAAGCCTGCAGCTAGCCTGCTCCCGGGGCCACCTGGTCAGGAAGCCGCAGAGAATGGGGTGGGCATGCTGGACCCGGCCCGCACCACCCGTCCAGCCTCCACTCGGCGCGGCCCCGCGATCCCCCATCCCCTGCACCCAGACCCCGCCTGGCCCGCGCTCCTGCTCCGCCACTCACCAGCTGTCCCCGTCGGGGGCGGGGGCGTCTAGACCCCCGCCACAGGCCACCGCAGCCCCGTGCGCCACCGCGCCCCACACCCGCTGTAGGTCCGCTGTAGGTCCCTACTCGGGGGCGGAGCTCGAGGCCACGCAGCGCGTGCGCAGTGCGGCGGCAGGCCCGGCTGCAGCGGGCGCCGCCCGCGGTCTCTAACTAAGGCTACTGTGGTCCCTGCCTGGCTTCAGCGCGGCGCCAAGGCGAAGACCCAACCCAGCCTTGGTCCTGGGGTGAGAGCTCGACCCAGCACGTCCACGTCTGCTGCGTGCACTGTCCATGCTTAGCCTGGATGCCCGCAAGCTCCGGGAGCCGCCCTGCGAAAGCAGAGCTGATCCTGCTTCCAGTGTCTGCCCAGCCAACCGTTGTTGGGCGCCCGCGCTGGGCCGTGCTGGGTCCAAGCAAAGGGCGTATTTATACCCTGCCCTGGTGGAACTTGAAGGCCAGCAGCGGGTCAAGGAAGGCGAGAGGAAAGAAGTCAGGTCTTCATTTTTTCAAATTTTCCACTCTGGAGAGCAACAGTGAACGAGATGTTCTTCAAGGCCTAGGTGCGAATCCTGACTGCATTACATCTTAGCTCCGGAGCCTTGGTGAAGGAAGTCCCCTGGCCTCTCTGAGTCTCACACCGAAGCCTCATCGGTTACGTAGGTGGTTGTGGGGGTCTGGAGATGGTGTGAGCTCACTTAATGCCCGCGTTCTTTCTGGCTTCTTGGACTCTGGCTTCTTGGACTCCGGCTTCATGTCTGGCACCCTCCCTCCGCCCCCACGCCGGCACGCGCTCACGTCTGTCCTTTTGGGAGGAAGACGTACTTAGAATAGACCCCTCTTAGAGGAAAGATGGAACCGTATTGCTAGAGTCCCCACAATCTGACTCAGATACGCCTCCCTACGAAATAAAACTGCGCCCTAGTAAGGGCAGATAGTGGCAGGGAAGCAGCGTCACCGGGAAGCACAGTTTCTCTAGGACTAACAGCCGAAAGTTAATGTCGAAGCTTCAGAAGGAGGCGGGCTTCTGCCACCTTTCTGTTGGAGGCCAGGGGTCAGGATACATGAACGTCCAGCACACGCAGGGAGGAGACGCAAGGCTGGGGCAATTCCTCAACATGGAGAAATGGAATTCAGGATGCAGTGCCAGCCGCAGGATCAGCAGCAGGACAAAAATGCCCCGGACTGAAATAGCAAGAGCGGGGCAGAGAGGATGCCAGCCCGGACACGGATCGGCACTAGCAGGTTCTGCCGTCCACTCTATGCTGCAATATTCAGCCTCATTGCTACTACCGGAGCCTTCTGGTCCTCTGTCTCCTAGGGTTCCGGGCAGCCAGTAGACCTCTTCTCAGAAACACACATTTATGTACAAAGAGTTCATATCAGAGAGAATAGGGTAGAGAGTTCAAAGTCTCCTTCAGTAGTGGGGTGGATTTGGGAAGGGCACTGAGAATCGAAACTGGCCACTGCCTGGTAATTTCTAGTGGAAGAAAGAGCCAAATTGAAAAACAAACAACAACAACTGTTAATTCTAAGTGTTGGAGAATCCCAAGTCTGAAATTCTTTCCCCTAAGATGTAGCTAGCCTACATTGTTGCCTTTCCTCGTCACTTCACCCACAACATCACAGATGGTTCTGCCGGCTTAAATCAAGTGGAATTGATGAAAGTCCCTCTGGGTTTCCTGAAAGTTTCTTTGCAGTTAGATCTGGTTTTAGATCCTAGCTTGGTGTGAAGCTGTGAGCCTGCTCCCTAACCCATCTGAACCTCATTTCTCATATGAAATTCAGTGACTAGTAGGACCTATCTCACGAATGTGTTCTCAACATTAAACAAGAGAAAGTAGGTCAGAGCTCAGTACAGGCAGATGACAGGTGCCCGGTAGCCATTATTCTTTTGTATTTCTCAGTGACATAAAATGCTCTGTGAAGAGTTGGGAAATGGGGTGCTTACAGCCTGCAAAAAGACCAAGCGGGGATTGAAACCACTGCTGTAGAAACCCTTAAAGTTGAAGTGTTCTTCCCTAAAAGTCTTGTTGCAGGGAGAGTTCCACCAGACATGCTATTTCTGGACATTCAGCCAGTCAGTCCCACACTTAGAGGACAGCCCTTCCTGTCTTCTTTCCCATCTTAGTTTGTCTAAATTTTTTTTGTAGTGTTCCATGGGTCACCTCTGTCACAAATTAATTATGACCCCCTCAAAAGATATGTTACAGCCCTAATCCCCGGTGAATGCGGATGCAAATACATACCTGTGAATGTGCAGTTATTTGGAAATAGGGTCTAGATGAGGTTATTAGGTGGGCCTTAGGCCCGTGATTGTCACCCTTAAAGAAGAAATAGATTCAGAGGGGAGAAAAAATGTGTGAAGACACACACAGGGAGAAAGGGGCTAGAAGAAGACAGAGGTGAAGATTGGAGTGATGCTGCCACCAGCCAGGAACGCCTGGGGCGATTGGAAGCTGGACAAGGCAAGAAAGGATACTCCCCTATAGGATTTGGAGGGAGCAAGGACCTGCTTGCTGCACCTTGATTTCAGACTCCTAGCCTCTAGAACTGTACGATAATAAATGCTTGTAACAGCAACCCAAAGAAACTGATACACACTCCCACATATGATTGCCTAACACACAGGTTAAAGGAGGAAAGACATGTAAAGCCAGCCAGACATTGAGTGTAAGGGTTGGGAGCTGATGTTCAATCACTTACTCATTCAACAAACACTTGAGTGCCTATTTCTTGCAGGCACAGGTAAGGTGCTGAGGGCAGGATGAAAAACAAGATAAGGCTCTGCCCCTCTGGGAGCATTCACTTTGGGGTTGTAGGGCTCAAACAATTAATGGAATATATAATTAGGGAGCGCTGGGGAGAAAATAAAATCGGGTACTGTGGTGTGGAAGGGGGCACAAAGCAAGAGAAAGAAGAACCCGAAAGGTTCTATGGAGAGGACTTTGAATGGGAGCTCTAAGTCATGAGTAGGAACCAGCACAGGAAGACGGAAAAGAACTTTACACAGGGAAGAGCATGTACAAAGGCCCTGAGGTGGGCACAAGTTGGGCATGGTGGAGGAAGAGAAGAAAGGGCAGTGCAGATTTGGATCATCTTTGGCACTTACAAACTGGGTGATCTTCAGGGTTCATTTACCCCGGTTCTGCCAGTGAGGATGTTGTGGCTCAGAGGGAGGTATTTGACCCCACTGTGCCTTGGAAAAGGGCCAGGTCTCTACCACTCCGTCAGAAACGTTGGGCTAGCGCTGGGGTGGAGGGGAGGCAAAGATATGTAAATCTCAAACGCTTCAAGGTAATGCATAATCAGGACCTCCGAGGAGGTAGCTTTTATCTTGTTTAAAACATTTCAGAAATTCTAGTAATTTCTTTGACCTTAGTTTGCTCACCCGTGAAAGACGGATAAATACTTTGTGCCTAGGGTCCCGGAGCTCATGTAAGACAGCCCTGATCCTCAAATTCAGTTCTTCTCCCAGTCCTGGGGCACAGGGAGTGGAGGCTGCAAAGTCAAATCCTGATCTCATTAATCTTCTGAACCAAGCTGTGTGACCGAAGGCAGGTTACTGTCCCTCTCTGAGACACTTTTTTAACCGTAAAAAAGAGTAAGTGGCGCAATCTTTTGTGGACGCTGGCCGGGCAGAGGAAGACGCCTGAGGCTAGGCGCAGATTCCGGCCGCCCTGCCTCCTTCCCTGGTGCTTCGGGTTGCTCGCGCCTCGTTACACCACGCGTGAGACCCGCCGGCCGGGAGCTTTCCGCAGCGCACTGGACATGCGCAGCGGGTAGAACCCGGGAGGCCGCCAGGACCCGGCCCCGCCCGCAAGCATAGGCGCTGCAGTACCGCCAACGGCCTGTGGCGTCGCTGCACAGACGTCCCCCTGGCCTCTCTCGTAGAGCTCTACCCGGCGTCAGCTCGCGCCGCCAGCCTTGCACTCACCTGGCTGTCCCAGCGGCAGCCTGCGCTCCCCGAGCCCTGGGCCCGCCGACCCCGCTTCTGTGAGAATGCCCACGGGCTGCTTTGCTTTGCTTTCACTTGTGCTTCGCACCGGAGCAGGAGCGGTGGAGGCTGCATTTGCAGCGCCGGCGAGATAACCAAGGACTCGGTGCAGAGCTGGGCGCCCGCCTTAAACCTTCTCTTGCGCAATCCTGACCAACGTTTGCAGCACTTGCACTTAATCAAATGCAATTATCGCCCTGGAGGATCACACAGTGCCAGGCACAGAACAGGCCCGGCTTCCAGGTCCAAACTGGTCCGAGCGGTCAGCGTCCCTTGCCTAGACCAGGGCTAGGGAGAGAGAGATAATGTGGTGGGCACAGGGGCCGCTCCTCGCATCGGTTCCCCAGGGAGGGAACGGGCACAGAAAGGGAGATGAGCGTTTAGGCACGTTCACAGCAATTAGACATGGCTGCGGGATCCAAAGAACAAGTGGACGACTACCAGTTGGGGTGGGCTGACACTCGGGGTGGCCGGTCGCTCCTGGCTCGGGCGGCTTCCTTGCCCCCAGCAGTAAACCCGTGTAGATTTAGAAGGGAGAGGGATGGGGGAAGGCCCAGTCCTGCAACGGAAGAGCCTCTCCTGCCCTATGCTGCCTCTGACTGCATCTCTTCCCTGCTCCTTTCCAGCGTGTGCTCTCTGCTCACCGTTGGTCACTAGACTTCTGTCCCAAGACTCTTGAAAGATGGCCTACCAGCACTTACCATCAGTGGTAGCAGAGTTTTCTAGTTGCTTCCCCAACTTTGTTCCTTCTTCTTCTTTTTTCCCTTAATAACCCTCCTCCAATTTCTTGCTGTTCAGAAAAAAAGACTAAACTCCCCAAGTCTTGCTTTGCAGCCAGGTCTGATCAAGTCACTAAGTTCTAGTCAATGGGAAGTAAGTAGAACTAGAGTGTACATGACATTCACAAGTGTCCTTAGAGGAAGGGACATGCAACTCTGCCACTTGCCTCATTCTGCTGGCTTGAATAAAGGGATGAAGAAGCAATGGCTGGAGCTTGAGCAGCCACATGGGCTATGAAGTGGAGATAACTTGCTGAGGATGGTGGAGCAACAAAGTAGAGGGAGCCTGAGTCCCTGATAATCACAGAGCCCCCATAACTGACATGCACTGCTTACCCCCTGACTTAATTTACTTAGGAGAGAAATAAACTTTTATTTTGGATTTCCTATCACTCACTGCAAAACCTAATTGGAACTTATCCAGTGTTGTCGGGAAAGTAAATGGTGCGAATGGGCAAAACATGAGCCAATACATGAAAAACTAATAGTTTGTGTTGGAGTGACTTACAAGCTCATAATTCAGCAGAAGCAACATCTGAGAAGTCTGCAGAAGAAATAGAAATATCCTTTCTTTGTCTACCCTGCCCCCTGCAAAAATCCCCAGAAATAAAGCCAGGGTCATTGCCTCTCCTATTATACAAGTGGCTATCACCATTTCTATTAGAATCTCACAGTACAGGGTCATGTATGTGCTTGCTCCCTTTAAAATAAGCAGAGCTCTAAGTGCATACCACGGTTTATGATGCACAGGTGGGCACATTCAGAATCAGGCACTCACCTGGCATGTTGTTCACTCAGCTGAGCAACACTCCCCAGCAGGATGGTGATCGGTATGAAGTTTTGAACCACTTCTTCATAATTGTATTTAATGAATATCAGTATGAGCGATAGACAAAAGAAGAAGGCAAACAGAATGCTGATGTTGAAATGCAAGAAAAATGGGTGTCATAATTTATAATTTTTCAGCATTTTTAAACCTCACGATGAGCTTTCCTGATGACCTGAGTTGCAGGTATATATGACCCAGGTTTATAGATATTTTATCAAACTTCTTAATTGTTCTTATTCCTTAAACCGTACAGCATTAACAACTACTTACACAGCATTTGCACTGTATTAGGCATCATACATACTGTAGAGATGATTTAAAGTATGTGGGCAAATGTAGGAAGGTCACGTGTAAACAGAACTGTCGTGCATGAGGGTCTTGAGCATCCACACGCATGGCTTTTGGTGTCTGTGGAGGTCCTGGAAACAGTCCCCAGGAGATACAACTGTATCTTTAAACTTTTACAACCTCTGTATTCAATGGGATGTTCCGAGAAGTTCACTTCCCTTCTCCCAGCTCCCAGATCTCCTCCCTGCAGACCTGGACCCCCAGTTCTCATCGGCAATGGTGTCTACCTGCCCCAGACGCCGGCTTTCTGCACCTCTTTCCTCTTGACTATGTTAAAACCCCAGATGCTGGAATTCTTTACATTTCTGTTTATTGTTGGCTTGCTTCTTTATTTGCTTTTTTTTTTCTTGCCAGAAACTATCTCAAATAACTTACTAAGAAAGAGTGTTAGAGGTAAGTTTTTGGAAGGCTTAAATGTCCAAAGATATCTTTTTCATCCCTTCCATGGATGGGTTATTCAAGGCTGAACGCAACAGTTCCTCAAACCTGAATGCAGAGCCCTACTGTTTCCTGGGTTGCAGCGGGGGTGGGGGTGGGGGGTGGGGGGGTGAGGGTGGGAGTGGGGGTTGGGGGGGTGAGAACACTGATGGGTGCCTGCTACTCTGTATAGTCCCGTCTTCTCCCTCTGCGCCTCTGCGTCATTCAGACTTTCCTCTTTAACCTTCGGGATGATGTATCTATCAATCATCTCTCTCTCTCTCTCTCTCTCTCTCTCTATATATATATATATATATATATATATATTTCTGTGCAGTGAATGCAGCCTTTCAGTATAAAAATTGTCCTTTAATTCTGAATTTCTTTGATTCTTGTTCTTCTTGTGTCTGTTTCAATCTTCATCATCACATTATTATTATTATTTAGATAACAAAACTTCTTGATTGATTGTCTTTGTCTCGCAATCTCTTATATTTTCTACTTTTTTTCTGTTCTATTACTTTCCGGAAGATTTTCTTGATTTTTTTTCTTCCAAGAGATGTATAATTTTTTCCTATAGAAATTTGTGAATGCACTATATTCTCTAATCTCTCTGAGGGTTATGCTACTTAGAATTTATAAAGAGTTGTTGTTTCTTTCTATTGTTGGGGACCCTTTTATCTTCTCTTCGGCGGGAGGTTTTCCTCAAATGTGTAGTGACTCTTGTTGGCCTCCCATGTATCATAATGAGGTAATAAAACTCCAGTGTGAAGACTAGGGTGCATAACAGGGCCTGATGACTTCGAGTTGATTGTGTAGGAGCCAACATTCATGCCGGGAGACTCCTCAAAGCCAGAATGTGGATTTCTTTCTTCTTGCGGGGGGGCATTCAGCCTCCTTTTAGATTATGGGATATTTTAAAAAATATTGTCTGAGTATTTAGCAAATACCCACCTACTCTTCACCCAAGCAGCAAGTTGTGAGCTGTAGTTGTTTTTATAGACATAGACGAATTCTATACGCATTTCTCTGCAAGGGGCTTTGGTCCCTTACAGCCTATGATGAATACATCTCAATAGGGAAATTCGTCCAGCAGGCTAACGCAGTCTTTTAACTAGTTGCCTAATACTCCGCAGCTTGGGGACACTTCATTGGCCATCCTCTTATTATTGAACTTCAGTTTTTGTTGTTCTTTTGTTACTTGGCAGACAATGCTTCAGTCAGCCTCCTTTATACTTCCTACTTTTAATTCTACAGGATAAACTTCCAGAACGAGAACTGGTGAGAAGAATACATAGAGTTTTCATTTTTACAGAGTTTGCCTGATTGATTTCCAAAAAGAAAACAAGAAAAAACCCTGCAGTGATTCCAGGGCCCGCTGTTGCTAACAATTTGCAGAGACCTGGCTTGTCCTCCCCACACCCTCAGCCAGCACTGGGTGTAACATTCCTCTGAACTGTGCGCCACCCATTGGGTGAAAACCACGTAAACTCCCTGTTACTTTAATTGTGAAGTTGAACTCCTTTTCATGTGCCTGTAAGAGTCAGGATTTCCCCTTCCATAAAATGGCTATTTTTATCCCTTGACTCTTTTTCAATGGGACTGTGTGTCCTTATATTAACTTACGGGGGTTATTTCTGTAGTACATATAGGAGTCATTTCTCTGGTACGTGTGCTTCAAAGATATTTTAGCAGCCCATTCTTTCTCTTCCGATATTGCTTCTTGTCTCTGTTGTATTGAAAATATTTACACAGTCAAGTGTTTCATTTCCCTGCTTTTTCCTTTGTTTCCTGTGTTGCTTAACAAGTACACCTGGTTAACACAACATTGCCACAAAGGCCAAGGGCACGCAGATATTTTCATAGATTTTCTTCTAAGTAGTCATTATATTTTTATCTTTAAATGCTTAATAGCCATGGAATTTTTCTTTTAATGTACGTATATTTTTTCCCTCCTCGTTTGACAGGCGATTGTGTTTCCAACAAAACTTATTTAGCTAAACCACCTCTTGCCTACTGACTTGGAATACCGCCTTGATCACGTCTTCACTTTCCTACTTGTGAACTCCCAGTACGTTTCAGTTTCAGTTACAGTGGCTGTATGTTTTAAACCTAATAAGGCAAGATGGCCTCTTCATATCCTCCCCACTGTCACTGCTCTAAGGCCCGCTCGGTAAGCAGAGCTCGGAACTGGGCGTGTGTAAACTAAGCCGTGTACCCATGTACATACCTGTAGTGACTTCTATGGTTATCCACATATACCTACAGTATAGTAAGCAAAACACGGATTCCTACTGACTTCTTCAAACGAGGCTCTTTCTTTTCTGATTATCAGTCACCTTCCCCTCTGGCAGGGGGAAGCCTGGCTCCACCCACCCCAACTCCAAGGCCAGTTTACTCATTTGTTTAATCCCAGGACATCGCGTTTACAGGTGCCTGTGTGAGAAATAACTTGATCAGCAGGAAGCACGATGTTACTCTGGGCAGTTCTTCTTCCCTGCAGTCTTACAGTCTCCCCTCAGTCCCAAAGTTACTCAGGTCAGACATCTTTTCTCCACAGGGACTTGCTAATAATTTTGTTGAGAATTTTCATATCTATGCTTGTAACACGTAATCTGGAATATTCTTTCTTTGTGTGGTCTGTGTCAGGTTTAGGTGCTTGTTTGTGTATTTATTTATGGTCCGCTTTGTTGCCAACCGTATCAAGAGTTGGCGCATGTTCCCCTCTTTCTTGATTTTCTTAAACAGTGCGTAAGTTTGGTGTTGTAACTTTAAAAGTTTTGGTAGGATCCATCATAATCTAGAGCTTTTTTTAGTGTGTGTGGAAAAGTTTCTAATTTTTTTCATAAATTAAGTGCTGTCAGATTTTCTGTTTCTTTTTTTTTTTAATTTTTTAAATTTATCCAGTGTTTTAGAGAGGGGAGACAGAGAAAGAGGGAGAGAGAGAGAGGGAGAGAGAAGGGGGGAAGAGCAGGAAGCATCAACTCTCATGTATGCCCTGACCAGGTAAGCCCAGGGTTTCGAACCTGTGCCCTCGGCATTCCAAGTTGACACTTTATCCACTGCACCACCACAGGTCAGGCTTCTGTTTCTTCTTGTATTGGTGTTATATCTAGAGAATTATATATTTCTCAGCATCCTCAGAACAAAGGCGCTTATGCTAACTAACCCTTTAACAGTCTTCTAATGTTTGTAGGATCGGTTGTTTTTACTCCTTCCTACTAATGTTTCCTTTTGCTTGTGCTTTTGACTACTTTAGCTGGCTGTTTACTCATTTTAGTCACTTGAAGAACCAACTTTTGGCTTTGCTGGTTTTCTTTTTGTTTGTATTCTTGGTTTCTGCTCTTACCCTTAATATTTTCTTCTTTCTACTTATCTTTTGTGCTTCCTTTCTGTCTTAAAGTGGAAACTTAGGTACTTCATTATGAAACTATCTTTTCTAATATAAGCATTTAAGGATGTTAGGCTATATGTGCTTATATTAAATCATAATTAAAGGGTAGCTGTAGCCCTCACATTTTGGTATGTTGTATTTCATTATTATACGTTTGAAAAATTTTTAGACTTTTCTTGTGTTTCTTTTTCTTTTGATCACAAGCAATTTAGAAATGTGTTGCTTAATTTCCAAATATTTAGAGATTTTTCTAGACATCCAATTATTTATTTCATTCAGAGACTATAACCTATATATTTCCCAGTCCTTTAAAACCTACTGAGACCTTGTTCTTAGGTCCCAGAAGATGGTCCTTCATGCTGAATCTTCTCTGTCGACTAGGAAAACCATATCTTTTCTGTCTTTGTTTTGTGAACTAGTCTGCAGATGACTATTAGTTCTTGTTGGATGGTGGTGTTGAAATTTTCTAGTTTTCTTCATTTTTCCTAGCCTACTTTATTATTTCTGAGAGACATGTGTTAAAATGTCCAACTATAACCTGACTTGTGGTGGTGCAGTGGATAGAGCATTGACCTGGAATGCTGAGGTCGCCGGTTCAAAACCCCGGTCTTGCCTGATCGGGGCGTGTGTGTGTGTGTGTGTGTGTGTGTGAGAGAGAGAGAGAGAGAGAGAGAGAGAGAGAGAGTTGATGTTTCTTGCTCCTCCCCCGTTCTCTCTCTGTCTCTCTCTCTCTTCTATCTCTAAAAATGAATAAATAAAATTAAAAAAATGTCTAACTATCATTGTGGTCTTGTCTGTTTTTCCTTTTAGACACACCTCAGTATCAACCATCGGGAACTCTTGAAAATAGGGCTTGTTACGAACCCGAATCCGGGAGGGTGCACAGCACCCAGAGGTGGCGGATGGAAAGAGCTCACACACCTGTGGTTTGGCCTTTTTTAGAGTGGGCGAGAGGGGCGAGGCTTTTCTGGGTTTCCTCCTCATTGGTGAACTTAAAACCTAAGACCAGTACTTGGAGCACAGGAGGGGGAAAAGCAGGGCTCACAAGTGTCAGTTTTCTAGGCTACTCAGGGCTCCCTAAAAGGGGAGCGTCAGGTGGGGCTGCCTGGCTCTTCATCTAGGTTTGTGGCTGGCCCTGTGTTGCCTGAGCTGGGTGTCTTTGCAATAGAAGCAGCAGCAGTGAAACGCTTCAAGTCAGGTATTTGCATCACAATAAAAAACTAATTGTCTGGCCTGACCTGTGGTGGCGCAGTGGATGGGGCGTCGACCTGGGAACACTGAGGTCGCCAGTTCAAAACCCTGCACTGGTCTGGTCAAGGCACATATGGGAGTTGATGCTTCCAGCTCCTCCCCCCTTTCTCTCTCTCTCTCTCTCTCTCTCTCTCTCTCTCACTCTGTGTCTCCTCTCTAAAATGAATAAAATAAAAAGAAGTTTAAAAAAAAACAAAAACAAAAAACTAATTGTCTGGCACCTAAAGTCCACCTGTTTTTTTTATACGATCTCAATCCTTCATGTTGACCAACCGGAAGAGTGAAAAGTGCCCAGTAGTTGTTATTATGGTAATTAGCGTTCCTGGGCAGCTGGTGTCAGCTGGCTGTAAGAGGGTGTGAAGACTAGTGCGTGGGGAGGCTCCTGGCCTCTGCCCCTCGCTTCAGCGAGCCTCACGGGCTCGGAGAAATGGCCCAGGGCTCCTTTGTCCATTTGGCTCTCATTCCGCCCATTTGCCATTGTCATGGGGGCTGCTCACCTCCTGGCCTCTCTCTAAGCCTTCCTCCTAAATTCTCCCTCTGCGGGTCCAGTGCAGGGTTGGGGATCAGAGAAGACGTCCTTCCATGCCCCGCCCGCCCTGCTCCGTGTTATCTTCCTGTTGGGCAGATAAAATATAAAATGCTCACTTTGTTAAAGATGGAGCTGCCCACATGGAAGCCCGACACCCAGGTGATATTATTTGCCCTTATGCTTGGGATGGGTGTGGGGGAAAAGTTGTAATGTAAGCAGGCCGGGTTGTTATAGCCTAAGGCTTAGTTTAAGAGTAAGCCCTTCCCCACACCCTTGACTGATTGGATGATGTAGGGTGGTGCGCTCTCCTGAGGAATCCCATTATGCCTCAGATGGGTGGCTTTGTATCAGAGACTTTCTTGTATATATAATTGGATTAAAGGTTTGGATTTTCTAGGCTATAAACTGGGGCAGTCCGGGAGCTTGATCTCGCTCTCTTGGTTCCTGAAGTATTAGAGAGGAGAGCAGAGTAAGGCCACATGGAGGAGAGGAAGCAGCCAAGATGGCAGAGTGCTGAGGAAGAGTTTGTGCAGGAGGAGATGGGAAACAGAGGTGAATAAGTCTGGTGAGCTAGAAACCTTTGATTCTAGGAAACTCGGATAAGTCAGTAGCTTTGTGAGCACTGAATGTGAGGGTTTTGGAGCCCAGTGTGTATTTTTGCTTGCCCGCCGGGTGCAAGCTAGAATTAAAGCTGATGGCTCACCAGTTTTTGGCTCTGGTGTTTCATTGCCATCTGTCCGAATCCAATGCGAACCTGCACGGGTCAGGCTGCTGTGATGGTGGCCTCGACTACTGGCTTTACACTTCCCTTAAAGACAGCTCTGTTCCATGACAGCGTCTCCTGGCACCGCGTGTCACCACCATCCATCATGCCCCAGTCGGGACAGCAAAGCTGGACATCTCCACTGTAGACGGAAAAGGGGCCACGTGCTGACCCTGACAAGCTCAGAGGAGGCCTGCACGGTGGCTTTGCAGACTGAGACCTTAAGTAACCCCACAGGATGCTCTGAAATGAAAACGTGGTAACCAAAAGCAGTCATGGTGGGGAGTCACGTCCTAAGGAAGGTCATGCTCACCTGAGTGGAACCTGCGGTGGCCTTTGCATCTATAATAACATACCTTTGAACACACCTGATAACATACCTTGAAAGTGTAAGAGTGATCCTCTTTTCCTGCCCCCTGAGGGCACAACCACCCCACCCCAGCAGAGACCACAAATCAATCCCCTCACTGTTATTATCATGTTAACTGTCAACTGTTAACTCTTTTTTTACTTACCTCTGTAAAAAAGCAGGTGTCTATACCAGTGGTTCTTAACCTTTTTTGAGGTACCGAACCCACCAGTTTCATATGCGCATTCACCGAACCCTTCTTTAGTGATAAATAAAATATGATTTTTTTCCCCAAATTCAAGACATAGGTATATGTTTTTTTACCGGTGCACAAAATGAGCCGTGCATGAACATCACCTTGCTCAAAGAACTAAACCAACAAAGTACATGAACTCACAACAAATGACGGTATTACTTTATTCTGGCCTCCGCGGCAGAGGCTTCTCCGAATCCCTGAGACCGACTCATCGAACCCCTAGGGTTCGATAGAACCCAGGTTAAGGACCACTGTTCTATACATTTTACTTTTTAATCGATCCCAAAGGTTTCCCCCAGTTTGCTTTCTCCCACCTCCCTAATCTATCACCAAGGGATTCCATGCGGTCCCTTTATATCTTCCCCTTTGATTCTGTTGCAGAAAATAAATGGTGAAACGGCCATTTTCCAAAACATTTTCTCAGTCCATTGAGATTTTGCTTCCTGGCAATTGTCGACAGTTTGGCTCAAATAAACTCATAAAAATTCTTACAGGTTTGGACTTTTCTTATGTTGACATAATTTACAGGGCTTAGAGGGTTTTTTTTTTGTTTTGTTTTTGTTTTTAATAAATATATGACTTGCTTGTTTATATCCTTTGGTCATATTACATTAGATGATTTAAATGCCTTTTGACTTTGCCTAACTTTTGCAAACATTTTAAATTCTGGTGTAACAAATCTATCAATCTCTCCCTTAATGATTCATGTTTTAGTTTTAAGAACTCTTTCCCTCCCCCAAAGTCATTAAAATGATTAGAAGGAAATACACAACTCAATTCCATGTTTGCTTTTCACTTTTAGCAGTTGGTCCATGGAGAATTTATTTATGTGGTACGCTCTGAGCTAGACACATAATTGTATTTTTGTTCCCATATAGTGAGCCAGTTTCCCCAGAACCAGTTAATAAGTCACCTGTCATTTCCCCACGAAGACTGTGTCTACTGGGTTTCTCTTGTCCATTCAATATGTGGTCCCTGCTTGACTAGTGACCAGAATGGTCTAGAATAGTGCCCTAAAAATAAGAGCGCTCAGAAATAGACTGACAAAGTGTGTGCACTCCTAAAGCTTGTATTCTAGGGGCATCATTCGGCTCTCTGCTTGAAAACCCTCCCTCCCCCAACCTCCGGCAGCTTTCCCTGGCTGCCCCCGCCCCCACCCAGCCCTTTGTGCCTGCCAGTGTAGTGGTGGTACAAGGGAGAGAATTAGAATTACCAGCTCTATTATTCTGCATGGCGGCCTTTTAATTCCATGCATTGTATAGCCAGGCCCCGAGCCTGCCATCACAAGAAATAAGTCTTTTTCATCTTCCTGACCCGCCCCCCAGGTCTAGCATTTATTAATGCTCACGTGTCAAAAATTATTCTAGAAATTTTTTCATAGATTTATTCTAACTGTGATTTCAAAGGGGCTTTAGAAATAATAGGGCATGAAAAAAACCCCCTATATTTTGAATTCTTTTTTCTAATACTTCATTACAGAAATATTAGTGTCACTGGACAGGGACGGGTCTGGGAGTGGGTCTGCCTTATGCTGGCCTTTATAGTGTGTGGGTTCTTGACTTCATTCAGCAAAGATTTCACAACAAGAGTCCAGGTGGTTCTGAGAGGACAGTTATTATTGCTGAGGACAGTGAGACAAGGATGGGTTTCGGGGAGACGGTCACCAGGAGGGTCTGGGCGGGGCTGTTTTGCCTGTCTAGGAATATTATGGGAAAGGAGTGAGCCCAGGCGGGGCTGCTGTCAGCTCACTGGGAAGCCCTGGACACAGGTTTGTGGGTCATCCTGGAACAAGCTGCCACTGCCCATTGCTCCCCTACTTACAAGTCTCCTGGGGTCCCTTGGGGTGAGAAAGGAGAGAAGAAAGGGGAAGGTGTGGGCGTGCTCCAGGAGGGAGAGCGAGCTGGGTTTTTCATTTTGAGGGCTCTAAAGGCTGGGAGTTTAGGGGAGTCCTTAGGGGGCAGATCTCAATAGAATGCTCATAAAGTTTATGCCGGGACAACAAAATGAGATTTAGTCCCTTAAGTTCATCCACCCTTGGTTGGCACAAAGGGCACTCATTGGGTTTCTGCTGTCTATGCCTGAGGAGGATGATTTAAGCTGTTTGCCCTACGGTGGGGGAGGAGCCGTGTAAACCATTTATTCCTAAGTGTCCTTGGTTAGGGAAGAGAGGGTTTTGTGATTTATTAGATGGCGGTAAACTGCTTGGCCATTCATCTGTCTGTTTCCCTGTAACACTTGCCCTGGCTTCCTAACCTGTCTCATTAGGACATTTAATTACATACTTGCTTTCATTTAAGTTAGTACAGCTGTAAATCATGAATGTCTAAAAAAGTGAATGTGCTTAGCTAGAACAAATATTACTCAGGGTGAAAAAAAAAATAGAAACACAAACAGAATGCTAATCATATATAATATACTTGATCTTAGCCAAAAGGCCAAGAAGCCATGTTAATCATACATAATGCAGACCGTCGTATAAAAAGTGTATGTGACCACACACCTAGCAATGGGCTAAATTTGACAACGGGATAAAACTTGATTGTGTATAGTTATTAAAGCAGAATAATTGATTTCAGGTATAATGTGCTTACTCAAACACCAACCACCTCCTCTCCCCGCCGCACACATGTACACCCAAGAGGAGGAATTTTTCATTAAGTAAATTTCTGGTTGAAAACCTTTTAAAGCCATCTTAAATAGGCATCAGCAAAATATCTCATACTGGTCTCAGGAAAAGCACTCAGTACTAAGTGTTCAAGCGGAAAGAAAACAAAATATTGGGAAACCAACTTAGACGATCTTATTTATTGAATACTTACTTGCTGTCTGTTTCTCCCACCTAACTCTCTGCCATACTGCCAACAGCTACAAGGTTGACTAGCGACAAATACATATTTGCACACAAACAAGTACTTTTATAACAAGCCATGACTAAAGACGAGGAAGATACAAATTGACCCAAACGGGAATGATTTTGTCAAAAAGAAATAGTTGTGAATGCATCGTCCTTGCTATAACCAGATAAAGCTAAAATTCTCCTGCTCTTCGGAGGCAAGGTATGAAGTGACACTTCCCAGCTGAAGAAGAAGTAACAGGGGAAGGCGGATGAAAACCCTTTGAAATTTGGGCATGCCAAGAGTCGTTCACCAAGCTTTTGACTACAGACCCAACCAGACACCCAACGGAGTACTGCGTATGAAAACCTTGTGCCCGGCCCTGACTGTGTCTCACACGGAGGGCACTGTTTCCTCGGTCATAACACGGGTTAAGAACACCTGCCCTGCTCTCTCTCTACAGAACTGCTGCAATAATCAAGCACATACAGTGAAAAGTTGTATGTCTTTATCCTTTCCAGATCGATGACCAGCAAAATGCCATTACAATCAACACTGAGATGGAGAATGACCCTATGGCAGACACAGAGGTGGGCCACTTGGATCTCCCTTGAAAGAAGAACTTGCTGCCTGACCTGTGGTGGCGCAGTGGATAAAGCGTCGACCTGGGAACACTGAGGTCGCCAGTTCAAAACCCTGCACTGGTCTGGTCAAGGCACATATGGGAGTTGATGCTTCCAGCTCCTCCCCCCTTTCTCTCTTTCTCTCTCTCTCTCTCTCACTCTGTGTCTCCTCTCTAAAATGAATAAAATAAAAATAAAATAAATTAAAATTAAAAAAAAAGAAAGAAGAACTTGCTAAAAATAATAATAAAAAGAATAAAATACAAAGAAAGAACTTGCCGATCACCAAGTTCTCTGCCAGCCTCGAGCTGCATGCTGTCCGCAGGTCCCATTGCATCGGAAGGCCATGTCTTCCCTGGACGACGAGTTAGCGTGGGTGGCTTGCGAACACCCGGCCGTTTCTGCCCACTGCGGGACTCTCCTCTCCGTGGGTGGGTTCTGCTCTGGACTCGACCTCCCGGTGCTGCCCTCAGCCTGACGCTCTTCCTACTCACCCTTCCTGCTCCCCTCTTTCATCCCACACCTGTCAGTGTCAGACCTACATCGCAGCCTGAAGGGGCTCCCCACCCTCTCCTGTCCCTCCTCCCCTGGACCTCTCACAGGCAGTACTTCCAATAAAGGCTTGCACCTCGAACTCCTGTTTCGCCACCCGAGTTCCTGAAGACCCACCGAACACGGTCCTTCGCATCCCAGTAACCCGAGCAAGCCCCTGTCAAAATCTTGAGTTTCCCCTTTCTTTTTTGGAGATTTTTCACATATATAAGTATTGTGGGCATTTAAAAATGGCTGATTTCTACTTCTTTTTCCTCATGGCATGGTATCATGCATTTATGAATAAGAGGGGATAAAGCATAAAAAAAATCATAAGCCTCATAAAAAGGCCAGCCACTGCCTGAAGTTTATCTACTTTAACAAGAACACTGCTGGAATGCTGGAGGAGACTCAGAAAAATTTCTTGAGAGCACAGCACGGAAAGGCACGTTCCCAGTGAGTGACTGAATCGGAGATGTCAGTAAAATCGCCCAGTAGCTTCTTAGAGTGAGGAGTACGTCCTTCCTGCCCACGAGCCTGTGGTCTCTGCAGAGTCTGCCGCGGAGGCCGGCCTTGCTGAAGCCCCGTTGAGCGTAAGCAGCCACCATACTGCCTTCAGCTCCCACCATCTCCTCCGTAGTAGCCAATCTCCAATTCAAGGACTCTTGTCTCTTGGCCCGCGTGTTACCCCGCGCAGGCGCACTCTGTGACAGGCTCGGGTCGGTATCAGACGCTCCTCCTTTAACCTAGAGTCATCACTTCCCGGCGACCTTGTGGAAGGAGAGAGCAGGGCACCTGTCCCCTGGGTGGGTGGAGACTAAGCTCCCCTCCGTGCTCATTGTCTTCTATTTTGGACAAGACATAACCCTGGGCCTGACCAGGCAGTGGCGCAGTAGATACAGCGTCGGACTGGGATGCGGAAGACCCAGGTTCGAAACCTGAGGTCGCCAGCTTGAGCGTGGGCCCATCTGGCTTGAGCAAAAGCTCGTCAGCTTGGACCCAAGGTCGCTGGCTCCAGCAAGGGGTGGCTCGGTCTACTGAAGGCCCGCAGTCAAGGCACAGGTGAGAAAGTAATCAGTGAACAACTAAGGTGTCCTAACGGCAATGAAAAACTAATGATACTTCTTGCTCCCCACCCCCTATAAAATCAATAAATAAATTATTAAAAAAAAAAGACATAACCCTGGGCATTGTGTGTGTGTGTTATTTGCCTTTTAAAATCTATTTTGGTTACTTCTGCATTGAATGTATTTATATAATTACATAAATGCTCTATAAACTTCATATGTAGGCTCTGGTGATGTTTGAAGTCATCGTGTACTATTCATTTCAACCGGAACTCTTCTTTAAACATCTCACAAGAGTTTGTCTGTATAGTTTAAGATGGATAACTGTATTTTCAGATTGTTTCCCTCTCTCTGTAAAATTTCATAGGGCAGGAAATGCACCTGGGAAGACATGCGTGGAGGGAGCCAGGCGAAGATGGGTAAAAATCTGAGCCCTCTTCTTATGTTGATAAAATCAGTAGCCCCTGTGAGCCTCTGTCTCCTCATCTGTATTGGGAAACAGGAATAAAATCACGTCCGCTGAGCATTGAGTATGGACGTGGGGCAACATCACATTAACTGGAAGACTGCACTTCCTTTGAGTAGAAGTCCACAACTGGAATTTAAAAAAATAATTCTACTTTCACTCAGGCCTAAGCGCACCCCGTTAGCCACGAATCTGCGAGTCCCATTTGTCTCAGAGCGGCTCTAACTGAAGTGCACCGGAGACTGGCCATTTCACAGCGTAGTAAACCCGTTCCTGATTTCTGCCTTTCAAGCAGTAGTCTCCAGTGCCCTTGTTTTCCTACTGCATTTCACCCCCAGAATTGCGTTTCTGGGGGTGCAGATAAAATAGAGCTAATGACACTCACCAACACCAGCGGAGTAAGGAAACCATTGTATACCCACAGGCCCACACACTCTGACACAGAGAAGGGCCGCCCCCCCGGGGCCTAGGAGGAGGACGGGCTTGGGAATCTCGCCCAGACTTGCCACCACGGGCCAGCTGCAGACACCGAAGCACTAGTCTCTTGTCCTCTGATGCTCGTCCGCAGGTAACGTGACCGTAATGCCCGTCTTTATAGTTTTCTCCTGAGAAGATTTCTTTTTTAAACGCTAGGTTTTATTCTTGCATCTTATACATATTTCTTCTGTGGTGTGAGCTTTCCAAACCATGACTGGGTTTCCAATTTCCACTAAAGGATGATTTCCTTTTCTACAAAGTCAAAGATGGAGTCCCTTAAAGTCACAGAAAGTCATCTCTGGGACCCAGTGTGCAGTACCTGAGGCGCTGGGTCGTGTGAGTGGCAGATGCTGCAGCGGTCAGGCTACCAAGGGCAGCGGAGTCTGTGGACAGGGAGGGGCCGGGACAGGTAGCATTGCTCCCTGTGAGTCCCCGTCTTGTCTTTCCCGTCAACTAGGACGATGGGGAAATACTTGTAGTGTTCAATGATGTCTTCCACCGAGTCAAACTTCTGAAACACAGACAGAAAAGTTAATGGAAATGTACACCTCACCTGACCTGTGGTGGCGCAGTGGATAAAGCGTCGACCTGGGATGCTGAGGTCGCCGGTTCAAAACCCCGGTCTTGCCCGCTCAAGGCACACGGGGGAGTTGATGCTCCCTGCTCCTCCTCCCTTCCCCTTCTTTCTCTCTCTATCCTCTCTAAAATGAATAAAATCTTTAGAAAAATTAAAGTAAATATACATGTCATTTATACCTGTAGGTTAAAGTACAGATGTTAAGCTTTGCTTGGAAAAGAGGTGAGCTCCTGAACACTGGGGGAGGGGGCTGTGGAAGTGTCAGAAAGTAATTTTTCTTTTTAAAGTGGATGTTATACTCCAGCTCTTAGGATGAGGGATGAAAATGATGAGATATCAAGGGGGGAACACATGCACTTGGGGAGACTGGAGCTGAGCTGAGGCAGCGCAACGTCCCACACTGAAGCCACCAGACTCAGACCACCGGGTTACACGTCACTGTTCGCACAGGGCCCTGTTGTAGCAAATGCAGATGAGTTACAGCGTCCAACCCAGGGGCTCTGTGGGGGCTCCCTTGCCTTCCCTCTACCTGGGACACACCCAAATGTCTCTCATCAGGGCTCGACCCTCACTTAGTGAGCGGGCAGCAGAGGCAGATTTAACGGGCGTGCGCCCTGGGCCCTGACTTCTGAAGGGCCCCCCCAAACCTCAACTTAACACTTTTTCCTAATGACTCCAAGTTTGGTTTCATAGGTGCAATTTTAACATTAATAGTACATCATATTTTTTATTTGTTTAAAATATGGTTAACGTGTATTTTTATTTTCCTTGTCTCTCTCTCTTTTTTTAAGGGGCCCAATAGTTTCTTCTGCGCCTGGGGCCTCAACGGACCTTTATCCGCCTCTGGTTGGCAGTGAACTCTCTTTCTCCTGTTCCCTCTTGTTCTAACGAATTCTCATGTCATCAGAAAGATTGTGACAATCACAGGGCTGCTGGTAACTCTTGGCCAATTTAGCTTCCCTCCCCGGCTTCCTGTGAAACAAACAGCCGATCATGTCACTTAACATTTCTGGACATGTAGAGATGATGTCCTGAGATGGCATGGTGGAAAGAGAGATTATTCCAGGTGCTGGGGAATCAGGGAGTCCTTTGGCAAAGACGCAGGCTGGAGATGGGCTGTGCATTCTGGGCGATCCCAGATAAGTGGACGAGATAGAGCAGAGGAAGAAGCAGGTGAGAGTGGAGAGCACATAGGCGTCATATCTGATTCGCTGAGTTCGGACAGGGACTCTTAGGAGGTAATTAGGAACAGCTCGCACCACCTGCCTTCTGATCTTGCACACAACGTTGAGCCTCCTCAGCCACCTTGTGACGTGAGCAACGAGCTCCCCTGAAGAGTTGAAGGAACAGCAGCTCAGACAAGCACACTGACCTGTTCAGGGGTCCCAGAGCTGCAGGGCCAGGGCCAGGAATGGAGCCTGGTTTTTCCCGACACCTGTCAGTTCTTTGCTGACTGATACAACTTTGCCTGTGGCTGTGACCCTGGTGTTCCAACTGACCAGGGTAGAGATAACACAGCCTGAAGGAAGGGTGTCACAGGTGGGGACAATCTGAGTCTGTTTTAGTTCTGCGTGTCCCTCCTTCTGCCCAGGAAGTCCTGGCACAGAAATGTTTGCAGGCTTCGGGGACAGTCAACAAAACGAGATTGTCAAGATCCCTGTCCTCATAGAGATTACATCCTGGTGGGGGTTGTGGGTGGAGAATAAATTCCTATGCAGGTAGTAATTTCACTTATTTAGGGCAATTTGCTGTGAAAACAGTCAGCTTCTGGTTGAACTTCACCAGGTCACGGGTGTGTGTGTGTGTGTGTGTGTGTGTGTCTTCCCTTGGGGGACGGAACTTGTTTTTTCTCAGGCAAACACTAGGGTGAAATGCGAGAAACCTCTGTTTCCTCCTTCCTTCCCTGTGTGAAGGTGTGAAGAGAAAATAGGCCTCATTGGGGGGAAAACGTGGAGACAGAGATGGGCAGTGATGAGTCTCCTTCCAGTGACTGGTTCCCAGATCCACCTCATTCTTGTTCCTCCTGACGACGGAGTCAACAAACCGGCCCTCTTCCCCACGAAGGTCAATTCTAAGTTCATTCCGAGTCTGGTTTTGTTTCTGTTTTCTCCACTAAAAGAGTTCTGATTAAAGCTTTACGTGACCGGCCGCTCTGGGCCTGTTGTTACTGGGTCTGTTGCAGAGTTTTCCAGGAGATAAGCTGTCCGTCCACCCCTAGCACATATACAATAACTGCTCGTTCCTGCCTGATGCTAACGTAAGGTGGTGTCCAAGTTGTCCGATGAGACCGACACTGGTCTGCTAGAGCAGTCATGAGTGAAGGGCCCACGGAGCCCAGATGGCCGTGTTCCAAGCAGGCATTTCCACTCACCAGTTGTGTGTCTCCGGGCAGGTGTCTTATACTCTCTGTCTCAGTTTCTCTAGGAACAGTGTTAGTAATTTTAGGACCTACGTCTGAGGGCCATTGTGAGGACTAACTGACTTAACGCCTCTAGAAGAGACCTCCGTACACAACGACCGCTCTATAAATATCAATCATTACTATGACCTCCTCCCTTCCAAGTTCGCGGGGGACACAGGAAGAGAACAGCCCGGAGCCGAGTACAGACTATCGTTGTAAGCCTTTGGGAAGAATGGGACATTTTCTGTTTCATTTCTAGGTATACATTAAGGCGGAGCTTTCTCTCTTTCTTCATACTTGACAAAACAGAATGATTTATGAGGACTTTTCACGTAGAACTCTTCTACAAAATTGCTTCACCCACATGGGCACAGTGACATTCTCTTTCCTGGCATTAACCTTCAGAGGAAAATGCTTACTTCGTCGTCTCATTTGTTTTTTGAGAGTCCCCAAATAATAATTCAATATTAATTGTTTTAATAATCTACATGGATGACATTTTATGTAAGATTGTCATTTCAACAAGCAGCAGGAAGCAGACGAGGCAGGGACAGGAAATCATACCGTCATTTCTTGTTATTGGCTCCTTGTGATTGCCCTGCAACTGATCTAGTACCCTGAAGAGACTTTTAAAAGGTTATAATTAAGCCCTTGTTTTTATATTAAATGATTTTTTTATATTAAATGATTCTTTGTTTTTATATTAAAAGATTTTTTTCCCCCCAGGAGGACAGTAAATGTCATCCTAATACTGGATCTTAAAGCTTGTTTAAACCTTTTGTGTTTGCCCTGTCATACCGACCACAGGTGACACTTCCCTGCCTTTGGGCCCAGACCCAGGGAGGGGAAAACAGAAAAGAGAAAAAGAGAGGGAGGGAGGGAGGGAGGCAAGAAGCAGACAGGGGAAGTGAGAAATAAACCCATGGGTTAATTATCTGTGTCCTCTAGCTGTCAAAGTTTAATTTATCAAGTAAACATCTGTAAAGCCAGGGAACAGGGCCACCATCATAGCCGCCTGGCCCATGCAGGTTCGCATTAGATTCGGACAGTCGGTAATGAAACAACAGAGCCAAGAACTGGTGAGCCATCAGCTTTAATTCTAGCTTGTACCCGGCGGGCAAGTAAAAACACACACTGGGCCCCTAAACCCACTCATTCAGTGCTCACAAAGCTACTGACTTATCTGAGTTTCCTAGAATCAAAGGTTTCTAGCTCACCAGACTTATTCCCCTCTGTTCCCCATCTCCTTCTCTCTGCACAAACTCTGCACAAACTGGCTTCTTCCTCAGCATTCCACCATCTTGGTCACTTCTCCTCTCCTCCACGTGGCCTTAATCTGCTCTCCTCTCTAATACCTCAGGAACCAAGAGAGAGCAAAATCCCACTCTGCCCCACTTTATATTGTAGATTCAAAACCCTTAATCCAATCAACAAACAAGGAAGTCTCTGATACAAAGTCACTTATCTGAGACATACTGGGAGGATTCCTCATGAAAGTGCACCACCCTACATCATCCAATCAGTCAAGGGTGTGGGAAAAAGCTTACTTTTTAAAAAAATTTTTTTTAATTCATTTTAGAGAGGAGACACAGAGTGAGAGAGAGAGAGAGATAGAGAAAGAGAGAAAGGGGGGAGGAGCTGGAAGCATCAACTCCCATATGTGCCTTGACCAGACCAGTGCAGGGTTTTGAACTGGCGACCTCAGTGTTCCCAGATCGACGCTTTATCCACTGCGCCACCACAGGTCAGGCGAAAAGCTTACTTTTAAAACTTGCACATGGGCAGCATCATCTTTAACAAAGTGAGCATAATATATTTCACCTGCTCAACACTCAGGAACCGAGAGAGAGAAAGCTCTCGGTCTGCCCCACTTTATAGTGTAGAAATCCAAACCTTTAATCCAATCTACAAACAAGGAAGTCTCTGATACAAAGTCACTTATCTGAGGCATAATGGGAGGATTCCTCATGAGAGTGCACCACCCCACATCATCCAATCAGTCAAGGGTGTGGGGAAAAGCTTACTCTTAAAACTTGCACGTGGGCAGC
Organism: Rhynchonycteris naso; assembly: GCA_037038555.1. Classification (NCBI taxonomy): domain Eukaryota; kingdom Metazoa; phylum Chordata; class Mammalia; order Chiroptera; family Emballonuridae; genus Rhynchonycteris; species Rhynchonycteris naso. The sequence continues at coordinate 312,094,376 of CM072996.1, read as the reverse complement.
GCCATCTTTAACAAAGTGAGCATAATATATTTCATCTGCCCAACAACATCTGTCATAATCTTCCACCGCTGGTCACAAACGTTTGCAGGATGAGGTAAGGTGTGATGGCTGACATCGCTCCCTTCCGTGAGATTTCACAGAGATGCTGACGCATGATTTCTAAATTTAGATGAAGGGTTGGCAACTGTAGCCGGTTAGGAGAGAGGCAGTTGCCCGTCTGCCTGGCAGGGCTGGTGTTCTTCTACCAGTGGCTTAATATTTCCAGTCTCAGCCCTGCTGGAGTGCAAGCATAGGTAGCCTAGATTCACAGGTATGCCGGGTGGCTACCTTACTCTGCTCTGTCCCCAGAACGGAGCCGTGACTCTTGCCTGGTGTAGGCAGAAAATTAATACTTGGCCCATGACTAAACACATGGGAAGGGTGGGCTAAATGGTGGTCTCCCAAATCTGTCGTGTCCTAATCCCCGAAATTGGTGGATATTAATTACCTTACGTATCTAAGAGTGACTGTCACTTCACATGACAAAAAAGTTGGGATTAAGTTAAGGATCTTGGGAAGAGGAGCTTATTTTAGGTTATCCCTAAAAGTAATTTTGTGTATCCTTCTAAGACAGACATGAAGGGACAGTCATTCAGAGAGGAGGAGGAGGCGGCAGTGTGGCCGCTGAGATGTGGCCACACGCGGAGGAAGCGGGTTGCTGGCAGACAGACACCGGAAGCTAGAAGAGGCAGGAGGGGTCCTCCCCGGGAGAGTCTCCAGAAGTGTGTGGCCCTGCCCGCACCTCGCCTTGGGTTTTCTAGCCTCCAGGCTCCGAGAGAACACACTACTGTGGTTTGAAGCCTCCTGGTTTGTGTTACGTTGTTACGGCGACCACAACTGGACATTCACGCGTTTCTAGCCACGTGGTGACCAGAATGACCCAAATACGTAATACGCAGCAAAATGGACTGTCCCGGACGTATGTCTTGCAGGCCTACGCGGGCTTCTCACCTTCCATGCTTGTGAGAGGCGTCAGTGTGCTGTGCCTTCCGGGAGGCCCCGTCCTGGCTGCAGCATGTGGGCGACCCCCTCTGGGGGGTCCCTCCGGCAGCAGCAGGGCTCATGGCCCGTGAGCTTTCCCCGCCTTTGCCCGGGGTGCACAGACCCAGGGAGAGGGGTTGCAAGGCTCACATCAGGTGGCACCTGACACGGGTTCTGCACCTGCCTCCCTGTCTGCATCATCTCGTCTTACACTCAGAACAACTCCCTTGACATAAGTGTCGCTGCACTGTATTTGTGGTCAAGTAAGTGTGCAAGACAGCCAGAAAGCCACATCCAATCCAGCCCTGTGTCTCCAGACACTGTCCTGGCAGTCAGCGGAAGGTGCCGTTTCTTCGCTCGGGCACCAGATGGCGGCGGCGGCTGGCTGGCTGGCTGGCTGGCAGCAGAGCCCGGATCTCTCAAATTCTTCTATCCTCTTTTAAGGGTGAGCAATTCTTCCTGAGCAAGGCACAGGGCTCACCCGGGGACAAGGGCGACGGAAGCCAGTGCAGCCTACAGCTGTCTCTCTCTCTTAGACCAGAGCCTGGCTCGGTCAGAGGCACGGCCGGGAGAACCACTTAGAAGGCCATTTTTCACCCAGCACCTGGCACACAGGAAGCTGTGTGCAAGTGTCAACCGCTGTTTCCCAGTGGGCTGGGCATGGTTTGCGCCTGGTCGTGACGCTGTCTGAGCCGGTATCTCTGCAGATGGCACGGAATCCCAGCTTTGCCGTGTGCGAGCGGTGACCGCGGGCCACTTACTTAACATTTCTGCACCTCAGTTTCACCGTCTGTTAAATGGAGGCTGTGGCAGCACCTCCCTCACAGATCGCTCGTGAGTTTCTGCTTGTTCACGGCACAGAATGATGCCTGTGCGTAGTAAACGTGCTCAGCAAACCCCTGGAAGGGAGACTCATGCTTGGAAGATTCAGGGGTGGAGGAAATTCCTTAATCACATATAAGAAGGGCTTTCTCTTTCAAAGAAGGTAATGACTTTACTTTATTGATGTTTTAAAAAATAATTTCTATTTATTGATTTTAGAGAAAGAGGAAGGGTGAAAGAGAGAGAGAAACACTGATTTGTTGTTCCAGTATACCCATGCATTCATTGGTTGAGTCTTGTATGTATATATTTCAGAGAGAGAAAAGGGAGAAAGAGAGAGACAGACAGAGAGGAGCATCGATTTGGCTGTCCTGCTTATTTATACGTTCGTTGGTTGATTCTTGTATGTGCTCTGACCGGGGATTGAACCCACAACCTTGGTTTATTGGGGTGATGCTGTAACTAACTGAGCTAACTGGCCAGGGCCAAAAGGGTCTTCTTAAAAGTAGGCATTTGATTCCTTCAGGGGTCCTCGTCTACTCTAATTAGAGCCGCTCACTGGAACTGTCCCTCTAGTCCACGCCCCGTCACACTCAGGACCGTTGACCTGCTGAGGCAGCCAGGAGCCGCCGCAGTCTCTTGGGGTCCGGTCACAGACATCCCAGTGTGTGTGTCTTCGCTTCTGGTAGCTGGGGAAAAAGCTGTTCCCTCTTCAGGTCTCAGACTCCTCACTGGTAAAGGGGGTTCAATAACGGGTCCTTTCCAGAGTTCTGGAGGACCAGGCGAGAGAACGAGTTAAACAGCCTCTCGCAGAGGGCTCTGCCGGCAGGCACGTGGCAGGACGCACCCGGCCGTTCTCCGAGTTCTCCAAAGAAAAGGGCTCCTTACTCCCAAGCACTTAAAAATCATGACTTTTGTTTTAAATGAGAGGTTTCATGAGCTAAAAGATGAGAAGGACAGAGGGACATGGAGCCGGGAAGCCCACTCACCATGGGTCTCTACTGAGGGGAACCACAGCTGAGCTATTGAAATGCCTCAGTCCCTTACGGTGAAAATAGACTAAGCAATGTTACTTGTGGGCTCCATGTGCTCCAGGCCGTGTTCTGACTGTTTCCTCTTCATCAACTCATGAATCCTCAGCATGAAAGGAAGAACTGGCTACTTCGGCTTTGATGCAACACCTTCTTAATCTGGCTGCGTTTGCCAGAGTTCTGTGTCCATGTACTTGTGCACGTGTGCTCTCATTGGGGCCAGAACTGTCCCAGGCTGCAGCAGAGGTCGGTGGACTGACCCCATGGCCTGGCCGCTATTGTCCAGCCTCCCCGGTCCAGCTGTGGTTCTCAGACCAGGACCCTGGTCGGACACGGGGCGCACACTGGCACCTTTGGGCAGCTGCTGGTAGGATTTTCACCTGCGTGCCTACCTGGAGAATTCTGGCAACCCTGGCAATAAGTCCTTATTTTTGTATCTATGGGAGGATAGGAGGTATTTGGTGAAGTTCTGGTTTATAACTGTATTAATTCGCTTGGGCCTCCATAGCACAGTGCTGAACCACAGACGGGGGACGCCGGGGCTTAAACCACAGAGATTTGTTTTCTCACAGTCCTGGAGGCTGGGGTCTGAGTCGAGGGGCGGGCAGGGCTGCTTCTCCCTGTGACCTCACATGCTTGTCCCTCTGTGTGTGTCTGTGTCCTCATCTTTTCTTATAAGGACACCAGTCAGATTGGATCAGGGGCCACCCAAATGACCTCATTTTACTTAAATCCCCCCTTTGAGAACCATATTTCCAAATACTGTCGCATTCTGGGGTACTGGAGTGTTATTGAGGACGTCATCATGTGCACTGGGAGGGGGGGCACTATTCAATCCATGAACTATACCAACCAGTAAAACTGAGGCCTGAGATGCCAAACGGGAATCACTGAACTGCAGATATCTAACCTTGAAAACATTTACATTTATGGAAACTAAAGCTCAGAGAAGTTAAGTGACTGGCCTGGTCTCACACACTTCACTAACAGGTGACCCGAAATTGAACCCTAGTCGCCCCTTTCCTCCCTCCCTCCCTCCCTCCCTCCCTCCCTCCTCCCTCCCTCCTGCCTCCCTCCCTCCCTCCTGCCTCCCTCCCTCCCTCCTGCCTCCCTCCCTTCCTCCCTCCTCCCTCCTCCCTCCCTCCCTCCCTCCCTCCCTCCTCCCTCCTGCCTCCCTCCCTCCCTCCCTTCCTCCCTCCCTCACTCCCTCCCCCCTCCCTCCCTCCCTCCCTCCCTCCGTCCCTCCTTCCCTCCTCCCCCCTCCCTCCCTCCCTCCTCCCTCCCTCCCTCTCTCCCTCCTCCCTCCCTCCCAGGAAGAGTTGGAAGAGCAGATTCTTCTTGCCCTCTCACTACCTGTATGTCCCTAGCCACTTACTAAATTTTCTGTGTCTCAGTTTCCCTCCATCTAAGATAGAAACTATTGTGATGTCACAGAGTTGTTGAAAAATAAGACAAGATAATGCAGACAGGCCAGGCCTCTCATACACACACTGAGTGAAAGTCAGTCTCCTTTCTCCTATGCAGGGAAGGCACATGGCATTAATGCGGGCTGCAGTGGAGGCTCCTGGGATGTCTGGCAGAATTGAGTTTGCTTTAGTGGGCAAAGCAGGGTAGAGGGCGTTGGAATGGTCGGCACTGGCTGGGAGTGCAAGCCATGCACAGGGATGCTTGTGGAAGGGGCTGGAGGGTAATTTTCATTCTTCACCTCCAGGGCGGCGCTCTTTCCCCCAACCCCCCTGCAGTCCTGGGAGGCAGAGGTGCCTTGGCCAGTGTCCCCCCACATCCTCCCCTCGCTTTTCCTCAGCATGGAAAGGGGGCGCCATGGGGTTATACCCACTTCATCTCCTCTGAGTCCCGTCCCCAGAGCGAACTGGCGGTTCCTCTCCAGGAAGCGGATTTTGACGTTGTAGACTCTGCTCCTGTAGAACACCACCAACACGTAGGGCTCTGCCCGGGACTTCGCAGAGCAGTCTCGGACCAGGAAAGTGCCATCCTGCAGGGAAAGGGAGAGTGATCACCTCCTTAGGGTGCCAGCGTCCCTCCCTCCCCACGGTAGGGACAGTGATGCTTGTGCGTGTGACAGTCCCTAACGGCTGTCGTTTTTGGTGAGCTAGTTCTCTAGGGTTCTTGTTATTTTCTGAGAGGTCACCCAGTCAGATCAGGACACCCCCCTCCCCCCGGCCTCCCAGCACCCCCCACAGTCCTCAGCATCGACCAGGGACAAGCACACCGGCCTGTCTTGTGGTTTTATCTCCTGTCACCAGAGGCGGATTAAGGTCAGTTGAGGCCCTGGGCACAGAAGAAAATAATTGGGCCCCTTACATTAGAAAAAAGTAGAAAGTTGGGGTTTTGCGGGGTCCTTCAGAAGTCGGGGACCAGGGCATGCGCCCTTTGTGCCCACCATTAAATCCGCCTCTGCCTGTCACCCCTGCAGTCTCCAGCCCCTGGGGCCTCTGGTCCCTAACTGTAGTCAAGCCACCATCTCCCAAAGGCCCCATCTGGCTGTCCGGCTGCAGGGAGTGGGTCTCTTCACCTGCTGGCGTTCACGTATTTCCTGTCCTGCCTGATGCTCGGGTATTATTCTAGGGACAGTAGGGACCACGCAGGCTTTGAGCAGGACAGGCCTACAGGATGGATATAGGGGCCTCTGGGTGGGGAGATGCCCACAGAGGGCGAGGGTCCCCGGAAGAGAGGTGGGGCTGGCTGCAAGGTCAAGGTCAAAGTGAGTGTAGAGGCTGTGAGGGCATAGAATACAGAGCCTGGCATGAGCAGGAGGCACGTGCAGGGAGAAGAGCAGACAGGAGGGGTTCTCAGACGAGGCCCCCGGGGGAGGGCCCCAGGGGTGGAAGGAAACCCGGAAGCTCGTGTTACGGAAGCTGAGGAGGTGGACAGCAAGGGTTCCCAAAGGGTCGGCAGTGTGAAGAGGCCTGGGGGCTGTGACGGGCCCCTGACGTGGCTCAGGAGCAATCAGGCACAACCTGGGGGATGGTCAGGATGCAGGTCCGGGCGTGGAGGGCAAAGGCAGAGAGCAAGCCTCCTGTAGGTGAGCACACCCACCTAGAGGGCTCAGTTCTGCGATTATGTCCTGTCATTCATGTGATCCAAAAGCCTGGCTATCAACGCATGGATGATTATCTATAAAAATAGGTATTATGCAAGTTTTATATTTATACTAATTGTGACATGTACTTATGTCTCTAGACCAGTGATTCTTAACCTGGGTTCTATGGAACCCTAGGGGTTCAATGAGTCGGTCTCAGGGGTTCGGAGAGGCCTCTGCCGCGGAGGCCAGAATAAAGTAATAGCGTAATTTGTTGTGAGTTCATGCACTTTGTTGGTTTTGTTCTTTGAGCAAGGTGATGTTCATGCACGGCTCATTTTGTGCACCAGTAATAAAACATATACCTATGTCTTGAATTTGGAAAAAAGAATCCTATTTTATTTATCACTAAAGAAGGGTTCGGTGAATGCGCATAGGAAACTGGTGGGTTCGGTACCTCAAAAAAGGTTAAGAACCACTGCTCTAGACTGTATTTAATATCTCTCTATGTATATATAATCACAGCATATGTCATGTGTAGTTAATATTTATAATAGAACCATAGGTGCATATAATGCTTACAATGCTCAGATTGCAGCATTCACAATCTCTGCTCCTTCCCCGAAGAAGAAGTGAGACCCGAAGACCCACCCGTTCCTGGGGCAGACCTTTAATAAGGAGAGGGAACGAGAAGAAAACAAAGGAAGAGACTTTCTCCTGCCCGCCACGTGCACCCCAATTCTATCCCAGCTCCGTGCTGGAGCTCCAGAACTGTTCCTCGGGGTTGATTTTACTATTCTCACTTAACCGATCAAGAAACTGACACTTCAAGATACTTGGGAACCTGAGAAAGTCACACCGCTAAGTGACACAACCCTGTCCGGATCTAAAACTCTGTTTGGAGCCCTCCTTTCAACGACCCCCTCCCCAGCACTGAGAAACACAAAGCCACGCAGATGCCACTGTGGCGAAGCCCACTTCTCGTCCCACCCCCGGCCTGCGGACAGACAGACGCCCCCGGCCTGTAGACAGACAACCACAGTGGAGGGCCGGCAGCAGGTCCCACCTGGTTCTCCCGCATCAGCGCCTCTTCGACCGCTCGGCGGCTGTAATCTCCGATGTACCATTCATTGCGCTGGACATCCTGCAGGACAGGTTCAAGGCTGACTATTTGAGGGTCAGGCGGAAGCACTGATTTTTTACCAATCAATGAAAATGGACTTTTGTCCCTCCAGTGCCAAAGCCCAGTTTGATTGACAGTGGAGATGTGCTACACACACATTCTGTCCCTGGTCCTGGACAATGACAAGAAACGGCAGCTTAGGAATCATGGACCTGGCATGACAGAGTGACCAGCGAGTTCACTCCCCCTACTGAGAAAGGCGTCTGGGCACCCCGCTCAGGAGGGATGGCCAACCCTTCAGCTCTCAGGCTTTCTACCGGCAGAGCTTACTGCGATGGGATGTTTGTTGTTCACAGAGCCTCTGCTGCCCCAGTCACCATGGAAACAGGGAGGGAAAGACCTGCGCAGACTGAGACCATCTTTAGGCCACTGGTCCAACGTCACATGCAGCGGAACTGCGATCTGAACGCTCATCTGCCTGGCTGGGGCCCTATGCCATGCTTCCTGACACCAAAGATTCCTGTAGATCATAAAACCCGCCATGACAGAGAGAAGAAAAGGCAGTCAGAGAGACGCACCATGGACCTGTAGCCCCCAAGGACCCTAATAATAATCTCCTGGGTGAATCCAGCACATGGAAGACCCATCCCTGTAAGGTGGGCAAGTCAGGATGGGGTGCTCGGGAAGTCAACACCTGCTCCCTCGTTGGCAAGTGCTAGGGGTATGGCATCAGTCTTTGGTCTGTCAGTCTGAGTCTCTGGTCCCCCCAGCCCAGACCTGGTCTTTCCAGTGATGGGCATGTGTGTGAGGCAGTTACCCTTCAACTCTGTGGCCTCACTCCCTGCCACACCCGGCCTGAGCTCACGGTCTGGCCAGTCAGACATGCTTGCCATTCTGTGGACATGGGGCTTCAGGACTTGGCATGAGCTGGCCCCACTGCCTGAGTCCCCCCCTGCTCCTCACCTCTCCGCCCTGGCTCTGTCCTTTTCTTCCATCAGGATTGGGATCAAACTCATTTTGTATTGGAGGTGTCCTTTTGAATAAAGCCCTTTGCCTTTTATTATGGGCATATTGTTATAATCGTTCTATTTTATTATCAGTTGTTCTTAATCCTTGACTACCTAATTTACAAATTGAGCTTTATCATAGGCGTGTATGTATAGCAAATGCTGGGAGTCTTGGAACACGCCCCCTGTGAACAGGGGGCGGTGGGGGGGGGGGGGCGGACTGCATGCAAGTTAAAGAATCCGGTGAGAGAGCAATCTAAAATGTTACATAGCAGAAGACTTTAAATTATTAAAACCCAATAATATCGATGAAAAATTAAAGTCAATCCCGATGCCCCTTTGAGGCATTGTTCAGTAAAGCTCTATTTAGATGCTAAGTTTATCTAGAAAGACAACCCAGAGACGTGTCTACCTCTTCATCAGACTTTGTGGGGAAGGGTTTTCTTCCGTCCGGGTTTTTACGGCGAAGAGAATTCTCCCGAGGGCTGGTGCCGGCCAGAGACTGACATCTCTGCGGAGGATGGAACCGCGCGCCTTCTTTATGATCTGGGAAGAGGAAACTGACATGTAAGTCTGTTTCTGTGAGTGCGGCAGACTGCTCCCCTCCCACAGGGCGTGGGTGGGAGCCTGCACCCCTTCTGTGCCTATGGTGACCGGGCTGGTACCTCCAGCGGCCGGCTCCTCTGGCCCCTTCCTTTCTATGGCATCCAGAGCCATCTTTAAGAAATGTGACTCTGACTTTGCCCCTCCCCATGGTGACCCTCCCCCTCCCCCGCCCCCATGATTTCCTTTACACAGGGAAGAAAACCCAAATGTATTAATTATATCAGTGAGGCCCTCAGTAATCTTTCTCTTCTGATTTCTCCACCCCATCCATCCCTCCATCCCTCCACCCACCCACCTACCTATCTCCCATCATCTGCTCTGTTCTGGCCATCATGAATTTTATTCAGTTTCTTAAACAAGCCAAGCTTGTTCCCAACTCAGGAAACAGTATTATAAAAACAAAAACAATAACTTGAAGAATGACATTTTGTCTAATGGACTCTCACTTTTTTTTAACCCAGAGGGAACACTGCCAGACCAACTATGGTTATTCAGATTCAGGCATTGGGCAGGTATTTTATTAGAAATGAACAAAGTGCGTCCATTACTTCCTGAAAAGTAAGTAGCAGGACTTGCTGCCAATGATAAAGCTGGAGTTTTGAAATGCAGCTTGGAATTTGGGGACACTCGCATCTGCCATGTCGAAAGCACGGCACCTTGGAAGACGTTTCTGCCGAGGATTTCTGGAGGTACTTAGAGATGGGGCTTTAAAGACTATTTTCTAAGGAGGCATGCTAACATTGAAAAGATCTGCTCAGGTCTGTAAATCATTATTTTCCAAGTGACCTGGATGAGGCTAAAAAAATCATGTCTGGGTAAAGTTTTTTCTTTTCCTTTCTTTCTTTCTTTTTTTATTTTAAAGAGAAGGTAGAATACTAGATCTGAAAGTATTTTAAAAGTCCACTGAATGGGTTTTTATTTCACCTGGGACCTAAGCTTTCCTAGACCCCTCCTTATCCAGCCTGATGTGGTATTTTCTCTTCGTACTTCAAGGAAGACGACTTTGCCACAGCACGTCACTACATGTCAGTAAATGATAATAAAAGATGAATTTCAGGAAATTAAGGCTATAGGGAAGGAGGAAGGTGTTACGAGGAATATTAACAATATTTATAAATAATTTAGTAATTTCAAGCAAGAAATAACTGTAAAACATTCACGAAGCCTTGTGGGTATAAGAACAATATGGAAATACAATTCCGGGCAGTAACAGCATACAAAAGAAGAGCTGTGATTAGTGTGGAGGCAGAATGATAAGCTATATAGTCTCCATTCAGTCTACAAAATAGAAACGTGGTTATCATCTTGGTTAATAACTTGAGAACTCTGAAAGAATAGGATACATTTTTTAAAATTAATATTTTTTTAAAACTGAATTCATTGGAGTGACACTAGCTAATAAAATCATATAGGTTTCAGGAGTATAGTGCATTTACAATCCATCATCTGTACGCTGGATTGTGTGTCCACCACCCCAAGTCACGCCTCCTTCCATCATTATTTAAGAATAGAATACGTTTGACACAGCATTTTTTTTTGAGGCAAAACACTAAATAAAACATTAGCAAATAGTTATATGCCAGTGACTGTAAATTAGGTTCTAGGGGCATTTATTCTGCTTCTGTTCGTCAGAAAGCCAAATTCTCTCAAGGGTCACTAAGAAGAACAAAGAGTACTCCTGAAACATCGGCAGTTCCCTTCTAATGGACCCAAGGACTATGGCTTTTGACATTGGGCCTCAGATGGTTTGTCCCAGGGAATGATGTGTATTAATATGTTCGGTGTAGAGAACTGTTTCATCACTGAAAGTTTAAATTACCTTCATCGTAGTACATGAATTTCATCCAGCAGTTTAAGGCCTTACCAATAGGAATAATGCTAAAGATATCTCTCCTTTCCATTTTTTTTATTTTAACAGTTTTCTGTTTTGTCTGGGAAGAGGATGTCAACTTTAAAGTTTCAAAATCCAATCATGCTTTTATTTAAAGTGTTAAAACCAAATGGAAGAAGAGTATACCTTCCAAGAAAGAGAAAAAGGAATAAAGAAGAAATGAACCCGATATCTGGCAGGAAAAGAAAAGTCAGCGAAAAGCAGGGAAAAGAAAAGCCACAATATAGTATAAAATGAATCAAAAAATAGTAATAATCACAGTAAATACCAAAGGTGTAAACTTACCACTTAAAACCAGAGGCAAACCACTATGCTGTACAGCTGAAACGAATATAAAAATACTATTAAATGTAAGCTATAATTGAAAAAAGATTTTTTAAAAAAAAAAATCAGGTGCAGATTGGTTTAAACACTCCAGGTATGTGCTAATTACACACGGGTAATGTAATGACACGAGGAGCTCACTAGTGAGAGAATGGAGGGCCATATACCAGGTGAATCCCAATGAACAGAAAGCTAAAAGAGCTATGATAATATTACAAATAAAAGGGACTTTACAATTTTATTTAAAATACAGCATAGCAAGACATAGAGACTCACTATTGGAATGGCCACAATGGCCCTTTCAACATAGAGCAGTGGTCCTTAACCTTTTTTGAGGTACCAAACCCACCAGTTTCATATGCGCATTCACCGAACCCTTCTTTAGTGATAAATAAAATAGGATTTTTTTTTTTTCCAAATTCAAGACATAGGTATATGTTTTTTTACTGGTGCACAAAATGAGCCGTGCATGAACATCACCTTGCTCAAAGAACAAAACCAACAAAGTGCGTGAACTCACAAGAAATGACGGTATTACTTTATTCTGGCCTCCGCGGCAGAGGCTTCTCTGAACCCCTGAGACCGACTCATCGAACCTCTAGAGTTTGAGAGAACCCAGGTTAAGAACCACTGACATAGAGGGAAACACTAAGGATAGACTTGAGGGGAGAAAATAACCATTATCAGTGTTTCCCACCAGTTCCGTAGTGTATGTGACAGTCCTCAGTGATTATGAATTTTTCATTATATTGTAGCAATTGATTTATTGTATGTCAGCTCTGAGAGCCTTGAATATAAAAAGCCCCCTTAAGAAAGAGCGTTGGGAAACAGTTATATGCATTTGTTGTCTATTCAGAGAGTGAGTTAAATAAAACAAACAAACAAAAAACCAACTTGGCCTTGCAATCCCTCCCCCCTCCCAAAGGCCTGGCTGCTTGGGTCTTAGTTTAACGAATAAATAAAATTCTGAGCTAATAATCCACTACCATGGTTTCAATGGATTTTGTTCTAAAATCATGACTACTCATCTCTGGAAAGTTTTCTCTACGGGAAGCATTGCATTTGCATCGATTACCCCTTGACATAGGGGTCTCCCCACAGGAGGACAGAGGGTCACAGAAATGAGGAGAGACTGACGCAGGAGTAAGCAGAAGAATGTTGGAGAGGACAGTGGGCAGGCGGTTCAAGAAGTCTGAGGCAGAGTAGCCCAATGAAAGCGGTGTGGGTTGCAAAATCATACTGTTAACAACAACCACTAATATTTCAATTTATAGCCTGACCAGGCAGTGGCGTAGTGGATAGAGCGTTGGACTGGGATGAGGAAGACCCAGGTTCGAGACCCTGAGCTCGCCAGCTTGAGCGCGGGCCCATCTGGCTTAAACAAAAGCTCACCAGCTTGGACCCAAGGTCGCTGGCTCCAGCAAGGGGTGGCTCGGTCTGCTGAAGGCCCACGGTCAAGGCACATGTGAGAAAGCAGTCAATGAACAACTATGGTGTCGCAACGTCAACGAAAAACTAATGATTGATGCTTCTCACCTCTCTCCGTTCCTGTCTGTCTGTCCCTGTCTGTCCCTCTCTCTGACTCTCTCTCTGTCCCTGTAAAAAATAAAATAAATAAAATATTTCAATTTATCTTTATGTCTATAAAGCCCTTAGCCCAGTGCCTGGCCCCGTATTAGTAACTCAATAAACACTCCAGCCAATGTTCACATTATTGGGGAAAGACAGCTTTACACCTTTCTTTTTTTTAAAATTTTATTCATTTTTAGAGAAGACACACACACACAGAGAAAGAGAGAGAGGGGGGGGGGGAGGAGCTGGAAGCATCAACTCCCATATGTGCCTTGACCAGACCAGTGCAGGGTTTTGAACCAGCAACCACAGCATTCCCAGGTCGACGCTTTATCCACTGCGCCACCACAGGTCAGGCTCCATACGTATTTCTTAGCAAATTTTAACTAACCATTGCATACAATTCAATTAATAATCTTACAGGAAAAAAAGCCATGTATTGTAGTTTAAAGAATGCAATGCATATAGGAAAAGAAAACATTAATGATCAAAAAATAAAAACAAAAAGAAAAAAAACCAAACACCCACAATCCCAAACTCAGATATATATATATATTGTCCTGGGATTCATCTGTTTAGGCTTCTAAAAGTTTAGCTTGAATTTATGTATTCAGAGAACTGAGGGAAGGCTGCTAGTCAAGTAGTAACTGAGCTATCAAGAACAACTGAACATTTCCTAAGTCTTTTCTCACTTGTGAAATAAAGATGAAAATATCTTCCTGGACAGAGTTGTAGATTTCACTAGGCTACGGGACAAGGACTGCCTCCTTCACTCGGGAAGCTGTAGGGAGAACGCAAGAGCGAGAACTCTGTTAGAGCCTGGATAGTGTGTGTGTGAGTGTGTGTGTGTGTGTGTGTGAGTGTGTGTGTGTGAATGTGAGTGTGTGTGTGAGTGTGTGTGTGTGAGTGTGTGTGTGAATGTGAGTGTGTGTGTGTGTGTATGCATGTGTGTGTGTGAGTGTGTGTGTGTGAGTGTGTGTGTGAGTGTGTGTGTGTGTGAGTGTGTGTGTGTGAGTGAGTGTGTGTGTGTGTGAGTGTGCGCGCACATGCGCGTACACCTAATTTCTCCCAAGCATGGTGATCGGTGATCGGAAGGGGTGTTTTCACCCAGTACTGTACAATGACCGTTGCTCAGTGAATTGATGAAGGGCGTGGTCTTCATCATGGTTGAAGGACAGGGCTGCCTCTCTTTTGTATTCATTCCCCTCGCCCAGCCCAGTTTTGAATACAAATCGAACAGTCGGATGGTTATTTGCTGACTGAAGAAAGAATGAATAGTGTCTGAAGCCACCGAAAGCCAAAGCGTTTCCCCTGTCCACCCCAGCTGCTTCTTTAAGCAACCCTGTTCCCTGTGAGACGCACAGAGAACAACCCGCAGGAACCCAGGACACATGACCTACACCCAGACCCAGGGTGCTTGGCTGGTGTTGCAGGAATATGTTATAGTGAGTAAATATAATAGAAATTTGGAAAACTATGGAAGATATATAAAAATAATTAGGATATAATAGTAAAAGCAATTAAGGAAATTAAATAAAGTTATGCCATCTGGAGAGGAATTAATATAGTGTGTGCAGATGTGATAAACAGACGCTGCCTTTTGCACAGGGCTCAGTTAGTCTGTGTGAAGTTACATCTAGACATGAAGTGGCTCGATGTCATAACTGTGGGTTGACATAGACAGCAGGCTCCCCTAGGAACATCTTAAAAGTGGCTTGATGTAACATTTCAGTAGATTAACATAAAAAGGGCTCCCTGCCAGGAACTCCCAAAAAGGTGGTTTGAGGTGATAATCCTGTAGATTGACACCTGTTAGAAGGCGCTGGCCAGAAAAGGTACTAAAGCTGAGGGCCCCCTGCTGCAGTAGTCACCCAGACTCCAAGGTGAACGTGGACTGTCGCTACGCCGCTTTGACCAAAGCCAGCCGAGAGGAGCACGCCAACGGGGCCCCCTTAAGCTGTACCCAGGCACGCCAAAAGGATTTGTGAGTAACAAACTGCCTGTGTGATTCTTGCAACTACCTTGTGTGTCGGTCGTGTCTTTCCTCCAGTGGCAGTTAGTGTCGGCACTGATAAGTAGCATCCTCATAGCCGCCTCAAGAGTAGTCTCGCAGAGGCTGCCAGCCCTGCTGATAAGCAGGAGGGTCCCACTGCACGGGGAAGTCGAATCGGGGACGCCTGATAAAAGCAGAGCTCGGGCTCTATTGGGACAACCGGCCTCATGGCTCTGAAGGTCACTCACGTCACTAACTACTGTTCCATTCTCCAGTCTCTCCCTGTTTTTCATTTGTGCAAGATTGTGTCTTTCATGCCAAGACTCTGAGCTCCTCGTTCAGCTCAGATTCTGCTTCCCTTCCTTGCAACATATTCTCAAAACTCCCTAAGTTACTGCCCTTTCTGGGCCTGTTTAACCCCCAGACCTTCCACCTGGATACCAAGCCTTGCCACCATCACATACCACGACCTGGCCTCCAGGACTACTGTCATTTGATTCCAAGGGGTTGAGCCCATGTGACACCTGCCCCCTTTAACACCTTCCTTTAAAAAACTAGCCTTGAGGAGAAGCAAGATGGCGACGGAGTAGGCGGACGTACCAACTTCCAACTCCCAGTACCAAAGTGAATTATAACTCAATTTTAAGAACCATCATCTGGATAAACCAACCTTGAACTAAACTAAGTGGACTCTTCAACCAAGGAACACAGAAGAAGCCACACTGAGACTGGTAGGAATAGTGAAAACGCGAAGAGGGCTGCCCAGCTCCCCGGAGCAAACGGCAGCCCGGAGAGACCCTCGTGGTGGGAGGAGAGTTTGGCGGAGAGGGAGGGACCTGGGTCCCAGGAACCATGCCCCAGCCTGCAGTCCCAGAGCCTAGAAGAGGCGTTTGGACAGTATTGAGCTGTGAAACAAGTGAGGGAGCTCCCAGGCCTACAGTATGGGGTATTAGGACCCTTCCTACTCTGCCGAGGGTTGCTGAAGGGTATGATGGGGGCAGAACGCTGAAACGCGGTTCTGTCGGCGTGGGCAGAGGCCAAGCCGGTGTGAGCTCGGTCTAGCCCAGCAGGGGCAGAGGGGACGCACGAAAGCGGTCCGGCAACTGCAGGCCCACCTGTAATCCCACCTATGGGGACAACCGGGAGGCCAGGAACGGGCAGAGATCTGCTCTGCGACCCTGCGCAAGCCGGCCCTGACCACGGGGACGGGGCTAGGACCAGGGACAGGCGGGGACTCACGGCTGAGCTCACGCTACCAGCCCCGCCCGGCTGGAGAAACCGCGGTTTGCCATCCTGCGTGCGCGAGCTGGCTCCGAACGCGGGGGTGGGGTAGAGGCCGGGACAAGTGGAAGTTTGCAGTTGAGTGGAAGCCAGAAAACACGCCCGGTCCAATAAACCTTGGTTTTCGACCCTGCGCAGGAGGGCCCTGGCCTCGAGGGCGGGGTTAAATTCTGGATGGGCAAAGGCTCACAGCTGAGAGCACGTCAAAAGCTCCGCCCAACCCGTGAAAATGTGGCAAGCAGGCTCTGACTGCGGGTTCTGGGCGGAAGTCCGGAAACAGGATGGGTCCGCAGCTGAGCAAAGGGGCTCACCTCTACCCTTGGTGCTAAGGCTTGTGGCTTGAGTGACAGCCCCTCCCGCGGAGGAGAGGCAGAAATCACAGCAAAAGCCACAGTGGGCTGGGGCTGGCAACGCCCATACCCAACCGCCCTAGGCAGCAGTAGAGGGGGTGGCGGGCCTGCAGACAGACCACACCTAGAGAACACAAAGGCAACACCTACTGGACTCCAGTGCCCACAACTTGCTTATACACAGACAAAATGGGCAGGCAGAGGAATGCAAACCAAATGAATCAAGAGAAATCTCCAGAGAAGGACCTGAATGAACCAGATATAACCAAATTACTAGAAGCAGAATTTAGAATAATGATAGTTAGGATGTTCAAAGAAATTAGAGCAACAATGGATAGTCATTATGAACACCTAAATAAAGAGATAACAAGTATAAAAAACGAAATTGAAATAATAAAAAAGAATCAGACAGAAATGACAAATACAGTATCAGAACTGAAGACCACAATGGAAGGAATTAAAAGCAGGATGAATCACGCTGAGGATCGAATAAGCGAGTTAGAGGACACAATAAACAAAGGCACAGAAACAGAGAAGAAAAAGGAAAAGAGACAAAAAATGTGAGGAAACTCTAAGGGAGCTCTGTGACAACATGAAGAGAAACAACATTCGCATCATAGGGGTGCCTGAAGAAGAGGAGAGAGGACAGGAAATGGAAACTTTGTTCAATCAAATCATAGCAGAAAACTTCCCTAAATTAAGGCTGGGAAACACTCCACACGTTCAAGAAGCACACAGAACTCCATTAAAGAGAAACCCAAAAAAATCTACACCAAGACACATCATAGTTAAAATACCAAAGCTAATGGATAAAGAAAAAATTTTAAAAGCTGCTAGGGAAAAAAAGGCTATCACCTACAAAGGAGCCCCCATAAGGATGACATCGGACTTCTCAACAGAAACACTTGAGGCCAGAAGGGAATGGCAAGATATAATCAAAGTAATGCAGAACAAGAACCTACAACCAAGACTACTTTATCCAGAAAGGCTAACATTTAAAATTGAAGGAGAAATAAAGACCTTCCCAGAAAAAGAAAGCCTGAAGGAATTCATAAAAACCAAACCAATTCTGCAAGAGATACTAAGGGGCCTGTTGTGAACAGTTTAAAGGGAGGAAAGATTATAGCAAAAGAAGAATACAGCTTTAAAGAATAAAATGGCAATAAACAACTACATATCAATAATAACCTTAAATGTAAATGGATTAAATGATCCAATCAAAAGACATAGGGTAGCTGCATGGATAAAGAAACAGGACCCATACATATGCTGTCTACAAGAGACACACCTTAAAACAAAAGATGCACATAGACTGAAGGTAAAAGGATGGAAAAAAATATTTCATGCAAATGGGATTGAAAAAAAAGCCGGGGTAGCAGTACTTATATCTGACAAAATGGACTTTAAAACAAAGGCTGTAGTAAGAGATAAAGAAGGACATTACATAATGATAAAGGGAATAATTCAACAGGAAGATATAACTATTATAAATATCTATGCACCAAATATAGGAGCCCCGACATACATAAAGCAGACTTTGATGGATATAAAGGGCAAGATTAACAGCAATACTATAATAGTAGGGGATTTCAATACCCCTCTAACAACACTGGATAGATCCTCAAGAAAGAAAATTAATAAAGAAACAGCAGACTTAAAGGATACACTAGATCAACTTGATTTAATAGATATCTTCAGAACTTTTCACCCTAAAGCAGTAAAATATACATTCTTCTCAAGTGCTCATGGTACTTTTTCTAGGATAGACCACATGTTAGGACACAAAAATGGTCTCAATAAATTTAGGAGGATTGAAATCATATCAAGCATTTTCTCTGATCACAATGACATGAAACTAGAAATTAACCACAAAAGAAAAACGGAAAAATACTCAAACACTTGGAAACTAAATAGCATGTTATTAAATAATGAATGGATTAACAATGAGATCAAAGAAGAAATAAAAAAGTTTCTAGAAACAAATGATAATGAGCACACATCAACTCAAAATTTATGGGACACAGCAAAAGCAGTTCTGAGAGGGAAGTTCATTGCATTACAGGCATATCATAAGAAGGTAGAAAAAGCTCAAATAAGCAACCTGACCCTGCAGCTAAAAGAACTAGAAAAACAACAGCAAATAAAACCTAGGACAAGTAGAAGGAAGGAAATAATAAAGATCAGAGCAGAAATAAATGACATAGAGGCTAAGGAAACAATACAGAGGATCAATGAAACCCGAAGCTGGTTCTTTGAAAAGGTAAACAAGATTGATGAACCTTTAACTAGACTCACCAAGAAAAAAAGAGAGAGGACTCAAATAAATAAAATTAGAAAGGACAGTGGAGAAATAACAACTGACACAACAGAAATACAAAGCATTGTAAGAAAATACTATGAAGAACTATATGCCAAAAAATTAGACAATCTTGGTGAAATGGACAAATTTCTTGAATCATATAACCTTCCAAAAATCAATCTGGAAGAATCAGAACACCTAAACAGACCAATTACAACAAATGAGATCGAAACAGTTATCAAAAAACTCCCAAAAAAGAAAAATCCTGGGCCTGATGGCTTCACAAGTGAATTCTATCAAAAATTCAAAGAAGAACTAAATCCTATCCTCCTCAAGCTATTTCAAAAAATTCAAGAGGAAGGAAGACTTCCAAACTCCTTTTATGAGGCGAGCATAATTCTGATCCCAAAACCGGGCAAAAACAACACAAAGAAAGAAAATTATAGGCCTATATCCCTGATGAATTTAGACGCTAAAATTCTCAACAAAATATTAGCCAACCGGATCCAGCAATATATGAAAAAAATCATACACCATGATCAAGTGGGATTTATTCTGGAAGGGCAAGGCTGGTTCAATATTCGCAAATCAATCAATGTGATTCATCACATAAACAAAAGGAAGGACAAAAATCACATGATAATTTCAATAGATGCAGAAAAGGCATTTGATAAAATCCAGCACCCATTCATGCTCAAAATCTCAGTAAAGTGGGAATACAGAGAACATTCCTTAACATGATAAAGGCCATCTACGACAAACCGACAGCAAACATCATACTAAATGGACAAAAATTAAAAGCAATCCCCTTAAGATCAGGAACCAGGCAGGGGTGCCCCCTTTCACCACTCTTATTCAACATAGTTCTGGAAGTCCTCGCTACAGCAATCAGACAAGAAGAAGAAATAAAAGGCATCCAAATTGGAAAAGAAGAAGTAAAACTGTCACTATTTGCAGATGATATGATATTGTATATTAAAAACCCTAAAGTCTCAGTCATAAAACTACTGGACCTTATAAATGAATTCAGCAAGGTGGCAGGATATAAAATTAATACTCAGAAATCAGACACATTTCTATATACCAACAATGAACTGTCAGCAAAAGAAATTAAGGAAACAATCCCCTTCACTATTGCAGCCAAAAAAATAAAATACCTAGGAGTAAATTTAACCAAGGAGGTTAAGGACTTGTACTCGGAAAATTATAAAACATTGATAAAAGAAATCAAGGAAGATACAAACAAGTGGAAGCATATACCGTGCTCATGGCTAGGAAGAATAAATATCATTAAAATGTCTATATTACCCAAAGCAATTTATAAATTCAATGCAATACCAATTAAAATACCAATGACATACTTCAAAGATATAGAACACATATTCCAAAAATTTATATGGAACCAAAAAAGAACACGAATAGCTTCAGCAATCTTAAAAAGAAAAAATAAAGCAGGAGGTATCACTCTTCCAGATATCAAGGTTTACTATTAGGCCATTATACTCAAGACAGCCTGGTACTGGCATAAGAACAGGCACATAGATCAATGGAACAGAACAGAGGACCCAGAAATAAACCCACAGCTTTATGGACAACTGATATTTGACAAAGGAGGAAAGAACATACAATGGAGTAAAGACAGCCTCTTTAACAAATGGTGTTGGGAAAATTGGACATCTACCTGCAAAAAAATGAAACTGGACCATCAACTTACACCATTCACAAAAACAAACTCAAAATGGATAAAAGACTTAAACATAAGCCGTGAAACCATAAGCATCTTAGAAGAAAACATAGGCAGCAAGCTCTCTGACATATGTAGCAGCAATATATTTGCCGATTTATCTCCCCAGGCAAATGAAATAAAAGGCAAGATAAACAAATGGGACTATATCAAACTAAAAAGTTTTGCACACCTAAAGACAATAAGAACAGAATAAAAAGACAAACCACACAATGGGAGAACATATTCGACAGCACGTCTGATAAGGGGTTAATAACTAAAATTTATAAAGAACTTATAAAACTCAACAACAGGAAGACAAACAATCCAATCAAAAATGGGCAAAAGAAATGAATAGAAATTTCTCCAAAGAGGACATACAGATGGCCAATAGGCATATGAAAAAATGCTCAACATCACTAATCATTAGAGAAATGCAAATTAAAACCACAATGAGATATCACCTCACACCAGTCAGAATGGCACTTATCAGCAAAACAACACAGAATAAGTGCTGGCGAGGATGTGGAGAAAAGGGAACCCTTCTGCACTGCTGGTGGGAATGCAGACTGGTGCAGCCACTGTGGAAAACAGTTTGGAGATTCCTCAGAAAATTAAAAATCGAACTGCCTTTTGACCCAGCTATCCCACTTTTAGGAATATACCCTAAGAACACCATAGCACTGTTCGAAAAGAAGAAATGCGCCCCCATGTTCGTGGCAGCATTGTTCACAATAGCGAAGATCTGGAACCAGCCCAAGTGTCCGTCAGAAGACGAGTGGATTAAAAAGCTATGGTACATATATACTATGGAATACTACTCAGCCATAAGAAACGATGACATCGGATCATTTATAACAAAATGGATGTACCTTGATAACATTATACGGAGTGAAATAAGTAAATCAGAAAAAAAGAAAAACTGAGAACAGCACGATTACATACATAGGTGGGACATGAATGTGAGGGTATGAGACATGGACAAGAGAGTGGTGGTTATGGGATGGGGGGAGGGAGGGAAGAGTGGGATAGGGAGGAGGGGAGGGACGCAGGGAAAACCAGATCCAAGGTGACAGAGGACAATTTGACTTTGGGTGACGGGTATGCAACACAATTGAATAAGATAACCTGGAGATGTTTTCATTGTACATATGTACCCTGATTTATTGGTGTCACCCCATTAGAATAATAATAATAATAATAATAAAACAAAAAACAACAACAACAAAAAAACTAGCCTTCCCTTGGAAAAGTCTTATTAACGTGTGTACATCAGGAGAAAGGAGTTTTTCAGACTGGTTTTGTAATATAAGGCCCGTATGGCACAGGGCAGGAGAAAAACAAGGTCATGATGGTCTCAGGGAACCAACTGGGTAGAAATCCCCGGAGAAGGGAAGGGAAGGGGGGAATAAAGGGTGAAATATTGAAATGCCGAGTGTACTGTAGGGAGGAGGCAGGATTAGGACCTTGGTCAGAAGAGCGCTCAGCCTTTTTCATGGTATTCCTTCTGTGGGGTCCGCTTCCTCCAGCCGTAAGCCCCTCTTGGGGCTCAAGAGAGAGAGAGAGAGAGAGAGAGAGAGAGAGAGAGAGAGACTGCAGGATTAGACCTAAACACAGTATCTCCCTGGCACTTAGGAAGAAGAAAGGAAGACAAAAAAAGCATGACAGATCTAATTTGCGCAAAATAATATGAATAATGTCAAAGCCTCCCCGCCATCATCATCACTATAGATGCTATCTCGGGTCCCAACCCTGGCATGGTCTCCTTTTGATTTTCATCTTTACAATCAATTAGTAAGAGAGGTGGGTTCTATTTTCTCCATATCTCAGATTTTCTTAAGTGAAGTCTATTTCATATCCAACCGATTGGCAAAGCACTTAGAGTTTTGTCAAAAACAGCTGCTGGAGAGGATGGAGCACCGAGCGGACTCATGCGCTGCCGCAGGGACTGAAGGAGGCACCCACTTGGGAAAACCCGTCCAGCCCACACGATGGGAGGAATATCCTGAGGCCTATCCGTTTTCCTGTTAGAGGACTTCCGTGTGTATGAGAGCAAACACGGACGGGTTGTGTGTGGGGGAAGACACCAACCATGTTGTTCCTAACATCGTAGTGCTCAAAAGAGGGAAAACCGGAAACCACCCACGTGATCTTACTTAATTATGGATGAAAATGGTTACAGTAACACAATGGAATGCTATCTGTAGGTGAAAACAAGCAGCTGCCATTCATACGCATCAGCTCAGCAACTGGGGGGGGGGGGAGTTCACAGAAACAGTCGGCCCAGCAGTATGGTATTGGGAGGACGTCACTGGTGACTTCAGAAGTCTTGGGTAGGGTGCTCTTACCTCTGTTTTGCAGGCCGTGGTTGCTCATCATGAACGGAGAGCTGAAGGAAGTGTTAGAGAATGGAAGCAGGTCAGTATTCCCACGCCGGGTATAACTCCACTCATAGGCACGGCCAGTGGCCATGGCCCGAGTCACCCTTGCAAAAGCACTTTGAATTTTAGGGGGTGAGCTAGAAGAAGCATCTGCTTCGCAAGGCAACAGGAGTCCGGTTCCTCCTCTCCTTTCCGAAGAAAGGCAAGCGTTGCGTGTGGAAGAAACGGACCCCGTGTGGAACAAACGGACCCGTGTCAGTTCTTCCCGTGTTATTTCAGTGCGCACCTGTGACGGCTCTTTGCTTTCAGAAGCCGTGCATTTACGGAGTCTTGCCTTCCAACTATAGTCCCCACAGAAAACACCACGTGGCGGGGAGGGACCCCTATCACAGAGGCGCTATTTACCAACTGAAGGAGAGTTTTGATAGAAAGTAATGTATTCCTCCTTGAAAGGTCAGCGAGGTGAGAAAACTCCGCGAATGAGCGAAAGAAGATCCATAAAGAAAAAGGGATTATGGAAAATATAATACACAACAATAAAAACTATGCATTTCTAAGTACAATAAGGATGATGTTACCAAGGCTGCTTACCGATGGCTCTAGTTAACACTTTGCTTCATACTCTAGTTTACCGGTTTGTTTTGTGTTGTGGCCAGCGTCATGACTATCAGCTCGAGGTACTACGACAGTTCAATCTAATTACAGGGGACGTACTCTATGCCAGGAATGGGGCTACTGATGGAAGCCTCTGGGCGAATTAAGTAAAATCTAGCCTCTTCCTAGCACTGCTGAAATCAACCCGGTGTAGATCTGGTTTTCGCTGTATCAAGGGAACCTGGGGTCTTAGGCTTGCTTTGTAGGTAAAAACCCTAGCAGGTTATTTGACCAATGCCCTGTGCGGTAGGTAACCACTGCTCAGACTCCTACTAACATTCAAGACTTTGACTTTGTGAACACGGGGATTCCTTTACCAGGAACCAGTGTACAATTTTGCTAAATGTCTGGGGAAGAAAATCACTTATAGTAAAATGTCGCTGCCCTAATTTTTTAGAATTAAAAAAAAAAATGTTGAGAGACTAGGAACATCTTCTGAAGATATTTTAGGTCTCAAGAACAGAGTTCATAAGGATTAAAGCAAAACGAAAACAGAAAACAATACAGACAAAAATTAAAATAGTGACCCTTTCTTTCTGCAGACGTGTGTTGAGTACTTACTGGTTACGTGGTATGTTTGGGGAATATAAAATGATTGAGACATCATCTCTGCTCGAAAGCAGCCTCATTTATGGAGGGAAGACACTACATCATGGTCACAATGTGGGGTATATGCCATGACAGATGTGCGCACAGCGGAAGTCCCCGCGGTAGCAGACGGTCACTTAGCCCAGACAGAATGGCTCTGGATCTCAGGAATGGTTTCCTGCAGATGAGCTAACCGAGCTGACTTCTGAAAGGTCACTAGAAGGCGGGTGACGAGTGAGGCTGTGTTCCAGGCAGAGGGGACAGCAGGTGCAAAGGCTCAGAGACAAGAAAGCATGGCTTTTTCTGCAGCAGAGAGCATAGTTCATTTCTGGATAGACGGTAAGACGTGGCAGTAAGTAGCATTCAACGGCCACTGTCACAGTCCAGGTGAGATCGACAGGAGCTGGCCCATGTCAGGAGCCAGGGACACGAGGAGAAATGGACAGCTTTAAGATGTGCTGTGGAGACAGAGTTTCGGGAGGTGGAAATGGATTGGACAGGAAGGGTGAAGGGGAACGCACCCTTTACCGGGATGAGAAAGTTTGTGGAAGGCAGTGCTGGTGTAGGAATGAGAGTAGAAATAGAGCTCAGTTTCAACAGGTGAGACACCTGTCACCCGGGTACGGAAAACTGCCCACTGGGTCTGGAGCTAAGAGGGGTGGTTGTGGCCAAAGATAGAGAGAGGTTCGGGAGTTAATCAGCAGACGGTTGACACTCAACCTTGTGGGGTGGATGACACTGCCCAGGCTCTTAGTGAGAAAACTGGACCTCAGCTGAGCCCTGAGGAATAGCAGCATTTAGAGGTCAATTTGGGAAAAAGTCACCAAGGGGGCTCAGAAGAAAAAGCCAGATGCTAGGGGAAGAACACCGGGAGACCTCGTTCTATAAACAAAAACCGCCAAGCCACACAAACAACAGCCGCTACAAATGTCGGTGTGACTGAGAGCTCATTCGCTTTTCACGACAACTTATTTGCCTTTCAGTGAATTATGTTAAGAAAAGGTGTTGTTATCTTGTGCGATGGGCAAGAATTTTGTGTCAGATGGAGTTCTAAAAGAGAAAACAGCCTAATGAGAGTTATGAAGTCAGAGTCCTAATACCCACAGGTCAAGGACTGAGAACAAAGTTGCTGAAGGGGTGAGACAGGACAAGGCAGGCCAGTGGGGTGGAGAGGGAGTGGGCTGGAGATCTCCCTGGTGGGGCAGGGCCTGGCTGTGGCCATGAGAGTTCATGTGTACTGGCCACTTGTAACAGGCCTGGCTCTGCTCTCAGCTGCACATGCAATACGAGTGACGTTCCCGATGTCATGCAGTTTGCTAACAGTGAAGGCAGGCAGTCTGATTTTAGGGAATGCCTCCTAACCCCTACTCAGTCCCACCCTAAACAGGGTGTTCTCCCTGTAAACCTGTGTTAGATAAATATGATGGCATCTTCCCCCTGGGCAGGCCTCTGGGAGAGTCAGTATTCATGGGCTGCATTTTTAGAACCAGGTCAGTGTAGAAACCATGGGCTGCTGAAAAGTGCAGGCTGACTTGGCTTCAAAGGTAAGAGCCTCAGCCTCGCTGGGCCTCATTTGTTTCCTCTGGACAATGGGTCAGAACTATCGCCTGGGTTCAGTGGCTTTAAGTCTGGAGTTTGATGGATGGAGAGAAGTTTTCCAAATATGAAGAGAGCGGAGAGGGATGTGCTATATATAGGCAGAAAAAGAGCACGTGCAAATGTCCTGCAGTAAGTGACAATGGAGAGTGGAAAAATGGATAAGTGGCATGAGCTGAGGCTGAAGCCACTGGTCAGATTGGGGTCATAAAGGGCCTCGTAGCACTAATTTTGGAGGCCCTGAATTTTGTTCTAAGGGAAGCCACTGTGCCTTAGCTTCTTTGACTCTTTAGCTGGGATGACCGTTGTCACAATAACCCAATCAGGAGAGTCTTTAATCATATATTAGTATAATAAGCCCCAGACACCTATAAAGTAAAATTCAAAAGTAACTATAAGCTTCCGTGTGATCATCATCAACTGAGTCTAGTTAGAAAGGCCAACTTTTCTTCCCAGGTTAATTAGCATCTTGTTCCAGTTAACTCGATCTACTTAATATTCAGGTCTTCAAATCTCCCACACATCTCCAGCCCTCACTTGGTCAAGTACAAAGTGCAGGAAGAATATGCTATTAGCTTCAATAATAGCTGTGGGTCTAGACTTCCTTACCAAGGCCAAGGGCTTCCCGTTTCTCAGGAAGCCTTGGTGAGTCATCATCCTACAGAACACCTGGCCCAATGCCCAGGCTGGGACCCAACAAGGGGTTCCTGACTCCTTACCTGGCAACGGCAAGAGGGGTCTCTGGGGCACTTTGATTTTGGGGCGGGTGCGATGATTCAGGCTTCGTCGGGTGGTGAGGAACTGTATAAAGGAGTCACACATTCAGGTCAGGATGCCAACGGAAAATGCTTGGAGACCACTTGAAGCCTATTGGGACTGCTATAATTTCACCCAGGGGCCTCTGATGATCAAGAGCGAGCTGTTGGGGGTTAGCAGAGACTCACCCATGTTTTCTACACCAACCCTGGCTCCTTAGGGAGTGGCTTCTCCTTAAGGCTCTAAAAATGGTTTTGAATATTAAACACTTGATACTGTTATCAAGGCTATCGAATCTGGAACTCATTGTTTAATTTCCCACAGTACAGAACATGACGTTGGAAGGTATTTGGTGTGGCAGAGAGCCGCAGTGGAATTCTGCGTTCAAATAAAAATTAACATAGAAACATTAAAAAAAAAAATCATCCAAGAACTGTTCTGAGCAATGTAGGGCATGGGGATGCCCGGTGCTAGCCCCCGCCCCTGAATTCTCACACCCCCGTGATAGGGCAGGAGAGGCCCCAGGGGTCTGATGCAGACTGGGGGTTCCTACCCAGTTTACCAGGCATGAGTGTTCTTGGGAGTTTCCCCTTTGATCTTCAAGTTTAGAAAACTTCCGCCATCCACATGCACTGGATGGAATTATTTAGTAGTCGCACAGACTATCACTGTTCCCACTTTTTATTTTCTTTTCGTCCGGAATAGGTTTTAACCAGCCATCCAGCATTACCCGGAGCACACAACACTGCCGTGCTGCGAAACCCCATAAAACACTCTCTCCATTTCGGCCTCAAGTCATAAAGTTAAGGAAGCACACAGACAGCAACGAGTCGTCACTTGGGTTGTCGCTCTGTGCTCTGTCTGGGGCTGATCACCAGACGGACACCTTTGATGGGGGGGCCTGTGATGATCTGAACTGTGAGTGGAGTCAGTGACTGGTCCGCTAGTCACAAACCCTCTCACAGTGTCTCCTGTCCTCAGCAGCCACCCCTTGTGTGCTGAACAACATCACGCTGTTACAGTGACAATCAGGGAAGCCCGAGGCAATCTGTCAGGATGCTGAGCATTAGTGTGGAAAAGGGTGTTAGTGTGGTTGGGTCTGGAATTGTTTTAGATTGCTAACATACCCCCCCACCCCCTTCCATCAGGGCCTTAGGAATCTGCACACCCAGATTAGGGCCCCTGACGTCTAACGTCCTCAATATAAAGAACATTCTAGCATCCCACAGAGGCAACACAGTCTGTCTGCAACCACAGGGGCTGGTGGAGGCCTCCGCTGCTTGGTCGGCCACTCCGCCCGTGTTAAGTATTGGGCTGCGGCTCAGGACACAATTCATCAAGCGAAGCGCATGATGAACAGTGTTTCAAAGGTGGACGTGAAGGTATCACCCACTTAGCATCCTTCCAGCTAGTGGGTGAGTGTTGGATTATTTGCTTCCAGAACAATGACACCAATGGTGTGCGCGCGTGTATGTGTGTGTGTGTGTGTTTGCACACGCATGTGCTCAAATGAGGATATATGTGTGTGTGTACCCGGGCGACAGCAAAGATGGAGAGACCAAGAGCTTCTCTGGAACGGGGGCCTAGCAACGTCCTCCCAAAGTGGCAGGGGCAGCCTTATGCCTACTTGTCAGCAGCCTGTGGCTGAAGAGAGACCACAAACCCAGCCCCAACCTAAGTCACCTTGTTCAGACCAGGGAATTCTTGAACAGACAGACTACGAAGTCCTGGATCCACTTGGGTCATGTTACCACACACACACACACACACCCAGATGTGCTCATGCATCCCGGGCCCTGACACAATCCATCCTTTAAACAAATGACCAACACTATAAATATAGAAACAGAACTTACCCTAATGGTATAAGGGCATGAAAATAAACAGAAATGGTTCACCTTTCTCTGTTTCCAGGACCTGTGTTAGATGGGAAAAAAAAAATGATGTTGAGTGACTCTTGGTGATAGAAAACTTCATGGAGTATGTTTTTTAGAGCAATTGGTAGTAGCATTGGGCAAAATTTTTTGTTATTATTGAGATTTAAAGTAATCTACAAATAATACTCCAAAACATTAAACAAAAAAAATTATACTCTGTGTGATGTAACAGGCAAGTATACAGTCTGCCGACGGGACTATAAATTGCTTTGACTCTTTGGAAAACAGTTTAAACATAGCTATCAAGAGCCTTAGATATACTATTATTCTTATTTCAGTAGTTCCATGGGTGAGACTTTTTCTTTAAGAAAACAGCCTAACATCTGGACCATGCTATTCAGCATGTCGGTAGTTATCATGTCAAAACTCTGGAAGCAACTGACGTGCCCATCCAAGTGGGAACCGCTAAGGACGTTTTGGTGCCGTTATTGACTTATTGGGATATTATACATGTATCGTAAGTATTTACACAGAGCATGGAATAAGACAGCACTCTAAGTATGCCTCAAAAGTCCAGAATAAAAACTGGTCTTGTGATATATTTACAGGTAGGGGTGTGTGTGTGTATAAAAGGGGACTTAGAGAGTTGTGACAGTATATTAATAGAGATTGTGTTTAAGAAAGGAGGTTGTGGTTAATTTTCCTTA
The DNA here is from genome assembly GCA_037038555.1 of Rhynchonycteris naso. NCBI lineage: Eukaryota > Metazoa > Chordata > Mammalia > Chiroptera > Emballonuridae > Rhynchonycteris > Rhynchonycteris naso. The sequence goes on along the minus strand of CM072996.1, from coordinate 312,065,735 downwards.
TAGGTCAAAAAATGAGCATAAGACTATTCACGTTATTCTTTGAAAATGTATCCACTTATCTTCCCAAACATTTCCTTTCTCTTTCTTTCCTTAATAGTGGTAGAATTCCTGATTACCCTTCCTTATAAAAAATATCTCTGTGCTTATTGAACTTGTATCCTTGGGCCCTATTCTACTCTTAAAGAAGCAGAGAGCCTGACAAGGGGTACAGGGTTCGCTACAGTGTTTACCTAACGCAAACTAATGTTCTAAAGCCCATTTTATGCAGCTGGGGAGCAGCTCAGGTATCATTAGACAAGAACTTCTTAACTTAGGGATGGGAGAGTTCCTGGACTAGCCTTGAAGGGTTAATGAACCTTCTGAAGTTAAAAGCTATATTTTTTCCTCCATAAACATGTGAATATATTCCCCCCGCCCAGGGTTTAGGAAGGGTTATCATACCCTTTATCAAATTTTAAAAAGGGTCTGAGGTCCATGAAAAGCTAAAGCTGGTGGTCTACAGACGAGGTCCAAAGAGGTGGTGCCATCTCCCAGATTCCAGAGTTACCCTGTGGTTGAGCTGACCCTGCAGCCCAGGTCTCCTAACTCATATTTGCTTCACAGACAAGAAACCTTCAGGCCCTGGCCGGTTGCTCAGGGGTAGAGTGTCGACCCAGTGTGTGGAAGTCCTGGGTTCGATTTCCGGTCAGGGCACACAGGAGAGGTGACCATTTGCTTCTCCTCACTTCACCTTCACTTTCACCTTCACCACCTTCTTCTTCTTCTCCTTCTCCTTATTCTTCTTCGTCCTCCTCCTCCTCCTCCTCCCCTTCTCCTCCTCCCCTCCTCTTCCTCTTCTTCCTCCTTCTTCTTCTCCTTCTCCTCCTTTTCCTTCTACTCCTTCTCCTCCTTTTCCTCCTCCTCCTCCTCCTTCTTCTCCTTCTTCTCTCTCTCTCCCCCTCCCACAGCCATGGCTCGATTGTTTTGAGTGCCTTGGCCCCAGGTGCTGAGGATGGCTCCATGAATCCTCTGCTTCAGGTACTAAAAATAGCTCGGTTCCAAGCATGGCTCCAGATGGACAGAGCATCGGCCCTAGATAGGGGTTGCCAGGTGGATCCCGGTTGGGGCACATGTGGGAGTCATCTCCCTTCCTCACACTTAAAAAAAGAAAACAACCTTTAGCCACAGATAGCTTAGAGAGGCACCATGAGTCTTATCTGAAGCTAGCCAATAGGCAAACTCTTTTGTTTCAAAGACCATGATGGCCCCTAAGGTTCTGGAAAGGGGATCACACATCCTCATGAACAGCCAATGAAGGCAAATATACAGCCTAAGTAGAAAGGGGAATGAATTCATTCTAATGAGCGGTTTGAAGGTCTCCCCACCGAGTCTTGCCCAGGACTTTGAACCTGGCAGTTCAGCGTGCTCCATCAGGTGCGGACGCGTTTCTCAGGCTGGTCAAAGGAGAAGGGTGCTGAGCTGAATGTGTGCACCGCAGCCTCCTGTCAGGGGAGCAGACGTTTACCTAAGTGAGACCCAGACGGCTTTTAGCATGAGGGCTCTGAATTGGAACGTGATGAGTTTCAGAAAGTGGAGTGAAATTTCTCTAGTTCTCTTAACTTTTTTTGTTGGTAGAAAATAAGCATATTCAAGTTAAAGAGTAATGCTTTCTGCATGTCCCCCCCTCCCTCCTTCCTCCCTTCCTTTCTCCTCCTTCTTTTCCATCTCAGCTCAGCAGGGTCTCTGTGTTTCTAACGCAGTCACAGGTGGGAGCACACTTGGACTTGGGGCTTTCGGGGGGGGGGGGCTCCTGCCAGCTGTTGGAGCCTTGCCAGGTCTCTCCACCCATCTTAGGCGTCTTATTCTCTGAGGGTTTTGTGAGAATTAAGGGAGACCATGAGTTTCTGCACTGTTTGAAAACTATAAAGTACTATGCAAATTTGATTCCGGGCGGGTAGCCCACCATTTCTGGTCTCCAAGATTCTAGTCACACACACACACACAAGCATGACATTTGTCCTAGGAGATAAGCTTCTGTGATGAAGAAATGGCCATGACACTGGCCTCAAACAATGGGGAAATATCTTGGCAGGCGATAAGGAGGAAGAATGTGTTTTTCTACTGGGCCGTGTTGTTCTGTAGAGTTTAGATGGTATCAACTTTTAGCAAAATGCCGGTCAAAGCTGCAGGGAGAACAAGAATCCTGCACGCTCCCTGCTCTCGAATGCTGACCTTCTCATGTCCTTTCGGACTAACCGAAGAGTTATGGCCTGCAGGTCACTGGGAGTGGCAGCCATCTGCTACTTGGGGACACATAGGTCTGACACACAGGAAGAAAGGGGTGGAGTCCTTCTGAATGAGGGGTTTTCCCCAGTTCCTCTGGGGGGTGTGGATACCACCCCAACTTTCTCCTTCCTGGTGGCGCCTGAAAGTTCAACTCCCACAAGAGGGTGAGCCGGTGAAGTCCTGAATGGAACCGGGGCTGCCCCCCCCCCCCCGGGTCTGTGTTCTTCTCGCCACAACTGTCTACGGGCTAGAGTCAATCAATGTCTTGTTGGAGTCACAAGCTGGGAAAGTGACTTGATTTTAACATTCTCATAAGGAAGGAAAGAAGAAAGGAAGGAAGGAAGAAGGGAGGGAGGGAGGGAAGGAGAGAGGGAGGATCAGAGAAAGGGAGGGAGGGAGGATGGGTAAAAGGGAGGGAGGGAGAGAGGGAGGAAGGAAGGAAGAAAAGTTAACCTCTGTAGTCTAGATATAAGAGGATTGGCCACATAATAAGATAAGAACCAAGTCCCTAGGAGGCCGGTGGGAGTAACGTGAGGACACTCATATTGTTGGACAGACTTTCCACCAGTCAGGGTGGACTCACTGCCACCTTCTTCAGAAACCTCCTCTTTGGGGACTTAAGGAAGTCACCATCCCAGGCGGCTCTGAGACATCTCCATCTCACCTGACTTTCATGCCATTCATTGAGCCTTTCCTGCTCCCCTGGCCATTTATGTGTCCACTTTGACTGACTCTTGACTTTTTCACAACTTTGCAAAGTTGAGTGCATCCATCACTTTTTTTTTATGGCTGGGAAAACAGAAATGGGGTTGATGGTGTGTGTGTGGGGGAAGATTTGCCAAAGTTCACAGAAGTGGTGTTGGGCAGAGCGGGTTTCAAACCCGGGTCTGTGTGACCGTGTCTTGTATTTCTTCCATTCTGGAGTCCTGTCTCCTTTGTGAAGAATGCATAGCAAGAATAACAAGCGTCCAACACTGCATTTCTGTCATGCTGGAGCCTGGAAGCCACGTGGAGACTTTAGGTCTTCCATAGGAACTAGGAGCGTTCTTCATGTCATTTTCCCCATAAACACTGAATATGGCGGCAAATAGGACCCTGGTATAAAATCTGGATTTTAACTTGTTTTGCTTTAGTTTTCCCACCTTTAAAATAGGGATAACAATACACGTTGAGCATGGCTGTTATGACAACTAAGTGTATGTAGTAGAGTATTTAAAGCAAATAGTACCTTGCCCGTTGCAGACACATAATACACAAAAAATTTGCCTTCTCTCCTTTCTGGGACCAAGCTATTACTTACCTCGCTCAAGTTCTTTAAGCTTATCTGCCTGCAGGGGAAAGAGATACAATGTTACATAAAATAAAGTTTATGATGATCAAAACAAAATCATTCTGAGCCCTTATAAAAACCTTTGGTTACATTTTTATTGCCCAACCGACAGCCCGTAGCCCGGTGTGATGTTTATTACTATTCCACAAAACCAAAGCCAGGTGATTTTTCTCATAATTTCTAAGCAAAAGAAGAAGCGGTGAGCTAATCTAAAAGGTGGTGACAGAGAGGACATGAATACATTTGCTTCGTGTTTTAGGAGGATCTAAATGACATCCCCATTCCCCTTGACATTGGGCTTTCCGTGTCGAGATTCATGACCACAGTCAGACCTGCTGTTGTCACCTTGTCTTTAAAGCCTTCAGATTTTTGCTCTGAGGAAGCGGAGAGGGTCTTAAATCTGAAGCTGTCAGGTGCAGTGGGTCCCGGGAAAGCTCGTGCGGGAGAAAGGGTGTTCACAGTGAATGGAAACCCGGGACAGAAAGATCATGAAACCCACACGGTAGGGGAAGCATTCAACCGGCCTCTGCTCACGTGGACATGGAACACGTCTCAGAAGGAACTCCGAGTCCTTCATTAATATCGACAATGAAGTCAGTGAGCGTCTCTAACTCTCGTTTTTCTCATCTGCAGAATGGCTACAAGGGCATTCCTCTTTACAGGGTCATCGTGAGCAGTGGTAGAGATCAAGAGGAAAACGTTGGGTGTTCAGTGGGCTCTGTGGGGAGAATGTGCTCCAAGCCAGATAAGGAGACAATGCAAGGAATGTGGACTTCTGTCCCCCCAGGTCTACTGGTGGGAAGACTGGGACTAAAGGAATACCCAGAGATGAAGGCGGCAACACGAGTCTTGGATGAAGGCTGTTGATCTAGAGCAGTGGTTCTTAACCTGGGTTCTATCGAACCCTAGGGGTTCGACGAGTCAGTCTCAGGGGTTCGGAGAAGCCTCGACCGCGGAGACCAGAATAAAGTAATACCGTAATTTGTTGTGAGTTCATGCACTTTGTTGGTTTTGTTCTTTGAGCAAGGTGATGTTCATGCACGGCTCATTTTGTGCACCAGTAAAAAAACATATACCTATGTCTTGAATTTGGAAAAAAATATCATATTTTATTTATCACTAAAGAAGGGTTCGGTGAATGCGCATATGAAACTGGTGGGTTCGGTACCTCAAAAACGGTTAAGAACCACTGGTCTAGAGTTATATAGTTTGTATCAGATAAGACAGTCTCAGAAGCATCCAGCGCTCAGACACTTTGTCCTGGTCTCAGGTCTCTAGGCAACAGGTCCCACACTGAGGGCCCACATTCTTAAACCTGTCTCATCAGCTCATCTGAGATAATACATTTACACCCCGTCTCTCCTGTTTAATGCGGCAAGTGAGAAGGTAAAAGAAATACGATTAGAACTAATAAAGTGGGACAAACACGCATAGCTTTCATGACTTTTGGGTTAAATTAAGGACAATTTCAGTGTTTTCATGTCTAAAAGGCTCTGGCGTCTTAGGAATACTGATAGATTGGCCAGGTGGCTTCTATTTGAAGTGTGAGATTGATTTTAGTCTCATGATTTTAAGTTTCAGGAGTCAACCAACCCATGTTTGACTCCGTTTCCAGCGCATGCGGACAGTTTATGAGAACTTGAATTTTTCTTTGTACATTCACTTCATCTGATTTACGAAAATTCATTGTTAAGGAAAGTTCTGCTTGTTAGGGTTTAAGCCCACCCCATCAGCATTAGAAGTACATAAAAGTCAAATAAGTGAAAGATATCAAGGTACCATGAAGCGCACCATGACTTTACGGACACACTGTATTTCAAATGTTTAAGGAGATCTAACTCCTTTTGTTCGTGAATAAGTCTCATCCTCTAAGATTCCTTCACCTCTCTCAGGTGACACACAGAGAGACTTTCTGTTTAGGGACAATCACTCCATTCATAAGCAATACACATTGCGGACGGAATGTGAGGCTTCAGGAAAGTGTGGCTTTAGAAGCGGTAACTTTAAACATTGGATTTGCAAGTGAGAACCACCCCAAAGCCAGCCCAGGTGTGCCCGGAGCTCAGCAAACAGTGCACTGCTCTTACTCTTCTCCAGGATGGTTTTATTTGGTCCTGGTGCCATGGCAGTGGAATTACAACAGACGCACAGTTAGACAGCCTTTCCCTCTTCCACTTCTTTCTAGCTATGTCCAAGAGAGTCTCCGTGTGGGGGTGAGTGTACCCCAACCCCACCCTCACACTGCCTTCCCCTTGAGCAGAGAAAAATCTCCCTGGGCTCAAGGGCTCAAGGGCTCAAGGGCTCAAAGTTTTGGTCTGAAACTGTGCTGCAGTTACTGATGGTAATGTATCTGCCTTTTACATCGATTTACTTTAGTAAATAATAATAATAATAATAATAAGCGGAGCAAAACATATTAAGTACACGGATATTGCAAAAATCATGCTAATAGTCTTAAATGCTTGAGAATGTCTAATCAACTGCGCCGCCCCCCTCTTCACCCCCGACCCGGCTTCAAAGTGCTCCTCTACTTTTAAGTTGCCAATGAATGATTTAAACAGCACTTTCCCCATCTGAAGTGCGGCGATTCAGCGATTACCCGCGAAGCCACGATGTAGCTTTAGGAAAGAATGGCGGAGCGCTGGTGGGGACACGTGGGGCTGGGACCCACAAGCACCATCCCAGGGAGCAGGGCCCATTGTGAGGGGCTGCAGCTGCCACTCCTTCCGCTGACGCTGTCGACTGTGAGATGTAAATCACAGCCTCCGGTTGGGGGTGGCGGTAGCAAGCCATCTCCCAGGGTCCCGGAGGAGGGGGCGGGGCAGAAGCAGCTCAGACCTCCTGCCGTCCCTCTGTTTCCAGACAATGGGAACCCAGGCGCCGCCTCCTCGGCTTGTGTCCTTGTGACTATAGGCACGGCTAACGGCCATCTAACTATCGATATGAGGCCCAACTAAAAATGAATTGGAAAGCTGTTTTCCTAAGCAAAACTCTTCCTTATGTGCGATGCCATGCCCAGGGTCTTGCGCAGGGCTCCCCGTGTCCCCTCAGTCGTCATACACCAGCCCGGAAGCTTTGGCCAAGTCACCTAACTGCTCTGAATCTTACAAACCCTATGTGCCCAATGGCCAGGGAAGTGACAGTTACCCAGGCACCTACGGTGTGCCAGCCAGTGGGTTGGGCACTGCCCGTCAGAGCCTTAGAATCTAGACTATCCTTTATTGGCCACTGGAAGGATTCTCTGAGATGAAATGTCACTGCCCTCTGGAGGTGTCTGTGGTGAAGAGCCCCAGACCAGTGGCCATCTCATCTAAAAATGATTCAGCGGATGTCAACGATACCGGTAGGAACACCAGAGGTGCAAAGTGCAAACTTCTAAAGATGCCAAGACCACCGGATGGCTGCACCATGGACGGCAAGACCACACTGTAGCCGGTCACTGGGAGCAAGCTCGGGGCAGCCCTGCTTCGGACACCAGGAGTCTGGGAGCCGACAGGTTTGGCCCAGGGACCGTCAAAGCCCTAACGGCAGATGGAGCCCCAGAACCTGGTTCCCTCTGGCTTCTTAGCCCTGGCTGCCCATTTGATATACCTGGGGATGGGTAGGGGGGGCTTTAAAAATAGTGATACCTGGGTCTCACTGCTCAGTGTAATTAAAACTGACACCCCAGGGAACAGTACTTGTAAAAGAGCTCTCCCAAGTATTTTAATTTAACGCCAGGATAAGACTAGAATATCTGGGTTCTGTTTCCAGGACAACGGGGTTCTGGGTGCTTGATTCTGTTGGGGACGGTGAGAGATGTCTTTTTTTCTTTTTCCTTATGTGGTGACAGACAGGGTCTGGGCTGCTTCAGGAACATCCTGTCCCTTCTCACCACATTCTGTCACATGGGACGGTCATTTTCTTTTTACAAATGGGGAAAGCGGTACTCAGAGCTTTGGAAGACTTTCTGGGTTATCCCTCCTGGTCTGCTGGGTCCCGCTGGCCTGCTCTGTCCAGCAAAAAAAAAAAAAAAAAAGCAACACTCTCTTTTCTCCATACCAAACAAGCTTGTCACCTCTGATGTTTCACTCGTCCTGTCTTCTACCTCCTTCCTCACTCTCTGAGCTTTCCCAGTGTCAGCCAGATCTGTACGTCGTAGCCTGTCTGCTCGGAGCTTCAGGGACCTTATGATTTACGTTTCCAGTTCTGATGACCGCACTGGGCGGGTCTGAGGGCCCGCTATGGTCGCTGCCACCTAGGCTCTGTCTTTGAGAACGGAAGTCGAAACAGAGCACATGTGGTGTCTCCTACTCTGGCTTGGACCCTTTGGAAGCCGCAGAAAGAAATATGTGTTTATCAAACATCTACTCTGGCTGGGGACACGCCCACCGGAGGGAGGGTCCCCCCTTCTGGGGTGGAAGAGATGGACTTGCATCCAAATATGTGATTACACAAGGTGGCAGAGGCACCAGTAGGAAAGGACTCAAGGTAGCGACAGAGCAGTAGCGGTGGTTATGGCTATGCTGGGCAGGCACTGGTCAGTGCTGGGCAGGAGTCACTCAGTTCTCACATTAGCTGGGGAGGTGGGGGTGGCAGCACTGGTCTGATTTTACCGAGAGAAACCTCAGGCGTGGGGAAGGCTAGCGATCTGCCGGAGGCACTGACCTGTCAGTCTCCTCATTCTGTGGTGTGGGGCTGTCCTGTGCACGGTAGGACGGTAGGACATTTAGCACCATCCCTGTCCTCTCTGCCCACGAGGTGCGAGGAGCATCCTTATCCATCCCAGTTGTCACAACCAGAATGTCCCCAGACACTGCTAACTGCCTTGGAGTCACAGTCACCCCCTGTGAAGTCCCCTGCCCCAAATCTGCCAGTTCCTAGGACCGAGAACCTAAGCTTCAACCCGGGTAGTTTGAATCTGGACTTGAGGATTCGTGTCCCTTCCCGCATGCCAGGCCCATTGGGAAGGGGACAGAGGAGGCCGGAAATGGTGCGGGGGAGGGGAATGTCGCCTGGAAGTTCTATGTGTGGGGCTGTGCAGGACGAAAAGATGAAGAGACTTGCCCCAGTAAATTAAGAGAGGAAATGACATTCAGGCTTTTTATCGGCCTCCGTCAGGACCAGTGATAAATGGGGTTTCCACAGAAGCTCAAAACGTGCCTGCTATTTTGGATTTCTGTGTCCATGAGCAATGCGTGCTCGTGGGCAGTGCCTGGCGCCCCAATCGCGGATCCGAGCTGGCGGGGCGCAGACACCACTCGTTCTGCTTCTGCGCAGGAACACAAGGGGCACGCTAATCTCCCGCCGCTGCAATGAGGTACTTCTGGGCATTCAGACTCTCTTGGGGGAGAAAATGGGCCCATTCGGATTTGTCACATTTTGTGATTAGAGCTGGCTGCCCAATGTCCCACACTTTTGGAAGTGAGGGGCTGTCATCAGCACTTCATACTGGAGGGCTGCTCGGGTAATATTTATTTGTCATAAAAGCAATACTGTTGTTGACAAATGGGTTTCCGTATGTAGTTACATGCCTCCAGCCCGGGTGATGGGAAGCAGGGGACCCATCCTGTTCCTTCAATAGCCTGAACTACCTTTTGGTTTTTGCATAAAAAGTCCCAGTTCCATTCCAGCATTTAACATTTTCTTAAATAACTAATTCAGGTCTCAAGTGAGCCATTCTTCCAATAACTCATTTTACACACACACACACACACACACACACACACACACCCCTATGTTTTTGGTTAAAGACTTCAACTACAGGTTTCTAAGGCTCTTTTCCCTGGAGGTGCAATCCGCCTCTCCCACCCCACGGGGAGGCTGTTCTGAGAGGGGATGATTGGGTTGTCCTTGTCACCCTCCCCAGCCCACCCGCCTGCCCAGCCACTGCACCAGCAGCCATGACCGCTCTCTCACCTGGGTCCCCTCTGGACTTCGGGGAAGGTGTGCCTCTGAGGGTAGGCTGACGTGCTGCTCTCCGGCTCCGGCGGCAAGGGCTGATATTGCTTTGGGAGAGTGACAACAGGTGGCCTGTGTGAAGAGTCACAGGGGTGTGTCGGGGGGTGAGAAGCGTTGCTGTGCCGGTGGCTCCCCAGCCGGCCCCGCCCTCGGTGTCCCCAGCTTCGGGCGAGAGGCGTCAGGTCCCGAGTGTCCGTGCTTCACGGCTCCGCTCACGCCATCCGTAGCTTCGAACACAAAGTCTACCTCCCTGCCACGTGCTCTTGCGTTTGGTTCTGTTTACTGATGCCATTTTCAACAGGGCATCTTTGCTCCTTCAACATTGCCACCTGTTTGAGTTTGGGGAGGCCTGGGGACATGATATCATCATCGCCTTCTGTTGATCCTAGCCAGGAAGACCGGAGCTACTGAAAGTCCCCAAAGCAGTGGGGAGGTGTCTGAGAGTCAGTGAGTGCCCCGCCCACCCACGTATCCGCCATTCACTCCCTCACTTGCAAAGTACGCGTGAGCCCGGCACTATCAGATGCTAGAGATGCGGAGAAGAAGGCCCAGCCGGTGGCTCAAATACCTCCCTCTGGGAGGGCGGAGAGAACAGTGATGAGAAGGCTCCCCTCACTTCGGGGTGATGCCTGAGGTGCTCCCTGGGCCCCTGGAGAGCAAGAGCGGCTCATCAAAGCCTAAGAGATCAAGCCTGTGCCTCTCCCCTCCATATCCATGCATAACTATAATAACATTTGTACTCATATATGTAGAATCAGAGGCGGGTTTAACGGCGGGCGCACCAGGTGTACGCCCTGGGCCCCAGCTTCTGAAGGGCCCCGCAGAACCCCAATTTAAATATTTTTTTTCTAATGACACCAGGTTTTGTTTCATATGTGTAATTTTAACATTAATAGTACATAATATTTTTTATTTATTTAAAAATATGGTTAACATGTATTTTTATTTTTCCTGCCCCTCTCTCTTTTTTTTAAGGGGCCCAATATTTTCTTCTGTGCCCGGGGCCTCAGCCGACCTTCATCCGCCTCTGTGTAGATTATATGTTATCAGCCCCTGGACAGCACCTCCCAGGGCCAGTGCTACCTGGCAGGTTCCTGGACTTAGAAGACGGGAGAGAACCAGGAAGGGACAGGGCAGCAAGGATGAGTGAGGGTGTGTTCAATAGAACGCTCTGAATGAACCAACGATTAAACGGATGAGTGAAGGCTTGTTTCACCTTGCACGCCGGCCAACTCATAGTAAATCATTCAACGTCAACTTTCTGTGCTTCTCTATTTTAAGTTCTGAAGCTTCTTAAATTCTGGAACTTACTATTTAAGTATAGAGCGGAACAAAAGGCTGTTGTTGTAAGCGTCTTACCGGGGAGGCGGTAGAGGAGTCTGCAGAAGGAGAGAGAAGCAGAAATTAGCTTTATTGTTGTGTGAGCCGAGCTGATGGTTAAGATTTTTTTTTTGGTTTACAAACAGAATTTACAAATTCCAACTAAACTTCCAGGATATGGGTTTCAAGTAATATCTAAGCCTGCAAGGGTGTCCACATTTCTGTGCTGATAAAATAAGAAGTGGGTGACAAGTGCCTTGTCATGAATCTCCTCACCTTGTTTATCTTGGTAGGTTTGTCTCCTGAAACGGAAGAGGGAACAGAAGTGAGTTTATGGAACAAGCTCATCGAGCTACATATTTTACACATACTTAAATGGAAAGCATTCCCCTTTGAGTCATCCTGCTGATCACGTCAATTAGTGTTTGCTGGCGTCTCATTAGGTACCCAGCACGAAACTAAATCGTTTAGTTCTGGGATTTCATTCAGCCCTTGCCTTTCTGCAGGACATGAAGAAACCCCATGGTCACCTTCCGGTTAGTAAACGGAAGAACAAGATGGCAGGTCCCCTCTCAACCACTCATTCTTGATTGGAATTACCATTCTTTTATACATCATAATTTCATTGATTCATGTTCTGGCCTAATACCTTTACCGGGTATTTCCAAACAGAGAAATACAGCATCATAGAATTTTCCAGATAAGAAGGGGTTTCAAAGACCCAGAGTCTAACGCCTTCATTTCACGGTGACAAAACCAAGGATGAACTAGGTAGGACAATGAATTACTCAAGGCTACCTGACCTTAGGAAAAAAAAAAATCTGAATGAGCCCAGGAATAGCTTTTCCTGACTTCTAGGTAGTTTTATTGCCATAATTCAACTCAGCTCAAAGACGATCACTGAGCTCCTGTTCTGAGCGAGGCACAGCACCAGGGGATAAAAAGACAAACAGGTCACCACTCTTCCCCTCAGGGTGGTCACAATTGCGTTGACAGGCCAGGTTCTAGGTTCTGGGTATGTAGTGGGCGAGGCAAGAGACACTGTTGTCCTAATTCTTACACGTATGTGGGTGGACAGGCATTGGAAACATTATCAAAGATGTGACAAGAACTTTAAGGAGAGAAGGTCATGGCATTAATGGAAGATACAGAAGACGTCAGTTTGGGGGTGACTGAAAAAGCCTCCGGGAGGAAGCAATGTTCGTTTATCTTTGACAATGGAGACGACATAATCAAGGTTTTAGGGCCGTGGGAGGAGCCAGTGCGACAAGGTATGCCTCCTGTTATAGGACACTATGCCTCACTTGAGGCTGGGCTGGGGGGCTACACACTGGGCCTCCTTTCCTTATTTGTGAGCCAAGCATGGGCTAGATCTGTGGTTTCTATGCTCTGAGGGACCCCTGGTGCTCCCCCTGGGGACTCCTAAGGAGCCCCGGGGAGTTGGGGGCTGGTTTTGGCTCATTACCACGTCATGGGGTGGAGGTGGGGGGGGTCTCCACTTCATCTACTTCCCATCGGCTCTCCTCTCAAGATTCCTTCTGTGTAAAGACCCAGTGGCTGAAAACAGCACCAGACAGCCAATTCAACCCGACCCCACACGGTACGTACTGTCTGGGTGACTTCCCGGGGGGGGGGGGACGGCTCCCGGAAGTCAGGGAGGTCTGAAATAACCACCTCCCTAAACAAAATGACCGCTTTCCTTCTTTTGCTTTTGTTTTGGAAGAGCACACGGTGCCCAACCAGGGAAGGCTGGCTGCTCTGCATGAGGTCAAGCGCTGACGGCAGACGGGGACCGTCGATGTTCTCAGCGTTGTAAAAACACCGAATGAGACCCAGGACACATTTCACCACCAGCAGCAATACAGTTGGTGTTGGACCTTTGGCTCTCCGCCCCATGATGCTTTCTTAAGGCACAGAATTAGAAACCATGGAATTAATTTGCCCTCGTTTTATTGTGTACGGGCATCCCCTTCCGAGCTGCCCAGGGCGCTCTCTGGCGGCTCTCATGGATGGCTTGCCCTGTGAAGCCAGAACTGGCTGCCACTGTATCTGCGGGGGATCAAGTCGCTTTGCTGGAAGAACCGATCAGTAAAGAGGCCGAGGGTCTGGAATTCAATGGGAACACTTCATTTATTCTTTCAGGGACATGGATCTCGCTTGCTTCAGTGACTGGGAGTTGAGAGAAGGACATCTGTCTTCCTTTAGATCAATGACTTATTATCGATCGCATAGCATGTGTCCAGCATGGATTCGTTTTTAATACCTGTATTGATGCCGTTGTTGGGGAATGTAACACCAAGAAAAGAGAAAAAAGAAACAAAAGGGGCATGCAGAGGGAGACACGGGGGTGTCTTTCTTAGGCAGACCCCAGAAGGCCTCCCAGATAGCTGATGAGAACAGAGGCCTGAGGAACGCGAGGGGGTACATCCTGTGAAATCTGGGCAAGGGTGTTCCTGACAGAGGGAACAGCAAGTGCAAAGGCCCTGGGGTGAGATGAGGTGGTGGTGGGGGTGCCCAGATCGGGGATCTCATGGGCTGTGGCAACAACCTTGTCTCAGGCACGGTGCATCTTTCTGATAGACGGCCCGAGTGTTCTGTGTCTTCATGATCCATGTGTGGGTTTCCCTCACTGAAAACATTGTGGACATTACCAGCAGCAACGACAGAAACCCCAAAGGCTTCCAGCTACATCAAATCAAATGTGCCTACTAGCGGTAATCTATGGCTACATGCTTCTCTTATTCATCGCTTACAGCAGCGACTTCTAACCATTTTCATCTCATGGTACACAGAAGCTAATTAATTACTCAAGTTCTGTGGCACACCAAAATTATATTTATATATATGCTTTGCCGATCTGACAAAAAGAAGAGGCATAATTTTGATTCATTCACACGGATGGCTCTTGTGCTGGGGCTCTTGTCATTTCCTAATTTAACCATGAGGTCAGTGCCCCTGACTAAATAGTCAGGGATTGCATGTTTTAAAAATTCTTGAGGCACACCGGATGAAAACTGCTGCTTATATAAATAAAATTCAACAAACTAAGAGTTAGAGGTGGACTTCAGGGACTCGACAAGTAAGAAAACCAAACTGTGCAGGTGATGCGACGTGTCATGTTGTCACACAGCTTTGAAAATAATCCAGATACAAGTAGGTTCTAGTTTTTTCTTTTTTTTAGGGGGGGGGGCTTGTTTAATAAAGTAACAACACCTCAGGTATTTGGGATAATGTAAGGGGATAAGACTGGAGTTGAATTTCTTGAATTTGAATCTTGGATCTGCTGCTGCTTACTATGGGCAGAATCATAGTACGTGCTCCATAGATACTTGTGAAATAAACAAATGGACTGAGGGATTGGTTGAGTTTTCTCATCTGGAAGAGCGAGGAGCGATTACTTCTTCATGGGCATTTGTGTGTGGAGCACGTCACGTTCATGGCTTTTATTGAATACCCCTCTTACTAGCGTTGTTGCCTAATGGAAAATGAGAGGAAATATGGCAACGTGCCCTCCCGAGGAAGTACACAAATATTCTTAAAACTCCATGAAAAGTTTTATGTCTGTCACACAAGAAGACCAAATATTTCTTCTTCCAGATCTTTCTCATCTTAAAAATCGAATAAAGCCATTTCAGTGGGACGGGGCTGGCACGCTCGCCACCTAGCGGCCACCTGCGTAATTGGCACCCTTCGAGCCCCGTCCTCACGGGCTCCGCACTCCCAGACAAGATGGGTTTCATTTCAGTCGCCCAGTTTGTTGCTTCTTGGGAGGTTAGGGAGGGAGGTGGGCGCAGCGTGGCTGTAGCCTCTGCTGGACTCAGTCTGATCATGACCTCGATGACTCCTTCGGGTGAAACCAGGAAGAATTTTTTAGCCTCAGGGGGGGTCTGTGGAATTACAATTCAAAACTCCTAGAGGAGAAGGAAATATCGCGAGACGTTTTGGGCTGCGTCCCATCCCCAGCAGCTTGTAACAACTTTTACAAGAGCTGGTTGTTACCATTTTCAGGGAATTTGCAATGTAGTCTCTATTAAACACAACTATTCTTCTTCTTCTTTTTTTTTTAGAAGATTAAATTTAACAGGATGACATTGGTCAAATAGAGTACATAGATTTTGGGCAAACATCTCCACATTATTCGGATAGTCGATTATGTTGTGTACCCATCACCCAAAGTCAAATCATCCTCTGTCACCTTATATTTGTCCCTCTTTATACCCCTCTCCCTCCTTCCATTCCTTTCCTTCTCCCCTCTTCCCCCTCCTCCTGGTAACCACTGCACTCTTATCTATGCCCATGAGTCTCAATTTTGTGTCCCACCTATGTATGGAATCATACAGTTCTTAGCTTTTTCTGATTTACTTATTTCACTCAGTATAATGTTATCAAGGTCCATCCATGTTGTTGTAAATGATCCGATGTCATCATTTCTTACAGCTGAGTAGTATTCCATAGTATATATGTACCACATCTTCTTTATCCAGTCCTCTATTGAAGGACACTTTGGTTGTTTCCATGTCTTGGCCACCGTGACTAATGCTGCGATGATAAACACAGCCATTCTTAATTAAGAAATAAACTATAGAAACGCACGCTGATGTTAGAGCAAGCGCAAAGGTAACGTGTGCTCAGAACCCATGACTTCCTCATCAGCCCACTACATTTTTACTAGTATCTTTGCTGTTGAAGTCATTTACCTCTATTTTGTGGAAATACTGTGACATGGCAGCTCTTCCGGGCGCCATGTTCAGCAATCACGCTGGTACCCGGAAATGTGCCACAGTGGGAGTATTTACTTACACCCCCCAAAACTTCCAAATGGTGCGGATCAGGGTTTGCTGTATTGTGTTGCTGCCCGTCTAGCTTTCACAAAGTGATGGAGACAAATGTTATTGAAATTAAATTAAATTGAAAGGTGTGTTGTGCCTGTATCCACTGTGAAGAGAGGAGAAGTGGGGGGACAAGGGGTCCTGTCGCTCCGCAGGCTGCCAGCATTTGGTGTGGTCTGTGATCTGGGTTTTGGCCATTTTAATAGTTATGCAGTGGTAGTGCGTTTTCTTCGTATGTCTCTTCCCACGTGCTTGTTTGCCGTCTGTGTGTCTTCTGTGGGAGGGTGTGTTAGGGTCTTTGACCCAGTTTTTTTTTTTTTTTAATGAAAATGTGTGTTTTCTTATTGCTGAGTTTTAAGAGTTCTTTGTATGTTTTGGATAACAGTCCTTTATCAGGTGTGTCTTTTAAAACTATTTCCTCCCAGACTGATGTCTCTTGGCAATGTCTCTTGACATTGTCTTTCACAGAGCAGCTTTACTTTGAATGAAGTCCAGCTTATCAATTATTTCTTTCATGGATCGTGCGTTTGGTGCTCTAAGAAGTCATCACCACACCCAAGTCATCTAGGATCCCTCCTACATTATCTGTGAAGAGTTTTATAGTTTTGATTTTTTTATTTAAAGATTTTGTTCCTACTTAAGTTAATTGTTATAAAGGGTGTAAGGTCTGTTTCTAGAATTTCTTTTATTTTTTGCACGTGATTATTCAGTTGTTCCAAGCATTGTTTATTAAAGAAAAAGAACTGTGATGCATTGTATTGTCTTTGTTTCTTTGTCAAAGATCAGTGACAATATTTATGTGGGTTATGTGGGTCTATTTCTGGTCTCTATTGTGTTTCAGTGTTCTGTGTCTGTTCTTCACTGTCACTGTCTTGGTTGCGACAGCTGGGTAGTAAGCCTTGAAATTAAGTAGCATTAGTCCTCCAACTTTGTTCTTACACATTGCTCTCAGAGATTCAGTCATTGAATGTTTATCACTGCCTGTGACCTGGTTTTGGTGCTACTACTCAAGAACTGAGTGACTGAACATGAATTGTTTGTCCTCTCTGAGCTTCCGTATCCTTATCTGTGATTTATACAGGTGGGAAAGAAGACATGCAGGATCCAATAATCTGTTTCTTTTCTTCTTTATTTTTACAGAGACAGAGAGAGAGTCAGAGAGAGGGATAGATAGGGACAGACAGACAGGAACGGAGAGAGATGAGAAGCATCAATCATTAGTTTTTTTGTTGTGGCACCTTAGTTGTTCATTGATTGCTTTCTCACATGTGCCTTGACTGCGGGCCTTTAGCAGACCGAGCCACCCCTTGCTGGAGCCAGCAACCTTGGGTCCAAGCTGGCGAGCTTTAGCTCAAACCAGATGGGCTCGCGCTCAAGCTGGCGGGCTCGGGGTCTCGAACCTGGGTCTTTCGCATCCCAGTCCGACGCTCTATCCACTGTGCCACTGCCTGGTCAGGCAATCTGTTTCTTTTTTTTTTTTCCCAGAAGTTACAAGCGGGGAGGCAGTCAGACAGACTCCCGCATGTGCCCGGCTGGGATCCACCCAGCATGCCCACCAGGGGGCGATGCTCTGCCCATCTGGGGCATTGCTCTGCTGCAATCAGAGCCATTCTAGCACCTGAGGTGGAGGCCATGGAGCCGTCCTCAGCACCCGGGCCAACTTTGCTCCAATGGAGCCTTGGCTGCAGGAGGGGAAGAGAGAGACAGAGAGGAAGGAGAGGGGGAAGGGTGGAGAAGCAGATTGGCGCTTCTCCTGTGTGCCCTGACTGGGAATCGAACCCAGGACTTCCACATGCCGGGCCGACACTGAATCCATTTCTTGATAGAAAGGACAATGACACAATAGAATGGTCACAAATAGGATCCTTGAAGTCATTCAAGTGGGTCTGGTCTTCCCTCTGTCACTTACTGAATCACTTTGGGCAAGTTATTTATTATTTATTTATTTATTTATTTTTTACAGAGACAGAAAGAGAGTCAGAGAGATGGATAGATAAGGACAGACAGACAGGAATGGAGAGAGGTGAGAAGCATCAATCATTAGTTTATCGTTGCCGTTGTGACACCTTAGTTGTTCATTGATTGCTTTCTCACATGTGCCTTGACCGCGGGCCTTCAGCAGACTGAGCAACCCCTTGTTGGAGCCAGCGACCTTGGGTCCAAGCTGGTGAGCTTTGGGTCAAACCAGATGGGCCCGCGCTCAAACTGGCAACCTCGGGGTCTCGAACCTGGGTCTTTTGCATCCCAGTCTGACGCTCTATCCACTGTGCCACCGCCTGGTCAGGCTGGGCAAATTATTTAGATGTTCTGGAGTTCAGTTTCTATGTCCATAGAATGCAGATAACAAAGTGTAACTCCATGCATGGTTAGAATGAAATAAAATAATACTTGGTTTTACTTAGCTACCATTCAATTTGTGTTAGTTCTACGTGATACCTTTTAGTTATGAAACACGATCATGGAAATCAACACTTTTAGAAATAGACCTTCCGTATAAGTAAAGAAGTGGACTCAGGATAAAATTGTATAAAGTGTGGCCTCAGTCAGAGTATTTGTTGTGATATATGAAAGGGGACCATTAGGATTTGGTGTCCCGATGATCGATTATGGGAGAGTCATAGGAAGCAACGTATGATCCACGTAGTTAATATGTATTTGACAAGGCCCGTTTGAGAAAACTCTCCAAGTCTGTTGAATTTTCAGAAATCAATTCCAGCAATACATTGCTTAAATCACACCCTGAGTTGAGGGGGGAATAATTACGCAAGGCACAGTCAGGGATGTGGGAGGGACCGACCCGCCTTGACAAATCCTCAGAGAAGGTCAGAAGGTGTAGTTTTTTAGGATCGTGTACTTGAATATGTACTTGAACAGCCTTACGGTGGGGTTAGTGGGGAGTGCGGGGCAGAAACATCTTTCCAGAACAGGCCCGAGCAGACCGTCTTTCCTGCTGACCTGGGCGTCTTGGGAAACGGAGGCAGGCTGGCACTCAGGGTGAGGCGGAGGGCTAAGACTGCAGGACGATGGCGTGGGCTACGGGACGGGTGGCCTTTTGTGCACAAACTACATCTAGAGAGACAATATCCCAGGGACCACTGCGCCCCATTATATTTTTATGGGAGGGCTCCTAAGGCCCAATGAGGGAAGATGATTTGCCTGAGTTTAAAACTGGAGCTTGGCTGGCTGGCTGACTCAGTGGTAGAGCGTTGGCTTGGCGTGTGGAAGTCCCAGGTTTGATTCCCGGCCAGGGCACACAGGAGAAGGCGCCCATCTGCTTCTCCACCCTTCTCCTCTCTCCTTCCTTTCTATCTCTCTCTCTTCCCCTCCTGTAGCCAAGGTTTCGTTGGAACAAAGTTGGCCCAGGCACTGAGAAAGGTTCCCTGGCCTCTGCTTCAGGCACTAGAATGGCTCCAGCTGCAATGGAGCAACGCCCCAGATGGGCAGAGCATCGCCCCCTGGTGGGCATGCCGGGTGGATCCTGGTTGGGCGCATGCGGGAGTCTGTCTGACTGCCTCCCCGCTTCTGACTTTGAAAAAATACAAAAAATACAAAAAGAGAAATAAATGGAGTCAAGAAGGGGCCAGAAGCAACCCAGGCTACTTGACTTACCCCTCTATAGGACCCCACCTCGTGGAACTGTGTGGCTTGTTTGTGACACCCAGCAATGCTTATCGAATATACAATAGAAATAGAACACATTTTAGAGTTAACTTAATGAATATTTTCTATGCATCCACTATGTGCCCGACACAGTGCTGTGGATTTACTGTAGGAAAAACAATGTTGAGTAAGCTGAGGTCTTTGTGACTGAGGAGTCTAGCTTATTTTAATATTTATCTAGAACAGACTCATTTCGTATGCTGCACACCAACTAGACAGACTCTCGGGCTGCAGAGAGAGTCAGGAAGACATCCCAGCGCCGGGCGGATGGCAGATGGTAAGGAGGCAGGGAAGAATTCTGGGGCACAGTAGTTCACTGCCCCTTTGTGGAGAGTGCATCACGTCCCAGCAACTGTGCTATGGATTTTGGGCTGGTTATCACCTTTAAAACAGATGAATACTGTATGATATTGGCGCTATTTTCTCCATTTTAAAGACCTGGAAACTTAACCCTGGCGAGGGAAGATACTTGTAGATTTCACGTTTGGAAAGTGCTACCGCTGGGATTTGAACCCCAGGCTCCTTGTCCCGAAGTCCAGCATTTACAGAACCCCATCTTAGCTGCTTCTGAGCACCACCAACAACGCTTCAGTTCTCCTGAGGTCACTGTCTCACTCAGCCCAGCGCTCCTTGTCCTGTGAGGCCTCCCCGCACTCTTTCTCGAGTTTCCACAAAACATAACACAGAACTGGCCGGATGGCAGGTTCCCTGTGCTCGAAGGTCTTCTGTGACTCAGTGCCCTGGCTCGACGTAATCTTAAACAAACCGCTGCCTGTTTCGTAACTCCTCTCTTTGTGGCTCCTTTACGTTCCTCCACGGGGGAACCCACGTGCCACGTCAGCTCGCTGTGAGACGCCTCCCCTCTTCTCTGGGCCTTGTCGTGTTCTCTGGGTGGTGGTGAGACAAAACACTGCCCTCCCGTCTCGCTGACGGGTGGTTTCTACAAAGTTTATAACCTGAACTTTGAGCTGAATGTTGTTATTAATGCCTCTGTTGCTTTCGATCCAGGGGTTGCTTCTTAAATAAATTTAAGTCTGTGAAGGAAGATGCCCAATTCCATCCTTCCCGTGATATTTTGTGTTGCTGCGTTTCACCGCTAGGGGGCAGTGTCACCCATCAAGTCATGCCTTTGGCATGGCACCGGGGTGCCCAGTGGAGAGGAGTAGGCTATCAGGGAACAAGGCTGGGGGTGGGGGTGGGTGGGGGACTTTGCAGAATACATTTTAGATACTAGCACATGCAGCAGCACCCTGGAACCACTGCCGACGTTGACGAAACAATAGGTTCCAGTCTTGGCTGTGATGGCTTGCTTGGTGACCTTGAGCAAGCCACTGCTCTTGCTAGACATCCTTGAGTCAAATGGGGGGAGTCGAACCAAATTAACTTTACTGTCGTCTCTGATTCTCATTCCTTGGGCGTCTCAGCTCATCTGAAAGCCACCTCTTGGGAAGGTCTTTTGATGGCATGATATGGAACTCTGTTTTCTTCTTTTCAACCAGGCTCGTGCTTCTAGACGTACATGTTCAGCGACCTCTGCCTAATTCCCTCTTTTCTTGGGTGGTGTATTTATTGTACTTTGTTACAAATTCATTCTTGTGTAATGTATGCTTGTCACATCAAAGGAAGTTGGCTTAGAGTTGGAGCTTGATTTACATCTAAGGCAAAGAGAAATTCACTGTAGCCTCCTTTATTCTCAGCCTTAAGGAGCTAAGACATTCTGCATTTGGATGTTACAGCTAACGCATTTGAAAAGAAGACGATTTCTTCTGAATCTGTGATTAATGATAATGGTTCATCACAAGTAACTTATTTTTTATATCTATATGTTACACACACACACACTCACACACACACACACTCACACTTTGCCCTCAAGTAAAACTTTTATCCATTTCTGTTAGAAATGAAAATAAAGTCAAGCTTCAGGGAAGAGAAGTTCTTAAATTCTGACAGTTTCCAGATAACATCAGAATATGATGGCAAGAAAAATGACATGAAATGTACATTAACATAAATCTATAACTGCTCAACTTGATGAAAAATGTCACCGTAAAATCCTGCCGTGACTGAACCGCCCGATGTGTTTTCTTCTTGTGACATTTTGTGAGAATGAATAAATTATCTGAGAATGTGTTTGCATCAAAAACGCAGAAGTTTGTAATAAACACATAAATCATCAAAGCATTTTCTAGCAAAGTGCCTGGTCTTAGAAACGGAGGACACTCATATTAATTCCCCCCTCTTGGCTTCCTTCTCTGTGTAGTACCTTGGAGCTCGGGGTGGTTATGGAGAAACGTCAATTATGGAAGTGTAGGAAAATGTAAAGGAAATAATTCCCCACAATCTCCCCTGAGGTCCCTTCTGCAGTGAGCCCTCAGATTACACTGGGAGCCATGTTTTAAAACACAGTCCTATTTTTGTAACCATGGTACCCATACACCAGCCAATATCCCCTATTAAATGGACAGCAGTAACTTAACTCTGAAATATATGTCCTTGTTGCTCTACTGAAGTCCTTGAAGACTTGGTTTGCTGTTGGTGTTATGGGCAATCAATACACATAAAGAAGCATGATCCCCTTTTTGCTTAGACTACCGGGAAGCTCAGAGGCAAATTTAATATCTTAATCTTCAAAGAATGTAGTGATGTGTGCCTGAGGGTCCTGAATTTTATCTTTGTCATATAGACTATCTAGATTTTTTTCCCTATAATTAAAATTTTTATTTTCTATTTCACTATGTTACGTTTTTGTTAGCTACTCCAATATCTTTGTGAGAGGGGGGTAATGAGTAGATAAAGGAAGTGAATGGATAATTGTGATGTTGTGATTTATAATAAGAAATATATATTTGGTCTTTGTCCCCCTGTGTCTGGTACAGAGTTCCTAAATCCCTTGGAATTTCCTAAGTGGTGAGAGCTATCAAGGTGTCTTTCGCTATGTTAGTGGGGCGAAGTCTAGACCACACCCAACGATGGGGCTGGTGGCTGGTGGAGCCCCCCCACGCGATGAGAGGATTGGAAAGGGAGAGTGGCTGGTCATGGGCCTCAGTCACCCATGGACAATAATTTAGTTACTCTTGTCTATGTAATGAAGCCTCCGGAAAAGCAGCACAGGATGGGGTTTGGCGAGCTGATGGTTCGGTGAGCACATGGAGATTGAGGAAGTGTGGACTCCCCTTCTCCTCACCTTTCCCTCACACCTAGCCCCGTGCCTCTCTCCCCTCTGGCTGCTCCCGAGTTAAAACCTTTTATAACCAACCCGTCATACATAGTAAGTGAGATGTTTCTCTGAGTTCTGTGAGCCACTCTAGCTAATTAGTCACCCACGAAGGGAGCTGTGGGAGCCCCTGGTCTGTAGCCAGCCAGTCAGAAGCAGGTGACAATCTGGACTTGAGACTGGCGTCTGACGTGGAGGAGGCGGGGTGGCCCTGTAGGCTGAGCCCTTCAGCTGTGGGATCTCAGCTTAGGTCGGGGTAGGCAGCCTCAGAATTGAATTGACGGGTAGGACACCAGCAGGTGTCTGAGAATAGCTTGGTGAGGAGGGGTAACAAGCGCCCAATCGCAGATTATATCTGGGATCAGAACTGTCTGAGCAGTTAAAAGGACATATTGATAGGGAATCTGAGGGCCGAAAAAGCTTCTGTAATCAAAGAATTATAGGTGGGTATCTACAATGAACTGGAGAGAGAGAGAGAGAGAGAGAGAGAGAGAGAGAGAGAGAAATTACAAAGTCCTTTTCCTGTCTGGTTTCTCCCCAGAACTTTTTTTCTCAATGAACATCTAGGAAGGTCCTATGGTGACCTGGAGCATCTGCATATCAGATGCTCATGGCCTGGTCTGGGATCAGTCTCTGCTCCTGATCTCTTTCCTTGCCAAGGGGCATGAAAATACTTCTGCTAATTCGCCTGCTGTTCCTAAGGAGTAGAATACACCCGGCAATTAACTGGAAAGAGCTCTTGATTGAAGGCCATGCGCGTTGGAATTGTCACTTTTAAGGACTAGAGCGGCACCGTGACGAAAGGGGCTTAGGGATGGTGGGAGGAAGCCAGGGAGCGGCGAGGCTGTGCGGGACGGGGACAGACACGAGCCAGGGACCCTGTGTCCTTCCCCCCACTGCAGCATCCTACTTGTCCCCTGTGAATGTGACTGAGCCAAGCAGCCACGAGAGCTCTGCTCACTTCACACGTGACGAGGAAGCGAGACTCAGCTGGGTTGGTTGGGTCACTCGTGGCCGCCACACAGCCAGGGCGTGGCAGAGCCTGGGTTTCGGCTACTCTCTTGGTTCCGTCCACGGTGCTTCCTGCGGGGGAGGTCCGCTCTGTGCCTCTCCAGGTCCCTCCTCTACCTTCTGCACCCCCTCCCCCACCTGGGGGGCCAGCCAGTATTGGGTTCCGTGTGGGCTGCCCTGTCCTCTGCTCTGTGGCTGGGCTCAGGCCCTGGGAAGTCCCGGAGATCAGAGGGAGGCTGGGCATGTATTCCCTTGGCCTCCACCTTGTGAGGTCCACTAGGCCTGGTGATGTCCCTCCACCGAAGGTCACTGCTCCCCTGAAGGCAGTATGCTCCTTCTGGTCTTCAGCCACGGTACCCTCATCGGTTTGAGCCTGGGGGGCTGGTGGTGGTGGTGGTGGTGGTGGTGATAGTGCCACTGCTTTACACCCGGCTCCCGGCACCATCCTTGTCCTTCCCCAACACCCACGCGCCCGAGTCAACCGCTCCTTTGTCCATAAACCTCCGAGATGACCCCGATTTGGGTGTGCCGTCAGTTTCCCATTAGGACCCATGAAAGGAGATGTGGTATTGAGAATATGTCACAGAATATAGCAATAGACACTTAAAAGGTCAACTTGCTATGCTTCAATTACTGGGCAGTACAAACCACGGGACTCATCTTTTCTAGCCGGACACTGCACGGGAAGATGAGGGCTCCCGGGGAGTCATGAGACGTTATGATGGGTCCGATCCGATCACATTCCTTTGCTGTCCCCTATTTGTGCTTCCAGCACGACTGAGATGGATTATTTCCCTTCTGCCTCCTACCAGTGGCTTCATCTCCAAACAGAGTTGCTTTATGCCTAAAGCGTTAATATCGGTTTTCATACTAATGAATCAACATTTAAAAATCAGATTTCTAACCTGCTGTGATTTGATGTGTGTGGGGGGTATGTTTAGAAAAATAACTTAGATGTTTAGTGCAATCCACACATTTTAAAACAATTTCTTTGTGAAACTGCACAACACGGAATACGAGATGTCGCGATCATTTTCTTCACCGATAAGGTCAAGGGATAAAAAGGAATAGACTATGTGGGAGTCTTTCTAAAACTGGCTGTTTCATGAAGGACAAGAATTCAACAGATCACCTTGTTTACGAAAATCCGTGACCACGAACCAAAGATGCAAGAAGATTTTGGAAGCAAAGAAGCATTACGTGTCAAACTTTGTGACTCGACTTTACCTTTAACATGTTGGCTTCTGATGTCCTTGGAGATGGGCTGGTCCACCTGTAGAAGACAACGGGGCAGCATCAGCTCTTGAACTGTGACTACAATATCATCTAATGTCCTACTTTACTCTGTGTGGTTAGGTCCCCAAGGAGAAAGGCATAGGTCTCTGGGCTCACCACCCTTAGAGATCACCACCCGTGCACGATTGGTTGGTTGGTAGTGAGTCAGTACGTGTACCTATGTGCAGACGGGTGTGCCGCTGTGCCAGTGATGAGTGTGGTGGCCTCGGGTGGTCACTTGTCGCTGTGAAACTGCGGAAAGGCATTTGGCGTATCCCGAGCCTTAAGATTTTTCATC
Organism: Rhynchonycteris naso; assembly: GCA_037038555.1. Classification (NCBI taxonomy): domain Eukaryota; kingdom Metazoa; phylum Chordata; class Mammalia; order Chiroptera; family Emballonuridae; genus Rhynchonycteris; species Rhynchonycteris naso. The sequence continues at coordinate 312,040,590 of CM072996.1, read as the reverse complement.
TTTATAAAAGGGAAAAGTACTTAGTCGCTTTGGGTCATTGAGTTATTGTGAAGATCGATGTACAAGGTTGAGTTCACTATGAACGACGGAGCAGGAAGATCAGCGTGTGGTCTCCCTCGGATACCGGGGTCCCGCTTCCACCTCCATCATGTGCTAGCTATCGCAGATGCCGAGACGCTCTACCTTCTGAGCCTCAGTTTCCTTGTCTGTGGCCGGAGGCAGCAGAAGTATGGCTACCTCACGAGGAAGGGAGGATTCCACGAGACACATCCTGCCACGTGCCTAGAAGAGGGAGGGGACTGGCCCCACTTGAGCTGAATCATTCTTTGCTGTCATTATTACTATTATTAGAGGCGCGCACGGATGAGCTAGTAAGGGCTGGCTAGGCACTTGCCAGACACGAGGGTGAGGAAGATGATGAACACATTGTAATGGTGCCCAATGCCTTTGAAAGCCTCGACGCCTCGGCCCGTATTGGGGCCTGGAGTGGTTAATATTATGTGCCCACTCGACCGGGCCTCGGATATTGGGTTAGCTGTTATTTCCGCGTGTGCCTGGGAGGGGGTTTCCAGGTGAGATGAGCATTTGGATGAAGAGGCTGGGAAGGCAGATGGCCCTGCCCAGGTGGGTGGGCTCCGCTTGTCCACTGAGGGGCTGGGGAGAATGGAAAGGCAGAGAGAGGAACAGTTGGCGCAATCGGTTCTCAGGCCTTTGGGCTCAGACTGGTGCTCCCCCTGCTGGCTGTCCTGGGCTGCAGCTGTCAGCTGGCTGGTCTCCGGACGCGGCCTCCAGCACCGCTGTTTTATTCATACTCCGTGTGCATGTGCCTACACGTCTGCAGCTCTCCCCATGTTTCTAGAGAACTCTGGCTAATACGGGGTCTTCATTGGCACCAAGTTGAGGTGGCCAAGGTGATGTGAAGGAGGGGTCAATGAACCCCTGTAACCTATTATCTTTGCTGTCCAATGTCCATTCCTTTTTTTTAGAAAGACACACACACACACACACACACACACACACACACACACACACACACGGACAGACAGGAAGGGAGAGAGATGAGATGCATCAATTCATCATTGTGGCACCTTAGTTGTTCATTGATTGAGTTCCCATATGTGCCTTGACCAGGGGGCTCCAGAGCCAGTGACCCTTTGCTCAAACCAGCAACCTTGGGCTCAAGCCAGTGACCATGGGGTCATGTCTAAGATTCCATCCATGCTTAAGCCAGAGACCCCGCGCTCAAGCTGAATGAGCCCGCTTTCAAGCAAGTGTCCTCGGGGTTTCAAAGCTGGGTTCTGCGCATCCCAGTCTGATGCTCTATTCACTGCGCCACCGCCTGGTCAGGATGCCCAGTGTCCATTGCCGTCCCTCTGTGGAACACCGGACCACTGTGTTCATGCCTGGGAAGGGCAGGGTTCTGTAGCCGGTCAGTCTAGCCGGGAGTCGAGTGTGGTTTGGATTGTGCGTCTCTCTGCTTCTTCCACAGCTCCATCAGCTTCCAACTCCTCCCAGGCTGCCCTGCGGAGGCCGGGGAGCCGGCACTTATTTACGTGTTCTTCTTGTATCCTCAGCTTGCAGCCTGCCCTGTGTGCCTGCCCCACCGGGCGGGTGGCTGGGGGTCTCTCTCACTGCTCTCGCCCACCTCCCCTTGCTGGCTTGGCCACAGGAGCGGGAGCCTGCTCAGCTAGCTGTCTCTGTCCTAGGTGGGTTCTGTGGTCTGAGGGTCTCAGGGAAGGGGCTTCCTTAGGATCCCTGTTCTGGTTACATTTTGTGTCTTTGGCGGGTCTTTTACCTGAAGGAGTTTCTCTGCATCTCCCCCAGTGGTGGGCACCCCCTGATGTTATCCGTGTAGGATCCCGGGGTTCAGGGACATGTCCGGCTCCTCCCCTGGGGCGGCTCCCACCTTCTATGAAATGAGTATTTATTGGCAACTGCGATATACCTGCGATGATGCTCGATTGTGAGGAAAACAAAGAGGAATACTGGATTCTGAAAGAGGATTCAGACTCGTACACGGGTCGGAGTTTCCAACATACCACGCACGGGATAGCACAGGTTTAACTCACACAGGTTGCTCCGTCTGGGCGCTGCTGGGCGTTGGGGCCGGATAATTCTTCTGTGGTGGAGGGCTGGCTGGCACTACCTGTCAGTAGCATCTTGCCCGGTCCAGACAACTGGAAATGTCTCCAGACAGTGCCAAGTGCCCCCTGGTGGGCAGCGCCACCCCAGCTGAGACCCGTGGATTATAACAAGAAGCTTCCTCTGGAAGGCTTCTCAAAAGCCCCCCTGGCAGGCTGACTCTGCACAGCTCAGTGCCCTCTCTGTGCCCCCGGCTCCCCTGTCGGGCACGCCCTCTTCCTCCACAGGACCGTGCAGATCTCACGAGAACTAGCGCCTGAGAATGAGGTTGGCGTGAAAAATCTAACCCGCTTACCGTACCAACGTGACTATGCAAACCTCGACTGTAAAAGTTAAAAGCACAACTCCCTCTTTAGCTGTGTCGAGACCACGTCCTTCTCTAATTGATAAGACGGCTTCCCGCCTGCCTAACCTTGTGCCCGTGCCCCTCAGAGTCCTTTTCTCACATGATTTTCCGTGACTTTCATGTGTTGAGGTGGTAGTTCCGCTTGCCCAGCGGTCTGGCTAGAGAACATTTGTTTTGTAACAGAAGCTGCAGGGGTGAGAGGAAGGAATAGAAAATAATAGGAGTGGAGGCTTCACCTGTGGCACAGTCACTTAGTCATGCGAGCATTATCTTTAAGAACCTTTCCTTACGAAGGCTGGCTTACATGTGTAGTACAGGGCTGCTTCATCAGTGGTTTTTAGGGAAAGGAAACCCCGTCTCCCCAGGCCGGCATTTTCTCCTCCTTCATAACCAGATCGGAACCTGTGTCTCGAGTCTCTGATCCAATCGCTCCCAGATTCTTGTTGTTCCCAGAATACGCATTGTGCTCTAGCGATGACATCCCGAGGTGTCCTTGTCCTTGTCACACAGCCCACCCTGCTGCAGACCTCAGTGATGGCAAACAGTCACACAAGGACCTCGCAGGACAGACTGACAAAGGGTCCTTGTGAGGAGAAGTAAACCAGAGGGAGACCGGGTCTCGTTTCCTATTAAACAGCGATTCCGAACGTCGAGATTCTGTGCAAATAATTGAAAGTGTGTTCCTTTTTGTCTAGCGAAGCAGTATCTATTGAGAACCTCTTCTATAAGGGCACTGTTCTAGGTGCTGGGGCTAAAATGGTCCCTGTTCTCAAGGAGATGTCCTCTGTTGACGGACAGCTTCATGCCAGGCACTGTGCCCTGTATGTGGTATCAGGGCATCCACGAGACCTCAGAGCTGAGGCTACAAAGCCTTAGGGCTCCTCCTTCCCCAGGACCACGATCCCACCAGTCACCTGAGCTGGGCTGCACCAGCTCGTTCCCTAAGGAGATGCCCCAGGCATGAGCAACGGGGAACTCCTGGCTGCTGGGAGCGCTCTACGCATGTATGGTTCACACGGTCAAGTCTCTACTCACTCCTTCGAGCCTCATCTGCGTGTTCCAGGTTTGCCCCTCCACAGCGATGGGCATCTTGGCGGCCAAGGAAAGGGGAGTGTCCATCATGCCCTCGAAATAGCGCGTATCTGTGAAAAGAGTGACACTTTAAAGTCACACCTTACACGGACTCAGCTCATCATGATGGCTAATGTTTTTGCACATCTGCAAAAGTATGAATCGGGCAGTTGTGCATCCACTTCACAGATGAGGAGACTGAGGCACAAAGAGGGGAGATGCCTCCTCTGGGTCTGTGCGTGTTAATACCAAAGTCCGGACTTGAACATCCTCATTCTCACCCCCTGGGAGTTCTCCTCATCCTTCAAGGCTTGGGTTGTATTACACCCTTTAAAAATCTTTCTAGCCCTGGCCGGTTAGCTCAGTGGTAGAGTGTCAGCCTGGTATGTGGCCGTCCTGGGTTTGATTCCCATTCAGGGCACACAGGAGAAGCAACTGCCTGCTTCTTTACCCCTCCAGCTCCCCCTTCTCTCTCTCGCTTCTTCTCCCATAGCCATGGCTCGATTGGTTGGAGTGCAGTGTCCCCGGGTGCTGAGGATGGCTCCATGGAGTTTGGTTGCAAGCATGGCCCCAGACAGGGGGATGCTGGGTGGATCATGGTCAGTAAGGGTGTCTGCGGGAGTCTGTTCCTCTATCTCCCCTCCTCTCACTTGGAGAAAGAAGAAAAAAATCTTTCTAGATTCCGTGCTCTCAGGCTCACCCCAGGCTCTTTCATTTTACATACTTAACATCTTCTCGCATATTTATCTGTTGCTCTCACTGTTCCTGCCACTAGACTGTGACCTTCCTGGGAACAGGGATAGGCTCTGTTTATCTTTGTGCCCCTTGCTCAGTCCTGACGCGGTAACCGGCACTCAGTGGGTACTCAGCAAATGCCTGCTGGGTGGATGGACTGAGGAATATCATCCTTATTTACAAAGTGATTCTCTTGAAAAGAACCTTTGCAGGTTCATGTCAGTGGGTCAGGCCATCAGAAACCACAAATCTTCTTTTTTTAAAAGTGTGCTGTGTCTAAGGTTCGGGGACTCGCTGAAGCTACCCGGTGTGTCCCAACCAGAGAGAGGCAGAGGTGGTGCGAATGTGGGTCTTCCCTACTCTTAAGAAGTCAGGCTTTTCTGCTACTCGGATGCTGACCTCCTGAAAAGTGCGCCAGCCAATGAGGAGTCTCCCTTCCGCCCTCTGCCCCTTGTGCAAACTGCCTTAACCTTTTCTGTGCGAGGGCCACATCTCTGCCACTCTCCTGTGTCGTTCTTAGGATCCAAGATCAGCATCATCATCATAATAACCAACAATGACAGTGCCCTGACTCTGCCTCGTCCTGTCCTCTCGTGGGAATGCGACATCATCCTACCTGGTGCCCTCAGAAGAACTCTCCGGGATGGGTTCCATCCTTACGAAGCCTAGTCTCACACAAGGACTGTGAGTGTTGGCGACATGGCCAGAGAGCTGGGGGGTGGGGGTGGAGGGGAGGGCGGGCAGGGTTCCCACCCCCCGGGAGCTGTTCAGTTCAGAACCCACAGCTTCAATGAACTAGGCCCGTGGTCGGCAAACTCATTAGTCAACAGAGCCCAATATCAACAGTACAACGATTGAAAAATCTTTTGAGAGCCAATTTTTTTTTAAACTTAAACTACACAGGTAGGCACATTCCTTATCGAGGTAGCGCCCGCACGTGGTATTTTGTGGAAGAGCCACACTCAAGGGACCAAAGAGCTGCCTGGGGCTCGCGAGCTGCAGTTTGCCGACCAGGCAACTAGGCGATATCGATATCATAAGGATGCACCTTTTCAGATTTCTAGACTCCCCACTGCTACCTGCATATTCGGATTCCTTGATCGGCCAGGCTGGTAGAATTTTCACCGCCTGCCACTTCTCTGCCACGTGAGCCTTGGGTTCCTCATAGTCGTCCTCGTCATCCCTGTGGCCTCCGGCTCCGTCCAGGAACGCGGCACACATTCTTTCCTAAGCAGGAGGGGACCGTCCAAGCAAGTCAAGCGGAGGCACAAGGACGACAGAGAAGCAGGCTACGGTGCTGGCGAGGGGAGTGTCATCGGCCCCTCAGGGGGGGAGGGGAGAGTCTAGGTTCTGGGGCAGCGGAATTCTTGTGGTAGGCAGAATTCCAGTGATGTCCCCAAATAGTCCCATCCTTTGCGGTTCAATCAAATAATCATCTAGGTGCAGCTGGGAGGGGACCCTGCAGATGTTATCAAGATTACTAATCACTGACTTTGAGATAGAAAAGATCACCCTGGATGACCTGAGTGGGGCCAATGTATTCCCTCCAAGCCGTTACAAACAGAAAGGGGACCCGTTCGCAGGTGACGTGGTCTTGTATGTGAGGGACCTCGACGAACTCACTAAGAATTACTTGAACTAATAAACAATGTTGCAAGGTGGAACTAATAAACAATGTTGCAAGGTGGAAAGAGATGCCATTGCTATACAGGTTGTAGTTCTAGGTACTAGTAACAAGCTCCGAGTCTCAACACCGGGAGGGCAGGGCAGGACTGGGGTTCCAGTCCACAAGGGGTGGAATCACGTCGGGATCCGGAGCCCGCACCGGGCCACACCGACGCGGGAAAACCACGCTCAGTGATCTTTTGTGCAGCAGACAGAACCAGCATGTGATCCTTTTTCCCTTCTGGGTCTCAGGACGCTCACCTTCTGCCCTAGCTTAAAGAAATGTTTTTTTTGTCTTTATTTGAGCCTGAGAAAGAGAATTCAAGTGTCACTGTGGTCAATAATGTGGAATTCTGGAGAGCTGGAAGCAGTGTCGTGTGATGTCAAGAGCCCAGAAGAAGGAGACAGAGTCATCTCCCAATAAAAGGGGAAGTTGACTCTGAAATGCTGATCTATCCTCTGCCCGGTACTATCTCCTCCGAGCACCTGTCACAGGATGTGGGAGGCTTCAGGTGACACTGTTGGAGCAGGCTATGACACATTCTAGGAAAACCTTTGATGTCTTACAGTTTTTCCTAAGACTCCAAATGACCACAGCCCTGGCCAGGAATAACAGGTCCAGTTCCAAGAGAGTTTTATGCATGTTCCCCAGCTTGGCCTTCAAAGTTAAGAACTTTTATCTTCACCCTCTACAAACAGGGATAGGTGACTTGTGAAAGCCACACAGGTTGTAGGTGTTTAGATGGGCAGAAACAGATCTTTCTTCCAAACCCACACTGGAATCCAGGGCCAGATACACTGCTCACAAAAAATTACAGGATATTTTATTGCTTCGTATTCATTTTGAAATATCCCCTAATTTTTGTAAGCAGTATATTTAAAATTGTTCTCACCCCCACCCTGAAAATTGGGAGGGGCAGAGAATTCGGGGTATTCCTGTGCAACAGCATCCATAATTTTGACCTTTAATCAGACAGTCACGGCAAATGGTGTAAGCTGGGGCTCAGAACTGGAACTGTCACTCTGCAGAGAGAACTTCCTTAGTTCTCCGCCAACCACAGCCATACCACGTAGGCAGCGGCCGCGTGAATCTTTCTCTGGACTTCCAAATGTTTTTCTTTTATAGTCAATAGTTAAAAACTTAAAGTTATTGCTTTATAGCCTTAACTATTGCTGGGTATTCTGCATACAGTAGATTTTTAATATGTGCTTGTTAAACAAGTTTAGTGTGTAATCTTTCTATGTGTATAATAGAGATTTTTTAAAATTTATGCTGTAATTTGTGTAGTTATAGAGATATCTTTATCCGAGGCAATTTCAAATTTATTTTTGAATTAAATGAACGTACACACACACACACACACACACGAATAAATAGCATCATGCCTGGTTACAGAGTGACTCTGTCAACCGGAAGTGTCCGAAAGGAGACAATGTGTGTAAAATTTTGAGCAAAATGCCAATGCCTACAGTCAATAAATGTTAGCTGCAAATATTGGTGAGAGGGCCATGGCAACGACTACTATTAAAGACTCGCAGGTCAGGGAAGGCCGCCCATCATGTGTTTCCCTCTCCTCCTCTTCAAGTCCCTTTAACAGTGTTAAGCACCTTATATGTGCCAGGTGCTTGGAGGCAGCATGGATCAGGATGGTGTCACCCCATCCTAGATATAAATCGTGGGCCCATTTTATGACCTTGGGGAGGCTACTCCCTGACTCAGCCACTCAGTCTGTACTTGGAGATTGCTAAGCCTGTCGCTCGTGGTTGTGCTCAGAGATGACCCGAGCAAAATGTGTACAAAGGTTCTACTTTGCCGCCTGCCCGTGATACGCCAGATCCCTTCCCTCCAGCCGGCTTGCCGAGTGTCAGCAGAGCAGAGTGCCAGGGGCAAAGCGGAGCTTGCTGGAGTTTCTGCAACTGGCCTGGCGAAGGGTGCGGGGGGAAGGTGACTGGGCTGCCCCAGGAACTGCACACAGAAGTGAGTTCTGAGCAGGAGCGCAGGCATGCAGCTCCTTGGGGAAGCGATAAAAGTGCATCTGTAGCAGGGGTGCCATTTGTGGACTGCGTGGCAAAGGCCAACACACCCCTCAGAGCGCAGACTCTTTGGGAAGGCCTTGCGCCTGCTGGAGGGACTGGGGTTGTGAGAACAGAGCCCAGCTCGGTCTGTGGCCTTGCTGGATTTCCCGGGTAGGGGGGGGCAGACACGTGGGGACAGCAGGAGGGGCATCAGCCCCACCCTGCTCTGAACAGGACCAACACCAGGCCCCGCAAGTCTTGCCCACAGGACTGACTGGAAATATTTTGGTTTAGTTCTTTCCAGGAAGGGAAAGACACAGAGCTTTGCTTTCATTACAGTAAGTTATATGTATGTATTTGCTGACCTACTTATTATCTATCATCTGTCCCTCTCAGGGGTTCTTAATGAAAAGTCCAGTATTTACCCATAAAACTCAAAATTAATACACTAGTTTGTGCCTGACCTGTGGTGGCGCAGTGGATAAAGCGTCGACCTGGGAACATTGAGGTCGCCAGTTCAAAACCCTGCACTGGTCTGGTCAAGGCACATATGGGAGTTGATGCTTCCAGCTCCTCCCCCCTTTCTCTCTTTCTCTATCTCTCTCTCTCACTCTGTGTCTCCTCTCTAAAATGAATAAATAATAAAATAAAAAACCTTTAAAAAAATACACTAGTTTGTGATGGACCGATTGATTGTGTGTGTGCCCTGGGGTGAGGGTCCATAGCTTTACTTAGATTTTAAAGAAGTCTTTCAAACAGGAAAGAACCAATGATTTTACAGGCAGTCTGTCTGCCTATCTGTCCAATCATCCGTCCGCCTGACCTATTCCATTTATCACCTATAGATATGCTAGTTAGGACTATCTAGGTAATATACGTATACATCTTCCCAATAAAGTTATTTATAAATATGAGATATCTCAGTCCTGTGACAAGTTTTCTCTAGTCATTAAGATTCTTTGCAAATATCATTAATGGTGTCATAATGCAAATGTAATATATGCAACTCTTTCTATATTATTGAACAGTTAGCATGATCCCATTGTGCTGCCATTTAAGATATACTGCTATAAAATGGAAATGGGTGTGTTTAAATATTAATCCAAATTTCAGGCTTGTTTCTTAAATTGCCAACCATAGAATTATTGGGCCAAAGAAAATGGACATTTTTCTCTTTCTTCGTTAATATCGGGAGATCGCTTCCCAGAAAGCGTGTGCCCGCTTTCATGTTTTGCCAGAAGTGTTAGAAGTGCTTTCCCCGTCGCACACTTGCCAACCTCCGTGCCTTGGTATTTTCGCCTTATCCAATCTTCGCGATGGCCGTGTGAATTCATTTTTATCTCCCTTTCATTATAAAGCTGAGGAATTGGCATACAGTTTTATATCCAAGAACTGAAATACAATTCTTCCTGCTGGGAAATTATGTTGAAAAAACAATTATTTTTCTTTGTTTTTAATTCCACCGAGCACCTTGGAAAAAGCCAGGTGTTTTGTAAACAGCCCAGGCTGGGACAGTGGGTGAGGGAAATGCTGACTCACGCTGTCGTGGAGACGCTGACTCACGCTGTCCTGGAGAGGCTCCTTAGCAGTCTGGTGCCAGCCTGCCAACGACAACAGACACAGTGTTAACGCAGGACGCGGGAAGACGGCGCCCTTCGCTTTCTCCGGAAATCTCGTGCTCATTTTAATTAGTTTTTCTTGACTGTAATTGCTCAAAATGAAGTGCATATTTCTGTCCTGCTCACTCTCTCTGCGGCTGCTGCTCTTGCAAAAACGGGAGCAAAGACGGAAAAGGAGGAGAGGGTAAGCAAATCCAAACTAAGGAGCCATCTCTCCTCTGCTGTAGGTCAGCAGTATTCCCACTGGAGGAGGGAGGCCCCGCCCACACGTCACATGAGCGCCCAAGGTCCGGACTCATAGCATCTCAGCCAATGAGAACGCTTATTCCTTCCCCCTCCCCCCATCTCCCCTGATGGCCCAACATGTTGCATTTGCAACACTTTAGACTGAACCTAAGTATTTTGAGGGCGGGGTCATTTCTATTCATTCATCTATCCCCAGCCCCAGGTGCAAGGCTCAATATTGTCCACATGGACCAGATGAGCTCTTGGTAAATGTTGGTTGAATGACTACTGGTCAGTTGACGCTTCTCAACGCTCCCTGCTCTCATTTGGACTTGTTTTAGGAAGGGTTTTCTGCAGGTCATCTGGGGCACTCCGTGGTCAACGTTTCACATTTTACCCTCAGATTATGCAAAAAACCACCAAAGACTGCTCTCAGAGCCTGCAGGTTATTTATTTTACTTCTCTTTCCCCTTTTTGCTTCCTCCTAGACTTAATTTTCTTAAATTGCAAATACAGTGTCGTGCTATTAGTCTGCATTAGGAACATTATAAACAGGAAGTGTTTAATCACATTGTCTTTATTAGCACACACGTGAGAAGGTCCCAGCAGATCTCAGGACCCGCAGCTGCGTGCTTCTCAGCAGTTCGGTTCACTTTGATTGGAAGGAAAACAGCCATCTCGTAAGAGTCTATTTCCCCTCCTCCTCGGGCTGCTGGGAGTCTCAGGTCATGCATCTGGCCTGTGTCCAGGGAGTGCAGAGGACCATGGGATGATATTTGTGTCTACATCTTGGTCTGGCTTCATTATTTTTAAAAACGTTTTCCTCTTTGACCCTGAATTCTCTTATGCTGCTGCACTATGAAACTCGCAGTTGTGCATGTGTGTCCCAAGTCTTCTGTGGGGTGTAACGTGTAAGTCAATGAAAGTTTGGCTCAGAGAAAAGGCAGCTCCCTGGAATCTGCCTGGGACCTGTGCGTGGGAGAGGGATAATTAGCCAAAGCTAACCTGGGGCTGATGAGCCTCCAGGGGCAGGACCCCAGCTGTCACTGCCCAGGTACACTGATGACACTGTCCTGCCACAGCACAATGACACCCCAATGAGCTCCCTTCAGCGTAGCACGTCGTACTGTCTCATGAACTGAGTTGAGGTAATAAGGTCACCCGTTAAACACCAGCTGGCCCGGAAGGAGTGAACCGTCCCAGATTGACTGGGGACCTGCCCTGGCCCTCGTGAGCACGGAGGGCACTCCGCTGTCAAATTCAAGGTTTAATATAATTTCGTTCTAGGAGACAGTCCTCACGGAACGTGGTCATTACACTGACGTCCCCAGAGAGAGAGTTGGGGGTCTCTGCTTTCGGCAAAGGCCAGCTCTGCAGCCCGAGACCCCCCCACCCCCAACCTCTGCCCAGGGCCCCCAGATGGGCTTCAGGACACTTCTGGGTCTTTGTCCCATCCCACCTGGAGTCCCAGCCTCATCGCCCTCCCCCCTGACCCCCACTTTGCTTTCAGAATGTCAGTGTCCTTTAGGACCCTCCTAGGACTTCCCCCAATCACCGCAGGCCGCTGTGACGTCACTGAAGTGGTAGCGCAGCCGTTTTCTGTCTCACTTCCCGTGACACGTAAATAAAATCCGGCAGCGTCTGGTTATGTGGACACACAATGCCATCCTGGGGGCGGGACCTGTCTTTCCTCTCTCCCGCTGCCACAGTACCTATGTGTGTGAATGACAACGCCGGGTTTGGGACGTGTGATATTAAAAGAACTATTCTGAACCTGTGAATTCATGTCCCTCATGGCCCACGACTTCCTGGAGGGACCCCAGAGTCCAGTGCAGCCCAGCCTCTGCCCCTCTCTAATCCCATCTCTGCTCCGTTCCTTGCTCACTGAACTGGCGCCGCAAGGGCCTGTCCGTGTCCCTCGGGGACATCGGGCTCCTCCCATCTCAGAGACCTGGCATGAGGCCCTTCCTCAGTCCACAATGTGCTTTCCCAGCTCTGCCCTTGCCTGGATCCTTTTCAGCCTTCAGATTGTGTTTTAAATATCATCTCCCCCAGGGGACTGTCCCTGACCACCAATCTCAGGTAAAACCAAGGAGAGTCTCCCCAGCCCAGCCGTTACTCCCTCAAGTTCCTGGTGTGGCGGTGAGGGTGCGTGTGCTCAGCAGCCCCGTTTCCCCTTCCCGTGGGTGTGGAGCACGCACGCTCCTCCCCGCGTGCTTGCGCCGGGCGGCCATGGCGCTGCTGTGGCCGCTGGGACGAGGCGGGTGTGGTGGACTCCACGCCCAGCCTGCCCACGTGACCCTCCGCCATTCAGTTCTGTGTCAGGGACTGGCCAGAGACAGAGGACCTCACAGCCCGCAGAAATAACGGAAGCCACGGGGCAAAAGGAGCGTGTTCGGAAAAAGACCTCCTTCAATCCACATGGGATTGTGATGTGGGCAAGAAATAATGCTTTATTTTATTAAACCACTAATGCTTGTAGTTTACGCACGATAGATGTTAGCCCTCCCTGGTTAATACAGTCTTTTTAGTTTCTCTGTTGCACGTAGAAACAAAGTAAGGCAATAAATATATCATTACAGACTGGGGTGCCCACTGGGGGCACGTCAGGCTCTCGATCGCTGGCTCCGGTCACCCAGAGCACCCTAACGCACCACAAGCGGATGGTCGGCCATGAATTACAGTGGAGGCTGCAGTGGAAACTCCCAGGACTGAGGACCAGTGCCTGACCTCCCGGGACAACTGACCTCCCTGCTGCGTGAGCGGGAGATGGGCACTTGCTCTTGCCGGATCCCAGGTCCCCACCAAACTGGCACCCCCACACGCTTCCAAGTCTCAGAGTCTTCCTGGAACTGGAGGATAGGTTGGCTTCTCAGTGACAGAGAGAGAGAACAAGAGAGCGAGCGCCATTTCCCATGGAATTGAAGTTGCGCTTCTCATCACCACCCTGGAAGAGCCATACTCATGTTGTGTCTGTGGAGGACCGTCCCATCCATCACCCACCGACACCGGGAAGCCCCCCGGGCAAGTGTCCTTTTACGACAGGCAGCCTTTGCGGGAACGCTCCTTTGAGGAGGAAAGCCAAGACGAATGTGCGCCCTCTAAGCGCTCGAGGGCTCCCCCGCGCGGCAGGAAGCAAGTACCCCGGACTTCAGCGTCTGCTCTGAGGCCTCTTCTCAGGTCGGCGCAGGCGTGCTAACGGCCTCTGGCCAGTGCCCATCCAGTCAAGTTCCCCTCACCTTGCTCCTCTCGGGGGTTTAAAGTAAGAAACAGCAGGTCCCTGGTATAAACGACTTGCTTTCTATACAAGTCCCCACGGTGACGTTTGGTCACCCTGGAGTGTGAGCACGACTGACTTAGAGGCTCCGACTCCCTTCCGTTGGAAGGCGGGCCACCAGGACAGAGGGCCCAGGGCCACCTTCACTGGGGAACACTCCCGTGAACTTAAGCCCCCCCCGGGGGGGGGGCGCAAGGCCTGTGCCTTGTCAGAGCCCATTTGCTCCCCTCGTGGGGACAGGGGAGCTGGCCGAGCCCCAGGTTTGCTGTCACGGGACAGTCCCATCTAGAAAAATTCTCCCAAGCAAAACCAACTTTCGTTTCCATTTCTTCAGAGGGAGGGGCCGGGAAGCCTCCAACGCCACGTGCCACCCGCTGGACCTGCTCAGAAATGCGTGTCCATCACCGAGGGCTCCATAGCGGCGGCAACTGTGTGTCTCCCCTCCCGTGCCCCTTTCTTCTCAGCTCGGGGGTCCCCTATGGCTAGCTGGACACACGGCCCCCTAGGGGGAGCACTCATTGCATACCCTCAATGTCCCGGCGGCTACACACGGCCAAGAATCCAAGTTTTGGTGGCAATTTCTAGTACGTTTTTTAAAGGGAAGTCGATGTGTGCCGTTTATTCCTTCTGTTTCTTCCCCTTGTCCCGCCTACTGCCTGGATCACGGTACTATTTTAGGCGACGGGACAAAATCCCATTTGAGGACAATACAAGGGAAGGGACGACAGCACAAGAAGGGTGGGAACTCAGAGGACTTGGAGCAGAATCGCCAAACAGCCTTGGACCACCGACCTCTGGACTTGACTGACACGGGGGTGGGGGTGGGGGGGGGAATAAACATCCGCCATGTTTAACCTCCATAGTTTCTTTTTAAAAGCGTTTCGCAGCTTTTCACGTGTTGTCACCAATAACGTAGTGTTGATTAAAGGCATGAGACTATATTTTCATGGAAACTGAGTGAGAAGTTCTAGGTTCAAATCCTGGCCCTGTCTGTCCCTTTCTGGTCAGGGGACCCCGGGCACGTTCCTGAGCCTTGGTTCACCGATACTAACTTGTAGAATGGGAAAGGACAGTGTCCACACGACATAGCTGACGAGAACCTTAAAAACGCAACTCCCGGGCTCAGTGCCCCACTGACGCATGGCTGTGTTCTGTGTTTCCTGTCTTTTCAAGGTCCACGTGGTGACCAGATCTCTTCCGCTCAACCCAGAGCCTCAGCACTCGCTGCTTTCATAGCTGTAGTAGGGAACTGTTCACGACGGAGCGCTCATGTTACAGCAAGCCACGTGCCTTGTCCACATGCACCCGTTGCTCCTTCGCAGGGGTTCTTGGAGCTGTGAGGCTCGGGTTCAGGGACTGTCACCATCTGCTTGACCTTCCTGGCGCACCCAGCACCAAGTGTATTGTGATGGGTGTGGGTCCCACTCTACTGCTTTCTCCCCACGTTCTCTAACCGCTCTTGGGCTCTGACACCTAATCTATATGAGGAGTGTGATAGAATCACTCCCCTACAGCTCAGTCCCACAAGTTTATCAAATGCCTGGCCAAGACCAGGGACTTGACCTCTGTTAGTTTCTTTCTTCCCATTCTCTCTCCTCAGGCCCTAGAACCTGCTGCTGTCTGGAGGGGCCAAGCACTCCCATTCTAGGCTCCGGGCTCATGGCCTTGGGCTCTTCTGGACAAACGACACTGCCTGTCTTATGTTTTACCTTTCAGGACTCAAAAGTTTTCGGGGACAGAGCCACCAATGTGACCTTCTCACCACAATGAGAAACAAGACAGACCTTGTACCCAGGCAGGTCCCAAACGTTAGACCATGGATCTATGGCTCTAGGTAAAGGCAGGTGTGAACTTGACATCCATTTTCACCATCGCTGAGTGAAGGAAGATCATGTCCCGTGAGCCCTGGGGTGTGACTTATCCTTGAGAAGAAAAGAAACCAGAGCGAGGAAAAGAGGAAGGGGAAGAAGAAGGGAGAAATAAAGATAGATACAGAGTCTCTCTCTCTATATATAATATATATATTATATATATATGTAATGTGTCTGTTACATAGCTATTATAATATATATATATATATATATATATATGCATATACAAGGGTGGGAAAAAGGAGGCTGACAGTTGTTTGAATGGGAAATAATACAGTAATTCATAAATATAGTGCAAGGATAAACTTTTGCATAAAGACTCCTCCTTTGCCCACCCTACTTCTATTTATACCTTTCCCCTATTTATCAATCAGAGGCGGATTAAGGTCGGTTGAAGCCCCCAGCGCAGAAGAAAATATTGGGCTCCTTAAAAAAAAAGAGACAGGAAAAATAAAAATACATGTTAACTATATTATTAAATAAATAAAAATACGATGTACTATTAATGTTAAAATTGCACATATGAAACCAAACTTGGTGTCATTAGAAAAAAGTGTGAAGTTGGAATTTTGCGGGGCCCTTCAGAAGTCAGGGCCCAGGGCGCACACCCAGTGCACCCGCCGTTGAATCCGCTTCTGCTATCAATGATCCATCTACCTATCCTACCAGCTCGGTGTGACCTAGCTGTTTTAGGCACTTCGGTTTTATCTACGGAACCACAGGCTCCTGATCTGGAGAAGGTGGCGCGTTGTAAATTTCAGGCACCAACCATCCCAACTCAGGGAAGTAGCTTCATGGAAACGGGTGCGGTGAGCTGGGAGAGTGGCTCCGTTTCGTCTGGGTGGCCCTTGGCAAGCCAGTTCCCTTCTCTCGTTCTTCATCTCCCCACCGGCAAGGCATGGTTTCAGAACCTCAGATTTGCTGAGTCTTCTGGACGGTTTTCTTCCTCTTCCTCTTCCTTCTCTTCTTCTTCTTTAAAGAAAAACACCTGTGCACAAAGCCAGTTGCAGTGCCTGTCACATGAAGAGCAGCTGCGGGTCGCGTGAGTGGATGGGTGGATCGATGCATGGATGGGTGGATGGACAGACGGATGGACGGGTGGATGAGTGTGTGGTAAGGGCTAAGGAGGCTGCTTTTCATTCTGTTTCCTGGGGGATCTTCAGAAACACAGATTTTGAAGACACTTCTTAACCCTCGGGTTTACCAATCTTGGATAATTTGAAACCTTTGCCTGTGCTTATCAGGACTGCATAAACACCTTTCCCCAGCAATTCAGTTATCCACGTTGCAATTTGGGTTTTGTTCACCAATTTCTGCCGGTCTTGGGGAGAACCGGTCTCTGCTCCGTGAATGCCGGGTGTTGCAATATCCAGAAACGGCCAGCAGGGAGCATCAGCTGCCTACATATTCCATACCTGCATTTTCTCCCTCTGGTTCTAAAATCCTTCCTTATTTTTCTTTTAAATGTTGAAAACCCAATCCTTCAAGACCGTTTTGTTTTTCTTTTTAAATAGAAGACTAAAGAACAAACCAAAACAAGTGTTTCTGGACAAAACGAAATTTCTCCTCTGCCAAGTTGAATCAACATGATCGTTTTTTTTTTTTTTTACTGTGCGAGGCGACTTAAGACAGAAGCACCCCCATGCTAAGTATAAGTTGGGCTATCTTCTCCAATCTCATTCTTCATCCAGTGGAAGGAGAAAAACTCTTGAGTTTATTTTGACAAAAAAACACACGGCACCGTTCTCCGTATATCAGCCTCACGGAGGGCGGAGGTCGTGGTGGTGACAGATGGTCAAGTTTGAGTCCTAAGCCTGTCTTCTCCGGCCCGGCGTGTGCTTCAGTTTTGGATCGGTAGTTTTGGGGATAAAAAAATACAGGCTCCATAGATTGTTTTCACTCTATAAACACATATGCTACTGGAGAAAAATCAAGATGCAGATGAGCAAAGAAGAATGACCATCGCCGTACCTGCCCACACCCAGAAAGCCACTGTAAACACACGCACACACTAGAGTCTCTGCACGCACGGCCCCACTGTGTGCTATTTCCCTGCCTGCTCGCTTGTGGAATCCCATGTTCTAACAGCCATGTCAGCGAATCTTCTTAAACACCAGCGTTTTTAATGGCTACACAGTATTCTCTCTATGGAGGCCAGCATATATTTAACCAATCCTATAGCAAAAACAAAGAACAAAACAAAGCAAAAAACCCAACCCCCAAACAAAAGAACAAAACAGAAAAGACATAGGCCACTTAGAAGCACCCAGGAACGCTATAAATACCCCCGCGAGGAGCAGTCTCCGAGGCTGATCGCCATGTGCATCCGCAGTGATAGGAGTTCTGTTAGAGCTGAGCAGACACCCGAAACGGTTTGCAAGCGTGGGTGCGTGGGTGCGTGGGTGGGTGGCGCGGAGTGCTTTGCTGCTGCGGAGCGCGTTCCGCAGGATAGGGACTCGCGCGCGCGCGCGGGGGTGGACTGTATCGCAGTGGACATTTTGGGGGTAGGGTTTTGATTTGTGTTCTTTTTCCTGCTTGCGTCTCTAGAATGTTGTTGATGGACTGTGACACCCGTCTGTCCGTTTCTCTCTACCTGAACGCAGGTGAGCAGCAAGGTTAAAGGGGGAGGGGTGCGGGTCCCGTGCTTGGTTCCGAGTTCACCAGCCAGGCACCCAATGAGCAACTTCGTGCCCAGGCACCACCTCCTTTTGCATTTTCTGCAGTACCCCCCCCCCCCCCGACTGTGGGTGGACGGTGGGGGCAGGTGTATTTGAGAACAAAGGCTGGTACAATTTGGGGGCATTGACCCTGAGCGATGCAGCCCTGGCAGGATCTGACTGGGCAGCTTGGTAACAACGCATTCTGTGGGAGGGCTGAGCACCCGCTGCTCCTGTTTTAATGTCTACTCACACCTGCAAGTTACTTTCCCCCATTCTCCCCACTGCTCCGTGGGGCGCGCTGAGCGTGGGGAGACGCTCCCACCTGCACAGTCGGCAGACTGGCGAATTCATCCACTGGTTACGTCACTCCCCACGATCCTGCTGTGGCTTCGCACACTTTCTCATCTGTTTCTCTTTTTCCTGTCTCGCGCCAATCATCGTTTCTAGCTGCCCGCTTTCTAGGGAAATTCTAGGGGACTTTCCTTGACTTTCTAATGCTCCAGGACGAACAGCGCATCCTCCTAGTCACCCCGGAAGGGACTCCCACAAGTGCCGAGTACCAGGAGCTGGGTTCTGAGAGGAGATACAAGAAAAGTGGCCAGCATGGTTCCGGACCCACTCAGCCACTCGACACATATTTTGGGGAGAGCCCATTGCACCGAGTTGAGCTGAGCGAACGCTGGCGAGCGGCCATGATGTCCGCACGTCGGCAGACCTCTCCTGACTCTACGTTACGGATGAAGGCACCAAGGCCAGGGTCCTGCTCCCGGGCCCAGACTACCAAGCTCCCAGCGGGGGTGGGGAAGCAGGGATCCCACCTCCCGGTGAAGACTGCCTGTGGCAGTCACCCACCCGGCTTTCCCCATGGGAGCAAACAGACACTGATGAAAGGAAGAGCCTAACAGACCGGCCAGCCATTCCCACCGCTGGGGGGGGGGGGACCCGGGGCCCCTGACTCACCTGTGGTACTGTTGACTCTGGGCCATGACCTAGGGCAGAACAGAGAAGCCAGGTGAGTGACAGTCAGCATGGGGTAGTGCATAGACCATCCTGGAAGTGGTGGTCGGTCACCCAAGGCCATTTCAAGGGTCAACCGATGGAACAATTTCTTGATATTTGTGTTGTTCTAGACTGAATTTAACAGCCCCAGACAGAGAGCTCAGCAAACGGGAAAATGCACGCAGAAGAAAATGACAGCGGGGACGGCAGGGAGCATCTGGGCAAGCCTCCCGCGCACAGGTGCCTGCGTGTGTAAGGACGCACGCACACGCTGAAACATAGGTGAAAGCATGTGCAGGGTCCTGAGGTTGAAAAATCCTTTGTCTGCCTTGAACTGTTGTTCAGAACCCTTTTTATAGGCTGTGTGATGTCTGGAGGGGCAGTGACGGTCTGGCTGGTTTTTACGATTGTGAACAATGTTGCTGAATGCCTCCACGCTTGCGTTTTCTAAACCTACCTCACTGCTGAGTATTTCCAGGGAGACGCTCCATCAGATGCAACGAAGGGGTCAGGTAACATGGGCCTGGCTCATGTCAGTCACCCCAGGACCTCCCCCAGGGGCTGCGTCCATCTATATTCCAACCCGCAGGAGAGCGATGACCCATCCCTGCTCCTCACCACCGCAGCTCACCCTTTGAAGTGACCCTGCCTACTTGACACTTCACTCCTGTCTCGCTTTCTTGGTGACTAGTGACATTGAATACTGGGAATAATATTATTTTCAGGTGGCTTTGGGCTATTTGCATTTCTTCTATGATAAGTTATCTGGCCACGTCTTTGCCCTTTTCCAGAGAGGTCTGTACCTGGCCACCGCCCCCGCCCTTGGACAGCGCACTTTCAGCACCACCTTTCCCCAGCCCCTGACTCCGGGCACTGCCCCGGAAAGCCCAGGGGCGCTGGGAAGCTCAGAAGGACATGCTTCTGCGAGCCGCCTCATTTGTGCCTTCAGTAATCTCGGCCCTGGCGTCGCCCCTGTCCTCCGAGGTTCTCAGAGTGCGTCACAGCAGCAATTAACTGAGCATCGCAACACACCCTGGGTGTAAATATTTATGAGGCCTGCTTGGTGGCGGCGACGTTGGGCACAGAACACTGAAGCCAGGAGATGTTGGTTACCAGGAGACCACACTGTTGCCCGCCACTCACAGTTTTATACGCGAAGTGACCCTGTGGGGGTTGCTATGACTGTCCCAAGTTTCCAGACAAGGAAACAGGGGATTCAGAGGACCCTGTCCCAGTCCCACAGAGAGCAAGGGATCTGACACCAGCCAGCCTGCCCTGGGGACCCCGGTTGCGCCTCTGGGCCTGGCCTGTAGGCAGTGGCGTGCCAGGCTTTGCAGGAACCCTGCAGCTGTGGTCCGGAAACCTTTGTGGTTAGCGCTTGGCACCCTTTCAAGTTGCCTGAGATTCTGCAGAAATTAACAATAAATCAGCCAGTAGGGAGCCGAACATTTATCTAGAGCCCCGGGGCTCTCTCTGACACTTTCAACATACAGTCCCTTCCATGACATCTTGGTCTCTGATTAAGGGCTCTGAAGGCTCCCCAGTCTTGCACTTCACGGGATGTGAAACCAAAATAAGTTATGTGCCACAGTCCGCTGGTCCAGGGAGCTTAGTGTGAGCGTGGCTGCCTACAGAAGGCAGTGCACCTGCGCCCAGGGTTCTGGAGGGCAAGGCACAGTTTTCTTGAGCTCCTGGAGGGAGGGGCCTTTGTCCTTGAAATTAGGGTTCATCTCTTTTTTCTTTCTTTCTTATCTTGGCCTTGCCTAGTTTCTAGAATCCAAGACTCTAGCTGGAAAGCACTTTGGAGATCATGTGGCCCAACTCGCTATTCCCATTTCAGACTCTGGGAGGCAGGAGTGAGGTCTTTGATACCTAAAAAAAGTGGCCGGGAGGGGAAAGGCGCCCATCTGTCCCGAGCACGCGGGAGGTGAGCCTAGACTCGAGCTGGCTCCACGGTGCCGAGGCCAGACAGCCAAGCCTCCAAAGGACGAAGTGAGCTGCCTAAAGTGTCACAGAGAGCTCCAGGAGGAGCTGGGTTTGTCCCACCCGAAATTCCTTAGTATTTAATGACTAAGTCCAGAGCAGCGACTTGGAGCGCGCGCTCTGTGTCTGCGAGATTCCCACTGCCGAGAGCGGCTTCTCTGATTCAGTCTGCAGCGCGGCTTGGCGGTCCCGCTGCGACCGCGCGCATTCACGTGTCCGCCCTCCGGGACCGGGACCGTGCGCCCCGGGGCTCTCCGTGCGTCAGTGCCAGCCCAGTGAGTTCGCGAGGAAGCGTCAGCAGCGCAGGGAAGCGGGTGTTGTTGCAGCTGAGCCCGCAGAGGGGGAGGGAGGAGGAGAGGCTGGACCTGCCGCCCGCCCAGGGCCGGAAAGGAGGGTTCGGGTCCCAGAGGCATCCTGGGCTCCCCAGTTAACGTCTGGCTGGAGCGCAGTTGACAAGATCTCTGGAAAGGTTCCTGTGTTGTTAACACTCTTCGCAGCCTGACAGACCGGTTTGATTAATGAAAGACGCTGCTGGCAAACTTCACGGAGGCTTGATATGTGTCCTCTGTGCGCGAGCAAGGCCCATGTGTTAGCAAGCTGTCTCTTGCCGGGGAGTGAAAGGGACGCACCCTGCCTTCCAGGCGTTGGCAGCATCTGTAACACGGCCCTGGGCGCGTGGCCACAGCTGGATGGTGTTGAAGCCTGGCAGACCCTCTGCGCCCCCCACCCCTGCCCCCCACTCCTGCTCCCCACCCCCGCTTCCTTCCACATCTGGGCCCCAGTTAGGTGGCTTCCCTTCTAGTCCTGGCTGGTACCAGCAGGGTGTCGACGCTGTGGCAGGGGTAGTTGATTGGATATAAAATGACAAAATTGACCTCTAAGGAGGGTTGGTGGTTTTCAATATTTAAGTCTCCTGACAGAGATTTTTAATTTCTGCATTATTTAAAATTTTTTATTTAAAATTTATTTTAATATTTAAAGATGCAAATTTTTGATATTTCTTAATAATCTAACATGCTTAATAATTTATTTATTTATTTATTTATTTATATCAGGGTGACACTGGTTAACAAATTATATAGGTTTCAGGTGCACAATTATACAATACATCATCTGTACATTGTATTGTGTGTTCACCACTAAGTCAAGTCTCCGTTTATCTTCCCCATATTCTCCTCCACCTCTTCTCACCCCACACCTCTCCCAGGAAATCACCACATTATTGTCTGTGTCCATGAGTTCTTTTCTCTTTCTTTCTTTCTTTATTTGTTTTATATATATTTTATTATTATTAATTCTAATGGGTGACACCAATAAATCAGGGTACATATGTACAATGAAAACATCTCCAGGTTATCTTATCATTCAATTGTGTTGCATACCCGTCACCAAAAGTCAAATTGTCCTCTGTCACCTTCTATCTGGTTTTCCCTGTGTCCCTCCCCTCCTCCCTATCCCACTCTTCCCATCCCGTAACCACCACTCTCTTGTCCGTGTCTCATAGTCTCACTTTTATGTCCCACCTATGTATGAAATCATGCTGTTCTCAGTTTTTCTTTTTTTCTGATTTACTTATTTCACTCCGTATAATGTTATCAAGGTCCATCCATTTTGTTATAAATGATCCGATGTCATCATTTCTTATGGCTGAGTAGTATTCCATAGTATATATGTACCATAGCTTTTTAATCCACTCGTCTTCTGACGGACACTTGGGCTGATTCCAGATCTTTGCTATTGTGAACAATGCTGCCATGAACATGGGGGCGCATTTCTTCTTTTCGAACAGTGCTATGGTGTTCTTAGGGTATATTCCTGTAAGTGGGGTAGCCGGGTCAAAAGGCAGTTCGATTTTTAATTTTTTGAGGAATCTCCAAACTGTTTTCCACAGTGACATGCTTAATAATTTTCAAAGGGCCTTGAATTGGACTTCCTGTCCCTCCGCTCCCCCTCGCAGCCTAGGCTCAGCTGAAGCAGGCAGGGTGCACATGCCTGCCACTTGTCCATGGGAACAAAGTCTGGGTAGTGTGTCGTACTGGTCCCGTCTCCAGGGTCGCGCTCCTGGCGTGGAGATGAATTCCTCACGGCCCCCTTGAGTGAGGTGCGTGTCGGCCCCTCCGGGTGCCCCCAGGCACCCATACTGGTCCACGATGCGGCAGCAGAACCCTCAGGGAAGTGGTCAGGATGACATCACCCTGCGGCTGTCTCCCTGTCCCAAACCTCACCTGAGTCGCTGCCCCCAGACTAAAGAGACCACCTGAGAATGGAAGTCTCGAATGTCTGGGAGGCGGCTGATGTTTCCAAGAGTTGCTACACTCTGAATACAAGTTCGTTCCCTTCTTCCCTGTCCTTGAATGTCTGTTCGGTGAGTCGGTTCCTTTAAACCTCCGGGTGATTGACTCTTGGTGGGCGGTATCGTTCTAGCAATTCTAGGGCATTATGGAGAGTTAGCACCAAACGGGACCATGAACTAAACCTTTCGCTTTGCAGAGGGGCTGAGGGAGACCCAGGTTTGCCGCGGCGGAGTTCTGCATGGGGTTGGTTTCTTCATGCCCGCGTGTCTGATGGCAGGGCCGCGTCCTTCCTTCCGCCAGCTGTGGCAGGGAGGTGGAGGGCGTGCTTGCGGCAGGGAGCTGTGGTGGGAAAGTGCGCGTGCTCAGAGAGTAGTGAACAGGAAGGGGTAGGCGTGCAAGGCTGTATCCCCCTGCAGGCGGCGCCGAGACTTGCCTCGCGGGGAAGGGTGCTCAGAGCCGCATCTCAGACAGATGATGCAGGGGTACTTGCGGGGCACTGGGGACAGAAGGGCCGGGGTACACTCGTCTAAGTAAGATGGTGGCCACCAAGGCCTCCCTCTGACCATGTGGTATCTGTCCGGTGGAACCCACACTCATGTAACTAGAACAGAGTACAGTGTGACTTCTCACACGTCCTGCACCAGACCCCCAGCTCCTAAAAAGGGGCCCAGGTACTAACACAGCGGCTGGAACAGGGCCCGTGTACAAGAACACGTTGTTGAGTGAGTGAGTGAGGGAGTGATGCACATGTGTCCGGGGAAGCACAGACAGGGGGCCATTGCTAGAGCAGGGCGGCCTGAAGACACATGGCCGAGCACTCCTGGTCACACACAGACTGCCCTGTCCCAGCGCGGCCTGCAGTGTCCACACGCGGC
This sequence comes from Rhynchonycteris naso, assembly GCA_037038555.1. Taxonomy (NCBI): domain Eukaryota; kingdom Metazoa; phylum Chordata; class Mammalia; order Chiroptera; family Emballonuridae; genus Rhynchonycteris; species Rhynchonycteris naso. Next base: position 312,016,812 of record CM072996.1, on the reverse strand, counting down.
AGGAACCTGTTCCCCACGGGGCACAGCCCTGAGATTGGGGAGTGGCCCCCAACCCTGTGTTCCTTTGAAGCAGGGGAAATTCACACCGAGGTGGCACCAGGCCAAGGCTCACTGCTCATAAGTGACGAGCTGAGCTCATGCTTTGTCAGAGGAATCTTTCATTTGTTTCAACAATCTCCTTCTTTAAATTTAATAATAATAATAAAAAATTGGATGTATACAGCTCCCTGAAAGGGTCTTGGAGAAAATGCTGATGGTGTTGGGTAGCATCCAGGACTGTGAAAAGCTCACACCCCCGAGGTCTCCTTGGCTTGGGGGAGGCATCCCACCTTCTCGAGCTCCTACCTTGCCAGGGACCCTGGGCGCCCCTCCTCTGAGCCCCGTGACACTTCCTGCTCCAAAGACATACTTAGTACAGTTAAAAGGCAGTGCATAATTATTCATTTCTTATTTAAACCTCACAGTTTTAAACCTGGCTTGTGGTTTTGTTTTTTTAATTTTTGCTTCCCTCAACTGTATAGATGTTAAGTTTTCTGGGTCGGAGAGAACATCTTGTAACCTATAATCCTTTCATAAACGCTGTCCGTGCCCCTGACAGATATTAAAAGATGGAAACAAGACTGGCTGGTGTCGTGATGGGCTGGCAGCATGCTGGAGAGCGGCAGGCGGGCCTCTGTGCTATGCCCGGGTCTGCTCAGTGGGCAGGGCTGCTCTGAGCCCACAGTCCCCTACTGCCTCTGACCCTACCCCACACACCCTGTCCTCTCTCTTCTGTCCCCCACCCCTCGCCCTCCGGTGAGCATTCCTTTTGTCATCTATTTAAGTCCAGCCTGTGCCGGACGTGGGACCAGGACATGCTAACAGCATTCCGCTGTATCCTAGGGGGTCCTGGCTCTGCCCTCCCTCCCACGCCCTCCCCTCTACGATAATGTCGCAGCTCCCAGGGGACAAGCACAGAAAAGCGGGCGGGACACCAGGTGATGCATCCTCTGTGAAAGTCCTTTGGGCCCTTCATATAGCTGTTTGCCCGTGAGGTCTTCAGGACATTCCACTTCCTGCCCTGAAGGGGTGGGGAGAGGGGCAGCAGGGGTTGTTATGGGTCCCCCAGGGCAGCGGGAGGACAGGTGGGGAGGATGGGGCTGGGGTGGGGTGGGCAGAACCTGAGAGGTCAAGAGCAGACAAGGCACAGTCGCCTCCCGTCCTGTCTCCAGGAAGGCCCAGCAGGGGGCATCCGAGTGCTCAGAATAGAACCAGCGGCTGCCTCCGCTCCCCTCCCCTCCGCTCCCGAAGGATGAGGACTGGCCCTCGTGGACCCCGAGGCGTTCCAGCCGCCTGCACCTGTCCCCCTGGATTAACTCTCGCTGGGAGTGTTAGGGGCAGAAGGAAGAAATTGATAGCCAATGGGGTGAACGTGCAAAGGTGAGGGACACTGTCAGTAGCCGCAGGGCAGATAGAGAGAGACCTGCACTCGGAGGCGAAGACACCACTTGGAGCCTTGGCCCTGCTCCTCGCTGGAACGGGCACCTGGGCAAGCCCTGAGCCTCCCCAGTGCTCCCCCAGCTCACGGCACAGCGTCCTAGGATCTGTTACATGTTCTTTACGTGTTCACAACGCCCACGCCGTAGACTGCGCGTCTATAGCGCGAGCTGCGTCTTTGTCTCTGGCTTTCCCAGTTCCTGGTTCGGGATCTCTCCCAGGCAAGGAGGACGTTCTGGCGCACCTCCCTCTGCCCCCCTCGCACCTGGTCCCTATCACGCACCTGGTCCCTATCACGTCTCCTCTCCTCTCCGCCCCGCACGCTGTGATGGCATGGGTAGAGACATCCAGTGCTGGGTCCACAGGCCTCTTGCTCCGGCTCCAAAGCTTGCACTCTTGGCGGAGATGCTCCAAGCTACGGTTCTCACACGTGAATGGGAGGGCTCATTTACACACAGGTTCCTGGGCCTCCACGCCCCCGAGTTTCTGACTGGCAGGTGGAGCCTGAGAATCTGCATTTCTAAGAAGTTCTCCGGTGATGCTGATCCTGCTGGTTTAGGGACCGCACTGCAGGAACCACCACTGTGAGGCTTCCTCACCCTGGATGCGGACGCCCTTCTCCAGAGAGTACCGTGCCTGCCCCCTCTCCGGCGTGGGGGGTCTGGACGCGAGCACGCGGAGGCCTCACAGGACTGGAAAAGGAAACCCACAGGGTTGCACTGACATAGCAGAGACGGCCGTGGGGCAACTTAGAACCCAGTTGAATTAAGTGGCACTGAATTGAAAGTTAGACTCTGAATGCATATCCCGTGGTTACCAGCCACTGTGACCAGCGAGTTGCTCTGGGGTTGTGACCAAAACATGTCACCTCTCGCAGTCTCTCCTTCCTCATCTGTAAAATGCGCATGATGACACCTACTCCAGGGCGCTGTCGTGAGGATCGCACGTCCACGCTCCTTTCGCGGTGTCTGGCGCATGTCGGGACTTCAGCTGTTGACTTGAGTTTGAACTTGACTGGAAAACAATCTTCAGTAAGTTTCCGTCTCTACCCACGTGGGGGAGCGGCGCAGGACAGAAGCGGCGCTGGGCTTTAGGCAGGTGAGCCCCCCCCACAGGGCGTTCTAGGAGACGTTCTCCATGCTGTGGGCAGGTCACGGGTAATGGGTGCAGACACGATCCCGTGGTTTTCTCGGGCAGTCTTCCCGGCCGCCGCCGCATGGTGGCGGGGCCCTAGCCCTTCGCTTAGCGTTTCGCTTTGTCTGTTACCAGGAGGGCCATGCGTGTTTGAGTTTGGGGTCGCGTGGGAGCGGATGGCCCTCTGTGCCTGTTTTGGGAGGGCTGACTCCTGCACCCAGCAAGGGGATGACCGTGGCGAGGGCGGCCAAGTGGAGCGTCAGGGCGGCTGTGGGTATTAGTCATAAGATCTAAGGGTTGCCGCTTTGCACACCTCAGCCAGCTGCTCGGCCTCGTCTCGGGGAAGCTAGTTACCCCCTCCGGGCTGCACCCTCCTTGCTTATAAAGGGGAACTAGCACACGTGTGATTGCTGGGATCCTGTGAGAGACTGCCTATATGCATGTAAAATAGCGCTGGGTGCATGCTAGCCCTCGGTGCCTGTGAGTCTTTGTTTTATGAGAACCTACTATGTTCTGTGTGTGTGTGTGTGTGTGTGTGTGTGTGTGTGTGTGTATGTGTGTGTGTGTGAGAGAGAGAGAGAGAGACAGACAGACAGACAGGAAGGGAGAGAGATGAGAAGCACCACCTCATAGCTGTGGCATCTTAGTTGTTCATTGATTGCTTTCTCATATGTGCCTTGACTGGGGGACTCAGGCTGAGCCAGTGTCCCCTTGCTCAAGCCAGCGATTTTGGGTTACAAGCCAGTGATTTTGGGCTTCAAGCCAGAGACCTTTTGGGCTCAAGCCAGCGACCTTGGGGATTCTGAACCTGGGTCCTCAGTGTCCTGGGCCAATGCTCTACCCACTGCACCACTGCCTGGTCAGGCAGAGAACCCACTCTGTTCTAAGCACACTGCTGAGGCCATTCATCTAATCTCCCATACGGGGACTGCTTCAGGCCCAGGAAGTCAGTGGTGAAGGAGACAGTCTACATTATTTTTCAAATACCATTTCTAAAATACACGAGCTGCTATAATGGAAACGGGTCTGTTTGAGCGAGGCTGCCCAGCTAGAGGGCGGGTCAGCCGAGAGGTCAGTCAGGGCAGCCCGCAGGGACTCATACCTCTGCCTGCCCGCGGCCCCCTGTCTGCTCTGACCTGGATCTCCATCAAACTCTCATCATAACAATTTGTACGGAGAACAAGAACATTGGTTTAATCGTTATTAAAGTAAGACCCGTAGACCCAAATGTATCGCTTTTAGACATTTCAATTTGATTTATCAATCTTAAATACTAATTTATATGCATATAATCCTGGCGTTATGAAATATGCGATGGTGCAGAGATTTGTATGTATACAGGGGATTTTATTTTTAAAAACTTGAGTTTGTAAATGGTTAGGAACGGGTTGCAGAAACATTGTCTGTTGCTCTTTTTAATATATCTTGAGTGTGCTATGACACATCTTGAAATAATTTACTTCGGGAAAAGAAAAGCTCTGCTCTCTCTCTCTCCCTCGCCCCCAAATGTAAGTGTAAATATTGTCTGATGGAAGCCGCTGCAGAGTCTCCATTTGAAGGAAGGCTCCTAACCCTTCCATCTCCCCTCTCTTGCTATTGTCAAGAAATAAGAATAATGGGCTTAAAATACATTATTTAAATGGATTGAATGTAAACATCGAAGAGGGCTGAGAGCCGCCGCAGATTTCCCTTCACTTTTAACGTGGCCCCCCGCAATGTAGCGAGCGTTCTGTCTGGTGGTTTCGGTTCACTCTGCTCAGGAAACGTCTCTGCCATTGAGCGCTGGGGTCCCGGGAATGCTCCTTGCGCCAGGCAGGTAGTAGGAGCCGAACACATGTTTGGTGATTGACTTGGGCTGAAGTAGGTTGGGATTCAAGGGCTGGTCCCGAGCACGGAGACCCCTGGGCACCTCGGGGCACCTCGGGGCACAGGGACTGCTGTTGCTGGCCCCAGTGAGCGGGTTCTGTTGGGGCACAGGGCGACCCACGTCCGCTCTGAGCACCGGGTGTTGCCCAGGATCAGACAGACTGCCGGATCCAATGTGGGATTGGTATCTTGTGCGTGAGTTTATCACGTTAGCCCCCGATCTGAGCTTGACATCAGGGCTTCGAGCCCCTTGAGGCGTGGACTGGTCTTTCATCTCTGCGTTTCGGTCCCCTGTGCAAGTCTTGACGTCACCATTGCTCAGTGAGTGCCCTGCTCAGCTGGACAAAGAAGGAGGCCACAGGCAGCTGGTTCCCTCTACTCTCCTGGCTTATGGGACCTGGCAGTGGGCGTGCGGCCCGGTCCACCCATGTCCCGTCATCTAACCCACTCCCCGGCCCAAGAACGGAAGGTCCCCCCCCCCCCCCCAAGTGGCTGTGTCCCCGGCTGACCAGAGCTCTGGTGTGCAGTGTGGTGGGTGCCGGGGACTTCTCCGCCCACACCTGCATCACCCATATCACCTGCATGCTGGCAGGCCAACCGCACCAAGTCCCTCCTCCTTCAGGTCACCTCGAAGATCACCGCCAGCAACGTCTTTCTGTCACCTTAACTCTGTCTCTGTGTGTGTATGTGCATGTGAGAGAGTGTGCGTGTGAGAGTGAGTGTATGTGAGTATGTGTGAGTGTGTGTGTGTGAGAGAGGGTGTGTGTGTGCATGTGAGAGAGTGTGTGTGTGAATGTGTGTGCAAGAGAGAGTGTGTGTATGTGAGAGAGAGTGCGTGTGAGAGGGGTCAGCTTATGTGCCACAGAACCAAGGTCTCCACTCTTCTCTGAATCAACAAGGGAATGCTCTCACCTAGTTTTCGGCGGGACGAAGTTCTGGAATTTCAGATCACTGGACCCTTCTTTCTGCGTCCTTCTGTTGCTCCTGGGATGAGAGAGAACAGATCCCCGTCAGGAAAGAGTAAGAAGCTGGGGCCGAAATTAGTTACCAGCCTTCCTTCATGCAAACAACCGCCCGTTCAGATTTCAGTAATTAGCGTCCCGCACATTTTTCCAAACCTGTCTTTGTATTTCCATTAGTTATTTTTTTAAATACATGTTTTAAGTAATTTGATTACATAAAGTTATTATTATTATTATTTTTAAATGTAATAACTTTATTTTATAAGAGCTTTATTTGACAGCACCGGCTGGAAGAAGCGCCCCAGTCAGGTGAGGGCGTGTCTGGTCCCCCACATCCGCAGGGCTGCTGGGAGACCCTCCTTACCCTCTGAGCTCCATGACATTGCTCTGTGAAATGAAGAGCATCAGACCTCCACCACACGGCCAAACAAAGGCAGCCCCTGTGGGCCAAGGAATGTTTTAGATGCTTTCCCACTTTAGCTGAATTCACCCCTGAGCTAGCAAACATCACTGGGGTAGGAAGACAGGCTACTTCACAATAGAGACGTTTTTGTGGCTCAGAACCCTAGGGAGGGCTCTCCTGAGGCCTCAGTTGGAGGGTTTCTGTTCAGGCTGTAACTAAAATGTCAGCCAAGGTTGGGGTGGGTCTCATCTGAAAACTTATCCGGGGAAGGACCAATTCTAAGAACACTTGATTGTTGCTGGGATTCAGATTCTTAGGGCCTGTTGGACTGAGAATATCAGTTCTCTGGTGTCTGTTAGCTGGAGGCTGCCCTCGGTCACCTTGGCCTCCCTAACATGGCCACTTGCTTCATCAAAATGTGCACACCAAGGAGACAGGAGGTCAGCTATGGTCTTATGCAAGGCAGTCGTGGAAGTGAGATCCCATCAATTTTGCCATATCCTGTTGATCAGAAGCAGTCTCCGGCTCGCTCACAGCCTGGGGAGGAGATTACACAGGGAGGGACGTGAGCACGGGGAGATGAGACGGTTGAGGACCACCCATATAGCCACACACTCAGTGTGGAAGTGTGAGGAGAGGTGACCCTTTCTAACACCCAGGATGATATATATATATATATATATATTTTTTTTTTTTTTTTGCAAATTTACAAATCAAATCAGCTAGAATCTTTCCGCAGACTATTTTTTTAACCTTCCATGACTCCTGAAAATGTCAGGCCAATTTTCAAAAGTTTTTTAGCTAATTCCAGAGGATTCCAGCAAATACCAGAATAAACTGGTTCTCCAACTCTTGCATGTAAAAGGCCAAAATAATCCTATTTTTTTGCAGCAGAATGCTGTTCTTCTAACTCCCTTAAAATAGTTACCATACCAATCGTAACAAACAACTTCTCCAAGTGATGGACACCCATTTTGTTTGTTTCATTCGGTCCCTAGGCTGTATGGGTGGTTATATTCTCGTACACAGCTTCCTTTAACCCTAGGAAGTACTCTGCTCTCTCCCTGGGCACCTGAGCATAGCTCACCTTCTCGGGGATTTGGTGCGTTATAGCTTGGATGCTGGACGTTATGCGTGCTTGCACTGCCAAACACAGAAAAGTGGAAGGGCATATACTTGAGCCTTCTTGCCTCATGGATTTAAAAAAAAAAACCAGTTTGAATTTGAATATATTCACATATGACTATTGTCTCAAGCTCGTACTCTCTACTCTCTTATATATATTTTATATTAGCTAACTGGCTCCTGAAGATTTGAGCTGGTGCCCTGGCCAGTTGGCTCAGTGGTAGAGCATCAACCCAGCATGTGGAAGTCCCAGGTTCGATTCCTGGACAGAGCACACAGGAGAGGCAACCATCTGCTTCTCTCCCTTCCCCTCTCCTTTCTCTCTATCTCTCTTTCTCTCTCTCTCTCCCTCCCTCTCCTGCAGCCATGGCTTGATTGATTGGAGCATGTTGGCCCCAGGCATTGAAGATGGCTTGCTCAATCCTCTGCCTCAGGCACTAAAATAGCTTAGTTGCTAGCATTGGCTCCAGATGGGGGTTGCTGGGTGGGTCCTGGTTGGAGTGCTTGTAGGAGTCTGTCTCAGTATTTCCCATCTTCTCACTTAAAAAACAAAAGGGTTTGAATTGGTGACTCTGTAAAAGGACTTTGAGGAATATCACTCAATAATGAGGCCACAATGAGAAGCTTTGACCACTCTCCCTCACCTGCTCGCACCTTTGTGACGGTTAATTTTATGCGTCAGCTTGGTGAGGCGACAGGTGTCCAGGTGTTTTGGGTGACAGCCGGTTCCTAAGCCCCCCTCCCTGCCCTGGGCCCCTTTCTTTCTTGGTCCTCTGTTGGGCAGATAAAATATAATATGCTCACTTTGTTAAAGATGGCACTGCCCACATGGAAACCCATCACCCAGGTGATATTATTTGCCCTTATGCTTGAGGTGGCTGTGGGGGAAAAGCTGTAATGTAGGCAGGCCGGGTCATTATGGCCTAAGGCTTGGTTTTAAGAGTAAGCTCTTCTCCACACCCTTGACTGATTGGATGATGTAGGGTGGTGCACTCTCCTGAGGAATCCCATTATACAGAGACTTCCTTGTTTGTATAATTGGATTAAAGGTTTTGATTCTATGGTATAAAGTGGGAGAGACCAGTAGCTTGATCTCTCTCTTGGTTTCTGAGTTCCTGAGGTTAGTATTAGAAGAGAGGAGAGCAGATTAAGGCCACGTGAAGGCCAGGAGGCAGCCAAGATGGCGGAGTGCTGAGGAAGAAGCCAGTTTGTTAAGGGTTTGTGCTGGAGGAGATGGGGAACAGAGGTGAATAAGTCTGGTGAGCTAGAAACCTTTGATTCTAGGAAACTCGGATAAATCAGTAGCTTTGTGAGCACTGAATGTGTGGGTTTTGGAGCCCAGTGTATGTTTTTGCTTGCCCGCCGGGTGCAAGCTAGAATTAAAGCTGATGGCTCACCAGTTCGTGGCTCCTGTGTTTCATTACCGACTGTTCGAATCTAATGTGAACCTGCGTGGGCCAGGCGGCTGTGATTGTGGCCGCGACTACTGGCTTTACATCCTCTTTAACAGCTCCTGCAAGGCCATCTCCCGTCCTGGCAACAAGGCCTCTGACTTGAGTCCTTTCCTGAACTGAGTTGAAATTGGGAAGCAGATCCTACTGTCATAATCCAGTCAAACGGCTACGGAGTAGCTCCCATGTGCCGGGTATTGTGTTAGGACTGGGGACACGGGTGGACAAGACACAGAAGGTCCCATCCTCCTGAAGCCGGCAGCCACGCGGGAGAGAACCAAGCCAGCAAGCAAAGGGCTGTCCCCTCCCCCTCTGTTGCCTCTTCTTTTCCCACAGCTCCCCACCTTGCTCCTCCCCATGTGAAAGGCTAGCCCCTCTGAGGACCGCCCACTGGCCCTGACCTGATTTTCCCTGGGCAGGGCTCCTAAGGCTGCCTGCTGCGCTTACAACCTGGCTAGGGACTAGCCTCTCACGGACTCTCCCTCAGGTCCCTCGGAACCCCCCCCCCCCCCCACTCCCCACCAGCTTCTATAGGTTCAGAGCGAGGCTCTAGCTTCCCCACGGACACGGATCAGGCTGTGATTTTCAGGGACTGCCGCCCGCGTGGTCGTCCTTGGTGTGCACAGGACCCACCCAGATTCTGAGTTCCTGTCACTCACATGGAAAGGCGGCCTAGGAAACACTCGCGCGTGAGAAGAGCCAGAGAGGGAGGCAGGCATGCCCTGCGGGAATGATGAATTCTTGTTTATTAAGGCAGAAAATGAATCCAGAGATGCTGGAACAGACCAGCTCTGCCCACGGGGTGCAGATGCGGCGGTGGGGGGGTGGGGGGGGCGGGTAGGTGGTGTCTGAATTTAGCTCCTGCCTTTGCCAGACTTAGAGCTTTAAAGGTCCTTAGAGCGTCGGGCTCGACGGAGAGACAGGTATCATCTGCTGGAACCTGTTAATGTTATAGATGAGAACACGCGGGCCCAGGAAATGGAAATGACCCGCCCGCGCTCACCAGATGCTGAACAGAGAAGGTTCCAGCACAGGTGCCGGCACCGCTCCCAGCCCCACGCGCGAGGCTCCAGGTCCCTGCCTCTTGGCCTTGGCTTCTCCAGGGCCTGCCTTCTAATTCAGCCTTCTTATGTGCCTTCTCAGCAAAGGTTCCTTTTCTCTTTCTTATCTTCTTAAGGAGAGAGAGAAAGATAAGTAGATCATCGAATGTAGAAAACAAGGAAAGAATCCTGAATCCTTTTTGTCCAGGTTTCAAGACATCCCACGAAACTCCTTTCTTCCTTCCTTTTCTGTGGTGTCTTTTTCCACCATGTTTCCCCAGGTATAAGACGCCCCCTTTATTGAAAAATTCGGGGTCTAAAAACTGGATGCGCCTTACACAGTGGTTGTAGATTTTTTTTACTTGCATTTCCCGCTTTTTGGCGCTGGTTGTCTGCGCTCACTGTTTCGCACTTTCCCCAGTATATGACGGGGGGGTTACGTTTTGCCACAGTTTGCCCAGAAATGGCTCAGAAAAGATTTTTGTGCAGTGCTGGATTCAAGTTACAAGTGATCCCGTTTCCAAAGGTGAATGGGAGTTTTGACAGTGATGAGGGGTTGTATGAATTTTATGATGAATAATTCTTGAGTTCATTAATGTTATGTAGTACTTTTTTTTTCTTCAAATTTTGGGCCCCCCAAATTAAGGTGTGTCTTATACATGGGGAAATATGGAATATGGTTCAGGTCCACAACCCTGAGAGTAGACCTTTACACATGCTACAAGGTGATCACCCCACCCCCACCCTAAAGTCCGGTCACTCAATATCACCACGCTCTCCTTTCTAAAATTCTTCGTTTTACTTCTGATTCAGCAAAAGAAAACAAATGAACCAAAAAAAAAAAAAAAAGAAAAGAAAAAAGAAAGCAAAGAAGTCTTTCAAATGCTTTCTCCTTTCTTTTCTCTCTCGATTGTCAGGGGATGTAGCTCCTAAGAGACCATCAATGTACGCTGTGAGCAAACACAATAACCCCAGAGAGTCACTCTTTCTTTTAGGTCCATTGTGAAATGTAACTTAGAGATGGTCATTCCTGAAAGATTCTGGAAGCCTGATGGAAAAGGATGTGAACAAACAATACATGTATGTTTAAGGGAACTCTCAACACAGAAACTTGGTCTGTGACTGGTGAGGACACAGCCAGCAAAACACCTCAGAGTGAAAGGGACACAGTGGCTCTCTTCTGTAGTCTGCAGGGGCCTGGGGCGGGGACCGCAGCGTCTATGCAGGAGGGGCTTCCAGAGAGTGAGCCCCCAAGGCGACCCCCGACTCTCTGTCCCCGAGTCCGACACTTGCTGCATCCATAAAGTCCAGAGCAAGGACGAGCTTTAGAAACGGGGAAGGGACACGAGTGGTCTACAGTCTCTGCCCTGGGAATGCCCAGGTAGGTCGGCAGCCCTCTGTCGCTCGAGTCACCTCCTGGCTCACTCTCTCCGCCCCGTGCACCGTGGGGCGGCCGCGGTCCTCATTCTAACATCTGCCTGCAGCTATAAGGGGCTTCCCGCAGTCCGGTCCTTCTCCACAGTTCTCGGCTCTCTCTCTCTGTCCCCGACCCCGCTGTGGTCTAGTGGCAGCCATCACGAGCAATTGGCCTGGGCCAGGATGGACCTGGTCCCTTAGGTCTCTGCCTGCAAGCAGAGACGGCAGCATAATAATGTCCCTGCCCATCCCCAAGTTTCTATGATGCAGGTGTCCGCAGATGAACATCTAACGGAGCTTTCTTGTTCCAGAAGCATCTGTTCTGTCCTCTACTGAAACTGAGAATTGATAAGAGCTCATATGTCCTGCCCACGTCGCTCATGGAAAAAATGACATTAGTGTGTTCCCATATTCCCGGCTCTCAGGGCAAGGCCCTATCTGAAAAGAGCCTGTGTTCACAGGAAAGGTGTGGACACGATGAGAGAGAGCGGAGACTTAATCCCAGGTCCATCCAACATCACGGTCTGGGGGAGGAGCGTGGGTTTCGAACCAGTCCCTCAAACTGGGGGTCATGGACAAACCAACCTGAGGTCCTACTAGGTGTCAGCACTCTTCCCAGTTATTCCCGTTGAGACCTCAATGCGGAGAAAGAAAAGGGACCAAATACAGTGCCCGTGGCCACCAACGACGTGCTGGAGCCAGGGTTCAATGTCAGGATGGTCTGACTCGAAGACCAGTTTCTCTCAGCTGCATCATGCTGGGCATCATGGAAACAGAGCCAGGATCCCCGGTGTATCCCAGGGCGTAGATGCTGCCTCGGGTCCCCAGTGGCTTTACCACTGTGATGAGCTCTGAGCCACAGCAGGACTGTCTTAACAGATTGTCTGGCGACACACGTTTTCAGAGCAGTTACCGAAAAATAATCAAACCCGGAGAGCTAGTCCTTAGAACACATCTCCTCCCCACTTCCCAGGGGCTTTGTAAAAGCATCGCTCGACGCGGGGGGTGTTGAGATTTTGCTCTATTTCGAGAGCTTTTGGAGAATTAAATGAGATAATATGTGCAGAATGCTAAGAACGGTGCTTGGAATAGAATGAGTCCTCAATGACTATTTGGACTGGAAATCCTAATCATAATTAATTCAACAATACTTCACCCCCCTCCCCCGCCCCCCGAGTTGATAGTATGGGCCAAGAATTGTTCCCAGTGATCGGGGTACATCAGTGAATAAAACAGAGATTTGCCTGAAGTAAAACACAAAAGGATCTCGGCTCTTGGGAAGGAGAAGGCCAACGGTACAATAAACAGGGGTGCATGCAGGTTGGCTGTTCCAGGGCGTGAGCAGGTGACAGCCAGGGGGCGAGGGCAGGAAGAGCACCCAGGCCCGGGGGGCGGAGGGCATGGATGGCGGGCAGTGGGGTGAGGCATGGGGAGCACCCTTGGGAGTGCAGGCGGGGGGACTGGGAAGACGACCCAAGAACTTCTGGGGGAGCGATGACGGATGGGAGGAGGTCCTACAGTGACGGGGAAGCTTTAGACTCCAAAGCAACAGGCAGGGTCTCAGGGGAGGGACAGGCTGGTGTCAGTGACGTGCCTGTCAGGCCTCTCTGGGCGGAGAACACGGGGAGGATAAGGCAGCAGCAGCAGGGAGACCTTTTGGGAAGTCTTGGGGAAACCCGGCAGGAACTGCTGGGGCTTCGGGGAAGAGCAGTGAGGGGGTAACCAGGGGAGGGGGTATCATCCTAGTAACGGCTGAGACTCCTGGCCGTTTCCCCTCCTGGCCCCGCTCACAGAACTAATCTCCCCTTTATGTGGGTTCCCCTGGAAATCGTTCAAAGGTAAGAAAGGATCTGGTCCACACACGCAGTGGGGTATACCCAGCCTCAAACAGACTGAAATCCCGTCCTTTGCGATACCACGGATAGACCGAGAGGGTCCTATGCTCAGTGAGGTAAGTCAGACGGAAGAAGACAAACACCCTATGATTACACTTGTACGTTGCATCTAGACAACAAAAGGAAAAAATACGAACAATCAAACAGAAACAGACTCACAGATACGGAGAACAAACTGGAGAGGGGAGGGGGGACGGGAAAAAGGGGGAAAATGAATAAAAAGTACAAGCTTCCGAGCACAGAGAGTAAAGGAGTCAGAGGGACGTAATCTACCGCACAGGGAATAGAGTTCATAATGTTGTAAAAAGTTTGCACGGTGACAGACGTGACCCGGTGACCCACTTCATTAGGTTATTTAAGTGTCGAATCCCTATGCTGCATGCCTGAAA